>OZ007556.1:86638373-89038373 GCA_963931855.1 Philhelius festivus
TATTGTATTGTTGTGTATTGTATGTGTATTGTATGTGTATTGTATGTGTATTGTATGTGTATTGTATGTGTATTGTATGTGTATTGTATGTGTATTGTATGTGTATTGTATGTGTATTGTATGTGTATTGTATGTGTATTGTATGTGTATTGTATGTGTATTGTATGTGTATTGTATGTGTATTGTATGTGTATTGTATGTGTATTGTATGTGTATTGTATGTGTATTGTATGTGTATTGTATGTGTATTGTATGTGTATTGTATGTGTATTGTATGTGTATTGTATGTGCATTGTATGTGTATTGTATGTGTATTGTATGTGTATTGTATGTGTATTGTATGTGTATTGTATGTGTATTGTTGTGTATTGTATGTGTATTGTATGTGTATTGTATGTGTATTGTATGTGTATTGTATGTGTATTGTATGTGTATTGTATGTGTATTGTATGTGTATTGTATGTGTATTGTATGTGTATTGTATGTGTATTGTATGTGTATTGTATGTGTATTGTATGTGTATTGTATGTGTATTGTATGTGTATTGTATGTGTATTGTATGTGTATTGTATGTGTATTGTATGTGTATTGTATGTGTATTGTATGTGTATTGTATGTGTATTGTATGTGTATTGTATGTGTATTGTATGTGTATTGTATGTGTATTGTATGTGTATTGTATGTGTATTGTATGTGTATTGTATGTGTATTGTATGTGTATTGTATGTGTATTGTATGTGTATTGTATTTGAATTGTATGTGTATTGTATGTGTATTGTATGTGTATTGTATGTGTATTGTATGTGTATTGTATGTGTATTGTATGTGTATTGTATGTGTATTGTATGTGTATTGTATGTGTATTGTATGTGTATTGTATGTGTATTGTATGTGTATTGTATGTGTATTGTATGTGTATTGTATGTGTATTGTATGTGTATTGTATGTGTATTGTATGGTGTATTGTATGTGTATTGTATGTGTATTGTATGTGTATTGTATGTGTATTGTATGTGTATATTGTATGTGTATTGTATGTGTATTGTATGTGTATTGTATGTGTATTGTATGTGTATTGTATGTGTATTGTATGTGTATTGTATGTGTATTGTATGTGTATTGTATGTGTATTGTATGTGTATTGTATGTGTATTGTATGTGTATTGTATGTGTATTGTATGTGTATTTTATGTGTATTGTATGTGTATTGTATGTGTATTGTATGTGTATTGTATGTGTATTGTATGTGTATTGTATGTGTATTGTATGGGTATTGTATGTGTATTGTATGTGTATTGTATGTGTATTGTATGTGTATTGTATGTGTATTGTATGTGTATTGTATGTGTATTGTATGTGTATTGTATGTGTATTGTATGTGTATTGTATGTGTATTGTATGTGTACTGTATGTGTATTGTGTGTGTATTGTATGTGTATTGTATTTGAATTATATGTGTATTGTATGTGTATTGTATGTGTATTGTATGTGTATTGTATGTGTATTGTATGTGTATTGTATGTGTATTGTATGTGTATTGTATGTGTATTGTATGTGTATTGTATGTGTATTGTATGTGTATTGTATGTGTATTGTATGTGTATTGTATGTGTATTGTATGTGTATTGTATGTGTATTGTATGTGTACTGTATGTGTATTGTATGTGTATTGTATGTGTATTGTATGTGTATTGTATGTGTATTGTATGTGTATTGTATGTGTATTGTATGTGTATTGTATGTGTATTGTATGTGTATTGTATGTGTATTGTATGTGTATTGTATGTGTATTGTATGTGTATTGTATGTGTATTGTGTGTGTATTGTATGTGTATTGTATGTGTCTTGTATGTGTATTGTATGTGTATTGTATGTGTATTGTATGTGTATTGTATGTGTATTGTATGTGTATTGTATGTGTATTGTATGTGTATTGTATGTGTATTGTATGTGTTTTGTATGTGTATTGTATGTGTATTGTATGTGTATTGTATGTGTATTGTGTGTGTATTGTATGTGTATTGTATTTGAATTGTATGTGTATTGTATGTGTATTGTATGTGTATTGTATGTGAATTGTATGTGTATTGTATGTGTATTGTATGTGTATTGTATGTGTATTGTATGTGTATTGTATGTGTATTGTATGTGTATTGTATGTGTATTGTATGTGTATTATATGTGTATTGTATGTGTATTGTATATGTATTGTATGTGTATTGTATGTGTATTGTATGTGTATTGTATGTGTATTGTATGTGTATTGTATGTGCATTGTATGTGTATTGTATGTGGATTGTAAGTGTATTGTATGTGTATTGTATTTGTATTGTATGTGTATTGTATGTGTATTGTATGTGTATTGTATGTGTATTGTATGTGTATTGTGTGTGTATTGTATGTGTATTGTATGTGTATTGTATGTGTATTGTAATTGTATTGTGTGTGTATTGTATTTGTATTGTATGTGCATTGTATGTGTATTGTATGTGTATTGTATGTGTATTGTATGTGTATTGTATGTGTATTGTATGTGCATTGTATGTGTATTGTATGTGTATTGTATGTGTATTGTATGTGTATTGTATGTGTATTGTATGTGTATTGTATGTGTATTGTGCCTGTATTGTATGTTTATTGTATGTGTATTGTATGTGTATTGTATGTGTATTGTATGTGTATTGTATTTGTATTGTATGTGCATTGTATGTGTATTGAATGTGTATTATATGTGTATTGTATGTGTATTGTATGTGTATTGTATGTGTATTGCATGTGTATTGTATGTGCATTGTATGTGTATTGTATGTGTATTGTATGTGTATTGTATGTGTATGTGTATTGTATGTGTATTGTATGTGTATTGTATGTGTATTGTATGTGTATTGTATGTGTATTGTATGTGTATTGTATGTGTATTGTATGTGTATTGTATGTGTATTGTATTTGTATTGTATGTGTATTGTATGTGTATTGGATGTGTATTGTATGTGTATTGTTTGTGTATTGTATGTGTATTGTATGTGTATTGTATGTGTATTGTATGTGTATTGTATGTGTATTGTATGTGTATTGTATGTGTATTGTATGTGTATTGTATGTGTATTGTATGTGTATTGTATGTGTATTATATGTGTATTGTATGTGTATTGTATGTGTATTGTATGTGTATTGTATGTGTATTGTATGTGTATTGTATGTGTATTGTATGTGTATTGTGTGTGTATTGTATGTGTATTGTATTTGAATTGTATGTGTATTGTATGTGTATTGTATGTGTATTGTATGTGTATTGTATGTGTATTGTATATGTATTGTATGTGTATTGTATGTGTATTGTATGTGTATTGTATTTGTATTGTAAGTGTATTGTATGTGTATTGTATATGATTCAAACTTTGTTTTTTTTTCCCCAAACTTTTACGCGTCCATCTGAGCCGTGGATATTAAATTAGCTTTCATTGGAGAAAACAACTGTGTTCTAAAATTCTCATTTAATTATTAATAGTTCTCTCTTTCTTCTGTCTTCTTAATATCGTGCTTTCTCGTGTATGTGAGACATAGCGGTACTCAAAATTGTTATTGAAATTTTACATTTCTGAATGCAGAGGTCAAGAACATTTAGCAAATGACGAAAGAATATTTACAAAAAATATTGTTTACACGGAAGTATTGGACTTTACGTGAAAGTATATCATATTATTTATTTTAATTTCTTGTGCTCACTGATTAAATATAAATACAAATGGTCGATTTTCGACCAAAGGCGATACTAGTATTATTTATTCACTTAAAAATTACTCAAAATCTAATTCAATGTAATATTTCAAAGTACTCTTAAGGTTCATTGAAAGCTTTAGCAGCTCTTAAGTGGCTGTGATTTTTCAAGTAGGTTTATTTAACTAAAAAAAAAAACAGCATCAAATCCTTTTACAAACAACTAGGTATCCACTTAATATTGAAGAGAATCCACTTAGTAACATGGCGTCCGTTTTTTCGACACATAGATAGATACTCCAAACAACACCATGTGGATAGAGGATGTTTTCAATTATATGTTACCTAGAGAAGAAGAGATGGTAGTATCTACCTTCATTATAAACATATGGTTCAAGGCTGACCTTTGAAAATTGTGTAGGGAAAGAAATGTGTATTTTTGCCAGGAATGTTCACTGTTTAACAAAAATCTACTTGAAGAGTTTTTATTAGTCATTTGTTTTGTAAGCAAGAATAATTAAATAATAAACTGAATAACTAACTTTCTACCGCTTTCAAATAAATAAAAAGTGCTTGTTAACATTAGTATAATATATCTCAAGTGGCTTAGAATAGTTAAATTGCTATATGTACCTAATTGTATACATGAAGGTAGTACATACATTTATAATATCGGAAAGCGTAAAAACGATTTGAATATGTTCCCCACGTGAAATATGTTACCACTTAAAACCTACAAACTTATGCTAAGGCCTTTTCGAAACCTAGATTACTTTAATTTAATTAATTTAATTTTTTAATCAAAATATTTCAATAAACTTTAAAAAAATAGCCTAGGGTAAAGGTATTAGTATGATACTGCTTACTTCAAAGCACCTTGCTAACTCAGTTTCTAATTTCAAAAAACATTCTCAAGAGTTTCGTTCTATAAAGCTGTTTTTTTAATAAATCGCTTCTGAACACATCTGAAACAAAATGCACGACTGGGTCGCACGGAATTGCTTCCATGTAATAGACTAGGAATTTTAAAAACGAATGTTATTAGAAACAACTCTTCATATGGATAAAATTAATTTTTAAAATTTGTTTGGTAGTAAGACATAAAAACAGAATGCTTTGCAAAGTATGCTATAACAAAAATTATAAGTCGTTGTTGTTTTTTTTTTTTAATATTCCTTTATATAAAAAATTTTTAAAACATTTTTAAAGAAAAAATTTGGTACGCCAACTTTAAGTTGTTATTATTGTACGAATGAAAATTAAATTTTAAATTGAGCCGTTTTGGAGATATCGAATTTTCCAAAAAAAAAAAAGACTTTTTTTCCAAAAATTCAAAAAATATTTTTTTTAAGTTTTGAATGTAATGTTTTCTATACTTTTTAGGAGCATATCTAAAAAAATTCATTTAACTCCGTTATGTCGATAGTGAGAAACTCAAAATTAGATAAAATGGTTGTATGGTAGGTACAAGCTGTAATATCTTAGTTTCACATTTTTTCTTATTAAATTAAAGATCATAAAAAATAATTGAAAGAAAAAATTTTTTATAAAAATTCTGGGCACCATTTTCGAGAAAAATACGATTTTTGAAAACCATTTTTTAACATTTTTTTGGTGGGTATTTTTAGGTAAAATATAATTTTTTTCTCACATCTTGCAGATTATATTGAGAAACTTTTATTTATCAAGTTTAAAAAAAAATCTAGCATGGGGTTTTCGAAATATTGAGTTTTGAAAAAAAAAAAAAAAATGTTGAAACTTTTCTTAAAAACCAAAAAAAATAATTTTTGAAGATTTGAATACACAAACCTGTTCAACTTGCTGGGGAACTTTAGCATTAAAAAACTATCAAAATCGGTACCCTCAATAACCATTTTTCAGAATTTTTTTTTCAACCATTATCTAGTTTTAGCTAAATGAATTTTTTTGGTATTTTTATTTTTTAAACTGTCGAACAGTTTTTGAGAAAAAAAAACATTTACAAAATTTCGAAAAAAAAAGAAAAAAAACGTGTGGGGGGAAAAATTTAAAGTGATATCTACAAGTTTAAAGAAAATCGGCCGAGCCTTTTAGGCTGTAGTCGAACAGACAGACAGACAGACAGAAAGACAGAATTGCGAGACCCACTTTTTTAGTCTTCGCTATCATCGTAATGTCAACTTTGATCAAAATCTCTAGTTCGGTTTTTTTCCCAATCCATAACTTGGCTTATAGTACCTATAAGTCGCAAGTAAAAATGACAGTTCGGTCCCTAGCAAGCTGTCTCCAGTTTCGCACGTCAAGTTGGTTGAGGTTGCGCACACAAGATGAAGAGGAATCTTATGTGCGCAACCTGAGTTGCGGTCCCCCTCTACAACGCCGTCCTCGAGGTTGAATTCGAAGACTTTCCGGGCCGGAGATTTGGGTCCAATCGCTGTACATGAAACATGACCTAGTCATCTCAGTCTTCGGACTTTGATTCGTTTGACTAGGTCGGTTACAGCCCGTACAGTTCATGGTTATACATATCTTCTTCTCCTTCGAATCACCGTAAACCGTTCTTATCCACTTTCTACAAAGTCTATGCCTCTGAACCATAGACAAGGACCGGGATGATGAAAGTTTTATAGAAGGACACTTTAGTTGCTTGAGAGAGGTCATTGCCTTCTTAGTCCAAAGAAGCACCGATTGGCAACCGTTATTTTTCGTTTGATTCCAGCGTTGGTGTTGTTGTCTGAATTTATTGCGGCACCTAGGTATACAAAGTCCTTAACTACCTCAAGCCGTCGCGGTCGGTGTTGTCTAAATGCTCACAAATGCGCCACTGACATCACTGTTTGTTCTTCCAATAATGTCAATGTTGGCAGCATATCCGAGACGGACTTTTGAAATATTGTGCATCGAGTGTTGACGCATGTGTTTTGAACTATTCTTTCAAGAACGATATTGAAGAAGTCGGGCGACAGAGCATCGCCTTGCCTAAAATCTTTTTTGACATCAAATGCGGTGAGGTCTTTTCCGACCATGATGGATGTGCGTTCTCCATCGTCATCCTTCAAAAACGAACAAGTTTGTTAGGGATACCAAAACCATACATTGATGTGTATAGTTTGTTCCTATAAATGCTATCATACGCGGCTTTGAAATCGATGAAAAAGTGGAAGATGTCGATTTGAAGTTTCTGGTTTTTTTCCAAGATCTGCCATTATGTGAATATTTTTTGGTCGATGATGAACTTTTTTGTCTAAACACGCACTGATATGGACCTATCAGGTTGTTGACGAAAGGCTTCAGACGTTCACATAATACGGCAGAAAGGATCTTGTACCCGTTGTTCAGGGGATTTATGCCTCTGTAGTTGGCGCAGCTCAGAGGGTCTCCTTTCTTGAGGATCGAACAGACAATGCTGAGGTTCCATTCATCGGGTATGCTTTCTTTCGACCATATTTTGCAGATGGTGCTATCTCTATAGCAGCGAAATTCTCTTCTTCTTCGCCGTTAAAAAGTTTTGAGAAATGGTCTTTCCATATTCTCAGCATGGAATGCGGTTCTACTACGATGTTCCCTTGATTATCCATGCAGGCTTCGGCTCGGGGATTGTATCGTCTTGATGTTTTTTTTTACTTTTTAGTAAAACTTCCGAACTTTATTCCTGCTATGGCATCCCTCTATTTCTTTTTCTTTATGAAAAGCTGGTGTTCTTCTCTCGTCTCCTGCTCGTAAAGCTCGCGAGCAGCACCAGCTCTGTTCCTTCTTTGCAGCGCCGCTTAATATGCCTTTTGTTTTACTGCATGTGCTTGCCGGCAGTCATCGTCAAAACAGCGGTTTCATGTAAAATCCAGCACGTCAGAAGCGGCATTTCTGATGGCTGCTTGCTAATGGTTCTCAATACTTGATGCTGGTCGGGTGGCAAAGGACTTCTTACTTCTTGCGATGTCTTGCGATTGCAAAGATCCAACGTTGAACTTCTTCGAAGTGCTTCCTCATTTTGGCTTAGGTCGGGATATCGGCAGCCGAACCTTCTTCTTCTTTTCCTAGTTTATCATTAAAATCTCCAAGGACAATTTTAATGTCATTACTAGGACACTGCTTATATGTTTTGTCCAGGAGCTCGTAGAATATGTCTTTGGTGTTTTCATCTTTCTCCTCTGTTTGGGCATACGCGTAAATGAGGCTGATGTTGTCGAATTTGGCCTTGATGCGGATTGTCGTGAGGCACTCGTTCACACAGTTGAAACTCAAGACTTTTTTCCTGAGCCTAGTTCCATCAACAAATCCACATCCCAATGAACGGTGCTTTTGTTCTCGATAGCAGTCGCCGTCTTTTAATTTTCGTCTCCCTCTTGAATGGCGGTAAAATCTGCTTTGTAGCAGTTTAGGGCTTCCGCTAATTGTTCGGCTACACGTGGTCTATTAAGGGACTTAACATTCCACGTACAGACCGGAAGCTCATTGACCTTATTTCGTTTGCATGTTTCGTCATCAGTGAATCCATCCGTATCCGAGGTTTGATTTTGCTCCGTAACTAAAAAATTATTTAATGTGGCCGGGAAGTCACCCCGACGGCACAGCCCCTAACCTGGAGGCCCAAGTCCTTAGTATTACTCCAAGAACGGGGAGTCGGAAAACCGCTTGTTAAAGCCCTGAGCTCCGAATATGTTGGAGTAGCTCTGTATGGTGTTCAGCCTAACTGGAACTGTAGACGTCACAGCCGATTCCATCTGGGGAATGGAGAGATGCCTTAGTGGGAACAATTATCTCCCTCCTCTCTTGTTTGCTATCCCCAAACAACCTTCTATGGGTTTGTGACCCAATCTTCAGTTAAGGTACTAGGCACCCGATGTTCACCGCGAGGAGGTGGGAGTAGGAATCGATAGACAGAGGTGGGCTTTTAGAAAAACCTGTGCGACGCTTGTGCACGTATCATACCATTTGAACGTCAAAGATTCATATGAATGTAGTAAAAAGATAAAATTTTGCTATTCGATGATTTTTATTTAAATAAAATGTAAGAGAAAGTATTGTGTTAAATTCGAAAATTTTAAAAATCTAAGTTTAATCATTAGTATATGACTAAAATAGTTTTAAAGTCTTACTAATTTGACTAAGATTCTACGAATATAGTCGCTGAATATGATTTTTCGCCCGAAATTGGGATCAACTTCCAACTGCTTGGGAGTCCAGTTAGCGAACATACGCCATTGTCTATGGTTTAATTTAATAATTTCTACATGTTGTCAGCATAACAGACTTAATACATGACAGTCAATTTGACAGATGTAGCTTCAACAATATGACCGCAATCACCTGTGAAAGTTTGCAAATTTCTATTTGAAAACCGATTAGATCAAATTGTATGCTATCATAGAAAGCGCTTATCTCAATCTTGGAGAACTGTACCTAACGTGGCCTCTTTTCAACTCCGTTCGTCCGCTTTTTAGTCCTTTCTTACTGAAAAGGCTGTAAAGTGTTGCTAACCATGATAAAAAGAATCAGTTTGTTATTATTTATTAATAAGATAGCTTACTTTTCAAAAGAATAATTAAAAAGTAAAAATGATAAATGCGCGAAGCACATTCCATAAAATTGCATATAAGCTATACCCTGCAGGTAGAGGTTTTTTTATGATAACGACAGCTTAGCTGAATACACCCCAGGTTTAAACGGTTAAGATTTTTTAATTTTATTCGGTCGTAGTTTGGGAAAGCTTGAAACCAGCCTGTTATCCCGGTTGAGACATCTGGAGACAGCAAATCGCTCTTATCAATCACGGTCTACAACTAGATATTTTAACTTTGACCACGTTTTGATTTGGGAATCAGCTTTCCTAAGACTGCAGTTCAAAAAGCTTACAATTATCTCGAGATATTAGCCGGGACTTTCCAGATTTCACACCCATAGAGGAGAAAATATTTAATCTATTTAACTGTAACTCAAACTTCTATTGCTGCTGGAGTCTCGAGAGTAAATTTCAGGACTATTTTTCACGTAATTTTTATTTCTCAGTTCTCAGAAATTTAATTGCTTTTACCTCTCTCTTCGATCCTTTTCGGCAAGGTATGTATGCTTTTTATCATTTAATTGCGATACTTATTAATTATTGAAAAAAATGTCAGAAATTATTTAAATTTTATTATTTTTGTCTTCTAATTTACACGAGCAGTTTTGGAATTCATAACAAGTGCTTACTTGATATTTTGAATAACCTTACCAGAATATGAGAGAATGTTTTGGAAATTTATCAGCGGGTACCTAGTTGGGGTTTAGATTTATTTTGTATGGTCCTTCGCTGATATAAACGTTGGATTTCAAAGTACCTTACAACACATAAAATCACAATTGCATAAATCGGGTGAGTGGACTGGCCAGACATTTTTTTTCGAGAAGTGTTTCCTCAATCCAGTCATCGATTTCATTGAAATGTGAGCATAGGCTTTCTCTCACTGTCTTATAGTCCTCAGGTGATCTGATCGGTCGAGGGACTACAGTTCTTCGTCTTGTACACTGTGGTTTGCCTGGACAGAGTAACCCATATAACAATTGATTATTGGCCCTGTACGGAGTTAAGAGAAGCTACATTAAAGCTGTTTCGGAAGGACTCCTGGGTTGCAATTAACGCCCTCGACGGTAAACGCATGCACCTCACTGTTCCAAAGCATGATGGTAATGGTAACTGACCTGGAATGAAACAAAACTTTAGGGTCACACTTCCCGAATGAAATGACTACCGCTCCGCTACGAACCATGCATCCTTAATGCGTTCATAAAAAAAAGAGGTTATGTTGTCGCACTCTGTAGTTTCAATGACAACTGGTTGAAGTTTTAGTCTTAAAAATGCTTGAATTTTAATTAAAAATTACATTTTGTAAAAGAAATAAAGAGTTCTAACCATATATACCTTATATACACGTCATACCAAATACCTTACCATAGATCATCTTTTTTTATATAAACTTTAATGGAAAAGAATGTCCATGATAATAATTTAAATAGAAAAGTACCCTTATTTTCGGTCAGGAAAGTGGAAGGCTTTACTTTAAAGGGTACCACCTAATGGTGTGCTTTTTCATGATTTTCCGCTTCAAGGTGCCACCTAGATTTTATTTATTTTTTTTAATGTTCAAAGTAACTTATATTTTTACTTTTGTATCCGTTTTTTTTCCTGTTTTTAAAAAACTCAGCATTAAACTGTGTATGAGCATGAATATAGGTATTCATATGTAGAGATTGTTTCAAATTCACATATTATATGGCGTAAGTAAAGTACACCTGCATTACTGCAGCTTCTACCTTAAAATAATATATTATTTTTGTACATTTTGCCAGGGAACTTTCACTTTTCATTTGTGATGATGCAAGGGAGTGCAAGTGCATTCGCATTGAAACAAAACACGTAAGTAGTAGGTATACTCCATCTATAGCTAGAAAACAGGATTGCCAGCTTTGAAAAAAAAATCTTAAAATGCCAGGAATTGTGTCTGGTTGTGTCAAGCTTATTCTTATTCTTCTATACATAGTTTGTTCTAATATTTAGACAATTGCAAGGATTGATAGATAAAATCATTAGTTGTTAGTAATAAATACAAGGTGGCGCAAAATAAGTCACCCTAGAAGAAGTTATAATTATTGAAAATGGCTTCTTACATCGGTCATATGTGACATTTGTGAACTAGACAGCCACTTGACGGATCTCATCTTTTCTACTAAACAGAAAAAATTGTTAAGCTCAAAAAAAAATATCTGCCACTCAAAATAATTTATTTTATTTAGTAAAATAGTAATTCAAAAACAAAATTGGAAGATTAATTTTGCGGTACCTTGTAGATAGGTGGTAGCTTGGTGGATATGTTTTTTTTTTTTTTTTTTATAATTCACTCGCGCTCAAAGGTATGTTTATAGATCCTTATAATGTTAAACACAGAACGGGCGATGGGGAAATTAGGAAAGGGAGAGAAAGGAGGGGACGATGAACATTGGTTTTGAATGTTTGCAAATTGAAATGGTGAGGGAAAACTGTGCCGGGTAATAGGGCCCATACACTACTCATGCCTGCATGCACAATCACAAGCTTGTACAATATGTCTTCCCCCATACACTATTCATGCAAACTGCACAATATTCATTCGTGTGTTTATGGCTAGTAGAAAAGTTATGTCAAACTCCACTGATGCAATAATTTTGATTGCTTTGGCAATAAAAAAAAGAAGAAAATTATCATTAAAGCCCAAACAAGTACATATAATATTAAGAAATTTATTAAATTGACCGAAATTTGTCGCTTGACTGAGCAATTTTGAATCATGCATGCGCAAACATGAAAAAATCAAAAATTTTGGAAATCGCTTATGCCGCATGCACACAATCAAGACCATACATGTTCAGTTCGCATGCGCAATCACTGTATTGCGCATGCAGGCATGAGTAGTGTATGGGCCCTATAAGTTACAGTAAAACCCGCTTAAGAGAAAAACCCGCTTACCTGAAACACTTTCTTCATCCCCAAGTATTTTCCGACCAATTTCCCTTAAAACACTCCGCTTAAGTGAAACTCGCTTAAGTGAAAAACCCTGATAACTGAAACATATTTTCAGTTAATTTTTAATATACTTCATTGAAAAAAAACTCTCTTAAGTTAAAAAAAAATTGAATCGAACAGAACAAAAATTTGCTAGTTTTCGTTTTTCAATAAATTATTTCTTTGTTATTTAATCGTTGTTTTATTTAACTTCTTTCAAGGCAAGTTCAAAAGATAAAAAAAATATTGTTTCTAGCATTAAATCTCCGCTTAATGGAATTTTTAAATCCGCTTAAGTGAAATTTTTTTTTCACTTATCCGAACTCCGCTTAAGTGAAATTATTTTTCACTTAAGCGGGGTTCGTTTAAGTGAAAAACCCGCTTAAGTGAAAGAAAGACTGTGACATTTTGCCGTTTCTCTTAAGCGGGTTTTACTGTATTCCATAATCGTGTTTTGCGACTAAAAAACGAATCTCTATATTTGACGGTACGACCAAAGTTATGCGCAAGGGTGAACTGAAGAGCATTCCTAGCGAAGCGGATAACACGGGTGAATTGATAAAGGGGAGGAATGAAACTGGCTACTTCAAGTGAGCATTGCTTGTGAAAGAATCGATAAAACAGGGAAATACATGAAACATTCCGACGATGTTCAAGAGATGGGAATGAATCCATGATAGCTCTGTTTCCTATCAGTTTTAACGCTCTGTTCTGAATTCTAAACAATAAATGGAGAGAAGATTGTGCTGCACCTGCCTAAAGGTGTAAGTTATACGCGAGTTTTGGACGTATAAATACCTTATAAATTGTAGCCTGATCAGAAGGAGTGAAAAATTTCTTACATCGATATAGAAATCCTAAGCATTTAGCAGTTCTTGGCGGTCTCGAGTATGTGATTATTCCAACGAAGATCGTCGTTAATACACATACCGATTACTGAGAGCTTTTCGGTTTAAGGACAATGGTACAGGGGGTATATTTTACTTTAACGACAATAGACAGCATTGAGTTTTCGAAGCATTAAACTCTACACGGTTTTTTGTACCCCATTTGACAATGCTGTAAAGATCGGAGTTTAATGAACTTATCATACGGTACATTGTGCAAATTCACTTCCGAAGGAGATGAACGTGAATTTGGGAACGAGTATGAAAAGACGAGAGTAGAATCGTCGGCAAAAAAATGAAGTGGATTAGAAGTTTCAGACAAGAGATCATTTATAAAAATGAGGAAGAGAGTCGGAGACAAAACAGGGCCTTGGGGAACACCAGCATTTATTTTGTGAAGATCTGACTTAAAACCATCCAATACAACATGTATTGAACGATCTAGAAGGTGATTTCTAATCCAAAGAATAAGGGTTTCGTTGATGCCAAACGCACGCATTTTCGATAAGAGAGCCTGGTGCCAAACTCAATCAAATGCCTTAGAAATATCAAGCGCAATAATCTTACTTTCTCCAAAACAATGTAAAGATTTGTTCCACTATTCGGTGAGATGAGCCATCAGATCACCAGTGGACCAATTGCTATGAAAGCATTAAGAAGCTTTCTTTCCTCAAGATATATCTTAAGCTGAAAGTTGGTCAGCGTTCCACGACCTTCGAAAGAAGGGACGTAAGTGCAATTCGACGATAGTTAGAGGGGGAGGAGGATTCGTCTTTCTTAGGGACAGGCTGGACAAATGCTGTTTTCCATCCACTTGGGAAGAGACCTGCAGAGTAGAGCAGATTGAAAAGCTTACGCAGTGGTTTTGCCAGCGATGAAGAACACCTCTTCAGAACAAAAGCAGGGCCAGCGGATTTGTGAATGTCAAGATCTTTTAGAACTCTAGGAACTGCACGAGTGGGAAAGAATATTCGTCCCATAAATACGTTTACGGTACAGGAGGAGTTATGTCACTCTCTGGTGGCGTCGAAGTAACAGCAAATTGTGTTGCAAGCAAATTGGCTTTATCTATCGAGCTTACAACAGGAGTGCATTGAATACGAGTGTTGGAACTGAGGATGTCGTAGTATTTCGTACGTTTTTACAAATGACCAACAATTTGTACTGCCTTTAGGACATAATAGTATTTTTTGCCGTAATTTTTGATCATGTAAAAATTTAGTTTGTCGGATATGAACGTTACAGCTTATTTGCACATATTCCGGTTTTCCTCGGTAGGGTTGGCTTTAAAACTACGGAAAATTACTTCTTTAACCCTGATAGCATCTTTATCTTTACAGCTCGAACCAAACCAGGAGTTTTCTTTCCGTTTGATAAATTTTATCCTATTCGTAATTTCCGTAGAGTAACAGATTTGTGATCATATCTGCACTGGAGTGCAGACTAGTTAAACTTCACGAAGAAATCATTCAGACCGTCCCAGTTGGCATTGTCGTACAGCCAAACAGTTCTCACGGGTTTTTTTTTCTTTAACTGGGTTTCACGGGTTTTTTTTTGTAACTGGGGTTTGTTGACACGAGATATTTGCAGATATGACACAATGGTCTGAACTGCCCAGGGGCGATAATGAACTTATGGTGTGTTTATCAGGGTCAGGTCTTGCATAACGTTTGTATGGTAGGTACCGTTAGTTTTGGAGCTACAAGCAAATTTCAATTTCTCCTAAAGGGAATCCCATAAGACCCTCAAGTACCGAGTTTGAAGAAAATAGCTCTGGTCAACTTAAGAGCACAATCATTGGGAAGGCCATTTTTGTGATGGCATTGACGAACTTTCAGAAATGAAGATCAAAGACTTGATCTCTTTTCTCAACACGAAGAAATGGATGCAGAACTAACTTTGGTTATTTCTGTGCCTTCGGTTTGACTCCTTAGATCCCGACCTAGCGAACTGAGGGCTGTGACAGAGGTTTACTCAATCGGATTGGTAATTGGCTACTGTTTTAGCACCACCAGTCAACCAGCTGCCTAGCTTGGCACAGTGTAGATGGTGTCGGATGAGTGTGGTCGTCCGGTTATGTGAGTGATGCAAAAAAAAAAAAAATTACATCTCTATTTATAAAGTAATATTAGTTATTAAATATTAAATTGAGCTTCGCCACTTACTCTGCCTCGGAAGAGAGTTTCACAGTCGTATTGCGCTGTCACTCAGAAGTTAGATAAGCATAGCGATAGGGATTTATTCGAGGACCCAAACTGTATCCTATTGAATAGACTACATGGTTCTTGAGTATGGATTATATTAAACAGTAATACAATAGTTCGGAAGGGAAATAAGTTATGAAGGGAAATTGTTTATATTAGTATGGAGAAATTTGACTCACGGTTAATTCTATGTAACCCAAATAGCTATGTAACGTGTGGTATCGTTAAAAGCTACGTTAAGCCTTCGCCTACTGACTGCATCGCATTTGCAATAGATCTCGCATTTGTATGTGGGTATTGGCAAAACTAGCGCTTTAGCCAATAACAAACGAGTTGTAACAGGGATGTAATATTGCGAGAACCATAATTTACGGATTACTCCGTATACCTTACAAAACTCAGCATTTATATGAGCTTCCCAAGAGAGTGTACTATTGAACAACATACCGAGATTTCTTGGAATTGAAACATAATCAAATATTGAAATATTTAAGGAAAGAGTCTTCCTACTTATAATTATGTATTTGGATTTCGGTTCAAAAACAGACCATTCGATATTGACCAGCGAGAAATATCTTCGAGGTCTCTAGTAATTAAGTATGCGCAATTTTCAGTATGTCGCAATAGGCTCAAGAGGTCAAATTTTGTATAATTGAACATCATCTTCAGCATACTGTTGTGAACAGAGCTTTATACTACTACAGCGCCATCTGTTGGAAAATTACATATCTAATTTATGGAAGAAACAAAAAGCTCTTTTCCAATGTCAAATGTATTTCCCCTTATTCCAACCATCTAGAACATTCCAAGACGAGAAGCTTCGCGAATTTTCGAGAACAACTAACATGAGTATAAAAGGGAGTGCTCGCCGTGAGCACGACACAGTTGATTTTTGATTACGGAAGTGTGCAAAACTCTGCTTATTGGATTGTGTAAAGTTTAAAACAAGTGTGATTTTAAATTGAATAAAGTATTTGAGTTGATTATAAATTGAGATTTATTGTTGTGATTTGGAAAGTAAAAATAAAGAAGAGATACTAGAAAGAGTAATAAGTTTTATTTAACGAACCTAGCAAAAATATTACATTGGTGTCAGAAAAGTGGAATAAAACTTATTGTGCAGTGAAGTGTGCGAAAAAAAAAAATAATAATAATAAAAATGAGCAAGTTACTAAAAGAGCTCAACTGTAATGAGCTGAAAAGTGAATTAGGCAAGCGAGAACTTTCTAGAGCAGGATCGAAAAATGAGCTTGTTCTGCGTTTGGCCGAATATTTGAAACAACAAAATGAAGACCCGGACATTTTCGTCTTTGAAGCTGACGCTGAGGAAGCAGACGTAAGTAAAAATGAAGATGTTTCAAATATGATTAGTCTTCTGCTTCAACGTTTCGAAGAACAACGAAATGAACAAAAGAAAGAACAAAAGAATGTTCTCGAACGTCTCGAAGAGCAACGAAATGAACAGAAAAACGAACAAAAGAATGTTCTCGAACGTCTCGAAGAACAACGAAATGAACAGAAAAATGAACAAAAGAATATTCTCGAACACCTTGACAAACAGCATAGCGAACAAAAAGACCTTCTCGAAGAACAGAGAAACATGCTAGAAGGCAAGCTTGTTAAAATCGAGAATAATGTGTCTGCACTTGATGAACGTGTTTCATTGCTAGAGAATCAAGTCGACAACAAAATGGAGACGTTTTCAAAAGAGCTAGATCGCATTCGAAATATAAAGATTCGGGAAAGTTCTGGAGAAACCTTGAAGAAAAAGGAGATGCAACCTCCAACCTTTGATGGACAAACTTCTTGGTCTATATACAAGAAGCAATTCGAGGCAGCTTCCACAACAAATGGCTGGGATGAGGCTGACAAGTATATAGCCTTAACTCTTGCTCTTAGAGGAGCAGCTGCTGAGTTGTTGCAAACCATACCAGCAGATAAGAGCGGCGACTTCAATTCCTTGGTTTTGGCTATAGACAAACGCTTTGGTAACAGCCACATGAAAGAAGTCTTCAAAGTGCAACTCAATTCCAGAGTTCAGAAGAGGGGCGAAACTCTACAACAACTGCAAGCGGACATTGAAAGGCTTGTTCATCTTGCATATCCAGATGTTGGAGAGGAAATTTGTAACCAGTTCGCAGTTGAGGCATTTGTTCGCGCCATTTCTGATATACATCTTCAAAGGGCCGTGCGAACTGCTGGAAAACGAACTCTTTCGGAAACATTAGCGTTTGCCTTGACAATGGAAGCAGCTGAGCAAGCTTCTCACGGAGTACATCGACTTAGAGAAGCCGTCGTCGAAGAATGCTCATGTCAAAGAACTGATGTCCAAAGGAACCAACGAAATGGACTTGCAAAGTGCTGGAATTGCAACAAGACCGGACATTTACAGCGTCAATGTCGATTACCACCAAGAAGAGCTTGTCAACATTGTGGACACGGAGTTTCAAACCCAGAACAAGGTAATAATAACACCAGTGTTACTTCCCGAACAGTTTCCCAACAAGTAAGAACTAACTTCGAGGGGCAGAAGCTGATTTCTGGTATCGATGGCCCCAGAAACACCATCCAGGTCTCCCAAACTAAAAGAGACAACAAAAGTCTGACTGTCGAGGCAACTTTAAATGGCAACAAACGTGTGGTCACCATCGACACCGGTGCCACCGCCTCCATTGTGCGTCAAGACCTAGTGCACCTGAATTGGCTACACAACACCAATAGCTACCGTCTGAGAACTGCCACAGGAGAAGCAGCTAGGGTTTATGGTGAAGTCCGACTTAGAATTCGAATTGCAGATCTAGAATTCTCACACAAATTTTTGGTGGCAGATATATGTGACGAATGCATCATAGGCATGGACTTCATGAAAGAACATCGAGTAATTTTGGATATTGGCAAACAGGTACTCAAATACCAGAATACAGAGATTCCAATGACGTGATTATTCCAACTTCTTCTGAGGTATTCGTTTGGACAAAATTAGAAGGTGAGTGTGGACGCCATCGATACCTAATAGTGGAACCAGGCCCAGATTGTTCTTCCCAAAACGTCATCATTGGGAAGACACTTGTGGCTCCAAAGAACAATATGGTCCCCGTACGGATACTCAACACCAAACCGTACGATGTAAAGTTAGCAAAAGGAGAAATTATCGGTAAGTGCGAATCTGTCGCAGCCATAACACGAATTGACGCTGAAACACCGAGAATGACATTAAACCTTGAAGAGCTCAATAGCATCAAGGCAAAGATACTCAATTCATCTAACCTAGACCAACATCAGGTTAAAACGGCAGAAAGCCTTCTGAACGAGTATGCTGACATTTTCGCTTCACCAAACGGGAAATATGGAAGGACACAAATGGTGCAGCATCGAATAAATACAGGAGATGCAAGACCCATTCGTCAGCCCGCAAGACGTCTTCCACTGGCCAAACAAGGTGAAGCTGAGGAAATGATTACCACCATGAAGAAGGATGGTTTGATTGAAAACTCCAAGAGTCCTTGGGCGTCACCAGTGGTCCTAGTCAAAAAGAAGGACGGAAGTACACGGTTTTGTGTTGACTACCGAAGGTTGAATGACGTAACCAAGAAAGACAGTTACCCCCTGCCAAGAATTAGTGACACCTTAGATGCGATGGAAGGAGCACACTGGTTTTCCACACTGGATTTGAAAAGTGGATATTGGCAAGTTGAAATTCACCCTGAAGATCGAGAAAAGACAGCGTTCTCCACAGGTAATGGGCTGTGGCAGTTCAACGTGATGCCATTTGGTCTTTGCAACGCTCCGGCAACCTTTGAGCGTTTGATGGAGTGCGTCCTTCAAGGCCTGACGTGGAAAACTTGCCTTGTCTACTTGGATGATGTTATCGTTTATGGGAAAACATACGACCAACACTGTAAGAACCTAAAGGGTGTGTTCCAGAGACTTCGAGAGGCTAACCTTAAACTGAACCCAGAAAAATGTGCACTGTTCCAGACTGAAGTAAAGTATTTGGGACATATCATCTCGTCCCAAGGAGTCAAGACCGATCCTGAAAAAGTTGACACCGTCAAAAATTGGCCAACACCACAGGACAAACATCAACTACGAAGTTTTCTTGGTCTTGCTACTTATTACAGACGTTTTGTTAAGAACTTTGCCGGAATTGCGAAGAGTTTGCATCAGCTTACGGAAAAGAACAAGCAGTTTAGATGGTCAGGTGAGTGTGAAAAAGCTTTCCAAGAACTGAAATACCGTCTGTGCAATGCTCCGGTGCTGATCTATCCGACTCCAGGCAAGCCTTTTATCATCGATGCTGATGCGAGCAACGTAGGAGTCGGCGCTGTTCTGTCACAAGTGCACAATGGCGAAGAAAAGGTTGTCGCCTATTTCAGCAAAGTACTGTCGAAGACGGAAAGAAACTACTGTGTGACCAGAAGAGAACTCTTGGCACTCATTTTGGCAACGAAACACTTCCATAAATACATCTATGGACAGAAGTTTCTTCTACGAACCGATCATGGTGCTCTTAACTGGTTGTTGAACTTCAAGAACCCAGAAGGACAAGTCGCAAGGTGGATAGAAAGACTGCAGACTTACGATTACGAAATTCAACACCGAAGGGGAAAGCTGCACTCAAATGCCGACGCACTATCCCGAAGGCCTTGTAAAATAGATTGCAAGCACTGCAGGCGACAAGAAGAAAAGGAATCCATCAACATTCTGCGAATAAGGGCTGACCCCATTTGTGGATGGAGCAATGAAGAAATAAGATCTGCTCAACAAGAAGACCCCGACATTGAACCTCTTCTCGCATGGAAGGAACATGAAGAAAAACCCGCATGGAATGACATTTCCGATAGGAGTCCAGTTTTAAAGGCCTATTGGGCACAATGGGACTCACTTCATGTGCAAGAAGGTGTTCTTCGGCGAAAATGGGAGTCCGCTGATGGTAAATCCTATGTGATGCAGCTTGTATTACCTCAATCGAAAATCAAAGAGATTCTTCGAGAGATGCATGATGGACCTTCAGGAGGCCATTTGGGAGTCAATAAGACTTTAGAAAAAGTGAGACAACGATTCTACTGGTTGCATGCAAGAGACGACGTTGAAAAGTGGTGCCGAAATTGTGACGCCTGTGCTGCAACCAAAGGCCCTGGTAGAAAACTGCAAGGAAAAATGATGCAATATAATGTTGGCTCACCGTTTGAAAGGATTGCTATTGACGTAGCTGGCCCATTTCCGGAAACGAATGATGGAAACAAATACATTCTGGTGGTAATGGATTACTTCAGCAAATGGCCTGAGGCATACGCTATCCCGAACCAAGAAGCCAAGACCGTGGCCGACCAGATTGTGTCTAACTGGGTAAGCAGGTTCGGTGTGCCTATGGAGCTCCATTCTGACCAAGGAAGGAACTTTGAGTCGAACATATTCCAAGAGGTGTGCGCGTTCCTTGGCATTAAGAAAACGAGAACCACACCACTTCACCCTCAATCTGATGGAATGGTTGAAAGATTCAACAGGACCTTAAAAGAGCACCTCACTAAGGTCGTAGGCGACTACCAAAGAAACTGGGATAGGCACATACCACTATTTTTGATGGCCTACCGAAGTGCAATACATAGCTCAACAGGACAAACACCATCTGAAATCCTCTTCGGAAGAAGCATACGGCTGCCTAGTGAGATAAGGTTTGGACACCCATCGGAAGAGTCTCAGGAAACTGGGGATTACGTGAGTGACCTAAAAGAGAGGCTAATCGACATCCACGAAAGGACCAGGACTAGAATGAGCGCTTACAGCGATCGAATGAAGACAAGGTACGACACAAGAGCAAACACGACAGGATTCCAAGTAGGAGATCGTGTATGGCTGTATAATCCACATCGTCAAAAGGGATTGTCGCCGAAGCTTCAACAAAACTGGGAAGGCCCTTATACTGTCGTCACGAAAATCAATGATGTCGTTTACCGAATTCAAAGAGGGTCACGAGGGAAGTTAAAAGTTGTGCATAGTGATCGACTGCACCGATACAGTGGCGAAGCTGGAGATAGAATTGTTCGGGACGAACAATCTTAAGAAGGGGGCAATGTTGTGAACAGAGCTTTATACTACTACAGCGCCATCTGTTGGAAAATTACATATCTAATTTATGGAAGAAACAAAAAGCTCTTTTCCAATGTCAAATGTATTTCCCCTTATTCCAACCATCTAGAACATTCCAAGACGAGAAGCTTCGCGAATTTTCGAGAACAACTAACATGAGTATAAAAGGGAGTGCTCGCCGTGAGCACGACACAGTTGATTTTTGATTACGGAAGTGTGCAAAACTCTGCTTATTGGATTGTGTAAAGTTTAAAACAAGTGTGATTTTAAATTGAATAAAGTATTTGAGTTGATTATAAATTGAGATTTATTGTTGTGATTTGGAAAGTAAAAATAAAGAAGAGATACTAGAAAGAGTAATAAGTTTTATTTAACGAACCTAGCAAAAATATTACAATACATTTGGACGGATGATCCATTAATCTTTTCATTAAGTTCATTGATATAAAGAGAGAAAACGAGAGGTCCTAAGATAGAACCCTAAGGGACTCCTCTAGTTGTTGGAAGGTAGGTTGATATGTTATTGTCAATTGAAACTGCTTGTTTTCGAATATCTTTTACCATGTAGATAATATCAGTTAATGCAACTATGCTTTTGACGGAAGCCATATTGCTTAGATGAGAGGATGTTTTGAGGTCTCAGGCTGGTTTTGAGTTTTTTGTGTACAATCCTCTCGAATACTTTTGACAAAAAGGGTAATAAAGATATTGGTCTACACTTATTTCTCCTCACATTTTTCGGTATTGGCATAATTTTAGAATGTTTATATTGAGTTGGGAATGAACCAGAGATTAATATTGTATTAAATGTATGAATTAAATATGGCAGGACAGGTTATATGGACCGTCAATCCCTACAGCATTGGATTTTATAGATAAAGACTTTCAACAACTGCTGATTTAATACCACGTTTTGAGGCATTCTGCGGTACTGTGTCGTCTGTGGTTTCAGGTAAATATCCATCTGTGTAGAGCATGAACGGATTTGTTTAATATTAAAATTAAAATAAAATATTTGTTCGAAAAATTATTTCGGTATTTTCAAATTTTTCCCAAAAAAGTCGAGATGAATAATTCAGACATTATTACCGAAGTCAGAACCTAGAACCGCCTTTAAATAAACAGCTAAGTATTTGGCAACTCTTTGCACGTAATCGTGAAACATATGAATGAGGAGTGCCTCTTAAATATTACCTCATGGATGCTTCTGTTCCTAGTGTGTTGTGCATTATTCCTTTGACGAGTCTCATGGAACAATAATTAAAAAAAAAAAAAACTGAAATGAATTATAGATTTATTTATTCGTAATTGCTTTTTTATTTGTATTTGAGATTTTGTTTCGATTCGTGTTTCATACATTTTTTCTTCTTTAAAAGTTTCAACAACAAAAAAAAGTTTTGAAGTACATAGGTACATCGAAAAGGAAAATCGTTTCAGTGAAGTACGCCGTCAGCTAGAACAAAGAGTAGCGTTCCGGCTTTAATGCGAGAATGCGGTTGTAAAGTATTGAAAAATGGTGACTTGCTGCCAGTGTGCTTTTGCTTCACGGTATAAAGCTATCGCAAGAGATTTACGAAACAGTTTCCATTTGCATTAATACAATCTCTCTGCAATCTTTCTATTGTTATTTCAGGCTATTAATTCAATCCTTATACAAATCCTGATGTTTATACTTCCTACTTGGAGAGTCTCTGTCTGCGCTGTGCCCCGTACCAGTCGCCCCTCTACCTTATCTCAGTTTGAATGTGGTAGATGCTGTGGCTTTGGCTCTGTTTTTCTGGACCAAGTTTTTACAGAATCCCGGAATAAATGGAAAAGTTTTGCTGAATGATCTGCTGAATATGGTTTGCGAAGGAAGCAAAAAATCACACAGACCAGCCAGCAATACTCGTAGTTGAATTTATGTTCGGGTAAGGGGGTGGCTCTGATTTATGAGTTTGGGGTATTGTGACGCAGCAAAATGAATCTTTTTTCGTTATATTAATTTCTGGTACTGGCCAAAGTTGGTTATTTATCTGAAATTATTCATGCAATGTTGTGGAATCGGCAGTTATACTTCTTTGCATCTCGGGATTAAAAAGTTTAAAAAATAGAGAATTTGTAGAAATCTTTAATAAGAACCAGATAATCGTATGGAAATGAAAAAGATCTTCTTAGGTTACCTCGAGGTATAAGGAATAATCTTACTTACTTAGAGAAATATTCTTGTTTTTCTATTACGGTCTTGTATAACTAGGAATAATGTTTTTAACATAGCCAAACTTTGTTGAAAAAGTTTCATCAAGTGTACACTTCCTTAATAAAATTATAAAACATTCATTTTAGTTGGACAAAATAATCTTACAACTTTTCGTCAAAGAAAATGGTGTTTTTAAAAGTTTGACTTTTGATAAAAATTTAATATTTATTTTGAATAGACGTACATCAATAGAGTCATCAATTTGTGGTTCCGAAAGTTAACTCAAATAAAATGCACAACTGGGTCGTACGAATTAGCTCTAATGGAGAATTTAAAAAAATAATATTATCAGAGAAAATTGATCAGAAGTATGAATGTAATTAATTTTTACTTGCGATACATGTATGTACATATACATATACATATATAGTTTAACTTAGAGTGCCCGCATGGGGCCAGTAAGTTAGTTGTAAGTTATTGATAAGTAGGCTAGTTTTATGAATTTTTGTCTAGCATTAAGATAGTTATAAGATTGAATGAAATAAAAATGAATTTAAAAAAAAAAAAAAAAAAAAAACATATACATATACGTGGGTACTACGGGCAAGTTTTTTATTTGGACAAAAATTGAACTCGAGATTTTGATCAAAATTGACACTACGATGATAGAGAACACGAAAAAAGAGGGGTCCCGCAATTCCGTCTGAATAGAATAGAATAGAATAGAATAGAATAGAATAGAATTGAATAGAATAGAATAGAATAGAATAGAATAGAATAGAATAGAATAGAATAGAATAGAATAGAATAGAATAGAATAGAATAGAATAGAATGGAATAGAATAGAATAGAATAGAATGGAATAGAATAGAATAGAATAGAATAGAATAGAATAGAATAGAATAGAATAGAATAGAATAGAATAGAATAGAATAGAATAGAATAGAATAGAATAGAATAGACAGAATGATATGTGACTTCTCAAGGAAAAGAAAGAAGAATCTGAAAAAAAATATTGACCGGTTTTTGAGATATCAAAATAAAAAAAAATAATATTTTTTTTTTTCACAAATTAAAAAATCATGCCGATAATGAGAAATTCGAACAAAATGTTTCTATCGTAGGTACAGACAGTAATATCTTAAATTCAAAATGTTGATATTGAATAATAGATTGTTAAAATTAATCTAAACGACAAAAATTTTATCTAAATTCTAGGTGCCGTCTTTGATAAAAATACGACTTTCGAAAAAGCTTTTTTTAACATTTGTATGTTGAATAACGTTGTTTTTAAATAAAATATTTTTTTTTCTCAAATCGTGTAGATTGTGTTAAAAGCGTTTTTGAAATATTGAGTTTTCAAAAAAAAAATTTAATTTTAAATCCAAACAAAGTTTTTTTTAAATTAAAATGCATAACGCTATCCAAAATTTTGGGGAGCTTAAGCATAAGAAAAATTATCAGCATAAGAAAAATTATCGAAATCGGTAGAGAAAATCAAAAACATGGTTCTTACTATTTTTGATTTTTTTTGCAAGCTTTAACTAAATGAATTTTTGTGATTTCTTTTCAAATCAGTGAAACATTTCTTGAGACAAAATAGAGATCTTATAAAATTTCAAAAAAAAAAAAATTGTATGACAGAAACCGTTATTTTTAGTCTTTAAAGAAAAAGAAAAAAAACGTGTAGGAGGAAAAATTTTTGAGAAAATCGGCCCAGTCGACAGACATATAAAATTTCAACACGGAATCAAGTTTTATCAAAATCTCAAGTTCGATTTTTTGAACGAAAGCATAACTTTTAAGCGTGCTAGTATGGGAATGTACTACATTTTGGTCAAACCAAATTTTAGTCAAAAATGTTATCAATGGTTCCTGTAATAGAACCGTTTAATGGTTTTTAGACCTTATCATTAGAGGTTCTAACGATTTTGACCAAATGTTGTTACTGGAAATTCCTTTAAATTTAATTTTGTTATTAAAATATACGAACAAATGTTTTTGGAATTTTTGGAAATAAAAATGTTATGTCTTGAAAATGAGTGAAAAATTAGATTTTGAAATTAAATCCTAGAATGTATATTATTAAATACTTGAAATTTACAACCTAAAATTTTTTAAAAAAATTTAAAAAAAATTCATGAATACAAAATTAATTTAGTTAAATTTTTTTAAACTTCGTTTGCAAAAATTATAATATTAGATATTAATTAATATTAAATATTTTAAAAAAAAATCAGACGTCATTCTTTAAAATTTGAAGATTTTTGTCTTAATAAATCGGACCTAAAGAATGTTTAATTTTTTTTTGTTTTCCAAAAATCCAAAAAATATTTTGTTTACCTATATATTTTGCAATCCGATGCAATATTTTCAAAACTTTTTCTTGAACTTCTGTGCACAAAAATTTATAAAAATTTAAAAATTGTGTCGATAATGAGAAGGTCAAAATCGTAAGGGCGGTATTCACCGAACGCTCATAACTTAAGAGGCTCACGTCACAAATCCATTCACCAAGCAATAATATTTAATATTTATGAGCGCTCGTAAAAGTAATGAGTGCTCCTAATGTCCTGATCACTCATAAGTTACGAGTGTTCTCTCCGAAAACTTGTTCGAAAACATTCGAAACAAACTGACTTTTTTTAAATTGTCACTATCGGAATTTAATTTGTGAATTTAATTTGTATAATTTTTTTTATTGCAGAAGAAGGATCGATTCCTGACGAAGAACAACAATAGCCCGTAGAAGAAATAAAGATGATGAAACTGCAAGGGTATATGTGTATGATACATAAAAATACATTATGGTGCTTGGCTTCTGCAACAGATATCATTCGATTGGTGCCTGCAGTTCATTAAATCAGTAGCAATATCCGGATAAGCAGATGAATTCAATTCACCATCGAGTCGAATTATGAGCGTAAGTACCGCGGTACTGGTTATTTCGTTCTTCGATCAATAAAAAAAAAATTAAGTAAATAAAAATTAATAACCGCACATAAATGTACGCATATAAATGTTGTTTTTAATGTGAATGCAATTTTTAATAAATGTTATTGAGACTCTTCGGAGTTACCTGAATAGGTGGAGAGAAAAGAAAAACCGCCAGCTGATACCTACTTGATACCTACGAATGTACGAGTATGTATGTGTTATATTTTACTTGTTCCAATAACAGGAAATCTTCTTTTCCACACACCGATTGCTTGTTCAAGAATCCGTATTGTTCGAATAAAGGCATGATTAAATCTCCTTTCGCGTGGTGTTGAAGGGGTTCCTAGAGGAGTAATAAGGTTATTTCTGCCTCCATCGCCGCCGATAAGAACACCATCCAGAAATTCTCTGGCTTCCATTTGAGCCCTAATTTTTGAAAAGTTGAAAACCATTTGGTCGTGAATCGATCCAGGCCAACTGAATCAAAAATCAAAAAAAAAAATATTAAATTTCACCATTACTTTGTTTTAATAAATTTTACGGTGCAACAATATCTAAAATACGCATATTTGAATCGACAATAATAAATATGAGTGCTGATTGAAAAGAAACACCATGGGCATTTCTGAATAAAATGAATGTTGGGATAAAATTGCAGACGAATTAATTGCCGGTAGCACATACATATAAGCGAAGTGTGAAACAATTGAGATCTTTTTACCAAAATGCCAAATCAACTTTAAAAGAAGATCTGGCAGCAGACAAAGAGGTCTACAAGACAGGTGGAGGTTTTTTTTTCTAAAAAACGGACGAAAATCACCCTCTTTTAAGTATTGCTCTGCAAGAGACCACACCAGTTGTTAAGAACAGTTGCGATAGCAGCAAAGATTATTTTGTTGAGGTAATGTGTTTTTTTTTATAAATATGCATATATGTACATATAAGTATAAACAAATATTTTCTACTTTCAGAATTTTTCCAAAAGCTACGCTAAAGAGGAATACTTAGAAGTAACACCTCTGACAACTGATTGCTGTAATGAACCATCAACTTCGACACTAGATCTCTCAACATCCACTCCTTCTGAGAAAAGATCCCGCCCAACAACAAGAAAGAAAAGAACAAACCAACAATTTGTTCAAACTATGTTGAATGAGTTTTGGGAATTAAAGAGGGCAAAATTGCAGTCATGCACAGACAAAAATAAAGCAAAAGAAGATTATTATAAATTAAAAACGGAAGTTTTAAAGAAAGAAATGGCAAAACAATTTGCACATTCTTTATTCGTTCTTAGTTCGTTGTTCGTTTTTATTAGATTCTCGTTGTTCCGCGTACGACCAACAACGAAAAACGTACACAGAGCACAACACCGAAAGTCTAAAAGCAGCTTTATATTTCACATTCACATTTGACTTCTCGGCTGTCAATCTTGTTTGAATTCAAAGTTTGAACATTCCTGGATTAGAGACTTATGAGTCATGAAAAACAGAAATAAAATTATCAAAATTCTAGTTTTCTTTTTCAAGGAAAATAAAATTTTCGAAAACCAATTTTTGAACATTTGCATCGTGAGTACCGTTAGTTTTAGAAAATTTTCTACATCTTGTATATAGTTAGTACTGAGAAAGGATAAATGATTTAGCCTCAAACATTTTTGGAATAACGGATAATTTTGTCAAAGGTCCTTAATTGCTAATTTCGTCTTTTTTTCTCCTTTTTATGTAGAGGAGTTATAAAAGAAGTTTTGCATATAAATGGAAATTCACAAAAAAATCATTGAAAAATTAAAAAGAATTGACAAAAGCAACATTGAATGGGTAACGCAGTTTTTTCAAATCTTTCGTCAAGATTAGACATAAGCTTTGCAATGTTGTCTTAACGTTGCCGTGAAATAAGGCCAAGTGAAATAAGGTCAATTTTCAAAAATTGGCCTTATTGAACTTTGATAAAGTGAAATAAGGCCAATTTTGAGTAGTTGGTCTTATTTCACTTTGACAAAGTGAAATAAGGCCAAATGATTTTGAGAAATAAGACCAAATTGGTTTTATTTCACTTTTTGAAAGCGTAATAAGAGCAACTGAATGTGGTGCTTTTGCCAAGCGACTTTAGGCCAATTTGGCCCTATGTCACTTTTAACTGTTGTATCTGGGCAGAAGTAAGTATTTGAAAAAATTACAAAAAGAAAACTATACTAAACGTATAAATTTATATTTATAAGTATTATCTATTCGTATAATACATAATTGTTTATCGGGGGCCGACGTTCTGGGTTTTCTTGGGCAACAGTAGCTTAGATGGCCCGCTTCGCGGGTTTTCAAGATTTTAACTCCATTTTCGGGGCTTACACCCGCTCACGCATCTCCGTTGCTCCGCTTAGGGTATGTTCATTCGCCAGGCAGGCGCCTGTAGCAACAGTTCTTCCTGGGCAACAGTACATAACTGTTTGTTGTTTACTCCAATTAATGTAAAATACAAAACTGTTGCTACAGGCGCCTGCCTGGCCACTGAACATACCCTGTGTGGAGGTGATATTTTTCGGTCCAGACGAAAAGTTGTCACTAAGCTGTTCATCTTAATTTTTGTAACATATTTTTTATTGTTTTAAATTGATTTGACTCCTACATCTTTGGGGGCTCAACCTGAAATTCGACCTAAATAAATTTGAGTCAAAATTATTTTTTTCCAATTTTTTTTACATCTACGGTTATGAACTATGGATCAATCAAAAGCTGAGCTGTCCAAGCTAGGAACAGTAACAATTAACAAACAGTGTTAAGGCCGATTTATTTGATCGACTTAACTCGAATTTGGAAAACATAAAGGCAAAGAAACTGGACAAGAAGTAAGCTGACTTGGGTAACCAATCAAACAGCAGGCAGCAGTCAATGAATATTCAACGTTGAGCTAATGGTGATTGGACAAGGGCTTGCAGAGTTTGAGGATGATGAAGTGCTGTTAAAATAGTCAGAGATGGAAAAGTTAATTGGAAAAGTAATCTTTAAAGTGCGCTTGAAGATCGTTTATTGATTTTAGAAATATTTAAGATGCGGAAATTGAAGAATAATGCCCCGAAACGGTCATTTACATATACTCGAAAACAGAATAATTTGAAAAAAAAAAGAATATATCTATAAAATATAAAAATCGGTCAGTTATAGATGACAAATGACATTTCTTTGATCCCGAATATAATAATAGTATCGGGGCTCGTGAGGATCTGAAACTCATTGTAAATGGTGCTAATATTTTACTAGAAATTTAAAAAAAAAATATACATACAAGAAAATTGGGATTAATTTAGGTGGCAAATGAATTTATATGAATTTTTGGATATGTTCTGTGATATTTTCTTTAATTTATAGATAAATAGAGTCAATTCGAAATAAGAGACTTGGTTTACTTTGCTCGTTGAACACATCTGCTTCAGAAAAGATAAGATTTGCACAACCTTTTTCACTGACTCGCATAAATCGGAATCTGGAAGTTTGACAACTTGTTCCGTTTATGGACGATAACATGAAGAATATTGACTTCCAACTCGCTTACGGGATTTGATAAGCTTGTTGTCAATTTGAAAACCTCCCGTACTTATTGTATTATCTTTAATATTCTATTCATCACATTTTCCATTGGTCATCAGATATTCTTCTATAAAAGCAGATAAAATGCTTCGGATTTGATGGTAAAAAAATTAACACGTAACAAATTATTCTCCGGGATTACTTATTGAAATAGCCATAGCAAACATAGTTGCCGAGGCTTGTTTAATTATATAACCTTTGCCAAATGTAAGCTGTTGGTCAAGAGTGAATTCACGGATAAATATATAAATTGTGTAGAGTTGTTGAAGAAAACTTTTGCGTCCCTAAGTAATCATTTCGAATTGAAATTATGTTTACTTATTTCTGCTTTTATGTATATTTCAATGCAATTTCACTGAATGCTGGATTAAAGCCCTCAAATTCTTATTCTACCTCAGTATTTAGTTTGTGTTTTGAACTTTTTCTTATAATTCCATCAAGTAGACTGTTCCAAAACGTTCTGCCATTGCCAAATAGCATTAACTTACAAAAAAGAAAAACACAAAAATGTAGCTATTTGTCTTAATCCATTTATGTTCAAATATACATTTCATCTGAGAAAAATATTTAGAAAAAAAAATTGGTAAGGTATGCACTGCAGTGCCCAAGCCCAACAACCTTATGAAACAACAACATCCTGGGCTTCATATATTCGTCCTCGTTTCGTCCGCATACAAAAATAGTAGAAAAATCCTTCCAAATACAATCCTTTTTCTATCTCCATTGAAATATAAACAGTTATATAAAAATTTTATCCGTAAGGTAACAAGACGGTTTCATTTCGAAACACATTCAAACAAATTCCTTACATAACTTAAAATCCTTTGCCTCCTTTCCTTTTCACCGCCAAACTAACCCACACACAGAATATCCAAGTTTTATAGTCAGAGTTGAAGCCCATCATATCATCCAAGCAGGAGGCCTTACCTACTGTGAGGCAGCACAGAGGCATTGCAGGTAGGTTGCACACAACAAAATGAAAAGGATTATTTTCCCTTGGGGGAATTTTACTGGAGCAAAATAAAAGCGAAAGGATTTCCGAATTCATACCTTTCCTGGGCCTGGGTTCTGATATGATGGCCGTGCCGTGCCAACCTACATTAAGCATCCGATGACTATGACGACGACACGGCGATGAGTCCTTCCCTTTCCCTCTCTCAGTTTCAGAGCTCTCAAGATATAGGTTTCTTAAGGAGCTTTAATTGTTCCCATTGGGGAATAGTCCTCATCGTGATGTCGTTCTATGCTCCTTCATACAAAGTACAAAAAAGTAAAAATAATAATAACAAAAAAAAAACACATAAATGAAACTAGAAAAGATTTCATTATTTCTATTTTGTGTCCGTTTTGTTTCCCACTAAAATCCATTTCATTTTAAGTGAAATAAATAACCTAAATAACCAGTGTCCTTAAAATGGGTTATCATAAATTCAGCCAAAGGAGTGTATAGCATAGAAGAATAGACCCGCACTCACTCGGACTTTTTCGGACTCAGCTTTCAGCTACTGCCATTGAAAGGCACTGGACATGGACACAAGAGCAAAGAAACAGCATCAGCCTTAAACAAAAGGGACACATATAACAGAAAATTGACCAAAGGGACAAGATTTTTGGTGTTGAAAGTTTGTGGTATAAGGGATATAAATTTTCACTGAAATCTCTACTTCCATCTGGGTTACATTATAGCAACTCGATCTCATACATGTATACACTCAAAGAAAAGAAAATAAAATTTTGACAAAGCTCCTTATAAAGACCACCTAGACATCACATCTGTTAAGAATTTCGTGTGTTGGAAGTTTCAATACTTGTTTGCACCCGAACAAATGCTTACATCATTCCAACCCTAATACTTGACCTTCAAAGAATATCTATCAGTTTGTCCTTGAGCTTATCTTCGCACATTTCGATTAGTTCAGAGATTCTTTCTTTTGCCATACTACACGAATGTGTGTGCTAAGTTTTCCATCATAAATTTCCAAAAAATTTCAATTCTGGACAAAAACAATCATAAAACTACTTATGCGCCATCTTGTAGATAAACGCAGTTTATAGACCAAGGAAAAAGTTGAGTTAATGTTAAATTCAGCTAACATATTGGGTTTGAGTCAGCTTCCTTGAACAGTTATCAATTTATGAAAATAGAATTTCAAGAATCGCTTTCAATAATTACTAACTGATATCCGCTTGGTTCTTGGCCGCCTCCCGTGATCCCTTTGTCTCATCAAAATATATCTTATAAATCGTTTTCACAAATAGACTTCCATTGTCGAAAGGTCGAAACAGCGTTACCCTTATGCGACTTTAGTTGCATTTTTGCGACCTTTTTTTTGCTGTGCGACTATGCGACGACCTTTTTAAAATTGTTTAAAATTGCGACTTTTTCTTTGCTTAAACATTTACCATCAAACTTTTCTGAGAATAGCATTGTTTTATTGGTTAGTGAATACACTACATCGCAAAATTTAACATGGAAAACAACAACAAACGATTACTGAATAAAAATAAGCTAGTAATTGAAATGGATAATTTAGTGAAGATGGAGTTTCGGATGTTGAAATGTAGGAGGTGTTTAGGTGGTGTCCGAAAAAATATACATGTGGCATACTTGAGGGTGTGTTCGTTGGTATTTATTTTGTTATACTTTTCCTTTACTAATCGAAAGTGTGATCGCACCGAAATTTATAGAACAAATATTTTTCCAAATGCAAAACTTTAATTCATACCATTATTCCGGCTTTACACTACTGCCACTAATTTTGTCATAAAATATTGAATATTGAAATATTGCATTCGATTGATATGTTTTATCAGTGCACTGGCATTTGTTCAAAAATGTCGTATAACTGCGGCATTATGCTGAATTTATGTATATAACAACTGAAAAAAATAAAGCTAAACTCTCAGAATACCTATTTTATTTTTTTAGTATCGTTATAACTTCATATGACACTTTTAACATTTAAAAACGTCAAAATAGGTCTGCTTACTTAGTTTTTTGCACGAACTACTATTGTTTTAAGGTTGCTCAGAATCAATTTATTAAAAGAAATTGCCTTAGGCTAGGCGGTTTTGCAACTGTTTGGTTCAAGAAACTAAAAAGTTTGTTTTTTGACACAAACTAAACGATTGCCTAAAATGAGTTCGCTATTTTTTGTAACATATAATTATATGCACCTGAGCGGACATTCAACCAAATAGTTCATCTGTTTTCTATAAGTATCCAAACAGTGTTGTGCAACTAAAAATTGAATGTGCGCTCCCAGCCTTAGGACGATATTAGTTAAAAAATGTTTAAAATTAGAAAACTACTTTAAAGTTCGGAAATATATAAGAAGTATAATACTACTACCTTAATAAGAGGCTGTTTAAAATTTTGCGCCAATGTCATTTTATTGAGTATACTATACTATCTATGTTTTTTTTCTCCAATACTCAGTATATAAATGCGATATATTTTCGTACTTTTGTAAGTTTTAAATCAAATTTAACAGTGAGAAAAACTCTAAATCAACTCGATCTGCATTTTCATGAATATTTCAACTCCAGCTTAAAAACGAGATATAGATCTTTCGAACACATCCGTGTAAGTTAATTCTTAATTCCACAAGTAGGAAGGAACAAGGAAGAGTGAGTTAAAGAGTGAATAAAGCGTTTTTTTGGTGCTTGTATTACTGCGCTAGATATATAGATTACCAATAAAACGCGCCTAATGTGTGAGTATGATTGTCTTTGCTTTGTTTTCTGTTCGCATTCTCGTTTTCGTTCGTTTTCCCATTCCCACCATGGGGGCGCTGTCAGATTGTTTTTTTCTCTTACGTGTTTGGCACTGACGACTGACACTGACATTTCCTGGAATATCTCCTTACCTTTGTGTTTTGTCTCTAGTCCATTGACATTTTTATTTAATGTAAATGTTATTTTGTTTTTTGACATCAAAAACGGTATTTGTGTCGGCGTCGGACGGGCGAGTTGTGCTGAGCGAAGCGACGAAATAGTAAGTAGGTACTAATTTGTGTTTTTTTCTTGAGATTAATATTAGTAGAACTTTTTCTTAGAAATACTCGTAAATAAATATACCTATTGCAAATCGGAACTTCAGCTTGGGAAACGAAGAATACGAAGGTATGATTGGCGATTAATATACTTCTTTTGAATTTCTAAAATCTGTACTCCCGAATCCAATAGATTTCTCATACAACAAAAAAAAGGAGAAACTCCTGATGCAGTCGAAGGTGCTAGCTCTTCATCCAACGGAAAGCTACAAGAAAAATTGCGACTTTTTGTTCAAAAATGCGACTTTTTCAAAGAATTCGAATTTGCGACTTTTTTTTGTAAAAGCGACTTTTTGAAAAATCCCAGGGGTAACCCTGGGTCGAAATGAAAAATTCATAAAGCAAGAACAATGTCTTCCGGGTCTGGATCTGGAGGTAGTGTCGTGGGATTAACTTACATACCACACATGGTTCTTTTATGGGGTATACAAAATCATGTGGAGTTTAATGAAGAAACCGAAAAGCTCTTATTACTCCACATGTGTGTCAACGACGATCTTCGTTGGAATAACTACATTCTCGAGACCTCTAAAAATGCTGCTAAATGCTTAGGATTTCTGTATTGGTGTAAAACCCTTATCGACGGTTAACTTTGAATACCTCCTATGTCGAATTTTGTAAACAAAAAACTGATTATAGTCTCAAAATTATAACGCATAATAATAAAATTGTTTACATAATTATCAGTTTTGAATATTTATGATGTGAAATAGTTTAAATTTTAAAAATTCAGCGAAGCAGATGGAAATTATTAACGAAACTGTATTAAAAAGTGAATTTCACAAAAAATTTATGTTAGGACGTATTCATAGTTAACCGTCGTTATGATCTGATTACCATTTACAAGGCATTTATACGTCCGGAGCTCGAGTACAACTCACATCTTTGGGCAGGTGCAGCACTCTACTTATTGGATAGAATTCAAAACAAAACGTTCAAACTGAAAGGAAACGGATCTATCATGCGTTTATTCCCATCTCTTGAACACGGTCGGAATGTTTCATGTATGTCCTTGTCTTACCGATCACTTCACAAGCAATGCTCACTTGAAGTAGCCAGTTGCATTCCTCCTCCTTATCAGTTCACCCGTGATACCCTCCCGCTGAGATAGCTCATCAGTTAACCATCGAGCCTAATTTTGGTGGTACCATCGATTATGGAATAATTTACTCGGCACGGTTGTCCCTTTTCATTTTAATTTGCAAACATACTCGTAGATAGAAGACAAAATTGCGACATTTTTAACAAGCTGCGACAAAATATTGCACATGTTAGGATGTGGATTATTCGTGGCTAGAAACAAAGGTATTGATGGTATCAAAGCCACATAAGCCGAATATTCACACACGGTCCTATCCATAAAGATAAAGAATCTATCAAAAAGCAGTTTTATGATTTTCTGTATGGAGCATAACTTTTCCGGAGTATGTACCATATCAAAAATGTGCTGGAAGACTTCAATGATAAAGTTGGTAAGCACAGTTTCCACGAAATTTACAACGGCTTCCTTCCATCTAATTTACTCTGAAGCAGTAATCTGGTGATAAGTAGCAATAGGCTTACCGTAGGTTTGGAACTGAGAATCTTCCAACAAAATGGAAAGTGTCTTCTCGTTTCTTCATATTGCAATTGCCGCATATTATCGGTAGATCCTGCCTATGTGGTATGTGGTTCATCCCGAGAAGTTCTTTTCTCAAACGGAATATGGTGTAAATTTGTTCAATAAAGGGTGGTTAAATTTTAAGGGCCGATGTTGATTTTGAATAAAATAAAAATTATTTAGGAAATTATTGTCATTTCTTTTTATTATAATAATATTTTATTAAAAAAAATACGGCCCGATGATGCCGCCAGCCCATAAACCGCACCAAACAGTCACTCTTTGTGGATGCATATCTTTTTTGACAATCACTCTTGGATTATCATTCGCCCAAATGCGGCAAATCTGCTTATTGACGAATCCACTGAGGTGAAAATGTGCCTCATCACTGAAGATGATTTTTTTTCGAAAATTGATCATCCACTGTTGCCATTTCTTGCCACCATTCTGACCATTGACGATGCTTGAAATGGTCAAGAGGCTTTAGTTCTTGAGTCAATTGCATCTTGCAAGCATATAAATGCAAGTGCATAATGTTCATCAACGACGAGCGTGAGAGGTGCAATTGTTGGGCACGACGACGAGTTGAGGTAGACGGCTCTTCAGCCACACTATCGCGAACAGCAGCAATGTTTTCTGCAGTACGAGCTGTACGAGCATGCACTGGTGTTTTCACATCTCCTACAGACCCGGTTTGCTCAAATTTTTGCACGATTTTTTCCGATTGTACGCACATTTGAACGATTAAATTGACCGAAAAAATCACGAAGTGCACGATATGCATTTTGATTTGAACACCCATTTTCAAAATAAGCCTGAATAACTTTAACGCGTTGCTCGATTGTGTATCTTTGCATTCAGTTAGTCTGAAATTGAGAAATGAAATGCAGAAAAAAACTTGACGTTTAGGTGCGGTTCACATTCAACATCGGCCCTTAAAATTTAACCACTCTTTATTATAGTTCAGTTTCAATGATTTGATGAAAAGTGGTGATAGTCTAGTTTCTACGAGTATCATTATTATATAGTTGGTTGAGTTCGGTGGTAGCCGAAAGGATTTTTTTCGTAAAACCTTAGAAGTTCTTCCACAGTGTCATACCTTCAGACCCTTCATATCGGAATCGGAATAGCATAGAATAAACTCTGTTACAGCCTCGAACACTCTTAACCTACTGCTATGAGCGATATATTGCCTAGACAATTTCTCTAAGCCACATTGATTGCGATTGCGATGTTAGATTTCTGCAGTATATTCGCGCACATAACTTATGTCATAACTCATAAATATTGTGTTTAACTTAAAAAGTGACCCGAAACAATTCTGGTTTAAAACGGAAATCGTTTGGGGTTCCCAGTTCTATGAATTTCAAAGGTGAAAATAAGACTATTAATGTTTTTTCCAGGTTCTTTGAATACTTGTAAGGGTATTCTAACTCGCAGGTTGACCTTGTCATCACTTATGGAAATCCTCCGAAGGTTGATATGGGGTCAATACAATCAGACAGATTGGTTTTATGTTTTTAAAGGATTAAAAGTTGTTAAATCAAATAACAAGCCTGGTACTGATAGTTTTCCTGGTCTAATCTTAAAAACATGTGCAAACTCGCTTTGCCTACCTCTGTTAGTTATTTTCAATCTTTGATTGTCATCCCGAGTATTTTTGGAAGAATGGAAATCTTCTTTTTTGACCCCAATTTTTAAATCGAGTTTAAAGAACAATGTTGAAAATTATAGGGGAATTTGCAGGCTATCGGCAATTTATAAACTTTCCGAAAGTTTAGTAAAAGATAGCATTGAATTTTTGTGAAAGCACATATAAGTGATGATGATGAGGATGACCCATGAATTTATCTCGGGAAGATCAACTTTCATTAATTTAGCATGTTTCTCTTCCTTTGTTTTGTATAATATCGAAAATCAAAATCAGGCCAATTAAGTACAGGTCAGGTGTTCCTCAAGGCAGCCATGTTGGTCCGTTGCTTTTTCTTATATTGATTAATGATCTTGTGAACTTTATCAAAGGGCACGGTAGTGCCCAGCCAAGTTTTGGCACTACACCCGTTTTACAGGAACAAACTCAGGTGATTTTTGACCCCTCCCTATCTTCAGTACCAATGAAGTCAGAAACTTAAAATTCCGAATATATGCTAAGCTAGTCAGGCACAGGCGCTCCACCAAATTTCAATTTTCTAGCACAAGCGGTTCCTGAGATATAAGGCCTCAAAAATCACAAAAACCGTAACTGACTGACTGACTGACAGATCATCAAAATTATGGAGCACTTCCCGACATCGTAGAATCTTGTAATTTTGCACAACGGTAGGTCTTGTCATGCAAGCAGAGGAAAAAATCGAAAATTTGAAGTTTTCCATTCAGAGGGCGTGGTATACGCCCACTTTTTCCGAATCGGTGTTGGTTGAATGGAGCACTTCTGACTGCAGTAAAACGATAAAATTTAGTAAAGTGGCAGGGCTTAAATTGCATACTACGAACAAAAATAAAATTTAAGGTTTTCCATTCAGGGGCGTGGTATCCGCCCACTTCCTCAGAACACACTTCCGATTGCACAATGAAATTTGGTAGAACGGTAGGGCTCAAATTGCATATAAAGGAACAAAAATAAAAAGTAAGGTTTTCCATTCAGGGGGCGTGGTATCCGCCCACTTTCTGAGAAAATGTTTAATTTATATGAAGCACTTTAGATTGCTGTAGAATGATGAAATTTGGTAGAGCGGTAAAGTTTAATGTACATTCAAAGCGAAAAATAGAAAATCTAAGATTTTTCATTCAAAGTGTCTTTTTATTGTCATTTTGAAACTATACATGCATTTTGAAAATTCATGACATTTCTTGGAACTAGAGTGGTCGATTTGATACTATATGTTATTTTAACATTAATGAAAAAAGAAGACATTTGCACACCTGAAAAAATTATGAGCTTACATAAAAAAAATCTTAGCTGTGATGTGAATTATAATCATACCACTAATAAGGCTAATAATTGGTGGGATACCTTCATTTAAAAAAAAGGAGTTAAAATTGTAACAAAAACATCATCTCATCCTCAACAATTATTGTTTTTTTATGACTTGGAGCAGAGGTAGGTACTAGTATTTATAATTAAGGTGGGTATATTAGTGTTAGGTATCTTGCCAGGATAAGAAGAAACAATTTAAAGCACAAATCAAAACAACCAATAAAAAGATAATATATCAAAAGAAATAGCAAGCTAAAACCTAAGTTGATTTTAGAAGGTAGAGCCCACCCTTCTATCTTTCCGTATCTTTCGAGATTTTGACATGGCAAAATATTAAAATCTTTGCAAAAAGGAGTGAGATCAGACCAAAAACATAAATGTTAAAAAAAGAGCCAAGTTCTTCTATACAAAAACCTTTGTCTAACAAGTCAGGCGTGAAAAGTACTGAGATCTAAAAGTACGCTAAGTTCTTACTTCATGAAGGTTTAATAGCAACTATTTAAAGTAGAATAATATTGAAACAGCTACAAAGTAATAGAGAAATTTTATTATTTAATGATTACTGACTAAAATTTGATGGGCTTACTTGGCAAGTTTTTTTAATCTCCATTCGAAAGGTTTTAAAAACTTGAATTGATCTGTGATGCTCCTAAAGATGCATTTAGAAATGATTTTCATAACTTGTTTTTATGAATTGTTGTATCTATGATAGTTAATTTAACTTATTGTTATTTTAAGTCTGGTGAGCTTAAAACTCGTAGATGAATCAATAAATAAATAAGCTGTAAAGATTCGGGTGAGTGAGTAGGCCATACTTACTATGTCATCCACAAACAGAAGTGCTTTAATTAAAATTCATATAAACTCTGTGTCCCCGGGCAAACAAGCGGTTAAGTCATCTATGAATGGAGTAACCAGACTAGGACTAAGAGCACAACCTTGCCGTACTCCTCTTTTTGAATCAAACTTCCGAATTTGAGAGACATACCTTTTCCATATAACTTATACCGTAGTCAAATGTCAGCAATGGACCTCGGTATCAGTACGAAAATATGATCTATTGTAGAACATCCTGCTCTGAAACCCGCATGATTTTTCTGCAATAAATTGCACCATATTCATTACTTACCGGATGATTTTTCTAAGTGCACTTTATAGGCCGACTTTTTTTTTCATTTTTGGTGAACTCCTATAACAGTTGGTCTTTGGCAAACAATCGGAATGGGGGCATGTCCGTTCATTTTATTTCATTCCATTGAATTGTATTTTTATACAGTCGATGCAATGAGAAAAAGAAAATCTCAAATTGCTTTTACAAGAATGCAATAGCTGATAATTAATTTTTGGAAGAGTTATACAAATTTTGAGATTACATCGACCCAAAACGCAAAACAATAATAGAAAAAAAAAAGAAACCCACACTGAATTCATTTAGTTAAAGTTTTGACAATAGAAGCATAGCAAAATTATTTACCATAATGGTCTTAAAATTCAAGCTCTTAACTTTGCTTAATGCCTGTACCCAGAATAGCATTGACACGTGTTAGTGAAATTCCTTGTCAAGGTGGCAAAAGTAGACTTTACAACAAGCAAGCAAGGAGAAGGACATTATAACAAAAATGTGAAGTACCCTCTCGCACTACCCATATAAATAAAGCAAGTCGCTCATTCCAAGAGTAAGTTCAGGACTATGTTATATTGTTAAGAAAGAATTATATCTATGTATATGCAACTATAGACCCCGTTTGCAGGATAAACTGCTTAAGGGTAAGTCTATAAGGAAAGCCTACAACATGTACACTCGTGGATATAAGATTGTACGACGGGTGTACGTATGTAACACGTATACACAAGGAGACAAATTGTACTGCAATTAAGTAACGATGTTCCTACACAATGGGAGACCTGCAGCCCCCCCCCCCCCTCACCCACATCATGCAATGACCTCGGAGTTGGGGTAGGCACAAAGGAAGTCCTTTTCTTAAGAGAGAAAGTCGTCGTCGATTAGTGTTCTTAGACGCAATTGTTAGCCAACTATAACATAAAGAGATCCTTTCAATGATAGTTACTGAGTGAAGTTGTGCAGCCAAAACTTTTAATAGGACACAGAACACAATTTTGCTTGCTATGGTGTTAAATTGAAAACAGAAGAACTGTTAACACAGATGAATTAAGTTTACAATTTCTCGATAAAGAGTACACAAAATAATTGATGTATGTAGATAGTTTTTTTTTCAACAAGACTTTCTAAACTTTGAAAATGTTAAGAGTTAATTAATTAAAAAAGGATACATTAGATAAAGTGCTGTCAAATTTGGTTTTGGCAGTATCGATGACAGCAATTAAAACAGATTCATATTAGTATGTCATTTTGTCCATTTTATTAGGACGGAATTCACAAAAATCTGGATTGTATTGGACAGGAAATTCGCAGCTAACCATTGTTCTTGAACTTCAAAAATTGCGAGGAAATAAAATGTTTGAAGAAATGACCATAATTGCATTGCGTATTGATAGCAGACCAAGGTCAGGAAGAAAATTGTGTACAAAGCAGCAAGTCTCGGAATTGGACAGAGTTACTGATGAAGAACTCTGCAAACAAAATATGAGGACAACGAACTTTGGCTCTGTGTGGAATGTGCGTAGAATTATAGGTGCCTAAATAGCTCAAGTACGGCTATAGTTTCCCGCAGTATCTGTAGGGCAAGAGGGTGTTCTTTCTTTCCTGATCCTGATCATTTCAACCTAATGATATATTTTGTATCTATTGTAAGAATTTTTACAAATAAGACTTCTTTCTTGTCTGCGTAATCAAAAGTAGAACTTAATGAAGTTAGTTGAAAATAGATTTAACTTAAACGTTTGAACAACTCTGATGGTCTTCAAACTTTAAATATTGGAAAAACAAGGCATATGAATGAGATATACATATGTAGGTTAGAGTTTTTTGCCAATTTGTGTGGAAATAGATTTTGGCGGCTCTTGGTGGTCATGTTCTTTTGGTGACATCTGTCAAATAAGTTCTTTATTATGTAGTTACTGATGTTAAATCACCATGACAAGTAACATAACTGAACTACTGAACCATCACACCCAAATGATAAAACCTTATTACCAAAATGAGTGTTCGTTAGCGCAAACGTTATGTTACGTCCATTTAACGGTAGACGTGTTGGCTCTTCACAGTCGAATCTTCAACGTTTGGAGGCTAAATTTGAGGCGACCAGTTCGGTAATCAATCAGCTAATATTCGTACATCAAGGGAACGATCGCAAGATCGACCGAGAATATCTCCTCGCCTTGCACAAGAACTCGGCCTTTCGCAGACTTCAACTTGGCGAATTTTGCATAAGAACTTGGGCCTACATCCGTACAAGGTCTAAGTGACCCAGGAACTCAAAGTTCATGACCATAGACAACTCTGTCTGTTTGATAACAGAGCTTCGGACTTTGGAACATGACCTTAATCTGGCCGAAAAATCATCTTTAGCTGTATAGCTGTATTAACAAGAAAAATTGTCATATATGCCAAACCAACCAAAACAATGTTCACCAGGTGACACTGCATCTTCAAAAAGTTACTATTTGGTGTGGATCCTAGGCTGGCGGCGTCATTGGTCCGTACTTTTTCGAAAACGATATTGGTGAGGCCGTCACAGCCAATAGCGATCACTGAGATCGATGATAACAATTTTTGTTTCTTATTTATTTCTTTCGTGATTGCTTACTAGCAGTAAGATATTATATCTTTAAGCTACATAATTAAACTAAGGTAATATTAAAATAATTCAAAAATAGATAAACCAAGATAATTCTTCAAATACAGTAAAATTTTAATTTACAGATTTAATGAATAATATTTTCATAAATCTTTTCTTATTTTTGCTGTGTTCTGTATTTCCTTAAGAGCTCCAAGGACGTACAGAGTTTACGAAAAATTGGCACTCAGAAGTTTAGAATGAATATCTAAGATGAATAAATTGATGAGATTGATGTGAGGTTGCAATTCTAATTTTGTCGATCGAAGCAGTACTGTGGTTGGTGTGTTAACAATATATTGGAGAGTAAGATCAAACAACGAAATTTAAGATAATTTTCAAAAGCCATTTTCAGCAACTGTGAATCGAGACCAGCCAATCTGTCGTATATTCGAATGCGAAATTCAGTTTACTATTGCTAACATAATTGCAATTAAAATAAATTTCACACCAGTAGATCAAAATTGGAATTATCAAAGTCTTCACAAGTAATAAGCGTGTTTTAATATGAGTAAATGACTGAGTTACCCATAATGTACGAAGTGCTCCATACATAAATTTGGACATCGTCTGCATAAAGATGCAACATGAAATTGAGGCACATTTGGGGGAGGTTGTTGATGAATATGCAGAACAACAGAGGACCCAAAATTGAACCCTGTGGCACACCTGCAAACAAATTATTTGATTCAGAAAAAATATCACCGACTTTAACTTTTTGACTACGTTGTTGTAGGTAGTTTTTAATCAAACGGACCGATCTTCCACTAAAATCAAATATAGCTAAAAATTGATCTTATTTCCTTGAACAAAAGAAAGGTGACAACTCCAACTCCAACTTGGTATATTGTCGGAAAGAAAAGGATTATAATTAATTGCGGGATGAAACACTGTGAAAGATAGTAGTCTACAAAGTTCACACTTATTCAAATTCACAAGGAAACATGAAGACCAACGCATGTTTCAAGGGCCCGCGACATTGAATCGGACCACTTTATCGTTGCATGGGTTAAGCCACAATTGCAAGAGATCGACAGCTCTCTTTCTACTAAATTGAATCTCTCTTAACCTTTAAAGAAGTCCTACCATATACATATGTAGTATAAAATCAGTGAAAACATTGCCGATTAGCCATCTTTGACTTCCTAGACTTTACACCAACGCAATTACAAAACTCAAATGTATACACCTATGCAAGAGGCATACAATGCTACGCTGCATAGAAACGAGGAACAACCGCCTTCTCAGAAAATAAAAAGAAGCACGAGAAGCCTGCGATCGATTAAATAGAGAGAAGCCAAATCAGGTATTAAATTAAAAAGATTTGTGAAGACTCTCTTAGACTTAAAATTGTAGTAGAATTACGTAGAATTACAATTGATGATGATGATGATATGGAAAAGGAATTTCTATAAACTGTATAATACTCGTAGCATTGGCGAATATAATATCGCTGTCCGAAAGATTTTTCCATGAAACTTAGAAAGTCTAATATAGACTGCTGATAGTATTGCTGCCGAACTGTTCAATGTGGTAGAAGCAGACTTGGTAAGGACTTATGAGCGTAATGAATTTTGATGTTATGTTGTCACACTGAAATTTTCAGTGCAGGGTACTTCAATGTTGAGTTTCTGCTTGGATTTTCAGGCAGACAACACCCGAAGGAAGGTATTTTGAGATGTTTGCGGGTTAAGATCACCTAATTCGTTTGGGGTTTGAAAATCCATAAAATCACTTTGAACGGGCATATTTCGACAACCAGACCACTCAGAAGCTTTTCGAATTGATGTGCATATAGGCATTGAATAGACCTTATATACCGATGTCTCGATGCATTTGGGAAGCTTTGAAAATTTGATGATTTTTTTAGACAAGTATGGTTAGTCCATGATTTTTTCAAAATTCTCTCAAATTCAGCAAAAATCACTTTGGTTAGGAATATTTCGAGAACCAGATCTCGCAAAACAGTTTTCACCTGTTGATAGTTTTGGAAAATTTAAACAGGGATTTTGAAAACTGGAGCCTCTAACAAGGCTTGGTTTCGGAAACACTCAACTGAATAATATAAGCGTACAAGTTTTACCATTTCCATCCAACATTAAAACGATAAACTCCATTTTGAGGTGAACCAAAAGCATAATCGATGCCTTGATAATCATATTCAAATAAACAAAGCCATATTCCTGTATTAAAATTTATGAAACTTTTGGCTTCGTTTTACTCATAAAACCACATTGCTTTTATATGATTTTCAGTTGCACGTCGTTGAATATATTTCCAATTCTATAACATGCACGCCACATTGCACATTGTCATAGTTCTTTTTGTGATCAACGAACCATGCAAAATTTCCATATATTTTGTATACCTACTCTTCGAAATCCATTCTCAATTCATCCTTTTTCGTCGATACAAAAAAATAAACATGAAATCCTATTTGGCAGCTCAAAAAATCAAACTTGTATAAATAATATGTATGATAATCCATCCCTTATAGTAGCAGGAACAACATCTCCATCTCTATATGTACTCATTCTGATGGATAAGTTCCTTTCAATCGGCTCAACGCTTTTTTTAAGGCAAATATTTACGAAAAGTTTCATTATGGCAACATTTTTCAACACAACAATGAAAGTTTATATTTTTTTTTGTTCAAATGAAAATAAATAAAATTTCAACACAGAACTCGCAGTCTATTTGTGTATGAAGCCGTTGTCATCAGAATATTCCAATTTTTTGTCGAGCGAAAATCCTTTAACGCTCACCATATTGATTGACTGAGTCTGGGCTCTAGAAGTCACTGATTGGATCTGCAGTCAAAGGGGAACAATATACAAGTTGTGATAAAAAAAGGCAAAACCAACTTCCGCCAAATGTACCACAATTTGTGCAAAATGGAGTATCTATGAATAAAAAAAAAACGAACAACATCAAGGCGAATGTGAAAGCGCACAAAAAATATAAGGATCATATGGTAGAGTGCCAAAACTAACTTTGTTTTCAAATAAATATCTAACAATGAGAAAGGATTTTTCCAGATAAAATTCTAAATTCTAAACACTTAAGTTTTGGCGCAAAACCTTTCGATCTAAAATTTAATAAAATTCAAAACACGTAACACTCGGCTCGGATTTCACTAAACTTTCATTCAACTAACCGATGCAATATCACCCTGCGATTTTGTGAGGTATATCGTTAGATGTGTCGAAACTATGTTAAAACTGAATTTCGGAACGTAAAAATCTTGGATTTTGGACGCCATTTTCTACTTGCGATTTATATATGTACATATACACAAAACGTGGCGCAAAAGTAAAATCATGATGTGAATGCGACTTAATTTTTGCAAATGGCGTCAAATGTCATCGTGATATGACATTTATGCTGTAATTACACTTTACACAATTAGTTAACAACAAGCAACGCATCGTGTTTCGTGAATTTCGTAGTCGCTTCCCATCGTCGTCGTGCACAATATCTATGCACGAATAATTCAGCGTTTGGCTGTATGCCTGAGGCAAACTTGTTGCAGTAAAGACTAAAGATGTCGCAAGAAGTGGCCGGCCTCGTATTAGTCGTTCGACCGAGAACATCGTGGCTGCGGCCGATGACACCAGAAAGGAAGAGAATCAACAAACATCGACGAGACGACGATGCACACAATAAGGCTGCGCGTACAGTGGTGCGACAAGGCGATGCGATTCGAGAACCGATGCGACAATCGATCTGTGGTGCGATAATTAGATGCAACATAGTGCGCACCGTAAAGGCGATTTTGTGCGGTTGTGTTGTTAATTCTTGTATAATTATTGCCACTAAATTTATCAAAAAATTACATCACACAATTCAACCACTAAAGTAACAAAATTTTATTCCTTTATTTTTTTTAAACGTCAGAATAAACAATATGAACTTTCTCGCACGAACTGGGTTGAAAAAGTGTTCAGAAGAGTTTGTGAGCGAGATGTTTGCGATAGGTAAATATCGCTTCACTGTGCGCACGTATATAAGCGATATTTAATACGAGGATTGCGAGTTTCTCTCATACCTATCGCTAGCTCTTCTGATTGACCACTTTTTCAAGCGAGACTTTTCGAGAAGGTTCATATTTTTTAGGCTTAAAGAAATAAAATGCACGACTGGGTCGCACGAACTTGCTCCTATGTAATAGACTAGGAATTTTAAAAACGAATGTTATTAAAGAAAACCGTTCATAAGGATAAAATAATTTTTTTTAATTCTTTTAGTAGTAAGAAATAAAAAAAGTAGATATGCTATGCAAATATGAATTTATGCAAAAACAAAAATTATAAGTCGTTGTAGTAGTTCCTTAAAAAAATAAGCTTTTATGTACAAAATTTTTAAAACATTTTTAAGAAAAAATTTTGGTACGCCAATTTTAAGTTTCTATTATTGTACGAATGAGAATTAAATTTCCAAGTAAAATATTAAGCCCTTTTTGAGATATCGAATTTTCAAAAAAAAATGACTTTTTTCCAAAAATTGAAAAAAAAAATAATTTTTTTTAGGTTTTGAAATGCAATGTTTTTTTTAACTTTTTTAGGACCTTCTTTATAAAAAATTCCATTAAAATCCGTTATGTTGATAATGAGAAATTCAAAATCATAAAAAATCGTTCTGTGGGAGGTACAGTCAGTAATATTTTGTTTTCTTTATTTGATTTGTTGTTTATTTATTCAGAATATGGTACATAACTTTGTAGATACTTAAAGCATAGGGATGAGAATTATATAAATTCTTAGCAACTATAAATTTAACAAACGTGACAGATAATTAGGAAAAATGTAATTTAGTTTTGAGAAATAAATCATTTTTTAAAAAACTCAATGGACTTATTACTAAAATCTTAAAACTAACATAAAACAATTAAACATATTATTTGGCAATGTTTTTTTAATATTGGGTTTTCTTTCATTAAACATTTGTTTATAAAGTTCGTGTGTACTATGGAACATTTTTCTTTTACTGTAGGAATATTAGCGATTTCATGTAGTCCAATTGTTGAGAAATGCCAAGGGAGGTTTAAAATAGTTTTAAGTATTTTATTTTGACAGATTTGTATCTTTTTATAGTCACAATCTGCACAAGTATGCCAACACGGTGAAGCATAAAGCATAGCGGGGAGAAAAACTACTTTGTATATTAATAATTTATTTTCAAGGCTTAGGTGAGAGTTTTTATTCAAAAGTGGATACAAAATTTTGATTAGAAATTGAGCTTTCTTAATGCTTTCTGAAACTTGGCTAGAAAAAGTCAAGCTTTTATCCAAAGTTATACCCAAATATTTAATAGTTTTTTCCCATTGAACAGGAGCATTGCATACTATTAGATTTGTTTGAGGTAGATTACTTTTCTTTCGTTTCTTTGTAAAGAAACAAGCTTGAGTTTTACCAGGGTTAATCTTGATTTTCCAAGAATAAAAGTAAAGTTCAATTAGATTAAGTGCCTTTTGAAGGTTAAATAAAATTTGATCACATTTTTCTGAAATACTATAAATGCATGTATCGTCTGCGAAAAAAGATCTTTTACAGAAGCTGAGAACAGGAAAGTCAGATACATATATGTTATACAGCAAAGGAGAAAGGGTCGATCCTTGAGGAACGCCGGCCTTTATAGAGTACAATGGGGATTTGCTTAGCGAAATTTCAACAAAAAACTTTCTTTCATGCAGAAAACTTTGAATTAATTTAATAAGATATGTAGGAAGACCATTTACTAAGAGCTTATGAACGATACCGTCATGCCAGACGCAATCAAAAGCCTTTTCAATATCAAATGACACGAAACCAACAGATTTTTTATTTTTAAGTGCTTTTTTAATGTCTTTGGTTAACCTCATTACTTGATGCGTTGAAGAATATTCTTTTCTAAAGCCAAATTGTTCTGGTGGAAGAATATTTTTGGTTGAAACGATTTCTGTCATTTCTAGACAGATGATTTTTTCGAATAGCTTCCCTAAGCAGCTAAGCAAGCTTATAGGGCGGTAAGAAGATATTTCTGTTAGTGGCTTATTAGGTTTTGGAATCGGCACAATTTTTGCAACTTTCCATCTTCTGGGAAAATAACCAAGCAAAAAACAGTTATGGAAAAGATAACTTAAAAACAAAATACAACTTTGAGGGAGATTCTTTAATATTTGGTTAGATATGTTATCATAACCCGGGGCTTTCTTTTTTTTTAGATCTGTTTTAATAATATCTTTAATCCTGTTCGGTGAAATCTTGGGAACGTTTTGAGGATCTATAACAATCTGATTTAATTCAGTCATACTTTTATTAACTTTTTCAATAGTAACACTACTGTTAAAGGTATGGGTGATTGAGTGGTTGCTTTCAAAATATTTTCCTAGCTCGGTTGCTTTATCCAAACTTGTGTTTATTTTATTGCCATTTACTGTTAAATGGGGTATTTGCGCGTTTTGTCTCTTAAATATTCTTGAAAGTTTCCAAGTAAGCTTATCATGTTTCTTTATCTGAGACAAAGTCTTGTTCCAATGCTTGTTTCTAATAATTTGAAGTTTTTTAAGTACTAATTCATTAAGAAGCTTCAGTTGAAATTTGAGAAATTGTGTTCTTTGTCTCTGATACCTACGCCGCGCCGTACAGTGTTTCTGAAAGTGATGGTTTTTCTAAGGTCGTCGTTTAGTATGGGGTCATAATGTCTGCTTGTATTCGAAACAACCGGAACTGAGATGTTAACGGATTCATTTATAGCAAGTTCAAATTTATTTATATTTTCATCAATGGCCTCTATACTATTTATAGAGTCATGAGAAATAGTGTTAAAATTACGACTCAAGCTTTTCCTAAACTTTTTCCAATCGGCTCTATGAAAATTAAAATTTTTGTTTAGGTTAGAACAATTTGCTTGTGAATTCATCTCAAAAATAACCGGTAGGTGATCTGAGGTGAGATCATTAACAACATATGGACAGGATAATAAATCATGACGATTTGTTAGAATAATATCCAAAGTAGAAGGAAGTCCTCTGCCATTTGATGGAATATAGGTTGGATCTTTTGTATATGAGATGTCAAAACTCTCAAAATTTTTGAAATCAAATAACGTTTTACCCCATTTGTTGTCTCGAGGACATCCCCATGAGGAATGTCTGCTATTTAAGTCACCACAAATGACAAAGTTTCGATACGTATTACATTTTAATAATCTTAAAATATCAGATTTGTATTTTGCAATGTTTTCCTTTTTAACTCTGGCACCAGGAAAGTATGTAGCTATAAATTTGACACTACCGATTCCTTGTAAATCGACTTCGATTGGAAGTGATTCAAACAAAAAAGTCTTTTCTATTTTAAGTAAACTATGCTTTATAGTTTTCTTAATAATTATACATACTCCTCCACCTTTTTCAATTTCTCTGTCTAACCTGTAGCAGTAAAAATCTTTAAAGTGCAAATTAATTTTTTCTTTTAACCAAGTTTCAGTTACAATCGCTAAAACCTAATGCTAAACCAATGCTCTCACGCAGGTGTTCTCAATAAAAAATGTGTGAAATATGGTTAATCCAGTTCTTTGTCACATTATTGTTTGCTTGTAAGACGATAATAAAAAAAAATAGTAAAAAGAAAGTTAATCCTTTCAATCGTAAATTCACCTAAGAATCCAAAAACGAAAAAACTAAAATAAAAGGCTTTTCTTAGAACAAAAGTACTTTTTGTTATTTTTGATTTTCTCAAAAACTGCAAAACATTTTGACATCCGGTTTTTTGTGTTTGATCAAAAACTAATAAGAGCATTGAATATTGAATAAAAAAATAATACTTAATTACGTAAAATTTTGAAAAAAAATTGTTTAAAAAAAATTTTCATTTTTTTTTTCAAAATTTCGATTTTGAAAATTAATTTTTCAAAAACTATTCACTCGAACAACTTTATTTAAAAACAGAATTAAAGAATGTATTTCTGGCTTTTCAAAATGCTATAGCATTTTTCTGTAGGTATCACCGTTATTTTTTAATAATTTTTTTCTGTTTTAAGTGATTTTTTTCTTAAATTGCCCCTCCCGCCTAAACGGGGGGAAATAGACTCCCCCCCTCCCATACGATTTTTTTCTTGTCTAAGTCCAACCTACATGCCCTAGCTTTTTGTCACACCTTATGCAAATCACCCTGTATATGTAATTTGAAACCTACACGGAATAAATAAATAAACTGTGATGTTATTTATATGAAATTGATGTTATACTTATTGAATTTTAAGTATAACATAATTTAAATGTTAAAGAAACAAAAAATCGTCGTCAGCTGATTGTTTGTGGGTGTAAAGATCGTCAGTTTATGTTCCAAAGATACTATGCGACGCTCGAATGCGTTGAGTGCGCGACATGTTTATCGCGCTGACTGACGGTGTTACCCCCGTCAAAAGTGCAGCTGACTATTTTCTTTATTATTTTAAAAGTATAAAAATTGAGATATATAAATTTCATAAGGAATAAAATAAATTTATTTTTCAAATTTTAAATGAGGTTTATGCCCGTGACTGACATTGAACCCCCCCTCGGCAATACAGCTGACGATAATTTTTTGAAGAAATATGATTAAAACAATAATTTAATACAGTTTCGCTTGGTATAAAATTCATCGGAGCAAATTTTTTTCCAATGACTTTTGCATGCTGTCTCCTTTAGCTCCACCGCTTTCGGAGCAGCTGACGTTCAGATCTGTTATGTGTTAGGGGAAAACTATTATTGTTATGATTTTCAGCCGGGATGAAATGACTTCGTCAACTATAGCGCTACCTCCCGTACTATAATTCAATGTTGTTCTTAATAAGAAAATCGTAAAATTCAGTTTGTTTTTTCTTTAAACTCTTGGCATTCCACATACAGACTTTAAGCTTACTTGTCATTTTTATTATTAAAGAGATATTTGATGCTTAAATCAGCAATTACATTAAATTGTTCTTGTTTCGATTTACAATTTGAAAGTTTATATAACATTTCATTTTTTAAAGCAATTAATTCTTCAAAAGTAAATAGATCATTATTTTGATTATTTTTAATGGTTGGGGCACTTGGAACAATGGGAATTGGGTTAGCAAAAGATTGATTTGAAGATGACATTTTATTTTTAATGGGAACGGGATGGGTACTAGGGTTACTACTGCTCGGTTGTCGAGGTGGTACAGGTGGACGTTGATTAATTTGAGGAAAATCGGCTGTTCGGTAAACAAAATTACTCTGCATCTGTTGATAGGGTTTTGAAGCATAACGGGGATTGTGATTGCTGCTTCTGTTTCGGTTTCTGTTTCGTTCTCGCAAACGAGATTGGATTTCAAGGTATTCTAGTCTTTTCTTACAGTTGGCATCGGTGGCTGAGTGACTCTCTCCACAGTTTACACATTTAAGAGATTCTTTATTGGGACAAGCAATTGAGTTATGTGCTTGTGCACAAAGAGAACAGGCTACTTTTACATGGCAAAAACTAGATCCATGACCAAACATTAAACACTTGTGGCATTGAGGGACGAAGTGAGGGCTTTTTCTATAGAAGTCCCAATAAACACTAACATTAAAGACTCTTTTTGAGTTCTTTCGCAGATCGTTTAGTTTGGCACTTTTATTTTTTAAGTATATGAGATAGTTGCACTGATCTTTAAATTTAGGATTTTTGACGGTCATAGCATTGACTTTAAGTACATCTAGGTTTAAATTTTGCACGAGCTCATTCTGGAGATCATTTTCTTTCACTTTATGCAAGCCATAAAGTACAACTTTAAGGCTAGCCGCGCACTAGCAATTTTTAGTTGCGAAACTGCTTGGTTCGAGCAACTAAAAAGTTTGTGTTTTGACACAAACTAAACGATTGCCTAAAATAAGTTCGACATTTTATTGAACATATTATTATCTGCAAATTCACGGACATTCAACCAAACAGTTAATCCGTTTTCTATAAGTAACCAAACAGTTTCGCAACTAAAAATTGCTAGTGCGCGGCTAGCCTAAATGGTTTATTGTCTTTTGTATTATGAGTAAAGAACGGTATTTCTGTTTCTTTAAGAGACTTTGAGATTTGTTGGATATCACACTCATTGTAAAAGTTAACACGACAACCTAATGAAGTATTTTTGCACTCAAAATTTTTGATGTTGTTCTTTTTAACAAAATTTGCTACAAATTCACTATTTTTTCCAATTAAGTGGATTGGGGGAAATTCAATTTGGTTTGACTTTGGTTTTTGTACAGTCTCAGATTCATCATCCATATCAGAAAGATCTGATAATTCGGAATAACGATTTGATACGTGAGCCATAGTTAGAGATTTAACTCTTTGATATTTTAAATTGACAGAGTCCGAGTTCTCATCTGCTGATGAGACTCTTGCTCTTTTTAAATCGGGAGGAATTTTTGTTTTTGGATTAATTTAGTTGGAAAAAAGAAAGCACTGATCGCAAGACTATGTCTATCGCTGTCGACGTTTCGAACTAAACTGATATTTTGTTTTCAATTTTTTTTTTATTAAATTATAGATTGGACGAATTAGTCGAAAGAAAAAAAAATTGGCAAAATTCTCGGAACCGTTTTCGAGAAAAATACGATTTTCGAAAACCATTTTCTAACATTTGTATGGAGGGTACCGTTATTTTTAGGTAAAATAATTTCTTTTTTCTCATATCTTGTATATTTATATTAAGAAACTTTCATTTATCAAGTCTCAAACAAATCGAGCATGGGGTGAAAATTTGAATACACAATAATATTGAAACTTCTGGGGAGCCTTAGCATAAAAAAAAATTATCAAAATCATAAATAAAAAAAATGGTTCGAAGGGGGGTACTTAAAATAATCATTTTTTGTAAATTTTTTTCAACCATTACCTAGCTTTAACTAAATGAAATTTTATGAATTTTTTTTTTAATTGGGACAGTTTTTGAGAAAAAAATATTAATAAAATTTCGAAAAAAATTCGTTACGTGTGTGGGGAGAAAAAATTAAAACCCATATCTACCAATAATAAATAAATTTTTTTTATTTCAGTGCTTGTCTTGTGTGGTGAATTTTTTTTATCATTTTGGTGGCATCTCGCATCGCTCGTCGCAACGCTTCTCGTATCGCATCGCTTTTTCGCACCGCTGAAGCACAGCTTTAATCATCAGCTCATCAGACGTTCGTTGCAACGAATCTTAGTCAAATACTTGAAAATGTTGCACTACGAACTGCAAACCATTCACAAATTGCTGTCTGCTGACCAAACGAGGCTAACGTATGTAACTAGCATGATTTCTTAAACTTGGCTCAAGAGAGGATGATTTCATATTCAAAATCATAATGTGCGACGAAATCCATATCGAAGAAACAAAATTTGCGTTTCCGGGGCACTGAGACTCCACATGAAATGCAAGAGGAGCCATTGCAACGCGTGAAAGTGACTGTTTGGTGTGGCATTTGTAGTGAAAAAGTGATTGGCCCTATTATTTTAAGAACGGCGATGACATCAGTGGAACAGTAACTGGTGGGTATTACAGGCAGATGTTAATATAGTAATTTTTCGCAAGCTGCGGAACATTTTTGGTTTCAGCATTGTATAGCAACCACTCACACTCAACTCGAGGAACGAAGGAAATTTTGAAACACACATTTCCGGGCCGAGTGATCTTTCGCATTGGAGATTTAAATTTGCCTACAAGATCGCAAGATCTATAACAGCGCATTCTTCTTTCTTTGGGGCTTTTTAAAATCTCTCGTTTACAACAAACTACAAATCTTGAAAGTTAACATGGAAGAATAATTCCCTATTTTGAGCCATATTCAATTCAAAATGCTGTAAAACAAGAACAAATGCGCATCAAATCGGGAGGTGGTCATTTGAACGATTGAAGAAATTACTTCAGCTCAATGTAATCAATTTTACATCTTCAAATAAACTTTTCCTGAAAACCGAGTTCATTTTTTTTTTATTTTTCACATTGTGCCATCACTTTTGATGCACCATGTATTGTATATGTGTTAGTATAGGTGCGATATTGACTCATAAACAGCCATATTTTAAACTCATTATAGTGAGTACATAAGGCTATGCAACCCTTATAATGCCTCTAAACGCAAAATCGTTATTTATAAAACTTATGTGACGTTGAGTAGAGGCATTATAAGCTTTTAGCTTTTGGTAGTTTCGTTTTTGTTTATTAAATTCGATGGACAGACAAGATGTTTTTTTTTTTTGTTTGTTTTTGATAAACAGCTGAGTGTTATGAAGGCTAAATGTAATAGATTCTTACTTTTTGGTACTTTATTTGACACAAGCTCATTATAACTATGCAGGGTAGGCAAATGTTTTATAAATATGAATTTGCATAGTGGATGCATAAGTCCTTATGCATTGCATAACTATTCACGCGATTAGGGAATTCTAATAAATACGGCTGAAAAAGTTTAGCTTCAGATGTTTTCCAAGAATAAAACCACGCAAGTCGACCGACCGGAGAAGATGAGTCACGACGACGAACGAATCAGGAAAATAAAATGAAAACGGACTGTCAAAGTAAAGGCAAGTTCAGAGACTTAATTGGAATCTGTAACGACGATAGTGGTGCCATCACGCAATCACGGTTCACCTGATCAATTTGATTAATGATTGAATTGAATTATTTCGATATCGTAACAGAGACTTAGTCAACTAAAAAGAGAAGGCCACTGGCTTTTTTTCTTGTTACAAAGGAAATTGCAAATTGAAATAAATTAAACCAATAAAAATTGAATAAAAACACTTTGCCTTTTGGTTAAGAAGGATAAAGTTTATTTGGAAAAACTTTCGACGTTGAAGTAAAACTCAAAACTTATTCTTTCAAGTGGAGAACAAGGGTCTTGAAATTTTGTAAGACGTGTAATTATTGCACGCTACTAAATGTAAAATTCGGTCCTGAAAATCTATGAGAATTTTCATCAACTCAGGTGTTCCTCAAGGCAGTTTTCTTGGGCCACTTCTGTTCTTATTATTTATTAATTATTTACCTCTACATATTTCTCATTGATCATGTTTAATATTTGCAGACGATGCTATAAAACAATAAGATCCCTTGCTGATTGCTTTCAACTTCAAGAGGATTTAGACAAATCGCTTGAATGGTGTTATTTGAATGACATAAGTAAATGTAGGGTTCTGTCATTTTCAAGATCATCCTTCCATTTTGTTTATGGTTACAAAATTTCCAGCAATGAGCTTGTGAAAGTTTGTAACCACAAGGATTTAGGAGTTATATTTGATGCAAAATTAGATTTTAGAATGCAACTCTATGCTTGGATTTTTAATAGGGAATTCTGAGGATTTTAAATGTCCTTTCGTTAGTTCTTAGTTTCGTTCGACCAGTTTTAGAATACTGTTGTGTTGTTTGCTCTCCATACTATAAAAATGCTTGAAGTAAAATAGAAAGAATTCGAAAACGATTCACGAGGTTTTCGCTTCGACATCTAAATTGGACCGTTTCTATGCCTACGTATTAAACTCGATATGTTTTGATTGACTTAAAAAGTCTTGAATCTAGGAGAGTTTACTTTTTGATTTCACTTGCGCGTGTTAAATGGTCAGATTGATTGTCTTCTTTTGAAACTGCTGTTTAAACTATACACTCCGGGGCGTTGTTTAAAACCAAGGGTTAACACTGTTTCTCTACTCCACATCATTCAACTATTTACGATATCAATGAACCAGTAAAACAAGTCTGTACACTTTTTAATAAATATGCCAATGTAATAGATTTCAAATGCTCTAAAAATGTTTTTAAAAATAAAATATTGAATGTAATTTTAATTGAATAATAATAATTTACATATCTAACTATTAACAAATAATTTATTTACATATATTGTCTTGTATCTAAATCTTATATTATTCAATAGTTTAAATGTACATACTTAGCTTAGAAGTGACTAAATAAATATATAAATAGTTCAAAATTTAATCACAAAAATATTTAAAATGAATGTTTAACTTTTAAATATCAAGATATCAAGTTCTTCTGAATTTCTTTTCTTTTTATTAAATAATTTTACTTTGATTTCATTCAAGCAATGGCCACCATTTTTGGTCGCGTCATCATTTAAATACCGTCCGAATAGAAAAGTTTCGAAAAACTAAACTGAAGTTCACTATTGTATCAAGCTTATTTTTCGCCTTCGAATGAAAACAAATAAGCAATTATTATAACTGGAAGGAAGCCTAAGTTACATTATAATATCAAACATTATAGAAGGAAGAGATTGGCGGTTATTTTCTGTTTCACTAAATGATGCTTAGTCGTTGGGTTTCTGCTCAGGTTTGGGACGGTATCAGCTGTTAAAATTCCATATTTTATAAAAATCATTAAGATATGTTGGGCGAGCCATTCTTAAAATGAGTAACTTCTAGCAGATATGAATAAAAATTAAATTTCAAAAACAAATATTAGCCCGTTTTTGAGATATTGAGATTGGTGCGCGTTCAGTAATATTTTAATTTTTTTTTTTTGTTTTTGATTAAATAATAGATCGTAAAAATTAGTCGAAAGATGTTTTCAACAAAAATATGATTTACCAAAGACATTTTTTAACATTTGTATGGTGGGTACCGTTACTCTTAGGTAAAATAATTTTTTTTATTACATCTTGTTGATTTTATCAAGAAACTTTTATTTGTCAAGTTTAAAAAAAAATCGAGCCTGTGGTTTTCGAAATATTGAGTTTTGAAAAAAAAAATTATTTTTTTTTAAAAATTCATCAATTTCTTTATTTTTGAAAATTTGAATACACAATAAGCATATAGCATAAGAAAAATTATTAAAATCGGTTGTACCGTTTTTAAGAAAATCAAAAACAATAAAATGCTTCCAATTCCCCATTTTTCGGAATATTTTGTTAACCATTAGCTAGCTTCAACTAAATCAATTTTCTTAAATTTTGTTCCTGGAATCTATCGAACAGTTTTTGAGAAAAAAAAATTATTTATAAAATTTCGAAAAAAAATCGTATGTACCGTTATTTTTGACCTTAAAAAAAAAAAGAAAAAAAAAACCTGTGGGAAGAAAAATTTAAAAATAATATCTACCAAGTATAAAGAAAATCCGTCGAGGCATTTAGGCTGTAGTCGAACAGACAGGCAGACAGAATTTCGAAACCCAATTTTTACTTGCAATATATGTGCGTACTATAGGGCAAGTGCTGCGTTTGAAAAAAAAAATCGAAGTCAAGATTTTAATCAAAGTTGACATTATGATGAAAGAGAACACGAAAAAATTTGGTCGGGCAATTCCATCTGTCTGTCTGTTCCCCAACATACATCCTAAGCTACTGGAGGTATTTTCATCAAAATCGGTGCTTAACGGTCTTCGGTGATTCCCTAGAAGAGAAATTGAAATTTCGTTGAGCTCCAAAAATAACAGTACGTACCATACAGCCGTAATACAAAATTTTATTTATCTCGAAAACAGCCCTAAATATTTTGATAAAAAAAATTATGTGTGTTGTTATGAGCATGCATTACATTTAAGTCAACAAATTTTCGAAAAAATGTTATTAACGGCACCTGTTATAGAACTGCTTTTTTTGATTTGTGACTTTCTCATTAACGGTCTTAATTTTGACCAAAATTTTAAGACAGAAACTCCTTAAATTAAAATAATATTGTATCTGACAGCGACCCTTCATTGATTGAAGGCCAGCTATGGAAAGTCTTTTATATATACATATAAATTGGTGGAAAAGTTTTTGAGAAAAAAAAAAAAACTGTTTCGTTAATTGTGAACAAAATTGTAGACAAACAGATAGTATTGCGAAACCCCCTTGAAGTACTAAAAAACTTGGTTCTTTCATGGATTTTTTTTTATTTACAAAAATATGACAAAATTTGGAATACAATACTCTTTAAACTGCTGATAGATAACAATTGGCAAAATTTGTCTAAAATCAGTCGAACCGTTACTAAAATTAACGAAAAAGGAAATAGTATCAAAAATAAAATCAATACCGTATTTAAGTCATGTGACGCAGTTTTTTTAAAACTGATTAAAACACTACACTTTACCAAGGATTTTTATACGAGTAGTTACTCGTAAGCTCTAGTGTTCAATAAACTCTTTTTCCACTTATTCACAATATTTGTCCATGAGTCCAAATTTTATTTAAAAATGCATTGGGTGTTGGGTTTGATTTTATTTAACCAATTTCAGGTACTCTTAAGAAGAGTTTCAATTCCCAAAATGAGGAAACGACATGACAGTGAGGATTATAAATTTAGTAAATTTCATAATTTTGAGGTTTTGAATTACAAATTTTCAAACTTTTGCAGGAGGATATTGATATTGGCTCCTGTGGTGTAATGCCTTTATATTTTTGTTGCTATTAGTTTCTTTGGAGAGTATAAATTTGAATGAATTATTCCTAATAACGAACGATAAAAGTTTAATTTTTAAAGAAGAAGAAAAAAAATAATTATTTTTCAAAGGACGAAGTGTTAATTAAACCAAAAAGTTGGAACAAGTTAGGAAAAAGCCCTTCTAGTTTAGCTGCAAGTTATTGCAAAATGTAATCAAGAATGGGGTTTGTAAAGTTTTCAAAACAAAATGAAAAAAAAAAAATTAAAAAAATTGTGCTAATGGACACATTCTTACGACTTTGGAACTTTGCCAAGTTTTTGTTCTTCACTTGCATTCTCCGTCTGGAGTTTTTCTATGAATCGTTTTCTCTTGAAATACAAAATAATAAAAATAAAAAAAGGGAAAAACAAAACAAACTTTTAGGTACCTACTCTCATGTAATATGAGTTGCTTTCAATGCAGAAACCCAAAGTTTCTTTGCCGCCCTCCGCCGACCGCGGCTGCCCATACCCCTAGATCCTGGTAATCATGATTTCTCCAGTTAACCACTTAAATAAGATCGCACTGCGTCAGGATTCAATCTCTGTATTGCCATTGCTGTTGCTATATAGTGGGTTACGTTCTCGTGTGAAGTTGATATTTATACGGTATATGCTCTGCTCACCCAGTTTCAAACAAGTAAACAAATAGAACAAAACAAAAGTATGTAGGTACGGTGCAGTTCAGCCTGCTGATGGTGGTGATGGGATGGCGATGGCTGTGGTGCACACCACATTCATGCATTTGTGGAACTTCAACTGCTATGCATCCTTTTAGCTACTTTGTTCACTCTCGAAAGCAGGGCTGAATACATAAAATGAGTATATCATTCCTGTGTTCCTGGATTCAGCACCAACCAGCACCATCCATCTCATCATAACATTCAGTACATAGACACAGAGAGCTCGGTAAACATAGCGACTCCAAGAGCAAAGAGGTCGGGCACCTGTGTGGCTGATGTGTCACCGCATGAAGTGATTTTCTTTGCTTCGAGAAGCCTTGAGAATAGAAATAATGCAGCTACACAGCCAACAACATTGTAAGAGGTGCCTTCTCAAATGGTGATTAAATGCAAGAAGGACTCTTGTGACCTCAAGTGAGCTCTGCACAAACTTCCAATACAACGAATGAAAATGATCCTGTCATTCAGGAGCAAATTTCTTTAATTTTATGCACCGAACGAATCACAAAGTTAATGCTTTATTTTTATAGTCAAAGAGCAACGTTTTTGAGACTTGAATGATATGAATGAGGATGCTTCAGCTTTGAATTGAATACGATGAGAGTTCACAATGTGATGAGATAATTTTTAATGAGTTAATTGAGTTGTTGTGGTTTTGAGAGTAATTTTATAGTACAAAAAGAGAGATTAGAAAAAATCCTTAGAAGAGGGCTCATTGCCTTTTGTTTATTTTTTTGTTTTGATAAATTGCTATAAAGAGCGATTGTTATTAGTATTTTGGTAAACATTACTTGATTTTATTACATTTTAATACTCGTGGAAAATATCGATTACACTTAAAGCCTAGTACTCAGTTCAAGTGAAAATGAAAATTTCATATAAGTGACTGCTGGTTCACTGACATGAAATCCGCAAGGAGAGGTGAGTACTGTGGATTGGAAAAATAAATATGTTCCACAACTTTTTCCACGCTATGATTTTCATTTCTCAATGTACAACCATCAGGAAAAAGTTTAAGGCAACGTGGAAAACTGTGATATTTGTCAGTTGATTTGAATATTTTGTTTGAAAACAAAAAAATTGAAAATTTATAAACAGAAAGAACGAATCAGTTTAAAAATAACTGTCTTTTTTTTTCATTCAAAGTGAGTATCAAAAATTCACGTGAAAAAGTTTATTCTATTTTCATTTTTATTCTTCGCGTGTAATTTGGAACGTATTTATTTTTAATTTCACGCTAGGTGAGTACTAGGCTTAAAGCAGAGGAGATGGGCTTAGATGAGAGTTTTATTCACTGCATAAGTTACGAGTATTATTATTATTATTATCATATTCTCTTAACTCTTCTCTTTTAAATGCCTATCTTATTTCTAATTAATTTGTACAATATATTAAAGAGAATAGTTTAAAGCATTTGAATTTTTAATTAAAATTGAACTAATGCCATATATACAGATTTTATCTTAATGTGGAATGGTCATAATATAAATAACGATGTATGGTTTATATGTATAAAATTAGTTTTAACGACTTAAATGGATTTGAACTGCATAAAGAATATTTAATTATACGTAAATAAATAAAGAGAACAAAATTGAATTAAATGACGTAGTTTAGCAAGGATTCGATGTCATAAGTATCGAAATCAAGAAGCCATGATTTAATGGATTATAAGAACTCTGGACGGTCTCTAATGCTTCGTAATTCGCTTGGAAAACTATTGTATAATTTGCGATAGACGATAGTGTAAGGCTAGGCGCGCACATTCAATTTTTAGTTTCGCAACTGTTTAGTTGCTAAAATGAAACATATGGGCTTATATGGGACACCGCGCACTTAGAGCAACTCGATTCTCGAAACTAAAAAGTTTGTGTTTGGACACAAACTAAACGATTGCATTCACAACAGTTGAGCTGTTTTCTATAAGAGCAAGAGAGAAAAGAGTGGGAGCGTGAGTAAAGAGTTGCTAGTGAGCGGTTCTCTTTCAACTGGTGATTAAACTATTTGATTTCGATCACAGTTGCCAGTGCGCGACTAGCCTAAGAATTTCTAAAAAGTGATTGACAGTACAGAGTTAGCATTTCTCATGTTATATACGCTGCTTATAGGGCTTTCCAAATAACCACCCCTCATAAAAAATATCTTCAAAACTTTGATAAAACAAGTGTCTTACTGGTAGAATACCTGTTTGTCTGAATAGATCTACAGAGTGAGCTAGGCGGGTAGCGTTGCATATCTTTCTTAAGACACATTTTTGAAGGACTGTTAATTGTTGGATTTTATTTAAGTAAGCGCCTCCCCAACAACTAATACCATATTATAACTTCGAATGTAAAATGCCATAGTAAACTTTTTTGTTTTTAACGTGGAGAATGAACAATATTTTATTAACCAATAAAAAGATCTTACAGTTGAGAGAAGATATTGCTTAATATAGTACATAATTTGTTGAGTGCATTTTAAATTAAATGTTAACGCCTATAGATACTTAAAATCTTTCACCATTCCAATATTAAAGCACATGTTGCAGCAAGTTTCTTCGTTTCTTCTTCTTCTTCTTGAAGCTATTAACAGAATGAAATTCTGAACAATCGGTATTGAAGAGGCTAAAACTAGAACAAGACGGAGCATGGAACAATACTTTAATATCATTTTTTTTTGTTACTAACAACAAGTTTATGGTCCGCAAACCATAGCCTTAATAAATGTACATCATGGTTTATATCCGAATCCAAATTGCTTTCCCTAAAAATGGTAGATTAAAGACGGACTTTATATAAATCAGGGAAAAAATGGGCCCAAGGACTGTCCCTTGTGGTACTCCCAAGGTAATACCCAAAGAATCACTTAAAACATCACTTACTTTGACGATCTGAGACGTATTACTTAGGTAGGATTCTATCCAACTGTAGATGAATCCTCGAAAGCCAATATCATGTAATTTTTTCAAAAGAATGTCAACGAAAAGTGCAGCACATTTCATTTTTTTGTCAACTCCTTGCTGTATTGGACAGAAATTTAATAAAGCATCTTCTGTTGACATTCCCGATCTAAATCCAAACTGTGAGGGACTAAAGTAGCCGCCAAAATAAAAATGCGCCTCGTCAGAAAAGATGATTTTTAACCCAAAATCGTTGTCCAATTCAAGCTGCTCTAAGGCCCAAACTGAGAAGCGATAACGAAGCGGATGGTCGTGCGCCTTCAACTTCTGAGTCAAATGAACCCTGTTAGCGAATAATCCGAGATCTTTATGCAGAATTCTCCTCTGGATAGTGCGTGAAAATTTGAGCTGTTGAGATCGATGGCGAGTTGATATTCTTGAATTGAGTCTCACACTCTTGGCTACAGCAGCCACATTCTCGTTTGTGCGCAGCGTATACGACGGGGACCATGAGTGCATACTAGTCTCACGAACTTTTTGCACAAATTTGCGTACAGCAGGCGCGGTGGGTGCTTCATTTCGGCAAAAACTTTAAAAAAAAAAACCCACTGTTTCGGCTACATAGCACTCACTTTGGAAATAAGTTTTTAATATTTCCCAACGTGCGTCATTCAAGCGTAAAGCGACTCATTTCATTTCTCGGAGATATGATATACTGACTTTCTGTTAAGATTTCGAGCGAGAAATAGCTGTCAATATCAAGATAACATCTGATTTAAAAAGAAACCACTACATGGCACACCCTTTACTTTAAAGTATAAGATGGAGAGAGGAAAATAAAAAGAGACGATCTTTATTGAGCTAACGCTTTATTACTACTAACTTTTTAAGATTAAACATGGTTTGGTTATTACTTATGTAAGTACATATTAAATATGTCATGTGACAAAATAACTATATGATATCGATCGATCTATAACGTATTATATACCTTTTCATATAAAAATATAATAATAACTAATGAGCAATATAAAATGCAGGTGCAGGCATCTAGGAGGTGTATGGAATTGTATTTTTTTGTTTATTTTTTATAGCTCATGCAATATGATCCTTTTAAAAGTTACAGATGCTGTTAAAAATTTTACGCCATTATTTTTAATTTTATGTTCATCTCTAGAATTATTAATTTGTTTGTATTAATTGTATAAAACCTATTTAATAATAATTAAAATACACATCACCATTCAAATTATAACTGATAATCATTTGTCTAAAATACAAAATAAAAAAAAATTATTAAAACATTTTCAAGGCTTGGCGCAGAGTGGTTTGGCTAGTTTCTGGCATAATTAAATTGAAAAAAATTCCATAGATGAACTGTAAGCCTCCTAATGTGTAACAAAATTTCGTAATTGACAAGCCGTCTAATAGCGAACTACCAAGGATTATTTGAAGAATATTTTCAGTGAAAATGGTAGTGAAAATAAAATAGGGCTTCACAGATACGGAAAAAGCCTCTCCCAAATAGCATGTACTTGTTGGGGCTATAATTCCAGAAAATAACTGATAGATTAATAACAAGTATAAGACTGTTTCTGCATTACTCGCATTCATAATGTTCAGATCCTGAATTGCAATGATAATAAGGACTACACCACCAGCAACCAATGAAATTGAACATGGTATTCTGCGTCCAATGGTGTCCAGGAAATATGTTGAAAGCTTTACTCCAATCAATCGCATCAATACGTAGACGTATACGAAGAAGTATCTACAACTATACAGGTATGGAGATGAAACTGTATCTAATATGACAGCCTGGAGTAATATTGCAGTCAGTGGATAAGAAAATGAAATTGACACGAAGCAACGTAATAGAATCATCTTGAACATCGGTATCCAACCGTTGGAAATATTAATGGAAATTCCTCTAGCCATATCTTCTTCCAGCAATGCCTTGCTCTCATGCAGCAGAGCTACAGTCTCATTGGTTATTGTTTTCGGTTTCTGAAGTCTGGCCAAAACGCTGATTGCTTCATTCTCATTATTATTTCGCAAGTGAAATACTGGTGATTCAAGTGTATTACTAAATGTAAAAAGTAAACCGGATAAACCGCAACACACAGCAAAAATCCCGTGCCATCTAGGATTTTGCCCTGTGATGATTAGTCCATTCGTTGAAGAAGTAAAAGCTGTGATGAAAATGCTCCCAATAGCAAGGCCGTATTGTTCAACATTGATGAACCGCCCTCTGAATCTTTTAACCGATTGCTCAGAAGCGGCCAGTATAGTTGGTATTAGAGTTAATCCAAATGCAATCCCATCGCAGTAGCGGGCCAATATAATTGCGAATGTACTTTTTCCTTCTGTGATGTACAGAACTCCATTTATAATAACTAGAATAGAAGCCACATTCTATGAAGAGAAGATAAAGTCATAAAATAAAATTCCTCTTGTTTGCAGAAATAAAAGAATGATCCTCATGTCGCCATCGCCCTTATTTCAAAACCTCAGAAGTTTGGAATTTTCTTACCCGATTTAAAAAACAAAGAAATTAAATTATTAGGACACAAAAGGATTTAAAACTAATCGATAGAAATATGTGAGAGTGATTTTTTGGATTCAAAAAACATTTTAATGTCACTTTTAGTAGATTTCTTCTTACTAATCTTTGAAAGAAAGTCGATGACATAAGGAGAGTCGAATAGTACATTTCCTAGAACTTACATTGAATACACGCTTTGTGATGTAATGCGCCGAGTTAGCGGATATGCCAGCTCCAATAATGACAGCAACGAACCAACACATTTGAATATGTGATCCGTATGGATACGGTCCAAAACCAATACTCATAGCCAAACTCATACCAGCTGAGATAAAAATTACAAATCCTGAAAATAAAACAATCATTATTTTTTCAAATTTTATCAAAAACGCTTTGTACAATTTTATTTAAATTTTTCAATAAATCTATCTTAAAAGCTCGAGTAATGTTGAAAGTCAATTTTATAAGAAAAAAAAAATAAAATGCACGACTGGGTCGCACGAACTTGCTCCTATGTAATAGACTAAAAATTTCAAAAATGAATGTTATTAGAGAAAAACTGTTCATAAGCATAAAAATTAATTTTTTAAACGACTAAAACAACTTCTTTAGTACTTGGAGGTAAAAAAAATGCCATGTGATTCAAGCAAATATAGGTTCATGCAAGAACAAAAATGAATAAGTCTTTGTAGTGGTTTCTTGAAAAATAAGCTTTTATATACAAAATTTTTAAAACATTTTTAAGAAAAAATTTTGGTACGCCAATTTAAAGATTTTATTATTGTTCGAATAAAAGTTAAATTTACAAAAAAAATTTGAGCCGTTTTCGAGAAATTGAATTTTCAAAAAAAAAAACGATTTTTTTTTTCAAAATTCAAAAAAATATTTTGCTTAAAGTTTTGAAATGGAATGTTTTTTAAACTTTTTAGAAGCTTTTCTCTAAAAAATTTCATTAAAATCCGTTATGCCGATAATGAGAAATTCAAAATTAAAAAAAAAATCGCTCTATGGTAGGTACAGTCAGTAATATCTTGTTTTCAAATTTTTTTTTATTAAATTATAGATCTTAAAAATTAATTGAAAGAAAAAAAATTTAAGTAAGATTCTCGGAACCGTTTTCGAGAAAAATACGATTTTCGAAAACAATTTTTTAACATTTGTATGGAGGGTACCGTTATTTTTACATAAAACAAATTTTTTTTCTTAAACCTTAAAATTTATATTAAAAAACTTTTATTTATCAAGTTTTGAAAAAATCGAGCATGGGGTTTTCGAAATATTGAGAATTTAAAAAAAAAAATTTGAAAATTTGAATACACAATAATATTGAAACTGATGGGGAGCATTAACATAAGAAAAATGATCAAAATCGGTGGTACCGTTTTAGAAAAAATCAAAAACAAAAAAAAAATGGTTCCAAGGGGGGTACCAACAATAACCATTTTTTGGAAAATTTTTTTCAACCATTACCTAGGTTAACTACAAGAAGTTTTATGATTTTTTTAAAAAATCTGTGGGACACTTTTTGAGAAAAAAAAATATTTATAAAATTTCGAAAAAAATCGTATGGCAGGTACCGTTATTTTTGGTCTTAAAAAATCAAATCAAAAAATATCCGGGGGAAAAAAGTTAAAACCCATATCTACCAAGTTTGAGGAAAATCGGCCGAGCCGTTTAGCTGCAATCGAACGGACAGACAGACAGACAGAATTGCGAGACTCACTTTTTTGGTCTTCGCTATCATCGTAATGTCAACTTTGATCAAAATCTCGAGTTCAATTTTTTTTCCGAATGCATAACTTGCCTTATAAGGTACTATAAGTCGCAAGTAAAAAACTATTTCAAAAATTTAAATAAAAAAAATATATTCTTTTATATTAAAAGAACGAAAAGTAAACAAAAAATTGTAAAAACTTACAATGTCAGATATATTTTTGTCAAATTAATCTTGAAATCTTGTCTCACGGAAATATGTTGAAAATAAATTCAATTAAAAGCTCAAGTGACCTCAACTCCAATCCAAGGTGCGTTTCGCCCAGGTACGACAGTGGGCTCATCAGTTAGATGCTGCCGTACACTTCTAAGGCCGTGGTTACGGCCAACGCTAGTAAGCTAGTGCGCTAGTCCGCGCTAGTAAGCTTGTAAATCTAATGTATGGATAAATCAATAACGTGGTCATAGATCACGCTAGCTGCTTTTACGCTAGTGCGCGCTAGTTCTTGCTAGTAAGCTAGTAGATCAAAACTCATTTGATTTTCAAGCTTACTAGCGCAAACAGTGTTTTAGTTTTTTCGGAATGGACATCCAATTATTGGTAAGTAAAGTAAAAAAAGGGAATAATTCTTGTGGGATGTAAGGTCCAAAAACTACAAAAATAAAAAAAACTATAAAAAAACATGGAACGATTAATAATAACAAATATACAAGTTATTTATTCATATATTCAGTTTTTTATTTTTAACAAAGGCATGAAAAACATAATATTGGATTCTGCAATCAATTTTTGTATTCGTTGTTTAAATAAAAATATTCCATATAAATATTGCGACTATTGTTTGCTGCAAAGCTGTAATTTTTAGCAGAAGTTGAGGCTGCAAATTCGGCAGCTGGGCTTTGACTATGAACATTCAATAAAAGACATCTGTCTACGCCTTCAATATCGATGATGATATTATGCAATAAAAAACGGTCTTAGCTTCGCTATGTCAGCACTTGTTTCTTTCTCTTTTATTAATTATGGCACTTTGCAGCTATTATCGCAAAGGCGCATTCAACAACTTTTCTGGTTTTTGTATAATGTTCACTGAAAGCACTCTCTTTAAAAGAAATGTCTTTTTGTGAAAATGGTCTTAGTAGATATTACTTTAACGGATACACTTCATCTCCTAATAAGACAAAAGAGACATCGATATTGGTTGCATATAAAGGCGCTGGCGTCGGCATTCCAAAATTTTGAGCTGATGACAGCGAAAAACGATTGAATAATATCCTTTATAGTTGTAGTAGGTACAGGCTTCCAGAATGAGGTGGGCGCTTAGTTCTAATGTGCTTGCCATCGATGGAACCTACACAATTCGGAAATCCCCACAGGGTATACAATTTTTTACCAATTTCCTTTAATTATTTTTCACATGGACGTGGTAAATGTTTTTTCACAAATCAGTCCCAAATTGCTGTGCACACATTTTTAACAATACCAGAAATTGCGATTTGTGTCATTATGTACGATGTAGGTGAACGCCAAACTTCAATATGATACGTCAGTAACTAGATATCTTCAAAGGAATTAAAGATGGTAAAATAAAATTATACTCAAAAAATGTTTGTTCGTCCTTCCTCAAACAATCATATAAATGGTGAAATGGAACTCCTCATGCTTTCAGCGGTCAGAAAAAATACGATGTTGTGGTTCTTTCTTTTTCAGCAAAACTCGAGTTCTTTTTTCGAAAGTGACATTTTTTAAGATATAAAGAACCGATTATTGATAATAAAACCGACCTCACGGCACGTTCAAATTAGTACCATTTGGAGGTTTTTAAAATGTCTTTAACAAAACATACATATATGTATATGTAAATAAATAAATTGTATAAATTGTCCACTCTTTTCTTGTCCCAAATGCATCACTTAATATTACCTGATGATGCTCTCAAAATAAACAATACGATGAAATACCAACTAGTGCAAATGGAACTAGCGTGAACGAACGTCCACGATTTTCTTACTAGCGCACTAGCTCAAAATAGCGAGAACTAGCGTGGTCTAGCGCACTAGCTTACTAGCGTCGGCTGTAGCCACGGCCTAAGACACAAATATTGGCCGATGTTTAAAGACTCTTATAAAATGTACAGCATTAATAAACTGTGAATTTTATTTTTCTAGCGGAATTTGATTAAATTCAGTCACCTAGAATAATTATATCCGTGGTCAGACTATTAAATCAATGAAGATATGAAAATTATTTCAGTTTAAGTGGAGTGAATGAATTAAATTCATTCATACCTGGCCAAAACACACCTTGGAGTTGAGGTTTGAGCTTTTAATTGAATTTAATTCATCCACTCCACTTAAACCGAAATAATTTTCATATTTTTATATGTTGAAAATAGTTACAAAAAGTAAGTTTTCGACAGTTTAGGTTTAAGCTTAGGAACGAACTTACGACATATCAATGTTAATCCAATTTAACGTTTTTGGAATAAAGCCACCCTTTTGTTGTTTTATCCAAAATACACATACGTACATATATTCACATGTGTATAATTTAATTTTTTTTTAATTTATCCATCAAGGTTTAAGAGACATCCCCTTTGCGTAGTAATAATTCAGCGTTAAAAATCAAGTCGAAAGAAGTAACAAAACGTTAAACTTTAGTCGGAACCCGGGGTGCCAGCACGTAACTTGGTATACAATCGAGTTTTATCAATACAATTTTTCAGATCATTGTTTTTTTGGGGCGACTTTCCAAAACGTAAGCAGGAGTTGAGTTTTGATTTTTTTTTACAGTTAGATATGAGTCTCAATAGAACAGGGTTAAAATATTAGAGTGAGGAAACCCCCCTAAATCCTAAAAAAAATATTTTCTTTTTAACTTCCCATAGGGAGTTTTGTAATCGGTCCGATTTGTCAAATTGAAATTTTTGACATTTCTCGACGTTTCAAGGTCCCTAGAGGCTATATCAATCATTTTTAGAGAGATGTCTGTGTGTGTGTGTGTACGTACGTTCGTACGTTCGTACGTTCGTACGTTCGTACGTTCGTACGTCCGTACGTTCTGGTACCATTTTTCGTCGTCGATATCTCAAGAACGAGTAAAGATATCGACTTTAAATAAATTTTGTTTAATAGATAATATTTTCAAAAGAGGCTGAAAGGGCGTTTATTAAAATTCAGTGAGTAGTTTTTTCACTATAACGGTTTAAAAAAAAAAAAGTAAAAATTTTGGTTAGTTTCAAATATCTCACGAAAAAATAATGGTATTGATTTCAAATAAAATTTAATGTACTCATTATAAGGTCATACAGATTTGGTATGAATTTGGAAAAAAATGAACATACCGTTATTTTTTTAAATAAAAAAAAAAACTGAAAAAAAAATTTGATAACCCAGATATTCTAAGAACGGAAAACAATTTGAAACTCAAAATAATTTTATTTTACGAAAAATAATGTATTTGACAACTGGTGAAAATTTCAAAAAAAAATCAGTTTACAGTTTTTTTACAAAAAATAAAAAACTATATAAAATTCTATTGAAAATTGGTAAAAATTGTTTTTCGACTCAAATTTCTCGAGAACTAGTAGTGATATTGACTTCTAATTTAGTTTATTTTATACATAGTATAATTTTGTACAATTGGTAAAATGTTGACAAATATTGAATTAATAGTTTTTTTTTTAAATAAAAAAAAACTATTAGTGGTAATATTTGATTTTCGACTAGAATATCTTGAGAACGAGCAATGATATTGACTTTGCCATTATTTAATTTTATACATAATACAATTTCCAACAAATGGTTTATATTTGACACATATCTAGTTTTAGAGCGGATATATTTTGTAAGTACCCTTCCATCAATAATCAAACCATATCTTTTATATTTGAATATTTCGTTTTTAAATTTTTTTCAATTAAAATGCTTGGAACCGAAATAATAAAGTAATTTCTATAATATAATATGTACATAATTTTATAATTTTATTATCAACTTAGTTTTTAGAAGAATGTATGTACTGTACATACAATATGTTTTTATCACAATATGTCTTTATCTTTTTGTCCATGAAAAAGATACTCAAGGTTTTCTTAGGTGTAGGAACACAGATATATTAAAAAACACGGAAATCTATAATTCAGTATATAATATGTACATACCAACCTTCGTAAATATAACAAGAAATTTGTCATTTTAAATAGAAAAGTTTAAAATTAGTTAAACACGTTTTCTGTAAAAAAACATAAAATGAGCGACTAAGTATCCTCATCATCAACAAAACAAAGCAAATTTCCTAATATCATAGTATGCCACAAGCATCATCGATTTTTAAAACAGGAGTCACTGTATATCCAGTGCAGATCACAGCCTTTCAATCCGGAAAAACCGCAACAACAATTACACTATGAAGCAGGGGCGGACGCAGAAAATAATTTCGGAGGGGGCTTTAGAAAAAAAAAAGACATTTTTATAATAATATATTATTTTTGTACTATATTGTAGGTACTTTTTTATTACATAATATTGTTATTGACATAAATATGTTATAACTTAACTATATTGGCTCTAAGAGATAGGGACTTTTGGAACAATTTCATACAGCTAATCGTAAAAAGAAAACATGATAAGAATTTTGCAAGGGATACCTATTTGGCAAATTTGAATAATGTTACCAAAAGTTGGAAAATATTCTCTACGAGGGCGTGTTTAAACTTCCCTTTTGTGCATTTTTATTCCGGAATTATAGACTTTTACTACGTGCCCTGTGATGGAGGCCATTACTTGGTTCATATAATATCATTAAGAAGAAAAAGAGTGTAAGTGATTCCATAAGTGTATACCTAAAAATAGAATTATAATAAGTCTAACTAAAACTAAATCCGGAATATATTTATACTTGAAGTCTTGTTGTACTTTTGCAATCATACGAAAAAGAGTTTTACGAACATATAAGGACACAGCAACACTCAACTGGTACCTACATTAACTATACTACATAATTATCCATGTGCTACTTATTTGTAACTGTAACTTTCACAAAAACGAAATGAGTAACCGGGTCGCACGAAATTGCTTTTATTTAAAAGACTAAGAATTTCAAAAAAATTCGCAAAATTTTAAACAGCCTATTATTAAGGTATTAGTATGATACTACCTAGCAATTTGCTAACTTTATAGTATTTTACTAACTCCTTCTTAATTTCAAACATTTTCTAACTAGTATCGTACTAAAAGAATTTTCTTAATAAATTGCTTCTGAACACACTTAAAACAATGACATTTCGTGTAAAAAAGTAAGTACACGAACCTTTTTTGATGTCTGCAAATGTCAAAGAGTCATATGAAGCTAGTATGATACTAAAAAAATAAAGTAGGTATTCGATGATTTTAACTTTAATAAAAGGGTAGAGAAAGTATGATGCTATATTCGATTAAAATTTGCAAATTCGTTGTTTTAACCTAGTATCATACTAAAACAGCTTTAGCATCGTACTAATTCAATTAAAATTTTGCGCCAATGTTATTAGAGAAAAACTGTTTATAAGCATTCAAATTCTTTTTTTTAAATGAATAAGACAACTCCTTTAGTAGTTGGAGCTACAAACAGGATGTCATGTGATTCAAGCAAATATAAGTTTATGCAAGAACAAAAATTATAATTCGTAGTGCTTTTTTAAAAAAATATCTACAAAATTCTTAAAACATTTTTAAGAAAAAATTTTGGCACGCCAAAGTTGTAGTATTCATTATTGCACGAATAAAAAATAAATTTCCAAACAAAAATATTGAGCCGTTTTTGAGATAATGAATTTGGAAATGCAATGTTTTTTAAACTTTTTAGAAGCTTTTCCATGAAAAATTTCTTTCAAATCCGTTCTGCCTACAATGAGAAATTCAAAATTCGAAAAAAACGATTCATGGTAGGTACGAGGGCGGGTCAATAAGTCCGTGACTTTTGGAATAAAACACAGATTTTTTGATAAAAAAATAATTTTATTTTTCAACGTAGTCTCCCTTGAGCTCTATACACTTTGTCCAACGCTTCTCCAATTTTTGTATCCCTTCCAAAAAAAATGATTTGTCGAGGTCCTCAAAATAGGCCTTTGTTTGCCAGATGACTTCATCATTGGAGTCAAATCTTTTTCCACCAAGCCATTTCTTCAGGTTTGGGAACAAGAAGTAGTCGCTCGGAGCCAAATCTGGAGAATAGGGTGGATGAAGGAGCAATTCATAGCCCAATTCATGGATTTTTGCCATGGCAACTGCACATGTGTGCACCCTTGCATTGTCTTGGTGGAAAAGAACTTTTTTCTTGGCCAAATGATGTCGGTTTTTTTTTCAAATCTTCATTGAATCGGTCCAATAAGTTAGCATAATATTCCCCATTGATTGTTCTTCCCTTTTGAAGGTAGTCAATGTGGATTATCCCGCGTGCATCCCAAAAAACAGTCGCCATAACTTTATTGGCTGACAAACCCACCTTGGCCTTCTTTGGCGCCGATTCATCCTTAGAAACCCACTGTTTTGACTGTTGTTTGGTCTCTGGTGTGTTGTGATGGATCAATGTTTCGTCCACGGTTACAAAACGGCGCAAAAACTCCTCCATATTGCGATTAAACAACGCCAAACCTTCCTGTGAAGTTGTTACACGATTGCGTTTGTGGTCGACTGTGAGCAAACGTGGCACCCATCTTGCGGAAAGCTTTCTCATGCCCAAGTGATCATTCAAAATTGAAACCACTGAGCCATGCGAGATCCCTACGGCTTCCACAATCTCTCGCACTTTCAATCTTCGGTCGGCCAACACTATATCGTGAATTTTTTCAATTGTTTCGGGTGTAAAGACCTCAACTGGGCGTCCAGGACGTTCGGCATCTTCAGTGCTTGTACGGCCACAACGAAATTCAGTAAACCACTTTTTTACCATTGAAATCGATGGTGCAGAGTCCCCATAGTATTTATCAAGCTTAGCCTTGGTCTCGGTAATGGTTTTTTTTTCGCAAGAAATAATGCTTAATAAGCACACGAAATTCACTTTTTTCCATTTTCTCCTCAAATTAGTGAGTAGTCTGATAAAAATAGCTGTCAAACACAAACTAACTGACGCAGCAAGTTTAAATTTTGACAGGAGTCAACTGACAGATGCCTGTTGACAGGAGCAGTGTTGCTGTTTCAGTAAAGAGGTCAGAAATTCAAAAAGTCACGGACTTATTGACCCGCCCTCGTACATTCAGTTTTATCTTAGTTTTAATAGTTTTTTATTAAAATTAAAAATTAATCGAATAAAAAAACTTTATCAACATTTTCGGAGCTGTTTTTGAAAAAATACGATTTTATAAAACAATTTTTTACATATTATGGTATAACTATTTTTTTTAACCATTGCCTAGATTAAACTCAATGAAATTTTATGATTTTTTTTTTAATTCTGTGGGACAGTTTTTGAGAAAAAAAATATTCATAAAATTTCGAAAAAAACCGTATGGGTAGATAGGTACCGTTATTTTTGGTCTTAAAAAAAAAGAAAAAAACATGAGGGGGAAAAATTCAAAATGATTTCCTTGTGACGCGGGGACATAAAAACATTCAATATGGCTGTTTTTTATATAATTACTTATAGTTACTTATTCATATTTTACTAGACATTTAAAGAAATTGTGGTATGAATATAATATAAATAAAGCTCTTTTGTTCCTACTTTATAATTTATTTAATATCCCTGTTTAAGTTAGTACAAGTATTGACCAAAACTTCAAATTTTTGCGAATTTGAAAGAAAATTGCTTCAATTTTTATTTCCAGTAACTCCTATTCTTGGGCCGTACGTTAATAATATTTGAACTATGGAACCTTTTTATGAAAAGATATAAATAACACTTTGTTTTTTTTTTTTTGTTTTAAGAAAATGAATCTATATTTTTTTTATTCCACATGTTTTGGAGGGGGTTTGAACCCCCAAAACCCCCACCTGCGTTCGCCCCTGCTATGAAGCCATCTACTTCGATCTTCCATCTACTGCTTAAAATGCTTAAAATGCTTTTCAATCTTAAAATAATGTTTGTTTGAATTTTACAGAAAAAAAACTAAATATAAAGTTTTCAAGACCAAAAGTGGGAAGTTATCAGTGTGGGTCGTACCCAGCCTCTTTTTTGATTTTAACCTCACTTTTTGTTTGACTCAGACCATTTTTTTGGCGAAATTGTAAAATAAAGTGCTTAATTGGTTTATTAAGTCAATGTAACTATCAATTCTGAATCGAACACAAAAAACCGAATGGTTTTATGTCTTTTAGTTCTTGAGAAAATTGAAAATTACTAAGACTAATTTTTGTTTTTTGCTTACTTACGAGTACAAAAATGCATCAGTGCTAGCATCAAGCATTATGGCGCATAAGCAGTGAGATATGTAAGGGGGGCATGCTGCCCCCTACAACCCCCCTGCTTGGGCTCACTATAGGATTTGGGATAGTTGCGAGGTTGGGTGCCTGCAAAGTTTCTTTTGTATTTCCAAAATATTGTATATATTATTGTTTCTAAATATTCAAATTCGAAAAAAGGAAATTTCCCCAAAATTTCCCTTAAATAAATGAATAATTTCCTAAAAAAATACAAACGAAAACAATAAATTTCAAGAATATCCCAAAAAAAAGCGCGTTTAAAATCACTGTAGGTACCAAAGAAAGAAAGGAAAGGAAGTCAAAATAAAGCAAAAAAAAAAATAGAAATAATTGTTTCCTCACTCTAAGATTGCGATAAATAGTGTTTTTTAGTGATTATCTATCGAATAAAAAAACTGCGTGTGAAGATTCGTGCTTACATTTTGGAAAGTTGATCCGTTTTTTTAGACTTACAAGTTACCAAAAACCTAATATATACAAAGTCAAAAATATAATAAAAAGTAAAAAACTTCACTTAAAAGGCACTGGCCGAGGTCCATGCATGATTTTAGCATTAATTACTTCCTCATCTTCACTTTCCGAATCAAAAAATAAGAAGAATACCAATTTGACTTTTCATTTTATAGTTCACAATGATATTTTTAAGTGGAAGTCACAATGAAACTCGTCTCAAATTACGAGTTGCCAAAAATAATTTGTTTCGAGTTGACTTACGATCGACAATGCTCGATTGTATCAAGTTACGTGCTGGTACGCCCGACTTATCTCGTGTGGTATGTTGTGGATTACTGCACCGCTAAAATACATACATTAGAGGCCATGATGGCTCATAGAGAGCCTTAACCAAATGACAACATTGTTTAAATGCAAGTACATATTTAGATTCTGTTAAACTCAGCTGTCATTTGAAGTGCCATAATATTAGTTGAATGTTTGCCATTTACGATAATACGATAATCGCTTAACATTCAAACAACGCGTTAAAATTATTGAAACTTATTACAAACTTAGCCACTTTTTACGCATTGCGCGATGATTACAGTTTTCATAAATCGACCGACTACGCAAGCAATCGGTAATATTAGCCGTGTTTTATAGAAAATTGATAGCCACTCAGTAAAGAAAATTGAAAAAAAAAAAACGATTATAGTCACTTTTATATTCACTCTCTTTTAATCTCAAAGTTTGACACGAATTTTAGAGTAATTTCAAATTTATTTTGACGTATTGAGAATACTTCTTTCCATATTCTTGCCAGCCCTAAATTACAATTTTAATGAGCAAAAAAATCGATTTTTCGTTAAAAAAAAAATTCAGATTTTGTAGATGTTTTTTAATCCATCGAGATCTCAGCCATCCTCCAATGGAATTTGACAATTTATGGCTTGGTAGATGGGTAATATACTATATTTTGACCTATTTAGAGTATTTTTTCCAAGATGCTTCCAAAAGCGGTGAAAAAATTAAGATTTTTTAGAAGTTTTTCAATCAATTGACATTTGAGATTTTTTGTACGTCTTTTACAAAATAGACATGAAGCTTTATTTCCAAATGTCTTGACATAGTAAAAATCTCTGAGAAAAAAAGATGCATTCCAGAACACATCCCAGTACCAAGCAAATGTTTTTCTGCACTCGCCATCTACATCTCAATATGTCAACAATTTTTATTAATTCTATATTAACTCTGATTGCTGACGAAATTATATTTACTCTTGATGTTTTTATTGTTTTGCATGTAAAATTTTGCTAACTTGGCTATTCACTCTTTCAAAAAACACGGCTATTGTGAAGAAATTTTGAAGAGAGTGGAAGCGTTACTGATTTCGTAATACTGCAAGTGCAAGTGTTGCTGATGATTCGAATTTACCTATTTCCCGGCATTCGCAGCAATTGAAAGTGTCGTACACCTCACTATGGCGTATTCTGCACTTGGATTTACATCTCCATCCTTATAAAATGCAAATTACGCAACAATTAAAACTTGCTGACCATTCAAAACGCTGTAGATACGATTCTTGGGTTTTGAAATAATAGACAATAAACACCGACTTTTCGAACAACATTTTCTTCAGCGATGACATTTTCCACTCGGTGAGTTTGTAAAAAAAAAAACAAATTGCCGCTTATGGGGCTCAGAAGACCCACAAGTGATCGAAGAAGTGCGGTTGCAACCAGACAAAGTGACTATTTTGTTTGCTCAATGGTCGAAAGGTGTCATTGGACCGTATATCTTTGAAGATGCCAATGGACAGACGGTTACAGTCAATTTGGAGCGATGTGGTCGAATGATAAATGATTTATTTCATATGCGTAGAACCATTTTTAGATGTTATGTTTTGTGTTGAAATCCATCGTGTTCTGATTGCGCTCAAGCGCGGATACAGGGGGAGGGAAATGGGTGCAATTGCCCCCCCCTGGGCAGTTCTTCGTTTCACAATTATAAAAACCATAACACTTTTTTCTTTTTACTTGCGACTTATAGGTACTATAAGGCAGGTTATGCATTCGTAAAAATGATTTTGATCAAAGTTGACATTACGATAATAGCGAAGTCCAAAAAAGTGGGTATCGCAATTCTGTCTGTCTGTCGGTTCGACTACAGCCCAAACGGCTAGGCCGATTTTCTTTAAACTTGGTAGATATGGGTTTTATTTTTTTTCCCCCGAATGATTTTTGATTTGTTTTTTTTTTAAGACCAAAAATAACGGTACCTGCCATAAGATTTTTTTTTCGAAATTTTATAAATATTTTTTTTATCAAAAACTGTCCTACAGATTTAAAAAAAAAATCATAACATTTCATTTAGTTAAACCTAGACAATGAATGAAAAAAAAATTCAAAAAAATTATTATTTTTGGTACCCCCCTTGGAACCATTTTTTTGTTTTTGATTTTCTCAAAAACGGTACAACCGATTTTGATAATTTTTTAATGTTAAGGCTCCCCATCAGTTTCAATAGTATTGTGTATTCAAATTTTCAAAAAAAAAATTTCAAAATTATTTTTTGAAAACTCAATATTTCGAAAACCCCATGCTCGATTTTCTTACACCTTAATAAATAAAAGTTTCTTAAAATAATCTACAAGATATGAGAAAAAAAATGTATTTTACTTAAAAATAACGGTACCCTCCATACAAATGTTAAAAAATGGTTTTCGAAAATCGTATTTTTCTCGAAAACGGTTCCGAGAATTTTGCTTAAATTTTTAGTCTTTCGATTTATTTTTAAGGTCTATAATTTAATACAAAAGATTTTGAAAACAAGACATTAGTCACTGTACCTACCATAGAACGATTTTTGAAAATTTTGAATTTCTCATTATCGACATAATGGATTTTAATGAAATTTTTTAAAGGGATGCTTCTAAAAGCTTTAAGAAACATTGCATTTCAAAACTTTAAAAAAAAATATTTTTTGAATTTTGAAAAAAAAATCTTTTTTTTTTGGAAAATTCGATATCTCAAAAATGGGTAAATATTTTTTTTTGGAAATTTTTTATTTCATTCGTACAGTAATAAAAACCTAATGTTGACGTACTAATTTTTTTTTTTAATATTTTAAGAATTTTATATATAAAACCTTATTTTATTAAGAAACCACTACAACGACTTATGTATTAATTTTTGTTCTTGCATAAATTCATATTTGCATAGCATTCTGTTTTTCCTCTTACTACTAAGAGAATTTAAAAAATGATGATAATTTTATCCTTATGAACAGTTTTTTCTAATAACATTCGTTTTTAAAATTCCTAGTCTATTACATAGGAGCAAGTTCGTGCGGCAAGTTATGCATTCGTAAAAAAATCGAACTCGAGATTTTGATCAAAGTTAACATTACGATGATAGCGAAGACTAAAAAAGTGGGTCTCGCAATTCTTTCTGTCTGTCGGTTCGACTACAGCCTAAACATTTATCATTTTTAATTAGCCCCCCCCCCACACGTTTTTTTCTTCTTTTTTTTTAAGACCAAAAATAACAGTACCTGCCATACGAATTTTTTTCGAAATTTTGTAAATTTGTTTTTCTCAAAAACTGGTTCTACGGATTTAAAAAAAAAGATACAAGAAAAATTCATTTAGTTAAAGCTAGGTACTATTTGAAAAAAATTTTCCGAAAAATGGTTATAGAGGGTACCCCCCAAAAGAACCATTTTTTTGTTTTTGATTTTCTCAAAAACGGTATGACCGATTTTGATCATTTTTTGTTTGCGTAAGCTCCCAAAAAACTTAAATAGAATTGTGTATTCAAATTTTCAAAAAAAAAATTTTTTGGATTTTTAAAAAAAATTCAATTTTTTTTTCAAAACTGTTAAAAAACCGTTTTCAAAAACCGGCCACACAAAAATATTAGAATTAAGTATTTAAGAACTTACTATGTATGTATATCATTTAATTTAATTAATTCATTTTTTTTAATACGTACGAGTTTAATACTTTAAGACATGCATACAGAGCATTATTGAAAGAGGCTAAAGTAATGTAAACGAAGATGTTTGATTTACTATTTAATAGTTATTTACATACGACCTACATATATTATGTACCTGCACATGCTTTCCTTAATTCAATTTAATAATTTGTTATTTTTATATTCGATTATGTTTATACCTTTTTAATATTTTAAGACAGAAATGCAGAGATATGGACCATTTTCTTAAGTTAAGCAAAATATCACGCAAATTGCCCCCCCCCCCCTGAACGAAATCCTGGATCCGCGCCTGATTGCGCTATACCCCCGTGTCGCTGACATTTTCTTGTATGTGTGAAGAAGAAAATAGCGGCCTCGCCAAGAGAATTATGAGCTTAGTCAAATTATTACAGTTTGCATTACAGCAAGCTTGATTAGTGTGCACAGAGTTGACAACACAATACACAACTCAACAGCATACTCAAGTGTGGTTGGTTGCCGCTTTTATCGATGACACAAACCCACTTGTCAAAAAACGATCTAAGATCAATTTATAACTATTCACAATTGCGAGTATTTGAAATACTTATGAGATTGAAACATTGCCCGGATAAATGTGACAGAATTAATCCTCTCAATAAAATACGAGTAGTAACTCATAAATAAAGTAAAAAGATTTGCAGAAGTGTAGCGAGATTGACCTAAGATCTAACACTTTGTATACGACTTGCGTCTGCGTTGAATAGATAGATTTGGTTCAACTCGAAAATCGAAATAATTTTACTCGTTACATTCACCATACGTCAGAATTCCTGGAATGTAAACATTTTGAACTGGGTTGTAGAAACGACCCAAGTGTCAGGAATTACTTTGATGAATCTGACAGATCTGAAATTTAAAAGTTGAAAAAAGGAGCTCAATCATTAATATTTCGTACACAATAATGTCATAAGACCAGATAGGGGACGAAAAGAAGATCTTGTTGGTCGTCTAAAACCGAAGTAAAAGTACGTTTTGATAAAATAAAATGATCAGTCCATTAATTCTGATCAATAAAATTTGATGATTCTTGGGTAATATAAAGTGAAAACGAAACGAAATCCGTTTTTTTTTGTCATCTTTAGAAGGGAATAAAATTGTATATCTACTTTAGAAAATCCAGAGTGTACAATTTTATGTGCGTTTAAATTAAGGCAACATATCGAATGTTCTGTAGGTATGGACGATCTTCGAATTGGAATTCCTATAAAATTGAGTAGATTTAGAAATAAAAAAGAAAAAATATTTTGACTTTTATATAAGAACTGCTATTCATATTAAATGCTCAAAGTGACAGAAGAATCTCTGTGAGCATTCAGAATTATAAACTTATTGTTCTGTCTGATTTATGCCTTTCTGAAATAATTTCAAATGTATGGAAAGGGTTGCCCTTTAACAATTATAGTTGTTCCAATTATTATATTTCAGCAGCTGTCAAAGTGACCAATTACATCGAGCTGTCAAAATTTTCAATTACTGCATTCGATATGAGTTCTTGGACGGTGTTCACATTGGACTCACTCCGCCGACTTATTTTGATGTCTCTGTGTTTTTTCTCGTTCGCACTTCATGGTAAGAAAGAGACGGCAAAGTGAGGCAGGATTTTTAAAACAAATTAAAAATTAATGGATTTTTTTTTGACATTTGTCTTGGTGACATAGTATGACACACGAAGATACAGTGTATCACAAAAGTAAGTAAGCACTCATTAAAAAAAAATATAATCAAACACTTTGGAAAATAAATCGAAGTGCGAGAATGGTAAAATTGTTAAGAAAAGTCCATCTACTATACACAAAATAATAACCAAATAAAATAACATTGGAAGTTTCCAAAATGACCCTCGATCAATGACAATGACAAGCAGGAATGCCGTATTATTGTTAGGAAAGTGAAGAGGAATCCCAAAGTAAGCCCATCAAATATATCAGCAGAAATAACCAAATAAAACAGGTAAGTCATGTAACCCTCAAACTATTCGACGAGTGCTCTACCAATCCGGTTATCATGGTCGAAATAAGTAAAATAAGTCGCCAAAAGCGGCTCTTCTTTGAAAAAACCCATGAATCTAAACAAGCAGAATCTTAGAACACAGTTGTTTTATTTGAAATGTTACTTTTTAGTTCGAAATACATATCAATTATAGACAAAAATATTAAGTTTTTTTTTTTAACATTACTATCGATTGTTTGAAGGAAATGATCTTTAAACTAAGAGGTGCTTACTTACTTTCGTAATTCACTGTATATTTGTAGTGGCATAGCAAATGGCCAACAATTATGACAACTACAAGACGTCAAAGTGATTCTGGAGTGTTCACACTGCTTTTGTGTCTGAACACGACAGCGTGGCCTTACGTCAAAATAAATTGGTTGAGTAAGTCCAATGTGAACAGCGTCTTGAACTGGGTGCTGAAAATTTTGGCTGGAGATCCGGAAAAATCATCGATCATCCGTCATTCGAGCAAACATCGCCCACAAGTGTTCGACTAAGCATCAATGCATAAACAAAGATTGACTGTTTAGTGTCATTTACGGCATGATGGCCCAAATTCAAGCCCAAACGTCAATTCCTTGGTCTACCCTTATAAGCCGGCTATTGCGGGAATAACGCAGCGAGTCATCAAAAATTGAAAAAAAAACCACTTGAAATACTGCCAGCGAAGCCGAGATGATAAAATTAATTTTTTTATTTGATTTGCATTAATAAATGGATTTTAACTAACCAACATCATATCCACCCTTCCATAGAATTTGACAGTTTATTACTTGACAGATGGAAGTCCAACTATATTTTAACTCAAATGGAATGTTTCTTTTTCAACAAGCACGCCTCCTTTTTTGAAAGTGACATTCATGCATGTACACACATATTATATTCATTTGAATAACTGAATCCAGCGCCATCTGAATCATCAAAATGTCAGCAATTTGGCGCTGTCACTCCGAAGGTGTGGTATCGATTCAATATACTCGTACTCGTATTTCATTTTACGAATATATAAAAAAAAAGTAATTTTTTCAGTGGAACTGCCTTCTGCAAGGAAGTGGCAAATCTTGTAAGAGTATTCCTTGTCATGAACAATGCTTCCCATAGGACTTAAATTGTAGGTCTCAACAAATTCTGCCCAAATCATGCATATATGAATGATTGAGCATTGTAATACACTATTGACCAAGTAAAAAAAATTAAGCTTGAAACATTTAAAGAATTTCTTAAAATGATAACATACTTGCAGTTCGCTGCTTTATTTTGAAAAACTTATTATATTTTTACCTGCAGCCACCGAGTTTGATTGTGGATAGTTCCTTTTCGAGTCCTCATACCACCCATATTGCTGCTGTTCTGCATTTTCCATTTGCGTAAAATTATTTTAATCCCTATTTGAGTTGAAACAAAATTGCATTGAGAAAGTTACCCCGTGTTTTTGTGGTCAGATAAAGTTGAAGGTTATGTTGATTGATTCGTACTCAAGTTCACTCTAGTGGAATTTGAAACTGAAAATTTTCAAGACTTAACTCATTAACACTATTTATTTCATAATTGATTTTCAAAATAAATGTTTAATTAAAAAAAAAAACATATTATATCACTCAGACAGAAATGTGTGCATATTGAAACAATTGTATACCTACACTCACGCACTTACATTAGCAACTTGCGGAAGCAGAGGAATTTTTAAATAAATTGAATTTCCTTGAAAAAGTTCAACATTAAAATTTGACTACGTTTTATTTTTCTATCGAATCTAACTACAATTACACTATTACTGTGACTTTGTTTAAAAAATGCACCTAACATACACTTTTTATTTTGAAGAGGAGGCATTGCAAAATATATATCTTATCTTTATCAATATCCATATTTTACACTCTTTATAAAACAACTTACTGTCAAAGTTACCTGAGTGCTTCAAAATGTTTAAGTGGAGATCTATTAATTGCAAGAAGATTAGATTAGAATTTTCATATTAAGTAGTCCGATTTTAAACAAATCTTTAAACATTAAATACATTGTATATTTTCTTAGACTAATAGTGACTAAAAGAAGAGCGTTCGCAAAACATTATTGCCGCTGTGGATTTTATCGACATAACTTGAAATGTTTGGCTGAAGCAACGACAATGTTCACTTTGGGTTTGGATTCATTTTAAAGTTGAGTAGTTTTGTTTTGATATTTGCTGCTATTATAAATTTATTTTTCTGTCACAGTTTTGCCCTTTTGAAATTGTTTAAGAAATGTTCACAATCAAATTAAAGTCTTTCGATTAAGCGTTATCTATTTAAAATTTGAATAAAACAAACAGTTAGTGAGTATACATTGAATTTTTTTTATTTATTAAAAAGGCCAATGTATTCCATTATGGATAAAATGTAATATCGTTGAGTGTCTACCCCGGCTACGCTGGGTGGCACGCATCAGAAACGTACAATTTTCCATAAATCAAGCTGAATTTAACTAATGGAACTGATTATGTTGGACTTATGTGACTTAAGAATACCGCATAAGAAAAAGTCTAACGGCGCATAGTTGGCACGATTTCCATTTTCTTCTAAGCTGGCAAAACCGCATTGCATACGTTTTTCCATCTGTCATACTCTTTGGGTATCTTTCGGAGTAGATGGAAAACGGCATATGTCCTTGTCCAGTCGGTCCCCAAAAAAGGCGAATATTCCTCCCCCTCCAATTACCTACTAATTGCACTAACGTCTCTTCTTTCCAAGGTCATAAAAACGCTGATTAACAATCAGCTTCAGAATCAGAATGAGAACCTCTTAAATGACAGGGAATGTGGCTTTCATAGCAATAGGTCCACTGGTGATCTAATTGCATATCTCACCGAAAAGTGGAACCAATAATTATATCGTGTTGGAGAAACACAGTTAATTGCCCTTGATATTTCTAAGGCATTTGATAAAGTTTAGCACAAAGTTTTTTTTTTTATTAAAAAATGCTTGTATTTGGTATCGAAGATATCTCATCTTCGCTGCATTTGAAATTACCTTTCGGACCGCTTAATACAAGTTAGAGGGATGGAGGTTTTTAAGTCTGATATTCACAAGATAAATGCTATTGTGCCCCAACGCTCCAGTTTGTCTCCGACACTTTTCCTTATGTTCATAAATGATTTTTTTTTATCTGAAGCTTCTAATCCCATTTTACTGTTTTTTCTGATTACCCTCAGCTTTTCATATTCGTTTCAAGACTCACAAGCCTATTATTTGGCTGTGGAACTGAAACAGCAGCGTATGCTGAGCTTATTAACAGAAAGCAAGTTGTCTTCTGTCGGCGAAGGGAAATATACCACCAATGCCATTATCCATGAATGGCACCTGCATCAAAGAAACTCAATAGCTTTCCATAGTCAGTATGTCTGCTAATGATCATCTATTATGGAATGATCATATATTCGACGAAGTCAAAATGCAGCAAATGCTTAGGTTTTCTTAATAGATGGAAGAAATTTTGTTCCTCTTCTGATCTGGCTACGATCTATAAACTTAAGTATAACTCTCATATCTGGGCTTGTGCCTCCCATTACTCATTTGAATATGTTGGATAGAATTCAGAAAAGAGCCCTAAAACTTGGCACATCCATTTCGGAAACTTTTGTTTCTCTTGGACACCTTCGTCGTAACGTCTCCAGTCTTTCATTGCTTTATCGCTTTTTGTAAAAACAATGTTCAATTGAATTAGCCACATGTTTCCCCTCAAACAATTCCGCCGTAATACTCGTCTAGCTGGGAATGCTCATCAGTTTTCCGTTGAGTCGAACTATGGACACACAGTCAAATATAGAGCTTCTTTCTTTAGCCGCACTTATAGAATGTGGAATACTTTAGCCCCCTCGATTTTACCTCCACATTGTGATACATAGGCTTTCAGAACCAATGTGCATCGACATTTCCTTTTAAATCCCCTCTACTTTACCTAAACTTTGTTACACAATACCATTATAAGAGTATAGTCATAATACTTTTAGTGTGTGCAATATATAAACAAAAACTCACTGCTACCAATTTCGTGAGTTTAAGAAAAATAACTTGCTCCTATGTAATAGACTAGGAATTTTAAAATGAATGTTACAGTAAGACCCGCTTAAGATAAAAACCCGCTTACCTGAAATACTTTTTTCATCCCCAAGTATTTTCCGACAAATTTCCCTTAAAACACTCCGCTTAAGTGAAACTCGCTTAAGCGAAAAACCCGGATAACTGAAACATATTTTCAGTTAATTTTTAATATTTTTCATTGAAAAAAAGTCTCTTAAGTGAAAAAAAAATTGAATCGAACAGAACAAAAATTTGCTAGTTTTCGTTTTTTCAATAAATTATTTTTGTATTATTTAATCAAGGCAAGTCCAAAAGATAAAAAAAATATTCTTTCTAGCATTAAATCTCCGCTTAATGGAATTTTTAAATCCGCTTAAGTGAATTTTTTTTCATTTATCGGAACTCCGCTTAAGTAAAAAACCCGCTTAAGTGAAAGAAAGACTGTAACATTTTGCCGTTTCTCTTAAGCGGGTTTTATTGTATTAGAGAAAACTGTTCATAAGGATAAATTTTATTTTTTAAACTCTTTTAGTAGTAAAATATAGAAAAAGAATGCTATGCAAATATGAATTTATGCAACAACAAAAATTATAAATCGTAGTGGTTTCTTAAAAAAAAATAAGCTTTTATATACAAAATTTTTAAAACATTTTTAAGAAAACATTTTAGTACGCCAATTTAAAGCTTTTATTACTGTTTGAATAAAAATTAAATTTCAAAAAAAATATTGAGCCGTTTTTGAGATTTTCCAAAAAAAAAAAAATTCTAAAAAAAATTTTTTTCTTAAAGTTTTGAAATGCAATGTTTTTTTAAATTTTTTAGAAGCTTCTCTCTTAAATTCGTTATGCCAATAATTAGAAATTCAAAATTTCAAAAAAAAAAATCGTTCTATGGTAGGTACAGTCAGTAATATCTTGTTTTTAAATTAAAAATTAATGAAAAGAAAAAAAATTTAAGCAAAATTCTCAGGAGCGGTTTCGAGAAAAATACGATTTTCGAAAACCATTTTTTTACATTTGTATGGAGGGTACCGTTATTTTTAGGTAAAATAATTTTTTTTTTTTCGCATTTCTTGTAGCATGGGGTTTTCGAAATATTGAGTTTTCAAAAAAAAAAATTGTTTTGGTTTTCGAAATATTGAGTTTTCAAAAAAAAAAATTGATTTTTTTTTAAATCCAAACAAACTTTTTTTTAAAAATTTGAATACGCAACATCTAATAATATTGAACCTGCTGGGAAGCCTTAACATAAAAAAATGATCAAAATCGGTTGTACCATTTTTAAGTCTGTGGGACAGAGAAAAAAAATATTTATAAAATTTCGAAAAAAAATTCGTATGGCAGGTACCGTTATTTTTGGTCTTTAAAAAAAAAGAATAAAATGTGTGGGGGGAAAAAATTAAAAACCATATCTTCCAAGTTTGAAGAAAATCGGCCAAATCGGTTAGCCTGTAGTCGAACAGACAGACAAACAGACAGAAAGACAGACAGAATTGTGAGATCCAATCTTTTTAGCCTTGTATGTATGTACGTGGGTCGGATGAGACTGCAAGCATCTGGAATAAGTATTCGTTCTTGCGAATTCTTGAAATTTTACATGTTACCACTGGCAGTCTAAGCCCTGTGGCCAAATTAGCGCTAAAGTGCATCATTTTGATACCATAACTCGTATGAACCTGTGGATGGGATTGATATGGGAAATTTGTGGATATTCTCACGGAGTCATCCATATTCATGTTCATATCCATATTCGTAATTAGGTTCATCATTTATTGATTCTCCCTCATTGTTGAAGTTTTTTGGGTACGCTTATAAATCGAACATGACAGAGTCGACTTGGTTTCAGATATTTCATTTTAAACCTTTCCATCGATAATAGTTAAAAAAAATTGTGATTGACAACAATAAATTTCTCTTCATTACCTTTAAATTCAGTCAGTAGAAGATTAACAATTTGTCTTTTGATGTCATTTAATGTACTTTGCATAATGGAACATTATGGGTCGGCACAAATGGACTGATGATGGACGAGGTTTCTTCCAATATTCACCACTTGAGCTGTTAAATCTGATAGGAACTGAAGCCATGAACATCTTCGCATCTGTTATAGCACCTCTATCCTCTGCTATTATTTATTGTTTATAGGCACTCTGCCCAGATCATGCATCTCAACACTATTTCCTAAGTAATGTAAGACTTCTCGGATATAAGTGAAATTAATTCCTATTCGCTATTATTTTTCAAAATTCATATTGTTGAATTATGATGGATAATCTTGAAGATTGACTCTGTTATTTCAACATGATCTGGAAGTGTCGCTTTCTTGGCAAGTATTATGAGTTTATAAGAAGGCAGAACATTGATGTTATGTTTCTGTAAGGTCCGGCTTAGTATGCGATTATTTTTTCTTTGTAAGCCCCAGATCCGTAAATAGGGATAAATCGTTGGCTTCTTCATATTTGATGGGATTCTTTTGAGGAGTAGGAATTATTTCTTTGACTTTTAGTTCCTAAAAAGGATTAGCATTTGATACTGCTTTGGTTTGATCCGCTTTAAGTTTTTCTTGATTTTTACTATATTTAATAACCAAAGCTGTTGAAAGATTAACAGTGCTGATATCCTCCGTAGATTTAGACAATTTATGTTTTTTTTTTTAGTAAATGACGGACTCAGCACTGATGACGGATTTTTAAAAGTTGGCCCATTGTGAGGCGGCGGCGGGCGTGTCATAACGCACGTTTTGGGTGGCCAATTCACATCGACTGCAAAATGTCCATTGTGGCACGGGCTGTGTAGCACGTAGCGTCGCCGGCCGTCCTGTTGAAACCACATGTTGTAGGTATCCACATCATCCAAAAGAATGTGTCTATAATCGACTGATAGCGACTGTCGTTGACGGAGATGGCCTGGCCAAAGAAGTATGGACTGATGATATCGCGAGCTCAAAATCCACGTGATTTTCTCTGGATGCAATGCAATTTGGAAGACCTCGAGTCGATTATGTGATCGTCGTTAAATCGAAAATTGTACTTGTTGATGAACCCATTCAACCAGAAATGGGCCTCGTCACTGAATATGATTTTTCGATCGAAGCACTCGAAATTTTATGGGATAATTAATAACAGCATGCACAAACAGATGAAATTTGAAAAAATGTTCTACAGATCTTGGCTCCTTGTGATTATTGGATCTTGGGTTAACTAGATCGAAGATTAATATATCAGCTTACAACTTCAACTTTGTATGTCTCCAGTAACGCCTCTTGGCATTGTAGTGATTTGTGTTTTCGGTACGTGGACGGACCCATTGGGGCACCGATCCGTTTTGTTTAAGTTTTAAGTTTTTTAGCTAGTTTCTGTTTAATGCGTCCGCTCTTGACAAGGGATAAGAAATAAACGTTACTCAAACAGACACAGAAGACTTTTATAAAACAATTTAACCATTTGCACATGTTGTTAAACGTTATAACTCTCTATGTTAATTTGGTAAATGAGACTTAAAAAATGACAGCTAATTTAACAGGTGTATGTAGTTTCAAAAATCACCTCTCAAAGTTCAGATATGGCACAATGCCACAATGTAGAAAAAGCCTGTGGAAAAGTCTCTTCTTTTGCAAGGAATTGATTGCGTGGACCCTTAATTGTATGAGAATGCGGAAAATCACATTTGTGTTTTTTTTTGTACCTGTTTTTATTGTTTTTTTAAATATTTTTTTTGGAAATCATAAAGAAAGTCGTGAGTTTTAATAATAGAATATTAAAATCGCAAATTAAACTAACTTCCAATAATATGTACAGCTGAATCATAAGTAATGGCGCTATCTGAAAGTAACACACATTTTTAAAAATTGGATGGAATGCCAATTCGCATCCAAAGTAAACAGAGTTAGAATTTGTGTGAAAAACGCGGAATAATCGTCACGTTTGTTTTTTTTTTTTGTTGACGAAAAATGAGTGATTTCGCCATAACTTTGCTGTTTTCTCTCTGGCGTGTCTACTTTTGCTACTTTTATCCGCACGACTCTTCTGCTATTTCATTTGCCTTTGAATTACGCAGTTTGATAAGACAGGTTAGATGACGCCAATCCCCTACTACAAATCTATATGCGTTATTCAAAGACAGGCTTTAAAACGTACGTTACGCTTACATGCGCTTTTATATCCGTGTAGTTAAAAATTGACATCCGCTGCTTTGAAAGATGTTGCAAAAAGTTACGAATGAGAACATTTTTCAATATAAAAAATTTAACATCCTAAAATTTCCAAACGTTTGTACGTACAATCTACACAGATGTTACTGCATTTTGCTTCACAGCTTAAGGGGTATCTTATGCCCCCATTTTTTCTTTGATAATTTTTTCCACCCATTACAGAAATAAAATATCTAATCAAGCATCTGCTAAAGCTCTTGTACTAAGAAGAACACACAACCACCACCACCATCTGTGCAGTTTTCAAAGCAGCATAGAATCAACCACATCACCGCCACCGCCACTGCCACCAACCAAGAACCAACCTCGACCTGAAGCCTTTGAGCAATTTAAAACGGATTCCATCCAACACACTCGTTAGCGTCCTTGAAAAGAGAACACAGCATCCTGGAGCTCACCCTCATGATGGATTTTTCTATCAGTCAAGGTATATACCCTGCCAACCAACCTGTGCATTAGGATCGCTTCTCTAACAGAAGGATTTCCTTTTCTTTCTACAATTCTGTCGGTTCTCATAATATTTCAGTATTCTTCTTTTTTTTTTTTGTGCTATACCTATTTGCTCTCCTAAATGGAGCCAGTGAACCATTGAAATTGTGTTTAATTAGGATGCGGGCTTCGACATTATGTCAATTGCAATTGCATATACATATATACATGTAATTGCATTTGCATTAAATTAATTGGAAAATTCCGATTGCATTGGATAAAGCAATTATTATTATTGTGCTGGCTGCCAGAGCGCATAATTTGAAGCTGAATATTGTCCTCGAAGTTCCCTTCCACATATACATAGCTCCTAAATGAACTGTGCAACATTAGTAGATATCATAATAGAATTGAAATCACATTTATTGCACATTATCTATTGTTGTGCGTCTAAAAATGGGACTTCCATCATGGCTGCATCCAGCATTTCACTTTTCCGGAGGGGATCTATATGTATGCACTGAGACTTATATGTTAAATGTCAGCTCTGAACATTGCATGGGATTATAAAGAGAGATCTATGTAATGAATAGAGTATGCATGTACTAGTAACATTCCGATTTATGTACTGAGTGAAACCAGAAAACACGTTTACTCAATGCATAAATTATTCACTCAGTACAAGCCTCACGTGGTTAAAAGTTTGGACAATATGTACCATAGACTGGGCCAAAAAAATTGACTATTTTTTTTTTTTTGAAAGATATATCGAGAATATCATTCAGAATGACAAACAAAAATTTTCGTAAAAGTTTGAGCCCTTAATATCAATTTTAAGAGGGCTATCATCGCTAATTTTGATTTTTAGTCATAATTTCATGTTTTGCGTCAGAACTGACAAAACATTGAAGTAAAAAAAATTCATTTTGACTTACTTTTATATAAAATTAAATTCCCTACAAAAAAGGTCTAATTGAAAATTTTCGTCAGACAAGCCGTTTTTGAGTAATTAAGCTTAATAAATTGTTATTTTTCGTTAGTTACAAAATTCCAAATTAAAAAAGTAAAATCGAAGAAAAATAACAATTTATTAAGCTTAATTACTCAAAAACGGCTTGTCTGACGAAAATTTTCAATTTGACCTTTTTTGTAGGGAATTTAATTTTATATAAAAGTAAGTCAAAATGAATTTTTTTTACTTCAATGTTTTGTCAGTTCTGACGCAAAACATGAAATTATGACTAAAAATCAAAATTAGCGATGATAGCCCTCTTAAAATTGATATTAAGGGCTCAAACTTTTACGAAAATTTTTTTTTGTCATTCTGAATGATATTCTCGATATATCTTTCAAAAAAAAAAATTGTCAATTTTTTTGGCCCAGTCTAATGTACTCACTACATATACATGGAATCATCAGGCCATATTATATTTTAGGGTGTACATTTTTATTTTATGGATAGCTTCGACTCTACTATTTGTTGCCACGCATTATGGTGACTGATATGAAAAGAAACCAAACTGTGCCACCTTGATTTAACAAAAGTTAGAATACAACAGTCACAATCTGCGGAATGATCTCTGTAACAACAACTGCCAAAAGTGTTTGTGGAGTTGGAAGGCTATGTGCCTTCGCATTCTAACAATTACGGTAAGATGCCCTTGCCAATCTTCTCCAAGTCATTATCGAATTAACTTGGTTATTATTTAAACCATACGACAGAAAACAGAATCGTTTTTCTAACAGCAATCAAAGATGCGTAGAATGCCATCTTGGACGATTAGATTTGTATAACGAAAATTGTTAAGAAAAAGTCTAGACTAGCATTGTCTTAAATCATGCCTGAAAAACTCCCTGATTCTAGCGGTGAAACGGCATTAGGGAATACATAAGGAAGAGCCATGGTTTTACTGGGTTCAATGATAATTTTAAAGGTGAAGCTTCAACTGATATTCGATTGACTAAAGAATACAGCAGACTCTATACATATAAAGCTGACCAAGGACAGTCAAGATGTGAAACAAATCCAAATCCTGTATTTACTGAGGATCTAAAAAAACAATACCATAAGCAAGGAAACAACTTAACTGAAATTTTAACTGAAACTCCTCAACGAATTAGTTATTAAAACTTCAAGTTATTAGAAACAAGTATTAAAACAAGCCTTTATCCGAGATAAAGAAACATAACAAGCCTACTTGGAAATTTTCAAAAATTCCACATATAAATGGAAATGGTAACAAAGTAAATATTAATCAAAACTAAGTACTTAAGTTTTTCGAACACATCCAATAGTGTGGTTTAGCTTCAACGATAGGATTACCAATGAAAAAGTCGAAAACAGTTTAATGGAAATTGAACAGATTTCCATTGATCCCCACAATGCTCCAAAAATATCTTCCAAATTCGTCAAAAATATTATTAAAACAGAATTTAAACCTTAAAAAGCTACAGGTTATGAAAAGATGTTTTACACAATATGTAATTGAAAAATCTCCCAAAAAAATTGCTATGTACGAGTATTTCACAGTATTCTTTTCTACAACTGATTCCTTCCAGGTTACTTTCCCAAAAGATTGAAAATTGGAAAAGTTTTGCCCATTCCTAAGACTAACAAGCCACTGCAATTATTTATAAGGCATACATTCGGCCTCAGCTTGAGTATAACTCCCATATCTGGGCAGGTGCTCCTAAAAAATACAGAGATTCATTCTTTAGCCTTACTACTAGAATGTGGAACACTATACCCCACTCGATTTCCCCCCCCCCCTTATTGTGATGTACAAGCATTTAAAACCAATGTGCATCGGCATCTCCTTTTAAATCCCCTCCTCATTTCCTAACTGCTCGCGCTGTGTTATTTATAACATTATAAGGGTATTCATAACCCCTTGAGTGTGTGCTAATTATAAAAAAAAAACTTAAAGATCTATCTTCGTACCGCCTAAACTGTCTAGGTAAGATGTTCGAAAAAATAATCTGTCTTAAAATGACCAAAGTAGTTGAATATAAAAATATCCTTCCACAAGAACAGTTCGGTTTTAGAAAACATTTTTCGACCCAAAGACTTACAAAAAGAACTTAAACTCAAAAAAATCAGTTGGAATGGATTTCTTTGACATTGAAAAAGCTTTTGACAGCATCTGGCATGACGGTTTTTTCTAAAAGCTATTAATAAACGGTCTTCCAAAATATGCCGTATAATAAAGAATATTTAAGTTTTTTAAATGAAAAAAGATTTTCGTTGAAACAGCTAAAAAAATCTCCGTTGGACGCTATCAAGGCTTGCCACTCTCCCCTCCTTCTGTATAATATTTACGTGTCCAACTTTCCTGCTGTAAATTATTGCAAGAGATCATTTTTCGCTGATGATACTTGTATTTATAGATGTTTCCTTTCTTCGTGACCTTTTCTTTTTATAAAATTATGTTTGTCCTTAAGTGGGCTCGAGGTCAATTTTTGTTATTTTTTCTTTGTTTGTGACGTTTTGGGTGTGATTACACCCTTCTTCAGACCTATTTATTATAAAATTTAAATTGAAAAACATTATATGTAGATATACATCAAAATTTAAAAGGATATACTTACAACTTTAATAAATAAAAATATCTTTTATTTGTTTGTTTGTAATATTTTTTAAAAAAATCTTTATAAGACGTTTTAAAAGTTTTTAGTTTGTATTTTTATATCTCTTTTTGCTTTTTAAATTCGTTTGAAAATTTATTTCAACCAAATGAAGTTTTTTATTCGAATTTTCAAAATTCAAATAATTAATTTTGAAAATAAATTCAAAATTTTGATGTATATATGTACGTATAATATTTTCAATAGTTGAGTTTTGCTTATGAAAATATTGTTCGATAATTAATGAATTGACCGTAAATACTTCTAAGTCTATCACAATCTGATCGTCTATTAATACTATTTTCGGTATTTCTAATATGTAACATTTCTAGTAACATTCTTTTTCTGTAATTCTTTTCTGATTGTAAAATTGTAACATTTTTAAAATCAGGGCGATGATTTTCCTCTATGCAGTCTTTTGTGTACTACCATTATTTATATCAGATTTATGACCTGATATACGATTTCTAAGTTTTTGCATTGATGTTCCTATATAGATTGATGGGCATGATGTTGATCCATCACCTACACATTTAATCTTGTACACTATATTTGATTTTTCTACGTTTTCTAATTTATCTTTTAATTTTGAGAAAACTGAATTTCTAAGAGTATTTGTTGATTTAAAAGCTATTCTAGTTTTTTCTTTATCTCTAATTGGTGCTTTCGATAAACGGTTTGAAAAATTCGGAACGTATAAAGCACTTCTATATATTATTTGTCCGTCTGATTATATTAAAATAGTTGTTAATAAGTGATTTACTTATTTCTTTTTGGAATGAATTAGAGTACAATGTATCTATTATTATTCCAATATTTTATTGTCGAAATATGGTATTACTATTGTCTAGATTCTAGAACTCTATTTATGAAATTTTGTGCTGTATTAATAATTACTAGTTTTGGTTGTTTTAAATTGGAATTTATCAAACGGCCTGAAGATGTTGGTTTTTTGTACCAATCAAAAATTAGATGTGTATTTTTTCTTATAACTTTAACATCAAGATAGGGAAGTATTCCTTGTTTTTCAACTTCAAATCTAAATTTAATTTTGGGATGAAAGTAATTTAGTGCTGTTAAAGTTGAATTTATTTCATTTGATTTCATAATCAAAAATAAATCATCTACATATTTCTTAATAACTTTTGGTGTATATGATATGTAGTTTTTCAAAAACGTTATCGAGTAAAGTTTTCATAACAATACGAGTATCTTCTAAAATTGGGGATATAAGGCTTCCTATAGGTACACCTTGTTTTTGTTCATAAGTTGTTTTATTAAATTTTAAATTATCAACTATGCAAAAACGTAAAAGTTTTAAAAATTGCTTCTTGTTAATTTGTGTATTTTCTTTTATAATATTCCATCTGTTTTCAACAATTTCGAGTGTCATTTGTACTAGTATATTTGTAAACAAAGAAATTATTATTATTATTTTCAGTTATTTTGTTAAGAATTTTAATAATATATTTTGAAAGTTCATAGCAGGGGACATTTGTTGAAGAGCATATTGGTCGTAAAGGCCAATTCTCTTTATGAATCTTAGCTCTTAGGTAAGCCATACATTTTTGGACTATTGGCAGTGTATGTTGTCATACATTTCTTTTCTGATTCAAAGAATTTTTTGGTTAAATAAATCTTTTATATAATTATTATTTCGAACTTGAAGTTTGTTCGTAGGATCATTTCTCAAAACAGAATATGTTTCTCGATTTTTCATCATATCATTTATCTTTTGAAGATATGATTCTTTTAAAATCGCTACCGTAACATTACCTTTATCTGCTGGAACAATGTAAATTTCAGGATGTCTTTTGAGAAATTTTCGTGTATCACAAAATATTTTATTTAAATATGTTTCAAATGGAGGAGTTGAAGATGACTTCAAATAATTTTGTAATATTTGTGTGAAACATGTTCGTGCAGATTCATGTTCACTTTGTTCTTGTATTTATAGTATCTCCGAAAACTGTCAATTTTCTGCAACCTCCAAAACTCTCTTGATGATATTCAAATCCAGTTTTTTAGGTGGAAAATCAAAATAAACCCCTTTAAGACTCAAGCATGTTTTTGTTTTTTTACGAAGAAACATAAGCAATGCAACTTGCCACACATCCCTACTAAATATAAACTAAAATTACTCAAAAATATATGAAAAGCTAATGTATAAGTGTTAAATTAATTATAATTTAATATTAAAAACCATTGCCGCTTGATTTACAACTACTTTTATTATTTAAATTTATAGTTGCTAAGAACATATACATATATATTATTCTCATCTTTATAAATAATTATTTTTAATAGATAAGTAAATTGAAAAGAATTTGGTTTTAACAAAGCAAGTTGTTAAGTTCGATTTGTGAAAAAGCAATATTCTCTTAGTATCACTGTTATAAATGAGTTAAACGCCTTGCGCGCCCTGAAACAGAAGTTTTCGTTCTTCAAGATAATTTTGAGCTGATGATAATTAATCAGCCTTTCATGAAATGAGAAGGGATATGAATTTAATTTCTCGATAGTAAGATAGTTTTCTGTGGTCAGGTTCGTGCTTAAGACATTAAAAACCTCTAAAAAAGAAAAGTCTATAATAGGTACTAGATTCATAGAAAAATGTGCTGCGTAGTTGTGCACAGCCAGATTTTGAAATGAAAATAAAAAAAAAGTTTATTCTTAACCCACAATGAAACCAAACTTTCAAAACGTACTTGATATGCATACCCTTAGATTCTAAAAGTATCGTATTCATAAGCCGGTTCGATTTAAAATAAATTCAAAATATGGAAATAATGTATACTACCATATGCTATCCTGTGTAGGGAGAAAAACTTTTTTGCCCTACTTAACTGGGCTATAATACTCGTATCTAAGAGTATTTTAATTTATTTCTTTAACTTTCTATTTCATACAGACTAAGCCCATGCTTCGCGCAACAACTAAAATAACAAACTTCTAACAACATCCTTTGCTTTATGACAAAATGTAAATAATTTAAATTTGAAGGTTCTCATATCCCTCTGGCCTTATAAAATAAAGGAACTCTTAAGAAACAAAAACCTTACATATGTTGACATCGCATACACCAAATTCTCTTGAAAACTTTTTTGGGAATTCTTATGCCTATAGTAAAACCTTAGTAAGTCGTTGCTTTGATACAAAGTATCTTCAAGATAGTTTTCTGTCACTGAAAAACAGAGAAACAGAGAAATTTTAATGTATTCATCAGAGACACATTACGAAGGAGTTGGCTTTGTTTTTACAAGACATTTAATGTTGTCCATTTTGAGGTATGTTTTATAGAGCGAGAATATTTTTATTTTTTTTTTTTTATTTTTTTTAAATTTATTTATTTTAAATTTCTTTTCAAATTAAAGCTGACAATTTAAGATTGTCGATGTACCTATGCATAGGCCAAAAAGTTCTTTTTTTAGATTTTGATTTCTAACTGATGCATTACTTATGCCTTCTTCGTGGGATACTTTATCTAACGTCCATCTAAACTAAGCGAAAAGACAGACTCAATGTTTTCGTTGGCTACATTATTATCAAGTTAAAATATCCAGCAGGTTTTAGGTATATTAAAAATTAACTGCCTCAAAGTTCTTCTTCAGGTCTCCAAAAAATGTTTATCAATATTTTAAAGAATTCAAAATACTTCTAAGATTTTTACCATGGATATTCTTTTAAGATATGTATTCAAATATTATAGCAAAGGCGGCTCAAATTATCAAAATTTATAAATAGCAAATGAGTAATCAATGCATTAAAGTAAATATAATTAATAAAGAATTCTTATTGTACCTTTGTGCATTTTAGTAGAAGCTCTCAAAAAATTGCAAAATTCTATTTCTGACTTTATTAGTAGCCCTGTTTTCTTAGAAAAAAGAATAACTAAAAAGAATAAGTGAATAAACTAAAAGTGAATATGATTTAGGTAAGAATCGCAGTGAACATAAAGCGAATCCAAATTGTTGAAATGTTGAGAGTTTAGATGGCGTTCAATTCAATGGTAGAAAAATATAACAAATGTGTTAGAGTTTGGTAATTCCGTCTCCTTCGATGACAACTGCTTAGCGACATTTAGGGCGTAAACATTTACTTTTGTTATTATAATATTTAAACTTTTAGTATAACGAATAAAACTTACTTCTTTCTTTATCTTTCAACCAAGCGGACGTTCTATTTTATTTCATATATTTCAAAAAAATACGAGATTTTAATAAATAAATTATTTCCGGAATTTATTAGTACGTAAAATCATATCTTGTTGTACTTTTGCGATCATGCGAAAAAGAGTTATCCGAAAACATAAGGACACTCAACTGGTACCTAACTACTATACTACATAATTATAACCACAACGCTTCCAGAAGGTGCTCTGCTATATGCTACTCATCAGTAACTCTAACTTTCGAACAAACGAAATGAGTTATTTTTTTTTTCTGCAATACAACACACTCCGACCTTGGAGCCATCAAAAACTCAAACCTGCTCCTTTACTGCCCATATACTTAAACACATAATGTCAATCATCAAAAACGCAATTGCTGCTGGCTTCGTGTGTCTATTTGTTAATGATCAATTTAAAATAGGACAGTTTCGTTAAAATTCGAAGGCACATAAAATAAAATGCACGACTGGGTCGCACGAACTTGCTTTTATGTAAAAAGTTCAAAAATTAATATTTCTAGAGAAAAAATGTTCATAAGCAAAAAATTCATTTTTTAAATGACTAAAACAACTCCTTAAGTTATTATTTTATAAATAGTAGTTTAGCAGTTAGAGCTAAACACATAATATGTTTTATAAAAGATTTTTAAAACATAGATATTTAAGAAAAAAAATTTGGTACGCCAATTTTAACTAGAAGCTTCTCTATACAAAATTTCATTGAAATCCGTTGTACCTATAATGACAAATTCCAAATTCGAAAAACTGGTTTTATGGTAGGTACACTCAGTAATGTCTTAATTTAATTTTATTTTATTAAATTAAAATTAAAATTTATCAAAATTCTCGGAGCCATTTTTTGAGAAAAATAGTTAAAACAATTTTTTTCCCTCCGATCTTGTAGATTATATTAAGAAACTTTTATTTATTCAAGTTTAAAAAGTGAGGCAGGGGTTTTCGGAATATTGAGTTTCCGAAAAAAATAATTGGCGTTGTTCTTTTTTCGTTCAGAGTAGAGCACTGAACAGAGCATGTCAAACATGTCAAACTTCAAACATGCTCTGAACTTTCTCCGAATCGAGTGTGTTCTTAGAGCTCTGAATTATTTTATAAACACACGCGAGTTTTTGAGTTTTTTTTTTTTTGTCTGTCAGAATGATTTCAGCATTTGACTCTGTCTACTCAGCTATTTTATACCGGGCTCATAGAGTGCGCCCTGAACAATCTCTGAACATGCTCTCAACGAAAAAAGAAACTCAATCTTTGAACTGTTATACAATCTGAGCTAAATAAGAAACACGATATTTTGTTTGACAGTTCAGGTACTACTCTGAACTAAAAAAGAAAAACGCTCAATATTTAAAATTTGGAGGAGCTTCATAATGATTAAAATCGGTTGTACTGTTTTTGAGAAAATCAAAAACAAACAAAATAAAATGGTTCCAAGAGGGCTTCCGTAGTCGAAGAGACAGACAGACAGAATTTCGAGACCAGGGTTCGGACTTTACTTCGATCGAAGTAGATCTACTTCAATTTTGAGAAAAAAATTTAATCTACTTCCCTACTTCTCTTTTTTATAATCTACTTCTCTTTGAAATTTTTAACCAACATATTTAAAGTCAGCGCTGATCACTATGTATTACATAAAAAAAAACAAGTTTAGGAATCGTTTAAACGTAAGCACCGTGGAAAATTTAATGTTTTCGAGATCACTTGCAGAAAAACGTAAAGATATTTATGAGCCACCTATTGAATTGATAAAATTCATACAAAAGTGCAATTTGTTGATGGAAAATTTACTTTAAAATAGTTATATTCAATAAATTTTTTTTTAAAGTCTGAAGTCAGAATTTAATTATATATGTTATGTTTATAAAATTTAATTTCCTAAAACTACTTCCAAAATTGTGGATCTACTTCAGTTTTTTTCCGTATCTACTTCGAAAATTTAAAACCTAAGTCCGAACCCTGTTCGAGACCCACTTTTTCTTCGCTATCATCGTAATGTCAACTTTGATAAAAATCTTGAGTTCGATTTATTTTACGAATGCATTACTTGCCTTATAGTACCTATAAGTCGTAAGAAAAACGCAGAGAACCGATAAAGGGAAACACAAAACTTCTAATAAATCAATTGAGCTTACATCAATATTAATATGGCACGAAAGTAGCACTTTGTCTCTGTTTTCTTTAACAAAATGAACTCTTATTTTTTGGTTGTTTCGGGGGGGGGGGGGGGGTTAACCCCTTGTCACGTTAAGAAATCGCCGTGACAAAAACTATTCTTTTTTGGCATTCCCAATCCTTGTTCCCACCTTTTTATTCTTTTCATACAGGTGTTTCCTTCAAAATACTGGGAGAGAGTAGGGCAACCATGGTCCATCAGCCATTGGTACACTCTCTCAGTACTTTGAAGAAACAAGATGGATGACACTTAGTGGCCCTTAAAGTGGTCACAGCCTAACGTGGATAAGAAATCGACCGACGTTCAACAACCTCGATCTGATCCCAATGGAAAGGAAAACGAGAGTGGATTGCAACATACTGGATGATATTCGCTTACATAATGGCTAAACGCCCACCCTATTTGTGTTACTGGTTGTAAAAGATGGAACGCTAACGGCAAGTCCCTTTAGGTGTCCCCTAAATCTGCGCAAAAGTCAAACGAAGTAGAGTATCCGCGAAATAAAATATTATTGCCTATCTCGCCTTCCTCATTTTAGTTTTGAGATGATCCTCCACTAAGTTTCCCAAAAGAACTACCTAAATCTAAACTCGAGGGGAAAAATGCACGGCACCTGAAAAAAAAATCCTCTTCTAATTCCGAAAGTTTTCTTTTTTTAGTTTGTAGAAAACAAAATCGGTCAGACAGCTGAATGCGTTCATCGGATTCGCCACTCCTGGATGGAAAACCAAGGGTCGGCGAATTCCATGATGACTGGCAAAAATTGTGGGTTTTTAAAGTGCGAGTAGGAAGGCCGCTGGGTTTCAACTGCGTTTGGCTCACTCACGCAAATTTGCTGAGTGTTGCTGAAAGATGACGTGACCGAAACCCACGGTCGCTCATTGGCCGAAAGCACTGGGGTCGCTGAAAAATAAGAGATCATCCAGGCACGAAAAAGTGTCTGGAAGTTCACTTTGGTTTTGATAAAGCTAGAGAGCAGAGCTCATTACCGATTAGTTGGAGAAAAAAAAAGCGAAGATATATATATAAAAAAGGAAAATTTTTGGAAAAGGAAGAGGATTTTTTTTTGAGATCATTCTGGAAACTTTGAGTCAAAAAAAAAAGGAGGATACAAAATCTGGATTGAGGAAAAATTAGTGGAGGAGAGTTCACTTTGGTTAAAGGAAGGAGAAATAGACAAAAAAAAAAAGCTAAGTATATTGAAAATTGTTTGGTGGTTAAATTTTTTGGTACAAATTTTTTTTGCGTGTAAAGTGCATTTTAGTTGCAAAAGAAAAAGAATCGTTTGGCTTTTGCCCCCCGTTCATTTCCGAAATTGCGGAACTCGCGCCCCGTGTCTTTAAAATTTTCCGTTTGAATAATTCGGGACCGAGCGTTAGCGGTTCATCTTACGTATTTTGTTTTACTTTGTTCCATTTCTATCGTATGAAAAGATTTTGGGTTTTTACCCTATATTTAAAGGTTTCCCAAACTGTTAAAAATTAAATATAACTTTTTTCAACTCCCTATTTGGGATTAAAACTTAGTGTTATTATTTTCCTCATAATAATTTGGCATCGTCGATTTCCGCTTCAAAGGTTTGCAATTTCCTTAATTCAAAAAAAAAAAATTGCTGGCGCCTTTTTTTATTATTTTCAAATCGTGTATACGGACCTGCAATTAATATATTTATATTAATTCGATTGAGTATTCAATCGAAATCCAAAAACTTAATTCCCCACAATTAAATTAATTGGTGAACCCACCCCCGTTGAGCTAGCTGTGGTGGCAACGCCTATTGTCGCTGTTACACTTTTAATTCGCCCTACTTCGCCGACTCGATTGACAGTTCGGCTATATCATCTCTCCCTAAACGTTCGTAATCGTTGTCTTCGTCGCGTTCATCTTCATCTCGTTTTCTTTTTTCTTTATAGTTTTTTGATTAATTACTCGCGAATAAAAAGTGTAATACCCTAAAACCCCTACCTGCGTTCGCCCCTGCACACGTAAGACGGAACAACCGATTTTGATAATTCTTTTATGCTCAAGCTTCCCAAAAGTGTGGATAGTATTATGTATTCAAATTTTCAAACATTTATTTTTTTTTAAATCAATATTTCGAAAACCCCATCCCCGATTTTCTTAACACTTGACAGTTAAGGTTTTTAATATAATCTACAAGATGAACGAAAAAAATTGTGTTTTATATAAAAATTACGGTTTCAACCATATAAATGTTAAAAAATGATTTTTTTTGAAAACGGCGCGTAGAATTTTAAATTTTTTTTCCTTTTGATTAATTTTTATAATCTACAAATCGATAAAAAAAAAATTGAAACTAAGATATTACTGAAATATAAGACCATCACCCTTATTGCCATTGTCAATTTTGAATTGAAAGTTGACATTAATCAACAATTTTTTTAAAACGCTATTGCGATTGTCAATTTTCAATATATTTTTGAAAAACCTATTGTGAATATAATAAAACAACCATTTTGAATTGAAAGCCATATTGCGAGTGTCAATCAGCGTTACCACTTCCGGAAAAAAAGTCGAAGTAGATTTGAAGAAAAAAGTGAAGTAAATTGAGAAAAATCGAAGTAGATTTCAAATGGCTTTTTACTTGCTTTTAGATTTTACTTTTTTAATTTGGAATTTTGTAACTAACGAAAAATAACAATTTATTAAGCTTAATTACTCAAAAACGGCTTGTCTGACGAAAATTTTCAATTAGACCTTTTTTGTAGGGAATTTAATTTTATATAAAAGTAAGTCAAAATGAATTTTTTTTTACTTCAATGTTTTGTCAGTTCTGACGCAAAACATGAAATTATGACTAAAAATCAAAATTAGCGATGATAGCCCTCTTAAAATTGATAAATTAAGGGCTCAAACTTTTACGAACATTTTTTTTGTCATTCTGAATGATATTCTCGATATATCTTTTAAAAAAAAAATAGTCAATTTTTTTGGCCCAGTCTAATATATACATATACTACTCCTTAGAGTGCAATAGAGAAAAAGAAATAGATTTATTTTGTAAAATTGAAGTAGATTGAAACAGAGATTTTTAAAATATTTTGCTGATGGTGCGAAGTAGGAAGTAGATTTTAAAATATTTTGGAAAAAAGAAGTAGATCTACTCCAATTGAAGTAAAGTGGTACTACTGGTGTCAATCGTTGTTTCAATATCGAAGTAAATTTTATCAATCACAAATCTTAGGTTGATGCTGGCAAAAATGTAAGTTTTTTTAATAATAATTTGGCAAATAAAGAAAATAAAATTGCTTTATTTTCAATAATAGGGCAAAAATAGTGAGCAACAAATCCCAAATGTCCAAACTCGTGCCCCTAATGGAGGAAAATTTGGACGCAGCCAGGGGACTGTGCTCCAAAGTAAATACACAAAGAAAGTGGAAGCAGTTTAGTATAATTTTGAATGGCCTAGGTCCTCCTGCAAGAGAGTGGAACAAATGGCACCGAGTAAATATTTACTTCTTTGAATTTCTTTAAATGTTTGGTACATTTTATTCAATCAAAGGTCTGGATTGATCTCAAATGTAAGACAAAGAAGAAGAAAACTGAAAATAAGAATGAAATATCTGCAACAGGAGGCGGGCCGAACCGGCTTCACCACTTCACTGATATCGAGGAAACAATAATCCGAATCTTACAATTGGATACTTGCGTTGATCCGCCCGGTAAAGAATTCGGTTTGGTCGAAATTGTTGCTGAAAATATTAATGAGAAATCTCAAGAAGTGTGCGTCGAAGATAGTTTGTTTTTGAATGGCAGTGAAGAATGTCCGTGTCCCTGGTCCACGCAGAAACATAGTTCCTCAAATAAAGAAAACGGTAAAAAATGTTCAAAAACCGAAAAATTGCAAGAAGAACGGAAGGCTTTGTTACAAGAACAAACTTCTTCTCAAAATAATTTTTATGAGAATATGACAGGATTCATGGTGCAAATTAAAAAGAGTGTAGACAACATTGAATATTACACCAAAAAGAATGCACGAAATATAGAAGAAATTCTGAAATAAAAGAAGGAAAAGCTCAAGGTCTATAAAGAAATTGAAAAAAAAAATAAATAAAGATCATTGCAACAAAGAAAACTCAAAATTCAAATGTTAGAGTTTGAAAAACAAAAGCAAAATTTAATGGGCTTTTGAAGTTCTTGTTTTAATACTCGTATTATGATGTTTCGTTGTTATTATTCTCGTTGCGGTTTTGAAGGATATTTATGTTCAAGTCGTTTCTTTTGTTGATGTTATTAAAAAAAAACAATATTTTATATTTTTTGCTTTATTATTTTGTTTAAAGGATTACAAAGTTCTAAGAATCCGGTTCCGAATTTAAACTGCTGCTTGATTATTATCTGTAGTAACATTCAAATTTTCAGCTCCTTCATTGATTTCATCGCCGTTGTCATTTCCATCTTCAACTGACTCTTCAGACGCAGGAATATTGAACTCAATGCAAATGTTATGCAAAGCGGCGCAAACATTTGCGATTTGAGTAGCCTTTTTAGGGCTGTAATGTAATTCACGTGCTCTTAACATACACCTAAACATATTTTTCAGAACTAATATTTTTCGTTCAACAATATTTCTTGCCTTTGCATGTTTTTTGTTGAAAAAACCTTGTATAGATCCTGGATCTGGGTTACGAAATGGTGTCATTAAATATGGCTTAAGAGCATAGCCACCGTCACCTTAAATTAAAAAGAAATAAAAACAAACAATCAAATCAGAAATGAATGTTTCATAAGCATACCTAATAACCAGGCGTTTGTTTCACCACTTTGATATTGTTGTTCCAAGTTCCAACTTCAATTTCAAGCTCGACATATTGAACACACTTGAATCATGAGATGAACCTGGATATTTTGCGTTGAAAAAGCGAATTTTCATTTTGTCATCACATACCTGAAAAATTTTGCTTGCTATTGTCATGTATTTTCATAAAATTAATTACCATATCTTACTATTCAATCCACTTAAAAGCAAGATTAAAAATTGTACTTGAAGTATTAAATTAAGTGAATCAAAAGATTCGATCGATTCAAATACCAGACCTATGTAGGATTTAGATCTGTATTTTTTGTATTAATTAAACTTACCAACAAAGCAGTGAGACTGTAAAATCCTTTCCTATTATAATAGGCGTGTTGAAATTCTTTTTTGGGAGACGCTACTCGTATTTTAATGTGCGTCCCATCAACGCAACCTATTACGCCGGAAATACCACTTCTCTCAAAGAAAAACGCCTTTGAACGAACCTTTTCAGTGTCGGAGTATTCATACCTTATCCATTTCGGACAAATAAAATTTTCAAGAATGTTGAATGTATCTTTCATAATTAAAGATACAGTAGATTGTGCAAGGCCAATTGTATGCTCATTTCCGATGCCGATCTGATATGAGCCATGCGCACATAATCTCAGCACTGTTGCGAGTCTAATTACATTTGGAACTGATGTGGATCTTTTCGCTGGCATAAATTTACCTTCTATCTCGAGCAAAATGTATAAAAATGCGGTTTTCGATAGACGAAAATTTTTAACAAACCTGGAATGGACCAAATGTGTTAAGAATTTTTTGTGTTCTCATTAGAGAATTCTGTACTTACAAGATTTCCTCCAATTCTAAGGGACTCGAAGCATCTCTTCTTCTTCTTAAAATTTCTAAAAAACTTGATTGCTCTTCGTGCTATTGTCGTCCTCAAACCAGAATTCTTCCGAACACATTTTGTATCCTTTTTTTAATTTTAAAAATTTTATCCTTTTTTCTTTTCTGCTTAATAAAAATCACATGTCAAAAATCGGACATTCATTCACAGCTATCAATTTCTTCAACAATTCAAAATGCCTCAATCGAGTTACGCAATACCGAATTTTAAATTGATTGATAGATTATTCAATGTTCAATCAGTTGAAAATTGACAATCACAATAAGGGTGCATATTTCTGAATTTATCATTATCGGCATGTTTTTTTTGGAAACAAGTCAATATTTGTTTAATTTAATTTTCATTTGTACATTAATAAAAACTTTAAGCTGGCGTAGTTGTAGTCATTTTAAACAACTTTTCAACTTTTCTATTTAAAATCCAATCTCTGGCTCGGCCATTTCAACCACTCATATACATTCATACAAACAGCCAATCGTTTTCGTCAGGGTCACTCGCTCCCACAGAAAAGGCTCAGTTCAGACCCATTCAATTATCCTAGTATCTATCGAACATTCGCGAGTGATTCGAAGTGCGAAGTAATCCTTCTCATACCGAAATGGAGTCGAAAGAGGAAGGCAAGTTCTTTCCTTCTTTTAGCTCCAGAAACCCCTTTGAATTTACGTTTCAAAAAGATAAGATTTTAAGAATAAAAAATGGTCAACCATAAAATAATGCTAACCATAAAATATTAAGTTACGTTAAATTAAATTTATTCGATAGCTAGAATGTTGTTTCTTCATCTCATCCGCTTTTTTAGAACTAGCTATATTCCACTTAATTTTCTAAATCTATCAATTCCCAGTTTTTTGATACTTGTCCAGAACAGTTTGAGAGCTGAAACTTGTTGTGGTAAAATTTATCGCAACAAGTAGAGTCTTTAACTCTTAGACTTAAAAATATTTTTAAAAATACCGAATATGATCTTTATGAAAAGGAGTGTTCTTCGTTGAAATATGAGATTGTAAACTGTAGTTTAGTAAAATTTGATTTTAGAAAAATAACTTTAAAAAATCCTGAAAATTATTAATTTTTGATGTTTTGATTTCAACAAGAGGAATCGAAACAGCTTATAGTTATCTATCAATAATCACTTTCTCACGAAGTCTCCGATAGGAATCAACTCTATATAGACGACAAGACTCATTTTGCTCGCTTCTGACTCGTTGCTCGAAAATGCACTCGTAAATGTTCGTTTAGTTCTTCTTATCATGTCGAAGTCATCGGCATATCCAAGAAATTGCGTGGATTTTCGAAAGATAGCGCCAGTTGCGTTAGCTTTGGTTCTCCCTCAAGAAAAATATTGAAGCAGTTATATGAAAGCGCAGTCGTCTGTCAGATACCAAAACTTAATATGGCGCGGTATAGCTAATCCCTGTTCACACTATCATAAGCTGCTTTGAAACCGAGGAAAGGGTAATCTGTATCGATATTATTATTATTATTATTATTATTATTCTTGGGTCTTCTCCAGAATATGACGCAATGTAAAGATTTGGTCGATCATAGACTTTTCCAGGTCTGAAACCACACTGATAAGAGCTTGGGCATTTCGTCAGTAAATGGCTACAGACATTCACATAATACGCTTCACAGGATCTTGTAGGAGATGTTAAAACAACTAATGTCTTTTTAGTTGGTAAAAAGGCGATCTTCTTCTTAATAGATCGCGAAAATGGTGCTAAGGTTCCACTTGTCAGGCATACTTTCCTCCGACCAAATTTTGCTTACGAGTTGGTGTATGTTCCTTGCCAGATCATCTCCAGCGAGCTTGAAAAGTACTACCTTTAGATCATTGCCTAAGGCGATGGCGAACGTTGGCGACCGCAGTCTTCCACAACGTTGAATTTCCTCCTTATGGTAGAAATTACTTACTTACTTACTTACTTAACCGGCCCCCAATCCATGGAGGGTATCTGCCTGAGTTATTGCGGTCTTCCATCGGTTGCGATCCCTCGCGAGCTCCCTCCAGTCGTCGGGACCAAGCGCTCTTGCGTCTATAACCGCCTGGTCCCTGTAGCGGAGGTTCGGTCTTCCTCGTCGTCTCGAGCCTCGGGGCTGGGATTCGAAGATTTTCTTGGCTGGAGCGTTGTTGTCCATTCGCTCGATGTGACCGAGCCATTGTAGTCGACGTGTTTTGGCTTTTTGGACTACATCCACATCTTGGTATAGCTCGTAGTTCACGATTGAATCTTCTCCTCCATTCGCACTCTTCGCATATAGTACCAAATAGCCGCCAAAGAATTTTCTCTCGAAAGTGCCCAGTATCAATTCCCCTTTTTTACTTATCGTCCAGCACTCGGCGCCGTAGAGTAGAACTGGTAAAATTAGCGTGAACCCTGTGCACGTCTGGAATAGCTCGGATGAGCTGTTACCCATTTGCACGTTGCACCGCTTATTTTGTAACGTCATGCGGCATAGCTGGATCAGTTTTTTCGGGATCCCGAGTTCCGACATTGCCAATAGAAGCTCTTGGCGACTTATGCTATCATATGCGGCTTTAAAGTCGATAAAAAGATGGTGGGTCTCGACTTGAAATTCGTTGGTCTTTTCCAGGATTTGCCTCAATGTGAAGATTTGGTCTATCGTTGATCTGCCTGGCCTGAAGCCACACTGGTACGTGCCGATTATAGTGTTGCAGAAAGGTTTTAGACGCTCACATAGTACGGTGGATAGGATCTTGTAGGCAACATTAAGCAGGGATATGTCACTGTAGTTTTTGCAGGACATAGGATCGCCTTTTTTGTAGATTGGGCATGTGGAGCTATTTGACCAGTCGTCGGGCATGCTTTCCTCCTCCCACACTTGGTTGATGAGGTGATGCATGCACCCTATCAGGACATCTCCTCCATACTTAAAGAGTTCCGCAGGTAGGCCATCCGAGCCTGCGGATTTGTTATTCTTAAGTTTGCGTATTGCTTTCTTAACCTCTTCAGTACTGGGTAGTGGGACTGGATCTTCATTGACTGGTCTTATGCTTCTTTGCTTCCCTGTGGTTTCGTCTAAATAATGCCCATTAAGCAGCTGCAGGAAATGCTGCTTAAATACGTCTACAATGTGCTTCGGTGACTAGGTTCCCTTCGCTGTTTCGAAGAGCTTGCGTGCCGGTCCTATAACCTAATGCCAGTTGTTTGGCTGTTTTGTAGAACCGGCGGGTGTTTGTGGCGGTGCTACACTTCTCGAGATACCTGAGCTGAGAAGCTGCGGCTGCTCTTTTCTTTCTGCGCAGGGTTTTTTTCTCTTTCCTTCTCTTTTCACGGTACTCCTCTTTTGCTGCTCTTGTTTTCCGTTGCAGTATTTGCATTCGTGCATTTTCCGTCTCCTGCTTCAATACCGCGCATCCATTATCATACCACGGGTTCTTTTTCCTAGGTGGTTGATAGCCTATGGTGGACTCGGCTACCTCCTTAATGATGTCGCGGTACTGGCTACACTGGTTGTTGACGCTTGTGGCTGGGGGTACGGCAGAGAGTTTCCCGGTCAATTGCTCACTGTAGTCTCTGGCTTTCTCAGGTGTACTAAGGCATGCAATATTTAATTTCTTACTTTGGGCGTTCCTCATTTTCTTTTCGTTGGACAGTCGGGCTCTGAACTTTGTCACAACAAGAAAGTGGTCAGAGTCCACGTTTGCACCTCGGAAAGTTCGCATGTCCAAGATGTTCGACGCGTGCCTTGTGCCAATTAGCACGTGGTCGATTTGGTTGGCGGTTCGACCATCTGGAGATCGCCAGGTTGCTGTGTGTATCCTTCGCCTGGGGAACCTAGTGCTACTTATCACCGTATTTCGAGCTGCAGCAAAGTCGATTAGTCGGAAGCGTTATCTGTTGTCATTTCGTGGAGGCTGTGCTTTCCAACTAATCCGCCAAAGATATTTTCCTTCCCGACTTTAGCATTGAAATCTCCGAGCATGACTTTGATATCGTACTCCGGACAGGCTCCGTAGGCTCTGTCCAGGAGGTCGTAAAACTCCTCTTTGTTAGATTCCTCAGCTTCATCGGTAGGGGCGTGTGCACATATATTAGGCTGATGTTTTTAAAAGTAGCTTTTATGCGAATCACAGCCAGGCGATCACTAATCGGCTTAAAATCGATGACTTTTGATCTGAGTCGATTTTCCACGACGAATCCGCATCCTAACATGTGAATTCTTTGATGACAGCTGTAATAAATGTCGCAATCTTTTTTTTGGCTATTCCTGATCCTATCCATCGTATCTCCTGGATCGCGGTAATGTCTGCCTTGTACCGCGAGAGGACAGATTCAAGTTTTTGAGTAGCACCTGGTGTGTAGAGTGTCCTTACATTCCAGGTGCATACTCCTAAATCGTAGTTCATTTTCGTTCCGGGTCTGGTTGCCATTTGAGGGGGGTCGTTATCCGAGGCTTCTCGCGTCTCTCTCATAACAATTGGTGTTTTTTACTGTGGCCGGGTCGTTAGCCCGACGCACTAACCTCCAATCTGTAGGGCCATGGGCTTAGTGTTGCAATTGTTTCCTTGGTCAACACTCGCACTTACAAGTTTAGCAAGTCATGACATAAAGCCAAGACGAGTATCCGGCGGTTACCAGCGAAGAGGTATTGTAAGCACTTGATGTGTAGGAAAAGATACAGCTCGAAGCCCCCAGCTCCTACAGCATCCAACCACCCTTTGCATTATATTAATTTACTAAATTCCAAAGAACATATTGTCCAAAGACATTATGTACTTAGATATTTAAATTCACACAATTATATTTCGTTATAATTAAAGAACATCTTTTACTTAATAATAATAATTAGACTCACATTTCATGTAGCCTGGATAGCGAAAGAAAAAAAAAAAACAAAATCCTGCGGAACAAGAATTACGTCCTTAATAAGCGTATAACGCCATTAATTTGCTTATTTTTCGCATAAGTAAAAAGAAAGCAAAAAGTTCGTAAAACCTTATTCAACAATGTCATTTGCATAATTAAAAGCAATAAACCAAGCAAATCAGCTTAAACCCATCACAAGGGCTTTAGACAATATAAATACTCTTAAATGACAGACGCCCATCAAATTTCGTTGGAAACTGAAAAAAAACGACCCACAAGCTACAGCTTGCTACAATGCGCATTGGGCCGTTCTAAATTTACATTTAAGAATTCTTCAATATAATTCGAGGATATCAATCATCCTCCCAAACGTACACAATGACAGTTAAATCTTAAGTAGCCCACGTAAACGAATCAAGTGAAATGAAATGAGTTAACTCCACGAAAGGAAAACAAACTGTCAGAAGCGCGACAACATATAAGAAGGATTTACATTTTTATAAATCGCCTTGCTTGATACTGTATCATTCAACCGGAGCTAGGGTTGGAGATGGAGCTAAACTGAGGCCAAAAGGAGTAGTGTGCCTCTTTTGTGAATTATATTCTCATTACTTGCCGCAATAGGAGTGAAGGTCGCTCGCGTCGTCGTTCAACATCTAGCTACCACGGGTAGCTAAAAGGATATTTTGACATGAACTTTAACAAGTAAACGTGCAGGGAATATTACTTCACTTCTAGAGACCAGAGTTTCGAATTTCATTGAATCTTGAGAAAACTTTGAAAATTGGATTCGTCTCTTCTTGGTGACATCGCGCGATACTGTGTGACAAATTTATCACAGTTTCGTGTTTATTTTATTTTTACTACCATGTCACTTCATGTAATAGAGTAGGGAAAGTACCAATAATGACCTCGGCATATAGACCAGAAAGCTTCTGTCAATCACTCAAAGTTGCCAAACTTAAAAGGATCAACGCTCTACATATAGCAGCACTGTTATGGATAATTCCGCACTTTCGATTTCATTTGCCATTCTGGTGTGTATATAATAATTATCTCATCAAAGATGATGAAAAGTTATTGTCCAAGATGGCAAAATATATGGGCTTGTTAGGCTTGAAGGAAAAAAAAAACAAACAAACAACAGTTTCTCTGTTCGTGCCATCCTTGTGGGTAGATGAAGCATGGAACGTCTATAAATAAACGAGAAAACGAGTCCTTTTTTGCGTTTATTCACTCCTTAACAGCTTTAAGCAAAATATTACAAGAGCAGCAATAGGGAAAGGGGAACGGAAAAGAACGTAAAATTCCCATCGAGAAATAATGGCAAGAAAGTTTTATACGAAATGGGCCGCAGCACATATAATGAACGAACTCTGGCCTCAGCCATCAGAGGGCGCTCTATCTCGTGTGTTATTTTCAAGGCTATTTTGTTATGAATCTAATAGGTAGGTTATGGTGGCACCTTCCGATACATTATCTTTAAAAGTGAATACTTCAATGCACCATGGTTCGAACACTTTAAGGGTTCAGGTACAAAAAATACGAATACATTGTAATACAGTGTGACCAGATAGCACTGATAGTTTTTCTATTTGTTAATTTTCACCAGCTGTCAAAGTTACAAATGACATCCAGCTGTCAAAATATTCTGTAATGGGTGGTGGAAATATTAGCCGGAGATCCGGATTTCGGCCATAACATATTATTCTCGGACGAGGCTGATTTCTGGCTCAATGGATATGTAGACAAACTAAATTGACCTTATTGGAGCGAACTTAATCACAAGAGCTCGACCAAGCATCGATGCATCTACAAAGATTAAATAAGTGGGGTTTATGGCATGACGGCATCATCGGATTTTAATTCTCTCAAAATGAGAAAGAAGATACCGTTAACGTTAATGGGCTCGGATATAAATCGATGTCAACCACCTGTCTGTGGCCAGACCTCGACAACAACATTAATATATCCGAGCTGTATTTCGAACAAGATTTCGCTACGCGCCATACAATCAACCATCGATGGTCGCTGCATACGAAAATCAAAATAGCAAACTGCATTAATCATATGTAGTTCGAGATCGGTAAAGCTACTTTGTGTGACCGACTCTATGAAAAGTAGTTCGAACTTTTTATAGGAAATCAGTATGTTTTTTGTCGCACTACCATTGAAAATACTTTTAATGAACTAAAGAGCGACAGATGTTAGGACAAACATTTTGGTAGTGCTTACAACAAGTGACACGAGTGACCAAAGTTCATCGACATTGGATCGTCTCATGTTGAGTTTTCATAAATTGGCCGCTGTGATCCTGCGACATAACACTACTCGATTATTTTTCCTAACATTTGAGACGCTATATTGCTGGAATAACGCCGCTAATCATCATAAAATGGACCGACCGGTTAAGTGCTGCGAGCGAGGTGAGATGGCAATTTGAATGATAGGCCATAGATAATGGCATGAATGTGAAGCTTCAAGGTAAGGCTAAAATCCCAAAATTTTATATCTCACACCGTTTTTGTTTTATTTAAATTTCTTTTTTAATCGTCTTCATCTGGTTATAATTTTCAGTCCTTCGAAAATGATCTTTTTATGCAGCGGACATCTTTTTAATTTTGTAATTATTTACTTTATTTTTGTTGACATAGATTCTGTGTAAATATTGTAGACATATGTACATACTTAGAAGTTCTTTTATTCTATAAAATTATTAAACATAAATAAAAATCTTAAAAATTTATAAACTTATAATTGGTTAACTTTTTTTTATAGTATTTTTTGAAGTATCTACGTACAGAGTGTCTGATGTTCCCCACTGTTGAGTAATACTTGTTTTCGAAGAAAATAATAGCTTTAGTAGAATCTCAAGTCCTTTGTCAAAAGAATCATGTCTCCAACCCTTCAAAATAACTCGAAGGCGCTAATACAAAAATTGACTATGAAAAACGCCAAAACTATAAAAAAATTTCCTAAATTTCAAATGTTTAAAATTTTTCGCACTACATATATGTATGTTGTAATGAGCCACGGAATTTGGTTTTGGTATTCCTTGGGTAAGCAGCGTCTGGCACTTAATCCCACTGCTAGCTCAGCGAAAGGGGTGGGTATTGCTGCTACCGTAATCTAGCTCCTACAAATAAGTTCGTGCCAGATAACAAACAAAAATCAACTTGAAATAAAAAGTTTTAGCTATCGCAATAGTCAGCACATTATTGTCTGGTGTTGTGACGATAGCTTATGATAGATAAGCTACTTGGTTGTCCCTTATCCTATAGTGGCATAGCCACCTCCATGCAATGCTCTGACCAAGTTGTGAGCATCGCCCCGTAATGCACTTAAAATAAAACTCACTCACTCATTTCATACGTGCATCTCTTTACACATCACCTTCACCTCTGTTACTCTCTCTCCTTATCTCCTTCTTAACCACTCATAATTATAAAGAATAGTATTTCAAATCCAATAATTTACGCTCTTTAATTTTCATTTCAAAATTTAAACTTGTTTTTAATTATAAGTACAAAAACTTAAAGAGATAAAAATAAATATAAAATTGAGATCGAATTTCATCCTTCAGATTAATTATTTTTAAGAGAAAAGATCAAAGAGAAAATAAAAATAAACAAACAAAAAAACGAGTTTTGGTACTTACAGGTTACTCAAAATTGCAGCATCCAGGCTTATGTGCGCACATCCACCGATGATCTGCTCTAACGTAGAGATTTTTAAATATGGTTTATGTATGTTCTTTTGATTTACGTTTTTGTTTTCTCGTTGATTTTTTTAAGTGATTTAAAATTTAAAATTAATTTAACTTATATTAGATATCTATTAATTAATAGAGCAATATTAACACTTTATAAAAAAAATTATTCTTAATTTAAAAGTAATCTAATGCAAACTTTGATTTCTCGATTCTACTCGTGATGCGAATTTTTTTGGTGAAATCGATTGACTTAACAATCGAGAAGGCCTTGGTTTCAGTGAGTAGTCGGTGAGCTTTCCTCAGCTCTCGGATTCAGAGACAATCAATGGTCAATTTGCAAGATCGAGGTCCTTAAAATAACGATAGAAAAAAGAAACGCTGACTTGTAGTCACGCTATTTGTCAAGCTGGTTAGCGATGTAGTACTATGACAGCAGGAGAGATGAATCGAACGATCTTTTAAGGAACTCTTGCCAAGAATGTTCTGGTCGTTCGTATTCTCTCTCTACTGTGGCACTGATGCTGTACACTTGGATCAATTGGTAGACTTCCGAGCACTTGATTGCCTTAAAATAAGGCCACGTACCACAAATTGGAGCGGGGGCAGAAAAAAAATGCGCCAAGATTTGTTGGTGCTGAATAAAAAGAAAGACAATTGGTTTCGATAGGCAAAATATAAGAACAAAATCAGACTTACACGTGGCCAGCTGAATTTAAGATTTAATCTTTTTTCTCACATTGAGTTCTGGCTCAAATTATTGCTTTTGCTTGCCCACGAGTTTATTTGTTTGTATGTTGATACTAATGGAGAATTAAGTCAATCCATTTACAAAGTGAAAAAAAAAATTAATATAGTACACTTTACCTTCGTGAAAACAATTTTTATCAAAAAAAAAAAAACTTTCAACAACAGAGCAACTTATCTCTTGGGCGACAGCAGTAAAAGAAAGTACTTAGGTTATCTAAGATTAAAAGAAGGCGGATATCGAATTATTTTCTTTCGAAAATATTGTGTGTTCAGTGGTAAAAGTCCATATATCTTCGAATTCGACATCTTGATAGACCTACCGAACCGCGATATGTGTCAATATGTATATTATTTGACGATATGCCTGTCTAATATGGATATGTTCAGTGGGAATTAAAATGTATTCAAAATTAAAATCATGACAATGTATTTAAGGACTTAAGGGGACCTTGTGTCCGGTTTTTTTCACTCGGAATTGAACACAACTTGAGGATTTTTATTTTCAACTCGTGATTTTGTTTTTATTCACTCAAAGTTGACGTTTTCAACTCTTGATTTTCAACTCTAGAGTTGGTCAACTTTATGTTTTCTCAACTCCCGGAATAGGTAGAAGTTGATTGAGCAAACTAGAGAGTTGACATGAAACATTGTTTTGTTTTTTTCAAATAAAATACATGCATTTTGTTTCGAAAGTTTGTTTGCTTCAATTTTCACGACAAAAAATTCAAGAAACATTGTTCCGCAGCAATTATTTTTGGGAAAACTGTCCATCAACTTCGTCAAGCAGTAAAAGTGAAGATAATATAACTGAACCATTGTTCTTTGAAAGAAGGCAATACAAGATGTTGCCGCTCATTGGAGTTGAAAAAAGGACGACCGTGACTTCATCTACCGCTTTCGTCTTTTAAAACTAAACAGCAATGATAAATGACTTGATAAATGATTCACTTCCTTCCGACAAGAGACGGTAATAGTCTTAAACTAGTTGTGATCTTAAAACTTAAGTTCCCTTTTAAATATATGTATCTTGTGAATTGTGGACAATCACAAAGTTATTGGTAGCACTACGATTTTATGCGCTCGGATCAATGCAATTGACTTTTTTCAGTAGAGTAAGCATTTCCAGCTAGCATCACGTTCTGAAACTAATGTCGAAAGCAATTATCAATCTAGGACCACGGTTAATTGATTGTACACATGTCCGAATAAAATCACCAGGCGGAAGTGATGCAGAAACCCTAAGAAATCGAAAGGGATGGTTTTCTCTAAATGCGCCTTCGCGAATTTAAAAATAAACTATACTGTAGCTAGATGGCAGGTTTTATTACTTTTTTATTTATACAAATATACATACATATAAAACATTAAGTTTTAGTAAGTGCATTATTATGTTTATTACATTGGGCTCAGCACATGACCAAAATATTTTTAACTTATCACGATTGAAAAGTAGATTTGAAATACATAGATGAATTTACTCACTTGGGGACTTAGGCTATTCAAATCCAGAAATAGCCAGATTTGTTGATATTTTAGCTTCCACAAATGTACCATCAACAATTCCATACAATACAAAACGTTTCCGATTATTTTCCACCCACGGTAGATCGAGGAAAACATATTTCATTACAATAATCACACAAAAACCGAATTTTATTGACCGAATACATTCAAATTTAATTTTGAAAATGACAGTTTGTATTTTATTTTAACAAATATCCCAGGGATATTTTTCAAATCACAAGTTGAACAACTTTAGATTTTCAACTCTGGAGTTGAGAAAACAATTAGTGAAAAAAAAGAAATTTCGACTTGTTTTTCAGCTCTCGAGTTGAAGCCAACTCTCAAGTTGGTCAACTCGAGAGTTTGACTCAAGTTGAACCATAATGAAAAAAATGGCCCTTCGTTTCGCAATTTTATCAATGGTTATTTAGTCCTGCGTAGGAGGAGGGGAAATGGAAAATAATATACAACATTGAAGTCTATGCGCTCTACAAAGATGTATACGAAGTTAAGAAAGTATGTATTCTTTGCGATTTTTTGGAATCCCCAGTCTCCAGGTTCAAGACTACAAGTAAGACTCAATCTTTTCTATTTTCAATATTATGCCATCACAGACGCCAGAGCTCTTGGTCAAGAACCTTGAAGGCAACGGAGTTGGAAACTTAGAGGATAGATAGATAGAAAGTAAACCACATATTTTCTAAACGAAAGATCGTGAGAAGTTGGTAATCGAGATTTTTCAAATACTGGTTTGCATAGATAACTAACTTAATATTCGAAAAACTTGATATACTACTGAAAAGTATTTATTAAAAGATGTCGTTTCAATATTCTTATACCTACTAACTCTACGGTCTATGAAAATATTGGGTTATTAAATTCATGCCCGATTTCACAAAGGACTTTTAAACATTTAACAGGCTTCTAAACCTTAAAATGGGATGTTTTGGTTTCACCAAGAGCTTTTAAATTAAACAAGCTTTCAAACACCCTTATAAACTAAATGCCCATTTTTGGCTCAATAAATTTTAAAAGTGCCATTGAAATGTCATCAGATGTAGATAAAATTATTATTGTTTTGTCTTAGTTTTCAATTTTTTAAAATACAAATACTAATATTTAATTTAAAATAAATCTTCATCCAACTATAAAGTGCAACACATAGTTATTCGTCGAACAAGAGTATTCCTGGGTTCACAGGAATCCATTCTCCTACTATGACTTCAAAATGAGGTTCAGATTTTCCAAAAGCATCTGTACATCAGTTGTTGAATTTGTTTGGCCGTCATTAAGAACCGATATAAACCCGTCAGTGCAATAAATAAAGTGGTTATTACTTAAGCATTTTATGTCATAGAGTCTTTCCAAAGATTTTGTTTTTGCATTTCGTTTTTTTTTTTTTTGCATTTCTTGACATTTGTTTCAACACTTTCATTTTATCTCATACATTTCGCTTATTAGAAAGAAGAAATCAATTTCTTTTTTCAGAGATGTAAAGAGAACTCAATTTTAACAAAAAAATTCAATAAAATTTCCCTTTTATAGATTGGTGAAACTCGAATAAAACTGAAACTGAAACTGATAAAATTTAAGAGAATTTTTGATAAAAATGCTTTTAGTGTTTGTTTCCACATTATCATCGCATGAAAAAAACCTATCACATATGTAAGTATATGTACGATTATGTACACATATTTCATATTCGCATTAGTTGTTTTGGCAAAAATTGAATATCAATATATAACGATAGTAGTAAAGGTAAGGCATCACGGAATAAATTTTGAATATTTAAAAAAAAAATGTTACATAAGTCAACAACAAATGTTCCCATTTCCCAAAAATTTTATTTTTCGAATTGTTGCCTTCTTCAAACTACCGAATCAATAAAAGACTTAATCTGAATTTTTTTGAGACAGTCTTGTTATATTAGGAGGTGACAAAAATCTTGCAAATTTTCAGTACTTTAAAAAAACACGATTTGTTTGTAAATCCAAAAACATATTTGTTTTAAATTTGAATACTTTTTAAAGTATACAAAATTGAACATACATATATTCGAAATCCAAAATGGTCTTATAGAGTACTGTTAATTATGTCTTAGTTTAAAACTGTATTTTATTGAATGATACATTATTATATGTATACGAATTATTCGATACAGAAAAAAAAATATCAAAATTCTAGGAGGCGTTTTTAGAAAAAGTAATGCCGATTTCCTTTACTCACTAGGGATTTCGATCCCTTGTCAAATTTTTTCTTTTGGTGTGCGTATTTCGTATACATGTAAATCCCTCTTCAAATACAGATTCGAGGGATTTGATCTCTGTCAAAAAAAAAATCGATTTTTTTGGTGTAAAGGAACGTGAAATCTGTCGAGAGATCGAAATATTCACACAGAAATTGATTTCTCATGTGTAAAGGAAATCGACATAAGGTTTTCGAAAACGATCGGCGAACGAACGAACGTAGATTTTTTTTTAATCTAGTTAAAAACTGTTAGTTTGTCTTATCTGAAAAAAAAGAGCAAGTGGTTTTTGAAATATGAAAAATATATTTTCAAAAAGGAGACTTATTTTTTTAAATAAAAAAATATTTTGAATATTTGAATACGCATTAACATAAAAACTTTTTGGTAGCTTTGTTATACCAAAAATTTATCAAAATCAGTTGTACCTCTTTTCAAATTCTACGTCGGGGTATGATTTAACCTTTTCGTAAATGTTTTTTAAAAGCTAAATGAAGTGGCAGCTAGTGTATCGAGTATTTTTGGTCTTAAAAAAAAGAAAGAAATGTTTCGGAGAAATTTAAAAAAAAATCAGTCAAGCCGTGTTTGGTACAGTTCAACAGCCTAACAGACAAACAACTAGACAAAGAGACAGACAGATTTGAAGAATCTACTTTTTTCATCTTTCTTGCTAAGGTCTATAACTTCATATCAAATACTAAGCTGAATTTATCTGCTATAATCCCAGATAGATGAGTGCATCACATCTACCTAATATGTGGCCCTATATTTTATCATGAGTATTGCAGAATATGCATGTAGCACTGAGATGTATTACAAGTTTGCAGAGACCATTTAGGAAACCCGTAATCCAATTTGTATTCATAGTTAAATAAAGAGGTTTAAGGTACAGACCAATTGGCAAACAACTTTTATACTATTATAATTATTATTTTCTTAATGTTTTCTTGTGCATTTTGGTATTAAGCAAAAAACAATCTTATATGTGTTAAAGTATTGCCTTAAATAATATGGAAGAAATGTCATTTTCTTCAGAAGACCGTCAATTTTCTGAGTCACACAATCGGGAATGGAAATATTCGACCAGGCAGCGCAAAGATAGTCGCTGTGATTAAGCTTCGACTTCCTCAGAAGGCTTATAAGACATTATACTCGTATCGCTAAACCACTACAAACTTATTTCACAAAGATGTTGCTTACAAGATGGATTCAGATGAACACAATTCATTTCAGATGATTAGAAAATGATGAGAATCAATCTTAAAATTTTTTACAAGAGATGCCCCTACTGAAGTTTACACTGATGCATCAAAAAAAGGATTTGGAGGAACACTGCTTCAAATAATTGATGGACAACTACACTCTGTATTTTCTGGAGGAAAAAGATGCCAGATCAAGAAGCACAACGTCATAAATTTGGTCATTATTTACTTGGTACTCATTTTAAGTTGGTTACGGATTGCACAACATTCAAACAAACAACAAGCAAGAAAGATATCCCCCCATGAAGTAACACAATTAATCCTTTATTTTTAAGACTATGACTATGAAGTTGAACATTGACCTAGCGAAAGAATTAAGCATGTTGACTTCAGAAATAACATAACGTATTAGAAAAGCACAGCAAAACGATGAACATTTAAAAGTCAAAGCCCCAGGCAGCAAAGGACCACCTACAATAGCAAGCAGCTGCAACAATATGAAACTTTGGAAGTAAATCGTTGAAAATGAAAAACTTTTGTCATCAAGGTCAGATAACGAAATTCAGGATGACCGTGTGTAAAAGTATAGAAGCATCGTTGATGGATATAAATAGCTCTCCATTTACTTTGATAGAAACTAATTTACTATAATTTCTAAAATCTATTATTGTTTGATTTTTTGACTTTGAGATTGTATGAAATGTTTTCAACATTATGTTACTTATTTTACTTTCGAAAAAAAATCTTATAATATTTTACATATATGTATGTATGTATGTTATATTAAAATCATGAACACAATTTTTTGATCACCAATAAATCACTCAAATATAAAGCCTCATTATAAAATAAATCAGAATTTGAACGTTCACTTAAACGTGTGTTAACATTTATTGAATAAACAAAAAAAATAAAAATATATTAAAATTACGTTGATGTTTGAAATGTAAGAAAAACAAGCCCAAATTTTGAATTATTTCACTATTAAAACAACTGATCCTTATACGGTCCGCAATAATATTGCTAGAAGCTTTCATTGTAGAATTCCAAAAGCTTTTGAGAAATAAAGGGTACTCCATCTTGTCATATATAATGTCAGTAAGTGAAATATTGAGTATCTTTTGAAAAAACAACCAATACCATATATATTATTTTTTATAGATTTGTTGGACTAGTGGCCCCCTCTATTAACCAAAGCAAAATGTGCCCCTTTTTGCTGCGATTTCCATCACTCTTTCGAGCATCTTGGGCGGTATAACGATGATTTTGTTACGCATATTTGCCTTTAGCTCGTCAATAGTCTTGCTAGCGTACACTTTGCTTTTCAAAACACCCCACAAATAGATTTCCGGAATGGTCATATCTGGAAAACAGGGTATCTTATCAATTTTTCCATTTTTTGACAGGAAACTCACAGGAAATTTTCGTTCCAAAAATTGCATTTTTTGATCTGCAGTTTGACTTCAACCAATTCTTTTAAACGTCTTGGACATTGATTAACTGCATGTGGACAATCTCCCACTGTTTCGTGCTCAGTAAAATTCCCCACCAAAACCCCTTGACATACTGGTTAGTGCGCTGCAAGAAAGTTGTTTTCAGGGGTGTACTGCCTCTTGCGAGGAATTGACAAATTCTCCAAGAGTATCTCTTGTCATGGAAAGTGTCACTAGGTCCTGGTTCACTCCGAGCTATCGCATTTTTTAGGAACATGTCTACTACTCAAGTCAATCGGTTGATAAATGTCAAAGTTATTCAATGTTTAAATACGGACGCAAAACATTACACACACTGTTTGTATAAACTGAATTTTCAAAACATTACCTCAAAAATCAAATATTTCAATATATTGGATTTTATAACAACCAAATGAAAAAAACTAAATTTTAAAATTCCGAAAAAAAATTCAACAATTTATCACGTAATAGGGCAACTTTTAAAGTATCATTCAATGATATCCAATTTATTTAATGATAAAGGTTGAAGATTATTTCAAACCACACACAATGAATTCTAGCGTATTGTTTATCTGATATTGCGTAAATTATTCAATAAATAATCCATTTAAATCTGCCAGTTTGATATTGAAACTTACATAATAGTTCATGTGTTTTACAAAAACAATAGGTCATACAATTTCAATTTATTTTGTCATATAATAGAAATTAATACTTACGAGTATTTCCCTCATATTAATATATTTTTTTGTAACTTTTGTATGAAGCAGGATGTATCAACTTATTTATTTATTCATACCTTTGTATTATAACCTATAGTATTATCATGGAGCGTTATTTTGTATTGCGAACACTAGCCTGGTGGTGGCGCTGAAATTAGCGCTAGATTTTACAGTAAAAAAGAGAATATTTTATTATTAAATTAAGCAGAGACAAATCTAGCAAGCACTGTTCCTATACTTAAGATGTCGCCACAATCTTTCGTCTTCTTGATAGTACTATAAGTTTTATGTACAAAGATCATACTCAACTAAAATTAAAGACACTTGAAAAAGTGAGAATCAACAAGAACAAACCATCCACTGTCGTGACTATTATAAACTTTGAATATCTTATGAAATGTTGTCAATTTTGCTGCGCCCAGATATTTTTCGATTTTATTAATACCATCCCGTTGGATGATGTAAACAACAGTATAGCGCGGTGTAGGCAACATCAGGAGGAGCAAGTTATATTGGATAAGCTGTTCTATCAGCTGCAGTTGTATAAGGCGTATATAAATCATATCCCGAAGGAGTACGTGATTCTGAATAAAAACCATTTTGCCTTCTTGCTTTACCTTCTTTGGCAAGCAGTAGCGTGGGCAGAGAAACCCTCTTTAGGAACGAATAAAAAAACATATATATAAGGAATCTGTTTGTACTTTCCTCAACACAAGATGTTGGCGGAGGCTGGGTGCGAGAGTGCGAGTGTGACTAACGTTCAAACAACTATACCAACATCAGCTAGGGCTCCTTATGATGTTCATGCTCCTTCTCGACTATACGTCGTCGTCATCATCGTCTTGGTTCGTGTCCGGTTAAGTGTATGGGAGCAGCGTTGCCGCCAAAAAAAAATTTTCGTGCCACACTCTTTGAAAAAACGTGCCATTTGTGACGTTTTCGTGCCATATGAAAAAAACTCAAGTTATTCCTTAAAAATAAATCTTAATTAAATACTATTACATACAAACAAATAACAAACAAAAAATCACTTCCTCTATTCGTGCATAGGTATTTTCCAGAAATCGGAGTTCTTGGCAAGTTCATAATAATAATAAGTAATAAAGCTTTGTTATAATAAGTTAAATTAATAAATTAGCTGGAGGTTTGAAATTTTGACAATTATTAGGCTAAATAATTTCATTATATGACATTATAGCATTAATTGTTTTGTATGACAGTCTGTTTTTGTTGTTTGTTTTAATATTATTTAGCCTTGAAAACACTCGGCGAGGAAAACTAAGAAGAATCAACATAAATTTTTAAATATTAATGAACATTCCTTCGTCAATATTGTTTTTTTAATTTGTACAACTTAACCTCGAACATTTTTGAATCTTCAAGAAAAATACTTTCGGCTAGTCCAATCTCAAAAAAATTTCTTATTTCGCCAAAAAGAACATCTTTCTCGCACTCTAATAAATGAGAAAATTCTGATAGGTACCAAAATATTGAAGTGTGGAAAAATACTTCGTATGTTTGGATTCATTTTTAAAAAGGTTGTGTAAATTATCTTAAACGCATTTAGGTAAAATAATAAAATAAAACGTGCCATATTGAAACTTTTCGTGCCACCGTGCCACGAGAAAATTTCCGTGTCAAAATGGCACGATCGTGCCACATCGGCAACGCTGTATGGGAGTGGTACTAGTATGGGAATAAATAAATGGAAGACGGAAGCATGGTAACCACTATCGTAGATTATCAAACTACTACCGAATATTGGAGGTGATGTTTTTTGTTTTTAATTTCTACATTATAAATTTTTACTCGTAATTTGCTACGAATACAAATAAATTCACATCACATGCAGTGAAATCAGAAAATGAATTGCAAGACCGAATCCATCTATCTTGACTTCTTTACGAATCAGCTGATTGACGTCAAAATAAGTAAAACCAAAACAAAGCTAAATTCAAAATGGAATTCAGTACCGGGAACAGTTGACTTCTTGATCACAAGCAATTTCTTGATTTTTTTTTAAGAAAATTTTTAGCTAATGACCAGGCTTTATTGAAACATGTTATAATATCAAGTTGTCCTGCAATAAAACCAATGATAATCAGCCTTATCGTCAATTCCGAGGGAGTTTGTTCTCCCTCGGATTTTTTTTGTTCCCGGGAGTCGAACACTCCAATCACAAATCTCCCCCGAGTTCGTTTTCCCCCGGAAATTACTTCGACCATTTTTCGAAGTTTGTTGATAGAATTATTAATATGGAAATGATTAAACTGTCAGATTTTAGAAATAAATTAAATAAAATTCTTAAAGCATCTGATACGGTTTTTTTTTTAAATGCATTCTATAGCCTTTCGGTTATCTGTAGAAGAAAGTGATCGAAGAAACGTTTTAAGAATCCGAAGATCTTTAAGAGATTGCTCAAATCCGTTGGAGCTGCCACAGGCTTTGTAAGTGTTAACAATGTTAGTTGTAATACTAAAAATATATTTTTACAGATTCAAGCAACATTATCGTTGCAATAAACCGGCTTTTAAGTACTTGCTCGACATTTTGATGGACTCTGTGCCATCACCCAAAAAAGCGTTCGGCATACCGACCATCGTTAAATTATGTGCATGCTTACGTTTTTTTGCAGAAGGAGGCTACCAGAAAGGTGTAGCAAGGGACAGCGAAGTAGGATTGGCCCAATCGAGTTTCAGCGAAGTGTTAAGGGAAGTTTTGTTTGTTTTTGAGAAAGATCTCTGTTCAAAATGGATACAATTCAACACGGACGTGAGCCAAAAAAGGGAAGTTGCGCTCTCTTTTTTTGAAAAGCACATGATACCTGGTGTTGTTGGATGCATTGACGGGACCCATGTTCGAATTGTGGGCCCATCAATAAACAAACATCTTTATTATAACAGAAAGGGGTTCTTTAGCCTAAATGTTATGCTGGTAACTTAAAATGTGTATGCAAAGTGTACATACAATAAATCCATTTTTCATTTTAAGGTATGTGACCATGAAATGAAAATACGTTTTGTTGATGCTACGCATCCAGGTGCATCTCACGACTCAATGATTTGGAACGTAAGTGGCCTTAGAAAACATTTGGAGCAGGAATACTTGCGTGGCTCAAACCCTTTTTGGTTAATAGGTTTTGTGGATTTCATTATTTTTATAATTACAAGGAAATAATCATTTGCAATTCAGGTGATGCTGGATACCCTCTAGAGCCTTGGCTGTTAACCCCACATAGATCCACTGAAGAAGGTTCTAATGAAAGCAAATTTAATAATACCCACAAAAGCTGCAGAAACATAATAGAAAGAGTTATAGGTGATCTTAAAGGACAGTGGAGAGTTCTTTTAAGTGCAAGGGAGTTGCATTACTCCCCTGAAAAAGCCGTGAAAATAATCAATGTCTGTTGTGCGTTATACAATGTTTGTAAATATTTCAATGTTGACTCTTTCCCACAAAATGTTATTTCGAATACTGAGAACGAATTGGACGAGCTTTCTCCTATACCACAATCACAATACACAACCGCGGCCCAACGTATAAGAACGGATATAGGAAATAGTCTATGATATGATCACAGTTACAAAAACAAAAATATTGTGTATGTTTGTAATAAAATGAAATTTATTAAAAATTAATAAAATTGAGAAAATTAGATTATTATTTAATTACAAATTGAGCATTTAATTTTAAAAAAAAGTTACGTTTTTTTGTATTTTAGTTCTTTAAGTTCAATTAACCTTTTATTTTTTTCAATTTTCGAATCCACCTCCAACTTTCTTAATTTCTCCATTTCAAAATTATGACGAAGGTTTTCCTTCAAGTGACGCCTTTTTAAATTTTAAGTCGTTTAACTTATCAATCGACCTGTAAATTTTTTTTAAATTCAACTGCAATTCCGGATATCTCGTTTTCAGTGATTCATTCAAACCAGCAAGATTTGAGCTCATCTCTTCTTGTATAGCAATTTCTTTTTGCAGAACATCCGCATTTCTTATTTTTGATTTGTTTCTTTTATGAATTATGTACACTTGGAACTGGTTCACCCGGAATGTTATTTAAAATATCATCCAAACTTTCTGGGATGCTTTCTTGAATGCTTTCTTGAACGCTTTCTTGTTTGTTTGTTGTTTGAGGCATGCCAAATACCTTGGATTTGGGTATGCCTTCAACGGCTTCTTTTGTCGACAATAGTTTGACAATTGTTTCCTCATTAGTCGAAAGCTTTATTTCCATATTTGGTCCACCTCCAGTTGCTTTTTTGTCTTTCAAATTAGTGGCCAATTTGTGTTTTTCTTTTAATTTATGTATTTGATATAATAAAAAACTAGATTTACCTTTTTCCATTCGAAAGTTGATTTCAATGGTGGCCCGAGGCTATTTAATTTACTCTCAACCTCTTGCCAGAATTGTTTGACCTCTTCCTTTTCTCTTTTATGGAATCCTGTGGCAAAGTCGGAATTGGCCGCCATCAATTCCACAAGCATATTTATTTGGTGTTTATTTGATGTGTTGGACCTTCAATTAAATTGAAATTTTAAAATAAAATTAAAAAAAAACTTAAATTTTTAGTAATACTCACATGCTTTATTTTCAAATTCCTTTTATAAATTCAAAGGAGTTTTTTCCAGAGAAATGTCAAAAAATTTTCGCTAGAAAAAATATTGGCGATGCCTACTTTCTTCCATCGGATTTTTTTCCTTTTTTCGAAGATTGTTTGCGATAGGAGAGTATCACTCGGGGGAAAAAATCCGAGGGAGAATTTATTCATGATAAGGCTAAATGTTAAATTTTGAATCGGTTGGTTATTATTACTATTTACCTACAAAGGCTTCTACCTTAAGCTGAAGCTGGTAAGTTTTTAATAATGTTGAAGAATTTGTAGTACCTCTTGGCATAATGGCTAGTACGTTGGACTGTCATGCGAAAGGTCTCGAGTTCGATTCTCAGTTTTTTTCAGGGGTGTACTGCCTCTTGCGAAGAATTGACAAATCCTTTAAAAGTATCCTCTTGCCATGAAAACTGCTGCTCATTAGCCGTTCGGAATCGGCAGAAAATTGTAGGTCTCTTCCGTTCCTAGTAACAGTACACAGGAATGGTTGGGAGTTGTAAGTCACTAGGTTCACTTCGAGCTGTTGCACCAGCAAATTTATTTATTTTATAAGTTGCTCTTGTGGTAGGATTGTATTCTTAACCGCGATCACCGATTGATTAAAATATTATTTAAAATATTAAAATTGAAGATTTATTTATCGAAACAAAGAGTCAAGTCACACTTCCACCGGAGAGTTTTCTGTACCATTAGGGTTGCCTCGATCAAATTTCGTTTTACGGTATTTTAAATTGTTAATTGTAAAACATCTGGCCGGAAATTGGTAACTGAAAACCTCCATCGTTGCCCAAGCAGTGCGAGCGGTTGCTCCGACCTACTGGAACCACCCATGCTTGGGGCACAATTCAGAAGCTTGCGAAAAAAAACTCGTTTAATATCTCTCCGTAATGCCTACCAGAAACGGTTACGTTAGGTCCTCGAAAAAGTAAGGGCTGATTAACTTTTTCGCTCGAAATGCCAAAGCATTATTTTGAAAATATGAAATGGCTCTTCTTGGATTCTCTGTGCCCCAGGAACAAAAAGTTTGCTTGCTCACATAACCGACTGAAGTGGAAATGGGTTTTGTTGCCCGTTATGATAATGGATAAAAAATCATCCTCTTTTTACATCAAGTTAACGGTGCATGGAAGTAAGTTAAGCACGTTTGACGGTCAGCAGGTAGCAATTTTTGAAAGGTATGCATTTTGTTTGTACGAACTTAACTTTTTTTGCTAACATTCATTGCAACGAAGGTCTGCTGATGCCTGATTCGTCTCATTGATATATGTGAATTCTCTCCGAAGTCCTCGAAGTTCTTGGTCAAACGATCAAAACGACATCTTTACATTTTGACATCTTTATTGAACCCTGTTTGGAGGAGACACTCAGCCAAATGCTGAATTGTTCATGCACATGGTGAACGACACGATGACAAGGAGAGCAATGACGAAATTCACAATTCGTTAAAATACCAGACCGAAAATTGTTCAAATAAGCTAATAAGCCGCAACAATAATGCCACGTCTCTTGGGTGTGTTTCCCTCTATTGCTTGTTGTCAACTAATTCTCTATTTGGCAACAACATATCGTCCCCTCAGAAGCAAAGTGGCTTATCTCAAAATTTAGCGATTTTGAGTTGAGTATACAGAAAAAATCACAAAAAAAAAATCTATTTTTCTGTCAAACTTTCATAAAAATACTTCTTAAACTGAAGGCGTGAGGGCGTTTGTGTCCTTTTGCATTTTAGATATCATCCCTGAACTATTCATCTGTAAACTGACACTTTCAGTTTCGTGTCAGTCGTCATTTTGCTTGTTTGAATGCTAAACGCCATTATACAAAATATGTCATTTTTCTTACGAAAATAAGAACTTAAAAATCAAAAAGTTTTGTTTTTAGCAGTGTAAGTGTCACTTTATCAAGGCTTTTGAAAATCTTAAACAATATTTATAATTCGAATTGCACCAATTTTTTTTACAATGTATGTATGTAGATTGAACAGATCTCAGTTGCTTGTCAAACTAGCGAGAACGTCAAACAGTGTTGATAATATGCCCGAATAGTCTGTTTCACCTCTGCAAAATCTTTCAGAACAAAATATTTGTTACCTTATTTCACCTAGTTATTTATTTATTTTTTTCGTTTGTTTCATCAATCAAGATTGATATTTTTGTTAAAAAATACTTCTGAAAGTATTAAAGCTTTGTTTAAATCCTGAATAGGTTTGTTAACTTTTTTGTTTATTGAAAATAAGTGTTTAAATAAAAAAATATAAATAAATAAATAAATTTGTTAATAAATAAAATTATTGGTTTCATTTCATTACAAAACGACACTTTGCAAGCATTTCTGGAAAAAAAAACATATAAATAGTAATTATTTTTATGCAAAACGACATAAGTCCGACCATTTTTTTTTTTAAGTGATTTTCTTAAAAATGTATTTATACCAGTCGATAAAGAAAAAAAAATAATAATTTTCTTGTTCTACGACTTTTGCCGCCTCGCATAACCTTTAGACGGAAATTAGTTTTTTAAGACTCAAATTATTTCAAATCACTTTTGTGAAAAAACTATAGATTTTGAGATAAGCCACTTTGCTTCTGAGAGGACGATATGTACATAGATTTCAAAGCAAAATGACATTTGACGCCATTATGACATTAAATTTGTGTTACTTTATAATTGTAGAAAATTTAAGCTTACTGTACTGTAACAAATATGTACACTGCATGAAGAAGTGTTCAGCTTTCCATAAACTGAAAGTTGGTTTACTGAATTCAAAAAGCGTTTCCAATATGTTACTACATCCATATGTTCTGCCAAAAGTTTGCTGAATAAAATTGTTGCTGTATAGTTGAGAAAAAGAATGTGCAAGATATCGAATGTGCAACCTAAAGAAGACTTATATATCGAAAGCTAGAAAATGTCTATTACCTTCAAGAAGGTAGATCATAATTTTGTTTTTCCTTTATCCCTAAAAATTTAAAAAGGAACCGCTTTTTTCTTCAATCTGTTGTCAATGGAGCAGATCAATTGGGAAACTTAGTGTCAGGACGAGATAAAATGACAAGAATTGGAATTTTATCGAGTCAAGTTTTTATCTTATCTTCTGATATCTATGAACGTTTTTGGCAAATCGAAAACCGTTTGGTTTTCGAAACTTTTTCCTCAGGCCATATGGCAGTATTCAACTGTCTTAACAATGAACTTAAAAAAGGAATCAGTGAATTCAAAAATGATTCACTTGATAGATTCCTAAAAAGTTTGACGTCGGATGCTTCTGCTGAATACTTATATCCTTATAGAAAGAAGCCAAACGTCTAAGAAAACCGCAAACACAAAATCCGCCAATAAAGTCTCAAGACGGAAATTGAATCGGAACCCCGAAATAAAAGGCTGAAATCTTCGCTGAACACCTTACGAATGTACATTATTTAAGCCATTTTCAGCAACTATGTACAGCTACAAATGAATTAAAGTTTGATGACAGAAACGAAGAATGTGAAATTCCTATTGTCACGTTCAAAGAAGTAAGAAGCATGTGTCAATATAAGCTATCTAATAAAAAATCACTAGGGTACGATCTAATAACTGCTCAGATTTTGAACTTTAGATTACAGTACGACCAAAATTACTAGGAATTAAGGAAAATTGAAGCCGATGTACTCCGAGGAAGTGTCTAAGGACAAATCCGGTATTTGTTATATACACTTATTGAAAAAAGTCTGCGTACACCTTAAAATTCACAAGTCTTTTTAAGAACATGCGGACAAAGTTGCTTAAAGAGAAACAGTTATTCATGTTAATTTTTCTTCATGTTTCCAGCTTTACGCTGCGCAGATTTTGTCCCCCAAATTATGCACACTTAAGAATAACGGTTGACTAATTTATCAATTTCTGAGTTTACAAGGTGACAAAAGTCTGCGTACACGATCTGTAAGCGTTATCTCTTTCAGATGTAACGGTCCCAAAATATTTTTTTTAGTAAATTTCATCTCTATGCGCTTTGGCATATGGTCTAAGAAAAAAGTTTAGTTCGTTTTGAATATTTAGCGATCTGTGTCCAAAATGAGCGAAAAAAACAAGGAACTTTCCAAAGCTCTGCGGGAACTTGTAATTAAGTACTATTCGGACGGAAAATCATTGCGTGAAATTGGAAAGCTTATTGGAAGACGACATTCCACAATCCAAACAATACTTAAAAACTATAAAAAAACAGGATCATTGAATTCTAAACGCCGATCAGGACGTCCACGAATATTTGCCGCTCGCGAAGAGAGTCTTATGGCACGAAAAATTACCAAAAATCCAAGGTTGACCGCATCAGAACTGAAAGCAGAGATGCTAGAGGACACGGGTAAATCTTGTGATGGAAACACTGTGCGAAGAGTGTTGAGAAGAAAAGGTTTTCGCAGTAGAGTGGCCAGAAAAAAACCCCACATTAGTCAAGTCAACAGGAAAAAACGGCTAGACTTCGCTAATTCTCATCAACATCATGGAATTGAGTTTTGGCAAAAGGTCATATTCAGTGATGAATGTAAATTTAACATTTACAATAATGATGGTAAGGTTAGAGTATGGCGTAAGCCTAATACAGCGTTAGAAAAATCTAATATGGTTGGCACAGTGAAATATGGTGGTGGTAATGTGCTCGTATGGGGTTGTATGTCGGAGGCGGGAGTTGGAAATCTTGTTTTTATTGATTCAATAATGGACCGGTTTGTATACTTGGATATCCTAAAAATAATCTAAAAAAGAGTGCCCAAAATCTATGATTAGAAGGGTCGTTTGTATTCCAGCAAGACAACGACCCGAAACATACCTCTCGCGTCGCACAGGAATGGCTTTTATATAACAAAAAACAAATAAAGACGCCACCCCAATCTCCTGACAAGAACCCCATAGAGCACCTATGGGACGAACTGAAAAGGTGTCTGAAGAAAAGACACGTCACCAACAAGAAGCTCTTAAACCAAGCACTTGAAGAAGAATAGGCCTTAATTGAGCCTTCTGTCCCCAAAAAACTTGTGGAATCCATGCCAAGAAGGATGAAAGCTGTGTTACTGGAAAAAGGAAATACATTTTCTTATTAATAAGAAGCTTATTTTTAAAATTCAAATAATAATATCTTAGTGTACGCAGACTTTTGTCATCTTAGTTTTTTAAGAATTTGTAAAAAGTGAATTTGTTATTTAGTTTCTACTTTTTTTCTTAATGATTTAATTTGTTTATTAATTTTTGAATTAAAATTGAGTGAAATATACCATTGTTTTGAATTAAGCAGATGTGAATACAATAAAAAATCGTGTTTTTACCAAAAACTACATGTGTACGCAGACTTTTGTCAATAAGTGTACTTGGGATATTGCAGTTTGCAGTGGACATCAGCACTATCATGGCTACCTTTGCTGATGATACTGCGATTTTGTTGCCTGATAAATCCGAATAATTACGAAGGCTACATTATCTAAAACTGCAAAATGCAGTCGATAAAGTTAAGAATTGGACGCATCGATGGTGTATCAAATTAAACGAAACTTAATCGACACATACAAGGCTGTACCTGATGCCAATATTGCCGAATACCTTGGAATAACTTTAGATAAAAAGCTAAAATAGAAAGAGCACATCAAAAGAAAAGAGAAGAACTGAACTCTGGCCTATTTATCAAGATCAAAATAATGTTATACAAAATAGTGCTGAAACGTATGGTATCCAGCTATGGGGTTGTACAAACAAATGCTGAACCCATCCAAAAATTTCAAAACAAAGTCATTCGTGGAATAATAAATGCCCATTGGTACATAAGAGATAGCAATCTACATCTTGACCTTCAAATTGAAATAGTCACGGAAGTGGTTGATAAACACACTGTATCACACAATGAGTGACTCCGAAGTCATAACGTCCGCCAGTGATATTTTAAATTAAGAAAGAAAAATCATTAGTCGATCTTTCATGGATTGGTTCTGATCCCGGTGGTTTTCATGCCGTGAGAGTCCCACACTAATTGGTACTGAATATTACCAAGTGTCTTTTGAAGACAAAAAGAAAGAAGGAAAATAAATATATTGGCGCAAAATTTTAAAGAGTTCTCGTTTAAGCAATAAAACCGGCTCTACTTAACGCAGTCGTTTAGCTTGGAGACTTTGTCTAACTTTTTCATAATTTTAATCACGTTAGACAACTCTTCTAACTAATGTAGGTTTTACAACAGAACCTAAGCGAATTTGCGTTGAACAACCCTTAATTTGACAGATACATAACTCACACATCTACAAAAACACAAAAAAAAAGTAAAAAAACAGACAACTTCAAACCAAATAATTTTTCGCCGAAAAAAGTACATTTAATATACTACATCGGTACAGATTTTGATTGTTTATAAGTTATTTACATTATTTTAGATGAAAATAAAGTATAAATCGCAAATTCACAGCATAAGACACTCAATTGTTGTTGTAAGGTGCAGATTCATTTAGCTATAGTACGTATACTCGTCTCGGCCGGCTGCGTGCATACATAAGATAAATGTACATTTGTATGTACAGATTTGCTAATCGTAGAGCACTTTCGTACGATTGTTTCGAATTTATAATATTCAGTGATTCAGTCTATTTACAAAAAACATCTTTAAAAAATCGAATAAAATATCAGTAAACATTTTTTCTTCGTTTTGCTTTGGTATGAAATGACCATTGTCAATATGGATAAAGTATACTTTTAAAAGATAAACTAGCTATTTGCTGCTGTCAAAGTTAGACGAGCTCTTTAGCGTTAAAGTATAGTTTATGTCCTTTAAAATTAACAAAAAGTCGGTTCTCGTTTTATACTCAATATTTAGAGTCGACTCCCATTCTAAAATTGATTTATAGTAGGTTTTAAATGTTGATTTTGCGCCATTATATTTGGTCTGACCAAAATTAAAAGTCCCTTGATATTTTATAATGTTTGAGGGCGGAGCTACGTGCTTACTCGTTTATTTACATGACCGTTTCATCTTAGTTCCAATTTAAACCTTTTATAAGTCTGGCAACATTATGTCGACTATTCCCAAAAATATATTTTGGAACGATTTTTTTAAATGATCTGAAAATGATGATGTTAGTCAGCCATTATTATAGAAAGAATATAACAAATTTTACTGTTCACTTTCACAAATTAACTAGAAAATGAGATACGATGTTAAAGATACAATAGAAATAAAATCCACGACTGGGTCGCACGAACTTGCTCTTCTGTAATAGACTAAAGACAAATGCTATTACAGAGAACTGTTCTTAAACATAAAATTAATTTTTTAGACTCTTTTAGTAGTGAGAGATAAGAACAGAATTCCGTGTCTTAAGCAAAGACAAACATTTTAGGTCGCTATTGCGGTTTCTTAAAAAATTAAACTTATATACAAAATTTCAAAAACTATTTAAGAAAAAAATTTTGGTACGCCAAAGTTCTTAAAGTTTTTATTATTGTACGAATAAAAATTAAGTTTCTAAGAAAATATTGACCCGTTTTTTTAGATATCAAATTATCAAAATTGTTTTTTTTTTTTTAATTAAAAAAACATTTTTTTTTAATTTTGAAAAGCGATGTTTTTCAAACTCTTTAGAAGCTTCTCTTAACAAATTTTCAATAAAATCCGCTATGTCGATAATGATTCAAAATTTCAAAAAAATAGTTTTATTACATACCATAGAACTGTTTTTTTTTTTTTCAAATTTTGAAATTCAGACAAGGTTGCGAATTTTTTAATTAAAAAAAACAAGTCATAAGTCTGTAGATGGTTTCGTGAATTAAAAAAATTTATTCATAAGTAATTAGTGACTTATGAATTAAAAAAAAATTAATTCACAACGTACTAAGTGATTTATGAATTAAAAAAAATTATATTCATAAGATAGTTGGTAGAATGGAAATGCTTAGGCTTGTTTTGAGAACATAAGCCAAGCTTAAGCTACAAAGTGACTTAAGCTTTTGCAACCCTGCATTCAGTAATATCTTAATTTTTAAAAAATGTATTAAGAAACTAAGTTTAAAAAATCAAGCATGGAGTTTTTGAAATATTGAGTTTTGAAAAAAAAATTAATTTTTATTTTTAAATTTAAAAAAAAAATGAAAAATTGAATACACAATACTATTTAAATGTTTGGAATGACCAATATCGGACATACAATTCTAGAAATGCATAACTTGCTTTATAGTACCTATAAGTGGCAAGTAAAAAGTGCGAGTGCCAGGACTCACGGTTGAGATGTGTAAATAGCAACGTTCGTCAGAGTGCCGAATTTTTCTTATTGAACGTACCCAATAATCATACATAATTAAAAATATATCTTTTTTTTTTTTAATTTTGAAAACATTTTCTGATCATTTTAGTAGATTTGTTTATGAACTTTGACAGAACTTTGAACTAAAATTATTAAACAGCTCAAAAAGGGGCTTTATTAATTTTTAAAAGACTCATGAACAAGGAGAGCCAACAAGTTTAGTAAATTCTTTGAACTAAGTTCATCGCTCTTTAAGGAAAATTAAAATAAACAAGCCTTTGTCTAATTGTTTTTGACGAAGTTTGAGCTAAATCTATGACCGATGAAGCTTACATCTGGCGTCGGCGATGACCAATTCAGTGTAACGATTCCAGATTGCATTTTCCCCTCGGAGCATGGAATCGATATCCCCTTGCAGAATCTAGTCCTCATTTTTATTAAAAGACGTGTTGGGATTGTTCTGAAAAAACTTTGAAATTTTTTTTTAAATCAAAAAAAAAAAATTGAAAATTTGAATACACAATACTATTCAAATGTTTGGGGATGGGTGAAGCATTTAGCTAGATTGTGCATATCATAGGGGCAGTGTTAAGCCAGGCTTCGTTAAGATACTTTTTCAAACGAATTTTGGTGAATTTTGTTGATAATTTTTACAAAGATTTTCTTCGAGTGGTAACCATGGACGGAAGACGAAACAGATGGCAATTGACTGACGATGATTACGATGACGACGGAAGGAAGAAATGCCGCTTTTGTACTTACAAACAACCTAACAACGCTTGCCTTGCCTTTACTCTTGTATCTGTGTATCTCTTACGTACATCAAACTCCCTCATTCACTTTCGTTGTGTAAATATAAACAAAACAGATAGTTAGCTAAATGAATGCAATCAATTTTATTAGCTTTTTCGGGGTAAGAAAAGGCACGATAGCAGCAGCAGCAAAGTCGAGCTAAATCCAAAAAAGTTAAATATTAAACCTTCAGCTGGCAACAGAGAGTGCAGTCATTTGTATCATTCCATTTGTGTCCAAATGGATGGATGCGATGACTAAGTATATACTCTCTCGAGATCGTGTTCTTTCACACTGGCACTCTTGCTGATGGTATAATGGCTCGGGTGCTGAGAAATGAGAAATTTATTAAGTTTTCAGCAACTGAAAACTCAAAGAGACAAATGATTGAAGTATTACTCTTCCGCTGTCATAGCTATACGCTCATAGCATTGAGTTTTGTTCAAGACTTAATACCAAAACGTATAACAATAATGACGACGACGACTTCGCGGCGCGAGGAGCGGTGCGATGGGTGAAGCAGAGCAGATCCCATGGTGCAGAGTGGCATTCAATTAAAAGAGTATCTTTTTTTCGGGCGCAAATAAAAACTCTTTATGTTGCGATTGGGATGTGCAATATCCGCATTTTTCTGCATGAAAGAATATGATGGCATTACCAATTTTCTTTCAGATGAAAAGGTGATGGCAAACACTGGGTGCATTCCTACCTGCTGATGGTAAATTTTAATGTCTGCCTACTCTCAGGCTTGGCTATAACTTTGTGCATCAAAGGGAAACGATAATGAAGTGGATTTGCATCAGTCATTGGGAATTGGGTCAGATGACAAGAAGACGAGGTGACATTGCCGATGAGGATGATAATGATGGTGTTGCATAGTATACTGGATACTGGTTGAAGCCTGCTGATTCACCTGGTTTGCTTGTGTAGCCCTGCCATGAGATAATAATTCTCGGCAATTCCAAGAAATAAATTTAATTAAGTGGGCGTGAATTGAGATCATGAGCAAATGTCCAACAGAAGCAAAGCACTTTGGGGCTGATAAAATTGGCAAAATGCGGTTAAAATGTGGCACATGCAGTCACAGTCAATGTCATTGCGGATAATGTATAGAGGCATCAATTGGGAGCACCCAGTGGGAACTGACTGATAATGGGTTTTATGTTGAGGGTTAATTTTTTAAATAAATCTCTACTTATTGAAAATTAAGCTTTAATGCTAGCAAGGGTGCACTTAAAAGATTATGACTGCCCTTGAAATGTTTGAGCATATTACGACAGTTTATGAGTTGGAAAGGATTTTAAAGGATATACCAGTGCACAAGGGTTTTGAATGTTTGAATATCGCAATGGGAGGGAAGACCTTCCACATTCGTGTTGTGCGTCCAAAGAAATAATCTCTGCATTTTAGCAATATGTCCAAAGATGCGTTAAGGGTAACTGATGTGCCTTCCCTGAAGCGCGTAAGGGTTGTGTCTCTTACAAGATTAACGGCTCTGTTCTGGATTCTCTCTCAAAGTAATGGCACCCGCCTGAAATGAGAAATATACTCAAGTTTTGGGTGAATATTTGCTTTTTAGATGGTAGCCAGATCAGAAGAGTGGACAAATTTCTTGCATCTTTTGAGAAAACCTAACCATGTGTCTGCGTTTTTGATTACGTCTAATATATGACAAATTCTGTTAGAAATGTGCAGTAACATACTCGTACATTTCATTCATAAATAATGGCATCATTTTGGGTGGTACACTTCACTTGGCCGATAGAAAAAATTAATATGAATGCATTTTATATTTAGGTTCACCGTTAATTCCTGAGAACCCGAGGATGTCGATTCCTCGTTCCGTGGACAAGAACTCGTTCTGCGCAGACTTCACCTTGATGAATTTTGCATCGATCAAGCTGACCCAGGAGCTCAAAGTTCATGACATGACTATATACAACGCTGGTTACTCGGTGATTGTGATTCATAGCATTTGAAAGAGGACCCCAATATGGCCGAAAGATCATCTTTAGTGACGAGGAATGATGAATGGAATGGAATGGAAAGTAAAATTGTGTAAGCAAGTTAAATTTAATGGTAAAGTTATCTCTCGCAGAGGTGACATGAATCGGCTACAAGGTTCATGTGATTTTAACCCGCTAAGCTTTTTCTTTTCTAAAGTCGCAGGTCTATGTGAATGCATCACAATCTACCGATCGCCGTGAACATGACACAGGCCATGGTTCAAATTTAGCCAGATCTATGTGGAAAAGTCATTGAAAATGTTACCACTCGGATCCACCACAAGAGGCCAAGGCAGGTATTTGAACGATTTCAGAACTCAAGAAAATTGAAGCCTTTGTACTTTAAGGAAATGTTTTAGCACCGTTTGCTGACGAAACTACGATTTTGGTGATAAATCCGTTACGGAGGATACAGAAAACTGCAAAATGAGGTCGATAAAATTCGAGATTGGACGCCACGATGACGTATCAAATTAAACGAAACAAAATCGACGCATGTAGATTTTACAAACAAAAAACTAATTAATATTCCAATTTCTATCAAAGGTAAAGTTGCACCTTACGCCAATACGCCCTTGGTAAATAAAAAATAGCGATCTATATCTTGACTTTAAAATAGAAACGGTCAAAGATGTGTTTAAAAAACACGCGGTTCACACACAATCAGCAACTGCAAAGTCACACCAACTCCGAGATGGAAACCGTCTTAAATCTAAGAGACGATGTTCAAAGACTTAGAAGAACCAAACCTCATGAGCTGATGGTCTAAAAGCTATGGCAAAGTATTAAAAATTCAAACTTTTCCCAATGTGATTTTAAATTAAGAAAGCTACTGAAATAAATCAGCCAAGTAGAAGGCTTATAACACAATTCAATTGGACTTGTTGAATTATTTATCAAAATAGCTTGTTTAGGACTTAAGTCCACAAAAATTGGCGTTTCGTCCCAGCGACCTTACATGAGCTCATCAGTTGACTTGTTGTCAATTGGCAATTTTTGTTTAATTCAGTTAATCTAGAATCGATTTGACAAAAATCAAATTTAAACCATATCCAAAAAAGATAAAAATTCTTAATCATCAAAGCTGGAAGATTTTCCTTATGGCCTGGCATTGTTTTTATATGAAGGTTTTATAATTTAACTCTTTATACTAATAAACTAAATGTGGACTTAAAGTAAAAAAAAACTATTTTGAAGGAAAGAATTTTGTTAATAATCACACACTGCTTATTCTATTCCATTTCAATATCCATCCGCACTTGTTGAAAAGCTTGAAGAACTTAAATCTGCAACATTCTCCTGGATGAACATTTATTTTGCATTCATTTTCGAAAATAATACGATATTGCTTTGCGGATACAGTATTGACGGTCAATGAAGCATGTTTGCGTTTATTTTTTGAGTCAAACTGATAGTATAAAATCTACAATTACAACTAAAAAAATTAAAATTGCAGATTTTTAGAAAATTTTCAGTAAAATGTAAAAAATTTAAACTAAACATTAATCTAATGATTCGTTCCCTTTGTGAGAAAATTAAAAAAATAAATCTTAATAGTTGTATGGCAGGTAAACGTTCAATAAATCTAAAACAAAAATTCGAAGTTTTGAAGATTCTCTTTTCTTAACTTCGGACGTTAATCAACAGGTAGAAATTTTCAACACAAATATTAAATATCTTTTTAGAAAATACGTTCCACTTAAAACTCGCGTTGTAAAAAATGTTAACTGTCCATGGATATCTGATAGATTACCAAATATTATGTCACAAAGAGATAGCTTATTTCGTCGATGGAAATACTTACTTCGACTCAAACTACTCTTCCAAGCACCTCTGGAATCAAGTACGTAAGCTTGGATTAGGGAATCCATCTGCCTTGATTAATGAAGATACTAACCTTGAGGAAATAAATCGAAATTTAATTGGGGTCTCACAGGTCAATGACTGTTCTTCATCATAATAATGCTTTTTCATTGTTTTGTATTGATGTTTTAACAATAAAATCAAAATCCATGGGTGTGGACGAAATACACCCTGACTTTATCAAAATTCTGCTTCCTCTTCTAAGCACATAAGTGGCACATATTTTCAATTCAATTCTGACTTTTTCGATATATTCTGTTTTGTGGAAGCATACAAGTGTTATACCAATTCCAAAGAAAGGGAATACTAACGAATACAGGCCTATAGCCATTTTACCTTTTTTATCAAAAGCCTTTGAATCTATTATATGCAACCAATTCTGGGGGTGGCCGTGGTGCGATGGATGTGTGCTCGCCTGTGAACCTCATGATCACAGGTTCGATCTCTGCCGTCGTCTTTGTCGTTTTAATTCCATTAAAAAAAAAACCATCTAAAATTGTCATCAATGGGTTGCTGGTTTACTCATTACATGTTATTCAGGCATAACACTAACAACATGTAATTGAGTTAAACTAAAGGATGAACACGAATAAAATAATGTGAATTATAAGCGACATAGAAATAAGACACGGCATTCTCCGCTTTAGTTCAGCCGCCATCCCTGGAGATAAAATATCTGAGACAACAACCTTCAGTCTCAGAACATCGTGCCACACATCTTTCCTATCCTTCTTTCTCTTCCTTAACTTCACGCCCGCGCTGTGTTCAAACATTTAAAGGGTAATCATAATCCCTTGAGCGCGTGTAGATTATAAAAAAAAAAAAAAAAAAATCAAGATATACCTGAAATGAAGTAAAATGTGTTGACGTCACTACATTCTGGATTCCGACCTCAGCACTCCTGTATTACAGCCCTGCTTAAAGTTACAGAGGACATAAGAAGGTCGATTGAAAAGGATCAGGTTACACTTTTATCCTTATTAGACTTCTCTAAACCCTTCAATTTAGTGGATCCAGTTTTGCTATGCAATAAATTAAATACCTTTTTCAATATGTCTAACTCAACAAACAAACTAATTTTTTTCAACATGTCCAATCGCTCTCATGTTTATCATGCAATGGTAAGCTGTCATCTTTTGTTAATCTCAGTAAAAGTGTTCCGCAAGGGTCATTGCTTAGACCTTTACTGTTTTTCATATTTATTAACGACCTACCATTAGTTTTATCTCATTGTAAACATCATATATGTATATGCCGATGACGTGTCCAATTATACATAAGTTTTCAAAAAAGCGAAGTTGAAGCTGCCCTCGGAAAATTAAACATCGATTTAGCCGCCATCGCTGCATGGTCTCTAGAAAATAAACTTCTCATCAACCCATCAAAAACTAAAGTAATTCCTATATTCAAACGAGATCCAGTATTCGATAATTTCCCACCCATCATTATTAATAACTCTCCTATAGAAATAGTCAACAAAATTAAAAACCTTGGCATTATATTCAACAGCAATATGAACTGGAACGATCATATTAAGTATATTTTCGCAAACATTTATCGCTCCTTACAAAGTCTCCCTATCAGTAGGGGTTATTTACCAACCCAAATCAAAATGAAGTTAGTTAAGGCTCTGATAGTACCAACTATATCTTATGGATGTGAAATATTTACCAATTTGGATGCTGCATCTCAGCGGAAACTCAGAATAGCTTTTAATGCTGCGACGCGATTTATTTTCAACCTAAGCAAGTATGACCACACGTTTCTGCATATACTAGCCGTATACTAGGTTGTAATCTTGAAGTATTTTTGAAATTCCGAACGTAAACCCTTCTCGTCAAGCTTATTCTAACAAAGAATCCTGAGTACTTATTTGAAAACATAACTTTTTCGCGATCAACACGTAATTTAACAATTAACAATAATACAACATACTTTTATTTGCTTCACTTCCTCCAGACAGTTTTTTGTTCATTCTATATCCCTGTGGAACAATATTTCACTTTCTATTAGACGAAAATTTGAGCATAGAGATTTTCTAATTTCTGTCCTTTCTTACCTTAATAACGATCATTGAACAATCCTCTTAAAGCTATTTAGTTTCTAAGTAATTCCTATTATGTAATTTATTAACTCACAGCCGTATTAATAAAAACACACAATTTTCTCGTTAACACACGTTTTTTCCAACACACGGATAATGATATTATCCCTTTGATAAGTTAAAATATTAATAAAACTATCGTTTCTTTATTTTATCTATTCACTGAATAACAAGGAAAAATTGGCAGCACTTGCTTCAGTTCTACTAAATATTCTAGTACTTTTTTCATTATTGAAAGCCGGCATGTCATCTCAGACATACAAAATAATTTTGTTGTCAAACAAATTCTAAACGGTTATTTAATTTTTGTGTGAAAGTTCAAATTAATTTGTAAAAAAATAGATAGGTATGCGAGAAAAGAAAAAAATGACTGAAAATTGGAGTTCTGGCGACAAGGGTAGTTAACACAATAACGTACATATTTCAGGCATTACTTGGATAATTAGTGGAATTTGTATTATTAAATAAAATATTTCTGTCAAATTTGACGAGAAAGTTGAAGATATCCGCTCGTTAATCACCAAAATCGGTGAGATAAATTATCCTCTCATTGTCAAACGTCATTAAAGACTAACACACATTTATTATTAAGGATTATAAGTTAAAATACGTGTTAAAGTTGTTTCGCCTGTATTTTGTGCTTATTAATAGGGCTGTCAGTATACATATGTATACCACCATAAACCTGTACTTAATATAAGGGTAATCTTCCATGTACAGTTGATAAATGAATTGAATAAATCCTAAATTGCATAAATATAAATACTGATGAATTGGTGTTTTCCAATATGACAAATTTATTTGCCAAAATTATGGCGTCCTAGAATCTTAGACTTTCATTCCGCTAATATTCCACTTTCTACATTCGTATATAGTATGTACATATTTTATTCCAAGAAACAAAATTAAACAAAAGCAGCCAATGAAATCAATGAATAGTATTTCGAAATTGAAATTGAAGTAGGAATGCAAGTAGATAAATGTACATACGTATTAACTTGAAAATTCAAATGTAAACAAAAATTTAATTTGAACACAGTGACATTGATTGCTCTGACCCAACTAAACAATAAATACGAATACACTCCCCCAAACAGGAACAATTGAAATACGAATATTTGTACCTTAGTAGGTCATCTACTTTACAACTGTTCTTGTTTGGTATTATTTGGTTAGTTGGTCATGATGAATGCTGATGAAAAGAATTCTGTTTCCTATAGAAAAACTTATATTTATTTAATTTCGAGAATCCCTTGTTACCAAGCAAACATAAGAAGTACATAAAGTAAATAAAATAAAATTTAAATAAAAAAGTACGTATACGCCTAAGTGTACCATTGTTCTACAAAGTATTCTTATTGACTATATGGATATTCATTTGTGTTTTAACTAGAGGTATTCAGTAATTCTTCGAAATATAATCTTGTTATTTGAAAAAGAAGTGAAACAAAACATGCGAACATCACAAAAAAGTAGGTACCTCATTTCGATAGCGTCTTGAATTAATTTATCCCAAATATCAACTTGGGTTGTTATTACAGAATTTTCCATGAAATTTAGTTTAAACTAGTCTCCAACTATTATTTCTGCCAACAAAGAATAATTTTCATTTTTAAGTTTCCTATTAAGCAACTCCAAGGTATATTTCCTAAAATTTATAAAAAAGTTTCCATCGAAGACATAAATATATTAATCGTTAATGTGTCTATATTTTGAGCAATTTTAAAATGCTTTAGTTCAATATTTGCCCATTTTTAAATGAAAGAAAGAATTGGCGCTATAACTAGTGATTGTAAGGCAACATGGGCTGCCAGTGGCGAATAAAAGTTTAGTAAACTACCTCGGCATCTGGTTGGTTCAGGATTTTTATTTTGACGAACATACAGGGTGTCCGGTAATTCGTGTGCCATACTTTGGGATGTGATTCTTGGTCATATTCTAAGAAAAAAATTATTGTACAGTAAAGTCTGATTTTCAACTTTGACATCACTTTTTGACAATTTAAAAGAGGCTAACTTTGGGGTACCCTGATCCCTCTTAAGGTCGATTTCTCTGTCAGTACTGATGATAGAGACCTTTTTTTTAGTAGAAATACTAACCTTTAAAACTACGTTCAAGTTGAGATGATATGTTTTTAGGGTTGCCAGATATTCAATTTTAAATGGTGTCCAATTTTTCTTACTCGAGCAAAATTTTGGCTTTGAGGTTATTTTTTTCAAAAAATACGTTATGAACATTAATTTTTCTTATTTTACCTGATGAACAAAACAATAAGAAAAAAAAAACTCATTTATAAGTGCACCCAAAAACCCATTCGTTTTATGATACTTGGAAAAATCCAAAACAGGTAAAATTAAAAAAAAAGATTTTTTTGCCCTGAGGTGTAAAGGGTTTGAATAAAACAATAATTTGTGTAGTTTTAAGTAATTTTTTATCTTATGTACACACATATACAGTCATAATAAGTGCCCAAAGTGCCCTCTTGCGTTTTGAATGCATGCTAGAGCCCGTTTTTGGATTTCATTTTGAATGTTTATTCTCAATAACTCTTGCCTTACTTTTAGTGATCCTTCCGAAATACGTTGTTCTAATTCAGTTAAAGTTGTTATTTCAGATGGGTAAACGATTTCTTTCATTCGTCCCCATACAAAAAATTCCAGTACAGTGAGATATTGCAGGCCAATGATTTGGTCCATTTCTGCCTATCAATCGATCACCGTATTCTTCATCCAGCCAATTCTTAAATTCGCGACCATAGTGGGCCGGAGCACCATCTTGTTGAAAATATGATGAAGCTAGTTGAAGCAATGGAAAATCCTCCAATAGGTCTGGTAGATTATTTTGTAAAAACTCCAGATAGTTTGTAGAATTAAGTCGGGGTGGTAATTTGAAAGGCCCGATTAATTTATTTCCAATTACACCTGCCTACATATTGATACTGAATCTGTGCTGAAATGGTCTTTGCCGTCTTGAATGTGGATTGCTTGAAGCACATGTAAGGAGATTTTGGAAATTCGTAATAACATCTCTTGTGAATTGAGATTCGTCTGTCAAAAGAATTCTGTTTATAAACTGGTTGTCATCCAAGCTTCTCTCTAGCAACCAGCTACAAAATTCGAGTCTCTTTTTAAAATCATCGGGAAGCAGTTCTTGTAGAAGTGTATGGTGATATGGATACATATTTTCTCCATGCAGTATACTGGAAATTCTGTATTTGGAAACATTAAACTGTAGAGGCAAGCGTCTTATGCTGATGAAAGGATCGATTTCAACAGCTGCCAGTATTCTTTCATCCACCGAAACTCTTCTTGTCCTTGCAGCTCCCGCTTTAGGTCTTGCAGTTGAAACTGATCCAGTTTCTCAAAGCCTTCGAAAAGTATTTCCAAAAACATTTCGAGAAGGAAGTCGTCTGTTAGGATAAAGCTCCTGGAATCTTCGTTGTGCTCTTCTTGAATTTCCATTGCACAACCCATAAACGAATAAAATGTCTGCGTATTCTTCTTTCGTAAATGAAAACATTTAAAAAAACGCTCTTATCCAACTGTAATCGTGACTTAACTTGATAATCTGATAAATGAATTTGTTTTTCTATTCTTTTATACCACTTATTTAGTTAATTTACCCATTAATCATTCATACCCCAAATTTATAGATGTAAGGTAATTAGGGTTTTGACAGCAAGTCAAGTAGCAATAAGTAGACTTTTAACCCTTTTGATGAGTGCACAGCCTTAAAAATTACCTAAAACCTATCAATTCTTGGAAAACCACTCCAATTGTCAAGTGCTGCAATAAAAGTAGGTAAAAAACCCAAAATTCGATTTTGTACCTGTTTCAGATTTTCCCAAGTATCATAAAATGTATGGGTTTTTGGGTGCACTAATTAACGAGTTTTTTTATTATTGTTTTGTTCATCAGGCAAAAATAAGAAAACTTTATCTTTATTACGCATTTTTTGAAAAAAAAGTGACCTCAAAGTCAAAATTTTGCTCGGGCAAGAAAAATTGAACACCATTTAAAATTGAATATCTGGCAACTCTAAAAATACATCAACTCAATTTAAACGTAGTTTTTAAGGTTAGTATTTCTACTAAAAAAACAGTCTAAAATGAGGTCCTTACCATTTGTACTGACAGAGAAATTGACCTTAACATGGGTCAGGGTACGCCAAAGTTAGCCTTTTTTTAAATCGTCAAAAAGTGAGGTCAAAGTTGAAAATCAGACTTTACAGTATAACAATTTTTTCTTAGAATATGACCCAAAATCACATCCCAAAGTATGGCATCCGAATTACCGGACACCCTGTATAAATTCTAGTTTTGCCAGGGGGCTAGGGGAGAATTTTCTCTGACATACAGCCGATGATTGCCTCCAGGTGTGTATGGTATGGTTCACCTTTGGCCGATAGGGTCTTAGACGTTATCTTGGATTACACAGAACATCAGAGCCGGAGTAGTAAACTTAATATTTGGATCAAATTCTATACAACGGAGCCTACATAAGCAGAATTAATAATTTTTGTTAAAGCTGATTCGGGGTCACATTGCAAGGGTGATATCCCCGATTAACAGTTTATTTTCTGGGACTTACAACCGTAACGACTATTATTACAAGAGTATGCGTCTATGCGGCTTTATCATAGCCGATGCATTCCTATAAAGTTAGACAGTCGAGGGTTAGTCCAGAATAAAATCGCGATTCCGCTGATCTACTACGTAGGAACGTTGCCGATCAGGACCGGATTGACAGGGTGAAACAGGGAAACCAGTTATGGTGAATATATAATTAATAAAGAATGTCTAGAATATGTATTTGTTTTGGCCGAATTACATAAGTTTTACGTCTTTATAAGATTCCGAGTTTTTTAAATTTCTTCTCGGTGAAAAATAAAAAATAGACGGACATTTTATATATTACCTGAATTAGAGTTGAAAGAGATGCAATTGTAGAAAGTTGTGCAGTTAACAGATCCTGAAAGTAGTCGATAAATGAAGAGAATGTCGCTCATTGCTCTTCGTTATTCCAGTGTATTCAAGTTAATCAATAGAAATCGGTCTCGATACAGAAGTAGAATCAAAGGGTTATTCCAAGGCAGACCACAAGGGTCAAACAAAAGAAACGACGTTGAATGCTCTCGAGTCCGCATATATGACAGGCGTATTCACGAAGGGGTCAGAGCATTGATTGGAACATTGTTTTACGAACCCTAGAGCAGAGTTTGCTTTAAGAATCTACTATCACATAAGACACCAAGGTCTCAAATTGACTCATATGAGTTGATAATGGAGAAGGAAGAGACAAGGAGAAGATTTAAAGTGTTTTCGTGAAAAAGTGATTGAATGACATTTGAAAATATTTATATTTTCAGACACGTTGTAGAAGAGTGGAATCATTTGTCAAGTAAATGGTCTTGAAAAATATTGTATCGTTGGCTTAGAGTGAGATATGGGAATATTTAATAACCATTTCAGTATTGTTAATAATAAGAATAAAAAGCAAATCGAACTTTGTAAAAAGGGTTTTTCAGGTAAGAAGAAATCCATCTTAAAAAAAACTTTAAGGGGGACAGTGTGAAAAGAATAAGCTTATGTAAAGTTTTGTCAGAGGCCTAACTAAAATCGGTTGAGACGAAGTCGATTGTCTAAGGCTGAGAAGCTAGGGGATACGAATTCAACGAGGGTAGTCGTTGTGGAGTTACTTTTGACAAAGCCTTATTGTCTAGGGGAAACAAGAAACTTATAAATAAAACTTAAAATTTCGTACAAAATGCTTTGAAAGATTTTGGGAATATGTGAAAGTTTAACAATTGGATGATAGTTTGGAACTTCACGTACGTATAAATATATCATGAAATATATTATGAATTTAAATCATGCCCAATCGTTTGAGTGAAGTGATGAAATCGAAAACTAATGTACCCACACAACTTTCTTCATTCTGAGACGTGCGTCTTTCATCACTAAAGCAATGGAAGGAGTCTAATATAAATATAAATAGTAATTTATACTCAATGCTCTTAAAGTAAAGTAAGCCAGTTTCAGCCTAGAAGATTTCATCTTATACCTTGCCTCTTTCCTGAGCAGCAAAACCGTTTTGATAGAGTTTGCCTTGAATTTCTCTATATAAGAGTTATACAATATTATATATAAAGACCCGGTTTTCTGCAATTTCAAATACGAATATTGAAGTGATGTTAATTTAAAATGTTTGTTTTTTGCTTTGCTGCGACCACCAAGTAAACTATCCATTTTGTCTTGCGACGCAAATTAAGGTGCGAAATGATAAATCTATACAAAACATGCTTCTCACTATGAAAAAACCATTTAAAGCCAAATAAATAAATTTAAATAATTTTCATTTCACATGCCGCATTACTTCACATAAATAATAAGACATGCCAGGAGGTCAAAAAGTGCATTCAAGTATAGATTATTTTGAAACAAAAAAGAAGAAATTGATCTTTTCTCTAATAAAGTTTATGATTCCCATTTTGCTTAGAGCCCTTCTGCTTCCATATAGAATAGAAGTAGTTTACTTGAACCCTACAATTCCTAATCATGAAAGCCCTTCAAATAGTAATTTTCCGCCTTTGGCACATGCTACCTTTCTCAGAAACACAAAGTAAAGGGTTTATCTTAAAAATAAAACAAAAATAAACTTACACAATAGCAATATGTGAGTATACCCAGGCTACTTAACCCTATGACTACTGTAAAAGTCCAAGGAGAAGACTGTGAACCAGGTGTTTCCTGTAAATTTAATAGTTGTTGTAACAAATGTTGGTTTTGAAGAAAGGGTTTATTGCTCACAAATTAAATTTAAAATTAAAATTAAAGTTTGTCACTTTAAGCAAGAGATTTTTGTTGAACGCAAATATTGTAATATTTTCTGTAACTATGCGTGAGGCCGAAATTCTGTAAAGAATCGAAATTTCTATACGAAGATAAAAATTAATTCCATTATTAATAATACAAAATATATAAAAAAAAAAATCTTTTATTTTATTTTCCAAAATTATGCAAATCCGTAAACTGTATTTAAGTCAATAAGAGAACTAATGTAAATTATTTGAATTGTAAGCTAGAGAGTCAGGAATGTCATGATTTGCGGATTTGTCAGTGGAAATGAGTCATTTGTAGGAGTGCACCGCGAATCTTCGTTGGGTACATTTCGCACTTTTTGTCCCCAGTTTAATATTCGACGAGTTAGTGATGAACTGAAAATGAAACTTATCTTTTTGTTGATTCAATAGTCAAGAGTAGTAGTCCCCAAAAACAACCCTAAAAATCCTCATCAAAAACGTTTCCTGGATACTGAAATGACAGACGACAATTTTTGACCTAAGGATTGCTAGCCGTGATTTTCAAGCTGATCCCTAAAAAGTCGAATCTTCTTCACCCTCAAAGCATCGACCGATTGCACTTTCATTCCTTCTTTCCAAGGACATATAAATGCTGGTCAACTACCAGCTTAAGAAATATCTTGAAAAAACGGAAGCTTCTAAACGATGGTCAGTAGGACTTTCGTAGCAAAAGGTCTCCTGGTGATTTGATGGCACATGCCACTGAACAGTGAACCAAATCTTTGCATTATTTAAAAAAAAAATAAATAAATAGGATTTTTGAGCGTGATATTTCAAAAGCATATGGTAGAGTTTGTGAGGGATCACTTCTTCGTTGGATTATAAATTTCCTTTCGGACCGCTGAATAGAAGGTGTATTGGATGGTTTCAAGTTTGATAGTCATAAAATAAATACTGGTGTACTTCAAGGCTGCGTTTTGTCTCCGAGTATCTTTCTGATATTCAACAATTATCTTTTGTCTAGAACTTCTAGTCACTTCTAATTCATTAACTTGTTTTACAAATGAAAGTACAGCCTTTCAAATTCATTCATATTATTATTCTTAGGATGTGGAACTTCAGCCACATTATCTAATGGGGAATTGAGAACCCGTACTTGCAAAGAAGAATCCGAATACTTCAAGAACAACAAATTTGTCAATACTTCTGGCTGTAATCTATAAAGACTTCATTCGGCTAAGGCTTGAGTGTGATTGCCAAATATGAATTTCCTGGAAAGAATTCAAAATGGATATACACCTCTTGAACACCGACGTCGAGGTAACGTTGCATATCTATCATTATTCTATCCCTATTTCTAAGCAATTTAAACAATTCAACCGCAATACTCGCGCTTTAGGGAATGTCCATCAATTTTCCCTTGAGCTCATCACTAGATATAGTATCAAGTTCAGAGTTTTATTCTATAGCCGTACCACACGAATTTGGAATGCATTGCTTGTTTCTGTTTTTCCCCTTCAATAGTCAGAACTTTAAGACTAATTTTAATCGATAGTTCCTATTAAATCCTTCGCTATTTCCTTGAAGATCGCACTGTGTGCAAGGAGGTTTGATGAAGGATAGGTCAACTATCGGCCGCATTCAGCTAAACTAATTAATTAAGATCCAGCCCTCAGGTCAAAGGCAACAAGGATGCCCGAAACTCCGGTTTAAAAATTGAGCCATCGCGTATTACAGAGGACCTATTCTGGGTGACTGGAAGCAGCATGCTCCAAATAGTAGTATTTCATGATAGTAATATCTGCAAGATAATATGTATATTAAATTTTGTTATAAAGTGTTATACGAACGGTTTGAATCCTACCCAATTTATTGTCATGCCATTACTTCTTCCTAAAACCGAATTCCTAATTTGTATGGTTGTTGAATATTCGAGTTCAAAGCCTTAAGGACTTTGAAGTCCTTGTTAATTCTAATCTTTAATTTACTTACTGACCTCTCAAGCTCAATTGAAAGTAAGCCCAACAACTCTATAGACAAGCAATGGAGCGTTATAATCCGCAAGAGTGTGGAATAATTGTATCAATATTTTTTACCAAGATTCGGTGGGGAATTTCGACGTCGATTTGCTCCAATCGAACAGACTGAAACTCCAGGTGACCAGGCAGGATGCAGCCCCCACAGGACTGGTTGCTCGGTGGAGAATATAATAGCTGTGGCTGCCGATGTCACTGAGAACGAAGAAACATCAATCAAAGGACGAGCAACGCAATTGGACATCACCAGACGGACCCTACAGCGAACTTTAGTGAAAGACTTACACATGCTCCCGCACAAGTTAATGCCTGCTGACCGTCCGTCGCGTGTGAATACCTGCCAAGCCATCCTTAATCTCAACTTAGAAAAGGACGATTTTATGTCGAAAATCATCATGAGCGACGAGGCGCATTTCCACTTAAGCTGTCAATAAGCAAAATCTTCGTTTCTAAGGCACTGAAAATCTGCGTGTGATGCACGAAGAGCTATTACATCCACTCAAAGCCACTGTTTGGTGCGGTGTGCACGTTGGCTGATTTTTTTGAGGACGCCATCGGCAATCCTATTACCGGAATTAATGGGCGGGGCTTGGTGAACAGTGTGTTTAATATTGTGAAGGAAGCGTTTCCTTTTTTTTTAAATTCGATAATTCAAAACTGAGTCAAACATTTTTTTTTTTTGGAAATTTAATTTTAATTTGTACCATTATGAGAACTAAAAATTGGCTTTTCAGATTTTGTTCATACAAATGTCTTAAAAGTTTTGTATTTAAAAACTACTTAAAATTTAAAATGGTTAATCATAAAATTATATTTGCTTTATAAATCACATAACATTTTTCATCTCTAACTCAAACTATGAAAACGAACCAAAAGAACTTGCTGTTCTTTTTAATATTACTTTCCACAGCACTTATGTATGTGCTGTTGATACAAAAACTTATTCAAAAAATCAAACTCTCTCCGAAACTGAAGAAAGCGAGCTCGGTGCTCAGATAAACCTGAAGATCGCGATAGTTTAAATGCTTTATTTTTCACGTTTTCTAAATTCTTTAACCGTTTATTAAACCAAGGAAAAGATGATCATTTATTAAGAACCGGGACAAACTGTTCAATGCCATTGAAAATAATATCTTCAAACACGTCATACGTTTCATTAAGCGGTTTATTGCTAAATCTAAGTTCCCAGTCAATTGAACTATAAAAATTATTTAAACCTATGAAGTGGGCTTTATTAAAATTAAAACTAAAATTATTTTCAGCTTGAAATTCCTGGTTAAATTTATAAAATTCAAAGATTATATAAACTGCTTTATGATGAAATTGTTTATTTACTAAAGGAAATATAAAAAGTGTTTCATATCGTATTTCAACCTAGTAGATTCCTAGAATAATTTATTTGAAATAAGCCGGTCCTTATTCGGAATTCCCCCCCCCACCAAAATGCATTTTTTTAATGAATCGATAAAAAAAAGTGTGCTGTTGATAAAAAACATCAAATTATGGAGGAGAAACACTTTTTTATGGTAAACAAGTGAAGTATAAAAAAATGAATATAGGCCATAGAGCAAATTCAAAGTTTCTTTAAATCCAGATTCTGTAAATGCAAAAGAAACCTTGCATACACCCAACCTCGCACCTACCCCAAATCCTATAGTGTGCCCAAGCAGGGGCTGTTTATACTCGTACGCTGTAATGCGTAAGCAAGCAAAAAAAGCAAATATCCCATAATAAAAAAGTAGTTTTAGTTATAGTACTGTGGGTGGTCCGCTTATACTTCACTTTTCTACCATAAAAAAGTGTTTCTCCTCCATAATTTGATGTTTTTTATCAACAGCAAACACTTTTCTATCGATTCGTTAAAAAAAAAAGTTCATTTTGGTGGGGAGGGAATTCCGAATAAGGTCCAATAAGCCTAATGAAGCTAAAGAATCAACAACTTCAGTCTCGATATCTGTGGTGACATTAAATGGGGCAAAGTTTGTTCATTAACCATACAACACCACTCTATGTCACCAATGTTAAAGTTACCTTATACACATGGAAACTGATCAATTGTTAAACTATTTCATTTATGTTAGACATAAGTTGAACATATAATTGAAAACTACTACGAGGTCTAATATAACTTACTATAAAACGAATTTCATTAATCTCAGTTTTGACGAACACACAAAGTTGATCGAAAAATGATGAGGGCATAGGTAAATCGTACTGCCTGCTGACTAATTAAAACTCCACCTCGTCGTTCCATTCCAGGTTCTATCGGACGATCCACATTTCAGAAGACATAAAGCATTCTTTTAACTAGGTTTCAGTCAAAATTATCACATCATATTCATATATCAAAGAATTAATAAAAAGCTGATTTGTTTTGGTACGTAATCCACCAGCATTTTGATAATAAACACTTAATTGTGACGGACAAGGTAATGATGAAGAAGCACATTTTAAGTTTATGCAACTTCTTTATTTGTACACCAATGGGCCAAATAGATGGGTTGAGTGCATTTTCAAAAGCATGGGCTGGAATTCTCAATTTGAAATTAATGAAATGTAACGAAGAGACGTCGACATCCTTTTTAATCAGCATACTGCACTGCAGCACTTTTTCCGGTAGATTTAGTTTGTTTGAAACATATGAAACTACATTATATATCATTTTCGTAAACACATTTATCCAAACGAGAAAGATGTATGAAGCGTAGTCTAGGCACAGATGGCAAGGTTTGTTCGGAAGAAGTACCAAACAATTTCGGTATTCTTTGAACTTTCCGATACTTCTTTTGTACTTTAGATGGAATATCGTCGGTGTTTTGACGATCACTTTCTTTCTCTGTTGTAAGTTTTTGTTGGTGTGCTGACGTACGATCATTTAGATCATCTACTGGAAATTGATGGTGTTGTTTTTTGGATGACGAAGGAAGAACAGGTGCGCTCATAACAACATCGGTGGTTTTGAGATGGTTCTCTGTCCCAATTGTGAGCTGTTGTTGTATTGACAACACAGAACCGATATCGTTCGCTGCCTCTATTTCAATTTGTTGTTGGGTTGATGAGAAAGCAACAAATATATTATGCGGAATATTTGGGGGTTCATTAGCATTTACTGTATTGCTTTTATGACGTAAATTATTTTGGTTTGAAGTCACAACTAATTTATTCTTTTTATTTTTGGTTTTTGATAATGAAACAGAACTATGGATAGAGTCATTGCACAATTTAGATTTTATTTCGACGTCTGTATTTAATTGCACTATTAAATGAAGATGCAGTTTAAGCAACGCCACATTAGATTTCGATCTGCTTGCAGGGCTTTAGCAGATTCATCGGAAAGATGAGCGCACTTTCTATGAAACGTTAATCCACAAAAACCTTCACATTTAATAAAATTATCGCGAAGGAGTCTATGGCCACAAACTGTACACTTATCAATTTATAAAGCCACAAAAATAATAATAATAATATATTTTCCTTTTTTAGTATAGAACGTTTTTTTAAACTTCAAAGCCTCTTCAACATAGGATTAAGTTCGAGTGACCAGTCGTTCCTTTAATTTTTTTATTCGCAAAACTGCGTTGTTAACTCAAAAATTGCATTTGTAGAGTTGTGGCGGTTTTCTTCTGAAGCAGCGGTAAATCAAAATCTAGTTACATCCATAAAAATATAAAAAATATTATTCTTCATCCACTTTAACAGAACATTTAACCTAAATAAATTCATACAAATGTTAGATATGCTTGCACAGCCTAAGAGATAGCTTTATCGAAGTGTCATTTGATTGTTCGGCTACATCTACGAGTAGAGGAAAACTTTTTTCGAAAGCCAATAAAAGTTTGATTGGATATAATTTGTGTTTTGTGTTTTGGAGAAGCGAAGGATACAATCTCACAAGAAGATCAATAGGAAAATGGATATGGTAAACATAAAATTTGATTATTACACATTTTGTATATGTATAGTAACGTTCGATATAACTGGAAATCAGAAGGGCAAACGATATCTATAATATTCCTTTCACACTGAATGATAAACTCAAAAAGTTTACAAAGTTTATTCCTTCAGATAATAAACTAGGTTTGGTTGAAAGTTTCCTGAAAATGCTTACAACAAAAACACCCTAAAAGTTAAAATAAATATCTATTCTCGAATAATATTTGAATTTTGTTGTTTATTCTGTTTTGGTTTTGAAGTTCCAAGAAAAAAAAGAGAAACTTTCCAAAATCTGATATGAATAACAAATATAAAAGGTAAATAGCTTTCGGGAGCGTATAGGAATTTCATTATATGAAATTCGGTTTTTCAAATATACTAACCAAATTGTTTTGCATCCGGCACTTTTAGAAATAAATTTTTTAATCGCATCCTCCTGTGAAAATGCTACTGACTCAGAATTGTATATAATGTACCTACATATATTGGAAGTAATTGCATTCATTTATCGTATCTAAGGCTTTGTTCGCACTGAGAAAATTGAATTTGGAGTCCGCATTGCTGAATCTTATCATATTGACTAAGAAACTTTGAGGCTCTTTGGTGCCTCGAAATTTGATTCGTGATGGAAGCTTATGAGCGTGATTATTCTTGTGTCAAGCTTGACGAGCATACTTTTACATTCTCAAATATCCTTATCATGAAGTCAAAGTATCAAAATATTTTCAAATCCATCCAGTATGCTTGACAAGCCGCTGCTGGATGGAGCGTTCACATTACCAAAATCAAGCCAATCGTGGCGGGCTTGCCAAAAATATTTGAAAATATGAACACCCCTAATGGTGCAGGAAAATATGATACTTCAATTTGACTCTTTGAGACTTAATAAAAAAGTATTTTTCGGATTATCCGCGTTATTTTAAATTTAATATGAGTGCAATTTAGGACTCACCGCGAACGTTTCGCATCAAATTGCATTGAGCGTGGTCACCGAGTTTCCCGGTTGAGACTTACTACACAACTTTTTTTTCGTCTTTTTGACAGTTTAGTTAAGGCCCATAGTAGCGTAGTTTCATTCCACTACAATTCTTCAAATCACACCAAATATGTCAAAAAAACGAAACAACTGAAGAAAAGAATCGTGTAATCAAGCTCTTGATTTTTTTTCTGCTATAGACAATGTTCACACTGAAATAAATCCTCCGACTTTTTTGACGTTTCTGTAATTTATCTCACTCCTTCTTTTAGAGATTTATACACAAATTGATATCATTTTCATCTTGCGGAAATTGTCAAAGTAGTATAATTGGAAAGAACTAAAATTTGTAATCTATTGGCATTGTAGTCCAGATGATGACGTTCATGGCTTGACAGATAAGAACGACTTAGCTAACTCCAATTAATTTTCGAGACTTAATCTAAGTCCTGATAAAAACGGTGATGCCAAAATAATATTATCTACTATATGCTATCAATAATTTGTTCAAAGAAGTAAAAAGTGACGTTTTTGAATGCTGCTTGATGCTACATTTGACAAATGCCATAACGTGCAAAGTGCTTCCTACTTTTTGGAAAGAAGTTCTTAAGTCCCGATGTTGTTTTTTTCTACACTTCTATATGGACTACCAAAAATAACACGGCTATTATGATATAAAATTGTTTTTTTGCTTGTTTGTTAGTTTGGCTGTATATGACAGCAAAACTAAAAAAAACACTATAAATAATACAAAAATTAAAATTTGCACTTATCTGTTATGTTATAAGCCCACATATAAAAAAAAACATTTGCTTAATAAACTATACTTATAAAATTAAAAACACAATTTTAAAAAAATCGTATGAAAACTCTAATATTCTTTTTATTCACGGTCATCTTAACGATAACAGCGCCAATGTTCATGTTTGCCATCTACTTAAAATGCGCTTACACGCATTTTTATAATTTTAAGGGTGTGATATGGAAATCACACTTTTCATAATATTGCACGTAAATCTCCGTTTCGATAGTCAAAACACATTTCCATAGTGTTGCACTTTGATTTTGATAGATATTTGCCAATTGACAATTTAATTTAATTCTAAGTTGAAAAACTATTTCTGAGATAACTTGGGTTAATTTAATTTCCGGTTTAGCTCAAACACTGAAAACTGGGCACAAATACTCGAAACCTGCTAGTATTTTTGTCATAAGCAAAGCATAACATTTTCACTGATGAACTTAACTCTGGGATAACCCAGAGTTAGTAGATATTCCAAATAAATTGAATTCAAGTATATATACTCAAAATCAGCTTTTCAGTTTAGATTTTTCAGTTGTCAAAAATTTAAATTAAGTTGAGCCTGAAAGTTATATAAGCTATTAAACGTATGTAGGTCAAAATAAATTTGTTTGTGCAGTTGCAAGGCAACCCAAATCAGAAACAACTAAACTATACAGTGTTCAACTTGAATCACACTTTGTTTTGTTGGATAGACAAAGTACTTGCGTTTTAATGTATTTTGTTTGTTTTTTTGTTATAAGCAGATTCTTTCTTCATTTAATCTCAATTCAACTCTAAACCGATCGTTCAACACATGCATCGAAAATCTAATCTAATCTAACGGAGCTGTACACGAATAAAAGAAACTTCAACACGATGCTCCTCTTTAATTATGTGTAGATTATATTTCAATGGACATTTCCGCCTTAAAGCCTAGTACGCAGATCGCGCTAAAGCCAAGCTAATATTATGTCAAGCATTTAAGCCGAGAGGTACGCTGCTCCAGCTAAAAAATCAAAATTTCTCTTCGAATTATACATAACTTGTCTGTCAAAATTTAGCGCACGAAATAATTGTCGGGCATATTTATTCTCGAGCCAAATTTCAATTTGAAATGGAATAATATTTAGAAGAATATTTGGTGACGGAAGTCTTACAAGATTTTCCACAGCAAAAATCACTCATAATTCATAATAATTCTCATTTGTTCTCCACTCATAATTCTTAAAAGATCATACTTTAAACCAAATATTCTTTTAAATCTTTGAAAAAAATTCATTTCGAGAAAAGCTGTTTTCTGTGACGTATTCACCACAAGGTCTTTATGTTAAAATTTAGCTTGGATTTTAGCTGATGTTTGGAGAAAAATGTTGGAGATAAAATTTAGCGCGATCTGGGTACTAGGCTTAATTGTAGAAAATGTAGAAAATGGGTAAAAGGTGTGTTCATGTGTTTGCATTTGACTTCAAGGGTACAGTAGATGTGTTAACACTAGCATTTTATAATTCGTAATGAATTTTGTATTTTATATCGAAATAAATAACATTTTTTTTTAAGCATTTAACGAATCATAATTTTAAATCATTTTTTTTTGCTTGATTTTAGTATTCAGTTTGGTATTGCAGATTGCAATCAAAAAAGACCCGGGCCATGGCTAGTATTTAATAATATTGAGCTTTTTAATTATAATTACATTTTGAGCCTCCATATTTTAATTTTATTTAAATTGGGATTGTTTTAACTAATGGGTTATTTTAAGCTGGAGCCATGTTCTGTAACTCGGTCGAGTATTTTCGCAGTCGATTAGAGGTGGTACGAAAAGTTTCATCGTTTCTCTATATTGGAAAATGAACTATACATGGGCTGCCAGAGCCCAACTTCACGATGGTTCAACTTAAAACTATACGGAACTAGCGCTCTTGGTACAAACTCGGAAAACATAGTGTAACTTTTGGTTTTGGTATTTGATATATCAATTTTTGACATAATTGAGTTTGTAAAGGGTGTTGAGCGGGAATTGTTTAAGTTTATTATTAAATAAAAACTTGAGGGCATTAATCATAGACAGGAGAAGAGCATTACTTATATCAATTTGTACACACCTTATTGTTTAACACAAATCAAAATTTCAACTTTTCATTTCAATTTATTGTGAACATTGTGTTCAAATCATGATGAAAACTATCTAGTAAAAAATGGATGCGATTCAACATGAAAAGATAAATTAAAAAGTTCATATTGTTCTACTTACATTTATGTAGATAGGAGATTTTTTTGAAATAATAGCAAATTCACTTATAGTTAGATAAATATAATGACAAAAATGCCATTTCCATTTTAAAATATAAATATAAATTTACGAACAACCGGTTCTACCTTTTTGTTAGGTTACAGGGATGGAAAATTCGGTAAAATTGCACCAAATTCGATACAATTGAGATTGTACAACTACAAAAGTACAATTTGTCTCAATTCAGTACAATTTCGAAATTTCCATATTTTAAATTTGTCAAAAAAAAAACAAAAGCACATAAAAGGGAATTGAAAGTTGAATTTTCACTTTTTGGCATCTTGCTTAGAAGCTTAAGAACAACAAGTTTCTCAAACTTTTTACAATTTACCTCACCCAATACTTAGAAGATGCGTTACTACGATGCATGTGTTGAATCATCAGCTTAGGTTAGGTTGTTGGGCTGACAATTGATGTTGCTATTGTCACACTTAGATCAATGTACAGTAATCCCCGCTTAGTTGCACCTCGCTTAATTGAACATCCCGCTTAATTGACCGAAAAAGTTGCATTGCAAAATTTCCCGTATTAGTAGCATAGCTTTTTAGATGGTTAATTGAACCCCGCTTAATTGAATTACTCGGTTAATTGAACTTTAAAATATGCACCCGAAAAAAAAATATATGGACATTTTTCGGATAATTGGACGTACAAAAAAATTATAATGAAACAAATATTAGAAATATTTTATTACTTAACCTACGTCTGAAGTGGTTTTTTAAAAGACAGGTATCATTCAAGATGAAGAGAAGCCGGAAAATGATATCGTGGTCATAGACAACATACTTAAGTACAATGCTTAACAGACGCCGAAATTTTAAAAACGGTTTAAGAAAAAGAAGAAGTTGAAGCGATATTACCATCGACTTTCGAAATTCTTCAGGACATTGCAATTCTACGTTTATACTTCTTACCACTAAATAAATTTACAGTTGAGCTGAAAAACAAGAAGACATTGTTCAAAACAAAACAATCAATCAAAATCAAATCACAAATTTTTTCAAACCAATGTATGCAAATAACCATTATGAGCCTTTCGAGGTACATACCTACATACTATTGTATTTATTATTTTTTTTTATCCTTTTCGAAGCTAAAAGTGACTTTTTTTTAAGCATAATTTATTTCTGTTTCATAGTTTGAATTATGTATGTATGTTTATTTTTTAAATAAAATGTGTTCAAATATTTTTGTGTGTGTATTCTTTTTCAGTTTTTTCAAGGTTTTCGTAGGTTGACAATGAAATGTTCATAGTAAATTTCTGGGATGAATATTTTAATTTTTAGTTGACCGACTCATGCAATTATACGGGCTTCGTTTAATTGAACAGGTCGGTCAATTAAGCGGGGTTTCGTTAATTGAACCACCCGGATAATTGACCGATAAATCTGACAAAATGGTCAGTGCAATTAAGCGGGGAATACTGTAGATCCATTGTGTTACCCGTGAGTGTTATCACTCTTTCCTGATAAAACCTATGTATTCTATTAATCAGTCAAGCCATTTTGAGGCATTGACGAAGTTCAATATGTGTATTCCTGAAATATTAGAAATATCTTCTAGATTATCAAAGAAGTAGCTACCAAGCCATTTCCTTCTCTGGTGGCATAGTGACGGGCAATGACAGAGAAAGTGTGAGGTGTCTTCATGTACCTCTTCATCACCACATCCTCTGCATAGGTCATCTGTACTTACTTTCATTTTAAATTTATGGTATTTCAATAAATTATGTCCGGTGATTATGCTCGTAAGAGAGCGAAGGGACTTCTTACTAAGTTGTATAATTTTGTCAGTTCTCTGCTTGTTAAAGCAGGGCCATATTTTTCTAGTAGTATCACAGGTGTCAAGTAGATTCCACCTTTCATTGGATTTCCTTAGGATTATGTCTGAAATTTTCTGTTTAATGTTACAGAGTGGGATGCTTACCATCTCTGCTTGACTAGCGTCGAGCGCTGATCCCTGTCTTGCCAACTCATCGGCATTTTCATTACCTGGTATGCCGCTGTGTCCCGGTACCCAACAGAGTCTAATATTGTGCTGCGTGCCAAGAACCTTAAGCTCTTCGCGGCAGCAGGAGACAAGCTTCGATTTTATCACAGTGGCAGAAATCGCTTTTATTGCCGCTTTGCTGTCAATGTAAAAGGTGATATCAGCCCGTGGTATCGCCATCATTGATACCTGTCTAGCAGCTGTTGTCACTGCCAGGACCTCCGCTTGGAAGACACTGCTATGATCCGGGAGCCTAAGTGAGTTGTTTAGCTCAAGAGGTTCTGAGAAAAAGCCTGCGCCAACACCTGTGTCCATTTTGGAGCCATCAGTATAGATTGCTATTTCTGATTCACTGGTGTAGGGTTGGTTGTTCAGCCATTCTTCTCTGCTTGGAAAGGCAGTTTGGAATGGTTTATAAAAGTCAAGCTCGGGTGTTGTATAATCTGTAATGATGCTATCACCCAAGTATTTCTGAAGAATTTGAGCATGTCCTATTGCGCTGTTTTCCCAGGTATTAGTCTGGCTTAGCCTTAAGGCACTATATGCTGCGGATTCTTGTACGAAAAGGTCTAGGGGTTTCAGGTTGAGTATCGCCTCCAACCCTGCAGTTGGTGTGAATCTCATGGCACCCGTAATCCCAATGCACGCGAGTCTCTGTACTTTTGCCAGAGTTTTGAGGTTCGTGCTTTTTTCCGTTGCGTTCCACCATACCAAATTACCATAGGTTAGTATTGGTCTGATTATCGCCAAATACATCCACCTGATTATTTTTTGGACTAGGTCCCCAGGATATCCCAAAGATTCTGTTACAGGAGTAGAATGCAATCATTCCTTTTTTCGCTCTTTCCTTAGTGTTAAGACTCCAGTTTAATTTCCTATCAAAGGGCACGGTAGTGCCCAGCCAAGTTCTGGCACTACACCCTTTTTACAGGAACAAACTCAGACGACTTTTGACCCCTCCCTATCTTCAGTACCAATAAAGTCAGAAACTTGAAATTCCGAATATTTGCTAAGCTAGTCAAGCACAGGCGCCTCACCAAATTTCAGTTTTCTATTATAAGCGGTTCCTGAGATATAAGGCCTCAAAAATCACAAAAACCGTAACTGACTGACAGATCATCAAAATTATGGAGCACTTCCCGACATCGTAGAATCTTGTAATTTTGCACAACGGTAGGTCTTGTCATGCAAATAGAGAAAAAAATCGAAAATTTGAGATTTTCCATTCAGGGGGCGTGGTATCCGCCCACTTTCTCCGAATTGGTGTTGGTTGAATGGAGCACTTCCGACTGCTGTAAAACGATGGAATTTGGTAGAACGGTAGGGCTCAAAATACATATAAAGGACCAAAAATAAAAATTGAGTTTTTCCCTTCAGGAGGCGTGGTATCCGCCCACTTTCTACGAATTGGTGTTGGTTGAATGGAGCACTTCCGACTGCTGTAAAACGATGAAATTTGGTAAAGTGGTAGGACTTAAATTGCATACAAATAAAAAAATATAAAATTTGAAATTTTCCATTCAGGGGCGTGGTATCCGCCCACTTCCTCAGAACTGATGTAAATTATACATGGCGCACTTCCGATTGCAGTAGAACAATGAAATTTGGTAGAACCGTAGGGCTCAAATTGCATATAAAGGACCAAAAATAAAAATTGGGCTTCTCCATTCGGGGGGCATGGTATCCACCCACTTTCTGAGAAAATGTTTAATTTATATGGAGCACTTCTGATTGCCGTAATTAAGGTAGGTATGTTAGTGTTAGGTATCTTGCAAGGACAAGAAGAAATAATTGAAGCGCAAATCAAAACAACCAATAACAAAAAGAAAATATACCAAAAGAAATAGGAAGCTTTAAACTAAGTTGAGTACACCCTTCTATCTTTCCGTATCTTTCGAGATTTTGACATGGCAAAATATTAAAATCTTTGCAAAAAGGAGTGAGATCAGACCAAAAACATAAATGTTAAAAAAAGACACATTACATTACATATTACACTACTCCGTAGATAAATCTACGAAGTAGAGACACTTAAAGCACTGGCAACTGAGGCCATCGGCTTAGACAACACAACAGAGAGAGACAGACAGAAAGAAAGAACAACAGAGGAAAAACACATGTCAACAGCACACGGTTGGTATTTGAACGGTCCCCCATCCAAGTACTAACCATGCGCAATGATGCTTGATTTCGCTGATCGATGGGAAGCGATGCTTTTTTTTTTTTTTTTTTTTTAATTCATTTTTATTTCATTCAATCTTATAACTATCTTAATGCTAGACAAAAATTCATAAAACTAGCCTACTTATCAATAACTTACAACTAACTTACTGGCCCCATACGGGCACTCTAAGTTAAACTATATTCTTATAACTACTGCCTTTCGGCCTAAAAAAACTATGTCGAATTCAATTACTATATCTATTTTTTTTTGTTTTCTCGAGAAAATTTTAAAAAAACTCGGATTCTTTATCATTTTGACTTTTTTATATAAAACTTACAAACTAAAATTAAACTAATTAAAACTACCTAAAACCACTTAAACTACTTAAAATAAACTAAAACTACCTAAAACCACTTAAAACTACTTAAAATAAACTAAAACTAAAATAAAACTACCTAAAACCACTTAAACTACTTAAAATAAACTAAAACTACTTAAAAACTAGAACAACCACAGCGGAGTTTTTTTTTTTTTTTTTTTTTTTTTTGTACATTTGAAGAATGTAGGGTTTTTTTTTTTTTTTTTTTTTTTTTTTTTTTTTTTTTTTTTTTTTTTGCCACTGTGCCTATTCTTTTTAAAACTAAACCTGTGACTAAAAAACAGGTATGCAAGCCGGCCACGGCTCTAAAACCCCACCCCGACTACCCATTGTCAAATACCGATTGAAGCCACCAAAACTGGTTCTCCTGCTTCACCCTATCAGTTTTGTCCCGTTCGGACACAGCCCTACTGAACCGTAGGAGCTCTTCTCCGTCTTGTGCCACGACGTCCCGAGTGTAAAGGAGCCGCCGGTCCACGGTTCTTCGTCTGACGTGGTAGATTAGCGGTACTGCCAATCTATCCTGTATCAGACCGCATCTATCTAAATAGAGGAATGCCTCTGGAGGAATGAAGCCACTCAAGCGTGCATTTTCAAAATATTCGTCATTTGGGTAGAACGCCCCGAAAATCAAATTATTGGTCGAAGTCATAGCCCTCGCAATGTGACCCCGAATAAGTTTTATCACGAAATTGTCAACTCTGTTGATCCGAGCCCCGTTGTATAGAGCCTCGTTCGGATAATAGTGAACATAAGAAGATTCGGGTGTCCGATGCAAACCAGTACAGCGTCGAAGACACTGCCGCTCGAACACCCGAATTCTCTCCATCTGAGATGGAGCAACGTTGAACCACACTGGACAACCATAAACGATCATCGGCCGTATGAGGGCCATGTAGCAAATGACCTTCACTCTGGGGTCAAGCCGACTGCTGTAAAACAGTCGTTTCGTCAGACCGAAGGCTCCTCTGGCCCTGGCCAGCGCAGCATCTATATGTCTGTCGAAATACAGATACTGATCCAACCAGATACCGAGGTACTTCACTACACTTTTGCTCGTTAATCGCTGCCCGTGAGGATCAACGATGACCATCTTGCGCCAATTCTTGCGCGTATCCCGCGGGGCTCTAGCCAACGGAGTCCGGAACAAAATTGTTTCCGACTTCTGGACATTTATTTTCAGTTTCCAGTCATCGCAATATCGCTGAATCTTCTCAAAGTCACGCTGCAAGAGAATTCTAATAACCTCAACCTTTCGGGCCGTTCTGTACGCAATTAGATCGTCGGCATACGCTATTGAGTTCGGAAGGCTACCTATCAGATCACTGGTGTGGGAAGCGATGCTTTCATCAAAGCCAAGGCCGTTGACTGTTAAAAAAAGAGCCAAGTTCTTCTATACAAAAACCTTTGTGTAACAAGTCAGCCGTGAAAAGTACTGAGATCTAAAAGTACGCCAAGTTCTTACTTCATGAAGGTTTAATACCGAATATTTAAAGTAGAATAATATTGAAACAGCTACAATGTAGTAGAGAAATTTTATTATTTAATGATTACTGACTAAAATTTGATGGGCTTACTTGGCAAGTTTGTTTTTATGCCCAAATTCGAAAGGTTCTAAAAACTTGACAAGTGAACCCATCAAATTTTAGTCAGTAATCATTAAATAATAAAATTTCTCTATTACATTGTAGCTATTTCAATATTATTCTACTTTAAATATTCGGTATTAAACATTTATGAAGTAAGAACTTGGCGTACTTTTAGATCTCAGTACTTTTCACGGCTGACTTGTTACACAAAAGTTTTTGTATAGAAGAACTTGGCTCTTTTTTTAACATTTATGTTTTTGGTCTGATCTAGAATCACATCAAGATACTTTGCATGATCTGAAATCTTCAGCGGGGTGCCTTCAATTGAATGTATTCTGAAGTTTGGTATTTTCCTTTTATTTGTGAAGAGGACTAATTCTGTTTTTGACGGGTTAACCATCAGGCCGCACTTTCTAGTCCATCTATTAACCTTAGAAAGGGCGTATTCAATCTGTTCACTGATAGTGGGTAAGAATTTACCTGTAGCTAATAACGCAAGATCGTCAGCGTAGGCTACTATCTTTACACCAGTGTTTTAAATTAATGAGAATTGTGTTCATAACTAATACCCAAAGGAGTGGTGAGAGAACTCCCCCCTGTGGGGTACCCCTGGATGTGGACACTCTCATCTGTATCCCTGCCAGTTCCGAGTTAATTTGCCTGTTCTTTAGCATGCACATAACCCAACGTATTATCGAATTATCGATTTTATAGTCTACTAGAGCTGCCTCTACCGCTTTATTGTTCACGTTATTGAAGGCTCCTTTAATATCGAGAAACGCAGCAAGGGTATATTCTTTGTCGCTCAATGTCTTCTCAATCGTGCTAACGACGCTGTGAAGTGCGGTTTCTACACTCTTCACCTTTGTGTAGGCGTGCTGAGCTGGGGATAAATCAACCAGTTTCAGAGTGCCACGAATATGTAGGTCTATCAGTCTTTCAAACGTTTTAAGAATAAACGATGTCAGACTAATTGGCCTGAAATCTTTTGCTTCTGTATGACTGGGCTTGCCAGCTTTTGGAATGAAAACCACTTTGACTTCGCGCCATGATAAAGGAACATATCCCCATTTTAGACTGTTAAGGAATATGTTTTTCAGGAGCGGTATTATTTGGATTCCGCTTTTCTGTAGCATCATTGGGAAGATGCCATCAAGGCCAGGGGATTTATACGGAGAAAAGGAATGGATTGCCCATCTTATCTTTTCTTCCGTTATAATATCCGATGGTATAATGTGTTCCGTGTAGGGTTCTGTTTCCAGGTTGCTGTCATATGACCCGCAACCCGGGAAGTGAGTATTTATCAAGTGCTCAAGAGTCTCATTGCAGGATTCTGTCCAGCACCCAGTGGGCGTTTTTAGAGATCCTAAAGGGATTGAATCTTTGGAAAGAATTTTCCTTAGTCTAGCAGATTCGTTTGTCCCTTCGATTTCACTGCAAAAAGTTCTCCATGAACTTCGTTTCGCTCGTTGCGTTTCTGCTTTAAATTTTCGTTGACTGGTTTTATATACTTCCCAGTCATTCTCATTTCTATTGTTTTTGGCAGCATTGAAAAGTCTTCTTGTTACTTTTCTCAAGTTACCGAGTTCTACCGTCCACCAGGGTGGTTTCTTTTTTCCTTTCCCTATATGTTTCAGTGGACAACTTTTTTCGAAGGCGCTACTAAGAATCACCCTGAGTTCTTCTGATGCTTGATCAATATGCTTGGGTTCTTGAATCGCAGTGTTATTGAAATTTTTGAGTTTTTTCTCTAATTCCCTATTAAAGAGATCCCAGTTGGTGTTTCTGAAATTCCTATAAGGTTTCGGAGTTTCCACTGTATCATTTATCAAGAAGCCTATAAGCCTGTGGTCTGAGAATGATTCTTCTTTGAGAACATTCCATTGGTCGATTGAAACTGTATCTGAATTATTAGTAACAGTTATATCAATCACTTCTTCCCTGTTTTTTATAACAAAAGTGGGCTCATTGCCCCTATTTGCTACCAGTAAATTATGTTCTATAATAAATTCAAAAAGAGACTCACCTCTACTGTTGGTGTCGGTACTTGCCCATTGAGCATGATGTGAGTTAGCATCACATCACCACGTCCCATCCTTCGATTGCTGCTCGCTCTACTAGCTGGACTGTTAGGTCTGCAGGTGGTCCCTCCGTCCCGTCATATGGCATATAGCAAGATGCCAGGATGAGTGGTGGGAGCCCGATCCGCTCTAGCTTCACGACAGTCTGGTCTAGATTACTATATGTAGATAGAAGAAAAAGATTAAACTGTTTCTTAGCTACAATGCAAGTTCTAAAATTACTGTTTGATACCACTTGTGCAGTTTTGAAAAGTGTAAGTCCTTTTGAGTGCAGGCCCTTAATTTTGCCACCTGCGATCCAGGGTTCTTGAATAAGCTTACTAAGTATGGGTGAAAAATGCTTACACGATGACTGAAATATCAGCTGCATATTTCATATTTATATCCTGCAAGAAATGCGCATGTTAAATATTTTCCGAGATACTGCGTCAGCTACTTAAGCCAACATCAACTTCACAGTTTATCTTAGGGCCAGTAAGTTAGTTATAAGATGTTGATAAGTAAGCTAGTTTTTATGAATTTCGTGTCCACCTTTTAAAAAAATATAAGATTAATGTTAGTAAAAATTAATTTTAAAAAAACATCAACTATAAATAACATTTTATACTGAAGTAGATCCTTCATAAGTTTCAATGGCATTTGCCATTTTTTCATTGAATTCAAATCCCCATATCGTCATCTAATTTATTCTTTTTAGTTTTAAGCTAAGTGTACACGATTGGTAGATCTTACAATATTGTCTGATCTGTCAGTGAAACACATGCTTACAATGTCTTACAGCCGTGTAGTCTAACAATTAATTGTGAAAATTTGTCTGACAATTCATTGTCACATCATTGTCTGACAATTAATTTTAAGAAACTAAAATCATGTGTATTCTAGCTGACAATCGTGTAATCTGGCAATTAATTGTAAGAAAATGTATCTGACAATTAATTGTAAGAAAATGTATCTGACAATTAATTGTAAGGCGGTAAATTGTAAGGTATTTGATAATCGTGTACACACAAAACTTATTGTCAGCCCTGTCAATTTTTATCGTTGCCTGACGTTTCTGACAATGAAGAAATTTTAAGGTGTACGTTTTTTAGCATCATACAATATTTTCATTGTCAGACAATTTGCAGCCAAAGTTCAAATGAAGAAGTTTCCATAACCAACAAAAACTACCAATCTCTTACAATTAATTAGTAGGTATTTAGCCAGCTATCTGAAAATAAATTGTCAGCCAACTTCTGGCAATAAATTGTAAGAGATTGGTAGATCTACCAACCGTGTACACACACAACTTAACTGTCAGCTCATTGGTAGATAATTGTCAGACATTGTCAGGTCTGACACCAATCGTGTACACTTAGGTTTACAAACAGCGCTGAGTGCATCCCTTACATATATCGATTGTGCTGTCAAAATGATTAATACTGTATCGAGCCCCTGCCAAGCTTATTTTGTACTTATATTAACTTACAATAGTTGTGTATAATGTTTATACTTTAAAACTGAAGATAGTATTTTTTTCTGTGAGTTATTGATTTTTTTCATACAAAATTCGTTTTCGGTACAATTGACATCATTTCAGTACAATTTTATTCCAGTTTTCAGTACGATTGAAAAATCTCATTTTCCATCCCTGTTAGGTTACCTGTCAAAACCTTACAGCAACAATCGCCAAGCCATTCAGGCCCTAGAAGACAATATCCGCCGTAAAGCAGTTTTCATTAAACTAAATGCTTTGCTCTCGCGTGTTCACAAATTTCGCTGAACACCCTTTATTTTACTGTTATTATTTTGTCTTGGATAACGTTAAAATGTAAAGTTCAAATTGAGATAGATGGCTATAGTTTCTATGGCAAAAATCGTAGTTCAGGCCAGGAGCCAAGAGATGGCCTCTGAAATTAATAGGTATGTATATATTTATACCATTTTTGCACCGACAGCTCTAATGTTGGTAGTGAGAAGTTGAACCATATTCACAGAGCGTTTGTATGGAAATTTCATACGACTAGCAGTCCATACATAATACGTCAATGGTCTATAACATGATGGGAAAACACCCCTGTGCGAAAACCATAGTTTCCAGTTTCCAATGGAAGAAATGTTTACATTTCCCTTACTGACAGCTTCAACTTATTTCACATTTACCTAAAAATTATTTTTTCTTTTATATTGAAAAGGTTGAAGTGTTCAAGTTTTTTATTTTGCAGTAATTCAAATTTTTAAAACAAGTAAAATGTATAGTGTGCTTGTAATTACTGAACAAAGTGACAATAGAAATATGATGCGCATTCCCAGACGTCATTTACGAGATACCACTAATGCATTTGAAATGCCCGGAGAAAGATTTCGTGAACTTTCCCAATCATCTTTGGTTTTTTTAATATTTGAATTTGGTCCGCCGAATTGGCCTCTCGCGAACTCTTAATGTGTTGCCATGTAATCTACCAATTTTTCTTTTTGATCTTTTGAGATCCTTTGAATTTTCGACGGATAAAAATAATGATTTTCCTGATCAAACAACATACAAAATAAGTTATTTACGTTTTGTTTATTTTCCGTCATACCTATTTGATTTTTATTATTATTGTCTTGTTCTCACTTCTCACTTGTATCAGAGTGGTCGGATGATTTTGACAGAGAAATCGAAAGATTGTATCGACTTCAGACTTACAGATACAGTTTTTTCACATTTCTCCAATACTTCCAATAATTTTTCCATTTTTTTCTTGATCGAGTGAAAAAAAAAGTTACAGAAACAGTTGCGTGTGAGAAACAGAATTTTGTGTCATTCCGCAGTGTTTTTGTTCTGATTCGCACCGTTTATGCGAAACTCACTCGATGTGAGAGTTACAGAACATGCCTCCTGGCCATCAAACCAAACATGCCTTAGGTCACTAAAGCTACGTCCACACTTTGTCGATCCAAATTGTTTATTTACATTGTCAATCAACGTGGTCAATATTTTAAGTCAACACTCTAAGTGCCAATATAGATGTCTAGAGTGTCATTTGTGTTGATCATAATTTCAGAATAATTTGTGTACTTTTTTCTCATCATGAAGATGCTATTCTTCTTCTTATCTGAGACATTCAACTTACCACTAAAAACAAAAACAAAACCAAAAACAAAAACAAAAATCAATAACCTTTTCCACAAATTGCAGCAGACAAAAGAAATGTGACAGCTCATCTCACTATTGTGTTGTTATTGTTAAGTTGACTCAACTTTGTTGATTTTAGCCCACTTTAATCTGGTTGGGCTCGGGTCAACAAGAAATGGTAAGATCAGCTATGTTCATTCACACAAATCAATACAATGCGGATGCGGACTCTGTTTAACGACATATCCTTGAGATCAGTCTGCTTAACAAATTGATAGGTACATTCTTAAAACGATTAGAATTAAACAACATTTTGACAAGTTGACAAGTAGAAAGTTATAAAAACCCTCTTTTGCTTGTTCTGCATTTGGCACGATAAAATACACCCCCAATTCGAACCCAAAACTATAAAAAAGAATACAAAAACAAAATATACTCTTCTTTTCCCAGGGGTATAGGTATCAAGGAATTTCGAAAAAGAAATTTTAATTTCCGTTCGAGAATTGTGTTCTTTGAATCTATTTCAATTTATTCCAATTATATTAAATTCTTTTCTTCGGCACTCAACGACTACAGCAAGGCAACAAGGACAGTCAATTTCGGGGATGTCCCGACCAGCCTGGCCCTGTCGGCTGGCCGGTGGTGGAGGTGGCAAAGCCGGAATCTATTTGGTTAAACACAATAAGCACAGGTCGAAGTCATGGTTTCATACTACCTAACCACACTGCAGATGTATGTCAGGCGCTACTCATGGCATGTGCGGAATCGAATCTACCAAGGAAATGGTAATTGAATTTTCACGTGAGTGGACAAATTTAATGCAACTAATGCATTCAATTTTTATACTGAGGTCTTTATGGAATTCTCTGCAACGCAGAAAGGTGCAACAAAATTCGACCTACACCTGTGCTCAATAGAGCGACCACCCTATATCGTACCTGTCTAATGTTCAGTCTTTGTCAGATGGCTTATAATGGGAACTGGCTATCTGCTCGCTCCGGTTATTATTTGCGATGCTGACTTTCAACTCCATATTTTTATAAACGAAAACTTGATGTACCAGTTTTGTGTGCTCGCCTTGTTATGAAATAAACTCCTTTTGGCCGAGTGGTTGTACACTTTAATGTGAGCGGTGGTATAATGGCATTATGCCATTGGGGTGTGTCCCCAATTCAAGGACGATGAGCGATGATGACAAGGAGTTCGTTTTGTGGGGAGTGAATGGGTTAATGCATTATTGATTGATGTTTGCTAATTTCATTTTGACTGATTATGTGGCGTTGTGAAATAGACAACGGGGCAATAAATAATAACGCAATAATGTGCCGTGACTGAGAGGAAGCAGCTGTTGCAGAGCTATCATTATATAGGTACAGTTGGAGATAATTTGATTAATATTATTTGCCCTTCTCTTCAATCAAATTGCAATTTCAGCTGAAGGAAATGTTGTGTGTTCTATAAGTCGTTAAGACGCAATTTCTACGTAATGATTTAAATCATTTTAGTTTAATGTTTAAAGTTAATGCACCTTCATTTTTTGTGTATGTCTTGAGCGCACTAAAGGGATTTCGACTATCCTTAAAATGTTGAGCACAGTGCGAGAGTTTAGGAAAGTTAGAGAGGATTAAAACGGAGATACCGATCCAAATTCGTTTTGAATATCTGATGACCATAATGGAAGGGAAATATTGAATCGGGTAAAACATTCCACATTCGTGAAGTGCTGATAAAAAAGAAACTCTGAATTTATCAGTACATCCGAAGTTGGGCTGAAAGGTTAACTGAGGGGCATTCACTGAAGCACGAGTATTGTGGTTGAATTGTTTGAGGAGAAGAATGCAACTGGCTATTTCACTGAAACACTGTTTATAAAAATAACGGTAATATAATGAAAAACAAGATACATTGTGGTGGTACTCGAGACATTCAAATGTTTCTGTTATACTTCCATCACCTATCATTTTTAAAACTCTTTGGATTCTATCCAAGAGACTCAAGTCAGTTATTGACACACCTGCCCAAATGTGTCAATTACACTCTAGCTTCTGATAAATATAGGCTTTATAGATTACAAATCAGATCGCAGGAAACCTAATTACTTAGCAGCGTTTTTGGCGACGTCGAATACGTGGTTGTTCCATACAAGGCGGTCTATGATTCACATACCAAGAGCTGCAACCTGGTCTGTTTCTTCAATGAAAGTGCAGCTCATGAATAGTGAAATGGGGGGGGGGGGATTCCGCTTTAACAACAGGAGACAGCATTGAGTCTTTAAAGCATGGAATTCTGGAATTCTACGCGGTTTTGGTTCCACATTTGACATTGTTATCGAGATCAGAATTTAATGAGCTTATCACATGCTGCCGTTATATATCCAAATCCTAAAAACAAGGACATGCATCTGGAAACAAATATGAGAAGCTGAGGGTACTGCCATCAGCAAAACAATTTAATGGAATAAAAGTTTCAGAAAAAAGATCATTGATGAATATGAAAAAGAAAGTCGGAGACAGAACAGAGCCCTGTAGCACAATCGCATTTATTTTATGAACTTCAGACTTGAAGTTTCTGATCCAATGAAGAAGAAATTCATAAATAAATACCAAATGCACACATTATCTATAAAAGAGCTTGATGCCAAACTCTATCTAATTATTTTGAAACATCAAGTGCAGAAAGTAAGATTTTCTGCAAAACTATGTAAAGATTTATGCCAATGTTCACAGAGATATACTATCAAATCACCAGTGGACCTATTGCTACGACAGTCATACTACCGATCATTGAGAATCTTTCGTTCTTCAACATATTTCCTGAGCTGATAATTTTTCAGGGTTTTATGACTCTGAAAAGAAGGGATGAGGGAAAGAAGATTCCCTTTATTTTTAAAGAACTTGAGGAACAGCTTTTCAGAACAATGGGAGGAATACTATCCGGGACAGCGGATTTGTGTATTTCGAGAACTTTCAGTACTCTTGTAACTGTATGAATGCGAAAGAAGCCTTATCCCATAAAATTGTTTACGCACTTAATAGTCCAGTCAAATTAGTCCCTAAAATAGAAGTAAGGTTACAAAAATTCCCATAGAGCTAAAAATTGGTATGAATGTTCAGAATACTATTATAAATGAATTGTGAAAAGTCCCCATCAATCCCCCTTGTGCAAAAAATGTTATTGATGGTGAAAGTTTGCAAAAATAGGTTTTTTGCGTTTTTCAGCTGAACGGTGAGTTTTACAGCAAAAATAGTTCAGACAAAAATTGTAGATCATCCGATTCTCTAAAAATATATATCCACACTTTTTTCATAAGTATTGCCATTTCCGTGATATAGAGAGGTTGAAAGAATAGAAAAAAAATATTTTATTCGTAGGTAATATGGACGTTAATGTACTTTTATATACATTTTTGAACAGTTAAACGAGTAAAAATATGAGTCCCTATGTCTTTTACATACAATTTATAAAATTCGTCAAAAACTCCGCCCGTTTTTTCATTTAGTCGCATGGCCTTGAGTAACATCTGTCTTCCGTTCAATTGTCAGCGTGGCGATGCTCGTATACCTGCTCCGTTTCAAAGGTTTCATACTCAACAAAATACTGTAAGTCGTCTCGTAAGCTTTCCTTCGTAGTGACAACTCGCTTATATTTTGTAACAAAGGTTGTGCATTTTACTGTTTAAAAAAAATGTCGTTATTACTGTTGATCGCGGCATGAAAGCATTAATCGATGCAAGTATTGAAAAAGGTAATGAGTTTTCGGTGTACCTGAAAGACCAGACATCTTTAAAAATTCATGTGCAGTGTCGAAAAAATTATACTCGAAAAAGTAGCATTGATGACGTGAAAAGACGGCGCGGCGGCGCGGCGTTAAGAAGAAGAAGCTGTTTCATCAAAAATAAGTCCTCCTCGTACTAGAGCACGAGTAAGTGAAACTACATTTTGTTTCAATAAGTGTTGTTTATTTTGCGGCAATGAGTTAAATGAAGAGTTGGAGAATAAAAAATCACTCCAGTACCGACGTAAGATTTTTAAAGTGACTACACTTTCGTTCAAAGACAGTATTCTAACTAAAGCTAAAACTCGTTGTGATGATGTAGCCAAAGCTGCTCGAATTGAATTTGAATATGATTTAGTCGCTGCCGAGGCTAAGTATCATAAAGATTGCTACAATTCTTTTTGAAACCGACCACCATAGCTGGGCATTAACTCGTTAATCCGTTAATCGTTAATTAACGAAGTTAAAATTTTGATTAATGGATTAACTTTTAAGTTAACTTTTAAAAATGTTAACGGACACGTTAAATCTGTTAATCCACGTTAAGTCCGTTCATCGCTAATCCAATGCCTACTATTTACCGCGCGGCGCGAAAAACAGGTTCAGACAAGTATGAGACAAGTTCCGTGGGGCGCGGGTGAAACAAAAACAGCTAGGTACGTATTATATTTTGACGGCGCGTGCGAGTGAGAAAACTGCTAAGAGATTCGATTCGTTTGATCATTTCATTATGCCGCTCGTCCATGTGCGCGATAAGTTCAACCAACTTCATTCAACTTTTTATTCAACTCTTTCGTTGGATAAACGAATTTACAACCTCCTACACTAGTGCAGCAACTTACGTAATTCACGTTGAGCAACTAAAGTTGAACAAAATGAGTTTGGAACCCCGTACACATAATTGACCAAGTTTCCCATATGTTGATTAACCCCGCACACCTAGTTGATCAACTCTTAAAACTTATTCCAGTGTTGAATAGCTCCGTACACCTAGTTGACCAACTTAATCAAATGTTGAATAACCTCGTACACTAGTTGATAAACTTGTTAGATTTTGACAAAAAAAAATTTTTTCCAGTTGATCAACTGCGTTTTCGATATTGTTGCTCAACCAGTTGATGAACGAGTTGATACCTTCGTACACTTAACCAAGGATCACTCGTTGGGGAACGCGTTGAACGCACCATGATAAACAAAATTCAAAGTTTAGGCAATTGCATTTTCGAGTAAATTTGAGACCAAGCCAATTCCCTGGCATCTCGATTTTTATAAGAAGGGCTCTTAATGTCCCATATATTGGGCTTTTCCTCAATTGCTGAAATCATTTGCAAAATTAATTCCGTGGTCCACTCTGATTTTTTATCACCTTCCATGACGAAAAACCAAAATAAAATACAGTTTGCAAGTTCATGGCAACGCAATAGTTCAACCACGTAGACACATTTCATGACCAATGCGTTGAACAAATAATGTGCAACACATGATCTTGAAAATGTTGCTCAACGTGTTGATCGAATATTTTCAAGGAGCAACACGAGCTCGTACACTACCCGTACACTTATTGCGCAATTCGTTGAGCAACGGCCAACAACTAGATCTAACCTGTTGGTTGAACAGAATTGAAGGCACCGTACATTAGAGTTGAATGCCTTGAATTCGAAATTTGTGCGTTGATCGCCTAGTGGACGACCGGCATTACTTAGCGCCGGTGCTCAGAGAAAAAAATATAAAAAATGCAATTTTTATCACATGTTAACGGATTAACGATTAACGTTAACTTGCGTTAATTCTTCCGAAATTTAACGCTTTAACGTTTAACGAAGCTAACTTTTTTAGTAGCGGATTAACGATTAACGAAGTTAACTGTTTGATTAACGGTGCCCAGCTATGCCGACCACTGGGGGTAAAGTCGGTTGTCCCCAAGATGAAGCTACAAATATTGCGATGAGAGTAATGTTTAAGTTTATTGAAAATAACGATGATTGTCAATTCACATTAGACGAATTGAAAAGTATTTGTAAAAAATCAACAATATATAACAGAACCATTAAAATGCGATTGAAGTTGGATTATGGTGATAAAATTATTATTACAGAGAAATCAGGATCATTAACATTCGTATGTTTTATTGATAGTCACCATGATATTTTAAATCAAGCTTGGTACGAAAAAAAAGCAGATAGAAAAGAAGAGCGATTTCGCATCTTAGAAGCTCCAGCAGCAATTATTCGAGAGGATATTCAATGTGCAGTGTTAGATAATTCTAATTATCCTTCACCAGGACATTCCAAAGTCACTGACTTTATTTCTTGGAGAAGGTTATTTTAAAAAATAAACGCTTCAATTTACAACATCTACAATTAGCAGCATGAATATTAGCCAGAGTATTATGAGTGCTGTTCGGCCTACGTCTTTCAAGTCCAAAGATGAAGAAAAGTAAGATGAAGAAAAAGAAGAAGAAGAAAACGAAGACAGTACACTAGAAGTTCCATTGGATAATTATGAATCCGACGAATAATTCTTCCAAATTATTTTTTCATTTAAATCCTACTATCCTACTTTCCTACTATCCTACTAATATTATAAATGTGAATGTTACGATGTATGGATGTTTGTTACTCAATAACGCTTGAACAACTGAATGGATCTTGATAAAATTTAAAACACAAAAAATTTATAGTCTGGATTACCGTATAGGCTAATTTTTTTTTATTATCAAAGGAGGGAAATTGGGTGGTCGAAACACCCCAAAATTATTTATCTCTACTTCTATCTTCGTATTGCATGGAAATGTAGTACATATACATAAGTAGTTGCATTGAAATGCCATACTTTGGTAGTGCGGGCCCAGAGGAGGGGCATTGTTTGATTAATTTACCTAAGCATAGTAACGATAAAAACACTCAAAAAAGTTTTTAAAAAGAATGAAACAAAAATAAAATTCTCCGAATTAAAAACAAAAAAAATTTGACAAATATTTGTGTGTCTTTGAATTTAAACTATTTTAAGGTAAGTTAAACTTTATGTGCCTACAGGTTTAACTACATACATTATAGGATAGTTACATACGTATGTGATTTGCTCATTGTTTGTTAGTTTTTTTTTCAAAATATTCTTCGCTTGGCTCCATTACCTTCAAGAAAATGACTTGATTTGATTTATTGGTTTGCTGTTTTGTTTTAATCCAGGTACATGCATATGTTAAATAAAAATAATTCGTACGCTTTCAACTTCTCATGTTGAACAGGAGATCAGTTGTGACAGTTCTTGGCTAAGCTAAACGTGTTTATTATTTCAGTGGTAAATCGTCTTTTTCAAATAGAGCTGTTCAGCGATGACACACAGAAGTAAAATAAACACCCAAAAACAACATTCCGTACTTCACACAAGATTTCCAATGCAAGAAAAACTGAGCGAATCTACAGAAACTTTTAGACAGATGATTTATTTTGAAAAACTTCAGTTGAAAAAAAAATTTGCTTGCGGGAGTTCCCGCACGGGTACGCTAGTATTACATAATTTACACAGCTTTCAACATTTTCAATACTCAATTTGAATTCAATAGGATCACAATAGATCGTGGAATAGGCCTACCGGGGAAACCACGTTAAAAAAAAAGCCCCAAGCACACGACCTCATAGGTGGTGTGGAAACGTGTGCATATTATGAATAAAATAATTTTTTCAGTTCTTTGAACCGCTGTATCACGGAAATGGCAATACTTATGAAAAAAAGTGTGAATACATTTTTTGTAGAGAATCGGATGATCTACAATTTTTGTCTGAACTATATTTGCTGTAAAGCTCACCGTTTAGCTGAAAAACTCGAAAAATCTATTTTTGCAAACTTTTACCATCAATAAAATTTTTTGCACAAGGGGGATTGATGGGGACTTTTCACAATTTATTTATAATAGTATTCTGAACATTCTTACCAATTTTTAGCTCTGTGGGAATTCTTGTAACCTTCAAAGTCTTATTTGACTGGACTATAAGTCATGACTCTTTCTAGAAGCGTCTGAATTAATAGCAATCTAATAATAATAAATAATAAAATTCTCCGTAAAGAAATCCCGCAAACCATGGAACGAAAGCCCGCAAATTCATACCTTCCTTGATATAAAGCAACCACGTCAGACAAGCATAAATGTCAATAGTTTCTTTGGATAACAGTACGTTGGGTGGACCGCTTTGCGGGTTCTCAGAATTTGAATTCCCATTTGTCAGTCCTCTATAGTTACCACCCTGCTCGCCGTCTGTATTGTCCGTCGACCGTCTCGCCATCGTAGTCTGTCATCCAAGCCTTGTCCGTCTTTGAAGTATTGAAAATTCTGCAAAATATTGGCAAATCAGCTGGATTTTGTGATTTTGAAAATTTTCTGTTAAAATGACAGGTTCCCTTACGTAGAAATTTGTTTGCGGGATTTCGTTATGATCACTAAATGTGATTTTCTTTTGGGTTAAATACATTTGCATTCAAGTTGAACTTATTTGCTAAAGCAAAAAACTTTCTAAATTGCATTTACTAACCCAGAAAAACTTTATAAAATATTGCAGAAAATTAATCATTTTAACAAAAATATTGAACTTTCTAACCTCTAAAACTTTAATTAATTAATTTTAAAACTCTCCAAAACTTTAAATAAAGCGGTTCAATCTAATGCTTTTTAATTACGGTTGGCCTCTGAATAGGCAATTAGTTTCTCGAATAAATGGCAACTGTTTGAGTGCAGGGATAAATGAGAATGATCCACCCTACCAATCAACTTTCTCATTTAAAACCATAAAGAGTAACCATCCGCTTATAATCGAGCGCCCAAAAACCTTTGAGAAACTTACTGGCAATCAAAGTTGCTGAGTGTGCTTGGTTTCATAATATGCATTCGAGGTGGAAATTATAGTTTGAACCCTGTGACTTGTACGGCAAATTGAATTCATCGCCTCCACATATGCTACCCTGCATGTTCGACATAATATTATGCTTTCGTTTTTGACATTATGACAGTCATGCATGCAGATTAAATTTGATGAGGGCTTTAAGACTTTTAATTTGTACATTTGTACATTTAAATCTTCCAAGCCTAAAATTACTGTTCCAAGAATAAACTATCAATCGAAATTCTAAATTGCTATTCAAAGATTTTGATAACGAAGCTTCGATTGAATGACTTTCGTCTACTCCATTTATAGAACTTAGTTGGAAATGCAAGGAGTTTGTTAATAGGAACGAACATACATAGAAGTAAATGAATTACCTAACAGCCAAAGGTGAAATCTCCTTACAGAGTTCGTCTCCTTTGAAATACATACCTTACCTAGGTACCATACAAAGATTTTAGAACGGACCATGGATATACAGATGCAAACTCTCCCGCAGGACTTTCGTTTACACTCGTCTTCAGCAGTTGATGAATGGAGTTGACTATAGGATGTTGTAAGCTTGTAAACACTTCGTAAAAGGTAAAGAAAGCACCGAGTGGAGAAGAAAATCAAACAAATTTAAAAATTTTCATCTCTTCACTGTGTGTACATTTTCGTCGTGTCGTTGGTGTCGTAGCTTCGTTAGAAAATAAATAAAACTTGGGGTGTAAGCATTCAGATAAGAAAAGTGATACAAAAAAATGAGCAACAGCCATCAGCAGGGTAAAAATGCTTGAAACTGAAAAGGAAGAACCAACACCAAACGGTACATAATTAATTGATTGTTTTTGCACTTTTCGTGAGAATTTGCCTGAGTAGGTAAATGTTGAAATAATTAATGTTACATTGTGATATCGTTTAAGTTGTCCGAAACATGGATTTCAGGATTTCGGGGGCCTGACAAATAATTAGGTTTCCAGACATTCGGTGAAGTGGAACTAAGCCTTATAATTACATGAATGTGATTGTACATTCATTCCGTATTGTTATAAAGAGAAGCGGCGCAATATATTATGATATACGGGACTTCTCAAAATTCGATGCAGGTTTTACTAGTCTCTATAGGATCTTTTTTACATGTGTATATTTTAGCTCATAGCGCTTTCAGTTTTGAATTTGGGTAGTAGGTACTTTGTATAAAAAACTTATAGTACTCTCATGAAGACGAACGATTGGGGCGACATCTTAAGAATATCGAAAGTACTTGTTCGATTTGTCTCTGCCAAATTTAATAATAAAATATTTGCTTTTTTTATTACTAGTTTTATAACTTATCCTACTCTCCACTGTAAAATCGTGCGCCTATTTCAGCGTCACCACCAAGATAGCATTGGTAACACAAAATCACGCTCCATGACTATACTATAAACTATATATAAAGGGTGGTCCAACGAAAACGCAGGATGTTAATTGTAAAACAAAAAGTTTTCCGAGAATTATGTTAATATTTTTTATTATGATTAAAGGATGTATGACAATTATTTGTGGAACGATATCGACCAAATGCTCGCCACGGCTTCTATGGCAAACCTTTATCCAATGGTCCATATTTTTAATGACTCTGAGGTTTCATTTTCAATGTCGTTAATGTGCCGAATTATCTCATTCTTTAGCTCTTGAATTGTTCTTGCTTATTGACGTATACTTTTTCCTTTAAATGTACCCAACATGATCGTGGAGGCCAATTAACATCGCCACTACGTGAGATAACACGGCCATTGAATTTCTCGCGCAAAAGAGCCATTCTTTCGTTGGCTGTGTGGTGGCAAGTGGCGCTATCCTTTTGGAAGCACATATCGTTTAGGTCCATATCCTCAATTTTTGGCCACAAGAAGTCCGTTATCATCTCGCGATAGCGAACACCATTCACGGTAACTGCTTAACCAACCTCATTTTCAAAGAAGTACGGTCCGATGACGCCTCCAGCCCATTAACCGCACCAAACAGTCACTCTTTGGATGCATCGGCTTTTCAACAATCACTTGTAGATTCTCATTTGCCCAAATGCGGCAATTCTGCTTTTTAACGAATCCACTGAGGCGAAAGTGTGCCTCATCGCTGAAGATGATTTTTTTTGTAAAGTCACCATTCACTTTTGTCTGTTCAACCAACCATTCGGCGTATTGACGACGTCGACGCTTGAAATGGTCAATAGGCTTCAGCTCTTAGGTCAATTGAACCTTGTAAGCCTGTAAGTTTAAATCTTTATTCAAAATTCACGTCAGTGATGCTAGTGGGATGTTCAATTGTTGGGCACGATGACGAGTCGATGTTGACAGCTCTTCTGCCACACTACCGCGAACAACAGCAATGTTTTCCGCAGAACGAACTGGGCGAGCATTAACAGGTGTTTTCATATTTCTTACAGACCCGGTTTGCTGAAACTTGCTCACAATTCTACCGATTGTGGACACATTTGGTCGATTATGCTGACCAAAAAAATCACGAAGTGCACGAAATGCATTTTGATTTGAACGCCCATTTTGGTAAAAGGCTTCAACAATCTTAACGCGCTGCTCAATTATGTACCTATCCATGGTTGAATTTGTCAAACACTGAAACAAAGAAATGTCAAATTAAGTTTGACAAAAAACTTGACGTTAAGGTGTGACTCACAATTAACATTGTGCATTAGGGTTGGACCACCCTTTACAAAGGTAATATTTTTGGGCTTAGATGTTTGAATATTTTTAGTCCAGCAAAAAAATAAGTGAGCATTCTGAGTATATCCAAGAAACAGAGACAGGCCTAATATCACCAGTCACAGTAAACATCTGGCGGTTGGTACATGAGTAGCAGCATACTAGGCCTCACATCTTTGGAATTGTAATGAGGGTATGGTCAAGAGCCCCAAATATGCACGAATTTAATTGTAATGAAACCTGTCAAGGAATATAAGGATAAATGAACTTTTGGATCTGTACGTGGAATGTAACGTTTTCCAATCTGCAGTCAATCAATAAACAAATTCCCTACACTAGTGTGGTATGGACAATGAACAATACATACTCTATTCAAAGAGAATTAGGAATAAAGAAGAAGATACAAATACAATAAGGAAATATACGGGCTATAATTTCTACCTCGGAGCATTTTTCTTCATATCGTTGATCCATTTCTTATTTAAAATTTAAAACTTGCTATATCAACCCAATGATGAGTTTATTCCCGCGACAATAGCTTTCTCACTATTTTCCTCAAAGAATGATCTTTCACACTTTTTCTTCGAACCTACAAAATCTCTCAAAGGGAATCCATAAAGAAGACCTCTCACATAACCCCAATACATAAAACTGAGCCAAAGTGTTAAATTAGAAACTATCATCACATTAATAAACTTTTACATATGCCCAACATTTTAAGATTTTTGATTTGGATAAAATTTGAAGTAATCGTAAAAATAGCTACACAACAACTTACCTTGTTGAATTCATAACCTCTACGTTCTCAGTCTTAGAGGACGGAAAGAGAGATGATGCTCAAACTGTCTACCCTCATCATTAAAAAATTTCTTATTCTACTCCGAGGTCCTCCAAGGCAGCCACTTAGATCCTATTCTTTTTATTTTTGGTTCTAACGAAATGATCATCAAATATTCCCATAAATCACTCTACGCTGATGATCCCAAGTTTCTTAATGATTTCTTCGTAACACGTTGATCCTACTCTTATTAAAGTTAATCTTGACAGTTTTTCAATTTTCTAGGAACTAAATATTGCTTAATGCCAATCAATCACTTTTTCATGAAAACACATCAAATCTCCCGTCTCTAACTTCTCCATTATTAATCCATACTCACCAAGGAGTCGATTCACTACCTCGGCAATTAAAATTATTCAGAGCTCACATATATGGCGAGGTTATTCTGAAAGTAAACTTTGCATTTGACTTTGTGAAGAATTCTCCTATCAAGTGTGAACCCCTTAAAACATATCAAACGTCCATAGTCACGAACATTCAACGTCGTTTCCTACGATTTTCATAGATGCTAAATCCGTTGTAAGACCTCCTTCACCTAATTTAATTGAATACCCTGGTAGAACGAATAGAAATAACCGACATTTTCTTCATTCATTGACACTTCTATCTTTTCAATACTAATTTCTGTAACCTAAGAAATCTCCGCCTCTTCTATCTGCCACCCATCGTAATTCTTATGGCTCCAATTAACCTAAGATTCGTACGCTGCTGAGGATAAATTGTAATATTAACTATTTTGGAGCGAACGTAATGATTCTTTAAAATCATCCCATCCTACTTTGCTAGTTTCTAAATTAGAACCTCTAAGTAAAACAAAATTTTCGAATGCTCACTTGATTTTTTGCATCACTGTAATATCAGCAAAAATGCTGCAGTGCAAAACCTATTCTTAATATATGGTTTTTCTTCCTTCTACATAAATTATGATCCATCTATCTTGCATTGAAAAAGCCCTAGTTTTTAAGAAGCCTTCACATTATGGTGATCTGGGTAAATCAACTTCACTCGTCAACAATAACATTTTTACATGCTGATCAACAGCGTTAATCAACTTTTGTTTACTCGAACCCAACCCAATTCAAATGGATAGAAATCAACAAAGTTGTGTCCACTGATTAATCATTTTTTAGTCTGGACGTGTTCATCAATGTAAATGTCAGCTGTCAGATTCGTTTTTTCTGCAGTCAATACATTATTATAACTTATGGAATTTATTATATTCTTTTGTTTTAATTTTGCTGTTTATTGAGATTAATTGGAGAGATGAGAAAACCCTGACATTCATTCCGTTCTTGTGGGATCAAACGATGGAAGGATATAAATTTCGGGTTGAATTACCTGCCGACTTTAATTTGTAGGTTCTAACCCCAATTTGGTAAGCAAAGACTAAAAAATGTCTAGCTTATAGAAGCGGGAAAGAATAGACTTATAATAATGGTATGCATATCCTTCCACGATAGCCAATAGAGATCCTGGTTTAGTACAGAAACAACAGAGACCAAAAAAGGTATCTTCCTCAATCATAATGGAAACAAAAACATACACAAATTATTCTGAAAATATTTTCAGCACATATGACAGATTAGACGTCAACATTGATATGTTCACTTTTACTAATGTCGATTTCCTTTACACATCAGAAATCAATTTCTGTGTGAAGATTTCGATCTCTCGACAGATTTTACGTTCATTCACACCAAAAAAATCGATTTTTGTTGACAGAGATCAAATTCTTCGAATCCGTATTTGAAGAGGGATTTACATGTTAACGAAATACGCACCCCAAAAGAAAGACTTTGACAAGGGATCGAAATCCCTAGTGTGTAAAGGAAATCGACATAAGACTATGTGGACTGGTTAAAATGTTGACCATTGTTAATCGGATCGGTATAGTGTATACGCAGCTATACTGGAAATTGGAAATTCAATAAATTTAAAAGTACATATGTACATATATGTGAATAAAGATAGAATGAAAGTGTGTCGGGTATCTTCTTTTTCGAGGGTGAAGCTGTAAAGAAGTATATAAATGGGACAGTATGACAGTGTGATAGTTTATTCGAATGACAATATGGCACTATGACAGTCTGACAGTGTGAAAATACGTTTTCTGATAAAGATTGTCGAAACTTCATTCTTTCTAAAATCTTCTAGTCAACATTTTGCTGGACATCTCTGAAAATAGACAAAAAAAAATCTTGCGGTTTTCAACAAGAAAATATTTTTTTGAAAACAATGTCATGCTTTCAAACTGTCACAATGTCAATCTTAAACATTTTTTTCAAGCTTCAAAGCCGAAAATACCCTCTGCCTTAACAAAATGTCATAACTTTTAAATGTGACAAAAAGCGAATGGGCTGGATCCGTCTTTATTTTCAAGAATATTTTCAAAAACCTTTCGAACTTCAAACTATCCTTATATTAAAAATAAACCTTATAATAATGTCAAAGCGAATGATATGATAATTCTTCAAGAAAATTATGCAAATTTTCCAACATTCTGTTTATCGTCACTCGTAAGAGATATACAAATTAAACAAAGAAAAAACTTCCGAGAATCTTTTCTATTCAAATGACAAATCCCCATTTTCTAAATCTCCTACAAGTTCTACTTTCAATTTTGTCAGTTTTTTCTTACTTAGAGCACAAAAACGACAATTTTTCTTGTGTAAACTCATGCACGAAGCTAATTTAAAGATAAATTCTAAAACGCTGTTTAACAAATTATACCTCTGTCAAGGCTTCACAAATGAATATAATCCCTTCTGACACTGATTGTCTTTGGGCATTGACCGAGGAAATCATAAACCCTAATGCTCCACTTTCTCGTTGTCCTTTAAAAAAAAAATTATATCATAACCTAACTCTGTGCACTATATCGCACTACAGTCCCAAGATGCACGAGCCAAAACAACCACCTACCGCCCACGCTAGCTGACATTTTCCTTTTTGTCCGCAACTATAAAACTCTTAATACGCGCATCCGGTTGATGTCAAAAACACATCCCCAAGCCCGAGCCCATTACGAGCCCAGTTAATGCACACACACATTCACAGAAGAGGAATACGGCTTGCTGCCTTTCGCTCGGCCTTGCTCCATATTTTCCGTTCTTTTGCACCCTTTGTGATGTTTTAGTATTTTTTTTTTTTCAATGTTCTTCTTTTCTGTTTAAACGAAACGTTAAACATGACTTTATTACAACGTTAAACAATAAAACTCAATGTCACAATAACTTTTGATCCGTTCAAAGGATAGATCCTTAAAAAAAATATATACATAATACATATATAAAATATGTTTAAGTTAAATATCGCATATTGTTTCTATGTACGATTTACACAAATTTTCAATCAAATAAAATGAACGACAAAAGGATAAGGGTGGGCTCAAATACATCCTAGTTATAATCTGGGCAATTGTGTTGGATTTTGGTTATTAATTTTAGACATACATTTACGAGTATATCGAATTTTTACTTTCATGTAAGACCTACATAGCTATATACAATTTAAAAATTGGGGTTTTTATTAAATTTAAATTTAAAAGTAGATTCAGATAATATAAGAATCGATTTATATTTTCTTGCAATAAGTTTTCACAATTTATATTTATATTTAAAAATGTCACATTCAAAAGTGAAATAGAAAAATTATTGAATGAGGAATGAGAATTTGAATTGGAAAAAATAAATATTTAATTTCATTTTCAAAAATTTTTTATTGACGGATAAACAATATCGAAATATATAAACAAAGTTCAACAATGACATTTAAAAATGTTTTTGACATACTAATGATAGGTAGTTAACTATTAACCTTTTTTACGAGTATTACCAGATATGAGCGATGTAGTTGTAAATATCAAAAACAACAACTTGAGATCCTGCTGTTTATCGGGATCATGTTAGCTTTGCAAATAGTGTCAGTAGCAGGGTTGTCGAAGTAATGCAATTGCAGTATTTGTACTACTTTTTGAAGCTCCGTACTGCCGTACTGCAAACATAGCCGAAGTACTGCTTTTTTTTATCGTCAACTTTTCCATACAAAATCTTCAAAGCATTTTCTAAATGCACTCAAAAACTATTCTCTACGTACATACCCAAAAATCAAATTAAAAGCGACAAGCCATTAGCCATACGGATCCATTTATTCTATTCTCTTTTCAGTCCGTTTGTTTCTCTTTCTGTCGTCATATAAACTGTTTTAACTGTTTTTCTTGAACAAACTCTTTTAAATGAAACTCATAAAATTTCAAAAATCTACTACGTGCCACTCATGTATACGTAGTTAAAATTTGTAAAACACTTTTTAGTACTTCAATTAAAAATTCAAATTCTAAAATTCTTTTTTTTTTTAAGTTTTGATATGCAATGTTGCTTAAGCTTTTTGAACGCTTCTGTATAAAAATTTCATTAAAATTCGATATGATAATGCCAACAATTGAGAAAGAAAAAAATTGAAAAAATGGTTCTACTGTAGGTATTGTCAGTAATGACTGAATTTGAATTTTTTTTTACTAAACTGTAGATCGTACAGACATTTTTTTATCAACATTCTAAGGGCTGCTTTCGAGAAAAATACGATTTTCGAAAAATATTTCTTAACATTTCTATGGGTGCCGTTATTTTAATATAAAAAAATTTTTCTTACTGCATTTTGATTTAAAAAAAACGAGTATGTAGCTTACCTAATATTGAGTTATAACATAAATTTGAATGATGATTATCTTCTGTTAAGTATTAAAGACGTCTTAATTGGGCATAAAGCGGAACTCTTGATAAAAGCATAAAAGATAAAAAAAAATATGTCTATTACACGAATTGTTGAAATAAAATTGATTTGCCTAAACTATTATAAGACTCTTTACCAGGCTATAAAAAAAGATCCGATTTTAACGATAAAACCCTAATAGTAATACAAAAACTAAGCCCAAGAAATTTAGGTCAAAGTTTAGTAGAACTCATCTTTTTATTTTCAAACCTTGTGCTAAACATCAGCATTGAGGATCTGAAATTTTAGTGGAGGGCTCTACTTACTCGTAACTTTACAGATTTGTCTAGAAAACTTGAACTAGAATGTTTCTGGTGTGATGTATTTTCAGCCAGAAATTGTTTGGGAGAAGATTGTTTCCCTAATTTAACAAAATTTTTATACGATCCTTACTTGCTTTAGATAACAGTAGTGCTACTTGTGAGCGATTTTTTTCAAACGGAAATTTGTTAAAAACAAAAACTAGAAATGTGACTACTGTAAGCAGTATCCTTTCAGCCAAGTCATTGTTAGGCAAGTACCAGACAGACACATGAATGGAAACTATCTTCAAAATTATTAAAACGATACAAGAAGACTTAAATTTTTAAAAGGTGATGTACATTAATAATTTTGTTAAATTACATTTAAGCTTTATTTTTGAAATCACCTGACTAATAAATTATTTTTAACATGTGCAATTCAAACATAATTTTGCTTATTATTTAAATGTTTTAACGTATGCACATCACAATATAAGACTCATTATTATTATAAGATTTAAATCCAAAGCATATTATATATATAAAAAATTCAATAATATTGTTTTTGATTGTATGTATTATTCTTTGTCAATTGTGAATTTGTTGAAAAAAAACTTATATTTTTCAAAAAAAAACAAACATTTCGATGAGATAAATATAAATTTGACCATTCTTATTTTTTTATAAAAATTAAACAAACAAAAAAATTTTATGAAAAAATTATTTTATTGCCGTACTGCTGCGTACTTTTTTTTTCTCTTGAAGTACTGCTTTCTCCAAAAATTAAACGACAGCCCTCGTCAGTACTGTATAGAAAAAAGTGGAATAGTAATGCTGTGACTTTCGATCTGCATCTTTTTATTTTGATGATCCAAATTAATAGTAAGCGAAAATAAAACACGACTCTTTTAAAAACAACAATAAAATACAGCATTTCTTAAGCAAAATAGCCATCTAACTGAAAATATAAGAACTAATTTGACACTGCCGACACTTTAATAAAACTCAACAGAAGACTTGTCATATAAGGAACGAGCTATATATTTTGACATTTATTGCGGGGCTTTGCCGTTCTAAATCCACATCCAAACGGCAAGGACGTGGATCTAAAAATGAATATGAAAAGCTAAGAATACTGTTGTCAGCAAACCAATTTAATTGATAAGAAGTTTAAGACAAAAGATCATAGATGAATATCAGAAAGAGAATCGGAGGCAAAACGAAGCCCTGTGGTACACCAACATTTGTTTTATGAACTTCATACTTAAAACCGTAAAAAACAACTTGTGTTGAGCGGTTCGAAATGCAGTTTCCAATCCAATAAAAAAAAGATTCATCAATACTAAATGCACGCATTTTTGATATCAGAGCTTGATGCCAAACTCTACAGAAATGCGTTTGAAATATCAAGTGCAATAATCTTTCTTTCTCCAAAACGATGCCTGTAAGAATTTGTGCTACTGTTCGGTGAGATACACCATCAGATCACCGGTGAACATATAGCTTCGAATGCCATACTATTGGTCGTTGACAATTATTCGTTCTTCAAGATATTTCTTGAGCATCAGTGTTTCCATGACCTTGAAAAGAAGGAACACTAGTGCAATTTGACGATAATTAAAGGGGAAAGAATATTCGCCATTTTTTAGGGACAGGTTTTAGGTCCTACAGGTAGAGTATTACAGGTGGAAAGCTTACTCAATGGTTTTGCCAGCGTTTTAGGACACTTCTTCACAACCATAGTTGAGACACTATTCGGGCCAGTGGATTTGTGTACATCGAAATTCCTCAGTACTCTTGGAATGAGTGCCAAAAAAGATTTATCTCGTAATATTGTTTAATCCTCTCGAGTACAGCAGGAGTCGTGACACTATAGTCGAATTAACAGCAAACTGTGCTCCTCCTTTCGGTTTGATAGATATTTTTTTATTCGGGATCAAATTCCTCATTCGAAGATAATTAAATTTGAAATAAAGAAATCGAAATCGAGAAAGCATAGGTACCAGTTAAAATTCCTGAAGAAATCGTTGAGACCAGTTAGCTTCCTCGTATTGTCAAACGGTTCTCTTAGGAATTATTTTTTTTAACTGAGTTTTGTTCACATGAGAAATTAGCAAATATGACACAATGGTCTGATGTGTCTAGACTATACCTCTAGAGTCTAGAGGTATACACTTTTAGTGTATTTGTCAGAGGTAAGAAACAATGCTAGAGTGTTGGCGAGTTGACCTTGCAACTTCAGGAATTCGAGCAGGCTCGTGGACAAGCTGAGAAAAAATTCCTACATACTGTCCTTTGGGTGTCATTTGGCCAGAATAGCACAGCCATGAAGAATTGTTTTTTTTTTTTTTATATAATCTACACACGCTCAAGGGAATATGATTACCCTTTAAATGTTTCAACACAGCGTGGGCGTGAAGTTACGGAGGAGAAAGAAGGATAGGAAAGATGTGTGGCACGATGTTCTGAGACTGAAGGTGGTTGTCTCAGATTTTTTATCTCCAGGGATGGCGGCTGAACTAAAGCGGAGAATAGCCGTGTCTTATTTCTATGTCCCTCATAATTCGCATTATTTTATTCGTTTTTCATCCTTGTTGGGCATACTAGTTTAACTCAATCACATGTTGTTAGTGTTATGCCTAAACAACATGTTATGAGTAAACCAGCAACCCATTGATGACAATTTATAGGTTTTTTTTTCATGGAATTAAAGACGACATAGACGACGGCAGGGATCGAACCTGTGATATTGAGGTTGACAGGCGAGCACACAACCATCGCGCCACGGCCACCCCGTAACACCGATTTCAATGTGTGGAAAATGAGAAAAAATTCTTCGGATAGAGTCAGACAGCGCATCGTATTCGTTAGAAGTCGAGTTACTATCGAAACCTTGCTTTCATGTATGAATGATGCGCTTGTAGACTTTGATTTTAAACCACATAAAATTAAAGTTTGTATTCGAAGAAATGCCATATTGTGGTTGAAACTGATAAGGAACATCATTACGTACATACCTGGGTTTCGCTAAGTGTCAAAACTGATGGCCTGTTTTTCACAGTATGGACATATTCAGAATCAAAATTTGTTATAGTTTGCTCTTAATTTATATGTCCAATTTTACAGGCGAAGAAACTCGTGAATTGTCTATAAACACGTGATTTATGCGTCTGTTTGCGGAGCAATAAATAAAAAATCAAAAGGTTTTCATTGGATGGACACAAAGCTGCTTTGAGCGATATTCTTGTTGCTGAAACATTCTTTCGGTTTTTTGCTTCCACAGTTTTCAGTGAGATCCATTTCCATATAAAGATTCTGGATAAAATTAATTTGTTTTTAAACTCTTTCCCGTTTTCCATTCCTTAATTTCTGACCCAACCATTTATAGTTGTTTAAGGCCATACACCTTCTTTTTTTTAGCAATATCATGGTCGCATTCCAAAATCCATTCCGGTTTGTACTGATCATATTCCGTTTTCCAAGAAAACCGTCAAAAAGCATCAAGTTTTTGAAAGTAGAACTGAATCTGCATTATACTTAACTTCAACTGACATCTTTGGAAACATCACAGCAACGACTATTCCTTTTCAGAAGCCAACATAATCCGGATTTGAATAGTCATAATTCATAAATTTTGTACATATTTCTTGTTTTGCTTCTCGTAAAAACTTGTGTTTTTTTTGATTGATTGTGCTCAACGTGCAATATACGAGTAATCAATATCACTTCTGATCTAGATACACCAAATTAAAAGCAAATCAAACCATCCATTCTGAATAAATACGCACGAACTAATTCTTCCATAAGGAAATATAATTCCTATATCCCAATAGACGCCCTACAGTTCCTTTTCTTTGTGTTAAATAGAAAACAAATTGTCAAGAAAATAATTTACCAATGCGAAAACTCATCATGGCCATTGTGTTTGTATAGTTTAAGCGTAGGCGGTGCATAAGGGAGGAGACAAAAGTTCGGCGGAAGTTCAAAAGTTTTCCCATTTTCTACCCGAACCTATGCTCTACAAAGTCCTGAATTGTTCTTCTTATACACTGTTTGGCGCTGCACTTACACACGTATTTAGTTCTTCACTTTAGCATGACATATACTCATATCAAAGGACATCTCAAGAGTTTTCCTCCGCTCTGTGCGCTAAGCAAACTTTGTTCGGTAGACACTTTCATGCGATGCGGAGCCAAAAATTACAAATAAATGGAAATTTATCGAAAATGTTTTCCCGTAGTATCACTGAAGATATACGGGGTTACCCATTGCACCATTTGTCGAACCTACATGTTTAACATCCATGCGAGCACATGCGGAGGAGGAAGCTGCTGATCCATAAGGAAGGATAATAGCCACCCAGATCCAACTAACCAGTCGTAGGATTTGTTGGAATATCATAGAAAAGTGTTAAGAAACTTTGAATAGCTTTTCTATCCCGTTTGCAATTTCCCCATGCTTCGTCCTTATTCTCCCTGTTGACTGTTTAGAATGTGATGTGAACTTATTTTGAATATTTCAGGGTTGCTGAGCGCGAATTATGTTTATTAGTTTGTGAAGTTTCTTTTTTTTTTTTTGTGAATGCGAGTTTATTTTATCTAACGAAATCGCTCTGCATATGAGATTAGGTAACTTAAGCAGATGTATGTGTGTGTGACTATGTGATGGCACGTCATTACAAGACTGGGTTTTCTTCAGAAGGAAATGGATGATGTTAAAGTTTATGAGATCAGCTGCAGGAGCAAGAACAAGGAACTGTACTGTATGGAATGCAAATTTTTACGTAACTGTAAGTGTTGAAAGTTTTTGATTGAGTTTCAAGAGTTTATAATGGAAGATGAATTGTGGTTCTATTTTCTATATCGATGTAAGTATAAGATGAAAGATAGATAGAGAGATGGTATTTCGATTTAACGAAGTCATGGAAGTTCTTCGGTCTTTGTTTTTGGTCCGTGTGAATTTCAAGGTAGAGGAAGGCGATTTAAGAAGTTTTATGATGGGAAAATTGTTGGTTCTTTCAACTTAAGTGCTTATAAGGTGTGAGCTTAATAGAAGTTTGACGCAAAGTTTTGTCTATAAAGGACATATCAAAAGTTTGCTGGAGTATTATGTATAGTAGAAAAACGAATCTTAGAATATGACTTGGAGATCACAGCATATTTAAAGTAAACGAAGTCTGGTTTCGTTCTTTTATCAGAATATAATTAGTTCTTGCAATAAGATAGTTCACAAGGATTTTGGGATATCTGTAAAATAAATCGCAATCCTTACAGACTACTAGATTAGTAGAATAGTAATGGAGTTTTTTTTTTTTTGCAAAAAGAAATTTTGATTATAATTTAGTAGAATGTTAACTTGACTTGACATGTGTCTACTGATCGGAATTTATCACAGGTGAGAAGGTCCAATTTTCAATGACTTTTCCCCATAGATCCGGGTAAATGTGAGCGATGGCCTGTGCTCTTTTAATAATGGCTAGATCACTGGACTGTTATGCAAAGAGTCTTGGGTTAAATTATCGAGCGCTTGAAAATTTTCGTCAGGGATGTATTTTGTCATGAAAAGTGCCTTACATAAGAGTAGTTCGAACTCGACACAAAAATTTTAGATCCCTTCCATTTTTGTTAACAGGAATGGGTAAGAACTGTAGATCACTAGGTTCTGGTTCTCTATGAACTTTTGCAATACCGTAAAATATATATATTCGAGAAAGTTGAGTTCCTTGTAACATAATTATGGTAAAGTCAGGAATACTCTGAACAGTGGATATAGATTGATTAAAAAGAAGTTAAATAATGGAAGGAATTTTGATAAGTTTAAGTGAAAAATTGATAAATTTCTACTTGGAAATATTAAAGCTGGTCTCAAAGAACTAGACTGAAAATTTTTGATATCGTGTTGAGCAAGAAGCATGTCTCGAAAAAATCGTCAATAAAATTTTATATCATTTTAGTATACTGAGATATATGAATGATTTTTGTCCATTTCATGATAAGAAAAGTGAACTGAACCAAATCCATACTTTAAGGGAATAAAAAATTTCAAATTTCGAAGCAATTTGAGATTATATTTTGCAAAAGTGCCATTAAATTAAGAATATCAAACAAAAATTTAAGAAAGTAAGCACATGTTTTTATATATTTTCTTAAAATATTTGAATTGTTTCCAAGTTTTCAAACAAAGTCATATGTATTATTTCTGTTGTCAAACTCCCTTTTTCTCACTTATAAAACAGTCAGATCCACTAAGTTAGGTATCACTAAATAGGAATTTACACATCATCATGACATTGCACAAAAACTTTATGTTACACCACACAATTTTGTATATATTTCGGCAATTTCAAATAATTCCATAAATGAATAATTTGAACGAGAAAAAATATGTTTTACTTCTGTATTTTAAAATACTCTTTTATTAATAAAAAACTGCGAGAAAAAAAGAATACGAACGACAGAAGTGATAAAAAAAATATGTCAACAGCTTTATCAACAGGGGGTGGCCGTGGCGCGATGGTTGTGTGCTCGACTGTCAACCTCAGTATCACAGGTTCGATCCCTGCAGTCGGCGTCGTCTATATCGTCTTTAATTCCATTAAAACCTTCTAAAAATTGTCATCAATGGGTTGCTTGCTTACTCATTACATGTTGTTTAGGCATAACACTAACAACATGTGATTGAGTTAAGCTAGTATGCCCAACAAGGATGAAAAACGAATAAAGTAATGCGAATTATAAGGGACATAGAACTAAGACACGGCAATTCTCCGCTTTAGCTCAGCCGCCATCCCTGGAAATAAAAAAATCTGAGACAACCACCTTCAGTCTCAGAACATCGTGCCACACATCTTTCCTTTCCTTCTTTCTCTTCCGTAACTTCACGCCCACGCTGTGTTAAAACATTTAAAGGGTAATCATATTCTCTTGAGCGTGTGTTGATTATAAAAAAAAAAAAAAACAGCTATATTATGCCCGAAAAATTAAGACTGCACAAAAATCAACGAACACATTGTCCAAAATATTGTAGAAGGATGTTGTAAAGTGTACTACAGTTGTGATTCAATTATATCTGAGGTGAAAACTGATAACACATTGTATCTTACTGAATTTTTGAATAGTTTAAACCAGTTATGCTTGCCAACACATAAATTGATTTTGAAGAAGAACACTATCGTTATGTTAATAAGAAATTTAAATGCCAAATGTGGCTTAATTAATGGGGCCAGAACGATTGTCACAAACCTACATGAGTACACTATCACGGCTCAGCTGATTGAATCTGGAAAAACTTTTGTTATACCCCTCATAAATCTTACTCCATCTGACCCCACTATGCCTTTTCAAATGATTAGAAAGCAGTTCCCACTGAAAGTTGCTTTTGCAATGACTATCAACAAGTCTCAAGGACAAACATTTGAAAGAGCTGGATTATACCTACCAAACGCAGTTTTTATTCATGGACAACTGTATATAGCATTTTCAAGAGTCAACAAATCAAACAACATATTTGTATCTATTACAGAAAATGATAAACACAAAATTCTAAATGATTTCGATCTTACATCAAATATTGTTTACAAAGAGGTTTTGTAAAACTGATATGTTCATATCAATAAAGAATTTATTTATTTTGTTCAAACATTCTTTTTGAAAATTTGATTGCAAAGACTTATTGAATGTGCGAATTTTTCGCACGGGTTTTCTGGTTAATAAATTAAAGGGACAACATCTAGCCAGAGGACTCCCTAGTTGCAAGACTAACGAAGTAAATGATGCAATGTTTAGGTTTCAAAATAGCAACTCTGCTGACATTTTCTGATAAACATGCTGAAATTCACTTCACAACTATGGAGGAATTAAATTAAATATTTAGAAAAATAAATACTAAAAGAATTTAGCGGTATTACCTTAAAGAATCTGCGAAATAATTACCAGTTTCTTAGTTATTGAAAATGTGGTTCGAAAAATATAAAGAAGAAGGGCCCTTCTAATCCTTCTTATTATAGACCTTTATATACCTTCATAATATTGGAAAGATTTTATATGTAACATACATTAGTACGAATAGGTCTACTGCGTTCTTCTTTAACAAAGGAATATTATTATACGGAATCAATTTGCGTTCGAAATATATCACTTGCCAGTACACTACACACACATTAGAATCTAAACAGTTGTACAACTGCTTTTCTAGTTGATATAGAGAAGCTTTTGACAGGATATGGATTGACGCCTAATTTACAAACTTCTTCGATATCTTCCAAAGATGACAGTATCCATGATAAACGGAAAGAAATATGTCGTAATAGATAGAGCAAAAGTTCTTAGTGTCACCAATGGCCTTCAATACTCTGTGACTTGCGCCAACCCTTTTCAATATACACATATATCTGATTTACCTAGGGACGTAGGGACCTCAATAATTCGTGAGCGTTTTCATAGTGAATCTACTTTTCAGAATCAAAACCTTAAATCAACTATGCAAAATGTAAAACCATATTCTTCCCTACCCTATTTGAGACGCAATTACAAAAACCTGAGAATAAGGAGTTTAAATATGGTCTTCACATAGAGACAAACACAGTTCTTGTACTACAATTAGAAAATAAATATGTACTCAATTAGAGAAGGCATGAACGGCAATTATGTCTTTTATAAGTGTTTTCTTCTCCAGCTCCTTGAGATCTAATATGTATATTATTTGTTTGGAAAATTTTTATTCATTCTCGATTTCCAACTGACAATTCAAATTATCTTGGCATTTATTTTCACTTTACCTTACTTTACAATTACCTTCCTTTAATTCAGCCCAAATTCCAATTTGTCAACTTTAAACGAAAATCCGACGGTTACCCTCTCTCCCTCTGTCTCTTTTAATAACGAAACATCAAACGAACCACAAACAATCACCAACTTTTGCGTAAACAATTTTTTACTGACCACTATCCTTTATACCTGATTATAATTATTTCAATTATTTACCAAAATTCTCCCTCGACCCATTTCTACCTCATACTATTGACCCATTTCACATCTAAAATAATATAAATCAGCTTAATGATTGGTTTATTCTCGACAAGATAGTATCCCCGCCATATTTCTCAAAAATGCTCTTCAAAATTCTCTATTCCCCTCTCAAAAATCTTCGGTTTATTTCCATCTTAAGGGAAATTCCCTCATTTATGAAAGACCAATTTCACAACCCCAAAACATACAAAGGGCTCAAAGTGTGAAGTTACAAACTATCGTCCAATTGCTAAGAAAACAAGGCCTTGTAAAAGGTAGGTCCCAATGACTAATCTCGTTGAATTCGCATCCTTTAGCCTCTTAGTCTCAGGGAACGAAAAGGAATTCGACGTTGTCTCAACCGATTTCAGTAAGACTTTTGACAAAATTTCACATAGATTAACTGTCCACCATTCGGCTTGAATCTATCTTCTTAGGGTGGATTTGTTCTTACCTGCAAACACAATTACTACAAAGTTCGATTCAGATGTACCTTCTCTAATGATTTCTTAGCACCATCCAACGTCCCACAAGGCAGCCACTTAGGACCTCTCCTTTTTATTTCAACTATTAACGATATTGAAATGGTCATTAAATATTCCCATATCTAACTCTACTTGCGTCGGCGACTTCAAGATTTCACTATTTCTTCAAATTGATCTCAACAGTTTCTCTGTCTGGTGCCTGAGATATTGCTTAGAGCTAAATATTTCCAAATGTCATTCAATCAGTTTTTCACGAAAACGCATCCAATCTACTCCCCGTCAATACCTTCTCCATTATCAACCCATATCCACCGCTGATTCAATTCGCGACCTTGGTGTTTTATGTGATATAGATCTTAACTTCTTTATACATATTGACGAGATTATACTCAAAGCAAACGTTGACACAAAGGATTCTCTGTTCCCTACGTGACCCGATCTATAAGCATAACCTTTGTTCGACCCTTCTTGAATGTTGAATATAACCAGAATCGAGGGCTTTCAATGTCGTTTCCTATATTTCGCCCTTCGTGGCTGTCTTGGAATAACCCTTTTGATTCTATCTCCGCATCGAGACCGACTTCTATTAATAACCTAGAATGCGCTGAAAGAACGAAGAGCAATGAGCAAATATTTCTCTTCGGGATCTCAAAGAAATCCGCGTCTCTTCTATCTGCCCATCTACTCACCCTCTTATGGCTCCAAAAAGCTAGTACTCGCATACTTCAGATTAATTGTAACATTAACTATTTCGACTTTAACCTCAGTTCACCCTGCCTGAAACTCCGTCTAGAATAAGAGCTATATTTAAGTTAGATTAAGACTTCGCTTGTATTAAGTTTAATAAATGGAGTACTGCCTCCACCAAAATTAAAATTAAGTTAATAAATTTAAAATAAAAACCCGCCCTCTGATTTGACGAAATTTACGATATCCCTAGTAAATGCTGTATCAAAAATCAATTCCCTTAATCTTAGCATAAGGCGTACGAACTCACTCTTGCAAATAAAATTTTCTCTCTTTACTGAAATTCAACTTCAATTTGTTTTTGAGTCACGATTTATTCGTAATCAAATCTTCAATGGAAATTAATACCATCAATCTGTCTCCATGCAGAACTATATTTGTAGGTACGTTCCTACACCTGCTCCTACATACATATATATTGATGACACGTGAGGGTGATATCTTGATGATGGCAAAGCCGACGTGATGAGTCTGAATAATTTTATATATTTCGTTATGTAGCAGCAGCCTACAACAGTTGTAGAGTAATGTATCATGGCAATTGTGTCACCACAATTGACAGTTATATCTTTTCACCGACACCATGGTGGGTGCCTTGAACAAGAGTTCTTTGAGAGGCCACCAGGGACGATACGATATTCCTTCCGTGTAGTTTTTTTTTTATGAAATCTGCAATGCACGAGATAATAATAATATTACAAAAAAAAAATATATCCTTTTGCAAGGATCGCATGTGTGCACAATAATGCGAGATTAAAATATTAATCACCTCCATCACAAATTCAGATGTCAAAAGAGTATAAATCATGTTCCTTCAACTCGCGCTAATATTGCTGCGTTGCATGATTTTCCTTGCCACCGACTGTTGTTGTTTGTGCTGTTGTTGCTGGTTGGTACTGTTGCAATCTCGACGGGCTTCAGCTTCAAGTACAGCATTGACGAGGCACTCATAATATTCAGCGCAGAGTATGTCACTTTCTGAATATTAATATCGCATCTCCATCTGACGCGACGTGCACCAGGGTAAAATCAAAGCTGCTGTAAGCAGTGTTAACTATTTGGCATATCATGTTAACATGATGAGATAACACGGATTTTACTGCATTCTAACGGTCTCCCAACAGCATACGCATCATCTGTATTTGTGTCGTATAACCATATTGCTATTGCGGCGATGGCGGCAGTGTTGGCAGGAAGGGATACGCTCCCTCTGTCGGCTGTAATTTGCATCGCGCACTGTTGACACAAGCTCTACACGCCTATACTACATGTCAATCTTGTTGAATCTGTAATCCCCAATCCCTTGTTATTATAAATAGGTACACATTCACATACATCTATATACATTTTTCTCTCTTTCACTCTTTGCCAGCAAATTTGGTTCTTTGAACAATAGCAATTAAAATGTGCAAATAACCAGAATTGCAACAATGCAACTGTGGCATCAACCAACAACCACCTACTCCTACACTTCAATTCAGACTCTACAAAAGTTTTAGAATATCGACATAATGCAAAAGAGGAGGCTCATGCTGGCTCGTCATCGTCATCGACGTGTGCTTCGGCTTTCGGTACAAAACAACAAGCCGCTCCGATTAAGTGCAACAACTGTCATCGCGAACTCGCGAGGCATGTGTGTCAATCATTAATCAATGTGTCAATTGGTTGAAGTTGAAATAGAGGTGATGCATATTCATGGCCATGCAAAGTTGTTAGTGATAAACTGTACTCATCCAGCGCTGTTGCTGCACTTCGGAAGCTCATTTTTCTTAGCATCTTTTAATCTTCTTTTCAAATAAGATGGTTTATGTCATAAGGGGTGTTTTTCTTAGAGCTGATTAATAACTTTAAAATGAAAACAAAAACATAAAAATAATGGTAATGGTCATTTTAATGGCCCAACTGAAAACAAAAATTCCGATTTTCAATAACTTCACCAAGCGAATATCGGTTAAAATAATTTGCAAGCATTGTCTTTGGTGAGACGGTAAATTTTTCTATCACAATTCATCTGTCATCTATGAAATTAACTGTCATTAGAAACAATTCTGCGAGTGAAATATATTGGCTATGTAAAAGAAACTGCCTTTATGTTAAAAATTTAGTTGAACCATAAGATCCGTCACAACTCCATCGTTTTGACGTAAGCAACTGACAGCTCTCGATTTAGTATATGTTTACACACGTGAAACATTCTTATGGAAGTGACACATGCTACGTATCGACGGTTAACTATGAATACCTCCGATGTCGCATTTTGTAAACTTTAAATGGGACACAAAAAACTGATTAGTCTCAAAATTAAAACGCATAATTATAAAATTTTATAAATAATTGTCAGTTTTGAATATCTATGATGTGAAATAGCTTAAATTTTAAAAATTCAGCTAAGCAGATGGAAATTATTAACGAAACTGCATCAAAAGGTGAATTTCACAAAAATGTATGTTAGGAGGTATTCATAGTTAACCATCGGTATGTAACTTTAGCCAGAGAAAAATAAGAAATACTTTTTGAAGTTTTCGAAGCTGAGATACGACTCTACACGAAACAACTTTTCCGAAACTTGTTTTTAATGGAGACAAAAAAAAACAAAAACTAAACTAAATAAATAAATAAAGTTCCATGTAATCGAGGAGTGCCAGATTTTTGTGACAGGCACTCGTCCCATTAGCTCACCTTTTGTTTCCTATAATTTTCCACGCATTAAAGGGATTATGACTATCTACATTTAAAAAAATGTTTGAGCACAGTGCGAGTGTTTTAGGAAAGTTGGAGAGGATTTAAAAGAAGATACCGGTGCACATTGATTTTGAATATCTGAATATCATAATGGAAGTTACCTATAGGGTCAGGTTCACATTCGTGTAGTGTGGCTAAAGAAAGAATCTCTGAATTTAACAGTACGATCGAAGTGGGTAAGCTAATGGGCACTTCCTGAAGTGCGAGTATTATGGTTAAATTTTTTAAGAGGATGAATGCAACTGGCTATTTCACTAGAACACTGTTTATAAAAATAACGGTAAAATATTGAAAGACAAGAAACATTGCGATTGTGGTCGAGAGATTCAAATGTTTCTCTTATACCTATTTTTTTAAAATTCTTTTCTGGATTCTATCCAAGAGACTGAAGCGTGTTATAGGAGCACATGCCCAAATATGGGAAATGTATTTGAGCTTTCGATGAATATAAGCCTTATAGATTCTTATACGCAGATCAGAAGGGGTAAACAATTTCTTACAACGTTGAAGGAAACCTAAACCCTTAGCAGCGTTTTTGGAGACATCGAATGTGGTCATACCACAAAAGGTGGTCTATGATACACATACCGAGAACTGAAAATTGTTCTTTGTCCTCAATGCAAGAGCCGCTCACTGGGAGTGTGTTCTGCTTTACCGACAGAAGACAGCGCTGAGTTTTTGAAGCATGAAATTCTACACGGTTTATGGTTTATGCTTTATTGCTATCGAGATCAAAATTTAATGAGCATATAATACGCTGCCGTTCTAGATCCACATCAGAAGAACCAGGACATGTATCTGGAAATTGAATATGAGAAGCTGAGAGTACTGTCGTCAGCAAAACAATTTAATGGATTAGGGGTCCCATTCAAGTGATCATTGATGAATAACAGAAAGAGAGTCGGAGACAGAACGGAACCCTATGGCCCACCAGCATCTATTTTATGAATTTCAGACTTGAAACCATCTCATACAACTTGTATTGAGCGGTTCGAAAGGTAGTTCCTAATCCTTCGAACAAAAGATTCATTAATAACAAATGTATGCATTTTCTATCAAATGCTTTCGAAATTTAAAGTGCAATAATCTTACTTTATCCAAAACGATTAATAGATTTGTAGCACTGTTCTGTGAAATATACCATCACATAACCTATTGCTACTAAATCCATATTTCCGGGCACTGAGACATACCTATTTACGGCTGTATTTACTTACAAGTTTTTTCGTCGTTTTATAGCAATTTTGTATTTTGCTAACTCGACTATGAATTTTGTTAAAAAATAATAGCAAGCAAGAAATTGGGGTTTTATTTTGAAGTGTAACCTGGAGGTGCTTTTTCATTTGGCAACACTGATTGGAGAGTCGAAATTTATAATGACATTTAAGATTTTGCTTTAATTAGACTTGAAGTTTATACTTAGCCTTTTGCAGTTTTACGACAAAAGAAGTTAGTAACTACTTTTTTACATAAACTTTCTAAAAAAAGAATCCTTATCAGGCCCTCGTCTTTTTACTTGCGATATAGGTACTATAGGGCAATATTGATCAAAGTTGACATTACGATAATAGCGAAGACGAAAAAAGTGGGTCCGACAATTCCGCCTGTATGACTGTACCTCGATCTACAGCCTAAACTACTGGAGGTATTTTCTTCAAACTCGGTACTTAAGGCTATTCGGTGATTCTCTTTTTTTTTTTTTTTTTTTTTATTATAATTTACTCACGCTCAAGGGAATATGAATACCCTTTAAATGTTTCAACACAGCGTGGGCGTGAAGTTACGGAAGAGAAAGAAGGATAGGAAAGATGTGTGGCACGATGTTCTGAGACTGAAGGTGGTTGTCTCAGATTTTCTTATCTCCAGGGATGGCGGCTGAACTAAAGCGGAGAATTGCCGTGTCTTATTTCTATGTCCCTTATAATTCGCATTATTTTATTCGTTTTTCATCCTTGTTGGGCATACTAGTTTTAACTCAATCACATGTTGTTAGTGTTATGCCTAAACAACATGTAATGAGTAAACCATCATCCCAGTGATGAAAATTTATAGAAGGTTTTAATGGAATTAAAGAAGACATAGACGACGGCAGGAATCGAACCTGTTATAGTGAGGTTGACAGGCGAGCACACAACCATCGCGCCACGGCCACCCCGAACTAGAGGAGAAATTGAAATTTTTGATTACATCCAAAACTAACGGTACTCCTCATACACCCGTAACGCAATATCTGATTTATCTCGAAAACGGCTTTAACGATTTTGACAAAAAAAAAAATAAATAAGTGTGCTTAGGAAAAAATGTTATTAACGGTACCTGTCATAGAACCGTTTTTTTTTTTATTTTCGAATTTTCTCATTAACGACTTTAACGATACTTACCAATATTTTTTACCAGGAGCTTCTTTAAATTTAAAATAATATTGTATGTAAATATATTCTAAAAAATATTTTTTAGGTTTTTTGAAAAAAAAAATCCAATTTTTTTTTTTGAAAAATCAACATCTTCAAATCGTGTAAGCAATTATTTTTTGAAATCATTTCCTAAAATTTATATTACTTAATACTTAAGATTGGCATCCCAACTTTTTTTCTTGAGAAATTTCTTTATAAAAAATTACTTTAATAATAAAATGATTTTTAAACTTTGTTTGCATAAATTCATACTTTTCTAGAAATCAGACTGCAATTTTAATCCTCTTAACATTTTTATCTCATTTAATCCATGTTTTGTATTTATTTATAAGCAATTTTTAAATTCCAAAGTACTTTTACATAAGAGCAAGGATTTTATTTTTTTTTCGTCTGCATTATTGAACGGCAGCCCTGAATAATGTACCAATTATCTTCCTCCATCTGGGACTTTCGCAAACTGATCAAATGCCGGTTTCGGCAAATTTTACAACACTCGTGTGGGTGATAAATATTTTTTTTTTTCGGAATTTGATTACAAAAAGATGGGATAGCGAATTACCAGTTGACAACAACTGGTGAATCATTAGCAATGTGATTGCTGGAAAATTGGTAAAACATACCAAACACACGCATCGAAACCAGCTAAAAACACAAAAAGATTCAGTCCTCTCAAAACGACTGGAACATATAAAATTCCTACACACTTCATAAACCTTGCCACGTTATTCGAGGTAGATTTACGGTACAATGATGCTACATGTGCAGAGAGGCAAACTCCAGCGGTCCTTCGATGCTACACGATGGCAGTTTTATACGAGAAACTAGCCCATTATGTATGCATGCAGATGCATAGCATACCAGTGTTTTGGGCAGTCTTATGGCGGGTGTCAGTCCACCGAAACATTCTATAAATGTATAATAGGTGGCTTTGGGTGCGTTGTTTTACTTTATGCACTTGTCCGAATGTTTGGGAAAATAATTTATGGTAAATGGTAAGCAAACAGAAACAGGATGTGTTATTTTTTTTTGTAATTTTGATTCAATGACCTCTGTTAAAAATTTAAACGTTTGCCAACCAAAAAAAGACCCATAATTCAATCATCACCCGTCCGGAACAATGGAGGAAATGAAAATTATATAAAAACATAAATGATGTTTTGTCTGCTGTAGCAATAAAGTGACATAGCGCTAAATAGTAGACATTTAAAAACAATTGAAATTCTTAACAGCACCACGGCTGCATTTCGAAGTTGAATGTAAACAATCAAATACTTGATTCGGTCTTTTTTCCATAAAAAATTATTCTAATGGGTGATTTTTTTGCTATTTTCTTTTTGGCAACACTGGTTTTGACAGCTCACGCACGTTTCGTGTCTTGTGTCACTGTCAAACATCTTCAGTTTGGTCTATAATTTAACCATGAATCGTCTTACAAACGAACAACGCTTGCAAATTATGAATTTTATTATCAAAATGCGTGCTCTGTTAAGAAAGTTCATTACGCGCTTCTTCCATTTTATGTTCAGTTTAATCGATTTAATCGACCTACCTTCGGCACCGTTCGCAGCAATTGGGCTTCTGTAACTCCACTACGTGGAAAATTTTGCCGAAGGATTTATATAGGTGTGAAGCCTTTCAAAATATAGCTGGTGCAAGAATTGAAGCCCAACGAACTACCACAACGCCGAAGTTTTGGTGAATGGGCTCTTGAAAAGTTGCGGCCGAAGGTTCACTTTTTTTATCGAAAAATTGTGTTCAGCGACGAAGCTCATTTCTGGTTGACTGGATACGTGAACAAGCAAAACTGCCGCATTTTGAGTGAAGAGCAGCCAGAAGCATTGCAAGAGCTACAAATGCATCCAGAAAAAGTCAGTGTTTGGTGCTGGCGGAATCATTGGGCCGTATTTCTTCAAAGATGATGCGAATCGCAACGTTACTGTGAATGGTGAGCGCTACCGTGCGATGATAACAAACTTTTTTTTGTGGGGCTATGTTAAGGCTCATGTCTATAGCGACAAGTCCGCTTCGATTGACGCAGTGGAAGCTAACATTGAAGCATTTATTCGTGAGATGCCGGCCGAAATGTTAGAAATAGTATACGGATGGACCATTTGAGGCGCAGCAGTCGCGGCCAACATTTGCATGAAATAATCTCCAAACATTAAACTATATTGACCTTACTATCGATTCAAATAAATATTTAATGAATTTTTATCAATTTTGTGTGTTTTTTTAATTTCCGATAGCTCTTAAAAAATCACGCGTTATAAGTGACATACAGGTTATTAATATCTACGTTTTATCTACCTCCAGCTGGAGTGTTTCCAGGGTATTCATGTTCATGCTTCTTAAGAAAAATTAGTTAAACAAAATTTTTGAGTTCAGTCGGTAGGCCATCCACAACAGAAGTAACTGTTGTGTAATCGGTATCCACACTTTCTGTTGATCGGATCAACAGGAGTTTCGTCAATTATACTCCAATTTTAACGGAGTGTTCTGTCATAAAGTGAAATGTTGAGTGCTGATAAGCAATCTAGAAAAAAGTTCCTTGCCGACTCTCAGCACGAACTCTGTTTTTATTGGCGACTTCCTACTTTCACTTTGAAAGGCTTATGTACTGACCTTCTATCATTGGGTAGATCATTTCATCATTTAAGAAAACCATCAAACAATTCCTCTGTAGCAAAACTCTTTCCATGTACTCGATCATCCACTTTTCTTGTTCTCTCTTTTTCCTCCTTTAGAAGTCGGTGTTACTTGCCACTTTTTACCCCAGGCTATTACCAACTATGGTTCAAATTCACAGCATTAACAGGAAAAGTAGTATGCCTTGTTTTTAGATTCAGACGCCAGCTGGCATTGTTCATCCAACAAAGGGTTTCGTTGTAATGGTTTAAGCCCACCACAAGTACGTTGCCACTATACTCTGTCCAACAAAAATATGCAGTGTGAGCAAGATAGGACGTTTGTCTCGCATTCTGGCTACAGTGGATTGCATAAATCTATCCTGCATTAAAGCTCTCACAGGGTTGTCGCAGTGTTGATTTTAAATGGACCCTTTTTTTAAAGCTCTAAAATCAAAAGCACCTCAACAGAAACCCAAGGAAAAAAACTGAACAAGTTACCAAATGGACAAGGGTTACTCTGAATTTACATCAATATTTAATGGGGATTGAAATTGAATAGCACCAAAAGCCATAGCAATTCAGTTCACTGCACACTCAGATGTGCGGTTAATAGGACGTCGGGTCTACGTCAGATGCAATCGAAAATTTACGGGCGCGCAAGCCCCTTTTTGGAGGAGTTCTTTGTTCCTTCAATTTAGTATGGTGCAAAAATATAGCACGCTAATGATTTTGAAAAAACTTAATCCGAGAAACACGATCAACAAAATTACCACGGTCATCCGCTTAGAGTTCCGATGATCTGAAAACAACCAAATCCGCTTGTGTAGTTAAACGTTTGGGAATCTACATAGTACCTTTGTATATAAAACTTATAGTAATATTAAGAAGACAAAAGATTGTGGCGACATCTTAAGGCTAGGGACTGCAATTGCTAGATTTGTCTTTGCTAAATTTAATAATAAAATATTCTCTTTTTTACTAGATACTTGTTTTGTATGTTATACTACTCTCCATTGTAAAAGCGTGCGATAATTTCTGCGCCACCACAAGGCTAGCGTTCGCAATACAAATTCACGTTCCATGATAATACTATAGGTAATTTATACAAAGATAGTACTACTTTTGATATGAAGACTTTCTTATTACAATTCAATATTGTCCAAAACTACAACATATAAACTCCTATTAACAATTTCAAAACAACCTCCTGGCAAAAATCAATTTTGAAGAAAATACTTTTTTCTTCTAGCAACCGCACCCACAAATACATACATACGAGTATAATTGAATTCATTTTCAAAGTTCTATTTAGGCTGTTTAGAGTGAGTTGAGTACCCTAGGGCATAAGTACGTGCGACCAAATGTTTACTACTTTTCTTTGATTCAACTGGGAAATTTGTTTGTAATTGATTAGAGTATTTATTGAATTTGGTCAAAACAGCAAAGATAATAAATACCCGAATGATGCGATTGTGTGGTAGTGGTTAAGGCAATATAATATTTTAATATGGCAAACGTATTTGCGTAGCAAGGATGTGCTGCCATCAATAATAATTAGGTTACATTGGTTATGTTTCCGTTGGGGTATGTTTGTGTATACATTTGGGAATACATATTGCCATTCATGACATCTGTTATTAAAGTATACACGTTTTTTCTCTTTTCTTTACATTTCGGGCTTAATAGTTGTATGTCGCTTATCAAGGAAAGCTACTTTGTTGGTTTATACTCGTGTATCGGTTGAAGAATGGGGTAAATACAAATGTGTATACATTCCGTTGCAATTACACAGGTACTAATCAATTTAACCAACCTTCGGTCTAATAAATGAGATTAGCTATCCTTCCCAGAAGTTTGTGATATTGTTTGAAACAGACCATCTTTGGGGAGTTGTTTTATTAGCTAAGGTTTTGGATTAAACGGGTTTTAATATCTATAATTTGTGTATACCCCTCCTTTTCTCAGAGCTACAATATTCAGCAATTTTTAATGGAAAAATATTTCGTGTTTAGATTACTTTCAGGGTTTCGTGAGTGATCTTCCGAGTCCCAAAAGACAACGTTCAGTTTTGACAGAGGCAAAAATTGAACGTGTGAGTTAGAGTGACACAGAAGGACATCAATTCGGAGCTTCTTTGACATAAGATAAAAGTAAAATTAAGTACAATATGGTCACACAATTTTGAAATGCCAAAAATTACAATCATCTAATTTTTCGCAGACCCGTGAATTATGAGCCATCCTGTATTTAAGTGTCTTTCTGTGGGAGCATTATTATCAAATAACTCTTAAAGCAAAAATTTGACTTTGGACAAATTGTTGAGACCACCATAGCCTTTTCCAGACACGAAACCATAATATGATGATGAATACGTTGACCGGAAAATGCTGGAAAGAGAACCACGTCACGAGAAAGAACGGGAAATGATGCTGCGTAGAATGAAGAGAGTCCTCGCAATCTCCCAGCTCAAGTAGAACGAAGTGTCCCGCGATCAAAACAATACCTAATAGATTAATAGTAAGTTAACCAGAATTCAGGCTCTATGATATAGTGTAGGTAAACGAACGTCGTTATTTTAGCAAAATGAACATTTCCTTGGTGAATCATTTCAGCACCTATAGAATGAGTAAAAGAACGAGTAATAGGGATAAGAAGATAGGTCATTTCCAGTCAATGAAGACGAAGAAGCAGTGCTGTGCATTCTTCAAATCATTAACCCAGTTTGAATAAAATAAAGCAGTTTAGGTACAGCAAAATCGCCTTTCCCATTTAGTGTTATGACTCTTCCTGTATTTAAGAGCGTAAATGGTTCTAATGAATAAGTCTCCTTTCACACTCGTATAGTCACAAGAGTCCACAATAATCATGAAATACACAAATCCGCTGGCCCAGATTGTATACACCCTCAAGTTCTAAAGAAGTGTCTTTTTATGCTGGCAAAACCATTGCGTAAGCTTTTTCATTTATCATACTCTTTGGATATCTTTCCGAATAGATGGAAAATGTTACCTGTCCAGCCGGTTTCTATGAAAACCGAATCTTCCTCTTCCTACAGTTACAGGCCAATTGCACAAGCATCCCTTCTTCCGAAGATCATGGAAACTCTGATCAACAATCAGCTAAAGATATATCTCGAAGAACGAAAGTTCTTTAATGATCAGCCATACAGTTTTCGTAGCAATAGGTCCACTGATAATCTGATGGCGAATCCCACCGAAAGGTGAAACCATTCCTTGCATCTTTTTTGAGAAAACAATGTGATTACATTTTATATTTCTAAAGCATTTTATAAAATTTGGCACGAAGCTCTTTTATTTTAAATGCGTGCATTTGGTATCGATGAGTATATTCTTCGTTGGATTAGAAATTACATTTTGGACCACTCAATACAAGTTATTTTGGACAGTTTTAAGTCTGATATTCACAAAATAAATGCTAGTGTGCCCCAAGGCTCCGTTTTGTCTCCGACACTCTTTCTTATCTTCATAAATGATCTTCTGTCTGAAACTTCTAATCCACTTCACTGTTTCGCTGACAACAGCACCCTCAGCTTTTTCATACCCTGTTCTTCTGCTGTGGAACTGAAGCGGAAGCGTATAATTGGCATGATATGGTTAGAATGGGGTATTAAATTGGAATTAAATGCTTCAGAAACACAAAGCTGTCTTCTGTCGGACAAGCTTAATATACCGCACCCATGTCAATATCCATGAATGACACTTGCACCAAAGAAACCGAAAAGTTTTCTATAGTGGGAGTGTGTGGTAAAGATCATCTCTTATGAAATGCAGCAAAATGCTTAGGTTTCCTTAAAAGATGCAAGAAATTTGATTTCACTTCTGATCTGGCTACCATGTATAAAGGATGCATCCAACCAAAACTCATATCTGTACTGTTGCCCCCATTATTCATTTGAACCTTTTGGATATACTCCAGAACAGAGCCCTAAAACTTATAGAATACACATCCATTAATTTTGTTTCTCTTGACCATCTGACCATCGTCCTAACCTCTTAACTGGCTGAACACAATAGAATGCTGCAACTGGAGCTGCAGCTGCAACTGGAAGAGCTGTCAAAAAGTGTCGTACGTACTTTTTTTTATGTGCCCACAATGAGGCTGTACAGCTTTCATTGTTTTGTTGTCATTTGTTGGGTCAGGTGTTGAATCTTTGGCAAATTGTAAATATTTTAAGTAATTGAAACTATAAAATGGATACTGAAATTGAAGATTTTCGTCCATTATTTTAATTAAAATTTAACCACGAAATCACAATACAACAAACCAACACTTAAAATCACAGACAGATATATAAAATTTGAAATGTCAAAAATGCTGCACGAAAAAGTTAAAAGTTCGCCAACTCTTGCAGCACCGACTGCAGCACCGACTGCAGTTGCGTTGTGTTGTGTTCGTAACATTGAATTTACGTGTATTGAATATTTTGACAGCTATTCCAGTTGCAGCTCCAGTTGCAGCTCCGTCTCCATTGTGTTCAGCCAGTAAGTCTTTAATGTTTTATCGACTTGTTATCAACAAAGTTCAAAGAAAATTGCTTTCATCCCCTTAACCCTAAAAAGATAACCTACGTCAAATTCACGCATAAATTATGTGTTTCTCTTATGAGATATGAAATATGCTTATCTTTCTAGGGTTAAAGAACGTAATACTCGTCTAGCTGAGAATGCTATCAGTTTATCCTTAAGACTCACTGTCAAATATAGAGGTTGTTTGTTTAGACACACTACTAGAATGTGGAATACTTAACCCTTCTCGATATTTCCCCCTCATTGTGATGTACAATCTTTCAAGACCAATGTGCATCGCCATCTTCTATTAAATCATCTCCAATTTATCCAAGCACTCGCACTGTGTTACGCAATAATATTATAAGTGTAGTCATAGCCCCTCGAATGTGTCCAAATTATAACAAACAAAAATTCTGATGACTAAAATATCAACTCCAGCTATGGTTAACAATTAACATTGCAATTAAGATCCTATCCGAAAAATTGCAAGTCAAGACTCACTGTCCTTCCATAGATTTCAAAGGAGCAAATGTTGAGATTCATTCCTGGGACTCTATATTACGATAGCACAATTCAGAATTCAATGAAAACTAATCCATCAGTTCTCTGTGAAGCTAAAAAATATGCGGTATAATGGGCAACAAGAAAATATTCCAAACATGCTCAGAGTTTCAGAAATGAAACCTATACTAACATCTTATTTCTTCAAGCATGTTCTAGAGCAGAAAAGGGGTCAGTACGAGGGACAGATGTTTTCAACCACCTACAGTAACGAACGATATTGGTCGTCGACGTTCTAAACTTTTTATAAAAGATTCCATGACGGCGCGTATCGGCTGGCGGTCATTGAAGAACAGGCGAAAGTATTAAATGAGGACAAGACCAAGCACATGCTTTCAACAAACAAACAATTGTCTATTCACTGTCTAAGACGAATCGTCACTATTGATTGATTGGACCTATGTATGTAGCTTGAAAAAAGCTTAGAAATTCATTAATCTACGGTTGACATCTAAGGGAAGATCCGACAAAGGATTACTGTATGAAACCTCTACCACTTCGGTTTGGGCAATCAAATTTGTAAACAAAATTTTCACGTGTAAAACGAAACGGCACGATCCGAATGTTGGACGAGAAGCTTATACTGGGTTATTTAGAAAGCAAATTCTTAGACGGAGTTTTGGTCCAGTGGCAGAGAGGGTGAATAGAAGAGGAGATACAATAGTGTACTCTTTGATTTGTACCGAGATATGAATGTAGACATTAGGTTGGCCATATCGAGTGAATGAGCAACAATGCTCTATAGTCATAGAATCGAAAATATCATAGAAGACTATTTTCTAGATTTTTCTATTATATTTCACACGCGCTCAAGGGTTTTTTATTGAGAGATCCTTCTAATGTTAAGCACACCATGAGCGATGGGAATATTAGGGGCGGGGGGGGGGGGGGGTAGAACAAGGAGGTGTCGATGAACTTTGATCTTGAATGTTTGCAAATTGAAATAGCAAGGGAAAACCGTACCGGTTAAATTATTCCATAATCGTAACGATACGACCAGAATTAGGATTCAGGATAAATTGATGAGCATTCCTAGCGGAACGGGTATCTCGGGTGAACTAATTGAGTAGAAGAATGCAACTGTATACTTCGAGTAAACATTGCTTGTAAAAGAAGCGATACTCGTAAAACAAGGAAATACATGACATATTAGGATGGTGTTCAAGAGATGGGAATTTACCCATCCATTTACCAATGCTGTAAAGATCGGAGTTTAATACAATACCGTTGCAATTCCACTTGCGAAGGAGATGGACGTGCATTTGAGAGTATGAGAAGCCAAGGGTTGAGTTGATAAAGTTGATTAGAAGTTTCAGACAAGAGATCATTTATAAAAATGAGGAAGAAATTCGGAGACAAAACGGAGCCCTGGGGAAACAAGAATTTTTATTTATTATTTATTGGGATTTTTGTTCCCTCCAAATTTTTGAATTGCAGATCAAAAGTTGCATCATCCAGTAAATATCATCAATTTATCAAAACTCTTTTAAGGTAAGAATATCCCAAAAACAATGTTTCACCAAAAATGTATAATATTTCAAGTGGAATAATTTTTATTCTATACACTTTTTTTGTCTCCAACTAATAGGAATCAAAATGAATCACTTTTCTTATGATAGTGTGCAAAATGAGAAGAATAATATGTAAATTGATGGGTATTTTACATTTTCTATATATGTACATACAATCACAAGAGCTTTCCTAAAATATTGTGGGTTTTGAAGCAGATATAATATGCTCTTTGTTTTTACAAATTCAAATTTGTCTTTCTACTTCCTTATTTAGAGTTTTTGATCCTTTAAAAAAAGGTCTTTTAAAATATACAAAAAAAAAAGTTTGTCCTTAAACAAAAGAAATGGAGTGTTAATATATCACTTACGTGTTTCACATGTAAAACTGTCAATTGTCCCCATACTTTACCAACTCTTGGGATGGAAGATAAAAATTCGTTTGGAATTTATTTGCAAATGGCATCAATTCTATAAAACACGATTTCAATAATGGTTGGAAGAACCATCTTACGGGTAATGGTGGGGTATTTTAGAGTTACACGTACGTGTAACATGTATTGAACATTTCCATCCCATTTAATTCAAATTATCTAAAAGCGTCAACAAAGTGTTATCTTTTTCTTTTGACCTAACAATATTTTTAAAAGTAAGTTTCGAAAAATTATAAATAATTTATATGTATTTTAAATAACATATACACATTAAATTAAAATGAACTTGCTCTAATATGCAGTTCAAGATATTAATAATTTTTAAAGATTTTATATTTCAAACTTGTAGTAAGATAAAATACGAAAAAAAGTTAAATGTTCGTACAAATACTCAGCAAACAACTATACAATTGTAAGAAAAAATGGTAGCAATAAGGACTTAACTAGATGCAATTTCATATTCGGAAGCAATAAACTCGAAGATAAATCTAAGACTAAGACAACTACTCATTGTCCTATTTATAATAAAACATGGATATTCAACACTTTGTACATAGGGTAAAGTTATACCATTGAAATCAAGAACAGGACAATCTAGTAAAGATATTTGACTTCTTAAAAGCACCATACCAGAAGATTTTAGTAGATTTAGACGTATTTTGTTCGTATCAGACCAATTTTCTTAATATCTGTGGTGTTTGGTAGAAACATGATAAGTCCATAAAATAATTTGTGGTCTTACGTCAATTTTATATGGAGCTAGGGCCTAAAGGGGTTAATTGATTTTGTTCGAATTCGTAATATTTATGAAAATAATCTTTAAAAAATTATGTTCCGAATTTAAAAAAATCGGTTTTCCCGTTAAGGTTCTAGCTCGAGGTTAAGTGAAGGTAAAAAAAAACGTGGCCAAAACTATTAAAAACAAATATCAGAATTGTTGTGTTGTTTTTGTATGCCAACTTGTTAGCAGATAAGTTAAGTACATGATCTGATTAATTCCGTTATTTTTTTTGCATCTATTTAGTCAGGCGATGCGACTAAAGTGGGAACATTTTAATAAGCCGCAGTTAAAGATTTTGTTTGTGAGAGAAGGTTGGTTTTCTTGATCTTTTTTTTTCGCTGTGTTAATATTTTGTTCATAAAACAATATGGAATCTATTGCTGGTGGTATGTTTAGTGAAATGAATAAAAAACAGTTAAATAATTTCATGTTATATGTTCATGTCTAACATTTACAAGAAACGTCTTTTTGTGACTAAAAAAAAAAATGTTCAACTTTGTGTAGTAATGGAAAAGTTTATGTTTCCCGTGAGATCCCGTGATGAAATGTAGCTCTTGATTTACCTTGATATCTCCTTTATAAGTTATTAACAAAAAATGTTTCGATATTTTGCGATGTTAAGAGCTTTTGTAGATGAAATCTGTTGAACTCACTGAAAATGCAAGTTCGCCTCAATAAATAGTTTTTGATTTTCTTATTTTTTGATATAGGGTCACAATCAAACTTAATTTTTTTATCAAGAAATCAGCTAAGTGAGGTTTTATGAACTTGTTCATCACATGATTTAAAAGAAAGAATTGAGTTTTTGTAAGAAAAAGTTGAAAACTTCACCCACATTGATACATCTGATGAAACAAAGAAAATATTGCCTAAATTTGTAAATGGATATAAGGATCGATGGTTATCTTCATCTAGAAATTGTTCAGGCCAAATTAACAAAGTTTCAATACTCGTACAACATTATTAGAGATGCAGCCAAAAAACATCGTGCCAATCTATATCCTAGCTATGAAGCGATTACGAAAGCCAAGAAAAAATGTTATCCAGAAAATTTAAACATAAAATAGTCACTTGCAGAATCACTACTTCTTACTCTTATTTTCAAATGGGGTTACCATGGAACTTCGGGCATGAGCGTGTTTTTTGTTTATTTAAATTTAAATTCTATATTTTATAACTTCGGGGCAAAATTTTAAGCGATTTAGTAATATGTTAAAGCTATTTTAGTAAGTTAATAAGGATTTTGCTAATTTTACGATTTTAACATCTTACTATCTCTTAAAATTTTACTAAAGTTAATAATCACGAACTGGCTACTTTAACTTTCTAAAAATTTATATGATATCTGTAAATTTCCACAAAAAAATCTATTGACAACTTTATATGAAAGAGTTAAATTGTGTTTTTTTATGATTCATTAGCTAATTGTTCTTAAAAGTAAATAAAATAATATAAAATGTTTTCGGAAGACAAAGATTTTGATATACATTACATATGTATATGTTTGAACACTAAGTTTTATGCAGTAAAAAGTTCCCAATAGAACACAAAGCATATATCTATGTACATCAATTAATCTTATAGGAGCATTACATGGAATGGTCCAGTCCACAATATTGAAAATGATAAAAAAAAACATTTCGAAAAAGGTTTTAACAAAAAATAAACAAATAACAAAATAAATGGTAGGTTGTCCATTTGACTTTTGAGTTTCCAAATTATTAGGTCTGTTCCCCAGATTTGATCTTGTTTTGTTAATTTTCAAGAACTGTCATAATTTAAACGTATTCAGATGCACCGTTTTTAATAAAAGGGAATTAGAATTTTACTAGTTAGTAAAACAAAACAAAGGTTTAACATTTTCGAAGAGCTAGTAAATTACTAAAAGTGTAACAAATTGCTAGCTAGTAAGATGCTAAGCCCTTAATAATAGGTTTGTTTAAAATTTTGCCCCATTGTCGGTATTATTTTTTTTTCAACCAAATATAATCAAAAACCGTTTCTTTTGCATTCGTAATAGTTTAATCTGATAAATAAAAGCATTTCTTACATTGCAAACACAAAAAATAATTTTGGCCACGTTTTTGGGATTTTCCGCCACTGTGGAACGGTTCGAAGACCGACCCTTGTGGAACATCTGAATTAACCAGAAAATATGTACTAGAGAAGGAAGACCAGGAAGAATTAATTTAATAAACTTAGGTGAGAGGTGATCAGGTCTAATTATGGATAAAAATGGATGTTAACACAACTAAATGCAAAGCGCACTGGTGAGTAGTAATCATCTTCAAATTCAAACAGCACCACATCGGTCGAGCTTGGGATGGGACAAGAACTGATCCCATTTCTAAAGGACTATAAGCACATTTTCGTCTTTCATTATCTATCACATCCATATTTTACAATTTTTTCCAGAGGATTTATGTGTTTACCAAATCCTAAGTTAGATAATTAATACGTTTAGTATAGCTAATCAAGGAAGTTAGTTTATTTCCGGCATAAATGTGTTGACATCTATTTCAGGGTTGCAAAAGCTTAAGTCACTTTTTAGTTTAAGCTTGGCTTTAATTCACAAGCTAGTGGGTGACTTATGAATTAAGAAAAATGTAATTCAGCAGCTAGTTACTGACTTATGAAATAAAAAAAATTTAATTCATAAGTTGGTGACTTGTGAATTAAAAAAATTTAAATCATAAGCTTCTTAGTGACTTAAATATGAATTAAAAAAAAAATTAATTCAGAACCTACTAAGTGACTTATGAATTAAAAAAAATAAAGTCATGAAAAAGCCATATCCATTTCTGCATAAGCTTTTTGTCATTCCAACTTTACCACGTTCATCGTATAACACAACCAACCAATAATAATTTTTACAGTCAAGTCAAATAAAATTGTCTTATAACAAATTACAATATGGAAAACTTGAGAGCAGATATTAACTCATTGGAAGTAAAAATCGATAAACTTATTGACGCGGTTGCTTTTATCAAAGAGCACCTATCACTATATCATCCATCCACAACTAAAGGAATTTTACCTAAATCACCAATAATTGATAACGTAAAGAAGACAACATTATTATTATCATCTCCGAAAGTAAATCAACCTCCTGTTCCTGTCCGTGTTACCCGGAATATTTTAAAAAGAGCAAATGTAGCTCTCACACCTTTAAATAAAAATACCAAGAAACCAACAATATTATCACAATCGCCTAATAAACCATCGACATTAAATAATAATGCATCATTTAAGTCATCAACCGCCTCTACAACACCATCGACATCTTTAATACCTTCAAGTTCTTTTTCCTCAACATCTTCCACATTTCTCCCATCATCATCGTCTACTTCATAATCTTCTGTATCTTCATCATTAGCATCAACTTCTTCATCAACTCCACTTCCTACGTTACTTACGATATCTTCATCATCAACGGCATCTACTTCTTCACTTCATTCACCGATTTCCTATGTGTCTGAATCATCTTCATCTTTACCTACATCTATTTCAACAAAAATATTGCCTTCATCACTTACAACTTCAACTTCATCATCGCTATTATTCTCCTCAACTTCTCTTCCATCTCTTACGTCTTCATCTATTTCCTCACTTCCTGCAATTTCACATACATTTACCTCGCCACCATTGTTATCAAATAATGCTCCTGATGCAAATTTAAATAAAGATTCTTCTCCATTAATTCAACTTAAGGCGGCTGAGCGATTTAAATGTATCTTTTTATCCAACTTTGATCCCAACACAATTTGTGATGACATAGCAACGTATATTTCTTCACGTTTCAACAAATCAAAATTCAAACTTGAACAATTGCAAACTAAAAGTATGGATTATGCATCATTTAAACTGTATATTACACAGGAATTGTTCAATCTTCTATTGGATAAGAAATACTGGCCAGAAGGCATAATAGTTCATGAATTCATGAATAAAAGGAATAATATTCGTAATCCTTTTCAGAAAAAATTGACAAGACAAATAATTCGTCGCAATTAATTGATATATTTTATCAGAATGTAAGAGGTCTTCGAACTAAGACCAACAAGGTCTATTATACTTCTTCGATCTGCTCCTATGATATTATTTGTCTCACGGAAACCTGGCTACATGCGGGAATAAATGATTCTGAAATGTTTGACGACACATTTAATGTGTATAGACGTGACAGATACTGTAATCCAAATATCGACACTGTTGGAGGCGGGATTCTAATAGCCGTAAAATCTTCTATGTTAACTTCTCTGGTTAATGTTCCTGTTTCACTAGACAATGAAATTCTCTGCATAAAAGTATCATTTAAAGACAAGAACCTGTATGTTATAACTTTATATATAGTTCCTGGAAGCCCACAAGAGGTTTATACCAAAGCTTTTGAATACTTAAGCTATATCCATGACTTATTGGAATACCAGGATGAAATCATTTGCCTTGGCGATTTCAACCTTTCCAATGTCGCTTGGACGCGCTGTCGAGACACAAATGGTATGTTACCAACTGGTAATCTCAAATCCAACGACTCTAAGCTAATTGATTTAATTTAAAAGTTACCTAGTGACTTATGAATTAAAACAAATTTAATTCATAAGCTAATGGATAAATTCTGATTAAAAAAATTATTAATTGGAAAATTTATAAGCTAGCATGATAATTTTATGACACACAAAAGCTTGAAATCTACTTTCGTTAATAATTAAATAATTATGTAGTCAAAACAACCTTAAACATTTCCAATTTACCAAATAGCTTATGAATACAATTTTTTTTAATTCATAAGTCAATTAGTAGTATGTGAATTAATTTTTTTTTAATTCCTAAGTCACTAACTTGCTCATGACTTAACTTTTTTTAATTCATAAGTCACTTATAGGTAGTGAATTGATTTTTTTTAATTCATAAGTCACTTATAGGTAGTGAATTATTTTTTTTTAAATTCATGAGTCACTTAGTGGCTTGTGAATTAGTTTTTTTAATTCATAAGTCACTAACTAACTTATGAATTAGATTTTTTTTAAATCATAAATCATCTACAGACTTATGACTTATGGTTTTTTTTAATTCAAAAATTCGCAACCCTGATCTATTTATCATGAGGTAGCCCCACAATTATGGGACTAATCGCCGATTTATTTGCAGGCGTGCGTTGTGCGGAAAATACGTACATATATGTAAAGCTGTTGATATTGTGTCTGTTTGAGAGTTGTGCACAATTTTTCAAAAATGTTGTAAGGATTTTCATAATTTTCGTATGAGTTTCCATGAACTACTAAGTTCCCAGCTATATGACGTCTGGCCAATGCATCAACTTTTCCTCTTTAGAGAACGTTGGCATCTGCTTGATGTTATATTTGCATTGTAGACGTTTTTTTGGGGTAGCATTGATTTTGTACCCTTGTATATATAACCTATATGTAGTAGTATTATGTAGCGTTATTTTGTGGTGGCGCTGAAATAAGTGCACGATTTAATTTTACAGTGGAGAGTAGGATAAGATACAAAACAAGCAGTAAAAAGGAGAATATATTTCAGTCATTTTGAAGGAAACAGAGTCATTCGAGTAGATAATGTACCCTATAGAAATTTGCTACTAAAAAAAAACAGATTCTGCTATTATTAAATCAGAAGTGATTCCTCTAAAAACAGTTTGGTAAGTCCTTCTCATCCAAAACGATGTTCTCCATTGAATATTTGTAGGCTGATTCGCGTAAGAAACGACAAAAACCTAGGGCATTTAGATTGTTTAAATAAACAAAAATTAAATGCACGCCAAGAGACTTAGCATTTTAAGACTGAATGTTACTAAAATAAAATGCACGACTGGGTCGCACGAACTTGCTCCTATGTAATAGACTAGAAATTTAAAAATGAATGTTACTATAGAGAAAACTGTTCATAAGGATAAATTTTATTTTTTAAACTCTTAGTAGTAAGAGATACAAATAGAATATTCTGCAAATATGAATCTATGCCAGAACAAAAAATATAAGTAGTTGTAGTGGTTTCTTAAAAAAATAAGATTTTATATAAAAATTTTTTTAAAACATTTTTATTTTTATTATTGTTTGAATAAAAATGAAATTTACAAAAAAAAATATATTATCTCTGTAAAGAATTTAATTAAGATCCGTCATGTCATTAATAAGAAATTCAAAATTCGAGAAAATGGTTCTATGGTAAGTACAAGCTGTAATATCTTAATTTCAAATTTTTTTTATTAAATTAAAGATCATAAAAATTAATTGAAAGAAAAAAAATTTTATCAAAATTCTAGCCGCCGTTTTCGAGAAAAATAATATTTTTGAAAACCATTTTTTAATAAAAATTTTACACCATACAAATGGTGGGAAACTTTATTTTTAGGTAAAATACATTTTTTTCTCATATCTTGTAGATTATATTGAAAAACTTTTATTTATCAAGTTTTAAAAAAATCTAGCATGGGGTTTTCGAAATATTGAGTTTTGAAACAAAAAATTTTGAAGTTTTTTTTAAAAATCAAAAAAAAAAAAATTTTGAAAATTTGAATACAAAATTCTATTAAAGTTGTCGGGGAGCTTTAGCAAAAAAAAAATTTATCAAAATCGGTTTTACCGTTTTTGAGAAAATCAAAAACGAAAAAAATGGTTCCATGGGGGGTACCCTCAATAACCATTTTCCGCAAATTTTTTTCTCAACTACTACCTACCTTTAACTAAATGAAATTTTTTTCTATTTTTATTTCTTAAATCTGTCGAGCAGTTTTTGAGAAAAAAAAAATATTTATAAAATTTCAAAAAAAATTCGTATTGCAGGTACCGTTATTGTTGGTCTTAAAAAAAAAAACTTGTGGGGGGGGGGGGGGAAATAAAAATGATATCTACCCAGTTTAAAGAAAATCGGCCGAGCCGTTTAGGCTGTAGTCGAACAGACAGACAGACAGACTGACAGATAGACAGACAGACAGAATTCCGAGATCCACTTTTTTAGTCTTCGCTATCATCGTAATGTCAACTTTGATCAAAATATCGAGTTCGATTTGTTTTACGAATGCATAACTTGCCTTATAGTACCTATGTATAAGTCGCAAGTAAAAATAAAATCGTTGTAGTCGTTTAAGCTTTTTAAAATCGTCTGTATATAAAATTTCATTTTAATTCGTTATGTCTATAGTAAGAAATTCAAAATGGTAGGTTATGGTCGATACTATCAGTAATATCTTAATATGTATCAATTTTTCTTGCGAAAATTGTTAATAACGGGAGGAACCATCCTGTAGAACCATCTTTTTCGTTTTCGATTTTCTTAAAAACTGAATAACTGACTTTCTAAAAAGACGAATAACTTTTTTTTTAAGACTTTCTACTCTGTATCTACCATGAAAATGTTTAAAAATGGTTTTCGAAAATCGTATTAAAATTAAAATTAAAAAAATTTGAAAATTTTAATATACAATAGTATCTAAACTTTTGGGAAAATGATCTAAATCAGTTGTACTTTTCTTGCAGAAATCGGAAGTAAAAAATGTGTCTGAGGAAGGTACTATTAATCAGCATTTTCCGAATTTGTTTTTGTAGTTGCTTATAATCAACGATAGAGTCAATTAATCAAAATATTTGTGCGTCATCGGAATAAATGAATATCATTGAATAAACAGCAAATGACCAAGGTGACTTGCCTGAGGTACACCAGAATTAACTTTAAAATATCATGAACTATTATTTTTGAAGATTTCTTTAGAATATCTATCTTTAAAATATGAATATATTCACAAGACAAATCGATCGTTAAGTCCAACTTATTCTTTTAATTTATTCAAAAGTATTTTGTGACTTAACTTGTCAAAATCTTTACTTATAAGTCTATAAAGATGCAATCTATTTGTGTGCAAGGGATTTTCAAAGACCCCTAAACAAAAAGTGAAGAATTGTAATATATTAGTGACTGAAGATTTTTTCTTAAAAAAACCATGTTGATTTTCACATTATTTAATAGAAGAACATTTAAAACGAATTATGTCACAGACAAGGGACTCGAACAGTTTAGAAAAAGGAGATAGGTTCGTAATAGGATAGTTTGTCATTAAATAGTTTGTCATTAAGTTCTAAGGTGGGTTCGAATGTTTCCAAAGATAATAAGAAGAAGAATTTTGAACATTTTGGAGTCTCATTGAAAAGAACAAAAAACGGATAAGACAGGTATGATACACATTTTTTTCAATATAAGTAGAGGAACACCATCCGCGCCATGACTAAAACATTAAGCAAGTTTTTAAATGTTATCATTTTTAGAAGCTCCAGAAAGCTTATTAAATTAAGATGTGTGTATTGTTGATAGTTAGAAAACAATATCTCTTCTCTTAAAGAAGTGCTTATTGAAGAAAAGTCTTCAAAAGTGTAAGCATATTATATATCATATCATATACCTATACTCCTATAGTCTTAACGTTGACCATTACATAGACCATACATTTAAATGGACTTTAAAAAAATAGACTTTATTAAAAAAAATATATTCATATGGTATATATATGTAAGTCTTATTGGTTTTTGATCTATTTTTGTTTACAAAAAAAAATTTCATCCAACTAAACCAAGTTTAATTCATTTCATGGATATCTGCTCATTTTTGAACCAAATAAACAATTCAGTAGCTATACCTGCATAGGGCATAATACCTTCCTTCATTCGGTCACAAATAAAAAAAAAGCCAACAAATGCAATTAACATATTTTCATGAATTTTTTTCCTGCTTTCAACAATCACTTTTTGTGGCCTCCGGCTACCATCCATATCCAAGGATCCAATAATGCTTCGTTGGAAAATTCAATTTCACGCAGGGGAATACAAACGAGTCGCAAATTGGTTTTTAATGTATTTATAAATGCATTACATCAAAAACCATAGCTAGTTGCAGTGAAACTTTACCTACAAACATAGATTATATTACTCTAGGCCAGAGCCTTTGTAGCTTCAAAACTAAAATTTGATTGACCAACCTACCGGCATTCATTCGCCATTAACCACTTTGGTATGCTCCGGCCACCTGAACCTACCTTTTCTCTATACATTTATGTAGACTATTTAGGTAGTTCTGGTGTCTGGCAAAAGCGCCCGTTTATTGAATTTTTCAACACACAAACACAATCTCTTGTTCAAATTGATTCACCACATTCTATTGTGTTTTAGCAAACAAACAAAAGTAAACCATCTACATAAGCATACATATACATTTATCTAGGTACAGCTTTGTAGTTTGAAAGTGGTTTCCCGGTGGAACGTTCCCATTTGAAACTCGACCCGATTGTCCTGCGTAAGGAAAACATCATCCATGAGCCATGAACAAATTGAATATTTAATGATTTTCTAACCCAGAAATCGGGTCAGCAAACCGAAAACCTATTATAAAGTGAAGCCCCCACAAATTCAGGGGATCACCAATACCTAAAGGTCCCCAAAGGCAAGGGATTATACATATATTTGTCCATGTTCCTATTTTCTTTCATTTTTTCCTTGTCAGATTTGTTCTTCTCGAAGAATTTAAACCAGAAAATTTGCCGAGATCTGATGGCTTAAGCCATATTTATAATATTAAAGTCTCCTCTTGGAGTGCATAAATAGGTACATTTAGTCTATAACAAAAAAAAATTAATTAAACCGACGTTCAATGTAGTGTCCTGCACATCAATATCGTCAACCACATGCACAGTACCCCTCATCGTCATCGCACAACTAGAATGCAAAACTTTGGTTTATCATGTCTATATAAATACGACTATTCCATCCATTATCCCTTGGTGAAAACAGGGCTGGTAAGCTTAAGAAGAGATTAGGGTAGATATTTATGTATCTTTACTTGTGAAAGTTATATGGGTTCGACTTAGATGTAGGTTTCTTGATTTTAATCTAATAACGATGATTGTGAAAAAAGAAACCGATTCAACAAGTTTTCTGTCAATACATTCGGAAATTATTTTTGGTCTAAAAAAAATAACATCAGAGTAAGGAAGTCTTCTTCCAGAAATGGGAAAATAGACTGAAGCAGCATGGGAGAGGATATCTACGCCAGTTAAATATTTTCGACAATCAACTTTCTTTAACAAAAAGAAAAATCTTAACCCGTGATATACAAACTTTTTCTTTCTGAGTTAATGCTACGATACATATACAGGGTATCCCTTAATTCGTATATAATATTTTAGGGTGTGATTCTTGGGTATATTCCTAGAAAAAAATAGTAAGGGCTTGTCTCCAATTTTTATATCACATATCGGGGATTTAAGAAAAGGCTTACTTTGGTGTACCCTGACCCATGTTTATGATAATTGCGCTGTTGGTACTAATGGTAGAAAATCATTAAGGCCTTTATTTTTAGAGGAAATATTAGCTAATTTTTTGACTTTGGGTTCAATTTTCTCTAGAAAATGCGTATTAAATATACCGTTTCTTTGCTGTCTTTGTTGACCTAAGAGGAGCATTCGATAGTATCAATCGTCAAAAATTATGGATGCATTTAGGGTCTATCGGAAGGAGTGGAAAAATAATCCCTGCATTTTAAAACGTTTACTCAAAAACCAGGGGCCAAATTACCGCATCAGTTTTCGAGTAATACGTGACTGAATTATGTGAGTTTGGCATTACAACATACGTCATCGAGCAATCGATTACACTGATCTGACATTTTCATTCGATCACTGATGGGACTCACTCACTCAGTCACTGAAGCGGTAATTTGGCCCCAGGATTGCTATTAAAACAATGAATAGGCTTACTGAAATGTCAAATATCACAAACGGTGTACTACAGGGCGATCCATCAAGTGCTCTACTATTTAATTTGTATACAAATGACATTGAAGAATTCCTTAGGGGCAATGGTCTCACAGGAATGGAAATTTCACAGATCACGAACGTAATTCTGATAGCTTATGCGGATGATATTGTTGTGTTTGCAAAATCTGAACTAGAGCTTAAAAAGTCATTACAAGCACTGGATAAATATTTTGGGGCAAATGATATGATATTAAATGCGGAGATATCAAAAATTATGAACTTTGCAAAGAGAAAAAATGTATCTTGCCCGGAAAGATTCCCGTAAAAAGAAGATTGTATTGAAGTTGTAGCTAATTTTGAATATTTGAGAGTAAACTTAAATCGCACTGGATCCTGGAATGAAGCCATATATATATTTAAAACCAAACCAAGGATAGCAGCGGAGACGACGGATAAGACTATGAGAAACTCTTGCATGGAAAACTAGGATGGACGAATTAAAGTGTTTAAATTGACTATCAAACCAACTGCACTACCTATATTGTGCTGAAATTTGGGGTATGGCAGCTGGCGATAAAATTGAAGTAGTACAAACAACAGTTTTGAAGAAACTACTTGGACTAGCCAACAACACTCAAAGCAACACAGTTCGTATAGAAACTGAATCTATTCCATTAATATACGAAATAGCGAAAAAGCGCTTAAGCTTCTGGATAAAGCTTTTAAGTTTCTCAGATGACCGGTTCATAAAATAAAATGCACGATTGGGTCGCACGAACTTGCTCCTATGTAATAGAGTAAGAATTTCAAAAATGAATGTTATTAGAGAAAAACTGTTCATAAGTATAAAATTAATTTTTTTAAATGACTAAAACAACTTCTTTAGTAGTTGGAGGTAAAAATAGGATGCCATGTGTTTCTTAAAAAAATAAGCTTTTATATAAAAAATTCTTAAAACATTTTTAAGAAAAAAATTTGGTACGCCAGTTTAAAGTTTTAATTATTGTTCGAACAAAAATTAAATTTACAAAAAAAAATATTGAGCCGTTTTCGAGATATTGAATTTTCCAAAAAAAAAATTGATTTTGTTTTCAAAATATTTTTCTTAAAGTTTTGAAATGCAATGTTCTTTAAACTTTTTAGAAGCTTCTCAAACATTTAAAAAAATCGTTCTATGGTAGGTACTAATCTAATATCTTGTTTTCAATTTTTTTTATTAAATTATGTATCTTAAAAATTAATCGAAAGAAAAACAAAATTAAACAAATATTCTCGGAACCGTTTTCGAGAAAAATACGATTTTCTAAAACCATGTTTTAACATTTTTATGGAGGGTACCGTTATTTTTAGGTAAAATAATTCTTTTTTTTTTCATATCTTGTAGATTATCTTAAGAAACTTTTATTTATCAAGTTTTAAAAAAATCGAGCATAGGGTTTTCGAAATATTGAGTTTTCAAAAAAAATTGATTTTTTTTAAATCCAAACCAAAATTCTTTGAAAATTTGAATACACAATAATATTGCAATAATATTGAAACTGCTGGGGAGCCTTAACATTAAAAAAAAGATCAAAATCGGTTGTACCGTTTTTGAGAAAATCAAACACAAAAAAATGGTTTCAAGGGGGTTACCAAAATAATAATTTTTGTTTGGGATTTTTTTTTCAACCATTACCTAGTTTTAACTAAATGATTTTTTTTGAATTTAAAAAAAAATCTGTGGGACAGTTTTTGAGAAAAAATTTACCGTTACTTTTAGTCTTCAAAAAAAGAAAAAAACATCCGGGGGAAAAATTAAAACCCATATCTACCAAGTTTGAAGAAAATCGACCGAGCCGTTTAGCTGTAATCGAACAGACAGACAGACAGAATTGTGGGACCCACTTTTTTGGTCCTCGCTATCATCGTAATGTCAACTTTGATCAAAATCTCGAGTTCGTTTTTTTACGAATGTATAACTCACCTTATAGTATATATAAGTCGCAAGTAAAAATGCTATAATGAAATTGTACGAATACACCTTTCCGCTCAACGGCCAAACTGGACAACACAATTTAAAGACCTTTTATTGAGGAATTTTATAATGAAGTTTGAGAACAGCAAAACTTAGCAGTCATACGAAGATCTTATGCAAGAATTCTAGAGGACAAAAAAAAAGTGTTGATAGAAGAAGATTTCAGAAAAGCAAGTAACTCTACATCCAGCTATTATTATGCCGCTTGCCTAGCAAACATACAAGAACCAGAATAAAAGCGGGCTCCCTACTTGAATTTAGTTACCGTTTGTACATACAGTCATAGCGCAAATAAGGTGTGCAAACAGATATGCCCATAGGATCATTTTGCACGGTGATAGGCACAGTTTTGACCCAATTAACATTTGTACGATTTGTAACCTGCATGAAGATGACACAATTGATCACTTCCTCTTAAGATGTCCTATCTTTAATGCATTGAGAAACCACTATGTGATTACTAACAGATTGGTCGATTTAAGTAGCATAATGGCTTCCGAAAATGAAAACAATGAGGCACAATTTTAAACAACCTATTATAAAGGGCTTAGCAATTTAATAGTTAGCAATTTGTTAAACTTTTAGTAATTCACTAACTCCGAATATTTTAAACCTTTTCTTTTATTTTACTTACTAGTAAATTGCTAATTGCCTTTTATTAAAAATGGTGCATCTGAACAAGTCCAAACAATGAAAGTTCGTGAAAAAATACAAAGCAAACAAAACTAAATCTGAGAAAGAGACCTAATAATTTCATTTGTCGAAAATCACAGTGACAACCACGATTTATTTCTCCCAAAGAAGGGTAATGAAACTAGTACTTGCAGTTCTGGTGAAATTTGTAACGGAACCGGTGTTCGCCCTCTCCCTCCTATACCACCTCTACGACCTCAGGCCTACAGGCACCTGAGGCCGGTCCAGGCAGCAAGAAGGAGAGGGTGTCCAGATTGCGGCCGCGCGGCATGCTTGCTGATTTATGGGCTTAGCTCGTCGGCGGGGTGGGTCGTTGCAACCGCAGCACTGGACGTGTTACTATTTTCATGCCTAAATAAAAAAAGAAAACGGGGTTCGAAAATTAGGGGGCCCAAAATTGTTTATGAGGGGAAGGAGGGTGTGTTTCTAAAGGGGGAGGGTCGGGATGTTGTTGACCCTCGGAGGATTTGCCCTTCCGAAAATGAAAACAATGAGGCACAATTTTAAACAACCTATTATAAAGGGCTTAGCAATTTAATAGTTAGCACGGCATGTATGTATTTCGGGCTTAGATTTTCAGGTTTTCAAGAACTGAACTGTTGTCTTGTCAAATTTATTCCTGGAGTAAAATTCTCCATCATCCAGCTCTTCAAAAGAATTTGCTGGGGACTTAAAACATCGCAATTTTCTGCACAAAGCTGAGTCTTCAAACATATCGAAATCTTCGTCTTCCGAAAACATTTTATATTATTTTGTTTACTTTTAAAAACAATTAGCTCACGAATCATAAAAAAAGCACAATTTCTTTCAAATAAAATTGCCAAGAAATTTTGTATGAGAAAAATGGCAGAAGTCATATGGATTTAGCAAATTACTAAAAGTTAAAGTAGTCAGTTTGTGATTTTAACTTTAGTTAAATGTTAAGAGATAGTAATATGTTAAAATCGATTAAAATTAGCAAAATCCTTAGTAATTTACTAAAATGGCTTTAACATACAATTAATATTTATAAATGTATAGTTAACTCGCTCAAACTTAGAGCCTCTTTATATTAAATGAATAACCAACCCAGGTTTCATATTAAGTACTTAAATCTCAAAATAGACATATTTTCCTTTTATTTATTTTGAAATCAATTAAAAAGTAATTTTAAACTTGAAATATTATAAGAGTGTTTGTTGTATGACTTATTTTATTAAGAAAAAAAAAAACACTTAAACCGCCCCAAATGAAAACCATGGATTCCTGAGGTCATTTTAAGTCGAAAAACTTAAGAGGTCATTTTCTCGTTTTCATCCCGTTTTCAAGTTATAACGGTTCTTATGATTTTTCCCTTAACTGGCTTTATCTTTGCCAAACTACGTCCGATTCGTAAGTTTTTTTTTTAAACCAATCAAGAATTTATTACAGTTTTAGTTTGTCCAAAGACTTTTTTTCTGCGGACAACCGTTTCTCCGCAATTTTGCATCAAACCCAATTTTTTCGTTTTTTAAGTAGTTTTTTCACTTTTGATATCATTTTATTCATAAAAACACGTTTATGAGTATTAATTTTTTTCATTTATTATTAAAGCCCAGTTCATTTTCTTAAAAAAATTATTTTTTTCCTTAAAAAGAATACTAAATGTAATTAACAAAAAATAAACAAACTGAGTGAATTTAAAAAAAAAAAATAATTTTTAAATTCAAAATTAACTTTTTCCGAGCTATTGTGGTTAAGAAAAGGACAAGTAGATAAAGTTAATTAGTAAGACCGTTAACTAATGCAAACAGTAAAGATTTGCATTATGATTTGAAGGTTGTAAATGTCTTTCTCGCGTGATCTAGTGTTCGCGTCGTGTTCTTTCACTTGATACTCCATTTTGGATTTGTTATTTAAGTTGTAGTTTTTTTTCAATTATTTGCGAACAATGGATTACACTAACCAAGAATATCTGGAAATGTTATTAATATACGCTGAAATGGGACAACTTTATCTATTTGTCCTTTTCTTAACCACAATAGCTCAGAAAAAGTTAATTTTTAGTTTAAAAAAAAATTTTTTTTTTTAAATTCACTCAGTTTGTTTATTTTTTGTTAATTATATTAAGTATTCTTTTTAAGGAAAAAAAAATATTTCTTTTAAGAAAATGAACTGGGCTTTAATAATTAGTGAAAGAAATTAATACTCATTAACGTGTTTTTTTGAATAAAATGATATCAAAGTGAAAAAACTACTTAAAAAACGAAAAAATTGGGTTCGATGCAAAATTGCGGAGAAATGGTTGTCCGTAGAAAAAAAAGTCTTTGGACAAACTAAAACGTAGTTTGGCAAAGATAAAGCCAGTTAAGGAAAAAATCATAAAAACCGTTATAACTCGATAACGGGACGAAAACGAGAAAATGACCTCTTAAGTTTTTCGACTTAAAATGACCTCAGAAATCCATAGTTTTCATTTGGGGCGGTGACTGTGGGACACCCTGTATATTGCCAATCAATTTGTAAACTCAAAGCTAATAAGCAAATAAATATATCTATCTATCTAATAATATACCGTTTTACTAACTTTTTGAATGAAAGTAATAATAATAAAAATAAAACTCAAGTTTGCGGAAAAACCCATAGATTTTATGATACTTGGGAAAATCTGAGACATTTACAATAAAAAAAAAGGTTTTTGGCTTTAAGCTCCAAAGGCTCTATGAATAAAAATGATTTTGTGTGGGTTTATATATTTTTGATTTTATGTGTGTACTATAACAGTTATAACAGGTGTTCAAAGTGTCTTGCTTGGTTTTGTATACAAGCTAGAGCCTAGAGCCCGTTTTTGGATTTCACTGCGAATATTTATTGATGATAGCTACTGCTTCACTTTGGATGACGCTTCGAGAATACGGTCTTCTAATTCACCTTAATTTGCTATTTCGGTTGAATAAACAAGTTCTTTCATTCTTTCTCATACAAAGAAATCCAATACTGTAAGCCATTTCTTCCTATCCAACGATTACCGTACTGTTCCTCTAACCAATTCTTAACCTCTCGACCAAGTGGCGCAGCATGCCATCTCAGCTCCCGGGCCGGGAGACCCATTTTGCCGCCCCCATTCAATACTTAATTAAAATTAAATTTCGAGACATCATTTCACAGGCAATGGTATCTATTATTGAAGGTAAAATAGGATCAGCGGTTTCACAAACGGATTCTACAGGCCTTACGAGCAGCGAAGTCAGAAATAACAGCCAATTCTTGTTCAATCGACAATATAGCCAAGTTTGAAAGTCTAGTGGAGCTTATAGTGGACCTGAGATAATTTTTGATTAACTTCAACTTCGAAAAATTTCTCTCACAACTAGCGACACTAATTGCCAAAGTCAAATATATACGAATAAACTGGAGGAGCTCCAGTGGTCTTTTGCCCCTTATATCTTCCTCTGATTCAGAATTGGCGACAAACTGCTGGAGATGCTTCCGCTCCATCTGAAACTCGTCCTTAATTTGCTATTTCGGTTGAATAAACAAGTTCTTTCATTCTTTCTCATACAAAGAAATCCAATACTGTAAGCCATTTCTTCCTATCCAACGATTACCGTACTGTTCCTCTAACCAATTCTTAACCTCTCGACCAAGTGGCGCAGCATGCCATCTCAGCTCCCGGGCCGGGAGACCCATTTTGCCGCCCCCATTCAATACTTAATTAAAATTAAATTTCGAGACATCATTTCACAGGCAATGGTATCTATTATTGAAGGTAAAATAGGATCAGCGGTTTCACAAACGGATTCTACAGGCCTTACGAGCAGCGAAGTCAGAAATAACAGCCAATTCTTGTTCAATCGACAATATAGCCAAGTTTGAAAGTCTAGTGGAGCTTATAGTGGACCTGAGATAATTTTTGATTAACTTCAACTTCGAAAAATTTCTCTCACAACTAGCGACACTAATTGCCAAAGTCAAATATATACGAATAAACTGGAGGAGCTCCAGTGGTCTTTTGCCCCTTATATCTTCCTCTGATTCAGAATTGGCGACAAACTGCTGGAGATGCTTCCGCTCCATCTGAAACTCGTCCTTGTCGATGTCTTCTACATCGATCACACTCGTACTTGCTGTCCAAAAGTTTCGCTGACGTCAAAAATCCAAACTTGTCCGCTATTTCTTGAACTTGCTAGAATCGAGTCGTTGAATGTTGAATGATCTTTTCTTTCAGTACCTCAAGAACTTTCTCAAACTTATTTTTAAGCGTCTTGACAGCTTCATGACTAGCGCTCCAGCGCGTTTCACTGCTTGACCTGTGACGGCAACTAAAGCGCTCCACCGAGAAGTTAATGCAGAAAAGAAGGCAAATAGCTTCTCCAGAGTTCCAAAAAACGTCACGGAATTCACTGACTCAGAAGCAGCGTGTACCCCAGCCAAGTTGAGTGAGTGGTTTGTGCACGCAACGAATGTAGCTTTCGGATTCAGTGCTTTAATCTGGGCTTGAACTCCATTGTGGATCCCTTACATTGTGGCAGAGTTGTCATAAGCCCGTCTTCTCAAGTTCTGCATGTCTAGTCCGTCTGATTATATCGTTGCTTAGATCTTCTGCATTTTTTCCTTTTGGTTCGAAGAAGTCGCTGAAATATTCTACTACGGCGACCTTTTCTCCTTCGATATGTACGTATCGCAGAACCTGGCTCATTTGGTCTTTGTCGGAGATGTCTAGTGTACTGTCGAAGATTACACAATAATATTTAGCTTCTTGAATGCGATGGATGATGATGGATCGAACTTGCTGTCCCAGTAAGCTTATCAATTCATTATGGGTTTCTGGAGATAGATACATAACTGGGATTCTTGCTCCCAGCTTTATCTTTGTCAGGTGTTCCATTAGAAGAGATTCATATTAGCTAGGAGATGCACTAACTCCAGAAAGATCCCGCGATTGCCACTATCATCTCCTCAAATGTCTTTCTTCTAGAATGTTTGGCTAGAACTGGATAATATTCAGCAACCGGTACAGTACATCCCTCCACTTCTTCTCCTCACTTTCGAAAACTTCTTGTTATTTCTGATCGATGGTTACTTTACGGTTCAGGCGAACTTCTAACTCCTTCCATTTCAAGAAGCTCTGCTCATGGTCCAGGCTGTTATCATGGTCTCCCATTCTTGGATTTAGCTTCCACCATTTGTTGAATCTTTCTTCAGATGCGAAGTTCAAGCCGGAATTGCCAACTGGCTTGAAACAGAAACAATACAAGGATTGCTTCAAAGACGAGTACACCATCCATGTTCGGAGAAACTTTTCACCGTTAGATAATGGTTTGTAAAACCACTCTCTGGTTAGTTTTCGGGTATAGCCTTTCGTTGAAGCCCCTGAGCGAATAACATGGGCAAATTTGGAATCGATGTGCTATACTGAGTCAGATCCACGATGTACTAGAAGCGTTCTGACTTCGAGATTCACATCGTTGGCTTTGGCAGGAGCAGAAGGCTCGATTTCAATTATGTATTGTTTGGCAACATCGATATTCACTTCTTCTGCAGGCTTGAAGCTTGGAAAGAGCGACAGGGACAGCAAACGACGTCATATTTCTTGCCGCTCTTTTGACATTTCTCTTCAGTACTCGTAAGTTCAGTAAGTAAGTTTGCCATTTCATGATACGAGCATATACGAGCCAACAACGAGTCGAAATTATTAAAATTTACTACCGAAATTCGGAGTCAGTGGCCTCAACGTTAAGAGCGTCATAATCGTCCTAGCAGATCAACAGTTGAGCGTCTAGTGGAAAAATTTGAATCCACAGGCACAGTACAAAATGTTTCCGTGCCAGTGAGACAAAGAAGTGCCCGTAGTGTCGAGAATATTGCTGCCACTGAGGCTTCAGTTGCAGAAAGCCCAAATGTGAAGAAGAAGCGTCGTATGTTCGTGAATTGGGCTGAGCAACAACTTGAACTTCAACTTGGTCTTCAGCGATGAGGCTCATTTCTGGCTGAATGGCTTCGTCAATCAACAAAATATGCGGTATTGGTCAGGCAGCAATCCACACGTACTCCATGAGTCATCATTGCATCCCGAAAAAAATACGGTTTGGTGTGGTTTATGGGCCGGCGGCGTCATTGGGCCGTACTTCTTCCGTGATGATCAAGACCGGCACGTTACTGTGAATGGGGATCGCTACCGTTCAATTATAACCGAATATTTTTGGCTCCAATATGATGATATGGACTTGGAGGACATGTGGTTCCAACAGGACGGCGCCACAAGCTACACAGCGAATGTCACAATCAATTTATTGGAAACCAAGTTTGGAGAACGTGTTATCTCACGAAATGGTCCAGTCGCTTGGCCGCCTCGGACCTCGGTGCGATTTGACGCCGTTAGACTATTTCCTGTGGGGCTACGTCAAGTCTATGGTCTATGCCAACAAGCCAGCGACGATTGATGAACTTCGTACGAATATCGAACGTAAAATTGCATCAGTATCGGCCGATTTATGCTTGAAAACCGTCGAAAATTGGGTTCAGCGTCTGGACTTCTGTAAGCGTGCCCGTGGTGGCCATGCAAAATAAATCGAGTTTCATACACAATGGCATCAAACGTACTTTCACAGGAATAAAAAATTTCATTGATATCCAAAACCGTTTTTGTTTTATTTAAAAAAAACTTTTGTAGCGCTCTTATTGAAAAACCCGATACTTACATTGGAATCACTTCTTAGCCTTTTTCTTGCGGTATTCCGCACCGCTTTCTTTGACTCTTTTCATTTTCAAAAACTAGTTCAAAGGTTGAGTGAAGTACTAAATGTTTAGTTTTAGAAGATTCGACAGTATTTAAACGATAAACAACACAATCGAAATGACTGTGATGCGGGAGGGAGCAAAAATATTGAGCTGACTGAGACTAGATTAACGTTTCCGTCGAATCTTAGGGTGCATTCCGTTATTGTCGCGCGACTCGTGAAACTAAAACGGAACGTTCCGAAACTCTCACGAAACTGAAAGGAAGCGTTCCGAAACATATGATATGCGAGACCGCTGGCGGCGCTGGCGGTTACCTACTTTACCTACTGTACATACTTTATACCTATATATACGTGGTCAAAAGTCTGCCCGTTTGCAGCGCCACCACCAGCAGTCTCGCACTCATATGTTCCGGAACGCTCCCTTTCAGTTCCTTTGAGAAATGGGTATTGGAATCGATGATGAAGTAGAATTTATTAACGAATTAAAAAGAAGGTAAAATATTCATTTAGAAAATTCTAGTGCCTATTTTATAGCTCAGCTGCATACTCTCTCCCTCACTTCTCGATAATTTATAATTCATTATCTCGTGCTATCTCACATTGTAATTTGCAAAAAGCAATCTTCTTCGCCTATACGTTCGTTGGTAGGCCCAACTATCCTATATCTACGACCTTCTTCGATGACAACTTAAAAACAACCACCATATTCTGTAATCAATGCATCCATCGGCAAGAATTTTGACTTTCTAATAACGACAACTTGGTGGCTTTTAGGCGATTTTCCATCTCAACCATCGTCGCTCCCATCCATTTTATCAGGACGGCCTCCTTCGTCTAGTCCTTCTTAGTGTTAAAGGATAAAGTTTTCATATTGAAGGATGCTGTGCTGTGGAGCGTTCTATACTCACTACATCTCCATAAACAGAATTTTTTCGCTAGAGCGATTATCAATTGAAGCATTCCCTCTTGCATAGAGTAAGTAGGTACCTCCTTCTCCTGTATCCCATTGCCGTTGCGGGCTTCCACTTCCACTTCCACTTCGAGTTGCTGTTGCCATTTTGCCTTCATTCACTTCTATGATAATATAGTGTATACGCCAAGGGCCTGGTAATTTCCATTCTTTGCCGTTCGCGCTTCAGAGCATCAAGGATGCCGGCATTTTGTTAGATAATCATGAAAATTGAATTTATCGAAAGTGTGTGAGGATGGCAGTTAAAAGAGTGTTGGACGAACAGAACCCAACCGAACCGAACGGAACCGAGGATAATGTAGAGGCGAAACTTTGGAAAACTTCTTTGGATCTACTCTCAAGAAACCAAAGATTTCTCACAGTCACTTAGGGCATCAACATTTTCAATGTGAAATTATTTCAGACTTAGCGGTTATGGGATAGGGCAAGAGGGTAGAGCGGATTTGTGAAGAGGAACTTTCAAAACATTGGCTATGTGAACTTGAAGAGCACAAGACGACGCCCACTTTAGTCAAGCCCCATGCTGCTGCGGGCCGCTGTGAAGGCTGAATTTTCTGTTGGAGTGCATCTCATGCAATAACATGCAACGGATGGATTCGAGGGTGTGCAAAACGACAACGTATCTCTGCAATTTTAAGCAGTCTCTGGAGGTAATGTGTTTACAAAACGAAGAAGAAAGTGTATTAAGCATCCTTAATGGAATTCTTTGGCGGAATTGATAGTTAGCTTCATACAAAAATGTAGGTCCCGGTTTTGACAAGGCGAGCTGAGTTGAGTTGAGGTGAGGCGTGGCGACCAACCAACCAACAATGTGGGGGAAGTACGAGCATGTTACATACTCGTACACCACTCCGTGTCCTTTGGATTTGGGTATATGTATAGGGAAATCCTTTTCGAATTTCGGATACCAATTTTCTGACAACCAGACTGTGAACTTGGATCGTTGTTATATAATTTTATATCCACCGGGTGAATAAACATTCTTGCTCAATGTGATGGTTGCAAAATAGGAAACCTACTCGAAGAAGAGGGAAGAAAAAATCAATAAACCCCATAGAGTGTGGTTAACCGATGAACGGGCTCCGAAGATAAATGTGGATAAGAGTCTTAAATCTAAAATTCATGGTTTCATTATTATTTACATGAAGAAAGTGAAGCTAAAGGATTTTTAAAAAAAAAAAAAAACAACATGCAAAGGGAGTATGTAGTATATTTTTCACAGGAAGGAACAGAAATGTGTTCGAAAGTGGAACACCCTTACATAACATTGGAAGTAGATGATTTATGATTTTTCGTTCGATGAATAATTGTTGCAACGTGATTTCGAGTGATATCGTTAGTAAAGTATATTTGTTTTATAAATCATTTGAATTGGATTGTTTAATCAGTGAGGAAGCATGAAACCAATAGGAGCATCAATTAATTGGTTTCGAATCCAGGAAAAGCGGTATGAATATCTACGAGTTTGACAGTGAATTTATTTTGAGATTTTGCAGAGGGATTAGTAGATTTGATTACAAAATGGTTTTCTTTTTATAATTTTTCAAACATACATACATATGTACATAAGTATCATCATAGATATTTTGAAGGAAATAATTTATAATCGAATAAGGTTACATATATAAAGTGCAAAATGACAATATTGAATATCTTATGGCTATCTTGTTCAGAGACAAAACGCATTCCCATATATCTACTTTTGGATGTTTCGAATAAATCAAGAAAAGCTTGTCTCTATGTCCTAAGAAAATGTTCATTAAATACTGGCTTTTATTTACGAAGTGATTCCAAGTCCAAATGAGCAAATATTTCACAATCGAGGGACAGAACTTGAAGAATTAGAGACTTTACGAAATTTATTTTCACGTCAATAGGTAAAAAAAAGTGTCTTTTAAATTGATAAAATTTCGCACAGAAACCTTAACTTGTACAACTGTCTAGTAGATATGGTCCTTCCAATCAAAGTGTTGTTAAAAACAACTCCAAGTTAATTTCGACCAAAAACAAGTGGTTAGGTTCTGATTGGATAGAACTTTATTTACTTACTTACTTACTTAGGTCCTCGAACCTGTTACGTCCATGTGGTTCCCCTTGCGGGGCACAGGTCCACTACTACTCCTACGCGCCATCGTGTACGGTTTCTGGAGATGTATTTCAGCTCTCTCCAACTCTTCGCCAGTTGTGCTGATTCCTCTTCGACCGTTCTTCGCCAAGTACTTCCATTGTATCTCTTGACTCGCAATGCAATGTCGTGGCCTATTCGAAGCGTATGTCCAATCCACTGCCACTTACGTTTTCGTATTATAGAGTCGATGGGTTCCTGGCCAGAAAATCCGCAAGATGTTTCGCAGACATCTATTCACGAACGTTTGCAGCTTTCTTGGGACAGTGGGTGTTACTTTCCAAGTGCTGCATCTATAAAGAAGCACGGATTCTACATCGGAGCGGAACAGTCGTAGCTTGGTCTTTAGGCTTATAGAGTTGTTTCTCCATATTTTGGACAGCATTCCGAACGCAGCCTTTGCTTTCCCGATTCGGCTGGTAATATCTAGTTCGGTCCCGCCATCAGTAGAGACAATACTCCAGGGTATTGAAAACTTTCTACTCTACTACTTCTCTACTTCTCTACTGGTTGTCCAGAAATATCTATTTGAGTAGATGAGGAAGTTCCAAGCCTGATCCTTTTAGTTTTTGCCGTATTGATCTTAAGCCCGACGGTTTCGGCTTCTCTCTCCACCCTTGTTGTCATTTGATGGAGATCCATGATCCCATGTCATCCGCGTAGTCTAGATGTTTCAGGTGTTATAGCAGATTCCACTGAAATCCTCCATTTAGAGTCCACAAAGCTGCATGCAGCACATCACTTATTACCAACAGTAACAGTATTGGTGACAGTATACAACCTTTTCTAACACCACCTTGGATTTCAAACTCCTTTGACAACCTTCCTTTATGCAGAACGTGACATTTGGATCCTTCATATGTAGCCTTGATAATAGCGATCAATTTATCCGGGATGCCCCTGCTGCGCAAGGCAAGCCAAATAAATTCTCTATTGACACTGTCAAACGCCTCTTCGAAATCGATGAACAGCAGGTGAAGTGGTGATCGATATTCAACGTACTGTTCGATGATGATCCGCAAGGTATTGATGTGATCCACGCAGGAAGATCCAGTGCGGAAACCTGCTTGTTCGGCGTCAAGCGTGTCTTCTAGGTAGTCTTTTATTCGCTCTAGGACGATTCTTGCTATAACCTTCGCTACAGCAGGCAGCACGCAAATTCCTCTCCAGTTTTCGCACTGCGTAAGGTCTCCTTTTTTTGGAAGCTTGACAATTATCCTCTTTTTCCACTCCTCAGGAAAACTTTCTGTTTCCCAAGCTCTTTCTATGAATGGGTGCAGGAGCTCAGACGATGTTGTTGGCACTCCAACCGCTTTGTTGTTCTTTAGTGCCCTGATTGCAGTTAATATTTCTTCTCTACTGGGAATACAGTGCGTATTCGGAAATTCATTACTACGGACGGATCATTGGGTGTTAGGTTGACTTCGCTGGTGAAAACGCGATTTAAAACCGCAGAAAAGTGTTCCTTCCACCTCTTGAGCTGGTCCTCTCCGAAACTAGCAGTGATCCGTCTATGTCCTTTAACAGGTGTTGCTTAGAGCTTTGGACATCTGTTAACTCTTTGGTAATTCTGTAGACGGTCCTACTGTCGCACCTACTTGCGGCCTCTTCTGCTTCTGTTGCCAATGCGTTGATATAGTTACGCTTGTCACGTCGCACGCTACGGTGAACTTCTCTCATCTTCATGCGGTACGCAGACTTTAGCTCGTTTCTACCTGCTGCTGACCTTGCTGCAATGCGAGCTTTGAGCTGTTTTCTTTCTTCGATTCTGATTTTGTGGCACGTCTTGTACTCAAACATGGTTCCTCCTATAACAAGGCGGTTGGTGTTACAAAAATCGACAAAACGTTCGCCATTGTCGTTCCGTTCCAACACCATGCTTTCCCATTAACATGCCTGAGACCATCATTGACATTGCCAACCTTGACATTCAAGTCTAACGGCTCCCAGGAAATTAAGCTCTTGAGAGCTGTTTTAGAAAGCAGCAATCCAACGCCAGATTCACGGTTACTTCCAGGTGCCTTTCCGGAGTAGAGTAGTACAGTGTTGAGGGCTGGAGAGTTATATTTCCCCGAGGACAACCATCTAACTTCACTGATCCCTAAGATGTACATCTTATACCGCATGAGCTCACTCTCTAGTTAAAGGAATCTGGCATTTTGAGGACCTTCACTTCCGTTGTCGAGAAGCGTCTTCACATTCCAGAAACCAATCTTTTTCCGGGTAGAATAGTCAAAAGTCGTCAACGTTTTATCGTTCCCTATCCGACGCGTAGTGTTGGTTTCGTTAGCGGGAAATTATTTCAGTTACATAGAATGCTAACCTCCGTAACCTTTCCTAGAAAGATAGGCCTTTCGCACTTGTAATTTTAGCCTATTTACATATATAGGCATACGCACGGGGACCACCACGAGCAGGTAAAACAAGCACTTCACCGTGACTGATTGTTGTGCTACTGGCCCAGACCAAGTTCTGAGCAGTCAATAGTTTGCCGATCAGGTACGACGCACGACTTTGTTTTAGTCGGATTGAATTCAAGTTGGTTTTGATTTGATCATTCAATAAGATAAGCTAAATTTTCGTTAGCTTTTGATACTGCGTGTTCGTTAAGTCCTAACGGTATAACCCCATTTTCTTAAGAGGTGTTCTTCATCGCTGGCAAAACCATTGCGTAGGCTTTTCCCAAGAAATACCAATAGCATTTGTCTATACTGTTCCTAAAAAAGGCGACCCTTCCACCCCTCCTCCTATTGACCAATTGCACTTACGCGTTACGCCCCTTATTTCCAAGATCATGGAATCGCTGATAAAATCAGCTCAAGAAATATCTCGAAGATCAAAAGCTTCTCAATGATCGTTCTAGTGGTGATCTGATTCCATATCTCCCAAAGAGTGGAACAGATCTTAACATTGCTTTAGATAAAGATTATTGTGCTTGATGTTGATATATCGAAGGCATTAGAAAGAGTATGGCACCAGCCTCTCTCATCGAAAATGTATGCGATTGGTATCAACGAAATCCTTATTCTTTGGATTAGAAATTAACTTCTATATTGTTCAATACATGTTGTATTGGACGGTTTCAAGTCTGATCTTCACAAAACAAATTCTGGTGTTCTCCAGGGCTCCATTTTGTCTCCCACTGTCTTCCTATTTTTTTATAAATTATCTCTTGTCTGAAATTTCTAATCCTTTTCATTGTTTTGCCGAGGACTCTACGCTCAGTTTCTGATACTCGTTCTCAAATTCACATCCATCTCCTTCGGAAGTTGAATTGCACCGGTATCGTATGATAAGCTCATTAAACTCTAATCTTTACAGAATTTTTAAATGGGGTACAAAAACTTTTGTGCAGTTTAATGTTTCAAAAACTCAATGCTGTCTTTTCTAATTGAGGCAAGATATACTTCTTGTCTTTGAATGGTACGAACATCGAAGAAGCCAAAAAGCTCTCAGTAGTCGGTATGGTGGCAACGATGATCTTCGTTGGAATGGCCACATTCTTCATCTCACATCTCACATCTTTGGACAGGTCTAGCACAAACTTTTCTCCACTTATTGGATAGAATTCAGAACAGAGCATTAAAACTGATAGAAAACAAAGCTATCATGGATTAATTCCCATCTCTTGAACACCGTCGGAATGTTTCATACATTTCTTTATTTCATCGATTCTTTCACAAGCAATGCTCACTCGAAGTAGCCAGTTGCATTCCTCTCCTTGATCAGTTCATCCGTTATACCCATGATTGTTGATCGACGTAGTTAGCTTACCCAAATCCTTATTAAGTGAGCGCTCTTTACAAAGGAGAAGGGAAAAAATCATAGCTATAATATTTTCAATTTTCGAATACACAAGCTAATGCAAAATTTAATATTTTTAAAGAAGCAAAATTGTGGTTAAACTATTTCCATAGCTATGGTGTTTTTCCGCCTAAATTCTTATAATGTTTGCAAACTTCATTAAAAGTCTCACTAATGAGATTAAATCCCAATAATATTGTTTGAATTTCTTCTTAATACAATTTTAAAAATTCATCGTTTCTATTTGAGATTTAAAAAATAATGAAATCAACCGCCAGGCTAAGCATCCATAAAAACTCATTAAATCGCTTTTATTCTCACTACCGTTTTTTTTTCAAACCTCCATTATGTTTGAATAATACAAAAAAAAACGAATAAATTCAAATAAAAAAAACAGTCACTGATGCTCCCGTCAGACAACAATGAAACTCAAATATATTGATAGTTGTTGTTGGACGATTCCAAATTGTTTCCTTGTTCCTTTTTATTTCAAGTTCAATGGTTGAACGAATAAATTTAATTCTTAAGAAAAATTAATAGATGAAGAAGTCGAAATGAATACGGAGCTGTGAAATGAACAGGGTGTTCACTATTCAACAAATGGTATAATAAACTTGAGTGTGAAAATTATAATTTCAAAAATGTGAGAAATGATTTCCAAAATACAAAATGGAGAGTGGTTTATAAACCAAGTCAAATCGGAATTGACTTACAAAGCATACATATAATCATGAGGATCTGCCAGAAATGACTGGCTCAACTTCTTACTTTAGTAAGAGCCTACTGTTTTAAAGAAAACCAAGGGTCTATTTCTCCACGTATGGATTTTGATGTATCACCTGGTTAACTTTCCAACCAGGTCAGACTTTCTGATGATAAGAAAAGCACGATAAACCTCAAATTTATCATGCTAAAGGACCACTCTTCGTGCCTAACCTATAAAAAGGACGATCATCTGTACTGAAAAACCTATCGAAGAATATTGCTAATTTACGAAGCATTTAATAACCTAAAATTTAATGTGGTATTTTAATCCAGTCTGCAGCACTTTAATAGGAAAACACCAGCTCAAGTCGCTATCGGCCCAAATCTTCGCACTTAAGCCAGTCTTAGAAACAACCAAAGAGATTCATCATTGACTTCAGAACCGTATTTAAAACTTTACATGACCTAGGAAAATGATACAGTTGTATCGTGTGACATTGGAATATAGATACGAGGTGAACTGTTGAATTAGGGATTAGATCTTATGAACTCTTCCAAACATGAACAGAGTCAGTAATGAAATACGCTATAATGCGGTTTTTTAACCCTATTTTGGAACTCAAGGGAGCACTGTCTTCAATTACAAAGATACGTGGATTATATTGATGACATGAATTCCTCCTAACGTGCCGTAAAGATTACTTCAAGGCGAAACCTGAAAACTTGACAAAGAAACAAGCATCATTTTCGATAGCTAAGAAACAGTACACATTGATAACAGCAACTCTGAAATAGTTCGAAGAATGCCAAAACCGTTGCTATTTCAGACGAAGTTTTCACTATAAAAACACTTGTGCTAGCGGTGGTCCTGCTTTCTGGTGTCTAGTTTGCTAGTGTTGACCAATTCACAAAAAAAGAAGATATGAGCTTTTTTGAAAGAAAAATTCTTCAATGGAAAGTTGATCTTGTGTACAATGAGGGCGAATGGAAAGAATATTTAACCGCGAAGTCTATAAGCATGTTATCCAAAAAGTTAAAACAAACGTTTGCTGATGGATTTTCCATATCGAGCTAAGAGAAATTCTTGGAACCATAGCCTCCAGTTACGAGGCAACAGGGGTAGCTGAAAAACGAAGTCATCGTAGATGACAAAGTAATTGTTTTCGATGATTGGAAGCATCGGACTCGGGATCGATGCCTTTGGTAGAGATCCTTAATGGATCGGAAGTCCATTAATTATTATCAATAACATAAACACTTGAAAAGCTTAAATACCCAAAACTGAGTTGGAATAATTAGGGCTGTTTACGAGACCAGAAAAGTCTTCATCTCGTATCGTCCAACCCAGACTAGACTGCAACGATAGTTTCCTTGAAGCATTTAAGACCCAGTCGTGAGTGTACTTTTTGAACCGAAATTTATTATCTGCACATCAAATCCCAGACTATATTACTTAAAAATAAAACTGTTTTTTTTCAGCCTCTCACCTTAACCTCTACAGAAAATTGCAGGTCCCCTCGATTCCTTCTGACCAACAACATGCATGCAAGATTGAGAGTTGTAAGCCAGTAGAACCGATTTTTGTTTATAATAAAGTCAACGGCATCGCTTCCCATCGATCAGCAAAATCGAGCATCATTGCGCATGGTTGGTAAAGGGTGGTTAAATTTTAAGGGCCGCTGTTGAATGTGAACTACACCTAAATGTCAAGTTTTTTTCTGCATTTTATTTGACATTTCTCAATTTCAGACTAACCAATTTGAACCATGGAAAGATACACAATCGAGCAACGCGTTAAAGTTATTCAGGCTTATTATGAAAATGGGCGTTCAAATCAAAATGCATATCGTGCACTTCGAGATTTTTTCGGTCAATTTAATCATCCAAATGTGCGTATAATCGGAAAAATCATGCAAAAATTTGAGCAAACCGAGTCTGTAGGAGATGTGAAAACACCAGTGCATGTTCGTACAGCTCGTACTGCAGAAAATATTGCTGCTGTTCGTGATAGTGTGGCTGAAGAGCCGTCCACCTCAACTCGAAGTTGTGTCCAACAGTTGCACCTCTCACGCTCGTCGTTGATGAACATTATGCATAAAGACTTGCATTTACACGCTTACAAGGTACGGCATCATCGGGCCGTATTTTTTCCAAAATGAGGCCGGTCAGGCGGTTGCACTGTGAATGGTGTTCGCTATCGTGAGATGATAACGAACTTTTTATGGCCCGAATTGAAAGAACAGGACGGTGCCACTTGCCACACAGCTAACGAAATAATGGTTCTTTTGCGCGACAAATTCAATGGCCGTGTTATCTCACGTAGTGGCGATGTCAATTGGCCACCAAGATCATGTGATTTGACACCGTTGGATTTCTTTCTTTGGGGTTATTTGAAAGAAAAGGTGTGCGTCGATAAGCCAGCAACAATTAAAGAGCTAAAGGATAAGATAATTCGGCACATTAACGGCATAGAACCTCAATTATGCCTCAGCGTCACCGAAAATTTGGACCATCGGATGGAGGTGTGCCGCCGAGATCGCGGCGGCCATTTGGCCGATATTTTGTTCCATACAGTCATAATTGAACCATACCAATATTATCATAATAAAAAGAAATGACAATAATTTCCTAAATAATTTGTGTTTTATTCAAAATCAACATCGGCCCTTAAAATTTAACCACCCTTTACTTGTATGGGGGACCGTTCAAATACCAAGCGTGTGCTGTTGACATGTGTTTTATTCAGTTGTTCTTTCATTCTGTCTGCCTCTCTCTGTTGTATTGTCTAAGCCGATGGCCTCAGTTGCCAGTACTTTAAGTGTCTCTACTTCGTAGATTTAGTTGAAGAATATTCGCCTTTTTTGAGGGCTGGCTAAAGATACTTATGTAGGTAGGTAGAAATCCAGTTTGGACAGAATTTAAAAATAACTAAGGATATAGTAGGTTTTGATGTCTCTTATTGTGTGTTTGCTTTTGCACAATCTTCCAGAAATTGAATCACTCACTCAACTGGAGCATCGCATTCATCCGACACAATCTTCATTGTGCCAAGCTAGGCAGCTTTTTGACTGGTGCTTAAATAGTAGCCAATCCGATTAAGTGATCATCTGCCCAACCGCAAAGCCACGGTCAAAACCCTCAGTTCGCTAGTTCGGGATCTAAGGAATAAAACAGAACTCACTGCACAGAAGTAACAGAAATTCTGCCTGGAGCCATTTCGTCGCGTTGAGAAAAGACATCAAGCTTTTGATCTTTATTTCTACATTTCGTGAATGTCGTCAAAAAATGTCCATCCTAATGATTATGTTCTAAATTTGGCCAGAGCAGGGAATTTGCAGAGGAAATAGAGGAGGTTTCCTAGTCCCCAGTGCTATGACAGTGAGTGTTGTGAGGAATTCTTACCTTCGCTAAATGTTCTCCTATTGGCCAGTGTCCGCTACAGGTAGCTACGATCCCGGTTCTGTCTCGCCTAGGTCTGCATATCAGATCAAGTGTTTAGGATTTATTATATGTTAAACTGCTCCACCTACGGTTTGATGCGCTAAGAATCATTCCGAGCGGAATGTTGACTCTTTCCGCAAGTGACTCAGCCTTGCCTGGCCAGCTTGTCCGCCCGTTCATTCCATTTAATGCCACAATGACCCGGAACAGGACTCGCTATACACACGCAGTTTTCAATCAACTCGGAAAGAAACCTGTAATAGATGAAAAAGCCTAGAAAGTAATTTTGTCGGTATGGAAGAACGCCATTTAAGATAAATGGCGGGGAGCAGATTTATGTTCGTCAAGATCTTTCATAAAAGAAGCGAAACAAAATTTGTTCCATTGAGAAATATACGGAAATAATCCAAAAAATAAGGCAATATTCTCAAAACATTTGAAAATATGCGATGTACATTTGTCAAAAAAAAATTAAATATAGTTTACAGATAATCAATCACAGTTACAAAAATTATCAAGGTAATTTTCACGAAAAAATTAAAAAAGACGATCAAATACAAAAGTTCCAAATTCTCCTCTAAGACCAAATTTTTTTCCCTCAATTTAGGCTCAAGCTGGATGTACAGTAGACATACAAATATATAAAAGGATAAACTCCCAGACGATTTTTCAGAACCACATTGAACGTAAATTTGTTCTATACGAAATCAAAATCTAGCCCTTAAAGCAAAGTAAAATGGGGAAATAATAGTCCTTTACTAAACCATTATAATATTGCGCAAGAATAGATTTAAACTTCACTAGTTTGAAGTAAGCTAGAGCCAGGAGAGCACGGTACATGTCAGGGAAAATATCATGCAAAATTAACCAAAAATTAAACAATTGTCTAGTTGTTATTTTTCCACACGGTACATCATGTTAAACATCTTACAGACACGAGATTTCAATACTTACCTTTTAAATTCATTCATAAGCTTAACTGCAAGTGTTGAATATGTACATGGTATTTTGTTGGACAAGTTCATTCTTAACCATCCCCTAATTTCAAATATAAATAATTACAAAAATTAATATAAAGGTTCTTCCAATAAGAAGTTTTATTTGGCAGTTGTCACTTTTGAAGCTGTCATCTTTTGACATTTGATAAGTAAAAACTACGCCATTACTAAAAATGGAACGTCACACACTTCAACATCGTATTGAAATTGTTAAAATTCACTACAAAAATGGTGAAAATTTTGCAGTCAGAGTTCCCAAAACAAAAACACTTTTTGGTCGTCGTGAAGCACCTTCTCAACCAGCAACCTTGAAATGCATCAAAATGATCCGGATTTTCATCGAAAATCATATTTAGTGATGAGGCCCATTTTCACCTCGGAGGCTACGTTAAAAAATATGGAAAATCATATATAAAACTTTAAGTCAAGAGGAAGTGGAGTTAAATTGAAATTTTCAGGTGACCATGTTAATATAACTTAAGCTGTATGTAAGCTAACACTACGGTCATGTCAACTTGGTGCCATTTTTTTTAAATTGACAATGACTTTATGTTGAAATATCAAGGGATCCTTTAAATCTAACTACAATCCTGTCAGAAAAAGTGTAAATTTAATTTTGGCATGAGTTTTCTGCAGTTTTGTTTAGGAAAAAATACCTTTCAAATCTCAATTTAACTTGGAGTTTTTCTTAATGTCTTTTAAAATATCTGTGATACTGTAATCTTTTTGGAGTTTTTCTTAATGTCTTTTAAAATATCTGTGATACTGTAATCTTTTAAAATATCTGTGATACTGTAATCTTTTTTGCCAATAAAGCGACCGAAATTTTTAATTAAAAGACTGAATCAGGGCAAATTTATGATTTGTAACAAATTTTATTTAAATTTATAAATTTATTTGTTTTAAATCTGCCCACCCTGTAATGAATAAAACAATCAAGCACAGGAGACCAATGACAAAAACTAGACCTCTTAGCTCGCCATAAAACCCCATATAGGTATGCATGAGCTCTTATAAAATGCAATTCATACCACCACCTTAAGACGACTAAAACAAGATTTATTAAGATATCTCCCTCGAACAATGGATTCCCCGCCCCCCTCAAACGTAAAAAGCTCCAAAAAGCAGAAACAAATCAAACCAACAAGAAAATGAATACAATTCGAGACTCCTGTGTTGACAGTCAGACAAGAAATGGGATTCTTAATTTCTTAGAGTTTCTTTCCTGTCTTTGCTCCTCCCCACTCTGTTCACGTCTACTCTATGTGGAGATAGGCGTAGGGAGGTCTTCCATTCAATATCTTCTTAAGATACCTCCAAAAAATCGGTCTACGCCATGCCACCACCGCAATAAATCTTTAATTTTTTTTTTTCAAGCAACCACTGAGCTCCACATTCACTCCGCCCGCACCTATTATCCAGATAGGATGACATGCGGCCCAGGCCCACCGTTGCCTCGCTTTCCAATCTCTTATTTCATTAAAAGAATACAATTTCAATGAATCTAAAATGAATTGCTGCATCGTGTATTGTTGGGGTTATTTTTTTTTTTCTTTTGCTGTTTTTTTTTTTCAATTAATGCCGGGAATATCTTCTCTGGCATTGTGACTGCATGTTGAGTTTGGATACTCTCCTTTGCTAGATGGGCTATGGAACTCTGAAAAACCCTGCTTTCGTCGTCGCTTATGATGAAGGCTGGTTGGGAGCACAACGGATTTATATGAAGTCAAGGTATTTAGATATTCTGCTAAAATAAACATAGCAAAGGCATGCAGTAGCAACAATATTGGAGGTTGGGAAAATGGCGATGGGTCTTTGTTGATTTTGCGGTATTTTAGGTCAAAGTTGACAACTGCATTGCTCCGTCGGATTCCATTGTGTGGCTTTAGTTTCGATGTGTGTGTGTATGTTAAAGTATAGTTATATAGGGACTTTTAGTTTATCATAATACAATATAACCGAATTGTGTGAGACAAGACAATTGAGGGAATCTTTTGTCGACTAACCTATCCATTCTATTAATCTATCATGTAGAAGTCAAGTCAGTTTGATGAAAAAGAAATTAATTAATTTTTTGTTTGTATTTACTTGATGATTAAACGTAACCAAATTTATGGGCAAAATATATCATTCAGCAGTCATTAGTAACGGCGAGATAAAATTCAACTGGATTAAAAGATAAATCCTATTCTTTTAGGATAGAACAATTTCTTTGCAAATTAATCTTCCTGGTGGGTATTTATAGCCTTTGTATCTGTCGGCTATAAACTAAAATTGATTGGAAACATACATTTTGGAAACCGTTCTGTTCTGATACAAGATGGTATCAGTAAATGGAAGATAAATTTTGAAAGCAATATCATCGCTTGGATACAATAATAATTCTAGGTACAGAGTCATTCATTTTACGGCTTCGAAAATAAAGCTAAATAAAACACACACAGCGATACATTTTATTTCATTATAAGGTTTGGACTTTGCCATTAAGTGTGAAAAACAAATTATTCAAATGGCTGCTTCGGAAAGATTCGCAGCATGCGATTCTTTTGAGGTAATTTATAACCAATTACGTCTAGACTTTGCGGATTAATTGCGTAAGCACGGTGTTTTGCGTAGCCTCACAGAAAAAAAATTAACGATGTCAAATCGCATGATCTTAGTGGCCAATTAACATCGCCAAAATGTGAAATTACGCGACTAAGAAACTTCTCACGCTATAAAGCCATAATGGGTCGTGTTGTCTGGCTTGTTGGAACCACATATCGTCCAAGACAAGATCTTCAATCGCTGGATAAATAAAATGCACGACTGAGTCGCACGAACTTGCTCCTATGTAAAAGACTAGGAATTTTAAAAAGGAATGTTATTAGAGAAAACTGTTCATAAGGATCAAATTAATTTTATTAATTCTTTTAGTAGTAAGAGACAAAAACAGAATGCTATGCAAATATGAACTTATGCAAGAACAAAAATTATAAGTCGTTGTAGTGCTTTCTTAAAAAAACACAAACTTTTTAAAAGATTTTTAAGAAAAAATTTTGGTACGCCAATTTAAAGTTTTTATTATTGTTCGAATAAAAATTAAATTTACAAAAAAAAAAATATTGAGCCGTTTCTGAGATATCGAATTTTCAAAAAAAATAAAAAAATAGATTTTTTTTTTTCAAAAATTCAAAAAATATTTATTTTAAAGTCTTGAAATGCAATGTGTTTTAGACTTTTTAGAAGCTTCTCTATAAAAAATTTCATTAAGATCCGTTATGTGGATAATGAGAAATTCAAAATTCAAAAAAATGGTTCGATGGTAGGTACAAGCTGTAATATCTTAATTTCAATTTTTTTTATTAAATTAAAGAGCGTAAAAATTAATTGAAAGAAAACAAAATTTATCAAAATTCTAGGTGCCGTTTTCGAGAAAAATACGATTTTTGAAAACCATTTTTTTTAATTTTTTTTTAACATTTGTATGGTGGGTACCTTTATTTTTAGGTAAAATGAAATTTTTTTTCTCACATCTTGTATATTATATTAAGAAACTTTTATTTATCGAGTTAAAAAAAATCTAGTGTGGGGTTTTCGAAATATTGAGTTTTGAAAAAAAAAATTTGAAGTTTTTTTTAAAAATCAAAAAAAAAATTTTTGAAAATTTGAATACACAATTCTATTTAAATTTTTTGGGGGCCTTAGCAAAAAAAATTATCAAAATCGGTTGTACCGTTTTTGAGAAAATCAAAAACAAAAAAAATGGTTCCAGGGTACCCTCAATAGCCATTTTTCGGAATTTTTTTCAACCATTACCTAGCTTTAACTAAATGAAATTTTTTTGTGTTTTTATTTTTTAAAAAAATATTTATAAAATTTCGAAAAAAAATCGTATGGCAGGTACCGTTATTTTTGATTTAAAAAAAAAAAAAGAAAAAAATGTGTGGGGGAAAAAATCAAAACCCATATCTACCAAGTTTGAAGAAAATCGGCCAAACCGTTTAGGCTGTAGTCGAACCGACAGACAGACAGAATTGTCAGACCCACTTTTTTAGTCTTTGCTTTCATCGTAATGTCAACTTTGATCAAAATCTCGAGTTCGTTTCTTTTTACGAATCATAACTTGCCTTATAGTACCCATAAGTCGCAAGTAAAAAATCGATTATCATTCGACCACATCGCTCTGAATTGACTATAATCGTCTGCTCATTGGCATCTTCGAAAAATACGTACCAATGACACCTTTCGATTATAAAGCACACCAAACAGTCACTTTGTTTGGATGCAACGGCACCTCTTCGATCACTTGTGGGTTTTCTGAGCCCCATATGCGGCAATTTAACCGAGTAAGAAATGTGACTTATCGCTGAAGAAAATGTTGTTCGAAAAATCGGTCCAAGCGTGTCTACGGCGGCGTTGTGAATGGTCTGAATGAATTGAAGAATTGAATAATTGTTGCGTAATTAAATATTAACTAATATTATAACACTTCAAATGACAGCTGACTTTGACAGATGTCAAATGCCAGCGCTACCAATTTAAAACCACAAAATGAATTACCCTTTACGTAGTATGTACAACATAATAGTACATAAAATTTTGCGGTTTTGAGTATACCTACATGGGACTTTTTTTCTTTTTTAACTGAGGAGAGCTTGAATGACATGACCAAACTGTAAGAAGTTTACCAATACCTAATTTTACCACGTACTTGTTGTTTAAAAAAAAAAAATCTTAAACGATTAATTTTTTATTGCGAATTGAAATAGGTCCTTGAGGCAGCTCTTCTTTTCAAAGCAGGTTGAATTTTTTAGTTGAGATTCTTTTAAGCGTAATATTTAGCGAAGAAAAATTTAATTACATTCTAAATGGAGCCTTAGGTGCATCTGAAACAAGATATATAGGTTGTGTTTGGGAGTTTCCAAAAAAATCGAGAAGGGGGCCATCTTCTTCAACTCTCCTTGATGTTTTTTTTTTTTTTTTTGTGAGTGGTATAAGCAACATTTTATTTTATGACCAGATGTGTGTTACTGGATTCTCCAAACACGATCTCTTATATCTTACTTTCAACTTCAACACTCTTATCCCCGCATGCCGCATCCGTAATTCAATTTAGGAACTTAAAGAATGTAGATCAAATTGCTACTCTCCCAATGTTCAAGTTAAATTCTTGCATTTAAATTTGAAAAATCTTTTCAATTTGTATGTTCCTTAAATTCCAAAATTATAACCCACGATTCTCGTCCATTGTTTACCCCCGAGTTCGTAAGATACGATCAAACTAAGCAAACCTTTTAAGTAGTCGACGTGAAACCTCAAACAACAGAACAAAACCTTGGAACAATCTTCGTGACCTGGGAGTAAGTAAGCGGGAGTTCATTTCTGATTGTGATTTAGATCCTAATTAATTAAACCAAAGTTTTGTAAATTTGTCTGAGAATTCATCTGCCGAGTTTTCACAACCTGACCTTCGTATTTGTAATGAAACTTCTACCAATGATAATACCTTAGAGTTTCATCGGGTTAAAAACACAGATGTTGTGGAGTGTTTCATGTCAGTTTAGTCGAGAGCCTACGTTTATAATGGCTATTTTACGATTAATTCTTCGCTTTGTTACCCATTTATTTATTTCTATTAAATCTATTACAAAATCTACAACAAATGAGAAAAAAAAATGTAATGAACTGTCAGAATTTTCACCAAGGTCTGCCAAAGTTCAGCTGTCATAATTTGCTCTATTGCTCTATATCTTCAAAGTTTAGTATTGCCGTACTCGTTTTTAACAAAAAGCATTGAAGTACTTATACTACGTCAATTGATTTGAAGTGTCGGAGCAAATTTTCAATTGTTTTTTTAATTTAGAACATCATATATTTTAACAAGGAAACATATTTTTTTATTTATTTTATATTATTTTAATATTTTTCATTCGCAATGTACATATTGGTACCAAAGTAAGCAAATCTTAAACTTAAAATATTTTTAAACTATAAATAAGTGAACTGGCATATTTTGTGTGAGAATATTGTTTTTTTTTTTTCTATTGATAAACAGTAGAGGTTAGTTTTTTCACAGTGTGTCATCTTAAATCCATGATTATTTCAACTCGTAACAAAAAATTCAAAGTTTAAGTTTAGTTTTTAATCATGGATTTAGCTAATCAGTCGATTTCAGTTAATTGATTAAAACCATTTAACCAGCACCTCTGTGTATCAAATCAAAACCTAATCCTAATTTGAAAAAATTTAAACGTCGTAAAAGTCGTAAGCTGAGTAAATCTATCAAAATTATAATTTTTTTCAAAAACAAACAAACAAATGCAATTTTAATTTGGTTGTTCGGCTTTGAAAATTGTATTCGACGCACATATTTCTGTAATGTTATAATGTTTTTTTTTTTTGTACTAAAGAAAGATCATCCCGCTATAAATTTGTAAGATAAGTTTTTCAAGCTCATCTAACTCTACTGAATGTGGTTCAAATGTTATTTTTGTTTTTGTTTTCAGAATAAATACAATTGGTTACACACAATTTTACCAATACAACAACAGACAAAAATAATGTTAAACCGATTCCCTTTCAACACTAAAAATTACTTTTTTAGAAAGGAAACATTTACTTTTTTGGATATACGTAATTATGTAAATACATAAAATGGAATCAGCAAATTAACCACGTATATTAAGTAAAATCCAGACGTACTAAATATTTATGAAAAAAAAAAATAAATAATCTATTTCTGTTGCACATAAACATACAAACAAACAAATATAGTACTTCTTTTTCACTTTAAACAAAAATCTGAAAAATCGACCTGATAACATGGGAGTAGATTTAAGTGTTAAATACAAATTTAGGTAGGTACTATAAAAGAGCACTAACGCAACACTTTTTATTTAGTGTTCGACTTTAATCATGGATTTCCGTGTATTAAATTTTGACATATAACTAACGGCTAAACTGGAGATTAAATAAGTTATTGGTATTTGAATTTTCTAAAATCTGGAGATTTTCTTTTAACCTTAACACTAAATTTGATTATTAGTAAGGCCCATTGACTTTGAACGATTTATATAAATTTCATGATTGGAAATGTTTATAGTGCTCATAGAATGTTATGGGCATTTTACCACTTTACTCCTTTGAATACACGAAAAATGGTTGTACCTGTTTTGACATAATGTTGTGAAATTAGTAATAATTGTGATTCCATCAATCGAATAAAGTTAAATTTTGCTTTTAATAACATTACCATTATTATTCACCACCATACCAGTTTGGAGTATCCAACAGAACCAACGTAATAAACACTTACGACATAGTTGTCTTGGTTCAACAAGAGGGTTTTTTATCTACGCCATTCACCTCTGGAATTTCCTTCTGCGGTACATGCGAAGAATGAATAAATAATGTTTACAAGTTTAAAAAAGAAATTAAACTACGAACTTTGAACTAAGTTTTGCACTATGTACGTTCATTAAATTGTATTTTCACTTTTCTTGTTAGTAATACTTCCCTCCTCTTATCGAATTATAAATTAATGAATTTGCCCGTACTATATATTATGAATTGTTAATATAGATATATTAATTATTTTGGAAATCCACTCTTAGAAACAAACATTTTTTTTAATATACATGCATGTGTGTGTACATGTTATATTATATTTTCTTTATAGACTAGTCTAATATTATCTCCTATGAAGCTTTCACTATTTTATAAGATATTACATATATCTCTGTTGAGGATGATCGCTTTATAAATAAACAAAAACAAAATGTATTAGTTGGTAAGCACAGCTTTTACCAGACAACAGCGACATCTAGCCAAACGGTAATAACTAGCATCCATCAACCTGACACTTTCAATACGGTCGAATCGCCAACCAAATCAACGATGTGCTAATCGACGTAAGCTGCTATATCTTCATTATTACTAAAATAAATTAGAGAGCCACAACAGGGCGAATCTAGCGACTTGCAACTCTCAACCATCCCTGTGTGCGTTTTGCCGGAAGATGATTGGAGTCTTGCCTACTCCAAATGGATATGTTGAGAAGCACTTTCCATGACAAAAATACTCTCGGAAGATTTCTCACGGTAGTACCCTTGGTACTCTAAGCGGATAAAACATTCAAACTTAAAGCAAATAAATCTCAAATTTCACTCTTTTTTAATTTAACCGAAAAAAGAGTTCTGAAAACGGATACGTGTACACTTAAAAGTATTGTAGTATTACAACTATAGTTTAGTTGATTGTCGAAAAGAAAAGTTCGAATGTCGAATATCCTTTTGCCATTTTCACATTCGTACTCTGATCTTTTTCTTCTCTGTACTCAGAATCAGAAATTGAAACAGTGTAATAAGGCTGGATGGTTTGCTTTTAACCAGATAATACCAGCTTATATATTTCAATATACACGTTACAATTTACAAACATAACCAATTAAAAGCGACAACCTCTTACGTAACTTAGATGGCCTTTGGAGTACGAAATAATCTTCTTTTAGCCAAAAATACTGGTTAAACTATATGACTTGAGTGAATTTGTCTTCACTTTTATGCTGAAATAATTTTTTTATTTCATATACCTTCTTTCATTATTAATATCATCAATGTACAAGGCGAAGAGCATTGGGCTTAAAATACATCCCTGGGGAGCACCAGAGGTTGTTTCAAACCATTCTGAAAGCTCCATCTCATCCCACACGGTTGTAATAGCTGAATCCAAAAAGTGAATATATGATCTATTGTAAAAAACCCCGCTCGAAAATCTGATTCAAAGTTACTGAAAAGATTAGTGTCCTCAATCAATTTTGTGAGCCTTTGATAACGCGCCCCTAGTTCTCAAACATTACTCCAAAACTCTTTAGAGTTGCAGTTGGTTAGTTTTTTTTTGCGATGATGTCGCAATATTGGATTTTCTTTACTACTTTTTTAAATTCGTTATTTATGTTTAAGTAATTTTTTTTTTAAACACAGAAGTAGATGATTTAAATAATATATTGGGTGTGCCAAATACAAGTTCCTTTATAAAAATGCAATAAAATGAACAACATCAATTTTTACTTGCGATATACATAGGTACTACATATAGGGCAAGTTCTGCATTTGGAAAAAAAATCGAACTCGAGATTTTGATCAAAGTTGACATTACGATGATAGCGAAGACGAAAAAAGTGGGTCCGACAATTCCGTCTGTCTGTCTGTATGTCTGTATGTCTGTATGTCTGTACCTCTCACTACAGCCTAAACCACTGGACCTATTTCTTTCAATCTCGGTAGTTAAGGGTCTTCGGTGATTCCCTAGAGGAAAATTTGAAATTTTTTTTTTAGCTCCAAAACCAAGGGTACCCCCCAAACACCCGTAATGCAAAATCTTATTTATCTCGAAAACGGCTCTAACGATTTTGATAAAAAAAATTAAGTCTGATATTATGGACATGGACTACATTTTGGTCGAAAAAAATTTTGGGGCAAGATGTTATAAGGGGTACCTGCCATAGACCCGTTTTTTTGATTTTCGAATTTCTCACTAACGGCTCTAAGGATTTTAACCCAAAATTTTTAGCAGGAGTCCCCTTAAGTTTAAAATAATATTGTATATAAAAATATTCGAAAAAATATTTATTGGGTTTTTTAAAAAAAAATTTTAAATCAATATCTTCAAAACCTATGGACGATTATTTTTTGAAATTATTTCCTAAAACCAATATTATTAAATACTTAAAATTCGCATCCCACATTTTTTTATTGAAAAATTTTAGAGAAATTTCTTATATAAAAAATTTATTTAATAATAAAACGATTTTTTAAGGTTTATTTGCATAAATTCATACTTTTCCGGAAACTAGACGGCAATTTTATGCATTTGAACATTATTATCTCATTAAATCCATGTTTTATATTTATAAAATGTATCTTAAATTCCAAAGTACTTTTACATAAGAGCAAGTTCGTGCGATCCAGTCGTGCATTTTATTTTCCATGTATTATGACTTTATTAGTAAAAGCAAATATTCCCATTAATTATGGAACACAACGTCGTCGTTCAAGTGGCTGTCCCTTCTGGCTTTGCAAAAGCGTATAATCGTCTTTGTGCAGAATTCTTTTCAGGCTAGTGCGCTAGCATACCAGTCTCACGAACTTTTTGCAAAAACTTGTATACAGCAGGCTTGGTGGGTGCTTCATTTCGCCCAAAACTTCTTTTCAAAAAACGCACTGTTTGGTCTACACAGCTCTAACTTTGGAAATAAGTTTTTAATACATTCTCAACGTTGTTCCGCAGAGGTATGATACTAACTTTCTGTCGAGATATCGAGCGGGAGACAGCTATCAGTGTCAAAAACTTATGACTTAAAAACAAACCACTAGATGGCCTACCTTTTATTAAGATATGCGAAGGACATTTTGCGGAGTCTTTTACTATTGTTATCAAACCATTTTTATTATTTTGAGCAAATGAAGTAGAGGCTTTGATTATTCTAATAAGATACTCGTCATAAAGTTCCATCTCGCTGGGTGATAGGAGAGGGAGAGAGTTGCAATGTCGATCGACAACTAAACCAAGATATTTTGCCGTGCAAGTTATATGGAGCGGTGTCCCATTCATGGGGGTGATTTAAGTTATGAACATTTATGAACCAGTTTTGTTTTATGAATGTTGACATTAAGTCCGCAGCCCAATTACTGAGCTTGTCAAGAGCTGTTTGTAGGAGCTTGGGCAGAGTAGGGACAACTGTTTCATCTTACAATATAATGAAGATCGTTTAAAAATTCCTAAAGCTTTTAAGTCACTGTTTGCTCTGGTGCTATCATTAGAAAATAGTTCTTCAAAAATGAGGAAGATGTAACCATGTGGTAGGTGGAACACACGTGATTTCAAAAACATCTTACCACATCTCACACAACACGACCCGTTTTGAATTTATTAAATAAATCTTAGACGTACTATTGCAGGTTTTGGTGATATGAACTGATCGTGTGTTTTGGTACCGTCAGATTTTTAGTTCTTTTGCACACAATCTGCAAACTCACGAGTGTCGAAAAATCGTTGAAAATTTCCAAAGCAGAGTCGACTTCTGTAAGAACTGTCTGTTCTGCACTCATAATGGAAAATAATTGACCAAAATCTAAATCATAAATGTATTTTATTTAAATTTACTTTCGTAACCACAAAATGGAGGAAATTTCCCTGCAAGTAAATTATTCCACTGAAATCTGAAATTCAGAGTTCAGAAACAAAACAAAATTTAAGAAGATGATGATTTTTGTTTTGATGTCGAATTGGACCAAATTGTGTTCATTTTAACCCATTTGCTGACATGAAACGTATTTTTTCGTTGAACTTAAATTATCAATTCAACAAATGGACATTCATTTAGCTTATAACGAATTTATTCCACTGAAATACTCGTATGTATGTTAACATCGAAGTCTGGCGAACATTGTTTTTAACTTATTCGTCATAGTCTTTGCAAGCAAGACCAAGTGGGTGGCACTTAAATTGAGTATTGCTACTCAGTAAACTACTCAATGGTGAAGTCACGTTTACCCCATTTTGTGATCCCCATCACTTAAACTTCCATTCGCTTGGTCAAGATTCCCTTAGACGAATGCTTTATATACTGACGATAAACAATGGAGGATAGAAAATACAGCCATTGGAATGACCAGAAAGGTCATTCACACTCATTTCCCCGGCCGCTCTATCTGACCAATGGCCATATTGCAGACGTGAATGAAATAAGGATTCCACATTTTGTCGTGACTTTTGGTCTGCAAGAGAAACGACAACTTTCAAAAGTCCAATCTAACCAAAAATAATATCCCCCAGTGGACAAGACCAAGACCATAATAAGATTGACATTCAAATAGAGTAGAGATATTGTACGACAAAATCCTTAGGACATCCGATCCTTACAACTTACGTATAGGTTTGTATGTACTTTTTCGTAACCTAAATTTATTATTCTCAAACAGTCAGTCACTGAGTCTTTTGTATGAAACTCTATGAGTGTCGTAGACTTTCCATTATATTGTGATATCAATTTAGGACTTAAGGGATCCACATTTTGTGTGTAGATACAAATAGTTATCACTTTTACTTCCACATTAGCCCAGATGACTAGAAAACTTTTGATTTCTTTTTTGTCTACTTTTCTGATGAGGATATTCTACTAGTGGAACAATAATTATTATAGTTATCCTCATAGGAGCTGGAGCGTGTTGTTGGCCCATTCGGGAGATAAAGTCAGGAAACTATCTGTACAGCTACTACGTTCGTGCTTATTCTGAGTGAAAGTAAGTAAAAGAGTAATCCCCTCCGTGCAATGTGCGTGTTGAGCACTTTGAAAAACTTAACAACGAGACAACGAGTGCAATTTCTTCTTCATTTTTTTTTTTTTGTTATTGTTGTTGTTTTCTTTTTGCTTGTAATTACACAACTTGACAACTTAGGGCGGTTTTTTAAGTCATGCTCGGTGTTCACAACAAAAGGCACTGCTGTGTGATACGAAAATGAAAGTTTTCAGGCACGCTATAGTCGAGATTGGTACTTTTCTATGAACATGATGTGTATGACTTTATACTCTTAAAGATGAACAGCTGCTTAAACAAAATGAAAGGACGATAATTTAAAGGTAGAACATTTTTAGATTTAATAGGTATGCATTTAGCATTATATTGAAACATGTTTTTAAGGAAGTGAAGACCTATTTATTGTTGAAACCTACAAACGGAGGCTCATCGTAAGTAGTGTGTGTTAGTGGTTACTCGTAGCAGACAAGCATTTTATATACCTTTATCCTATATACAAATTAGACCAATAAATGGACTAAAATAAAAAAAAACCTGATTTATAGTTTAGCTTTTTTTTATTTGTTAAGCATTTCCCAAAAAGTACCCTTATATACTACTTCAGAAATTGATTTTTTGAAAATATCTTGAAAACTATGAGTTAGAGAAAAACTTTGTCGAAAACGATCAGTTTTTTTGAAGAATACATTTTAAAGCATATTGTAACTTACCTAGATATAATTCTTCACAAAAAAAATTTAAACAAATTCTTTCTTAAGTGCAATAGATTTTGATTAAAACCATTTACATCCATTTTGTATTCAAGGAACTAACCTTTGAAACCAGTCTCTTGCTACTCATCATGGAGATATGGATCAATATATACCCCAAATGTGTGAGAGCCAGTTGATCTTAACCTTAGAACTGCATACTATTGTGGGGAAAATAGAGTTTCAGTACAAGTTTACGGTGAGCCCTAGACAATGCATTTGAAAAGTTTGTGAATAGAATCGACTTGAACAATGTGTTAGTAGCTCTAGACATCATTGTTCCCCTATTTTGGGAACTGGGAAATCAAATTAGTCCTTCCATACTATTGAAATGACGACTAGACTAGGGAGAAAGAAATTGAAATAGGATCGTACGAGACTGAAAGAGCGCATAAGCACATTTTCATAGGAATATTGTGGTCAAGCCATCGGAACAAGGAGAAAATTCATCTGTAAGAAAATTGATCTAATCGTGTATACTATAAAAGCTGAGAGTAGAAAAGAGGCTTCGGATCTGTAAATTGGTAAAAACCCGGTCATAAGCGATCAGAATAATCTATGTTCTGTCTAGATAAACAAGGTATAGTGACTCACGGATTATGGCGAAACTATACGAGTAGATAAAGCTTGCTGGTACACAGAAGCAGAAATCTGTAACAGTACCTGCTATAGATTTTAAGTAAGTTTTCCATAATCTAAGTTTTTTCAATTCGGTATTCGGTACAAATTAAGATCAACTCGAGTTGAGGAGTATTTATCAGGCGTTTTATTAAATAATGATTCAAAGACATAATAAATTTTGAAGATAATAGAGAGATTTTTATATTGGTTAGATATCTCTCAATTATTGAAATTAAGCTGCTTTCCCTTTATCGCCATTTTCACAAAACTACTCGTACAATTTAAGTTTTGTCCAAATAATTGAAATATCGAATTGGATTATCTAAGCGGAGTTGTCAATAATTATTTTTAGAAAACTTTCTGAGGTGATTATTAGAAAGTAGAACATTTTGCATATTTCCAAATATAAATTCCAAATTAGAGCAGTTCCAAGTTAATAGAGAAAATTGTGGGAAATAAGATAAAAAATATATAACTTCAGATGTCTAGGTTGAAGCTAGATATATTTTCTCATCGCAAACTATTGCTGACGCAAAGAGATCTTATAATGAGAACCATTTTTACTCATTCACACATCTCTATTCTTTTGGCTCAGTTGAAGTACAGGAAAGGTTCCAGACTTGATCAACTATTTTGTAGTTACTTTGGTACGCAGCTTGGTATTCACTGAGTATATGATTCGCTTCAATCCAATTGGTGAGTCTGAAAAATAGCGTATGATTATTCTATATAATACTGGCTCCCTTTTTGTAAAGTGACAAAAAATATTAGATTTCACGAAGGAAGATTGTATGATTAGCTTAAAGTATTTGCTTGATAAATCAAAAGATTTGATTTTTTTACTTGCGACTTATAGGTACTATAAGGCAAGTTGTGCATTCGGAAAAAAGTCGAAGTCGAGATTTTGATCAAGTTTGACATTAAGATGATAGCGAAGACTAAAAAGTTGGGTCTCGCAATTCTGTCTGTCTGTCTGTTCGACTACAGCCTAAACGGCTCGGCCGATTTTCTTTAAAGTTGGTAGATATGACCTTAAATTTTTTCCCCCCACACGTTTTTTTCTTTTTTTTTTTAACCAAAATTAACGGTAGCTGACATACGAATTTTTTTTAGAAATTTCATAAATATTTTTTTTTTTTTTTCAAAACTGTTCGACAGTTATTGAGGATACCATGGAACCATTTTTTTTGTTTTTGATTTTCTCTAAAATGGTACCACCTATTTTGTGTATTCAAATTTTATTTTTTTCTTGATTTTTAAGAAAAGTTTCAAAAATTCTTTTTCAAAAGCCAATATTTCGAAAACCACATGCTAGATTTTTTAAGCTTGATAAATAAAAGTTTCTCAATATAATCTACAAGATGTGAAAAAAAAATTATTTTACTTAAAAATAAAGGTACCCACCATATAATTTCTATCAAAAACGGTGCCTAGAATTTTGATTATTTTTCTTGTCTTTCAATTAATTGTTATGATCTTTGATTTAATAAAACAAATTTGAAATTAAGATATTACAGCTTGTACCTACCATAGAACCATTTTGTCCAATTTTGAATTTCTAACTATCGACATAACTGATTTTAATGAAATTTTTTCTAGAGATGCTTCTTAAAAATTTAAAAAACATTGCATTTCAAAATTTAAAAAAAAAAAATATATATAATAAAAATATAAAAATATATAAAAGTATTAGAAAGTGATCGATTTCCTCGAATCGTGTCGCCACTGAATTTAACGTGTTCTTGAAGGGTAGCATTCAAATGTTTGTCGAATCTCCTTGAATGATAAGAGATGAAAGTTACTGAAAATCTCATTAGTTATAGCCACACAGTTCTTTTTATTTTTATTATTTTTTTTTTCTGTAACACAATTTTTTTTGCTAACTTCTAGATTCTATTTTTAACAGTCTCGGTGATCTTGAGAAAATCTTTCTAGCTACGAGGAAAATGAAATCGAATATTTCCTTCTTATATGAATTATGTATATGATGCTTTCATATACATATTGTTTCCATATTTTCTTCTTTAGAATTCATGGTTAATGGCATTTGATTTGAGTAGGTATATTTTACATTCAACAAAAAAATTCAGATGACACAAAAGTGAACTCGCTATTTTTCCGCCAAAATGTCTATAATATAGAATGAACCTAGATACTGATGCCCTTGAAAAACTGTTACAAAACGTTTTAGTTTGCGTAAGTTGTTAAATCTATTGAACAAACATCATCGAATTCATAATCTCTCGATTTGCCATCCCTGTTTCAATCACAAAAAATACATGATTCAACAATTAATTATTTCTATTGCGCCACCCTGTTTTTTTTTATAATTCACTCGGCCTCAAGGGCTTATAACCATTATATTGTTAAAGATAGTACGAGCGATGGTAAATATCGGTGTCGGTGAACATTGGTTTTTGGCTGTCTTTCCGCTATTGGCCGCAAAAAGTTTTCGCTCACTGTTCTGTAAGAAGTCACGGAAATCGAAGAAATACCGTTAAATTGTTTGGCCATAACAGCGCACCAAACAGTGCACCTGGGTGAGTGTAACTTAGACTGTTTTCGAAAATATCAAATCAACGTCAATTTGATCGTCAAATGATCGACATTTTTTGACGCAAAAAAAAAAAAAAGAAGGCGATTTGGTTTGAACTCCGAAGTTCGAGTCGTAAAACTACAAAGGTGTGTATGCGTAATTACATTAAAACAATCGAAAAGTTTTCGGATGAGGAATTCTTCGGTCATTTCAGAATGTCAACGCAATTATTTCTTGTAATTACAAACAAATGAAACGTTTCAATTCATAAAACATGACATTCTAAGGATTGATGGAAGAACTAAGCCCTTTATGGAAAAAGGCAAAAACAGGACGCTCAGGTACAGACTTAGAATAAGGCCTATTCAATAATCTTTGGGCTTTAAGCAATAAAAATTCATACCGAGAAATCGGAGATCGTTTCAACAAAACTCAACTGCTTTTTTCATACTTTTATTAAAACTTGTAAAACAACTGTGCATCTACTTTCAAAATTTGTGAAATGCCCAACTACAAATGAAGAAATTGATAATGTTGTACACCAATTTAACTACTTTCACCCACACACACACACAAAAGACAATCTAAACTCTATTTTCTGAACTTTAATTATTTTTGTCGTCGACTCGATTTTTTTACTGCAGATCTGCGCCGCAAATGATGTTATCGAACATATGACTTAAGCAAACTGCGTTTTCGAAAATAATGCTTTTGCATGAAAATTTCGTTTTGGGTTTTCAAACAGTTGACTTTTGCAGTTTTCGTTTAGGAACACTCTGCAAATGCATTTTTGATGCAGATGACGTTTTCCAAAACGGCCTTATACTGGTATGTTCGCCTTGGAGTTTTCGACTTGATCAAACTCCTAATCATGTTGTAGCTGATCTTTAACCGAAATATTGATGATATTTTCGCTGCGTCATAAAAATTAATCGTTTCCAAGAACAGAAAAGATCGTTTATTTTGACGTGTTTTCTGTATACATATTTCCAAAATAAATTTCCAAAATCTTATCTTCGTGTTTAACATTGGTAGTTATTATTTAGCCCACCCTGTACACAATTATTTAACTTTTCTGAAAATTAATCTGGTCCTTTATTTTCATTTATTCTGTACATATATGTACATGCACACTGCTATATAAATACATACATACTTACATATGTATAGGTATACATATATCTTACATAGTTTGTAAACAAAAAACTTCAATTTATTATAGTGCTGACGCAAAGTATCAGTTTTTATGTTTAATGACAGCTCTATGCTATATGTGCATACATAAATACGATACAAACGAACGAACAACGGCAACGTCCGTCCGGATAGTCAGATAGATAGCTGCAAATATTCAATATTACATTCCTACTTGATTCCTGTCAGTTATATCACATGTCAACGAAAATTCAATTACAATTTTAAAACATTCTTCCCGCATCCTGTATGTATGTATATAAAAGTTCTTCTAAGCAGTGCACCGCTTATATTGCTTTTTCGAACGATAAACGACCTTCATATTCTGGGTCTCTGCTTCTGTGCATTTTTATCGTTCACTCTGTGTGTTAAGTAGGGCAAGGTGCTGATGCCTCTTGTAGGTCAAGGTCCCATTCACCATTCGCAACGTGACTTGGGAGACTTGAAAATGAAATTGCAGTGCCAACAAAATCCCATCATGTCGTGGATTGCTCTTTTTCATATTTGAAAAAGACCCACAGTATTAAGGAAAAGTTTACCGAACATGACAGCAAATAAAAATCCAATTGAAGCCAAAATTAATCGACACAGCGACAAAGTGAGTGATCGAAATACGGAATATTCTTAAAAAAAATTTGAATGAACTTAAATTTTCATTGATTTTACTGATTTACTGTATAAAACATGTTCGCATCAGAAGTTTATAACTTTTATTATAAAGGGTGGTCCAACGAAAACGCAAAATGTTAATTTTGAATAAAACAAAAAGTTTTCAGAGAATTGTCTTAATATTTTTTATTATGATAGAAGAATCAATGATAATTATGTTTAAAATAAAATATGGACCAAATGCTCGCCACGGCTTCGGTACGATACCTCTATCCGGTGGTCCATATTTTCAATGACTGAGACATAATTGAGGTTCAATGTTCAAAAGTTAATGTTATCTCATCCTTTAGCTCTTGAATTTTTCTTGGCTTATTGAAATACACCTTTTCTTTCAAATAACCCCAAAGAAAGAAGTCCAACGGTGTCAAATCACATGATCGTGGCGGCCAATTAACATCGCCACGATATGAGATAACACGGCCATTGAATTTCTCGCGCAAAAGAGCCATTGTTTCGTTGGCTGTGTGGCAAGTGGCACCATTCTTTTGGAAAGACATATCGTCCAGGTCCATATCCTCAATTTCTGGCCACAAGAAGTCCGTTATCATCTCGCGATAGCGAACACCACGGTAACTGCTTGGCTGAACTCATTTTCGAAGAAGTACGGCCCGATGACGTCACTAGCCCATAAACCGCACCAAACAGTCACTCTTTTTGCATGCATCGGCTTTTCAACAATCAATCGTAGATTCTCGTTTGCACAAATATGGCAATTCTGCTTGTTAACGAATCCACTGAGGTGAAAGTGTGCCTCGTCGCTGAAGATGATTTTCTATGTCAAGTCAAAATTCACTTCTGTCTGTTTAACCAACCATTTGGCGTATTGAGGACGCTTGAAATGGTCAGTAGGCTTCAGCTCTTGAGTAAGCGTGTAAGTTAAAATCTTTATTCAAAACTTGCATCAGTGATGTGCGTGAGATAATCAATTGTTGGACACGACGACGAGTCGAGGTTGACGGCTCTTCGCCTATCGCGAACAACAGCAATGTTTTCCGCAGAACGAATTGGGCGAGCATGCACAGGTGTTTTCACATTTCTCTCAGACCCAGCTTGCTGAAATTTGCGCACAATTCTACGGATTGTGGACACATTTGGTCGATTATGCTAACCAAAAAAATCACGAAGTGCACGACATGCATTTTGATTTGAGCGCCCATTTTCGTAAAAGGCTTCAACAATCTTAACGCGCTGCTCAATTGTTTAGCTCTCCATGGTTGAATTTGTCAAACACTGAAACAAAGAAATGTCAAATTAGGCTAGTCGTGCACTGGCAACTGTGATCGAAATCAAATAGTTTAATCACCAGTTGAAAGAGAACCGCGCACTGGCAACTTTTTACTCACGCTCACATTCGTTTCTCTCTTGCGCTTATAGAAAACAGCTCAACTGTTGCGAAGTGCGCGGTGTCCCATATAAGCCCATATGTTTCATTTTAGCAACCAAACAGTTGCGAAACTAAAAATTGAATGTGCGCGCCTGGCCTTAAGTAGGGCAAAAAACTTGACGTTAAGGTGTGACTCACAATTAAAATCGTGCATTTTGGTTGGATCACGCTTTAGAAGTCCAACTGTCATAAATTCTGAAAACTTTGTGTCAATTTAGTATTTTTTTCTTGAATTTACATATATATGCAGGTAATGTGGCAAGAGCGTTCGAAATCCGTCCTATTAATAGTATTGAAGTTATACTTGCTTACATGCGTCGAGGGTACAAAAATTCAAAGTCACAAGTTGAAATTGAATGGATGTTAAAACGTAAATAAGGTAAAATTAAGTTATCTATACGATTGACAAACAGAAGTATTTGAATGTTTTTTCGTTGACTTAAAAAGGGCTTTCTACACAGTTAAAATTAATAGTAATAGGAATTCCGTACTTTTTTAACTGGCAGGAATTTGCCGATATACCAAGTTCATAAGAATCTATAGACGTATTTTATTGCTAAGATATACCTAGCGCAACAATACAAGTCCGAATAAAATGCTTTATTGATTTTATGTATACACACGTTAATATAAATTTTAAATTTGGTATGCCTGGGATTTATACCCATGTCAAAATCAGCTAATTCGGAAAAGGAGTAAAATAAATATTTAATTTCTTAGAAAGAAAAAATACAAATTTAAATGAATAAAGTTGCAGATAAAGGTTAAAAATAATTTCAGACTCACTAACCCACAGTTTCACAGTGAAAGTTTAAACTTAAATTCAGCTGAACCTGTTTTCAATCAATTAAAGTTTTCTTTGTTTCAGTTGTGACCTGTGACAGGAAAACAAAATAAAAAATGAAAATATATTCTATTTTCAAATGTTTAAAGGGGTTGTTGAACTGAGGTCTAAACGGCAGAATAGTGTCGTTTAACTTAAACTACAAAATGAACTCTGTTTAAGGTTTAAATGAAACTGTGAAACTAAATTAGTTGTTGAACTGAAGTTTAAACCAAAAGTGGGGTTTAATCTCCCACTGTGAAACTGGGGTAAGTGAATAAAGTAAAAGATGAAATATTTACCTACAAATAAACAATCCACTTTTGAATAAGCTTAAGGATGCGTTGGGAAAGTATCTATACGTTATTGTATGTCAAGTTGAAATGGAGTTGAAATTTATGTTTATATCTTTGTATATAAAACTTATAGCTCTGTATATATAACCTATAGTATTATCACGAAGCGTGATTTTGTATTGCGAACGCTAGCCTGGTGGTGGCGCAGATATTAGCGCACGCTTTTACAGTGAAGAGTAGTATAACATACAAAACAAGTAGTAAAAAAGAGAATATTTTATTATTAAATTTAGCAAAGACAAATCTAGCATCTAGTAGCCATCCTTCGATGAATTTTATATTCTCACGTGACGGATATGGAACATGTAAACGCATTCAGAGGCAACATTTTGACTATTAACGTTTACCGTCTAATCGTAGATTAATATTTCAAACCATATAATTTAAGCTGCATAGTGAAAACAAACCATAAAATTAACAAATATCTTCGCAAACATTCTCGAATAATCAAAACCTGCTTACCTCTTGCAAAAATGTATTTATTTTAATTTATTATTTTCGACTTTGCCATTAATGACTTACGATTTTCACAAAAATCTTCGTATAGGAGCTCCTTGGATAGAAAAATAATCAGACCAAAAACATAAATGTTAAAAAAAGAGCCAAGTTCTTCTATACAAAAACCTTTGTGTAACAAGTCAGCCATGAAAAGTACTGAGATCTAAAAGTACGCCAAGTTCTTACGAAGGTTAATATGTACCTAATATTTTAAGTAGAATAATATTGAAACAGCTGCAATGTAATAGAGAAATTTTATTATTTAAAGATTACTGACTATTTGATGGGTTCACTGGTCAAGTTTTTGAAAACTTTCGAATTGGGCATAAAAAAACTTGCCAAGTAAGCCCATCAAATTTAAGTCAGTAATCATTAAATAATAAAATTTCTCTATTACATTATAGCTTTTTCAATATTATTCTATTTTAAATATTCGGTATTAAGGGGCCAGTTATAGCTCATCAGAAAAGTACATCAGAAAAAAATTTTGTCTTCCAAATTTGACCATATTACAACTCGATTTTGAGTAAAATTTGAACGCAATTAGACGAATACTTGCTTGGACTAATTTTTACAAAAAGAATTACAACATTTTGTTGCTAAATTTACTCAGAAAATGGATTTAAATATTTTTTTTGATGGAATTTAATTTTTCTGAACAACTGATTGCCAAAACTCAAAATATATTCCATTTCGTTTTTCTTTTGTGTTCCAATTTTTTCTGTTCCGATTTCCGAATGCATCAGAAAAATTTTTTCTGATGATATGACAAGAAAAAATTGTTTGTTTTCTGACGTAAAATTATTGGTAGCTATAACCGGCCATCAGAAAAATGTTTCAGATTTCGATTGTTCTAATTTTTCTGATGGACTTTTCTGATGAGCTATAACTGGCCCCTAACCTTCATGAAGTAAGAACTTGGCGTACTTTTAGATCTCAGTACTTTTCACGGCTAACAAAGGTTTTTGTATAGAATAACTTGGTCTTTTTTTAACATTTATGTTTTTGGTCTGATTCCACTCCTTTTTGCAAAGATTTTAATATTTTGCCATGACAAAGGGTCTTGTGAATAAAAAAAAAGTTAAAGCTTTTTTTGGAGGAAGCTAAAGCCAACTAGTCATAGCTTTTACCAGCAGCTAAAGCTAGACAGTACTAGCTTAAGCTTTGTTTTATGTGAATAAAAAATGATAACGCTAAATAGCTTATGCTGGAAAATTCCAGCTTAAGCTTCGTAATTTAAGGTGTTCGTTTTTTTATTCACATGTTTCGGCTAGTTAGCTTTAGCTAAAACTGGTACATGTATGACCGAAAGGAAGGTTTTTTGCCTCAATTTGTTATCTGTTCTACAGGGCAACTATTGGTTTCGGCTAAAAAATGTTTTTAACATTTCGTATGTCAGTTTCTGGGTCTATACGTTCACAGTCCTATTTTTGAGATATTCCCTTATGTTTAATTAACAAATCGCACAAGTTAATACTGAAAATAAAAACTAGTCAAAGCTTTCTAGACAGGTCGAAAAAATCTTGAAATTTTTGTAGCTTTAACTATAATATTCTAGTTTAAGCTATTTTTATTCACACAAATTGAAGCTTAAGCTAGGAAAATAAGCTAAAACTAAATGAATTTAGCTTTGGCTATTTTAAAATAGCTATTACTAGAAAACATCTTTAACTAGCTAGCTTAAGCTTATTTTTATTCACTAAAAATCAAGCTTTTACTTAAAAATCCAAGTTTCAGCTTTAGCTTTTTTTTATTCACAAGGCCCAAAATCTGGAAAGATATGGAAAGATAGAAGGGTGGACTCTACCTACTAAAATCAACTTAGTTTATAGCTTCCTATTTCTTTCGGTATATTTTCTTTTTGCTATTGGTTGTTTTGATTTGCTCTTCAATTGTTTCTTCTTGTCCTGGCAAGATACCTAACATTAACATACCTACCTTAATTATAAATAATAGTACCTTTATCCGCTCAAAGTCATACAAGAGCAATAATTGTTGAGAATGCGATGATGTTTTTGTTGCAATTTTAACTCCTTTTATTAAATGAAGGTAGCCCACCAATTAATAGCCTAATTAGTGGTTTGATTTTAGTTCACAGTTAAGAGTTTTTTTTATTTAAACTCATAATTTTTACACGTATGCAAATGTTTTCCTTTTTCATTCATGTTAACATAACATAGAGTACCAAATCGAGCACTCTAGTCGATAGAAAAATCATGAATTTTCAAGATGCATGTAAGTTTCAAAATAACAATAAAAATACACATGAAAAATCTGAGATTTTCTATTTTTCGCTTTGAATGTATATTAAGCTATACCGCTCTACCAAATTTCATCATTCTACAGCAATTGGAAGTATTCCATATAAATTAAACATTTTCTCAAAAGTTGGCGGATACCACGCCCCCTGAATGGAAAACCTCGATTTTTATTCTTGGTCCTTTATATGCAATTTGAGCCCTACGGTTCTACCAAATTTCATTATTCTACTGCAATCGGAAGTGCGACATGTATAATTTACATCAGTTCTGAGGAAGTGGGCGGATACTACGCCCCTGAATAGAAAATCTCAAATTTTATATTTTTTTCTTTCTAAGCAATTCAAGCCCTACCACTTTACCAAATTTCATCGTTTTACAGCAGTCGGAAGTGCTCCATTCAACCAACACCAATTCGGAGAAAGTAGGCGGATACCACGCCCCCTGAAAGTAAAACCTCAATTTTTATTGTTGGTCCTTTATATGCAATTTGAACCTTACCGTTCTACAAAATTTCATTGTTCTACTGTCATCTGCCATATACATATAATTTACATCAGTTCTGAAGAAGTGGGCGGATACCACGCCTCCTGAATGGAAAACCCCAATTTTTATTTTTGGTCCTTCATATATGCAATGTAAGCCCTACCGTGTTACCAAATTTCATCGTTTTACAGCAGTCGGAAGTGCTCTATTTAACTAACACCAATTCGGAGAAAGTGGGCGTATACCACGCCCCCTAAATGGAAAACTTAATTTTCGATTTTTTCCCCTGCTTGCACGACAAGACCTACCGTTGTACAAAATTACGAGGTTCTACGATGTCGGGAAGTGCTCCATAATTTTGATGATCTGTCAGTCAGTCAGTTACGGTTTTTGTGATTTTTGAGGCCTTATATCTCAGGAACCGCTTATGCTAGAAAATTTAAATTTGGTGAGGGGCCTGTGCCTGATTAGCTTAGCAAATGTTCGAAATTTTAAGTTTCTGACTTCATTGGTACTGAAGATAGGGAGGGGTCAAAAATCGCCTGAGTTTGTTCCTGGAAAAAGGGTGTAGTGCCAGAACTTGGCTGCGCACTACCGTGCCCTTTGATATTGTTAATACATTTTTTTTTTAGATTTTTGACAAAAACATACAGTTTTCTGCAATTAAATCCATGTTTTTAAATTTATAAACAATTTTTAAATTCCAAAAATACTTTTACATAAGAGCAAGTACGTGCGACCCAGTCGTGTATTTTATTTACTTCTTAAGTTGTAAACTGAATGAATTGGGTTTGAATTTAAACCCTTTTTGGTCCCAAGCAACTCAGAGGAAGGTTCTGTTGACAGTTACCCTATGTCCAAAGCTAAATACAAATAGGTATATCGATGAACACAATAATTGTCAAGTTGGGTAAAGTGTTATCAATCTGGCCCGGCCACATCCCCTACTACATAACATTTTATGTGAAAAGCGTATACCCAATTGAAGAGCCCGCCCATCAAATTAATTGTATGCAAACACTTGAGCAACCATAAGCAAATTGATATCTTGAAGTGCTTACACCTCCTTAAAACGTCTCCGGGGACTATGTAGCGAGTGAGGAGAGAAAGATTTCGATCGTATTGTGAGAACATCAAAAGTGCTGCTCAACGGATGTTGCTTTTATGTATCTATACCTACAGGTTCCTTCAATGGTACTTCCTTCGTCCTCAGAATCCTTACAGAAGCAATAACAACAAATATCGATGCCATATATCGACCTGTTTAAGTTAAAGTGATTCAATTGGCAAATATGCTGAGTTGAACCTGATGGTTTATTTGACTGCGACCTTTGTAAACATTTTCTGTAGTTTGTTTCTTAAGTTGAGGTTTTGTGACTCGACTTTGATTCAATTGGACTTTATTTTCAAAAAAAAAAAATGTTTGTCATCTGCTGTTTTTGCTTAAATGAGAGGGAAATTGTCATACACTCTCAAATAGGGACATAAAGGGTTAGATTTAAACCTTTTCTGAAGTTTTCGTTCGAAAGGAACAAAGATGCCATGCAGATTGGACTTTTTGTTGTTCATTTTATACTCGTATAATCAATTTTATACAACAAAAGTCCGACTTTTCAACTTTTAGAAGATGAAATGTTGATACTGAACGCATTGAACGGAAAACAAAAAAATTGGGTATGTATGGTACAATGTTAAATACGGGCGAATTGATAGCTTGAGATTGTCCAAACTATAGAAGAAATCCATTTGTGTTTAAGAACATTAAAAGGCATTTGTTGGGGACTTTTCGATAGAGTCATGGAACTTGTAAGTTGCATTGCTGTTGCTTGTAGATAAGTATAAAATAAACAATTCGAATAGATTGCATGAGCAAGTCAATATCCGTTGGATTAAAAATTTAATGGACGACTGTACCCCACTTACTTACTCTTATACAAAATTAATCTTCTAATTTTGTTTTTGAATTACTTTTTTACTAAATACAAAAAAATTATTTTGAATAATGGAAATCTTTAGACCTTTACATTGTTTTTCTGTTATTTGGAAAAGATTATGTCCGTCAAGTGGCTGTCACATTTTTGTCCGTTTAATCACATTGTCCATGACTTTCCGCAAGGTAACTGTTCGCTTTCCTCTTGAATATTCTCCTTAAGGGATGTGATTGTCTGAGGCTTGTTGGCATAGACCCTCGACGACTTCAAGTAGCCCCAAAGATAAAAGTCTTAGATGGTTAAATTGGGCTATCTTTCCATATATGCCAAATCACCAAAACGAGAGATAACGCGACAAAGAAACGCTTCCTTCACAATATTCATTGTGGCTCGTGCTGTGTGTGCGGTTGCACCGCCTTTTTAAAACCACATATTCACTAAGCCCCGCTCATCCAGTTCCGACAGGAAGAAGTCGTTTATTATGGCCCTTAAGCGTTCGCCAGTAACAGTGAGCGTACTACCGATGGCGTCCTCAAAAAAATACGGCCCAATAACTCCTCCTGCGTGAACGGCGCACAGTGGATTTGAGTGTATGAATGGCTCTTTCGTGCATCAGACGCGGATTTTCGGTGCCCTTAAAACAAAAATTTTGCTTATTGGCGTAATCGCTTTAGTGGAAATGTGCCTCGTCGCTCATGATGATTTTCAACACAAATTCGTCCTTTTTTTTGTTGAGATTAAGGATGGCTTGACAGTAATTCATTCACACACGAAGGACGGTCAGAATGCATTAACTGATGCACTGTTTGCACTTTGTACGCGAACAAGTGTAAGTCTCTCACTAAAATTCACTGGTGATGTTTTTTCATTCTCAGCGACATGGGCAGCGATATTCTCGGCCGAACGACCAGTCCGGGGGTGGCCATGCCCTGAATTATCTCTTGTGGTTCCAGTCTGTTCGAGTCGAGTAGCTTAGTGCCGGAATGTGTGCCCAATTGGCGCGACTCCATTAGGGAATCGATGTCGAAATTCAAGCTGCACTAACACCACTGATTTATTATTGATCAAAAAAATCGACACGATTATTGCACGTTCTTGCGGAGTACAATGCTCCATCGCTTGTTTGTTTGTATACAGCAACTTACTGTCTAATTCACAAATGTCAAATATGATTAACGTAGCACGCCATTTGCAAAAATTATAACATTTTCCGATAAGGTAATTAATTTTGAGAAACATTGGTGTTATTCTCATATTTGGGCAGGTGCTCCAATAGCCTACTTGAGTCTCTCGGATAGAATCCAAAAAAAGAGCTTTAAGGTGATACTTCTTTAACAGAAACATTTGAATACCTCGAGCACCACCGCAATGTTTTTTGTCTTTCATTATTTTACCGCCATTTTTATAAACAGTATTCTAGTGAAATAGCCAGTTGAATTCCTCTCCTTAAACATTTTAACCGTAATACTCTCTCTTCAGAAAGCGCGCATCAGTTTACCCTTGAACCACTTCGGGCGTACGGTTAAATTCAGATATTCTTTTTTTAGCCCCACTACACGAATGTGAAATTCAGACGAATGTGTGCATGTTACGAGGGTAGTCCCAGACAAAAACACAAAAAATTTGGTGAAAAATATCTTTATTTCTCTACATAGTCTCCTTTTAGCTCGATACACTTTTCCCAGCGATGTTCAATAGCTTTGATACCCTGTTTATAGTGAGAACCGTCGGGCTCCTCAAAATAGCCATCAACCGCAGACTCTACCTCTTCATTGTTGGCAAATCTTTTACCACCGAGCCATTTTTTCAAGTTTGGAAACAGAAAATAATCCGAGGGGGCTAAATCTGGTAACTAAAGGAATGGTGGAGATTAACAATTTCCTGCCGAGTTCGATCGACTAAGATGACAATTTTTCATGACAGGAGGAAAAAAGTTATTCAGACCATCCCAGTTGGCTTTTTCGTATTGCCAAACGGTGCTAGTGTGATGTTTCTCTTTAACTGAATGGACGGGACACGAGAAATTGGCTGATATTACACAATGGTTCGAAGTTCTGAATGAAGAGTATGATATATGTACTTATTAGAAGTAACAAGTCGAGAGTGTGGGCATTTGGTGCAGCAACATCTGGTATTCGAGTGGGCTCATCTACAAGCCGAGTAAGTTGGTGCATCCCAGCAAAGATCACAATATATCTTCCTTCTGGTATTGTCTGTCCTGAATAGCTGAGCCAACTTGGATTATATACATTGAAATCACCCGCAATAACGACTTCAGTGTGAGGGTATGAGGAAACATTTTGGAAAATAGAATAAGAGAGCACATCATACTCATTAAGTGTTGAATTGCTGTCAAGATTTGGACTCCAATAAATGATACAATAATGGATGATGTGCTTGCTGATAGTAAATTTGAACCACATGAAGAAAGAGTTCGTATTAAAACTTTTTTTCAAAGAATACCAAGCTAAAAATTACAGCTAAAGCGGTGTTCTATTTTGTTTTTGGGTGTGTGGATTGCTGTTACACTCCATTGATTATAATTGTGGAAGTTATAGTTACTCCATCTTTGGTAAATTGTGCTTCATCCGCCCAGAATATCCTTCCATTCAGTTTCATCTATAAACAATATTGATCATAGCTTGTCTGTTGAGGTTAGCTCCTGTTTCGGCGTAAAGTGGTACAGGAGTAATTTTCATTATGAGGCACTCTCCCTCCATACTCTACTTCTGAGCAAATTCAATGTTAGGTGTAAATTTGAGAGTTTTTAGTTGATTTTCATCGCTCATCGGCTCAATGTGGTTGCAATGATGTTTAAATGAAAGATTATTCCAATTTCTTTTTCCCTTGTACCTAGAGAGGGATTACTTCGAACCATATTCACAATTCTTGCATCAAATTTTGCTGATTCATTGGCGATTAATTTTCTATTCTTCGATACTCTAGCACTCCCTGATCTTAAGGACATGTGTGGGTTCTTCAAAAAATTGTATGACTGGGACACCTACTACCTTTGTATATAAAACTTAAAGTACTATCAAGAAGACAAAAGATTGTGGCGACATCTTAAGGCTAGGGACTGCAATTGCTAGATTTGTCTTTACTAAATTTAATAATGAAATATTCTCTTTTTTACTACTTGTTTTGTATGTTATCCTACTCTCTACTGTAAATGCGTGCGCTAATTTCTGCGCCACCACCAGGCTAGCGTTCGCAATACAAAATCACGCTCCATGATAATACTATAGGTTATACATATTGTTGTGAACAGAGCTTTATACTACTACAGCGCCATCTGTTGGAAAATTACATATCTAATTTATGGAAGAAACAAAAAGCTCTTTTCCAATGTCAAATGTATTTCCCCTTATTCCAACCATCTAGAACATTCCAAGACGAGAAGCTTCGCGAATTTTCGAGAACAACTAACATGAGTATAAAAGGGAGTGCTCGCCGTGAGCACGACACAGTTGATTTTTGATTACGGAAGTGTGCAAAACTCTGCTTATTGGATTGTGTAAAGTTTAAAACAAGTGTGATTTTAAATTGAATAAAGTATTTGAGTTGATTATAAATTGAGATTTATTGTTGTGATTTGGAAAGTAAAAATAAAGAAGAGATACTAGAAAGAGTAATAAGTTTTATTTAACGAACCTAGCAAAAATATTACATTGGTGTCAGAAAAGTGGAATAAAACTTATTGTGCAGTGAAGTGTGCGAAAAAAAAAAAATAATAATAATAAAAATGAGCAAGTTACTAAAAGAGCTCAACTGTAATGAGCTGAAAAGTGAATTAGGCAAGCGAGAACTTTCTAGAGCAGGATCGAAAAATGAGCTTGTTCTGCGTTTGGCCGAATATTTGAAACAACAAAATGAAGACCCGGACATTTTCGTCTTTGAAGCTGACGCTGAGGAAGCAGACGTAAGTAAAAATGTAGATGTTTCAAATATGATTAGTCTTCTGCTTCAACGTTTCGAAGAGCAACGAAATGAACAAAAGAAAGAACAAAAGAATGTTCTCGAACGTCTCGAAGAGCAACGAAATGAACAGAAAAACGAACAAAAGAATGTTCTCGAACGTCTCGAAGAACAACGAAATGAACAAAAGAATGTTCTCGAACGTCTCGAAGAACAACGAAATGAACAGAAAAATGAACAAAAGAATATTCTCGAACACCTTGACAAACAGCATAGCGAACAAAAAGACCTTCTCGAAGAACAGAGAAACATGCTAGAAGGCAAGCTTGTTAAAATCGAGAATAATGTGTCTGCACTTGATGAACGTGTTTCATTGCTAGAGAATCAAGTCGACAACAAAATGGAGACGTTTTCAAAAGAGCTAGATCGCATTCGAAATATAAAGATTCGGGAAAGTTCTGGAGAAACCTTGAAGAAAAAGGAGATGCAACCTCCAACCTTTGATGGACAAACTTCTTGGTCTATATACAAGAAGCAATTCGAGGCAGCTTCTACAGCAAATGGCTGGGATGAGGCTGACAAGTGTGTAGCTCTAACCCTTGCTCTTAGAGGAGCAGCTGCTGAGTTATTGCTAACCATACCAGCAGATAAGAGCGGCGACTTTAATTACTTGGTTGAGGCTATAGACAAACGCTTTGGCAATAGCCATATGAAAGAAGTCTTCAAGGTACGACTCTATTCCAGAGTTCAGAAGAGGGGCGAAACTCTACAACAGCTACAAGCAGACATTGAAAGGCTTGTTCATCTTGCATATCCAGATGTTGGAGAAGAAATCCGTAACCAGTTTGCAGTTGAGGTATTTGTTCGCGCCATTTCCGACATACATCTTCAAAGGGCCGTGCGAACTGTTGGAAAACGAACGCTTTCTGAAACATTAGCGTTTGCCTTGACAATGGAAGCAGCTGAGCAAGCTTCTCACGGAGTACATCGACTTAGAGAAGCCATTGTTGAAGAATGCTCATGCCAAAGAACGAATGTCCAAAGGAACCAACGAAACGGACTTACAAAATGCTGGAATTGCAACAAGACCGGACATTTACAGCGTCAATGTCGATTACCACCAAGAAGAGCTTGTCAACATTGTGGACACGGAGTTTCAAACCCAGAACATGGTAACAAGAACACCAGTGTTACTTCCCGAACAAGTTTTCCAACAGAGAAACGAGTAAGAACCAACTTCGAGGAGCAGAAGCTGGTTTCTGGTACTGATGGCCCCAGAAACACCATCCAGATTTCTCAGACCAAACGAAACAATAAAAGTCTGACTGTCGAGGCAACGTCAAATGGCAACAAACGCATGGTCGCCATCAACACTCTGCGAATAAGGGCTGACCCCATTTGTGGATGGAGCAATGAAGAAATAAGATCTGCTCAACAAGAAGACCCCGACATTGAACCTCTTCTCGCATGGAAGGAACATGAAGAAAAACCCGCATGGAATGACATTTCCGATAGGAGTCCAGTTTTAAAGGCCTATTGGGCACAATGGGACTCACTTCATGTGCAAGAAGGTGTTCTTCGGCGAAAATGGGAGTCCGCTGATGGTAAATCTTATGTGATGCAGCTTGTGTTACCTCAATCAAAAATCAAAGAGGTTCTTCGAGAGATGCATAATGGACCTTCAGGAGGCCATTTGGGAGTCAATAAGACTTTAGAAAAGGTGAGGCAACGATTCTACTGGTTGCATGCAAGAGACGACGTTAAAAAGTGGTGCCGAAATTGTGACGCTTGTGCTGCAACCAAAGGACCTGGTAGAAAACTGCAAGGAAAAATGATGCAATATAATGTCGGCTCACCGTTTGAAAGGATTGCTGTTGATGTGGCTGGCCCATTTCCGGAAACGAATGCTGGAAACAAATACATTCTGGTGGTAATGGATTACTTCAGCAAATGGCCTGAGGCATACGCTATTCCGAACCAAGAAGCCAAGACCGTGGCCGACCAGATTGTGTTTAACTGGGTAAGCAGGTTCGGTGTACCTATGGAACTTCATTCCGACCAAGGAAGGAACTTCGAGTCGAACATCTTCCAAGAGGTGTGCGCGTTCCTTGGCATTAAGAAAACGAGAACCACACCACTTCACCCGCAATCTGATGGAATGGTCGAGAGATTTAACAGGACCTTAAAAGAGCACCTCACTAAGGTCGTAGGCGACTACCAAAGAAACTGGGACAGGCACATACCACAATTTTTGATGGCCTATCGAAGTGCAGTACATAGCTCAACAGGACAAACACCATCTGAAATCCTGTTCGGAAAAAGCATACGGCTGCCTAGTGAGATAAGGTTTGGACACCCACCACAAGAGTCTCAGGAAACAGGGGATTACGTGAGTGACCTGAAAGAGAGGCTAATTGACATCCACGAAAGGACCAGGACTAGAATGAGCGCTTACAGCGATCGAATGAAGACAAGGTACGACACAAGAGCAAACACGACAGGATTCCAAGTAGGAGATCGTGTATGGCTGTATAATCCACATCGTCAAAAGGGATTGTCGCCAAAGCTTCAACAAAACTGGGAAGGCCCTTATACTGTCGTCACGAAAATCAATGATGTCGTTTACCGAATTCAAAGAGGGTCACGAGGGAAGTTAAAAGTTGTGCATAGTGATCGACTGCACCGATACAGTGGCGAAGCTGGAGATAGAATTGTTCGGGACGAACAATCTTAAGAAGGGGGCAATGTTGTGAACAGAGCTTTATACTACTACAGCGCCATCTGTTGGAAAATTACATATCTAATTTATGGAAGAAACAAAAAGCTCTTTTCCAATGTCAAATGTATTTCCCCTTATTCCAACCATCTAGAACATTCCAAGACGAGAAGCTTCGCGAATTTTCGAGAACAACTAACATGAGTATAAAAGGGAGTGCTCGCCGTGAGCACGACACAGTTGATTTTTGATTACGGAAGTGTGCAAAACTCTGCTTATTGGATTGTGTAAAGTTTAAAACAAGTGTGATTTTAAATTGAATAAAGTATTTGAGTTGATTATAAATTGAGATTTATTGTTGTGATTTGGAAAGTAAAAATAAAGAAGAGATACTAGAAAGAGTAATAAGTTTTATTTAACGAACCTAGCAAAAATATTACAATATATACAAAGCTACTACACTTCCTATTTGGATATCTTTCAGCGTAAAGTCTTTGGACTCCACGATCTCAACCATCAGCAAAACCGAGCAAAAGTCCGCTTATTCTTTTCGCGAGTAGTTTAACATCGTGATGTGTTAAAAAATTTACATTTAAATTGAAAATCGTTTTTAAGTAAAAATTCCTTGCCTTTTATTGGTCTGTAGGAAGCACATATTTTGTATTTCAGTTTAAAAAATGCGGTTTTAAAAAGTAATTAAAGAAAGTTTAATCCTTTAAACCGCTTTAGCCGTTAGGTCAATTTTAAGGAAATGCTTAGGACATCCAATTGAAGCTCTTCCCCGAAATTCAGCTTTCTCGGAATTTTTTAAAAGTTTGATCCTTTTTTACCCAATAGTTGATAGTTTGGTATGATAAATTATTACATAAGTTCGGTTAGTAGTTTAATGTCCTCAGAGTGTCAGTCCTGATTGTCACTTTGAATTACGTTTGATATCATACTCAGGGGCGTATTTACCCTAGGGCTAAAAGGGCTACAGCCCGAGGCGGCGCAAGCTGCCCTCAGAAACTGGCCAATTTATTATATTTTTTTTGAAGCGATTGAACTTTCAAAACATACAAGCAAAATGGAGCAAGCCGCCCCTAGCAATTGGCCAATTTATAATATTTTTTTGAAGCGATGAAGTCCCTAACAATTGTCTTATTTACAATATTTTTAAAGGATAAACAAAAAAATACAAAGATTTAAAAAAAAATGCGATTTTTTGAGTTTTTTCAAGCATGACAATTTTTTCAGTGCCGTGAGTGTCCGGCTATGAGAGAGTTCACTGTAACAATGTCACTCAATTTGTTCACCATTTACTATTCTTATTTTTTATGAACGATTTTTTATACTGAAAATTCATAATAAAAATATTTACGGACATGTACCTAACCTATTTTTTGGAACAAATTCCAACGAAACGAAAACATTATCAAAAAAAAAAACACTTGTTGCCATGTAGCTCTAAAAAAATGAGCTAGAATAACTTTGGCTGGACGGATCTTAATTTTTTGTTTTAAACCATCTACAAAGAGTCCCTTTTTATTATAAAAAAAATTATAAAAATCAATCAAGCCGGATTCTAGTTATAAGGTCGCACACAAAATTTTATTCTTTTTATATAGGTACCTAGCAAATCATGCCTCAATTTTTTTTAGTTTTGGCTGACTTGTGTCCCTATAACAAATAAACCGTTACTTCGTCAATAGTTTTGAACGACTTAAGAAACTATATAATGATTGTTTTTTGTACAATAGTTAATAATGATGGATAAATAAAAGGATAGGTATTATTTCAAAAACTATTAGCGCAAAATTTTAGTCTTTAGTGCTTTTGAAACAAAGGGTGATACGTTGACAAAGCGATTAATTGAAAACAGAGGATGTAGAAATTAATGTAATTTTTTTTTTATTAGAGCGTATGTTATGTTCTAGACAGGCGAAATGATCGAAAAACGTTCCATTGGCTTTCTGGATTTTGTTCGGTATCCACATTTTGTTTAGACCAGTTTTTCTGTTCCAAATTTTATCCAAGTTATTGTCATATCGCTCCTAAAAAAGTCTTACTTCAAGAAATCGTTTTTAGGCAGCGTGAAAAAGGAGAATAATTATTCGACTCCTACGTTTCAATAGAAACTATATACAGGGTGATTTGCATAAGGTGTGACAAAAACCTAGGACGTGTAGGTTGAACTTAGACAAGAAAAAAATCGTATGGGAGGGGGGGGGTCTATTTCCCCCCGTTTAGGCGGGAGGCGCAATTTAAGAAAAAAATCACTTAAAACAGAAAAAAAATTATTTAAAAATAACGGTGATACCTACAGAGTAATGCTATAGCATTTTGAAAAGCCAGAAATACATTCTTTAGTTTTGTTTTAAAATAAAGTTGTTCAAGTAAATAGTTTTTGAAAAATTAATTTTCAAAATCAAAATTTTGAAAAAAAAATGAAAATTTTTTTTTAAACAATTTTTTTTTTTTCAAAATTTTACGTAATTAAGTATTATTTTTTTATTCAATATTCAATGCTCTTATTAATTTTTGATCAAACACAAAAAACCGGATGTCAAAATGTTTTGTAGTTTTTGAGAAAATCAAAAATAACAAAAACTCCTTTTGTTCTAAGAAAAGCTTTTTATTTTAGTTTTTACGTTTTTGGATTCTTGGGTGAATTTACGATTGAAAGGATTAACTTTCTTTTTACTATTTTTTTAATTATCGGTCTTATAAGCATACAATAATGTGACAAAGTACTGGATTAATCATATTTCACACATTTTTTCATTGAGAACACCTGCGTGAGAGCATTGGTTTAAAATTGACCTGCCACTTTTTTATTATGGTAGGGTCGGCTTGGCTTAGATGCATTTACGAAAGAAAGGATTAACTTTTTTTGTACAAATTTTTATTATCAGTCTTATAAGCATACAATAAAGTGACAAAGTACTGGATTAATACATTTTTTTATTGAGGCGCTATAATCTTTGCCTTCTACAAAATGGGGATCATATCGAAAATTTTTTGTAATAAGCTTTAGTTAAAAAACAATTAGTAGTTTTTGTTATTTTTGATTTTCTCAAAAACTACAAAACATTTTGACATCCGGTTTCTTGTGTGATCAAAAATTAATAAGAGCATTGAATATTGAATAAAAAAATAATACTTAATTACGTAAAATTTTGAACAAAAATTGTTTAAAAAAAATTTTCATTTTTTTATCAAAATTTTGATTTTAAAAATTAATTTTTCAAAAACTATTTACTTGAAAAACTTTATTTGAAAACAAAACTAAAGAATGTATTTCTGGCTTTTCAAAATGCTATAGCATTACTCTGTAGGTATCACCGTTATTTTTAAATAATTTTTTTTCTGTTTTAAGTGATTTTTTTCTTAAATTGCCCCTCCCGCCTAAACGGGGGGAAATAGACCCCCCTCCCATACGATTTTTTTCTTGTCTAAGTCCAACCTACACGTCCTAGCTTTTGTCACACCTTATGCAAATCACCCTGTATATTACCTACAAATAATTTTTTTTTGTTGGACACCCTGTTCCTCGTTTTAAAAAGGTCTTCTTTTCTTGTAGGTTTTTCACATAACTTTTTTGACTAACATTACGTATTTATCGTGTAGAGTGACATAACGGTATCCTCAAATTATAAATTCTGCTTTTACATAAAGTGCAAAGATGCAAAGAGTGTTTTGGTATTGGTATTTAATATACCTAAATGTTAACTCTTTTTACTGTAAGTTACTGAAGCGTGTAAATTCTTAAGTATTTTTCAAAATCGATGCCAAAGAAAAAATTTAGCTTTATTATCATTGTTCTAAAGGGCGGCAAAATTTATCAGCCCGGGGCGCGAAATCCTTAAATACGCCTCTGCTTCGTAAGATCCATGAACGCAATCTGCTTTTAAATTGTTTCACAGGTCATTATTGGAATTCTGTGTAAGGACTATGTTCGCAGCTATTCATCTTATAATAATTGTTCATTTCCAGTAATCGCTGCTTAGCAGAATTTAATTGATTAGCTGTATTTAACTGACAATGATATGACCTAATGGTTAGAACGGTAAGTCCATGCTGTCCTAAAAACAAAAACAAACGAACATTTTGCAGAGGTACTGCCTCTTGTGAGGAAGTACCAATTCGTCAAAGAGTATCTTCTATCGTAAAAAGTTCTTCTCATCTTAAGCTTTTGGACTCGGTAAAAAATTTTAGGTTCCCTCCATTCTTCCTGACAATACACAGACAGGAATCGATTAGAGTTGTAAAACACTAGGCCTTCATTCTTTTTCTTAAATTTAAGCTGCATTTAATCAATGATTTTCTGGAAATTTTGTTTCCTAAGGCCCTAGTTATAGTTATCAATGAAAACCACCATTGAAAATTTTGTTTTCACTTTTTGGGGTAGTTAAACTATGAATATTGAGAATGTTTGGTATACAAATGAAGCTAATCAATTATATATTTTACTTTTGCAAATAAAAATATACAAATATGTTAAATATACCTCATAAAACTAATTTTAATTTTTCAATGCTGAAAATCGTTTTCTATGAACAGCTGATTTTCGTTCCAACAAAGTGGAACACAATCGTTCTAATGATTTGTATTCGATTCTTTTTCTATTCTCATGTGTCAGTTTTTTTTTTCAATGATCAACTCTAACCTCAAATACATAGAATCGGTTGTTATCAGTCACTGACAAGATCTTTTACTGAAACCAATTTTTCAATGATTGCTATATCCGACTTGTCAAAAAATATTCCACTGTTTCACTGATTTTTTTTTCAATGATGGTTTCCAATGATAGCTATAACTAGGGGCTAATAACAAACGAACAGAATGTAAACCGTTATCATAATAGGATCTGCAATAATCGAGATAATCAAAGTACTGTACCCTTTCTATTGTGAACTAGACTCACTTTATATTCGGAGAGCAAATTTAGCACAAGAAAACTTTTTGATAGCCTAATTGAAGGATATTCTCTTTGCTGTCCTACTTTTATATCTCCAAGTCAATATAAAAAACATGAACCTACGTATTTAAAATAACACGTTTCTAATTTATTTCCATTAACACACCGCACAAACAATCCCTGGGCCTGACCCTTAATGCAGCATTTTCATTCAACATTTTCGATTTCTTTCACTGCGCTGCTGTATGTAACACAACCTTCCATTAGACCAGTATAGACAACTGGCAGCTGGAAAGAGCATCAGAACGTGCTCAGCAAGTCAAATAATATACGAGTAAACCTTTCCTTCTAGCTCCCAAGTTAAGTTCCAACAGCTTCAATCCGATTCCGATTCCTATTTTACGAAGCCAACATGAATAATATGGCTTAAATCACAACGTTCGTCGTTTGGTGTGTAGGGTGTTTTGGGATGTAGCCGTTTAGGTGTGTGTTCTATCGTTCTATGTTTACGGACAGAAGTCGTTCAAAAAGTGGGAAAGGAACGGAATGGAAGAGGAAACAATTTAGATGTGCCAAGAGTTGTTAATGTTTAATTATTATTGATCCAAATCGGAGAATCACCTAATTATACGTGGCTTGTGCTGTGGGAAGGTCCCACGTACGTACATATCTCCCTCCCTACCTACAATCATTTTATTTCCCAAATGGTAATTAAGTGTTGAAGATTTGAAGTAAAATAAAAATTCCGTGCACACTTGTTACAACATCAAAAAGGACCAAGACTTTTAAAATCACCGATGACCACGACAAATGAGCTCTCATCAATAATTTGGCTGGTTTAATACTTCAATTTTGGCTAGGAGCAGCCAATCTAGTGGAAGTAGGTGGTGATTCGCGTGGAATCTGGTGGTTCTAATGAGCCTGCAATATTATATAGCAAAACGTTTAATTAGTCCTCAGACAAATCGAAATCGATTTTATGTTTGGGGGTTTGGTTGGTAAGTAGAAGTTGTCCGACATCCATGTCCTGTCCACCCATCACGGAGGAAAAGCACTCAGTATTGGGCTTTGTTTCAAAATTGATTACACCAAGAATAAAAGAATGTAAAAATGAGGCAGCGAACGTAAGGATATGGTTTGAATTTCGTTGGTCTGGCTCTGAAAGAAGATATCATATTCAGGAATGATACTTTCGATGATTGTCATTATTATTTTTATGATTTTTTTTTTTGGGCGTGTCATGTATTTCTGTGTCTAATTTCCTGTTTATTGTTCTTTGGAATACAGTTGTTGTGTTGTCACTTCATTGATGGCCATGAATTCTCCTTCCATTGAAAGTGGTGGTCTGTTTTGATTATTGACATGTGTGAACGTGAACTGTCAACTTATTGATATAAGATTTGAAATATTTAAGGTTGAGAATTGTAAGTCACAATGGCAGGTTGGTAGAAATGGTGATAAGGTTCTTTTTTTATTTTGAAGGCCCATTTATGTCATTATGTTTAAAATATTACATCTTTCAAATTCTTGCCTCAGCTTCTTACGGTGGCATGGATCCGAGCGGCCCAATTTGTATATGATTCTTTCTCATAATTCTAGCTGAACTTGAGCGATGGCCTTAAGGGCATCAGTCGATTGTGATTTATTCGTTTAGACCTGCGACTTGAGGAAATCTGAAAAGAAAAAGTCTATCGAGGTCAAATCACATGACCTTTGTGGCCAGTTAAAGTCATCTCTGCGAGAGATAACCTTACTCTCATCATCGTTCTGTGGTGCTTGCCGTTGGCGCCTCACCAACGTCGTTTTCGGACCAAGGACGCCGCCAGCCTAAAATCAACAACAAACGATAACTTTTTAATAATGCATTGTCACCTAGTGAGACCCGTGTGAATTGAAGTCGTCCCCATATCTATACGGCAATTTGGCTTATTCACACATCCATATTCATCCAAAAATGCGCTTCATCGCAAAATTAACGCAAAGTAACGGTCCTTTTCCGAACACTCCGAATCCCCAGTCAGTGAACAAAATGTGATGCCAATGATCATTAACTTTGAGCTCCTGAATCAGATGGATCTTGCACGGGTGTATAGGCCCGACGCAAAATGTGCCAAGTTGAAGTCTGTAAAAGGCAGAGTTCTTGTACACGTTGACCAATCGCCTGCCTCTGATTCTGTTGTACACTTGCACGAACCGCGTCGATGTTCTCGAACGATCATGCGTTCATTTGACTTACGAATGGTGACTGATTGATTACCGAACCGGTCGTCTCAAATTTTGCTACCAAACGTTGAAAAGTGGACTGTGAAGGGTCACCACGTCTACCGTGAAATGGGTACAACGTTTGCACTAACGAACACTCATTTTGATAATAAATATTTATCATTTGGACGTCCTGTTAAATTGTGTTACTTCCAATTTCAACAGCTGTCAAAGTTATCAGTGGCATCCACTGCACAAAAAAAAACGAAAACACGAGAAGGGCATGAAATAGGGAGTTGTTTGTTAAGGAATTGCAATTTCAAAATCATACACAGCTTCTACTTACATCTAAAGTAGGTACCTATACTCTGTCCAACAAAAATTGTCAGTACAGGCCTTATGGGAGAGCTTTTTCTAAAGCAGTGGCGCCTGATGCACCCTCACTACAATGCGTTAGGAAAAATGCCACTAAAAAAAGAGCAAGCCAATGACTTTTCTTAAGGAATTGTTGTTGTAATTCTTTGCAAAAAGTTGTACACCCCAACATGACCGTCGTATCCCACTGCTGATGAGATACTGTCAGGAGTGTCAAGTGTCACTTAATACGATCGTGCGCTCTTTATCTACATCAAAACAGAGTTACCATTATCATTCTCAATTGCAAGCAAGGAGCATTTTCAGTGGTTTTTATTAAGGAGCTTTTGGGATTTGAAGCTTTTGAGAACACATTTTAAGAAGATGAGTATGTTGAGTGTTGTCGTATTGCTTTTCAACTTAAAAAAAAAACGCGCCTTTTATCTTACCACTTGGTGTTGTGGGAAAAGGTAAATTGAATATTGTTTTCAGTCGTTTTGAATCGACAGACGGTAGCCCTACGCGTTTTTTACTCTCATTTGCGGCGATTTATAATGTAAACTACGGAATCCCTGTGAGAGCTTTAAAAGGCGACACACTTATGCATGGCAATGCAACCAGAATGACAGACAAACGTCCTATCTTCCCTATACTAGGTGTGTTTTTTTTGCAAGTCCATATAGAATTGTAAAAAAAAACGACATCGGGATTTAGGAGCTTTTTTTCCAGATAGCTGGAAGCACTGTGTACGCTTTGACATTTGTCAGCTTATTGACGACTAGCATCAACCAATCCAAAAACTTCACTTTTGACGTCTCTGAGCAAATTATCGATAACATATAGATAATACTATTTTGGCATCACCATTTTTATCGGGTCTTAGATTAACTCTCGATAATTATCTGGTCTTAGCTAACTCTGTATAGATTTAAGTAGCTGTTGAATTTGCATGTAAAGCGCTTAGTCCCGATGTCGTTTTTTTTTACAATTCTATATGGACTTGCAAAAAAAACACACCTACTGACAATTTTTCTTGGACAGAGTATAGTTATTAGGATTAATACGTTTGTATATAAATCTTTTAGCTTTGTATATATAACCTATAGTATTATCATGGAGCGTGATTTTGTATTGCGAACTCTAGCCTGGTGGTGGCGCTGAAATTAGTGCTTGATCTTACAGTGAAGATTGGGATAAGATACAAAACAAGTAGTAAAAAAGAGAATATTTTATTATTAAATTTAATAAAGACAAATCTAGCAATTGCAGTCCTAGCCTTAAGATGTCGCCACAATCTTTCGTCTTCTTGATAGTACTATAAGTTGTATGTACAAAGCTTATAGTACCCTCATGAAGACGAACGATTGGGGTGACATCTTAAGCATAGCAAACGTACTTGTTAGATTTGTCTCTGCTAAATTTAATATTAAAATATTCTCTTTATTACTACTTGTTTTGTATATTATCCTGATCTGCACTGTAAAATCGTGCGCTAATTTCAGCGCCACCAACAGGATAGCGTTGGTACCACAAAATCAAGCTTCAAAAATCATGCCTTCATTCCAACAATATACCGTTTTTTCTCTATGCGTGAAGCAAATAATGCCACATCATACTTATTTGTATAGAAAATTAATAAAAAGAAAACAGAAAATAGCTTTCTTGTTTTCGCTTTGTTCTGCACCTTTGGTTTGCTTTTACCGAAAATATTATTACCCCTTCCTGATTCTCCACCGTTCCTACTCACCATAACTCTACGAGAAAAGTTGGGTAACACGCTCGTCTAGGCGGCGCGCCGCACAGTGGGGCGACTTGTATGGGAGAGCGGAAAAAAGTCCATAAAAACCGAACCACTTAACCAATTTGGATGAAATTTTCAGAAATGAAAGTAGTTTTGGAAAGAAAGTTCCACAAAAAGTTTTCACCCACTGCCACGCCCACTAACAAAAAAATCGTCAAAATTGATAAAAATTCAGGTTTCGTTCCAAGTCAAGGTTGAAGATGGTGCTTTTTTTTAAGGAAGTTGGCCATTCACATTTTCCACACCCTCTTTTTGGGCGGTTTTTAATCTTTTTTTTAACTTTCTTGTACTTGTTTTATATGTAGACAGGTTTTGTTATTGCGATAAAATCGGAACCACACAACTGATTTAAATAATATTTTCAAATATTATAAAGGATAGTTTTAGAAATGAAAACAAACTATTTCCACCCACTGACACGCCCACACAAAAGTTTGTCTAAATTCCAAAGTTGGTAAGCTAAATTTTGAGTAATTATGAACATTCGGTAGTTCATGTTTGTTATAGCAAAAGTGAGTGTATCCAAAAAAAGTAACTTTTTATGTGGTGGTAAATCATAAAAAGCCGACAAGTGTTAATTTACAAACGTATAGTCAAACATTAAACCAGCAACACGTTTTATGTTAAGTGCTCACTACTGAAACTTGCATCAAATAATGAGCAAACTTCAAAGCAGAATTAAAAAACAACGCACAACATGTTTAAGACATTTTTTTCAATTTTGAAAAAGAGGTTTTTGGAAAGAAGGATTACATTACGAAATAGAACTATATGAATGTAAAAAGAAAACAAAGATTTTAATTTATATTAATATTAATTCTAAGTCATTAAAAAATATATACAAGTTCTCCCATGTTGCACCTAATTCTTACTGATGTGACATTTAACTCTGTTAAAAAAAAAAATAAAAAAAACACTAATTTATTCAATATTGTTATCAATATTGTTATACTGCAAGCTGTAAGTAATTATTGTAAATTTTTTCTAATTATTGACTAAAGATTGTACAAATACAATACAAATATTCCTTTTTGGGACACAGAAGTGAAAAAAAAATGATTTTTTTGCAAGATTTCGTAACTTTAAACCTGCTCACTGTGCGGATTTGCGGGTACTTGCAACTAAATTTTATTTGAATGTAAACTTGGACATGTCTACATCGAGAAAATAGCTATCTCAGAGCAGAGGAAAGTGGAGCTTTTTTTAAATGACTACAACTTTCCATTACTGTGAACTGAGTCTTATTTTGTGCTGCCGTAATTCAGTCAAATTTTTTTTGCTGAGTTTGACCGCTGTATTGTATAATTAGGCATCCCAAACAAGCAAACAAAAAACAATCCCATTTTTAGCACATCCCGAATAGACGTTACACCCTAGGAAAGTCAAATCAAATTCCCACACTATTTCAACTATTTTGACTTTGAGCGTCTTTTTAGGTGTTAAGACTTCAGTTTTGGCCCAAATCCTTAGTGTACCCAGATTCTCTGGCTTATTTACTGTGAGAAACATGAATCAGCTAATCGAAATCAGCACTTTTGCAAAATCGAGTTTTTTCCGCCTTGGCCCCACTGTGCGCCGTTCGTTCCTCTTCATGAGAGTACTATAGATTTTATATAAAAGGGCTATCCTAGTCACCACTGTCGTTTAATCGAATCGGTTAACAGAATATCATGCTTGCGAATGTTTGAACCATACGGAGAAAATCCTAAAATAATGGTAACAGATTTCTTAAAGACCCTATTTTTCAGTAGATGTCGCCAAAATCAATTAATAGAAAATAACAGTGTAAATAATTCTCCCACCATATACCCCTCAAACTTCAACATAATCCTGAAAAATATTTTCTAAACATTTTTTAGTACGTACATAAACCTTAAATAGCGGGAACAGATTTACTAAAAACAAACTGTATTTCTCCATAGATGACGCCAAAAGTTGTTAAAGAAAAAAATGCAAAAACCATTTTTTCCATTGAACCTCAAACCTTAATGGAATTCGAAGAAACAAATTTAAAAATACAAACAGAATCGAAAATGCTCGTTTTAATAACTTCACGGTTCACTGTTTTATACAAAAGAACTTTATATGAAACTTTAATAATTTTGTTTGAAGCGAAAACCAATTCAAAGACGCTATAATAAGAAATAGCCCCACCTCATTTATCCTTCCATCTTAAATTGCTGTCTTTGAATGAATGATTTAAACTTTCCTCTCGTAATAGATCTTGGAAGAAATTCTTATAGACATAAAACCATTCTTTTGGCTTTACATAATGCTATTTGCTTACAATAGCCGTGTTTTTTTCGGAAAAGTTATCCGTAGTACAGTAGGATTTTATGTGAATAACAAATACAACATCCGCAGTAGGATCACTGCCGATAAAAGGAGAAGTGAACTCCTACTGCGGATAGAGATTTGACGTTTATTCGAGTATCGGCAGTGATCCTACTGCGGATGTTGTATTTTTTATTCATATAAAATCCTACTACAGATAACTTTTCCAAAAAAAAAAACACGGCTAATGTTTTAATGTCTTAATCTGACTTGGGATGATCTTCCAGGTTCCCGATGATTTTTTCCGGAGAGCTGCAGCAAATACTTGTCCAGTGTTATTAACTTTGCTTCTTCGTAGAGCTTCTTACGTAGTATATATATTTTTATTCGTCAGTAGGTTACGGTATAGTCCAGTGTAAATGCGGAGCATCTTTCTTTCAAAATGCTTCATCTTCTTCCTTCCTGTAGGTGAAATAGTAAACCAAATGGGAAAGGCGTTGTTCATAACGGGTCGGATAAGTTGATTGTACACAAGCAGCTTGGTCTTCTTACTAATTCAATTTCGCCTCCTAAGTAGCGGATGGATAAAGTGCGAAGAATAGTTGGCTCTCTTCAGCATCAAATCTGCTTACTTTTTGAATTTGAGTTTGTTAGAAAAGTTGATTCCCAAGTACTTCGTTGATGATTTGACTGATAGTTCAGTGTTGTCTGGAAACATTAGTTTGATTGCATCACAGCGTATTGCAAACGCTCGTCTTTGGCTGGCAGTCACTGGTGTTCGGAAGGACCAACAAATTAGGCAAAAACTACTACAATGTAAAAAACATTTGAAATGCTACTTCGTCCTCGGCCCCAACGCTCGTTATCAATGACACTCCTTTTGTCAGCTCAGTTGATAAAGCCAATTTGCTTGCAGTAAAGTTTGCTGTTAATTCGACGCTGCCAGAGAGCGTTATGACTCCTCCTGTACTTAAGAACACAAACTTTTCCATGGGACCAATCTTTTTTCGTAATCGTACAGTTGCAGGTCTTAAAAGATCTAGACATACACAAATCCGCTGGACCGGATTTTCCAAGGTCATGGAAATATCTCAAATATCTCGAAGAACGAAAGCTTCTCAATGAGCGACAGTATGCCTTTCGTAGCAATAGATCCACTGGTGATCTGATGGTATATCTCACCGAACTAAATCTTTACATCGTTTTGGAGAAAGTAATGTTATTGGGCTTGGTATTTCAAAACATTTGATAGAGTTTGGCATCAAGTTCTCTTATCGAAAATGCGTCTTTTTGGTATTGATGAATCTTTTTTTCATTACCATTCAGGGCGCTCAATACAAGTCGTATTGGTCTCAAGTCTGTTACCACAAAATAAACGCTGGTGTATCCCAGGGCTCCGTTTTGCCAGCGACTCTCTTCCTCATGGTTTTCAACAACCTCCTATCTGAAGCATCTAATCCATTAAATTGTTTTGCTGATTACAGTACCCTCAGCTTTTCACATTCGTTTCAAGATTCATTTCCTTGTTTTTCGGAAGTGCAATTCAAACGACAGCGTAGAATAAGCTCATTAAATTCTGATCTTGACAGCATTATCCATTAGACAATAAAAAACCGTGTAGAATTTAATGGTTCAAAAATCCAATGCTGTCTTCTATCACTTATGCGAAATCTTCCTCTTATGCCACTATCCTTGTATTGAGGAAATCGAACATCTTTAAGTTCTTAGTATGCGCGTCACAGACCATCTTTTGTGGAATGATCTCATTTTCGACGTCCCCATAAATGCTGCTAAGTATTCAGGTTTTCTCCAACGATGCAAGAAATTTGTCACCCCTTCTGTTCTGGCTATAATCTATAAGGCATAAGGCAAATTTGGACAGGTGCTCCAATAACCCACTTGAGTCTATTGGATAGAATTCAAAAAAAACTTTAAAAATGATAGGTGATTGAAATATAACGGAAACATTTACATTTCTCGAGCACCGCCGAAATGTTTCTTCTTTCTTTATATTACCGTTATTTCTAGCGAAATAGCCAGCTGCATTTCTCCCCTTAAACCGTAATATTAGCGCTTTTAGAAATATCATCGTCATCAGTTTACTCTTTGAGTCAAACTTCGGAATTACTGTGAAATATAGAGATTCTTTTTTAAGCCGCACTACACGAATGTCGAATGCTCTACCTAGCTCTTTTTTTCGTTCCCACTGTAATATTCGGAAATTTAAAACTAATGTGCATCGGTATCTCTTTTTAAACCCTTCTTGTTTTCCTAACGCTCGTACTGTGACAATCGTTTTAAGGATAGTAATAACCCCTCGAGGGCGCGCTAGTTATCTAAACGTCTAACGCACTAATCATTATGCCTAGGTGTACTACAGACCTATCACTTAAACCTATTCTTTGTATGGCATTTTCCCCTACTTCTGATTAAAAATTTTAAACAAATAAATCAATGGCAGTTGTTTTTTGAAGAACTAGTTTCTAACTTTTATTGCAATTAATTATGGATAGTAAGTTGACTTAAACTTCGGTTTGCTTTTGGGTCCTCCTGGACGTACAACTCGCGGAATATACACCTTTGCATGCTGATCTAGTGTCCTTCTCCATGGATTAATATTCAATTCGAAGAATCGACGTTTGGCTTCCATTTGCCGTGTCTTATTGTCAATCTTATAAATCTTCTCCCACAGATAGATTTCCGGAATTTCCAAGTGCCTTGGTCGATTCGCTGCTAGATGTTTAAAAATGTGTTCCAAGAATTCTCTACGGTCATCGTCAGCGATGTCAGCAATCGTTTGAGTTTCGGGGGATAAGTAAGGTTGCAATTCGGATTCTTGTTCTACTGGTGCATTAAGATACATCCCGATTAAATTTCTGGCAACGTCTTCATTAAATTCGACGCATTTGCCGCTCGAATCGATTTCCTTGAACAAACTCATTTCCTTGCTTCCCCAGCAGAAGTTAACCTTCTGATTATCATGAACGTGATTGGAGTGGATCAATGTCGTATTTAGTTGGTAGCGATAGAACGACCACTGCTTTCCATTTGTGACAACTGTTTGAGTGGTCATGGGATAGGTCAAGTCGTTGTAGGTATTGAACCCTTTGTAATTGGCTTGTGCCAGAAGCCATCCGAAGCTTGACTGAATACCTTGTGCATGGAGTACTTCTGCAAAATCTTCAGCCCCATATTTCGGGTTTCGGGCAATTAAGTAGTCCCGCGGATGGAATGAGATTATTCCGAATCCACTCGAACTGCCTGGCCAGTAACCTGTTAACGAAAAGTTTCATTCAAATACTAAGGTCAATCATAAACGGGGACCACCTACCAGGGATATTTGTGGCGTGGCGATAGTTTGTCTTGTAGCCTACAGTTCGCGCATCCAATTTGTAAATAGGTATTTTCTTTGCCAGCTCCTCAGAAGTGCTATCTTCCATGGACTTAATAGGAGCCAGAGGCAGGCTGTGCCGTACGGTAAGGTAAGGTTCACCTGTGTACTGCACCAGCCGATCCACTGGCATATCTGCTGTGTCCTTTTGCCATTCGCGACCTTTTCTGCTCTGTACTACGTTTTTTGATGGGTTTACTCCACCGACCGCCCAGAATGCTTCATGCCGCGGATTAAGATCAATTTCCACCTCTGACAAGTGTGACGCATCCGCCCTAAGCGAATTAATCAGAGTTCTGTTGAGATTTTCAACAAGCAGTTGACCCAACATCTTATCTCTTTGCTGAGGAGACAAAGAGTCATCCAATCCATACTTCTCCCTAGAAACACAAGGTTTTTTTTATAAAATCATCACCAGCTTATGGGAACAAGAAAATACAAACATACTTGAAGAACTCATGGGAATACTCTACGGCTTCTTGAATATTTTTCGAAACTGACTTCACGAATGATTCCATTTGAGTCTTGCTATCTTCGTCTTTTGCGGCGGTGTTGGGTAGTTTCTCATAAGCCTCGAAAACCGTGCGAGTGTAATGCTGATTGATCGGCAGACAATTGTAAGGGTTCTCCTCCCTATTCAACATTATTGTCTTGAAGCCATAATATCGTGGCATGTTGATTTTTATAAGTTTTTCTTCCACAGTGGCTACGGATTTTATTTGGTCGTGCCATGACTGTTTTTCACGTTTAATACGTGCTTCGCGGTTCAGTTCCAAGATTTCTGGATATTCGGGTTTGTCGGTGTATTCGTCGGAGGCAGCACTGGGCTGGGGTTGTGCGGCATATAATCTCCTCGTTTCAATTGAACGACCCAGTAAATGGCACCTGGTACTGCTTCTTTTTAATGCAAACATTTTTTGGAAAAAAAATATTTTCAATGAAAATGAAAAGAAGAACCAAATGCAAGAAATTTGGTTATGAAATATTTTTTTTTGGTTGACAAATGACAGTTGACAGAAAAATAAATGTCAGTTTTGACAATAGAAAGCGTTCACGGATGTGAAAAAAATAAATATGGGTGTCTATAATTGAATCCAGTTCAGGTTTCAGGGATCTCAGAGTTCAGAACTCTGACTCACTTTTCCCGTCACGAGGATGAGATTAAAATTTATTTGTTTCATATTCTTATGTCGATTTCATTTGGGCTAGGCGCGCACCTTCAATTTTTAGTTGCACAACTGTTTGGTAGCGAAATCATTTTAAGCAATCGTTTAGTTTTTGTCAAAACACAAACTTTTTAGTTGCTCAAACCAAGCAGTTGCGAAACTTAAAATTGAATATGCGCGCCTAGCCGTAGCGCACCTAGCCTAAGGCCAGGCGTGCACATTCAATTTTTAGTTTCGCAACTGTTAAGTTGCTAAAATGAAACATATGGGCTCATATGGGACACCGCGCACTTAGGCTAGCCGCGCACTAGCAATTTTTACTTGCGAAACTGCTTGGTTCGAGCAACTAAGAAGTTTGTGTTTTGACACAAACCAAACGATTGCCTAAAATAAGTTCGCCATTTTATTGAACATATAATTATCTGCAAATTCACCGACATTCAACCAAACAGTTCATCTGTTTTCTATAAGTAACCAAACAGTTTCGCAACTAACTGCTAGTGCGCGGCTAGCCTTAGAGCAACTCGATTCGAGCAACTAAAAAGTTTGTGTTTTGACACTCTTTCAACTGGTGATTAAACTATTTGATTTCGATCACCGTTGCCAGTGCGCGACTAGCCTAAATGTACCACCATAAAACTGTACTTAATCTCAGAGTAATCTTCTATGAAATATTATATATATTATTTGACTTACTTGATGATTTGATTTTATCGACAAATACCTCGAATGAGAAATATTTATTTTCTTTGTGAATTTTTTTATGTGAAGGAAATTTTTAACAATAAAGAACGTAAGCACATTCTGGGCTATACCTCGGAATAGTTAAACCGAGCCGAAGCACTTACTTCGGGTTTACGCCACGTCAAACAAATCATTAAGGGTATTCATGTAAGCGCGGAAAACCCTCGTAAACCAGATAATTTTATCTCCGCAGAAACGAGCTGTCAAAATTTGTATGGGAAAAAGTTTCTGCAAATCTCATAAAATTATCTCACAAATTTGCTGCGGAAAGTGCAGAAATAAACCTCCTAAACTAAAGAAGTATGGATTCTGACTTTTAATTTGACATTTCACAAAGTATTTCCCACATTTACGCAAGTATTTATTATCTTTTGATTTTCTTTCAATCCAGCGTCCTGCATTCAAGTAGTGTATATGCAAGATTGATGATTGATCATGCATTTATTGGTTCATTTGCGTATAGTACGTTGAAGAGATAAGAACACAGCGAAACATAAGCACAGATTTAAATATAAAAACAGTAAACAAAAATTGTATGATGAAATGGACAGACAAAATAAAACAAATTACTAGCATAAAATTGAAAAAATTGCAAAGAAATTCGTAAAATCACAATTTTGCCGAAAAAAACTCACAAAGCGCAACGTCCTCTCACCACACCGTCGATGTAAAAATAAAAGATTGAAGATTCATGCTTCATGCAGTAGGAATAGAAATGAAAAATCATGACATAATTTGCCCAGCGAAGAAATAATAAAACATACTACTAAAAAAAGTCACCAATCTAAAACTCTGGGTCCTCATCGCGTAATTTTTAAGACGATCGTCGTCCAAACGATTGTCGTACACGACGTCGTCAAAAGTTTGCTTCGTGTAAAGTTTCAATCGCATCGTTCGGTCGTGTCGTCCATCGTCCACAGTTTGAGAACATCAAGAAGCAATAAATGTCATTTGGGCTGTCTGGTTGTAATCAAACTAAAGTTTTCGTTGGAAGTGAGAGAGGATGCGATGCATTCCTTATGTTGATTTCATTTACACATGAGAAATCAATTTCTGTATGAAGATTTTGATTAATCGACAGATTTTACGTTCCTTCACACCAAAAAAATCGATTTTTTTTGCAGAGATAAAAAAATCTTCGAATCCTTATTTGAAGATGGATTTATGTATAAGAAATACGCACACCAAAAGAAAACAAATTATCCGGGATCGAAATCCCTAGTGTTAAATAAAGGAAATCGAAATTAGTGTCCTTCGCATTTATTCGATAGTTTCGCTTTCATTTAATTTGCTTTCATTATCATCGAAAAATAACAAATTGTAATGTAGTAACATTTTTTTTAATTACTAACTAAAAAAAAACCTTCAAAAATTCAAAAAATCCACAAAATGTATGAGACGATTGTAAAATAGCAATCGTTCAATCGCAATCGTTTAGTCGACCATATTTGACAATTCAACAAGTTACATGAAGCTAAAGTTGAATCGTCTTAACGACATCGTCCAGACGATTCAAGTTTGTATGTGTTACACGAAGCAGTTCAATCGTTCAAACGACGTCGTCAAACTATCGTTGTCTTACGCGATGAAGGCCCTGGTTATTATACACGTAAGCAAAACCCAGCTGATTTCTATTATTATTCGTTTTATTATAATTGTATGCATATTAATAATCCCGACATCGGGATTTAGGAGCTTTTTTTCTAAATAGCTGGAAGCACTGTGTACGCTATGACATTTGTGAGCTGTATTGTATGACGTCACTTTTGACGTCTCTGAGCAAATTATCGTTAACATATAGATAATACTATTTTGGCATCACCTTTTTTATCGAGTCTTAGATTAACTCTCGAAAATTATCAGGGCCTTCATCGCGTAAGACGACGATAGTTTGACGACGTCGTCTGAACGATTGAATTGCTTCGTGTAACACATGTAACTTGAATCGCCTAGACGATGTCGTTAAGATGATTCAACTTTAGCTTCATGTAACTTGTTGAACTGTCAAATATGGTCGACTATGAACCTCTCGCTCCCAACGAAAACTTTAGTTTGATTACAACCAGACAGCCCAAATGACATTCGTTGCTTCTTGATGTTCTCAAACTGTGGACGATGGACGACACGACCGAACGATGCGATTGAAACTTTACACGAAGCAAACTTTTGACGACGTCGTGTTCGACAATCGTTTTGACGACGATCGTCTTAAAAATTACGCGGGCCCAGGTCTTAGCTAACTCTGTATAGATTTAAGTAGTTGTTGCATTTGCATGTAAAGCGCTTAGTTCCGATGTTGTTTTTTTCTACAATTCTATATGGACTTGCCTAGTATCTAAATGTCATTTTGACATGAAGGAGTCTAAACAATTTTTTTTTCTTTTTCAACTAAGTCAAAAATGGGTAATTATTTTTTGAATTTGTAAACGATTTAAATTCTTCAAATGCTCTAACTGTAAGAAAAATAATAGGCCAAAGCAGTACAAAACTCGTTTCAGTCTCATGACACTGAGGAATACAGATTTTCGCTCGAAGTATCGTTTTTTGAAAGGAAATATGAAGAATTTAATAGCTATAGCTCGGCCTTTAACAAGATATACCAAAAAAGCAGGGTATATCCCATCAATTGATTTGCAAGTGATGGCAGCTATACGGTATTGGTGTCGCAATGCGAGGTGTGGTTACATTCATTTAAAGAATTTGAACTTTATACAAACCAATCTTAAATTTATCCAATTTTCTTTGTGGAACCTTCCTTTATTTGAAGATTCAAGACAATGGAGCAGATATCCATGGATTTAGCCAACCCACTTTTCGTCAAATATGCAAACGAGTGACAATAGTCTTGCGTTCAAAAGCGGCTGCTGATTATGTTAAAATGCCAATACATCCATTTGTTTAATTTTTAATGACACCAAAATATGCGTAAAATTAAAATATGTAGTATGAATAATAATGGAAATCAGCTGGGGTTCGTTAACGTTTATAATTACGAGAGTTTTAGATTAAGGATATTCATGCAACGAGATAATTTTTTGCTTTGCAGAAAAATTTAACTTTCCGCAACATGTTTTCATGAAAACACCCCCTAAAAAATATTTGCATAAATGTGGGAAGTATTCAGCTGTTGCCAAACGTCAAAATCAACTCATAAAAACTGTTTAATCAAATATGTATTTCATTAGTTAATTTAACTTAAAAAGTGATTCCGTTGATTAAAATACGCCAAGAACAAGCAAAAAAAAAGTTTTTTTTTACAAATTGTATGAAAAATCTGCTTTAAATGACTTGGCGCTTTTGTGTCAAATTAAAAGTCACAATCGATATTTCTTTAGTTTTTCAGATTTATTTTTTCTCTTTCCGTATCAAGTTCGTGAGATAATTTTATCAGATCTGCAGAAAGTTTTTCCCATATAAATTTTGACAGCTTATTTCTGCAGAGATAAAATTGTCCGGTTTCCTAGGTTTATCAGAGTATGTGGTTTCAAATTAAATCTTTTCTCGCATATCAAAACACACAAAATAGTAAAAGCTTATAATATGAATATTGAAAATCCAGTCATAATATAAAAGTAAAGAATTCGCCATGTCTTGGTATTTTTTTTTTCACTCAATCCATTTTATTAAAATTGCATTAAACTTGTATTTGCGTAAAAGAGAAAGACATTATTTATATATTTTTCTTCCTCGAAGCTCACACTTTGTACTCAAAAATGATAATATCTTGAAAACCACTTGAAAGTATCTTTATAGATTAATCAAAAGAATGATCTTTATGAAGTCTTCAGCTAGGCGCGCACATTAAATTTTTAGTTGCGCAACTGCTTGGTTTGAGCAACTAAAAAGTTTGTGTTTTGACAAAAACTAAACGATTGCTTAAAATGAGTTCGCTATTTTGTGTAACATATAATTATATGCACCTGGGCGGACATTCAACCAAATAGTTCATCTGGTTTTCTATAAGCAACCAAACAGTTGTGAAACTAAAAATTGAATGTTGGCGCCTAGCCTAAGAGTACTTTTTGTCATGAAAAGTTCTGTTCATTAGCCGTTTGGAATAGAGAAATGTAGGTCCCCTCCATTACTGGTAACACGCACAATGAATGTATAAGAGATGTAAGTGACTAGCTAGGTCCTGGGTCTCTTTGAAGTTTCACCATCAAACAAACAAAAATAATGATTCTCAAGGCACACAACCATTGACGTATTATATATGGACTGCTAGTCGTATGAAATTTCTATACAAACGCTTCAATGAATATGGTTCCACCTCTCACTACCGACATTAGAGCTATTGGTGCAAAACTGGTAAAAATAAATATTAATTCCAGATGCCACCTGTTGGCTCTTGGCTTGAACTACAATTTTTGCCATAGAAACTATAGACATCTATTATTATTGCTTATTAAAAAACAGAGCCATCTATTTCAATTGAACTTTATATTTTAACGTTATCCAAGACACAATAATAACAACAATACAAAGGGTGTTCAGCGAAATTTGTGAACACGCGAGAACAAAGCATTTAGTTCAATGAAAACTGCTTTACGGAGGATATTGTCTTCTAGGGCCTGAATTGCTTGACGATTGTTGCTGTAAGGTTTCCACAGGTAACCTAATTAAAAGGTAGAACGGTGTAAGATTCCGTGACCGTACCTTGGTAAATTTATATTTATATTTTAAAATGGAATACATTTCAAATCGCATTTTTGTCATTATATTTATCTAATTAAGTGAATTTGCTATTATTTACAAAAAAAATCTTCATCTTTTATCTACATAATTTTAAATAGAGCAATATGAACTTTATAATTAACCTGTAAATGTTGAACCGCATCCATTTTTGACTAGAAATAGTTTTCTTCGTGTTCAACGTTCACAATAAATTGAAATGAAAAGTTGAAATTTTGATTTGTGTTAAACAATGCTCTTCTCCTCTGTCTATGATAAATGCTACATTAGGCGTGTTTTGTTGAGCTTCTTAATGTACACATTAAGAAATGTTACACATTAAGCATATTTTGCGCATGTAAATACAACAACAACAAGTTAACAGCACATTCGCTCTTCAGTAATTTTAATGTATACATTTACTTTCCAATGAATTTCTTTTCTTAATAGTGTTAAGTTGGTATCTCTGCAAGATTTCCATGAATATGTTCGGTAAGTATGGCTATTTTAGATAAGATTATTAACGAAGTAGGTAAATCTGTAATATATAAATAATTTATGAAAAAAATAACGAAATAAGTAAAAAATTATAAAAACAATAACATTTACTTTGAAATTTATCCCCACAATTTATCAATTTCAATATATTTAGAATGTGTAATGATTAGTTTATGTTGCCAAATGACCTATAGTTCATGAACACATCCTTTTTCAATATTTTTTTTTTTTGATGACATATGGCATTATGACATATGGTTTTATTTGTGCCTGTGGCTGATTTGATTTCAGATTTGTTTAATTTAAAAGTTGATCCAGCGATGAGTTCGGAAAAAAGAAAATACAAAACTAATAGAGGTATCTATATTTACTGCCCCACAAATCTTTTTTTCGTGTTTATTTATTTTGATTGTCTGTTTCAGCTAAAAGGAAGGGTTGCACCAAAGAGGAAACACAATTCTTCCTCAATTTTTATAATGCTAGAAGGCCGGAATTTCTTTGCCCAAAAAGAAAGAAATTTGCCACGTTTAGAGCAAACTCCTAGCATATGTGTGGCTTCTTATCCAGGTATGTTTTCAATTTATGTCCAAATTAAGATGGCATTCATTTAGTTTGTGAATTTTTTCTTTAGAAAACACATCATGCCGTAATGAAAAAGTTGAGCGTGAAGTAGACTTTGTCCAAAAAGCAGCATGTATCATTCATTCAGCTCGTAGCGATTACAATATTCAAAATAAGACTAAAAGTGAAGCCTTCATTGTCTGTACCGATTCTCAACCAAACGATATACTTAAGAAGTATGCAAATGATCTCACAACAGTGGCATTCTGTTCGAAAATTAATTTTGACACAGAAGTACCCCAAGGCTGTGCTATTCTAACTGTCTCGGGTCAGTGTGAAATTCATTTGCTACTTAAAGGTATGATTGAAGCCGATAAGGAAATAACCAAGCTCGAGAAGAAAAAAAATACAAATCAAACAGACTGTCGGCAAACTAAATCAAGCCATGTCGGCTGCTGATTATTACAAAAAGTTCCAACCGATGTACAGACCGCAAATACTGACAAACTAGCTGAGTCGTCAAGTGAAATCCAAAGGATTACTGCAGCTATTGAGACTTTAAAATTGATGTTGATTTTAAAACAGAATGCTCAAAAAGGACAGTAACTTATTTAAACCATAATGATATCAGTTTTCAAAGTATTTGAATAGTTTGTAGTTGATTTTTCCTCGCGGGTACCGTCACAAAAGCGCTTTTCACAATGATGAAAATAAGAGAATAAATAAATGCAAAACAAATTCAATGAAAACTTAAGTTTTTTTTTGTTTATTTTGAAATAAATAGGGCAAATTAAAAACAAAAACGAGCGGTAAGTAATTCGAATTACCACGTTAAACGCGTTACAATTATCTGTTTGTTTGGAGGTTTTTATGTATAGCTGTAGCTGCCATCTCTTCGAATATAGTACATTGGTTGGTACGGTACACTTTTGGACTGAAAATACATTTATGAAGTTTGAAATCTTCATTAATTCGACAGACAGACAAATAGGGATGAATCGTTACTACCTTATAAATGTATTGATTTCCGTCTTTCTGATGGTTGTGGTTGTGCTATCGATAATGCCACTGCTGAGGCTGGCGGAACGGGTGGTAAATTTTGGGAAAACCCGGACTCGGAATAAAGTGCTAGGATTATAAAGAAAAAAAATTAGATAATGTGATCCCTTATATGCTTCATCATATATGATAACTTACAAATTATATACTCTACTGTTGAACGCTTCAATCTGAAGTGTGACTTGAACTCATTTTCACTGTAATTATCAATTGTACACAAAAAATTAATAACTTTCGGATGTTCTTCTTTACAGGGACTTTCCGAGTTTGAACTGCTCGAACTGCTTGATTCAAAAACTGTTTAAAAAAATTCATATTTGCTGGATCTAGCCAATTCTCTCATTATCTATAAAATATATCATTTAATGGATAATTAATAGATTTATTATCAAAAATTCTTCTTTGTTTTTAATCAAACTTACTTCTTCTGGGATTTCGTCCATTTTATTAAACAAAAAAAAATCCTGAAGTAAACAGACCAAGCAGGCTGTGCAACATTTAGAATCAAAATGTCTTAATGTAACTGGAAGGCTAAATCGTTTTCTTGGACAGTTCCTAATGTGTACATTAAGAAGCTCAACAAAACACACCTATTATGACTCTTAAATCCACAAATAAAGTATGAAAATAGCCCTCAAGTTTTTATTTAATAATAAACCTAAACGATTCCCGCTCAACAACCTTTAGAAACTCAATTATGTCAAAAATTGATATATCAAATACCAAAACCAAAAGTTACACTATTTTCCAAGACCGCTAGTTCCGTATAGTTTTAAGTTGAACCATCGTGAAGTTGGGCTCTGGCAGTCCATGTATAATAAGTCAATGCACACAACCATTGACTTATTATATATGGACTGCTAGTTGTGTATAATTCCCATACAAAATTTGAAACCAAAATGGTCCAACGGATACAATCGAAACTAGCCCTCGTGCCGACACTAGTGGCAAAAATAAACAACATATTTAACGCCATCTCTTGTTCTACTAGTGCCAACAGAAATTTTTACTCATAAAAACTAAGGACATTTATTGACATTGCTTTGAAGAAACGGTGCCCTCTATATTTAGAGAGATAATCGGCTGAGAATAGTGCTAAGGGATCTCGAAAAAAATCGCCTTTAAAATATTTTATGAATCATTTTGGTTTACTTAATGATTTTATTGTGTGCATTCTTTTTTGAGAAAATGTCGTCCATCAACGAAAAAATGCAACATGCAAACATGAAAATTGACTAAGCTATATTACACTAACTGAAAAGATCAGGCAAATCGTATCGTCGCTTGAAAAACGAAGTGACATTATTTAAAAGTTTAATTTTTTTTTAAATTAAATTCCCATAAGGATAAAAAAATGCTTATATTTATCAAAGCAAACATAATTGTTTTTAGAATCAACACTTTGAAAAATATACATCAATAAAAATATATCATTAATTCAAGATTTAATTTTATAAAATGAAAAATCAATTTCAAATAAAAAATATGGACTTATGTCACTTTGCAACGTTATCTTTTCCTTATTCCTCAACGCGACCAAACAACATATATCTTCCTTGAGTTTTACGCATTCCTCTCAGACTGTTACAATTCTAGTTCAAGAAAGAAAGTTTTCTGTAAATTTGATACAAGTTGTAGGATTTGTTTTTCTCTAAAGTGAGTTGTTAATTTAAATCAAAATTGGGATTTATTTACATAACTATTTTTTTGCAAATATTTTCGCTCTAGCCAAAAAGATCTTAGCTTATCTCTTGATTTCTATTATAAAAATTAAAATTATTTGTAAAAGTTTAAGCATATGAAACTAATTGCTTTTATAAAAGTATTTTTACAAACAATAATAATATAATATATGTGTTAATAGATAATACCAGTAAATGCAACGAAAACTGTTTTGCAATAAGGGTATTCATGTAAGCGCGGAAAACCCTCTTAAACCAGATAATTTTATCTCCGCAGAAACGAGCTGTCAAAATTTGTATGGGAAAAAGTTTCTGCAAATCTCATAAAATTATCTCACAAACTTACTGCGGAAAGTGCAGAAATAAACCTCGTAAACCAAAGAAGTATGGATTCTGACTTTTAATTTGACATTTCACAAAATATTTCCCACATTTACGCAAGTATTTCTTAGGGGGTGTTCATGAAAACATGCTGCAGAAAGTTATATCTTTCTACAAAGCGGAAAATTATCTCGTTACATGAACACCCTTACAGCCGTATTAATAAAAAAACGCTTATTCCACCTATATTCCATAGTTTTGCTAAACCATGAAATAGGAGTTAAGCCATGGCTTAAATATTTACATTAATAAAAACAAAATGTTTCCGGAATAGTAAAATGACGTTTATCAAAAATCCTTTTAAGAAAATCTTCTACAAAAGTAAGCAATCTCTTTTTTATATTCTGTGGCTACCTAAATTGATTGTCAATTGCTTGTGTCTGACTGTGGACATTTCTATTTCTTATTCCTTCGCTAAACCACCTACTTCGGTGGTTTAACTTTATCATAATTAGTAAACGTCACTTAACAGAAAATTTGTTTTATTAATGAAATTTCGCACTTAGTCCAGGACTTAACGATAAACATCCACTAAACCATTTTTATTAATATGGGTGTTAGTATATATTTATACGTTGAAAACAAAAATGAAAAATTGAAAATTAAAAAGGGAAAATTTCAGATTTGGCAATTGGACTACTTGCACATTAGCCCCTTTAGCACTGGTTCCATTTCATAGTATTCAAATTTTCCGTCAGTGTCGGCACGAGGGCTAGTGTCGTTTGGTAATCCGTTGGACCATTCTGTAATCAGCTACTAGCAGTCCATATCTAGTATGCCAATGCACACAACTATAAACTAAAATTGCAAATCTGTGATCAAAATGGTTATATCACAGCCTCATTTCATCACAACTCTCCATTCTCCAGTTACTACTGTGCTGAATGCATTCACTCTACAAAACTCTCCACAAACAATTTTCCTATGTCAAATTAAATCAGCTGTCACTCTTAAGAAATTCGTACATTACTTTTTATAGTCGTCGTATCGTAGTCGTCGTTGTGCCGCCGTAATTTATTCTTATAAAAAGATTTTTGTTCTTCTTGAATTGAAACTGTGTTTCAATAAAAAAAAGGTGCCCTTAAAAAATTTTAAAACTTGCTAGCTCAAGAAATTAAACATATTTTGTTTTTAATTAAAAACTCATTTGCGTGGAGGTTTTCCAAAGGATCTACAAGAAGAAAAAAATCATGAGGTAATTTATTATTTTCTTCCGTTTTTAAGGAGCATAAACTTCACAGTACAAGAACAGCCATTGCCGCCGAATCGAATGTCGTCCAATTGTAATTTTGCATTTTGTACAAAGACAAACAAAAAAGTACTGGAAGTCTCTCTCAAAAGTGGTAAAATTTAAAAAGCCCCGTTACTAAAATGCAGTTGTCTTACAAAAAAAAAACTAGATCCATTGTTTTCTGTTATATCGGCTTTTGCAAAAAAAAAAGAAAAAAAATACAAACGCTTCCATTGCCGCCGCCAAGTTGTCTATATTGGAGCATCCCATGCGTACCACCGTATTATGCAAAGCTTGATGAGTATTCTTATAACCAAACTTATGCAAATTGGTACAGAATTTTATACTGATGATTACTTCTTTAATCTTTTCCGATTCATCTCGTAGGAAATACTGTTATGGTAATGGAACCATAATGAAAGTGAAATATATTTTCATGAACATTCATACTTATTGAAATATGGATGTTTTGAAGCTTTTTTATGTTTAACTAGAAATAATAGAAATTATGTATAAAAACAAATCGACAAACGAACAAGTGGTTTGGGACGTTCATGCGATAATAGTTGGCACCAACGACTTGAATTTCATCTTTTGGTTTGTAAGGCTAACGCCCATATGAGGTGCGAAAAAGTTTTTTTTTTTTTTTTAACTTAACAATATGCAGATCTTGCAGTATGCTCTTTCTTAAAGGAATTGTAAGATTCTGTTTTAGCAGTTAAGTAAGATCGAGAACCCGCAGCTGATTCCCGATTTGAGTAATCCACATTCCGAAATATTTATAAATGTTGCAAATGGTGAAATGTTTTTCAAGCGATAACTTTTGATCATATTGAGGTTTAAAAAAAAAACATTCCAAAATACCCTCACATTCATATTCTTTATAATCTCTCTGATGTATGTAGTAATGAAACTGGAAGGATTAAAAAAATACAGACAAGGTAACATGAAAATAGTAAAATGGAGCGGTCCGTTATGAACATCCATTTTGATGCGAATTTTGTATATGGTCATAATTAAGGAGTATAGGGTGATGGCACCTAAGGTCGGCCATCTCCAGTAGTCGGCCACTTCGTCGTAAAGTACAGCGTAATAGTAAAGGCTTTCGTTCAACTTCCAGGCAAAAAATATTTTCTAATAGACTCGATTTTTCTTCCTGGGTGCAAAATGTCATTCGAGATTTCGTTTGTTGTGTTTTTATGCTTTTTCGAACAAAAAAATAGTGGAAGTAGTTTTTAAAAAAAAGGGTTTAATTGGCAAGATATTGAAGGTAGGTGCACTATGTGTTCATTTTTTATTTGTTTATATTTGAGTATTTTCCCTAAAAAACTTAAAAATACATATTTTTTTGTAATTACAGTCGACTCCCTCTAAGTCGAACTTTCACGGGATATCAAAACTAGTTCGAGTTAGAGGGAGTTTTAGAAAAATTCGAGTTAGAGAGAGTTTTTTATTTAATGATTTATTGAATCAAATAACAAGTAAAATAAATAAATAAACATAAGCTTCTTGCTTTTATCGCTCATTAATCTATAATTATGTATTAAAAAATATTTTTTCAACTTAATTATTTAAAGAAAAATTGTAATTTTAGACATCACAATTATCACAGTCGCCGTGTCATCAGTGATCGCCTTTAAAAAAAAAATTCTATTTTAACTAAGCAATTTTGAATTTCTTCTTTCATTTCAAATGCAGATTGCAATTTACCAATTGCATTTTCAATTTAATTTTTGTCTGGTATTTCAAAGTCTATTATTTCAGCTTCATCTTCTTCTTCTTCAGCTCCATTTTCACCGTCATTAGTATCATCAGCATTTGCTTCCATAATTGACTCGGTATTAGATATTTCAGTGGCTACGATGCCTCATCGACTTCAACATAGTCCTTCCAATGTACGCCTTGAACATTATAATGAGCTTCTGTTAGCCTCTTCCAGATTATCTCGATTTTTTGGGTGTCTTCCTTGTTACATCTAAGTAAGTTAAGCGGAATATCATCTTTGTCATCCCACGTCTCAGACTTAAATTCGGCCTTTTTAAACAATTTTCAATTATCAATGGAGTAACGTCCCCATGCCTTTAGGATTTCGCGCACACAATCGAGAAGTTATATTTTATATTGCTCTTTTTTGGTTTCCCGAACCCTTAAGATCTTGGTAAGAAGACGGCGATTATAGTGTACTTTCAAATTTTGTATTATACCCATGTCCATTGGCTGAATTATTGAGGTCATATTGGGGGGAAAATACTCAAGCTTTATAAACTTTAATTTATCCTTAACTTGGTTTGGGTAAGCTGGGCAGTTATCGATAATGAATAATACTTTGCGCTTTGATCTTCCAAATTTAGAATCAAGTTTCAAAAGCCAACTTGTGAAAAAGTCTGATGTCATCCAAGAACGATGGTTTGCTACATAGTCCACCGGCAAAGTTTTTTGCTTTTCCCTATAACCAGAAGCTTTAGCTTTTCCGACGACCTCTGTGTTTTACTGCTTTCAAATAAAGGACAAAATGTTTTGAAGTTGGAATGGAATGGATCCAACCAACAAATGCTTTTTTTTATTGCCTTGCAATTTTTTTTTATGAATATCTTTTTAGGAAGAGATTTTTGTGTTTGATAATATTGTAAATTGCGGGTATAGCAGCGCAGCACACTGACATGACGGTGACGGCGCAGACAATGCAACATAGAGAATCAAAAAGTTCGAGTGTGTGCTTTAAATAAGAATTACAAACAATAACGAGTTGCGATTTGAGAAATTTTTTTTTTGATTTTTTTTTTTTCGGCAAAAGAACAAAATTCGACTTAGAGGGAAAGAAAATAGGTCAATAATCAAGAGAATGTGTTCGAGTTAGAGGGAACTTCGACTTAGAGGGAGTTCGACTTAGAGGATAGTTTTTGTATGGAAAATTGAGGGGAATGCAAAAATACGACTAAAATGTTCGAGTTAGAGGGAATTTCGACTTAGAGGGAGTTCGACTTAGAGGGAGTCGACTGTAATTAGAAGCGAGGCCGACCTCGGAAGAATTTTTTTTTTCGATTCTTCCTAGCTCGGCCCCCCGGCCGACTACTAAAAACTTCTTGTATTTTGTTTTTTTTTTCAACTGTGTATGCAAAGTTAAAGGAAATTTTATTCTCTTCTAAATCACACAAACACTACGAAAAAATCACTCCGATTACCGATGTCGTAAACGACAGCGAAATATACGACCTGACACGATCTGCATTCCATAAGTCGTTTCCAACTTTTGTCACTCGTTTTGTTGTGGTCTGTAAATGTCAAACGTCGTTGAACACTTTCCTTCTGCATTCTGTAAGACGAAAAAATACGACGACTAAGAAAAAAAACCACGATATCTCTCGTTCAAAAATTTACACACGACAGAGACATAGAAGGTCGCTAAACTGCAAGTATTCTTGTTAAATAATTTATTTTATCTAATTTTGTTTACGATAAATAAAACAAGTATACATATTTGTCTAAATTTGTTGTACTATACTATATACTAAAATGTTGCTTGTAGATCTGATGAAGAGGACGAGCAGTTAGGGGGTTTTTTGAAGGGGATATAAAAAAACGTCCTCCAGTAAGAGATTGAGATGCTTGGCAAAAGTTTTGAATCCCTTATTCCATAATTATAGACAAATTCTTAATGTTTTTGCTCTTATTATGTTTGGGGCGAACAAGAATATATGTAATACGCAATTTAAAGGAAATAAAAGCAGCTAGGGAAGTGGTTGAACCCAAGTGGAAATTTAATCAGTGTATCCCAGCCCAATTTGCTTGCAAACCCCTTGCAAACTTCATCTGAGCCTGCATTAACCCAAACTCAGGCAGATGCAGGCATTTCACTTAAGTATTTAGAAGCAATCGCTTTAAATATGGAAGATAATTTCGCCGAATTTGCGTGTGAAGTTCCGGAGCCACAAGAACAGCAACATAAAACTGAAGAACCAGCAGGAAAGAAACGACGGCAAGCTTTCGCTATTAAACAAAAAAGAGCTACGCTTTCGGAGAAGCAGTGTGTACTCCTAGAAATAACCATAAATTGTATCGATTAAAGTATAAACAAAGGAAGAAAAGAGGAATATCAGTCATACAAATTAAAGGAGCACACTGCTAGGAGAGACACAAGACATCTTAAGATCCAAGAGGAAACACTTGTAATTTATAAACATGGGATGGAAAGAAAGGAAACTAATAAATGTAGTACATTTCAACACTTACCATTTTAATTACTTATTTATTTTCTAATAATTAAAAAAAAACTGCATTTGTTCATTAATTGAACATCAAGCAATAATATTGTATGTAGACTTTCCTTTAAATTTGACAGATGTTTGTTACTTTTTCATCGTTTTTAAATCTGCTACAAAATCATCGCATCGACTATAGGCAACCAGTATTCTTATGTCGGCCTATTATGTTTTGTATGTAAGGCTAGGATTACACATATAAGATTTACTAGTGTTATTAAATTCTGAACAAAAAACATGAATAAATAGTTATTAACAGTATATGTATTTGTTGTAGATTAATATCTTTGTCGGTTGGCTAAGACCTGGGATGGAATCGGCTAAGGTGATAGTCAATTTTTTGATTCTCATTTTCATATCAATACAGAAATATAGAGAGAGCGTTTGTCAAAACGACAATCAATTAATTTAGTGATCACTTTACTCTTACAAAGTCTAATTGCATGTCAGGGATGATGGAATTTTACAGCTGAATTTCTTCAGTCTTCGAAGGATTACTTCTTCCACTAATTTGCTGATGTTGTTGAGAAGTGATATCGGCCTGTACTTCTTGGAAACTAGGTTGGAAGCACCTTCCTTCGGAATTGGCACAGTCTTCGGTGTTTCCCTCTTCTGGGGGAAGTAACAGTTGTTGATGCAGTTGTTTAAAATGATTGTGAGGAAAATCATTACTGCATGGGCAGCCTTTTCAGGATGTAGTAGGAGACACCATATGGTCCAGAAAACTTTTTTGGTTTAGAATTGCCGATGATTTCTACAACCTCCTCTAGATTGCATAAATGTTGAACATCGGTGGGATCATTTGTTGGAATGATGATATTAAAATTGGTTTTATCCGGATTTGGTTGCAGTGTTTGTTGAACCGTTGCCTCAACTTCTTGTAAGAAAGTTGGGTCAGTAGGTGGGTTCGGTGTGAAGTTTTCTAGTCGGCGAACGCTTCCACCTTGTATTGGGCCTTTGACCTTCTAGACTGTTTTTGCTTGTCCAGGCCATTAGATAAGGCATTATAAAAGTTGACAATTCCTATCTGAAGGTGTAAGAGTTAAGCTGTCTTCGATGTCCCTGTGAAGACTATCAATATCCAACCGTCTGAAACTAATGAAATTCTCAGGAGCTTTTGTTGTAGGGAGTATGGGTTGGTTGAAGTTGATCGGTAGTTGAACAGCTTCATTGTCCGTGTCACTCTGCAATAATGTACAGACATAATTCCTGATTTCCGGAAGAGTGTGCACTAGGTTCGAGGAAGTCAGGAAGAAGTCTAGCGTTGAGGGTGTTCTGGGAAAGGTGGGTTTGTGTTGTAAAACAACCACTAAAGAGTACTGATCGTTGTTGGCGAACATGTTCCTGTTCTATTAAAATTGTGTTTTGATAATTATTAAATGCTTAAATGCTTCTTAGATACTTTCTACTATTCCAAATAGTATGAAAATATGAATTGTCGAATTGAGGCCGACTACTAGATACCTATGCGGCCGACTACTGAAACTGAAAGGGCCGACTACTCAATAATCACATTTTCATCTCCATAAAGCTAAATAATTTTTTTTTCATGTAGTAAATATACTTAATTCGTCGAGAATTTCCCAATCAACACATTTCATTTCAACTAATCATTAGATAAAACTGATAACTCTATCAAAAACTTAAATAAGTGATTTTTAAACGCTAATCAAAGATAAAAAAAGTTAACTGGCCGACTACTGGTGCCATCACCCTACCCGACTTGCGTACGTAGTTTCCATGTATTTATTAAATTTAAAATAGCAAGATTATTTAGATTAAATTGAAGAAAGTTTGAAGTCATCGCTTAAATGTGACGAAACATTTATAAGTCGAATTTCAAGAATCTACTATTTAAACACAGAATATTTTGTGTCAAGTGCCCGACATCAAAACAATCAAGGTTTAGAACTTCATTTTTTCTCAGATAATTTAATCTAATTTATGAATATTTACAACAAAAAAGCATATTCTACAAAGTATTAATTTATTAAAGATTTACTGAACAAAAAATAGTTGATGTAGTTATTCTTAGTTTGTGAAAAATAAATGCCGTCACGTGGAAGACACTTTTGTAATGTGCCCGACATGCACGAAATTAGGATTTACAAATTAAAGGAAGCTGATAAAAAACGTTGTCTTTTTGGTGAAAATCGTGTATTTTAAGTATGTATTATATTCCTATCACATTGTAGTACATAAACTCGCGAAATAAATAAAATATGGACCTACCATATCCTAATGCGTTTTTGCTGCGATTTGAACACTGATTTCCGTTTCGAAGATGTAACTAACTTTAGTATTGGATACCAATTTGGATGCAAATTTTGCAAAATTTTCAGCAATCTGAATAAAACATTGAGACATAGGTTTTTTTTTTGTATCATAAGCTTCCCAATGAGACATTATTGTTCTTGACATGTTTGTTTAGTCTGCCCACACTTTTCCACACCAACTTAGACATGATGGCTTATGAGCTTAGTGTTTTGAGTCGTTCTCGGACCATCTGTGTACCACTTAATGGCATTTGCTTTGAGTGTGTAGTTTTCTGATTCGCTAACCCATTTTTTGTTCGCAACTTAACTCGGTGTTGTATTTTGTAATCATTCCATCCCTTGGTGTGTCGATAAGGTTAGTTACTGCCAAATTTAAAAGGCAGTCACTTTTCCTGTGACTTATACATTTGCCGGATCCAGACTCTTCCTTGGCAAATCCCATAATGGCTCGCTTAGCAGCACTTCACCTACTACGTGTAATGTGGACAGACGAAGAATAACCTCCATCGCTGCTGTAGGAATGATCGAATTTTTCCAGTAATGTATAAATAAGCGAGCCTTTGGACTATTCCTAATGGTTTTCTAGTTGTTTGCAAGTTGTCAAATGTGCTTTCTGGGCTGCAGCCGACCTGTTAAAAAAAAATTCTGCCTTAACATCTTTCTGATCTTGGTTTGACCATGCTTACTTCTGCATCTTTTTTCCTCTTCTGGTTTAAACTGTGTTCTAATTCAACTTCTGCCCTAATTCTTCCCACACCATCCTCAGAAACCTCCAATCGTCGTGGGCCTTAACTTCTGCTTTTTTACCTGGAGTTAGATCATCTCTGAAACCATGGGTAACATGGTTAAAATGGCACAATTTTTCTTTTGATTTCTTGTTCACACAGAAAACAACTAGATCTGTTGTTACCACATTATTTCCTGAGAAATGGTATGACCATGACAATTTGGGGTTTGTTAAATTTTTTTCCAAAGGATTTCTTACATGTACTATTTTACCAGCACTAAGATATACATATAGTTGTACTACCAAAATTTAAATCAGCGGGCTTAATCCTAATTGCATATCTAGGGCAAGTCTTGCTTAGCAAACAGTTCCAAAATGGAAACAATGTTAACCAGAGTGTCCAAGAAGGCTGTCGATGCTATTTTCTTGTGCAAATGTTAAAATTATGTTGCGCCGTTATATTATTTCCTACTTGGTTTGCATACCTTATAAATAAATAAATTAAAACTCTCGTAGAGAGCCTAAACCTAGTGAATTAAAACTGCATGTCTTCTAAGTTCATATGGTACAATTTTGTCCATAAGAAATTGGTTATTATCGTTCAGTACCGCTTGTCATTGACGGTGACCGTCTCACCAACATAGTTTTCAAAAAAAAAAAACGGATCAATAACGCCGTCGGCTCAAATTCCACAGTAAACGGCAACTTTTTGAGGATAGATGTCACTTGGTGTGCGTTGACACACCAGGCACACATCTCTAAAGATGATTTTTCGGCCAAAATTGGGGCCCTCTTTCAAACGCTCCAAAGCCCACTTAGCGAACAAACGAATAATGGAATAATAAACAACATATGTCACCAAAACAACATGGCAGCCACAATCTTCCCAGGCCTATTGGAAAACCCTTTAGTAGCTTGGTTTTATTAATTGAGAACTATTCAAAACTGTGTCTTACTTATTTTGTTTATACCGCTGTCTTTGGTAGAATCAGCCCTTATCCGAGTACAAGCTATGTTGGTTTGCCTTATTGGTGCTGTCTTTTTGTTATGATGTGATAGACTTCAAATATCTGCAAAACAATATTAAAATAAAAACAAGACTCCTCTGGTATTAAGGAAAAACCCAATGGGCGCTATCGTGAATAACATTTCCCTCGGAATTCTTCCCATCTTCGAAAATTGGAAACGACAATACTTCTGCACTGTTCATTGTAAGTTGCTGGCTGGCCTTTTGAAATGGGAGCCAAAGTCCCCATGAAACTTAATTCCCGATATCAATAAATTCTAAGGGAAACTTTCGACGTTATATAAGTTGGCAATTTTGAAAGTTGAGGAAAATATCCAAGGGACATTTTATTCACGATAGTCCCCAATATGTCAACACTATCTATCAATGTGATTTAAATTTCCTTTAAATTAATACAATTTTCTTTTTGTGTCATTTTATTTTCAGTCAATACTAAAGTTCGTTACAAGAACGTTTGCCAAACATATTAAATTGTTTGAAGAGGACATGAAATTAATTCCTAGCGCTGCTCAAAAATAAAGTGCGAAACAAATGCGAACCCGTTGAGGTAATTTCATAAAAAATAACATAAAGGGATCTGTCAGGAACATAGCATCACACACTTTAAACTTATTTTTTTTTAAATTTAAACATTAACATACCTCATCGTTATATATATATATAAGAAAAAAAAACAACATGTTCGCAACAGATTTAAAAATTTTAACACTAACTACAAATGATGTAATGCCATGCAAGAGCGAAAATAATTCGCCAATGATTAGATATCAAAAGCAGCAACATTTATCGCAAAAATATCAAAACAACAATCCAACACATCACAATAATAATGGCAATAATAGAAAGAAAATTCCTAAAATCCCAACAATAAATAGTAATAATAATTTGAGTAATGCAAATAAGAATCATCACAATACAAATGGTCAGTCCTACGCAACGAACAATCGCAAAAAAAATTATCAATATAATAGCACTTATAATACAAAAAACAATGGTAATACGAATAAAAATCATCATAACACTCACACTCCAACAAGGGCTGGTAGCAACGCCAATATAGTTATTAAAAATAACACAAATACCATTTGTAGTGATCAAAACGTCGTCGTACCAAAAAGCCGCTGTGATACTTTAGTCAGTAAAAATATTGCAAGTGATCTAACCTCTACGTCAACCTTTCAAAAACCTTCAGCTAGCTCAAATTCATTAGTTTCGTCGTCTTCATCTTTGTCGTCATCGTCGTCAGCATCATCCTCAACATTATCCTCAAGCATTATTGGTACTAGTAGTAGTATTAATAACAAGGGTCGAGTACCGATTCGATTTGGCCCTCCATCAACTCAACAGCGCAAAAAGCCGCAACCAACTGAAGAAGATATTAATAAAAATTCGCCAAGTCCAATTGTGGTAGTGAGTAGCAGTGGGTTAGTCAATAATTTTCCGAGCCATCAACAATTGACAGCTGTTTTCACAGCGCCTATTTGTACAACATCGAGTGCTCCTTCTTCGGCTCCTGTCTCGCCCCAATCGTATACTTTTGAGCTCTTTGAAATAAATGGTGTGAAAACGGAGGGAAGTGCAGATCCTCGTCAAATGGCAAACAATCAGAATAATGTTTATAGCAATAGTGCTACTATACCTCTTCCTCGTAGCACACAAAATATGTTCGTTCAGGGGCAGCGATTCATCTACCAGGATATACCGCCTCCCGAAAAACGAACCATACTAGTGGATCATAACCAACATAAATATAGTCCGAAAGAACATTCGCCTTCATATATCGATTATCCAAACTTTGATATTCCAATTGTGATTAACAACAATTACCAACATTCTGGAGGGGAATGCTATCCGCCAACGTACAACTACCTCCCACTAAACCACAACTATAAACGCAATACCTACATTCCTGCTGCCTATCCATACCAAAAATCACAAAATGAGGGCTATACCATTGGAAACAATACTCCTACTTACAATCGTAACAGAAATCAATCGAAAGCTTGGAACACTGGCAGCGCTAACACGCACAAAAATGCTTCTAATGGGATGCCGAAGCATAGCTTAGATTATGCCAATTCTCAAATGAATACCCGCGCTAAAAACCATCAAAATATTAATAATTTGACCTATGTCACAACAGATTCCAATAATAACAAGTATATGCATGGAAACAGTAGATCAAAGTCGTCTAGTCCAAAATCACAAATACCCAATAAAGCAACAAATAAATCAGAGTACCAACCTGCGTTAAATACGCCAACTCACGTTGCAATCATGGAGAAAGGCAATTCTATCAGTCCAGTTGGCTCCACACATTATAGGGTTACAAGCGAAGGTTATGAATCCGATTCTTCGAACTCCAGCTGTAGCAAAAAAGCCAACACTGGGCATCGTAATCTGCTTTCCTCATCATCTTCATCTATATCGTCTATGGAAATTTCGTATCATCCCCTGCCAAGTATTGGTTTTATTTTCCCAACCGCCCTTGCCGATGCAGATACTTACTATTCCATGTTTGGATCAGAGCATAATCTGGCGGAATTGCTACCTGCATTGTCTAACCAGTTCATGTATAGTGCATTTGGAATCTATCCTGGAAATGAAAGTCTAGTCGAATTGCAACAACTTCAGCACAGAAAAGGGTTAGTAATCAAGCATTTAATTTTGATTCATCCATTTTTACATTTACTACTCTTTCTCTTTAAATTTTGTGCAGTCAAATACATCGGAATCTTTATCGAGGAGGAAGAGGTCGCAACTACTTTCACAACAACGTTCGTTCGGTTCATTTTACTAATGAGTTTTTATTTACACCTCCAGATAGATTTCTTGCCCGTTCACATCTTGTAGAAATTAAAGATACTCCTCGTGCACTACTTACATGCTCAAAGTGGGATAATTTGTCACAAGGCATTTGGGATAAATTTGTCAAATCACAGCAAACCGAAGAAACTTTCAAGCGGAAAATGTTACTTTGGCGATATATGTACATCGTTATTAAGGTACACAATTTTATTCTATTGCTTCATTTTAATATTTCAAATTAACCAAAAGAAGTCCTTATGATTATAATTTTTAAATATAAAAATTGGATTTAAATAAACTAAGAAACGATTAAGCGATAAAATAACTTCTCGTCGCGTCCTCGCTACTTGTGATTATTATAGTACCTTTATGTATTAAGTTTGTTTTTTGAGAGCTTGTGTGAAGTAGCGTGGTTGTTGAAAGAAATATGTGCCACATTGCTACCTAAAACTCGCGACCAAGATTATGTTTATAAGTAGGATGAGTGCAAATTAGAAAAATCTACCAGATTTTTGAATACGATACCATGATTCTTATTCGTGCCTGAAAAAGTCACGTGTATATACGAGAATTGGTAAGGCATTCAATACCAAAATTTTCCGTAGATTTGTTGATTCAAATTCGTAGAAATTGGTAGTTTTGAATATTCCGGAACTGTGATTCCGGGGGACTCTTTTTTGATATCGCGATGCTGCGACCACTGCTTGGTGTCGTCTGTAGTCGGTGAATGCACAGAAGAGAGCTTCTCGCTCAAGTGCTCTCTGTAAACTGTGGCAACTCAAGATATGCTAATGCTAAGGCATTTTTTCACTTTTCATTTCAAGAGGTACTCTTACAGGATTTGTCAATTCCTCGTATGAGGCAGTACACCCCTGTAAAACTTTTTTGCAGCGTCTGAGAAGTGAACCCAAGACCTTCTGCATGATAGTCCAACATACTAACCATTAAACCAAGGGATACTTCTCCATTCCTGGCAACACGCCAGGAGAGTTGTAAGTCACTAGGTCTTGGTTCTCTTCGAGCTGTTGCACCACCAAATTTATTTACTTTATTTTTATTTTATTATTTTTAAGGCATTTTCGTTTCGCAGTAGAGATCTGATCTTTACGGCAATAAGTGTTTTTCTTTTTTACTTGCGATATAGGTACACACTATAGGGCAAGTTTTGCATTTGGAAAAAAATCGAACTCGAGATTTTGATCAAAGTTGACATTACGATGATAGCGAAGACGAAAAAAGTGGGTCCGACAATTCCGTCTGTCTGTCTGTATGTCTGTACCTGGAACTACAGCCTAAACTACCGGAGGTATTTTCTTCAAACTCGGTAGTTAAGGGTCTTCGGTGATTCCCTAGAGGAGAAATTGAAATTTTTTTTTTAGCTCCAAAACTAACGGTACCCCCCATACACCCGTAATGCAAAATCTTATTTATCTCGAAAACAGCTCTAACGATTTTGATAAAAAAAATTAAGTGTGGTATTACGGACATGGACTACATTTTGGTCAAAAAAAATTTTGGGGCAAAATGTTATTAGGGGTACCTGCCATTGACCCGTTTTTTCGACTTTCTCATTAACGGCTCTAAGGATTTTAACCCAAAATTTTTAGCAGGAGTCCCCTTAAGTTTAAAATAATATTGTATATAAAAATATTCGAAAAAATATTTATTGGGTTTAAAAAAAAAAAAAAAAAAATTAAATCAATATCTTCAAAACCTATGAACGATTATTTTTTGAAATTATTTCCTAAAACCAATATTATTAAATACTTAAAGTTCGCATCCCACATTTTTTTCTTGAAAAATTTCTTATATAAAAAATTTATTTAATAATAAAACGATTTTTTAAGGTTTATTTGCATAAATTCATACTTTTCCGGAAACCAGACGGAAATTTTATGCATTTGAACATTATTATCTCATTAAATCCATGTTTTATATTTATAAAATGTATCTTAAATTCCAAAGTACTTTTACATAAGAGCAAGTTCGTGCGATCCAGTCGTGCATTTTATTAGTTTAGAATAGAGCTCTGAACAGAGTCCGAGCACTTCGAGAATGTTCTGAACATCCTCTCAGTCAAGCATGCTCTGAGCGCTGTGCGTTGTTTTTGAAACTCAGCTGTCGCCATTTTTTTTTTTAATTTCCACCTGTAAAATGGTTGTGTTAAGCATTTAACTCTGCTTAGTTATTTTATTTTGAGCTCATAGAGTGTATTCTGAACACCCTCAGAACATGCTCAGAATAAAAAAAGGGACACATGTTCGAACCTCTGAACACTCTGAAATATAAAAGAAACATATTTTTTGACAACTCAAGCTCTCTGCTCGCTTCTCGAAATCTGCCCACTTATAACATATCAGATACAAGCTTTGCGTCGATTTGGTTTGTGGTTCCCGTTTAGGATTGTGTTAAAATTAATAGCTCCCCTTCAACCTGTCGACCATGGTTGGCACTTAAAAACACAAAGTTTATTATTTATCTGATATCTTTATATCTAAAGCCTAGTACTCAGTTCAAGTGAAAATTAAAATTTCATATAAATGTGGCTGCTGGTTCACTCGCATGAAATCCCCAACGAGAGGTGAGTACCAAAATGTGGATTGGAAAAACAATTATGTTCCACAACTTTTTTTCACGCCAAATTTTCATTTCTCAATGTACAACCACCAGGAAAAAGTTCAAGGCAGCTCGGAAAACTGTGACATTTGTCAGTTAATTTAAATATTTTGTTTCAAAATAAAAAATTGAAAATTTATAAACAGAAATAAAGAGTGGATAACGAATTTTTTGATACTGCTCTCGAGGGTTTACTTAATAAAAATATTCATTATTTCAGGTGAGTATCAAAAATTCACGTGGAAAAGTTTATTCCATTTTCATTTTTATTCTCCGCGTGTAATTTGGAACGTATTTATTTTTCATTTCACGCTAGGTGAGTACTAGGCTTAAGTCATGAAGATCTTACAATTTTAAACTTTTAAGATTCAATGAAAATTCAAAAAATACTACTCTGCGAAAATTTAATAAAACCACCTCTTCTGCCTCTTTGTTGCATTTATAGGTTGACATTTTTGTAAAGATGTTTGCGGCAGAACCTTTGTATATGCTACTGGCACAATGTAGTGCAGCATGGGTATGAAATATTTCAGAACTTCAAAAAACATACGGCCTTACCAATAATCAAATTAAGAGACGACTTTAATAATTGAAATTGACCATTATGTAATGGACTCTTTATAATTAACTATACATATTATGAACTTAATATTGAAGTTGAGTCTAAATAATGAACCTAAAAAATAAAACACAGCATGTACTTGAGTCTCTTGGATAGAATTCAAAAAAGAGCTTTAAAAATGATAGGTGATAGAAATATAACAAAAACATTTGAATCCCTCGAGCACTGTCGCACAGTGCGGCGACTAGTGGAAAAAAATAAAAAAAAAATATGTGCCAAAAATGTGTAGCAAGTATGCCAAATTCAAGGTAATAAGTCTAACTGAATGAATCGACAGTTTATTTATGATAAAGTTCAATTTTCGGTTGTCAGAGATCGTCAGAAGATCGGCAAAATAACAAATAGTGAGAGTAGGATTTATAGTTACCGGTTGAAAGAGCGTTTACTGAAGAAAAGAAAAGAACATACGATATTTTTTTCGCTATGCTCACAATCAGGAGAGAAAATATAGTTATTCTAACTGCATATTTTTTTTACATGTAAATTTAAATTTTTTTTTGAGAGTCCAAATCAAAGCTTCTTTGTTCGTGTTAAGTACTGACTTTGATAAGTCATATATTTTGTGTGGTGCCATATGGGAAAAAAGTGTTTTTATTTAAAGAAAGAAAACAATCATATCTTTAAAAAAAAGTAAGTTTTTTTTGCGGCAACTTGCACTTTTTCTTGCAACAAGTGTTTGTTTACGAGCATTTTTTACAGAATGTGTTCAAACAGGGAGCTTTTTGCTGTTTGGTTTTCCAACTCAACAGGCCAAGTACCTGGTGTTTTGCAGTTTATGGAGGTAAAATTAAATATGCAATCAAATTTAGAGCCTGAAGGTCAGGAAATCTTAGCAAGACACGCATCAACAACTTGCTCAGAAATAAATAAACGTTATCACTTCCATCGCTTATGCACTCGAAGACTCGGATAGTGATCTTTCTTCGTAATTGTTTATTTTTCGGTTTTTCCTTTTGTTATTACTTTTTTTTAATTATTTATTTTTGTCAACAATAAAAACATCCATTATATTTTGCAAGATCTTTTATGCGATATATTCTGTGGTCGTTGTGCTTTGAGAAAATGTATACTTTCCTACTAACCTTTAAAATATTAGAACTTTTGTATATCGTATAATCATCAAATTTTTTAAAGTTTGGCTTCTAACTAATCATTTTACAATTGTGGGCGTGGCAGTGGTAGGATTTTTGTTCAAATAAATTTTTCTTATCAAACACATTAATTTTGTACATTTTTTCAATATCATACGAAAAATTAAAAAAAAAATCAATTTTATAGCAAAAGTGGGCGTGTCAGTGGGCGAACTTTGCGCTATTTTAACTCATAATTTCTCCACTGACCAGAATATTAATAATTGAAATCACTATCGTACTAGAAGTTTTCATGTAACCAGTTTATTATCAAAAAATGGGCGTGGTTGGGGGCGTGAAAATTCCTCAAATTGAGTAAAATCCTCTATTTATTACATTTAGCAACCAATTTTTGATCACAGTTATCTTACTTTTGAAAAATGTTTCATGTCTATCATTATTTTACCGCTATTTTTATAAACAGTGCTATAGTCAAATACCCAGTTGTTCAATTCCTCCCCTCAAACAATTCAACCGTAATACCCGTATTTCTAGGAATGCTCACCAATTTACCCATGAGCCCAACTTCGGACGTACTGTCAAGTACAGAGATTCTTTTTAAAGCCGCATTACACCAATGGGGAATGCTTTACATGGCTCAATATTTCCCACTCATTGCAATGTACAAACATTCAAAACCTAAGTGCATCGGTATCTCATTTGTAATCTTATCCTTCTTCCCTAATTGCTCGTGCTGTGTTTGACATTATAAGGATATTCATAACCCCTTAAGTGCGCGTATGATATACATATAAAAAAACAATAAAGTCAATTTCATAATGGTTCATTTCACTCAAATTTAAAGTCGTCTCTTAATTTTGATTAATGGTAAGACTAGGGCTGATGATTTTACCCGGGTACCCGGTTACCCGGGTTGCTTGTACCCGGGTAGTAAATTACCCGGGTATTCGGGTATTACCCGGGTACCCGGGTATAAAAACGCAAAACTCCTTTGTGGCTATGTAAATCGCTTTTTCAAAAACACCTACAAATCTTGGAACAAATTATATAATTATATGTATGACCCAGTTAGGTACAGCGACAAAATTTCAGAAAAACTAAACATTTTATTCAATAGGTAGTCAAAAAACATAAAAATAATGCTCTGAAATACAATTATATTAATAATGAGCAAAATAATTTTCAAAATTTCATAAATTGAAGGGTTGTAAGTCTAAAGGGTCTAAGTGCCAAAAAATCAAAAATCAATATTTTTATCAAAATACAATCTAAGGGCCAAGCCTTATAATATCAAAATGGATTCAAGTGCCTATTTCTTTTAAAACTGTACATACACACAAATAAAGTTGTGGTATAGCATAAGTGCCAAAGGGCTTTTGCTTATGTTTTTCTCGTTAATCTCTAAATTATAAAAATGGCACTTAGACCCTTTAGACTTACAACCCTTCAATTGTTCATGAGGAAAATTTGATGAGTTTAAATTCTAATTTAATCTTGATCTTGATTTTTGTGCAAAAAAACCAACAAAGAAACATTTTCTGGGGCCAAACATGATCTTTTGGCAGTAACAATATTGCCTGCAGTCGAAAAGAGCCTTTCTGAACTTGCTGAGATATCTTGTTGCCAAAGATGCCATAACGGGGATAGAGCCTTCCCTCGAGCCCCACCATACAAGAGGGTCCAACCGGTTCGATATACAAGGTTCTGCTATGTACTGCTCAAACTGAGAGATGTTGTCAAGTAATTGCCCTTCAGTTGCAAAGAGGAAATCCAAATCTTGGTCATCACTACTTCCACTAGGTTCTTCTTCTGTTACTTTGTCAGAGCACATTCCCAGAATTTTTTCCTTAACAAAAGTACGGATTTAGTCTGCTTCTTCACTGCTCTCAGTTTTAAGGTCCTTGTACCTTGGGTCTAAGAATGATGCTGTTTGGGCAGTTAAAATATTCTCGGCTGGGACATTTCGCCTAGGTGAAAGCGCGTTTTTAGAGAAAAACGATTTTATTTTTGAATATGGTTGCTGTTTCTGTGTCTTCGAGCTTAGGTGCATAGTGGTTTTCAATCAGAATTTTGATAACAGAGCGCACTGCAGAAAGCGTTGCTTTACTTTCACTACATACCAGTTTTGTTGCTATGTATAGTGGCTTCAAAACTGTGGTTAACTGTGGCTGGGTATGAGCAGCACAATTCACATTGTCACCCACATTCATTAACGGTAATAATCCAAACCAATTTGTATTCTCTCTTCTTGAGTTGAATCATTTTGCGAACTTTTACAAATCTCTTTGTACTTGCAAAACATTATGAAAACAAGTTCAGGTGTTCCATTTGTAAAACATACCTAAGCCTAACCGTTGTATCTGTATTTTAATCAGTGCATTTCATTGTGTACTTGCTAAACCTCTTAATCTAAACCATCCTGGAAACGAATAGCGGTATTGACTCGGATATATTTAATTTAATAGACTTCAAATGTCTTTTACTTTGCTGTACCCGGGTACCCGGGTAATCGGGTAATCGAGTAATCGGGTACCCGGGTATTACCCGAATTACTCGGGTAGCCGGGTATCATTACCCCTTGGTAAGACCCATTGTTTTTTTTTAATTCTGAAATATTTCATCAACTTCTGCAAAATACCAAAAATCGAATTTATTAAGTTTGTATATACTAATGAAGCCCGATTAGTCCATTAAAACTCATGTTATATCCTTTAAAATATAACCATACCGTTTTTTCGAACTTTTTTTCACACTGCATACACTTAATTAATTTTTTTAAATTAAATTTTGCAGAATCAAAAATTGGTAACCTCACACGCGCAAAATAAAATGCACGACTGGGTCGCACGAACTTGCTCTTATGTAAAAGGCTAAGAATTTCAAAAATAAATGTTACATATTATTAAAAAAAACTGTTCATAAGCATAAAATTAATTTTTTTAATGACTAAAACAACTCCTTTAGTAGTTGGAGCTGAACACAGGATGTTTGAAACACAAACAAATATTCGTTTATGCAAGAACAAAAATTATAATTCGTTTTAGTAATTTCGTTCGAGTAAAAATTAAATTTACAAAAGAAAATATTGAGCCGTTTTTGAGATATCGAATTTTCCAAAAAAAAAAGTAGATTTTTTTTCAAAAATTCAAAAAATATTTTTTTAAAGTTTTGAAACGCAATGTTTTTTAAACTTTTTAGAAGCTTCTCTATAAAATTTTTTATCAAAATCCGTTATGCCGATACGGGAAAATCGAAAAAATGGTTTTATGGTACGTACAGTCAGTAATATTTTGATTTCAATTTTTTTTAATAAATTATAGATCGTAAAAATTAATTGGAAGAAAAAAAAATTAAATTCTTGGAACCGTTTTCGAGAAAAATGCGATTTTCGAAAACCATTTTTTAACATTTTTATGGAGGCAACCGTTATTGGTCCATTGGGGTACCAAAAATAACCATTTTTTTAAATTTTTTTTTCTTTAAATCTGTGGGACAGTTTTTAAGAAAAAAATATTTATAAAATTTCAAAAAAAAAATCGTATGCCAGGTAACGTTATTTTTGGTTTAAAAAAAAAGCAAAGCTTTTAAAAAAAAGTTTGACATTTAAAAACGCTCAACTCCAGTTTTCGTCGGTTCAACTTTCGAAATATGCCTTTCAAATTTCTTGAAATAAATCGTGTTTAAGCCTTAATTTACACTGAAAAACTAGACTTTAACATATTTAATTTTTTGTTAGTATCAAAAAATCATATATATTGCTTTTTATCGTTTAAGAATATGTATCCCCGACTTGGCCTTTATTTAGTTGGATCCACAATGTCAGGATTTGGTGCAGATACATCTGACATCGACATGTGCCTTGTTGCAAGAACACTAGCTCCAATAGAGCCAAGATGCGAAGCTTTATTTTGTCTTCATCTTTTAAGAGAATTGTTAATGAGTACCGGTAATTAAATTATGTTATTAATTAAATATAAATGTTTTATATGTTTCTTTTAGGGGAATTGGAAACGTTCAATTTAATTTTTGCCAAAGTTCCTATTCTTCGATTTAAGGATAGATTACATGGCCTCGAAGTAGATTTGAATTACAATAATTGTGTTGGCATCAGAAATACCCACTTGCTGTTTTGTTATTCACAACGTAAGTATTTTGTCATATAATAATGCCGTGATATATGTTTTTTATTTTTTTTTTTACCGTAAGTAACTAAGTTTCTAAAATGAAATGATTTAAACAGATTTATCAATTTATCACATATAAATTGAATTAAAACATTCGATTCGTTTAAAAACCTATAACCCAAACATATTGAGGCAAAAAGATGAATTATGTAGGTGAATCGAGTTATTCGTCATGATTTTCTTTCATTTAATAGTTGATTGGAGAGTGCGACCGCTTGTACTTGTAACAAAACTCTGGGCTCAATATCACGCAATCAACAATGCGAAAAACATGACGATATCTAGTTATTCGCTGGTGTTGATGGTGATACATTTTCTGCAATGTGGCGTGAGCCCGCCCGTATTGCCTTGCTTACACCAAATGTATCCCGATAAGTTTACTTTCATTGTAAGTTCCAATTAAACTTCTTACACCAGGAAATGGTCTTAACAATTTTAAAATATAGCAGCGCTCAAACGATTTTGGGCATGTAGACATGAATGAAACAATGGCTCCCTATGACTCTCAAAACAATCAACCTATAGGACAGTTATTCCTTCAATTTCTACAGTACTATAGTCATTTTAAGTAAGTTGCATACTACACAGTTTAAAGTATTTATTTTGTATTAACGCATTTTCTTTTTACTTTAGTTACTCCCAATATGCCATTTCTATAAGAACTGGAGCATTAATTCCAATCGAATATTGTCGTCAGGCAAAATCATTGAAAAATGACATTCATCAATGGAAAGAATTGTGCATAGAAGGTAGGCAATTATAACCAGTATCTAAATTGAAACAAAATAAACAGTTTGAAATAAATCTTTTCAGAACCATTTGATCTCACAAATACTGCCAGATCTGTGTACGATTATGAAACATTCGAAAGGATCAAATTAGTTTTTTATACTTCATTCAGAGTGCTACAGGAAACCCTCGATATAAATTCTATATTTTCACCAATTCTTCCACCTTGGCCAGTAAATGAAAACTAAATGCTGGTCCGTGCTCCGGCATCAAAAAGTGCTTTCACGGATACCAAATATAAACAACAACAAAAAGATACAAATGAAAATGATATCACCATTCGTGTTGAATGTATAAAGTAAGTCATTTATTTATTAAATTTATTTATATTGTTAAACAAATACATAGGTAGAAGTTTTAGCAGTAAAACTATTCTCTGTACATAACAATTTTATAAGATAAATATCTCCTATAAAATCAACAAGACTGATTAGCTAGAAAATATTTGTTATCGAACATAATTTATTAATGTATGTGTAACAAAGTTCGTAGTCTAGTTATTGAACTTATAACTTTAAATGTTTATTTTGTTTGTAAATTAAAGGTTTTTTTTTCAAGTGTGAATTTGGACAGATGAAAATAGAAAAAAAAAATAATTCCTCATTGAATAGACTGATTAATTATTAAGGTATTATCTCTTTTGTCTAACAAAAAAAAAAAAGGTATCAAATTGTGTTTTATGACCATGCACTCCCAAGTTATGTTTATGCGTATTGATTAAAAAGATTTACAATGTTCACTGAAAATAATTTATATTTACATTCTCTACTCCAAAGAAATACTAATCGCTAATTTTTGGAAAATGAATTTAAGGATATTTTGTTGTTTGACTAAACATTATCTAGATAAAAAATAGTGCTTTAAAACACAAACATAATCTGTAATATAATCTGGGTAATCTACCGCTTCCTTAAGAATACTAAATATTAAAAGAAGTGGGTCTGAGGAAAGGAACAGTATTCATCAAATCAGTGTTTTTCGCGTTTTTTTTTTTTAAACGTTTTCATCTCTTTATTTTTAGCGTCTTCTGCGTGTTCGACAATTTGTCCCCCATATATTAGTACCTTATGCACAGAAGCTGACACAAGACACTGTAAAGAATTCCTTACCACGGGTGGGGGAATTTCTTGACTGATTTTTAAATAAAATGTTCAAAATCTTTATTGATACTTGAATTTCTTAAAATTATTTTATGCTATTTATACCAATTTTATACATTTTATTACCCAATAAACGAATACAAGCGGGATGATAATTACTTACCTCTTGCATTCTTATCGTACATACACACAAGTGCTAGACAAACAGGATCGTGATTGCATTCGTTTGTTAAGGTACATGGTGTTAAATCTTTAAACATTCTGCCCGGCGACTTGACTAGTTTCTGGCAATGTGAATTCAATTTTCACAATTTTCTTACGATTACAATGATTTTTTACATATATATAAATTAATGCTATTACAACGATAAGAATAACACCTAAGGAAATATGGCCACTCATCTTGTGTATCTGCAGAAGTGTCTCAAGTTGAACAGGTGAAGAATTCATGAAGTTCAGTTGTTGCTTTAGTCTGTCGATTTCCATAGTGTTATTAATTAAGATTGTATGGGAAGGCTTAACTTCAATTTCTCTTAAGTCAATAACGTCCTTGGTGTACATATAGTTTGATAAAGGCATCTTCCTTTGAGAATCCTCTTGTTGCGATGATGAAATGACAATTCCTGCACATCCTGCTTCTAGTTCTAAGACCCCTTGTGTTTTCCGCATTCAATAATAACAATGAATTCGTTGTATACCTTGAACAACCAATGATTTTGCGAGGATAGTAGTTCCCAAAAACTTTTTTGTTTAGTTTCTTCAAATCGACAGTTTGCATTTTGAGATTGTTTATGAGCTGTTATTTCACAACCATTTTGAGTTGGACGTAGCCATGGCCAGTTTTCTTGACACATATAGTTATCTTCTAAGTCTTTTTTGCACTTATCCAGTCGAGCCCAAAATTATACACAATGTATTCAGCTTCGAGGTTTGCAATTATAGTTGTACCGTTTCGATCAATTGGTATGGAAATGAGATGATATAGAGTAATGGTGTCGCTTTTGAGAAGTGGTATTTCTGCGTAAATTACCAATTTTTGATTCAGCATTCGACCTTTTCCTTTTATTGAATAATATACTTCTTTCAGTTCGCTGTCAGTTTTCCATCCCGGAAGTTTTAGTTGAGCTGGTGATTTCGTCTTGATAAATGACAATTCATTTTTTAATTGCAGTGGGGTAATCAAGTTTGGATTTATTATATGATCATGATGAATATCTATGAGCAAATTCATAACAGACGTCTGTATATCTTCTCATTCGTTTAACATGAGTGTTACTTGGGATGTCATTAGATGGAACAAGGTAGCTCGCTTTTCCAATTCCACAATTGAATCTTGGAATAGTGACAATTGTGAGTTCATTTTTTGAAACGAATCGTTGACATCTTCGGTAGTATTCTTGAGAATATATAGTGTAGAGTTAATTGTTGAAGTCTGTTGTTTGCTTAGATACATATATGGATATTCACTAACAAATTTCCTTGGCAGAAATAAATGAAAAATGCTTCGAAACTAATTTTACTTCGAATTCAAGTGATGTTTTAGAATTCTCTTAGAAATAATTTGAAAGGAATGCATATACATTCTACACTCCTTAAATTCATCATATTGAAAAGTTTCTAACGCTACCATTAACCAAATTGTGAAATTCATTTAATTTATTTTTTTTTCTAAAGAGCTCATGTTCTGAAATGTTTGATTTAAGATTTTTGCAGTTTAGAAATACTTTGTGAATTGAAACTTTAAGGGTATAATTTACTCCCATGATATCTAAGGATTTGTCTAGCTTCTTACTAAATTCATAAGATTGAAAAACAAACATCTTAATTTCAACTGGATAGCAGTATACAAACACATAAACATCATTAGTTAAAAATGAAATAATTTTATAAAATACAATGACAGCGTCTGAATAGAAAATAGGAATAGGACTAGTGTGTTCGTTCACTTAAATCGGATTCAACAATAAACTCTGATTGTGGGAGGGAGATTTTTCAAGTGTATTTGAAATCAGTATATCTTATCTCCTTTAGATCTATGCCCTGATTATATTTGACAATAAATTCAGAAAACTTAAAACAAGCTTAAAGTTAACGAAGGATTCATTCTTGATGTGATACTTTTGGTGTATATTTTTTTTTAAGGTTTATGTTTACCTTCAAATCGCATGCACCAAATTAACCTTAAAGGACCGCATTTCTTAATTGCTGAAAGATAATGCGTCAAGAATTTATTGAAAATGTTTATGTTCCTTTCAATTTTCTTTATCCCTCTTCGTCTTTAGCCGCTTTTAATATAATAGGCTGTCAATATGTTCATGTAAAACTCCCTTTTATCGTCCTCTATGTACTAAATAATTTTACGGATATCTTCCATCTTCTTATGGTTTATTGATACCTTATCCAATATGCTTTTGTGGTAAGTAGTTCAGAAGTTACGCCATTCTTTTGGAGCAAGAAAGTATGTTTAACAAGCCCATCATGTAACTTCCAAGTAGCCTTTAGATTGGGAACAGTATGTCAGTTGTCTGTACTTTGAAATCATGTACATGGAATCTTTAGGAATTGACTTGCAAGTTTTCTTGTAAAAATTTGACCATGTAGTTTTCAAATCAAGTATGTCATCAGAAGTAATGCTTGTCACATTAAATCCCGTCTTTTTAGCAGTAGATATCATGATGTTATACTCCAGTGGAGTATAAATTCGATCCTTTTTTCTGATAAGCCGTTTAGCTGTCCCGAAATCGCACTGCGAGAAAGAGTGACTGCTTACTGGAAAATATTGGTATATTCTTAAAGCGGCCCAGTGAAATCAGGAGTAGGAAGAATCTTATTAGAGTATTGTTTCCGTTTTTCCCTCCACAAGCATCACTGAAAATTTGGAGTTCCTGAATGGCAAGATCAAGATTTTGAATTATTTTCCATAACAAACTGCACACGTTGTCAATCCCTCGCTTAGCTTCACCCTCATGGTACGTATACAAATCTGCCATGTTTGTCTTAAGATTATGAACGCAAAAGACATAAAGCCATAGTTTTCTAAGGTAAAACATTTTCACATTGCACTGGGATCTATGGCAAGGGTAGATTCTGCATGTAATCGAAAACTAGCGCTCCAACATCTGATCTTTCGCGACAGATGGCTTTTACTTTTTCTTTGGGACGTCTGAGGTGTTCAATTTTTTCTGCGGTCGCTACACGCTTAGCATCATCATTTTAGCCTTGGATTTCTTATTTTTGCGCTGAGCTCCTCACATGTAACGGGTGATTTTTTTGAGGTTAGGATTTTCATGCATTAGTATTTCACAGATCACGCGGGATTTCAGACATGGTGTCAAAGAGAAAGATGCTCAGTATGCTTTGACATTTCATCATGAATAGACTTACTAACGAGCAACGCTTGCAAATCATTGAATTTTATTACCAAAATCAGTGTTCGGTTCGAAATGTGTTTCGCGCTTTACGTCCGATTTATGGTCTACATAATCGACCAAGTGAGCAAACAATTAATGCGATTGTGACCAAGTTTCGCACTCAGTTTACTTTATTGGACATTAAACCAACCACACGAATGCGTACAGTGCGTACAGAAGAGAATATTGCGTCTGTTTCTGAGAGTGTTGCTGAAGACCGTGAAATGTCGATTCGTCGCCGTTCGCAGCAATTGGGTTTGTGTTATTCGACCACATGGAAGATTTTACGCAAAGATCTTGGTGTAAAACCGTATAAAATACAGCTCGTGCAAGAACTGAAGCCGAACGATCTGCCACAACGTCGAATTTTCAGTGAATGGGCCCTAGAAAAGTTGGCAGAAAATCCGCTTTTTTATCGACAAATTTTGTTCAGCGATGAGGCTCATTTCTGGTTGAATGGCTACGTAAATAAGCAAAATTGCCGCATTTTGAGTGAAGAGCAACCAGAAGCCGTTCAAGAACTGCCCATGCATCCCGAAAAATGCACTGTTTGGTGTGGTTTGTACGCTGGTGGAATCATTGGACCGTATTTTTTCAAAGATGCTGTTGGACGCAACGTTACGGTGAATGGCGATCGCTATCGTTCAATGCTAACAAACTTTTTGTTGCCAAAAATGGAAGAACTGAACTTGGTTGACATGTGGTTTCAACAAGATGGCGCTACATGCCACACAGCTCGCGATTCTATGGCCATTTTGAGGGAAAACTTCGGAGAACAATTCATCTCAAGGAATGGACCGGTAAGTTGGCCACCAAGATCATGCGATTTGACGCCTTTAGACTATTTTTTGTGGGGCTACGTCAAGTCTAAAGTCTACACAAATAAGCCAGCAACTATTGCAGCTTTGGAAGACAACATTTCCGAAGAAATTCGGGCTATTCCGGCCGAAATGCTCGAAAAAGTTACCCAAAATTGGACTTTCCGAATGGACCACCTAAGACGCAGCCGCGGTCAACATTTAAATGAAATTATCTTCAAAAAGTAAATGTCATGGACCAATCTAACGTTTCAAATAAAGAATCGATGAGATTTTGCAAATTTTATGCGTTTTTTTTTTTAAAAAAAGTTCTCAAGCTCTTAAAAAATCACCCGTTAGAACAGACGTCAACTTGTGGCCGCAAATACTTTCGGTAGAAATTATACATCACGATGTTGAATGAAGCATCTAAATACTGAATAAGGATCAGGCAGGATAATGGCGACGTCAATGATGTATAAAGTATGTATGTCTTCTACATCAGAAAAAACAAATGACATAAATGATCCCGGTTTGCTTCGAAAATATGAGACTTTTAGCTCTGTTGGCGAGTAATGACCGAGAACTTTTTTCGACGTAATATATGTAAGCACTCTTTTGTCTATATTCATTTATTTAATCTTTCACTGAATTTCATTAAGTCCGTCTATCGCTGAAAATAAAAACACGTCTTTCTTTCTTGGGATTAACACAACAACTGAACTTTTATTTTAATATTTCTCCTACCACACCGGCAGTCTATCCATCTATATATAGTCTCCTTATTCGTATATACAATTTTTCATTTTTCTCTTTTGTTCTTCTGGAAGTGTTGCCACAACTCGGCCTTCCTGACACTTAATCGTCCCGATTATACCAGTTACTGAATTTATCCAAGGTTTAATATTTGCCACTTCCCATATCCCTTCGTACGGTATTTGACTGAGTTGAAAACCTTCTACGTCCTTCAATAAATATCTATCATTACATGCTCCAGGTGTAATTTGTTGCGGCCGCCTGGATAACCCCTGAAATAAGCTGAAACGATAAAATGAAAACAAAGGTTAGAAAACGAAATAAAAAGAAAAAAATATATAGAAAACTATAATACAACCAAAAAAAAACAAAAAAAAAAAGAAAAGTTAACTTACCAAGAATAGCCGCCATGTCTTCTGCATCAAGTTTCAGTTCCAATTAACAAATGAAATAGAAATGTATAAACCCGAGCCAAATATACCTAATTTTTAAGACACTTAGCCAGCTGGGTCACGTCTAGGATGTAAAAGGACATATCTGTGGCAGTTGCAAAAGTTATAAGAAATCGAACCCGATGTGATTTCGAACTAGAGAACGCCTTATAAAAGCGGATTGACTGGTTGAATCTAGTTCAGAGATGAACTCAGTTCCTTTGCGATATATTTTTATGTTTCCTTTATTGGTTGCCCATGTTTGGCCATCTAAGTTGCTTGCTTGCCATCGGCTTGCAACTCTACTGCCCAGCGCCACCTAGTAGTCAAAGTGGAAAGCACTTGTTAAAGGGCTGAATGGACATTACCAAAATGTCAAATAATGAATGGAAGAAAATTAAAGACAACCAATACTGTGACAGGCTGGGAATACAGCAATGTTTTAACTGGTGGGTGAATTGGATCGTATGATCCGAATAGAATGGGAGAAGGAATAGTCGAACCGAAGTGGGATGATTCTCGTATGACTTTTTTCTCGGCCGACTGACATTCATAAGCCAACTTACCCAGGTAAAGGACCTGTCATCTAGATATAGTACGTGGTAAATTTATAATAGTGAATAATAGTTTTTATACTTACGAAATTTTGTTTAACAGATCGTTTCAAGATAAATTATATAAAAATATAAGAATTAAATTCGAACCAAGTTTGTTTTTTATAACAAATTAAAAGATACAACTCTTTAAGGTGAGTTTGAGAATTATCATGGTGCTTTATTGAATTCATTGCTAAAGATAGTGAACAAAATTATATAGGCTACCCACTACCCCACTTGTGATTTCTGGCGGTTCCAGGTTGCCAGTGAAGGACTGGGCCGCCACAGCATTTTTTCTTGGTGATTGATGATTCGTTTTCTGGACCCTGCTTCGTTCATCCCCCAGCGAGTTTACAACTAGAAGATACTTTTTTTAAGCTCCTTGCCAACATCTTTTTTTTTGGAAAAGAACGAGTGTCATCCATTTCGCTGGTGCTGATTTGTTGAATCCCATAACGAATAATCCAAGGGGAATTCAGTGGAGCATCTCTTATAAAAAAGTGTTGTATTGCGCAGTGAGTTGGTAAACCCAAACCCAGGTACATACATATAAGAAACAGAAAAAAAAAAGAATAATAAGATACAGTGGACGTCCAGTATAACGAATGATATAATGTTCGAGGTCATTCTTTATATCGAGAGCGTTCGTTATATCGATCGAATTTTCCATTCAAAAATTTTTTAATAAGTGGCTGATTTATAAATTTATTTATTCATATGTTTTTTATTGTTAATGTTAAATTGAATGAATTCAAATTTTGAAAATTAGTTTGAAGACAAAAAATCACTTATTAGACTTTGTCTTATGCCGGTCGTCCACTATGTGCGCGATAAGTTCAACCAACTTCGTTCAACTTTTTATTCAACTCTTTCGTTGGATAAACGAATTTACAACCTCTTACACTAGTGCATCAACTTACGTAATTCACGTTGAATAACCTCGTACACTAGATGATAAACTTGTTTGATTTTGACAGAATAAAAAGTTTTTCGAGTTGATCAACTGCGTTTTCGATATTGTTGCTAAACCAGTTGATGAACGAGTTGATACCTTTGTACACTTAACCAAGGATCACTCGTTGGGGAACGCTTTGAACGCACCAAGATAAACAAAAAACTCAAACGTCAAACCTGAAATGATTTTGACTTCAGTTCGGTTCATTAGGCAATTGCATTTTCGAGGAAATTTGAGACCAAGCCAATTCCCTGGCATCTCGATTTTTATAAGAGGCGTTCTTAATGTCCCATATATTGGGCTTTTCTTCAATTGCTGAAATCAATTGCAAAATTAATTCCGTAGTCCACTCTGTTTTTTTATCACCTTCCATGACGAAGAACCAAAATAAACTACAGTTTGCAAGTTGCAACAACTGCAAGTTCATGGCAACGCAATAGTTCAACCAAGTAGACACATTTCACTGCAACCAACGCAACGCAACTCAATATTACGTCAAGAAAACCCAAAGAAAATTAAAAAGTTGATCAACGCGTTGAACAAATAATGTGCAACACATTATCTTGAAAATGTTGCTCAACGTGTTGATCGAACATTTTCAAGGAGCAACACGAGCTTGTACACTACCCGTACACTTGTTGCGCAATTCGTTGAGCAACGGCCAACAACTAGATCCAACCCGTTGGTTGAACAGAATTGAAGGCACCGTAAATAAGAGTTGAATGCGTTGAATTCGAAATTTGTGCGTTGATCGCCTAGTGGACGACCGGCATTACCTCAAGTTCAGATTTCAATTGTAAAGCTCTTTGTTGAAGCCGCCTCAAAGTAAACATGTCAGCCATATCAATATTAACTTGCTGTCCCCATTGTAACACATTCGACAAAGAACTGGCAGCGTCAACGTGTTTTATTGCATCTCCAACATTATTGCTGCCATCATCAATTCAAACAAAAATTTTTTAGTAGGCGACGCGAAGACTAAACGAAAAACAGAAAGCTTGTTATAGTTTTGAAACTTTGGGCCACACACATACGAGAATAAACTTGTGTGTTGACATAAGAATAGATGCACAGATCATAATGGCAACAAAAAAAAAACATTTTAAGGCAATTTATCTACGCGTTCCTTATATCGGATAGCAAATTTTTATCATCGTTCGCTATTTAGAGATGTTAATGTAAATTTAAAAAGCGTTCGTTATATCGCAAATTCGCTATATCGGGTATTCGTTATATTGGACGTCCACTGTATAGTATAATAAAATTGCTAAGCCACAAAAAAGTGATAGTTTCGACCCATGCAAAAAAGCTAAAAATTAATTTGATACGAGGATTATACTGCTGGAAAAGGAATATGTGGTTTTTTTTGTTCTATTAGTGTGCAAGAAAATATATTTCAATTTGTTTATAAATTTACATTATTTTTTTTATATTTTTGTATTCGGCTTTGAAGTTTTCATTTTGTTAATAAATTTTCATTGTTTTTTGATTCTGAATATGTTGAAAAATTATATATTTTCCATTTAGATTTTTTTTTGTAAGTGAATATAAGTGTTTCCTGTGATCGTGATCGCGTACTATAAAATTTTAAGATAAGTACTCCTCAACAGAGCTCTTTCGAGGTAGGGAATTTCCACGCCGACGGTTTTAACAATAAAACCATTAGGTATCAGAAAAATTATCCAGGGAAACGCCTCATTTTCACCTTGTTTTCTTTTTGTCGATGTCTAAATCTGTGAAAAAAATGTTCAAACTCTTTTCGTAATGTGAATTTATCTCTATTTTTCAAATTCTTCAAATATCCAATAGTGTTTATTTACCGAGTTATTTTGATTATTAAAATAAAACTTCATAGAAAGCCTTTGGTGATGAAATTTAGTTGTTTCCTTGTTTCGTACTGAACGAGACATGATTGCTTGAAGTCATTTTTCAGGGGTGTGGAAGGCAGCCGATTTCTTTCGGTGAGGATGTTGTGACCGGAACGTGCTCATCATCTAAATTAGGGGAAGTCCAAGTTTGCCACGGATTTCTTGGTTGGGAGGGTTGGCATCACTGCGAAAACATCTGCAGTGCTCTTGAAGTAGTGATGGTCCGTCTGACGTCTCCTTAAGTATCTTCTTTTTTGTAGGCCTGATATATGTTTTGTTTGCAGGTGAGGTCGAGTTCCGGGGGCAAGATCCCCCCCATACCGGCGAGCTAACTGCCGAGCATCGCAAGCAGGCCGCGTTCCCCGGAACTGGGCATTCGTTTTTCCCTTTTCCAACCTATCCCTAACTCGTTTTCCTACTTTATCCTTTTTCCAGCCCTTCCTTGGTCCAACGCATCCCCTCCTTTTGCCTCGCAACAAATTTTTAATCATTACATAATTTCCTTCCTCATACTTTCTATCCACTGGAATATCATCGTCGTCAGCACTCTCCTCAGCATAAACTTGGCGCTCATTATTCACATTTGTTTGCTTTGTCATCTCCTTAGTTCGTTCATCTGCTTGCTGTCTCGTTTGTGTGTGCTGTCGTTTTCCTTACCCCTTTTTGCCATCATTTGTACTACATCGCTCACACTATCAGTGTATGTCTCCGAGTCATCTGAGTTGTTGGCGTCGTCATCTGCTTGCGACCCTTTTCCCTGTAGTGGTGGAAGTTCGCCGCGTACTGCCTCTGGCATCTATAACAATCGTAGGATGAGTTCGGCTTTGGTGCGGTGCCTGTTGTTTTTTGTTTAAGTTTTTCCAACCACGATCGCAGCTGGATAGCTGTATATTTTTTATATACGTCGATGTGCGACTCGTTGTTGGACATGGCTGTTGTTGCGTTTTATGAATTTTGTATTGCTAGGGAGGTTGTTATATTTCCTTCCGTTTTCCACAGGTATGCACCACAAAACTAAAGTCAATACAGGTTCTGTTGGTTCGTTTGTTTCTTCTTTCATTTTTCGTTCGTTTTTTTTTTCGCGATGGGCTTTCGTTTGTAATTTAATTGAACACAAAAAAAATTAATTTTTTCGCGATGGGCTTTCGTTTGTAATTTAATATCGGATTTGGGGGTCTTTATCCCACTTCTGAAATTGTAAGCACTCTTTTGTCTATATTAATTTATTTAATCTTTCACTGAATTTCATTAAGTCCGTCTATCGCTGAAAATAAAAACACGTCTTTCTTTCTTGGGATTAACACAACAACTGAACTTTTATTTTAATATTTCTCCTACCACCAGTGTGGCCAATTCATAATTTGAGTTTATGCTGAATTCGGCTATTTAGCATGATTTTTTGTGTACTAAATATGCTAAAAATCATGCTAAATATTTTTTTTAGCCGGAAACCTGCCAAAAACTTTGCATTTTAAAAATAATTCACTCTGGTTAAAACTAAAATATAAATATCAAATCATTAAAAAAAAAAAGAAAAATGTTGAGCCCCATTCAAAAGCCTCTTCAAAAATATCACGCATATTTTCTTCTTCTTCCTGGGTAACATAAAATTTTGATGCTCCAACCTGTTCATTGACTTTATTAGGAACAGCGAAATTATCACAACATGTTTCAGATAAATTATCCCTAATAAGAAGAATGCTATTCAGCATATTTTTTTTGCATCCTGTTTCGCCGCTGGTCTTTGACGAGATTAATGAAACTAAAATCTCTTTCAACAGCAGCATTGGTAAGACCATAGGTAAGACCATATATGAAATGACAAAGTTTGAGAGGTCTTTATATGGATTTTCATTAGAAGCGTCAGTAAATTTATTTACTTCACACCAAAATTCCACAGTGTTTTCCACATTTTCCCAAGCATTTAAATGTAAATTATTCCACTGTGTTTCTATTTTAGATATAAGCTTGGAATTAATTTGTCTACTTTTAAAAAATCTGTTAACGGTGGCTTGTGTATTCTCAAACACTTTTGAAACGAAAAAAATTCATTTTCTGTAAAATTCTCAGATTTTCTGGTGTCCTTTTTTGAAGCTCTTTGATAAGCTTCAAAATAAAGTTTTTACAGTTTTTTCTAAATTCATTTTCATCCTCGCATGTTATTAAATCTTGTAACTTGAATTCTTGTAACTTTTCTTCACACTGAAAGCCGAAGTAAGAATTGGGTAATAGTTTGTCGATAGTTATATCTACTTTTAATTCATCTTCAGAAAACACAGCTATCTTTTTAATTAGAGATACAATGAGGCGAGATAAATCGTTAAAAGCTTTCCGATAGAAGGTGGTTCGTCAAGGAATATTATGTTAGTTTGCTAAATTCGTTAAAACTTAAAAGTGGTTCCGTTCAACAACACCTACAATAAATATTACATTGAAGTCGGCACACACTTTCGTAGGTTTTGTTTGAGCTTTTTATAAATTCAATTTAATTGCATGGTTCGTGTAAATTTCTGCTAAATTTTCATGCTAAGACCAGATTTAATGCTAAAAAATATGCCGGCATGATTTGAAAAAAAAAAATGCTAAAAAACAATTTTTCCTGCTAGATTTAGCAGGAAAAATGCTAAATTGGCCACACTGCCTACCACACCGGCAGTCTATCCATCTATATATAGTCTGTCCTTATTCGTATATACAATTTTTCATTTTTCTCTTTTGTTCTTCTGGAAGTGTTGCCACATATACAACAATTTTTTTTTTTAAAATTTGACCAAAATAAAAGAATTATCTTTTATATTCTCCGGTGTCACTTCAACATTTGTGTAGGTATTGAAATCATAAGCATCTTCATCGGTTTCGAAATCAAGTGGAGACGTAGAGCTTTCTCGGAAGTTTATTTGTGATCCTCCAGATCCCTCTGAATCTTTATCACTTTCTACTTTTTTAACTTTCTTTTTCTTTTGATTTGAATTAAGCTCCACAAAACTACGTTTAGCTCTGGCTTTTCTTTCCTGTTCTACTTTTTTCATTTATATCTGTCTGAATCTTAGTTCAGTCAAAGCGTCATTTGACCTTGCGCGCAGAGCATGGTCTATTTTTGCTTTCATAGATCGATAGGGACGTATGAGAAAGGCTTAAAACCAATTTTGCACCACCTGACAACTTTTTTTTTTTTACCAAAGTTATTGGTAAAAATGTATCTTGTGTAATTTTTTTATCTTTCGTGAATATACCGGCTACAGTATCTCGTACAGAAAAAAATAAAACATATATTTATTCATAATAACCTGTAAATACGAGATTTACCTGGTTTTCTTCCTTTATTAGTTTGTCTGTTTCTAACAACTCTAGGATATGGTCTTATAGCTTCTGGTAGAACATAAGTAGCTGGTCCAGGTTGAGTCTCAGCTGTAGAGGTGGAAGGTTCGCAAGTCAGTTCAGGTTGCATCTGAGCTGTAGGAGTGGATGGTTCGAAAGTTTCGGTTATAATTTGTTAAAGATTTTGGAGGATAAAAACGGATTCCTTTCATTCACATCAATCGATGGAACACAAATAGAAGGTTGCGGTTCTTTTGCAGCAGAACTTATTTCCGGGTTTGGTGGAATATTTGAAGCATAAACGTCAATGGGAGTAAAATATCCATCGCTAAAGGCCATTTCATTGAACGGCCATATACCTGTTTTAGCAAATCCACTTGTTATATTCTTCGCTGCAGAAGATTCTAAATATGCTAGTTTAACTAGTTTGGGAATATTGTAAATGCTGAATATTTTTCCTGGATTCGTCATATGCCAATTATTATTGAACACTATTTTCAACTTTGACTTAAACGGCCCAAAAACTGCAACATCTAACGGTTGCAAGCGTTGGCTTGTGTGTGGTGGAAAAGACACAAAAGTTGTTCCATTATCTCGAGCATATGTGTAGTAAAATAATAGTACCCGGTTCACATATACTTATACTTTATTAATACAAATTTCAATTGTTTATAACAAATTAACATGAATTTAATAGGAATTTATGAAGGAAAGGAACAATTCTTCTCTGGCTGATCTCAACTCTTTTACGGTTCGAATACGACTGACTGCGTTGTTCGAGGAAAGGTAAATCGATATGAAGGGGACGCATATTCTGTTTTGTCATGGTTCGTTTGTCCTTTGTGTGTATATGTCTCGTTCTTCGTATGCCTTGGTGTGTCCTATCCCACATACAGTGATCCACAAAAGTCTGCGTACAAGGAAGGTATTTTTTAAAAATTGCTGTTATTTACAAATGTAAAGTGAATTATTTAAAAAAAAAGGTATTTTTCATTAAAAGAAATTTACCACGTTTTTATTTTCAACAAAAAAAAAATAAAAAAAAAATATTCGTATCACAAAAAATTAATAAAAACAAAATAAACATCTGAAATTCTTCCACAAAAGTCTGCGTACAGGTGAATATTTCTTGCATTACACTCTCTTTAAGTATCGATAAATTTGTTTTTGCATAATATGATTGTTTGTTTATTTTTAATCGTTCTAAACGCGTATTGCAAATCATTGTCTTTGGTTTTTTTTTTTGTTTTTAAAGCAAAAAATGGTAAATAAAGAGTTAAGTTTGAGTGAGCGGCAGTTGATTTATTAATCTTTACGTTAAACAAAAAAAAGTCGTATGGTGAAATATCAAAAATAACCTGAAGAGCTCGGTCAACGATACAGAGAACGGTAGATCGCTTTAGAAACGCAGGACAGATTAAATCGGAGACAAGATAAGGCCGACCTTGGAAGCTCTTCGAAAGGGATAAGCGTATGATCAAGCGAATGGTGGAGCAAGATCACTTTATAACGGCTAAGACGATAAGCACACGGCTCGAAATATATAACAACAATACAGTGCATCCAGAAACGGTAAGAAGAGCTATTGTTCAAGAGGGGTTTAAGTCACGCACACCCAGGAAATAAACATTGGTCAGTAAAATAAAGAGAAAGAAACGGCTAGCATTTGCAAAAGAGTATGTTAACAAGCCTCCGGACTTCTGGCGTAAGGTTATATTCTCCAGCGAATCAAAATACAACATTTTTGGTTCTGACGGTCGTTTGAGGGTGTGGCGACGACCAGACGATGCTCCTAATCCCAGATGCATAATTAAGACTGCCAAGCACGGTGGTGGAGGTGTTATGGTTTGGGGCTGTATGGCGTCTTTAAAAGTCAGTAAGCTGGAAGTAATAGAAGGATCAATGGATCAATATGTGTATATCGTTATCCTCAAAAGAAATTTGAAAACAAGTGCTGAAATTCTGGGTATATCCAATGACTATTACTTCTAGCAAGATAATGACCCCAAACATACCGCCCATAATCGCGCATGTGGCTGGCATATAACACTCCCCACCTGCTACAAACCCCACCACAGAGTCCAGATATTAACCCTATCGAGTACTGCTGTGATGAATTGGAAAAAAAAGATCCGAACCCACGATATCCGCAAAAAGGCGCAGTTAAAAGAAGCCTTGTTGCTTGAATGGAGTAAGATCAATAGTTCTTATACAGAAAAACTGGTAGGGTCAATGCAAAACCGTTTGAAAGAAGTTATAAGACTAAAAGGGTATCCGACCAAATATTAACAGCGAAAGTAGTACACAAAAATAATTATTTGTCTATATTAACTAACTTTTTTCAATTTCTGTTAAAGCTGTACGCAGACTTTTGTGGAAGAATTTCAGAGGTTTATTTTGTTGTTATTAATTTCTTCTTGTTATGAATAATTGTTTTAATTTTTTTTTTTGAAAATAAAAACCTTGTACATTTCTTTATTAAAAAATATTTTTTTTTTAAACAAATCACTTTAAATTTGTGAATAACAGCAGTTTTTAAAAATATTTCTTCCTTGTACGCAGACTTTTGTGGATCACTGTATGTTATAGCTTGTAAGCTGATGTGGCTTTCGTGATTAACACATAATAGCAAAATCGGATGATCTTTACAACTCAATGTGTACTTTTAGATATGTTTTAATGCTGAGACAAATATATCGGTGTTTATCCAGCCACTTCTATTTGCATTCCCGATGCTAACTTCAGGCGCACCATTAAGAAAATGGTCTTTGTATTATCTCAGTCCTTTTTTGGAATCGGTATGCCTTAGCCTCCTCCGCTTAATCAATCTTTACAAGTTTTGCTGCATAATAACTTTCATAAATTTTGATTTTTTCAGCATAATATTTTTCTTTTAGTTTTTTTTTTTTTTGGTTTTGGTACTAAGGTTGACGGTGATGGTGCTGATGATGCTGTTGCTGTTAGTGGAACTTTTGGTGGCGGTGGACTTGGTGCTGGGCTTGGAATTGGTTGTGTATCAATGGGCAAGCCCTAAATTGATTTCCCACACAAGTTTATTGTGTGAGGGAATTTCTTATTTCAGGTCTTTCCCCAAAAATCTCCTCCATCAGATCTTCGTAGGGTGCTTTACTTGCACCCTCGCCCGTTGCCTTCTGGTTGTCACCATGTTGTTTGAAAGCCCTTAGCAAATTTTTCAGCTTATTTTCAAGTATGGCGCATGTTGTTGGCTGAGTCTGAGAGGGAAGGCACACAAGTAAAAATTATGTATCCAATTTTAAGATTATACAAGTACCCCGTCTGCTTCCAGATTCTCCAGAATATTAGACATGGCGAATTTTTTCGTCCTTGGGTGGATGAATTCTCTTTGCATTTTAATATATGCATGGAGAAATGCAGTCACTTCTTCTGAGGTCCAATCCCTTCTTGGTCTGGAAAGAATTGAAATTGGTTTTACCTGTGCATACAGTAAAACGGGCCGTTGGGGTTATAACACTGTTCAGTAGTTTCGCTCTGATGTAGTCGGCACTATCTAATATGTTTTAATGTTCAAGTTTGATATAATGAGACGTTTATATTGAAGAAGCTTTAGCTTTATCTACTATTTGTTTGCAAGAAGCAAATTCTTCCCACGATTTTTGGTTCTTTAATTAATTTTTGTTGTAATATTCAAGGATGTTGGTTTTAAATTCCTTCCATTTGTCCAAAAGGCAATTTCCTTTTTCCGGATATAAATATGAGAAATCACGGTTTATCTGCAAAAGAATAATTTTCCTAAGGTAAGTTTTTCCCCAAATGTCATCACCACAAACGCCACATAAACTTAGCCCCACATTTTTTTTAAATTTCTCTTTTAAATTTTTCAAAACTTCTTCGTCGAATTCTGTTTCATACAATTCTTCATCTACACATTCCTCTATGGCTGGAATTTCTTCGTTTTCTCTTCTCTTACTCTTTATATTATGGAATTTGTCATACAGCTGTAGCGTGAACCTCTTTTAATTTCAGGTTTCGTGGATTGAAGATCCTTAGTATAAACTTTAGAAAGTTTGTAGTTGACAATTTTAAATAAAATCCCGTTTTTATTTTAATATAAATTTATTATGACAGTTTTATTTTTAAAAAATTGAATGTAAAGAAAAAAATTAGTATTTAGGAACAAAAGAAAATAATAATTAAAATTTAAAATTTATGTAGTGAAATAATCAAATAAGATGTCACGATCTAATGTGGAGTTTTAAAGACGGAGGAGAACCCGTCCGTTGAATAAAACTCAAATTTAATTTATCACCGATGTGCAAAAACAAAAGCACTGAATTCCTTATGAAAGTATCACAAATCAAGGGTTGATGTTATTAAAGATGGAGGAGAACGCCCGTCCGTTGAAAAATAAAATATTAACACAAGGAATATTAAAATTTTAGTTTTAAATTATTTAAATGAAGAAAAAAAAATCAAGTTTTTGATGGCGGCCTTAAACAGACAATCTAAACGTCAGAGGAAAAAACGCCAAATGTATATTTTAAAAATAATTGCTCTGAGGAAAACAAAAAATGTTACTGTAAGGAATGATGATGTTTTCTTCAAAGAGAATTTTAGGATGTACCGCCATCATTTTCAAATCCTTTGTAGCAGTCTCACGAGGACTGAATTCGCACCCGAGAATTTGTACAATTTCTTTGTATACATGCAAATTTTTTTCTAGCGCCTCGCAGGTCCTTTATTTTTTCTGCCCAAGCCTCCACCAATAGTGCTTCATCTTTCTTCGACCACAACGGCCTTCTTTTCGATTTTGTTTTCTTTTCCTTAGAAATACAAATATTTAAAATCTTTTTTTCAACTAAAATACAATCGTATTTACCATTACGCTCCAGCCAAAAGCTTTTGCGGCATCAAGTAGTTTGAAGCTGTTTACAGTTATTAAAAAAGTTTTTTTTTGTTCAGTTTGTATACAGACTGTTTGTTTTTTCTTTTTTCTTCCATCAAACTGTCAGATTCATTGGAAATGGAAAAGTGAATCCGTTCAGTACAGTAGTTTTCAACTAGTACGTCCAAGGATAATTTCTTTAAGTTAAATTCTTCATACAAGTTATCTACAGCATTTTCAAACATTTCAAAAATGAATTTCTAGTTTATGAATTCGAGCTTAGCGATAATATTTTCATCTGAAAAATCGTAACGTTTGTCTATATACGTTTGACAATTTAAGTAAAAGTTGTTGAGGTCTTCGATGGCTTTGTTTTTTTCCGGTAACCAATTTATTTAATGTCTGTTTTGTCTGGTAGCCAAAAAAAACAATCCTTTTGCCTTTGTGTCAACTTTTACAATCGGAAAAATAAAACAATAAAAATAAAACAAAAGAGTCTAGGGTCTCTTTAAGTTTTTATTTATTTGTTTGACTACAAATTAATACAAAATTACGAGGAGCAACGACGACCGATTTATAAGAGGCTTTACAAATACAAAGGACTGCCTCTACGTTAAAAATGATAGAGCGGAAACTGGTTTCTGATGTCTTTCGTTCGTTCGTTCGTTCGTATGTGTAGTGTGAGATGTCAGTGCTGTTTGTCTTGTATGTAAGTCAGTGCTGTCCGTTGCGTTCGTTTCTCAATCCCACATGCATGTAAGCTAGAGTTTTTGTTTCCTCTTCTTGAAAATGAAAAACCTTTTCAATGGTTTTCACACACAATCCTGGTTTATTAAAATAACGTTTCAAAGCAGGTCAAACCTTGATTACTCTTTTAACGGCAGGACATAGAGATAAAAATCGTGTATTAACGTGACTCAATAATTCGACCCATCCGCACCAAAACCAATTAAATTATTCTTATAGTCAATATCATTTTCTTGAAAAACTATTAACAAGAACATCATTATATTGTTTTCGAGTCTGCTTTTTCTAGCACAAAGAGTTTGTAAAAATAATCTTCTACCTTAAAACTATTGGCTATACGTACTTCAACACAGAGATTTTTATTTGCACTTATATCTGTCGATTCGTCGATGATTGCAGAAAATTTGTTGCTCCTCATGAGTGCACAGACATTTTCAAATTGTTTTTAATCAGAGATGGAAGGTGTTCTATGAGAGTGAAAGCAATGTTGTGCTCAGCTATAAACACATAGAGTTTAATCTCTGCTTCAGCAACTTTTCTCTTCAATGACACATTCATCCATGCCATTTCATCGGTGCTCTGAATTTTTTTCACAACTTTTAAATTATTTTGGTGTATCACTGCCGTTCTAAACATTTTATACCAGCTGAATTGCTGAGATCTGATTTGCAAACCTTGCAGTGTGCAAGTAATTTGCCTTTGTCGCTTCTTTGTATCCAGTTTTTAAATAAAGGCATTTCTTCCCATCTAATTGTATACGCCCCGAATGTGGAATTTTTTTTGTCAGGTATCTCGTTTTCGTTGCTGTTTTCAGCCTCTTGGTGGTCGTCATTATCGCCTTCAACTTCAACACTTTCGCATACGTTTTTAGCTTGATGGTCGTCATCAACATCGATGACGTCCTGAACTTGAGATGTTTTACTTTTGTTTTGCGCTGTGGCAATTATTTTCCGTTTGTATGATTGTATCACGGTACAGGTTACCTTCTTATAATGAGCGAAAGAATGAGGAAGTCAAGACAGTCATAGTATTCCCATTTTTCGTCTGGATCAACAATAGCTGCACTTCCAGTTGTAAAAGAAGTCATACTTCTGTGCTCGCATGAGAAACGATCTCGAAGACTCGTCCATCGCTGCTTACAATCTTGAACTAAAAAATAAAAAATTTTATAATTTAAATTTTCTTTTTTGAATGCATTGCATGGTTTTTCTACTACTGGGCATGAATGATTGTTTGATTATGAACGAAAACTATAAGTTGTGATGTATTATATTCCATCGTTCATATCTAGTGGAGGCAGAAAATGTTAGGTAGGTATCTGGTCTTTTAAATTTTTGCTGATGTTATCCCAATGTGGTGGCTCTTTTTGCGGTATTTTTATGTGACCGAGATTTCGTGTTAAATAGATATTCGTTTTCTTTTACCAGGTAAATCAGACGTTCTTCGAAAGACAACCAAAGCGCAAACAAAAAACCAACTAAAAGATCTATAGCAACAAAAAGTAGAAAATATTTCAACTTTTAAGCGGAAACCACAAAGCTGTATTGAAGTTATTATTTTCAATTAATTCGCAACTTATAATTTTGTTTTGTCAAAAAATTTAAAGCTATCGATTAAAGTTTTGAAGTTAATATTTTTTAAATTAAATGAGCTCATTTAGGAAGACATGAGTCTTAGCACAGATTTTTTTTATTTTTATCAAAATATTGACAGCCGTATCTATAAAGAAATTTTAAAGCTTACTTAACTTTAAAATACCTCCAAACAGCACTTAGGTATGAAATCGGTATCTATAATCAATTTTTACATTTGAGTAACGTTACTTAAAGGCCTCTTAACTTAAACGCCATCCACCGCGTTTAAAGGTCACTTAAAGACATTTTAACATTTATTTTGACATGTCAATTGTCATCCCATAAATTTTGAAGTTTCGAATTGAGAATTTGTGTTGTGTTGTGTTGATTCAAAAGTATAAAATTAAAATGGATAACAATTTTTTTTCATTTATAAATGATTTGAATGTATTTAGCACATTGGGTTAAGGTAGAAGATCCAGCAAAATCTATAAACCTATCATATGCAAATTTATTTGGGATCAAATGCATCACTCGTTCGTCGTTGGGATTTGGTGATTTTGGAGGTGGACCACCTCCAGTTGCACCCCTTTCTCTCCTGTAGGTTGACGCTCGTTTTTTTATTTGCATTTTGGTGTTTCGCCATTGGCACTGTATTTGTTGAACATCTCTTGCACTATTACTGCATTTGTTAAATCTAGAATATGTAAAGAATTAAGATATGGAAATTTTGTATTGAATACAAAATATGTACGAGCAGAGAATTCCCTTCCACGGTTCCCGCTTAGCCTTTGATGTGTTTGTATCAACACTTTTGTCTTCTATTATTGAAATTTGCTCTTCAATAAGCTGTTGTAGGAGAATCTGTGCATAGAAATGATCTTTGTTTAAATTATTTCTGGTATATTTTAAACTCAATACGTTAGGAACATGCTGCTGGATACTCAAGGTTAAATAAATAAAAAATTTTGAAGCAGATATCCTCAGCTCTAATAAAGCTTTTAAATATAAATCTAACTCCATCGAAATAGAGGAAAATTTCTTCGAAGTTAAGAATTGAGCCACCGTGCACAATGATGAATGGCTGAACATGCTCTGCCATTTGGTTTAGGAAAGCAATATGGTCCTCTATCGCTTGAATTGTGTCGCCCAACCATATGAAAGAATCCTGCGAGTCCTTGATAGTAAATCTGGTAAAATTTTTGTGGCCCTCTTTTTTCTTTTTAATTATTTTATGAAAAGGAACAAAGTAGCCATGTAGGGCCCAAAGTAATGCCGCGTCTTTGCAATCTAAAAACGAGAAAAATACCGCGGCAGACCGCCGGTAGCGTTACTCAATTGTTATATTTTAAAAACAAGTCTAAAGTCTCTTTATTATTTAAGTGTATGACAGCAGCAACGAACGGCAGCAACAGCAGAAGTCTTGGCTACAGCTAGTTGGAACGCTTTTGGAATAGAAATAAAAAAGGATTTGTTCTCAACTTCGAACTGTACCAACTAGGTCAGTTTAAACTCTTGACAATTTCTAGGTTTATATACCAGTTTCAGAAATTCTATTCGTTTACCGAATTAACATTTAGTGTTATTATAACTTTAATTGTATTCGAGTAACAAGCCATAATTTAGCAATTTGAATAACAAAAATTGGGTACCGGTTTGGGAATATGTCTTTTTTCGCAAATGGTTTGTGCTGTTTCCTACAACAGTCGGAAGATTTCACTTAAACACATATTTCATGAGAAAAATACGATTTTTCTTTTAAAAAAGGTATTTGTTCACGATGCGACGACAATAATTTGAAATTAATTAAATAAATATCTTACAAAAAAAGAAGCAAATTATATAAAAGATTATTATATTTTTTTCAGCTTAAACTAAACGAGTCATATTTAAAGCGGCATTAGACTTACACACAAAAAGTAATATTAACTACAAATTAGAAATTTGTCGATAAATGATTAGTCTGACACTCAAGTGTGATCACTGCAAACAAAATAAAGGAGGGGTAGACTTTTCCTGTAATTTATTAATAAACTGTTTATTTAATAAGTAAATAGTTCATTGAATTAATTAAATACGATCATTAAAACAGTGAACGATTTACTAAAAAAAAAACTCTTCACTGTATAGATACTCGTACATAGAAGCAATAAATCTTCGTTAAATTTATTCATTAAAAATATATGGAAACAATGAATAGTTATACATTCACCTTTATTTTGACAAATCGACAAAGTTTGTTCAAAAGTATTATCTTCAATCACTAATATATGCAAATGCATCCACATGTTGCATTTTGCTCCGATTTCTATGTTCCAAAAATTTGAATCAATAATTCAACAAGTCCAATAATAGTGCTAAGTCTTCTACTTGGCTGATTTATTTCAGTAGTATATAGAGTTTGTATTATAAAAACCTTCAAATATATGTTCCAAAACATAATCATAGTTTTGCAATTCAAACGCCCATCTAGCGATCCTTGGATTTATCTCTTTCTTATTCAGTGTAAGCGTCAATGAATTGCAGTCTGTAATGATCTTAAATTTCAGACCATGTAGATAAATCCTAAATCGCTTGAGTGCATAGACACTAGCTTGAGTTTCCAACTCAAAGCTGTGATATTTCGATTCACAATCGGTTGATCTTTTAGAGAAGTAAAAAATCGGATGAACTTCTCTCAATATATCAAGATGCTCATCACCGTTCCGGTAGCAATCATGGATGACGTGGATGTGATTCCCGTGATATGAGATGATGAGGATGGACCTTAAAATTTTCTACATACGTACTCGTTCGCAATCCAATTTGAAGTTTCCATAGTCATAATCGTTTCCAAATACATCGTGGACCACTCGCTGTTTAAGAGCATTGTAACTACATGCTTTAACGAACACTTGCTTAATTCTTTCTTTTGGACAATTAGATTTTTCTGTGCATATTGGAGGGAGTCGATCAACATATTTAGATATCTCTTCGCTTCGTATTGTTTCTCCTTCAAGGAGAGAGATATCAAACTCTTTAATGTAGGAAATAATATGAAGAAGAAATTCCTTGGTCCAAATTATAATTATCAAAGAGAGTAGAGATATATGACTCGTATTCTCTTGTAATGTGTTCGCATTTTTCATTTCCTCCTCTATAATCTGTTTTTTTTTTCATTTTCTTCATCATGTCCAATATTAAAATTTCGTTTAGTTTAATGAATCGCTGGAATGTCGAAGGAGCATTCCTAAGCCCAAATGGCATTTTTAGAAACTCATTTCTGTTCAAATGTGGCAGGATCCTGGTGGTCGTTTAGGTTTGTGGCACTCCGTCGCTACATGTCCTAGCGAATTGCAATTGAAGCATCGTATAGGTTTGGGCTCCGACCCCTCTGCAGCAGTTACTCGTCGTGATGTTGATGGAATGGCAATTTTGCTTGACACCGTCTTAATTTTAGCCAACTGGATTTTACTGAATGCCTCCGAAAGATCGTTAATGGAATTAAAACACTGCATGCGTACCTGCGACCTCAATTGGATATCTGGAATACCTTAAATGAGGTCATCAAGTAGCTCCTCTTCCTCCAATGATAATTTATTTGCACCTATAGTTTTTTCATATAGGTATTGCTGGATGGCTGCCACTTTCTTCGTTCATAGGCTCTCTTCATTGTCAACCGGCTTTATTTTGTCATAAACATCTTGGTCATTTCCTTCAATATTTCGTCTGTGATCATCTGTACGAGGTCGGTTCTTGAATGGAACCATTTGAGTGCATTGCCCTTCAATCGACATAACACTAATATTCTAGCACTCTTGTCATCCAAATTGTAAGCTGCGATTACATTTTTTAATTGCGTCATCCAATGGGAAAAACATTCGCCATCAAAATCGGGCAGCAACTCTTTAACTCCGCTGTTGAAATAATCACTCTGTTTGGCTGGTTGACCTATTTTCAACGATTCATTCTTTAAAGCATAGATTATATACTACCTAGAGTCCCGACCGGTAACCCTCTAGCCTGAAACACCCGGAAATTTTATTTGAGGTGAGTAAGAGAAAACTCTTAAATTCCCTATCCATGAATACGTGTGAATGGTGGATAAAAACAGAAAATGACAGAATGACAAATTTTGTTCATATATGTATTTTGTTCTGATTTAAAAAAAAGTTAAAATTAGTTTATTACACAGACTAATAAACTTATTTTGAAAAATTTCTTTTTGAAAAGGCGAGTGTCTCAAATAAATTTACTATAAAATTTAAATCAGTGAGCGTAGTGCTGGAAGCAAATGTCAAGTAGTAAAACGCACTGCTGGCGTATCGACGACAGATCTGCAGGGAAGAATTATTCTGTTCAATAAGAATCACATCCGTCAGGGTTCCAATTCTTTTTCCTGAATCTGTTCCTCAAGGTCATTGTGTTGAGTGGACGAAAAAGACCAGTTTAAATCGACCAATCTGGATTTTCTATTCGGGATAAAATTTAATTTCGGGCTCCTTGTTGTCCCTGAAAAACTGAAAGTAAAACATTTGTAAGCAATTTTTAATTGTTCTGTCTATCTGTCAAAATGTTCACCATTGGGCTAAAACGTCTATACTCCGTTGTGAATGTTGGGTACTATACGCATTGAATTTCTGGGGTGCGCTTCTACTTTTGCTTGGAATTTCTTAGTTTTTAACAGAAATATACATGAATATTAAAGAATTTATATCCCAGAAGCAATAAAACTAATATTTAATATAGTTTTTATTGATAAGAGATAAAAAAAGAAAATTAATAAAAAATTGTATTTTAAAATTTTTGAATTTAACGGATTTTTTTGAATATTCAAACGCACTTTCAACTTATTGTGCAATTGAGCACAAACCCACAAAATTTGAACAAATCTGGTTTGGTTCCATTGGGGCAACTAACACATGTTTGGACTGTGGGTTTTTTCCTATATATTTTGCTTGTAGGGTTAAAGAGAGCGAACCCCCGAAGTCGTGACTCTAAATAATATTTTTACACTATGATTTTAAGCTTCATTTTCCTTCCTCAATAGGTTATTGTAAAGAATTCCTTACCGCGGGAGGGGGGAAATTCTTTACTGATTTTTAAATGAAAGGAAGAAGTCTTTGCTATTCAAAATCTTTATTGATACTCGAAGTTCTTACAACTATTTTACGCTATTTATACCATTTTTACAAAAAGATAAGGAAAATGTATGCACATTTTATTACCCAACAAACGAATACAAGCGGGAAGATAACTGCTTATCTCTTGTATGCTTATCGTGCATACACACAAGTGATAGACAAACAGCATCGTGATTGCATTCGTTTGTTTAGGTACATGGTGTTTAATCTTTTAACAGTTATTCTCTCTCGTCTGTAAATCAACTTCTTTCTTTAGTATATTCATTTGTCTCTTTATCTGCAATAGCTCTCTTTTTATAACTTTCATTTGTGTTAGGTTTTCGCCGTCATCAGAATTCGCCTCACTCTCGTCATCAGTTCTCTCGCCTTTTCCGTAAAGAAAAACAATTTTACTTTTCGTTTAATATATTTTTATTATCAACCGACTTTGACGGGCGTTCGATTTAGACTAAACTACTCTGACTTAACTTACCATGAAGAGTCTCATTTGAATACATTTACATTTTACTCTTTCAACAATGTAGTCCCTCCCAACGGCAGCTCTTAATATTGGATTTACAGATTCTTCTTTTTTGTTTACATTATGTGGCTACAGTAGGTTTATTGCCTTTACATTCTTTATAATTATGGTTCCCGATGTGATTTCCTTAAATTCACTTTCATTTGTTACAATCTTGGAACATAATTCTTCTTTTGATTTCATAATATTATTAACACATTTATCATTGAACATAAGATTTCTTTTTGTCTTTAACAGGATATTTATATATCGTCGCTTTTCCGGCAGAGTGGCATAAGTCGAAATTTGTCGTTTTTAAGTTTTGAACACAGAACTGAGCTGAGAAAAAAACACAATTTTTCTGTGTAATCGGCGTTAACCTACTTCTTCTAGTTTCCGAGTTATGAAAAAGCGCCGCTCTCAACTTTCAAAAACAACCCTGTCATTTTCTACGTATAAATACGATATAAATCAATTTTTGTTTTTTTTTTTTAATATTTCGTTTTTTATAAAACTTAACAAACAAAAAATGCTGTTTTTTCACGTATTCAACATTCGAGTTTTGTTTTTTATGAACAACGAAATTTTTTTTTTCAGTATGAAAAAAAACTTTAAAAGGCTCTCCTGAAAATTTGCAAATTTCGACTTATGCCACTCTGCCGGAAAAGCGACGATATATTATTTTCTTGGTCTACTACGAGGGTAGGCCCAGAAGTATCCGACCTAACAAAGAAAACACAAAAAATTTGGGAAAAATATCTTTATTTCTCTACTTAGTCTCTTTTAGCTCGATACACTTTTCCCAGCGATGTTCAATATTAAGATTAAAATAGCGCGCCATCTGCACTTGCCATATCCATTGGTTGTTGCGTATTCGCTTACAGTGAAATGCAAATTTGCATTCATTTACACAGGATTAACATGTATTTACCTAATACATTTTTAATACATCCATATGTAGGTACCTACGCAAAATTAAATCAAAACAATCCTTACGATACCAAATCAAATCACGGCGTTGCACCTCTACATTAACTATGAACCAACCTACCTATCAAAAACAACACAAAATATATTGTATATACAGTCAGTCACAAAAGTTAGTACACATTCTGTTTTTCGCAACAAAAACGTCTTTAAAATTACGAAATCATGTTTTGGCTACAAAAATTAAATGAATTTTATTTCTTTATAATAGTATTTTATAATTCACAAGGTTTTTTTTTGAAAGTTTTGAAAATTGTTTTTAATTTCAAAACAAAATTAAAAAAAAGTTCAAAAACAATATCACAAAAGTAAGTACACAACATTAAAATAAAAAAGTAAATTTAAAGAAAAATATAATAATTCATTTTTTTTTCGGATTAGTACTTCGTAGCGTACCCCTTTGCATTAACAACGGCAGACATTCTTGAAGGCATTGATTTAACAAGATTTGATGTTATATCTTGGCCGATTTTTGACCACTCCTCCTGCAAAACTAATTTGAGGGCAGCCCTTGACTTTATTTCTCTTTTTCTAATTTGCCTCTCAAGATGTTCCCAGAGATGCTCAATAGCATTCAAATCAGGAGACTGAGGAGGTGTTCGAAGCTGTTTTGGCACATTATACAGTAACCACTCTCTGACCAAGAGTGAAGTGTGCTTGGGATCGTTATCTTGCTGGAAGATAAACGATCCAGTTAAGCCCAACTTTTCTGCACTCTGATTCAAATTGTCCTTAAGGACATTTAAATAAACGTATTGATCCATAATCTCATCAATAAAAACTAAGTTCCCAACTCCAGAAGCTGCCATACACCCCCAAACCATTACCGATCCTCCACCATGTTTAACAGTGCCAGCCATGTTCTTCGGATCTAACTCCATGTTTGCCTTCCTCCATACTTTGCCACGTCCATCAGAGCCATGGATGTTAAATTTGCTCTCGTCACTAAAAATAACGTTATTCCAAAAAGACGCATCTTTTTTTATATGCTCTTTGGCAAACGTAATTCGTTTTACCCGATTGGTCTTGTTTATAAAAGGTTTTTTTCTAATAGCTCGACCGTGATAACCAGCACTGTATAGGATACGGCGAATAGTTTGGGGGTTACACTCTTTTCCAGTTTCATGGGCCGTCTGCTTCTGGATTGCAGGTGCGCTTAGTTTTGGATCTTTATTTATTTTTCGGATGATCTGCCGACTATCTTTTGTTGTGAAAATTCTTGGACGTCCACTACGAGCCTTGTTTTCTGTACTTCCTGTTGTTTTATATTTTGTTATAATTTTTTGGATGGTAAAGGGGCTCTTATCAATAATTTTGCCAATCTCTCTCACACTTTTTTGTTCATTATAATATTTAATAATTAAAATTTTCAAATCTTCGGAAAGTTGTTTTCCCCGAGGTGCCATATTGCAAAAATTCTATTTAAAAGGAAAAAATTATAGAAAAATACACACAAATTTACACAAATTTAATAAAAAAAACTATTTAAACAAAAAAGAAACGCACTTTGGGCGATAAATAGTTATTATTTTAGGATTTCAGTTAGCATGTGATGACTGTGTACTTACTTTTGTGATGTAAATATTTGCCCCACTCAAATTTTACCGCAAAATTTGAGGTTTAACTTACCTAACGGGGTTTTTTTTGTGGTAAATAATTACACACATGTTTTGCAAGAGAGTTTGTATACATTTTTATAAATATGAGAAAAAATATAACTGTTTTTTTAGTAATCTTCTTTATGATTGACCCTGTGTACTTACTTTTGTGACTGACTGTATATATTATTTTTATTTTAATGTTGTGATAACAAAAAAATATATTTTACCTATTCTCCACCGGAGAATAGGAAATAAAACAAACCGAGTTATTTTATTTTAAAGACAATTTTATTTCAATAATATGTCTGAAGCTTCAGATCCCTTACCGCTGGTGGGGGGAAATCTTTGGCTTATACGAAGAGACAAGTTGACTGATGAAATATTAATGTGATGTGTACGATCAAATGATCTCTTTTTATAGTATCTAAATGCTAACGCAGCAAATCTTTGTTTGACTGCGGATGATGCGATGATTCAATTTATTCTTTGTTATGAAATATTTCTCACACAAGCTGCTTAGGGCAAAAAGTGCTGATATGCAATTTTATTCTTCTTTGTATACATTAATGGTTTCGATCGCATCATCAAGTTTATGAAATTGAAAGTCAAGTATTTGTGGGGGCGCACAAGTGGGCTCTGATATAACATATTTATATGCAAATTAATTTAACTCTTGGTTAAATAATGTTTTTTAAAAAATTTATTAATTTTTATTCTTAAGATTAGACTTTTGGCTTACGAAACTAAACTTTTGTATTTGGCTTACAAAATGAAACTTTTGTATTTGTCTTACAAAATGAAACTACTCTATTCAACTTACAAAATGAAACTGACTCTTCAATATGCTTAATAAGACTTAACTATACTCCTTTAATGGGGAAGGTGATGTCATCCTCAGAATATTGAGATTCAACTATGCATTCGTTTTCCAGGAGTATTATATTTCATAAACTCTGACTGGTCAGACACAGACATTTAGTTTATTTTATAATTTTTTTATCTCACAAATTAATGTGTCATTCTCATTTATACTTGTGTATTAACTTGCATATGTACGAGTTAAATCGTTTTAGTTTCTATTAAAATTGACATATTATTTTTATCTGGGATAGGTTCTATAAAAACTTTTGAGTAATCGATATCAGATAGTTCAGGGATGAGTAATATTATTATTACTTGGTCTTTGTAGAAAGCAACTGTTAACTTAAATTCATTATAATTGTCTATATTTAATAATTTTAGTTCTTTTGTTCCTATGTTCCTATATTTCTTTTAAGAATACCTAATTTACTTGAAAAAAAAAGTATTTGTTCAATGGCATCTACATGGTTTCTAAGGAGAACAATGTCATTATTAATTCGCCAAATCAAGGGTAGAAAATTATTGGCATCTGCCAAGCTTATTTAAAATTTCGTCGATATTCGGGATGGGGTACTTGTCATCAATTGTTACTTGATTAAGTTTCCTGTAATCGATAACAAGTCTCCATTTAGATTTTCCGCTGGCGATGGCGTCAGCCTTTTTAGGGACGATCCAAATCGGAGCCGAATATTGGGAGTTGCTATAGCATATTATTTTGCTATCTAACATTTCCTGTATTTGTTTACTGACTTCTTCTTCATGTATATAAGTTAATAAATTATTATTAATTTATTATAAAAAAATATTTTTTTAGGAGGCGAACCTCTTTATTCAATTAACTTCACAATACGACTGAACTTAAATTCTAACATACTCGTAATAGACATAAGTCTATCCGTTGCTGCTTTATTCAACCTGCCGAATTCCTTAAATAATGGTGTAGTATCTCTTATGGACACCCGTTGTTCATTCTCGTAAACATTCCACAATCATCCAATTTCTAAATGTCAATGTGAAGGATCGATGAGTGCGTTCAATAATAAAATAAATAGTCGATTTACAAGTTGCAATAAGGTCTAGTTTACACGGGAAATATGTTTATGTTGTAATTCACAAGACTTACTTATCATTGTGTAAACTTAACACATTAGTGAATTAGTGTATGATCTATACAGTACAAATGGTATTTGAATTTTGATGCTCACGTTAATATCTGAGCTTGCAGTTTTTATTTTTATTGGTTTGTCCAATTTTATATGACATTTTGGATGGCATAAACCCGGGTTAAGAATACTCGTCTCTGACCTCTAGTCAATGAGTATTCTTAATTTTTATTTATTATTTTTTGTTTTTACTACTATACTGTTTTTTATACTATAGTCGGCCTGTAAGCTTTCTTCCTCAAAATCCTGAGTTTCTATGTTGTTAATTTGTCTTTGGTTCCAAGTCCTATACTGAGCTGAGTTATTAGTCTTGTATTGTCCTGGGTTATTAGTCCTATATTGTCCTGAGTTATTCCTATATTGTCCTGAGTTATTCCTATATTGTCCTGAGTTATTCCTATATTGTCCTGAGTTATTAGTTCTAAATTGTCATGAGTTATTAATTCTAAATTGTTATGATATATTTGTTCTATATTGTCCTGTATTGTTCGTAAACTGTCCTGAAGCATTCCTATAGTGTCGGCATCCTTATAAATTCATATTGCCCAGGTGGAGTCATGAACGAGGTGTATTTGACTGACTCTTCTTCCATTTGTACATGATAAAATGCACTCCTCAAATCCAAAATTGAAAATATTCTTTTATTAGCTAACCTATCAAGCAAATCGTCAATTAACGGCAATGGGAAATTATCTTTAAGGCTCATTTTATTCAAAGTTCGGTAATCGACACATAATCGAATATTACCGGTCTTTTCCCTTACCAGCACTATTGGCAATGCACAGTCAGACTTGCTCCTTATATTTACCCCTGTTTGTACTAATTCTTAAAAATGTTTACTACAATTTTTACAAATTTCTTCATAATAAATACAACACTGAACAAAACCAATAAATTTCATAGAACTTTTATTAATACCAACTATATTTAAGTTATAATTTAAGTTGTTAATTATAAATTGTTTTGGAACAAACTGTTCTCTAATTATGCTTACTGGGCTGCCGGTGTCTAGAAGTGAATCTAATAATATCTTATACGTTATATAATTACATTTAAAAATAAAATACATTTTCCTTACATGAGCATCTTCATCATCGTCATCCATTTGATGCACCACAACTGCTTTTTTATTGGGACACTCCGCTGCTAGATGGCCCATTTGTGAACAAACGTGACAAGCACCTGGTGCACGCTTTGGCTTACGACACTCCGTAGCAATGTGTCCCAGAGAGTTGCAGTTAAAACATCTAATTGGCTTCGATTCCTGCTTGTAAGATGCTGCGAATCACTGTGACGTTGATGAGACTGGACCCCAAATTTTGTTCGAAGATATTTTCGATTTTGCTAGTTTAATTCTTCTGAAAAAACATGCTAGTTGGTACTTATTGGTGGAACACTGCATCCGTGCATGTGCCCTTAAGTTGCTATACGGAATTTCATCGATTAAATATTCGAGTAATTCTACCTCATCCAAAGACAGTCAGTTCGCCATAATGGATTTTTCATGAAGGTACTCCTAAAACGAAGTTATAAGGATAACTTCTCCTCCTTCGATGTAACCACGAAACTTGCTAACAGCCCATACTATGGCTAAAGCTTCTCGTTCAGTCGTTGAATAATTGCGTTCTGCAGTCGCGAGAAGGCGTGAAGGATATTCGATAGGGTGTCCATCTGCTTTCTCACCATGGACAAGAACCGCCCCGATAGCATAGTTGCTAGCATCTGCTTTTAAAGGGAATGGTTCTTCTTCAGCAGCTTGTTGCAAGATTGGTTTTAAAAGAGTCTCTGTCATCTATACCCCATTTCCATATAGCTGTTTTCTTTGTGAGATTGCTAAGTGGCTTGGCAATGTCGGAAAAATTAGCTATGAAAATATTAAATTAGCGTTTGAAAAAATGATATAACTTGTTTAGGGTTTGTTGTTTCTGGACGGTTACTTATTGCTGTAACCTTGTCAGGATCGTTAATAAAATTAATAAATATGTAAAACTTTTTTCTGCCGAATTTGAATACATACCATCGAATATCTTCCAAAATTAAATTTCGAAATCATCATAGAATAGAAAGAGTTAAGTCCTATGAACTCAGTGTCGAACGATTTCTTGTAAAATAGGCACTTTCAAGCACGTAATATCATGTAAATATGATCTTATAATATATTAAATTTATTAGTCGCATTTGGGTATTTTTAACACTTTCAACCCTATCGTCGTCAAGTTCAGTTCTTCCAATTTTGTCTTAAGTCCCTCTACCGTTAAGGCCAAAATTGCATCCCTCTCCATTTTACAATTATTTTAAAGAATAATTTAATTTAAAAAAATGTGTATGGTACTTTATTTTTATTCGAAATTAATAAAAGCCACAAAAGCGTCACTCACCGTTTACATTTACATATATTCTTGTAATCTATTGATGTGATGACTGATGTGACTGGACACATCTAATTCTTTATGTTGGAGCATCCAACAGCGAAAATTTGAATGGATTACGCCTTCTCGTTGGTGCCCTTTGATCTTTTTTTTTTTATAGTTATTGCAGGTAAATTTTGAGAGGATTATTCTTTGTGTTTATTTTTTCAAATGTATTTCCTCTTCCACTTATATATCTTTTCTCACAACAATGTTTTTCCAAAATATTTTATATTTTTTTTCACAGCAATGTGTTTTCTTCAAATAACATTTTTTTCACAGCACTGTTTTTAGTTTTCAAATGACTTCTTCTTTTTCCTTTTTTTTTCTCTCTCATGTGTGTTATTGTTCACAACGCTCAAATAACTTCATGTAAACACCACGCCAAAACAACACTCGAAAAAGCCAGGAGAATTTCAAATATGTTCATGCCATTCTTCAAACATAGAGTGTTGAACACAAAAACCAAACTCCTGTTTTACAAAACTTTAATAAGGCCCATTATGACGTACGCCTTTCCTATCTGGTTTTCTGTGACCCTTTTGGTGGCCCAAACTCTTGAAAAATTGGAGAGAAAAATTCTCAGGCTCTGCTGTGGAAAAAACTTTGAGCACAGAACAAAAAGATTCTCTAATAATTATATATACAATACTACCAACAACGTTCCGTTGTTGAGATACAGTTTATCTCTCATGAGAAAATCAGTATCCAACTGCCAACCTAGATCTCTCGGATAATGATTTGATAAGTAACGTTATGCTTTCTCAGACCGGGTCCTCTTGGGATAACACAAGTTACTTATCCCCTATTTCAATTCTTTTCTTCGATCTTGAGCATGCGACTCCATCACCTCCCTCTTTTTATCTAAGAGCCACTCATGGCCAAAACCGTGACTAAACTATTAAACTCAAAATTAGTTTTCGACTTTTTTATCCAACTCCATTCACTATTTATTACATGAAGTTTGCATTGTTGAATTCAAGTATTATAAACATCTAAAATCCAGAAGGATACAAAAAGTAATATCTTTTTTCTTTTTAATTCAAGTGGACAGTACTTACCCGATTTTATTCTTAAGTCTTTTAATTAATAAATGACATTATCTATTATTTAAATCTTTCGGCAGAAAAATATGTATTTAATATTATCGAAAATGTGATAATATGTAACAATTGTGACTTATAAATGTGATTTATAAAAAGTAATTCTACTTTTCAAAAATTATATAGGTACGTTCAGTCTCCTCTAACTGTCATCTCAGTATCCGCATGTTTAAATGTTCAATGCCATAGAATCATTCATATTCCAACACATCAAACGATTATAACTATAAAGAAAATTACGACAGTCAGAAAAATATCTTATTGGCACCTGGTAAGTTGCTTTCACACCACCTGGAAGTCAGTGTGTGTACTGACAAATGGAGGTAAAATTTTTAACGCTTTTTCGTTCAATGTATTTCCCATAAGAAAAAAGCAAAAAGGGGCTCGAAAAACATAAATTTTACTAATTAAATTTTATATCAACGGGTATCAATGTTATGATTTTAGCAGAATAATAATACATATGTAGAAAATATATCAAAAACATAATTAATCCTGTGCAATTTTTACCAAAAAAAAGTAAAGAAATTGCAAGAAAACAACAACAAATACTTAAAAAAAAATGGATACACATGAATTTTTTGAATTAAGTCAAAAAATAAAGTTTCTTACATTTTCCTGCTTTTTAATTTGTCTTTTTTATCATAGAAACATGTTAACAAGAAAAAATAAAAATTTTCACAAAACATGAAAACATTTAACGACGTACACCGACCGAATTGAATTGAAAAATTAATAGAAGTCGTATTAGTAATCTTTATTTTGTTACATTTGTTTTCTTTATTACATAGTAATTTAATTACACTTGAAAAAATTGCTGACTTAGAATTGACCATGCCACACAGGGGTCTTATGTTTGTTTTATTTTTAATTAAATAGATAATTATTGATTCAAGGACAAATACTCTACCTTGAGATTAAAATACGGCCAGTCAAAGAAGACAATACAAGTTGGTTCTTAAAAAAAATTGTTTCATCTGTCACTCACATACGATATGCTTACGATTTTTGAAGACAAATTACAAAAGATTAATAAAGTTTCTTATAATATTTTCAAACTGATTTAGAAATAAACACATATTACTATTCTTTTTTGAACGTCAAATCGAAAAAAAATCTATTTCCAACTGAAGGTTCACGCGCTGACTGCCAGGTGCCGTGACTCCATGTGTCAATATAAAAAGTATCTACTTTCTCATTTCATTTAATTAATCATTCTACTCTCGAAATCTAAATTGCTATCTAGATTCACAGTACAGAGCGTTCTTGCTTTATCCATAGATGAATTTTCAAACTGGCGTTTTTTGTTATTTTGTTATATAATTCGTTAGTTAGTATTAGTCTTTGTACTTATATTCCTTAGTATATTTGGTATAAAACGATTATAAAAATTAATCATACCAAGGAAATGCTGGAGTTGTTTGATAGAGCAGGGACTAGGAAACTCGTTGATGGCTTTAACTCGTTCTTTCGAAGGAATGATTCCACGACTGGAAATGTTGTAACCTAAGAAATCGAGTTCGCTAACTCCTAGCTCGCATTTCGCCACGTTAACGTTTAGTCCGTGCTCTTGTAATTTACGAAAAACGCTTCGCAAATGCTCTTTGTGTTCCTCTGTTGATTTACTTGAAACAAGTATGTCGTCTAAGTAAATAAAAACGAATGGAAAATTGCCTAATATGCTGTTCATAAAACGTTGGAAAGTTTGCGCACCGTTGCGCACGCCGAAAGGCATTCGAAGAAATTCGAAAAGCCCGAAAGGTGTTATGACCGCGGTTTTATGAACATCTTCCTCTGCGACTGGAATCTGGTTGTAAGCACGTACCAAATCAATCTTCGAATAGACTGAGCAACCGTCAAGGTAAGCGGAGCAGTCTTGAGCGTTTGGAATCGGATGTTTGTCAGGTATTGTTGCTTGATTTAACCATCTGTAATCACCACACGGTCTGAAATCAAGTGAGTTCTTTTTTGGAACCATGTGAAGTGGTGAAGCGACGTGTGATTTTGAAACGCGACAAATACCTAAATCAATCATCTGCTGGAACTGACGCTTTGCGATTGCTAAGCTATCCGGATTGAGTCTTCGGGCGCTGGCTGAAGGGAGTTGACCATTTGTTATTATTTGATGAACAACGTCATGTTTTACCGGTAACGCGCCGAATTCGCTTGGAATTGAAAAAAGCTTCGGTGAAGAGATGTTTGTAGACTTGAAAAGACAACTGACTTGAAGGTTGGTTTCTTTATCCACAACTCTACGGCAGCCTAGGTCGACAATTAAGTTGAACTTGTGTAGAAAATCAGCTCCTATAATAGGGTGATCAATATCAGCAATGACGAAAGTGAAATCGAAAACACGCCGGAGATTCAAGTCAACTGATAATCGTAGATTTTTCCACCATTGGCAGTAAGTAGAATGAAATTGTTAGGCTGATTGGTATTCTGGCAGAATTTACGAGGAATTATCGAAATTTCTGCTCCCGTGTCGATTAAAAATTGTAGTTTTGAAATTTTGTCGCGGATAAATAGGCGGCGCGAAAAGTTTGCCTCACTCAAAGCCGCATTTGAGATTTGGCGCACTAGTTTTTTGGCGTTTTGTTTGCATCCGATTTAAACGAACAGGACTGTTTTGAACAATTTCTCGCGTTAACTCCAAATTTTTTATGAAACCAGCAAATCGACCTATTTTCGTCCGTTCTACTATTAGACCTGTACCTATTTTTCGACCTATCCCGGGAAAAGTTTCTAGACGTCCTGTTAAAATGATTTGATCGTGGATAATTGACTTCGAGTTGCTCAATGCGATAAATCAGTTTTTGAAGGAGATCGTTGTTAAGATTTGTGTTGTGTGGAGCATTAACTTGATCCACTTGAGGTCCTAAGGATGAGTCATGTAGTCTGTCTGCAAGAGTAAAAAGTTCGTTTTGTGACTGAGAATTTTCAACCGCCATAAGACAAACGCGTATTGACGGAGGTAGCCGGTTAAGCCAAAGTTTTCTTACTAGAGGTGGATTGACTAAGTTGTTTCCACTTGCAAGACTCTCCATGTTCCTATACAGTTCGGACGGTTTCAAATCTCCCAACTCGATCTTGTTTAACAGTGCGTCTAGACGTCGTTCTTCACTTTCCCTATTCCGTTCAAGCAAATGTTTCTTTAAATTTTCGTACTTTTCGTTTGTTGGGGGTGAAACGAGTATATCTGCCACTGATTCCATTGTCTGGTTGTTTAATGAAGCTACTAAATAATCGTATTTGGTATTTGACGCGGTTATATTTTTTAATCGAAACTGTGTTCCAATCTGTAGAAACCACAAATCAGGCCTATTGTTCCAAAAAGGTGGAATTTTAATTGATATCAGAGAGGCTTGCTGAGTAGGATCAGCAGCGGCGGGATTTGGAGGATCGGGTGGTGAAACTGAATTACTTCCACCAACATCTCCAGTGGTTTTGTCATCAAGTGGCATTGTGTAAAAAACGATAGAATATTAACGCGGGAAATATGTACTACATATACTAAACGTAACGATCGGGAGGAGAGAAACGGGATTCTAAAACAACTGTACACAATCTTAGCGCTCTTTATAATGTAATGAAACTGTTACTAACCGACCGGCAATATCTCCGTACGCAAGGCAAGAAACGGAATTCCAAAACAACCGTATCTACGTTTAACGTAACTGTAGATAACAACGTGACTATGATAACCGCTTTATAATTAACAACCGCGACCAACCGATATACCTAACCTTTTATTTAAAATTCAAATAATTCCAAGAAAGAAAAATCAATTTTTAAATAATCAATAGTAATTATAATTACAATAATAATTTTTATTATTTATTAAAATTATTTTGAAATTGGAAATTTTTTTTTTTTTTTTAATAACTTTACTCACTGTACCACTGTATAAATGTTATGTTGATTGGTGTTTGTATTTGATGAGTTGAGTTTTGCTGTGGTTGCGGTATTTAATAAACCGATTGCTGGTTAGATGTGACTTCGCTATTGGTTGTTGTATATGGTTACTGATGTTCTTCTAGTTGACGCAACCAAGAAAAATAATTGTCTGGACTTCTGGGCGGCTACTTTGGCGATGAGTTCCACTGGATCACTGGCCAGAACTTTGTTCTTGCTGCGTGGTATTTTTGGACGGTGCTCTGATGTTGTCTTTTCTTCGTTGGTAATAGAGACGACTGTGGTGCATATGTATGTATGCGTATGCACTTTTTGGATGATTAACTTGGTGTATGAGGCGATGACAACTGATGACGATGAAGTTCTTCTGAGGCGATGGTGGTGGTGGTTTTTTATATACTTTGATATGTATATATATAGCGACGCAAAATAGTTTTGATGTAGCTGGCGACTACGATTTGGCTGATATAGTCTGCACGACACATGTGGTGGTGATTGCAAAAATCACGTGGTTGATTGATGGTGACCAATTGGCTGATGGTCTGCAGTCTGCACGACGTATGTGGTGGTGATTGCAAAAAATCACGTCTTTGATGTAAGTATATCTGACGACGATTTGGTTGATATGGTCTGCAAGACGCACGTGGTGGTGGTTGTAAAATTACGTCTTTGACGTAGTTGACGACGGCGATGTCGGTGTCGGGGTCACCAATTTGTGCCCTGGTTATTTGGCACAACACTTTGCACTACTAATTAAATTGAAAAGTTTTCTTTTTATTTAATATTTAAATAATTTCTTTATTTTAACTTTAATTAATACTACAATGGAATAAATTAAATATAAAGGCTTCGACATTCTCACGCGGAGTGAACAGGGCTTTTTGAATCCTGAGGGAACGGATTGTACCAAGTACTGCTGACGTTTGGTTCATAGCATAAGCGCTGTGGCATAAAAGCGCTGTGATTTCGTGTCCCTCTTCGAATTCGCAATTATTGCACTTCGAAATTGCATCGGGATGTAACCTTTCGATGGGCCTGTATCCTAATAAGTTCTCATTTACGGTACAATTGGGGGGTAGCCACCCAGCTGGAAACGGGTTCCAGTCAGTCCTATTTGCGACAGGCATGGTCTTCTGTCGATTTATGAGTTTGGACGTAATATACGGTGAAATGTAGCACTCGTATATATTGTGGTTTGTTGCAGTAGGTATGCCAAAAGTTCCAGAGCGAGCGCCTTCTGCGCGTTGGCTAGCAGCCAAATTACCTCTGGGTACTGCAATTTCAGGGAGGTTTAAATAAACCTTATCACCAGAAGGGGTGATGCTGGATCCTAGGCCTACGATATAATCGAAGATTGGAGTTGGAATGTTTAACTCGTCGCTATTAATAGCCATTAGCGGATCCATAAGGCTTTGAAGGGATCGTACCTTTTGTACATACTTCCCTTGAGTGAGGATATGCGCAGTTAAGAATTCAGTCATTGAATGCTGAAATATGGCATACGGGAGCGATCTGCTCAACCGCTGGTCCTCCACCAGCATGCGGTCATAAACTTGCCGCACTAACGGGATAAATCCCGCGAAATCGAAGTTGTGGGCCACTGTTTTTAAAGTGGGCTTACTACCACGGCCGTTACCCTCATACATTATTTCGTCTCGAGGTGGCGTTTCAATGGTCGAAGGGCGTATATCAGGAGCCATTCTTGGCTTATTTTTCCAATTTTGGGACCTAGCGTTGCTCTTCCTAGCTGGAGCCCTTTCCACAGCATCGTTATATGCTTCATCCCTTTCGTATTCTTCGTTCCAAAAAGGGGTAAGTGATGACATCTTCTCATCAATTGCCCTTTCCTTGTGGGCAGAGACTCTTCGAACGTCTCTCATTCTCATCCTGTTTCCGGATGATGTAGTTGCGGGTTGACCACGCTGTTGTGACTTTTTTACGTAGCTAGTCATGCTGGATTACACCTTAGGCTTCGTTTAAATATATATTTTTGCGTCTTAAAACGATTTAAATTTTAAGACATCTAGTGTCGTCGAAGCCAAGGTACAAACTGAGAACTAATAAAAAGGAAATGCCCTGGCGGCAATTAGTTTTTTGTACAGTAAGAAGCAAGAATATTAGGCAGGGATGTAGTGTAATATAAGTTGCTCGTGTAGACGCTACAAAGTGACACTCCGTCAATGAAACAGCAGTATATACCCTCATGAGCAAGGGCAGTAAATCATTATAAAAAAATTCAGCCACGAGGCGTCTATCAAAAATTGTCAAAGCAGGCTATACACTGCGGCCTCAGTATTTCATAGGCTATCGTTAAGTAAACACATGTACAACTGATTTAATGTCTCAATAAAGAATTCAATTCAAATTTATTCATGTAGACACCTCTGCACATAGCCATATGCTTGTTCGTCACGTAGGCACTGTGACTGTATATCTAACATATACTTTGTCCGTTATGCAGGCACGCGGCGCTCAAGGAAATGAAAGTTTTTTTTTAGGTTTTATATTATTAATATTTTCATATTTCGCCCGTCACGTAAGCACTACAAAAGATGGGGATTTTTCTGATCGTGTCCTCTTATTTCAATACACTCTTTTTTTTCGCTGTCGCGGCGACATTAATATTTTAGGGATAATGCCTTTTTCAGTTCACAATCCCGGCTAGAGCCCCCAAAATGTAGGATATAATTAAAATAAAAAAACACTCCAAAAATTAAAATATATCTAAAAGAAATTAAAAAACCTAAAAAGTTGTAACCACAAAAAAGGTATTATATCGAAGTGTCAACCCCAATCGATATTCACCGCTGCTGTCAAAAAATATTTGTACCACCGATAAATTATAGGTATGAAAAAGACCACACTATATTCCCTCAATGCAAAATAAATTCAAAATGGATGCAAAAGAATAAAAATATAACAAAAACAACCTAAATAATTTCAGTGTCAATTAAATATAAATCAAACACGAAAAGCCTTACTCCTTTGTTTACCACCCACTTCTTGAATTTTCCTTCGATGAAACCACTCGACAAATGACCAATTTTCCACAAAAGGTTTCCCAATACAACTTTGAAGCACTACTTCCACGAAAAAGGGTAAATCACTTTTTACCTAAAAAAAAAAAGCAACTTGATTTTTAAGCCAACACAATAAAACAGTGATCAACGAAATGCAATTCGTGGATTTTTTTTTCAGCAAATGGTACATATAAGTAGACCCCACGTTTGGACGTCAAATTGTTGCAAAATTATCAAACGCGATCTTAATTCTTGTTTGTTATAAAATTTACTTTTATGATGGCGGAAATTTTAATCCGCAAAGTCTAATTTAAGTATAAATTTAACAAATAATTTCACTTAAATTGAAACAATCAAAGAAATATAAATCAAAAGCCACTCGAAAAATTGCCAATTTTCCACAACAGGTTTACCAATCCAACTTTGAAGCACTAGTTCCACAAAACAGGGTAAATCACTTTTTACCTAAATGAAAAGAAAAACAACACCACGTAAATTTCTTTTTATTAAAAAAAAAAAGTGCGCAACGAAATGCAATTCGTGAATTTTTTTTTTCAGTAAACGATACACACAAGGGAACCCCACGTTTGGACGCCAAATTGTTGCAAAATTATCAAACGCGATCTTTGTTTTAGATCCGATTTAAATAAAAAGACAACGATATTTTAAATATTGAAATTTCATGGATTTTACTGCCGGCTCATTAATCCCTCCTAGGTGAGGTGCCGCCGGGGTCATAAAATGCCACTCGGTACCTTTATGGTGAAGATGCTCCCGCACTTCTTTATCTGAAAAGACTTAAAGCTTTATTTAGTTCTTTAGATACTCCAACAAATGCTGTCCCGTTATCACTAAACATCTTTTCACATCTCCCCCTTCTTGCTATGAATCTCTCAAAACACGCAATAAATGCTAGGGAAGATAAATCTCCTACGATCTCAATATGTACTGCTCGATTAAAAATTGTAGTTTTGAAATTTTGTCGCGGATAAATAGGCGGCGCGAAAAGTTTGCCTCACTCAAAGCCGCATTTGAGATTTGGCGCACTAGTTTTTTGGCGTTTTGTTTGCATCCGATTTAAACGAACAGGACTGTTTTGAACAATTTCTCGCGTTAACTCCAAATTTTTTATGAAACCAGCAAATCGACCTATTTTCGTCCGTTCTACTATTAGACCTGTACCTATTTTTCGACCTATCCCGGGAAAAGTTTCTAGACGTCCTGTTAAAATGATTTGATCGTGGATAATTGACTTCGAGTTGCTCAATGCGATAAATCAGTTTTTGAAGGAGATCGTTGTTAAGATTTGTGTTGTGTGGAGCATTAACTTGATCCACTTGAGGTCCTAAGGATGAGTCATGTAGTCTGTCTGCAAGAGTAAAAAGTTCGTTTTGTGACTGAGAATTTTCAACCGCCATAAGACAAACGCGTATTGACGGAGGTAGCCGGTTAAGCCAAAGTTTTCTTACTAGAGGTGGATTGACTAAGTTGTTTCCACTTGCAAGACTCTCCATGTTCCTATACAGTTCGGACGGTTTCAAATCTCCCAACTCGATCTTGTTTAACAGTGCGTCTAGACGTCGTTCTTCACTTTCCCTATTCCGTTCAAGCAAATGTTTCTTTAAATTTTCGTACTTTTCGTTTGTTGGGGGTGAAACGAGTATATCTGCCACTGATTCCATTGTCTGGTTGTTTAATGAAGCTACTAAATAATCGTATTTGGTATTTGACGCGGTTATATTTTTTAATCGAAACTGTGTTCCAATCTGTAGAAACCACAAATCAGGCCTATTGTTCCAAAAAGGTGGAATTTTAATTGATATCAGAGAGGCTTGCTGAGTAGGATCAGCAGCGGCGGGATTTGGAGGATCGGGTGGTGAAACTGAATTACTTCCACCAACATCTCCAGTGGTTTTGTCATCAAGTGGCATTGTGTAAAAAACGATAGGAGGAGAGAAACGGGATTCTAAAACAACTGTACACAATCTTAGCGCTCTTTATAATGTAATGAAACTGTTACTAACCGACCGGCAATATCTCCGTACGCAAGGCAAGAAACGGAATTCCAAAACAACCGTATCTACGTTTAACGTAACTGTAGATAACAACGTGACTATGATAACCGCTTTATAATTAACAACCGCGACCAACCGATATACCTAACCTTTTATTTAAAATTCAAATAATTCCAAGAAAGAAAAATCAATTTTTAAATAATCAATAGTAATTATAATTACAATAATAATTTTTATTATTTATTAAAATTATTTTGAAATTGGAAATTTTTTTTTTTTTTTAAATAACTTTACTCACTGTACCACTGTATAAATGTTATGTTGATTGGTGTTTGTATTTGATGAGTTGAGTTTTGCTGTGGTTGCGGTATTTAATAAACCGATTGCTGGTTAGATGTGACTTCGCTATTGGTTGTTGTATATGGTTACTGATGTTCTTCTAGTTGACGCAACCAAGAAAAATAATTGTCTGGACTTCTGGGCGGCTACTTTGGCGATGAGTTCCACTGGATCACTGGCCAGAACTTTGTTCTTGCTGCGTGGTATTTTTGGACGGTGCTCTGATGTTGTCTTTTCTTCGTTGGTAATAGAGACGACTGTGGTGCATATGTATGTATGCGTATGCACTTTTTGGATGATTAACTTGGTGTATGAGGCGATGACGACTGATGACGATGAAGTTCTTCTGAGGCGATGGTGGTGGTGGTTTTTTATATACTTTGATATGTATATATATAGCGACGCAAAATAGTTTTGATGTAGCTGGCGACGACGATTTGGCTGATATAGTCTGCACGACACATGTGGTGGTGATTGCAAAAATCACGTGGTTGATTGATGGTGACCAATTGGCTGATGGTCTGCAGTCTGCACGACGTATGTGGTGGTGATTGCAAAAAATCACGTCTTTGATGTAAGTATATCTGACGACGATTTGGTTGATATGGTCTGCAAGACGCACGTGGTGGTGGTTGTAAAATTACGTCTTTGACGTAGTTGACGACGGCGATGTCGGTGTCGGGGTCACCAATTTGTGCCCTGGTTATTTGGCACAACACTTTGCACTACTAATTAAATTGAAAAGTTTTCTTTTTATTTAATATTTAAATAATTTCTTTATTTTAACTTTAATTAATACTACAATGGAATAAATTAAATATAAAGGCTTCGACATTCTCACGCGGAGTGAACAGGGCTTTTTGAATCCTGAGGGAACGGATTGTACCAAGTACTGCTGACGTTTGGTTCATAGCATAAGCGCTGTGGCATAAAAGCGCTGTGATTTCGTGTCCCTCTTCGAATTCGCAATTATTGCACTTCGAAATTGCATCGGGATGTAACCTTTCGATGGGCCTGTATCCTAATAAGTTCTCATTTACGGTACAATTGGGGGGTAGCCACCCAGCTGGAAACGGGTTCCAGTCAGTCCTATTTGCGACAGGCATGGTCTTCTGTCGATTTATGAGTTTGGACGTAATATACGGTGAAATGTAGCACTCGTATATATTGTGGTTTGTTGCAGTAGGTATGCCAAAAGTTCCAGAGCGAGCGCCTTCTGCGCGTTGGCTAGCAGCCAAATTACCTCTGGGTACTGCAATTTCAGGGAGGTTTAAATAAACCTTATCACCAGAAGGGGTGATGCTGGATCCTAGGCCTACGATATAATCGAAGATTGGAGTTGGAATGTTTAACTCGTCGCTATTCATAGCCATTAGCGGATCCATAAGGCTTTGAAGGGATCGTACCTTTTGTACATACTTCCCTTGAGTGAGGATATGCGCAGTTAAGAATTCAGTCATTGAATGCTGAAATATGGCATACGGGAGCGATCTGCTCAACCGCTGGTCCTCCACCAGCATGCGGTCATAAACTTGCCGCACTAACGGGATAAATCCCGCGAAATCGAAGTTGTGGGCCACTGTTTTTAAAGTGGGCTTACTACCACGGCCGTTACCCTCATACATTATTTCGTCTCGAGGTGGCGTTTCAATGGTCGAAGGGCGTATATCAGGAGCCATTCTTGGCTTATTTTTCCAATTTTGGGACCTAGCGTTGCTCTTCCTAGCTGGAGCCCTTTCCACAGCATCGTTATATGCTTCATCCCTTTCGTATTCTTCGTTCCAAAAAGGGGTAAGTGATGACATCTTCTCATCAATTGCCCTTTCCTTGTGGGCAGAGACTCTTCGAACGTCTCTCATTCTCATCCTGTTTCCGGATGATGTAGTTGCGGGTTGACCACGCTGTTGTGACTTTTTTACGTAGCTAGTCATGCTGGATTACACCTTAGGCTTCGTTTAAATATATATTTTTGCGTCTTAAAACGATTTAAATTTTAAGACATCTAGTGTCGTCGAAGCCAAGGTACAAACTGAGAACTAATAAAAAGGAAATGCCCTGGCGGCAATTAGTTTTTTGTACAGTAAGAAGCAAGAATATTAGGCAGGGATGTAGTGTAATATAAGTTGCTCGTGTAGACGCTACAAAGTGACACTCCGTCAATGAAACAGCAGTATATACCCTCATGAGCAAGGGCAGTAAATCATTATAAAAAAATTCAGCCACGAGGCGTCTATCAAAAATTGTCAAAGCAGGCTATACACTGCGGCCTCAGTATTTCATAGGCTATCGTTAAGTAAACACATGTACAACTGATTTAATGTCTCAATAAAGAATTCAATTCAAATTTATTCATGTAGACACCTCTGCACATAGCCATATGCTTGTTCGTCACGTAGGCACTGTGACTGTATATCTAACATATACTTTGTCCGTTATGCAGGCACGCGGCGCTCAAGGAAATGAAAGTTTTTTTTTAGGTTTTATATTATTAATATTTTCATATTTCGCCCGTCACGTAAGCACTACAAAAGATGGGGATTTTTCTGATCGTGTCCTCTTATTTCAATACACTCTTTTTTTTCGCTGTCGCGGCGACATTAATATTTTAGGGATAATGCCTTTTTCAGTTCACAATCCCGGCTAGAGCCCCCAAAATGTAGGATATAATTAAAATAAAAAAACACTCCAAAAATTAAAATATATCTAAAAGAAATTAAAAAACCTAAAAAGTTGTAACCACAAAAAAGGTATTATATCGAAGTGTCAACCCCAATCGATATTCACCGCTGCTGTCAAAAAATATTTGTACCACCGATAAATTATAGGTATGAAAAAGACCACACTATATTCCCTCAATGCAAAATAAATTCAAAATGGATGCAAAAGAATAAAAATATAACAAAAACAACCTAAATAATTTCAGTGTCAATTAAATATAAATCAAACACGAAAAGCCTTACTCCTTTGTTTACCACCCACTTCTTGAATTTTCCTTCGATGAAACCACTCGACAAATGACCAATTTTCCACAAAAGGTTTCCCAATACAACTTTGAAGCACTACTTCCACGAAAAAGGGTAAATCACTTTTTACCTAAAAAAAAAAAGCAACTTGATTTTTAAGCCAACACAATAAAACAGTGATCAACGAAATGCAATTCGTGGATTTTTTTTTCAGCAAATGGTACATATAAGTAGACCCCACGTTTGGACGTCAAATTGTTGCAAAATTATCAAACGCGATCTTAATTCTTGTTTGTTATAAAATTTACTTTTATGATGGCGGAAATTTTAATCCGCAAAGTCTAATTTAAGTATAAATTTAACAAATAATTTCACTTAAATTGAAACAATCAAAGAAATATAAATCAAAAGCCACTCGAAAAATTGCCAATTTTCCACAACAGGTTTACCAATCCAACTTTGAAGCACTAGTTCCACAAAACAGGGTAAATCACTTTTTACCTAAATGAAAAGAAAAACAACACCACGTAAATTTCTTTTTATTAAAAAAAAAAAAGTGCGCAACGAAATGCAATTCGTGAATTTTTTTTTTCAGTAAACGATACACACAAGGGAACCCCACGTTTGGACGCCAAATTGTTGCAAAATTATCAAACGCGATCTTTGTTTTAGATCCGATTTAAATAAAAAGACAACGATATTTTAAATATTGAAATTTCATGGATTTTACTGCCGGCTCATTAATCCCTCCTAGGTGAGGTGCCGCCGGGGTCATAAAATGCCACTCGGTACCTTTATGGTGAAGATGCTCCCGCACTTCTTTATCTGAAAAGACTTAAAGCTTTATTTAGTTCTTTAGATACTCCAACAAATGCTGTCCCGTTATCACTAAACATCTTTTCACATCTCCCCCTTCTTGCTATGAATCTCTCAAAACACGCAATAAATGCTAGGGAAGATAAATCTCCTACGATCTCAATATGTACTGCTCGATTAAAAATTGTAGTTTTGAAATTTTGTCGCGGATAAATAGGCGGCGCGAAAAGTTTGCCTCACTCAAAGCCGCATTTGAGATTTGGCGCACTAGTTTTTTGGCGTTTTGTTTGCATCCGATTTAAACGAACAGGACTGTTTTGAACAATTTCTCGCGTTAACTCCAAATTTTTTATGAAACCAGCAAATCGACCTATTTTCGTCCGTTCTACTATTAGACCTGTACCTATTTTTCGACCTATCCCGGGAAAAGTTTCTAGACGTCCTGTTAAAATGATTTGATCGTGGATAATTGACTTCGAGTTGCTCAATGCGATAAATCAGTTTTTGAAGGAGATCGTTGTTAAGATTTGTGTTGTGTGGAGCATTAACTTGATCCACTTGAGGTCCTAAGGATGAGTCATGTAGTCTGTCTGCAAGAGTAAAAAGTTCGTTTTGTGACTGAGAATTTTCAACCGCCATAAGACAAACGCGTATTGACGGAGGTAGCCGGTTAAGCCAAAGTTTTCTTACTAGAGGTGGATTGACTAAGTTGTTTCCACTTGCAAGACTCTCCATGTTCCTATACAGTTCGGACGGTTTCAAATCTCCCAACTCGATCTTGTTTAACAGTGCGTCTAGACGTCGTTCTTCACTTTCCCTATTCCGTTCAAGCAAATGTTTCTTTAAATTTTCGTACTTTTCGTTTGTTGGGGGTGAAACGAGTATATCTGCCACTGATTCCATTGTCTGGTTGTTTAATGAAGCTACTAAATAATCGTATTTGGTATTTGACGCGGTTATATTTTTTAATCGAAACTGTGTTCCAATCTGTAGAAACCACAAATCAGGCCTATTGTTCCAAAAAGGTGGAATTTTAATTGATATCAGAGAGGCTTGCTGAGTAGGATCAGCAGCGGCGGGATTTGGAGGATCGGGTGGTGAAACTGAATTACTTCCACCAACATCTCCAGTGGTTTTGTCATCAAGTGGCATTGTGTAAAAAACGATAGAATATTAACGCGGGAAATATGTACTACATATACTAAACGTAACGATCGGGAGGAGAGAAACGGGATTCTAAAACAACTGTACACAATCTTAGCGCTCTTTATAATGTAATGAAACTGTTACTAACCGACCGGCAATATCTCCGTACGCAAGGCAAGAAACGGAATTCCAAAACAACCGTATCTACGTTTAACGTAACTGTAGATAACAACGTGACTATGATAACCGCTTTATAATTAACAACCGCGACCAACCGATATACCTAACCTTTTATTTAAAATTCAAATAATTCCAAGAAAGAAAAATCAATTTTTAAATAATCAATAGTAATTATAATTACAATAATAATTTTTATTATTTATTAAAATTATTTTGAAATTGGAAATTTTTTTTTTTTTTTAAATAACTTTACTCACTGTACCACTGTATAAATGTTATGTTGATTGGTGTTTGTATTTGATGAGTTGAGTTTTGCTGTGGTTGCGGTATTTAATAAACCGATTGCTGGTTAGATGTGACTTCGCTATTGGTTGTTGTATATGGTTACTGATGTTCTTCTAGTTGACGCAACCAAGAAAAATAATTGTCTGGACTTCTGGGCGGCTACTTTGGCGATGAGTTCCACTGGATCACTGGCCAGAACTTTGTTCTTGCTGCGTGGTATTTTTGGACGGTGCTCTGATGTTGTCTTTTCTTCGTTGGTAATAGAGACGACTGTGGTGCATATGTATGTATGCGTATGCACTTTTTGGATGATTAACTTGGTGTATGAGGCGATGACGACTGATGACGATGAAGTTCTTCTGAGGCGATGGTGGTGGTGGTTTTTTATATACTTTGATATGTATATATATAGCGACGCAAAATAGTTTTGATGTAGCTGGCGACGACGATTTGGCTGATATAGTCTGCACGACACATGTGGTGGTGATTGCAAAAATCACGTGGTTGATTGATGGTGACCAATTGGCTGATGGTCTGCAGTCTGCACGACGTATGTGGTGGTGATTGCAAAAAATCACGTCTTTGATGTAAGTATATCTGACGACGATTTGGTTGATATGGTCTGCAAGACGCACGTGGTGGTGGTTGTAAAATTACGTCTTTGACGTAGTTGACGACGGCGATGTCGGTGTCGGGGTCACCAATTTGTGCCCTGGTTATTTGGCACAACACTTTGCACTACTAATTAAATTGAAAAGTTTTCTTTTTATTTAATATTTAAATAATTTCTTTATTTTAACTTTAATTAATACTACAATGGAATAAATTAAATATAAAGGCTGCGACATTCTCACGCGGAGTGAACAGGGCTTTTTGAATCCTGAGGGAACGGATTGTACCAAGTACTGCTGACGTTTGGTTCATAGCATAAGCGCTGTGGCATAAAAGCGCTGTGATTTCGTGTCCCTCTTCGAATTCGCAATTATTGCACTTCGAAATTGCATCGGGATGTAACCTTTCGATGGGCCTGTATCCTAATAAGTTCTCATTTACGGTACAATTGGGGGGTAGCCACCCAGCTGGAAACGGGTTCCAGTCAGTCCTATTTGCGACAGGCATGGTCTTCTGTCGATTTATGAGTTTGGACGTAATATACGGTGAAATGTAGCACTCGTATATATTGTGGTTTGTTGCAGTAGGTATGCCAAAAGTTCCAGAGCGAGCGCCTTCTGCGCGTTGGCTAGCAGCCAAGTTACCTCTGGGTACTGCAATTTCAGGGAGGTTTAAATAAACCTTATCACCAGAAGGGGTGATGCTGGATCCTAGGCCTACGATATAATCGAAGATTGGAGTTGGAATGTTTAACTCGTCGCTATTAATAGCCATTAGCGGATCCATAAGGCTTTGAAGGGATCGTACCTTTTGTACATACTTCCCTTGAGTGAGGATATGCGCAGTTAAGAATTCAGTCATTGAATGCTGAAATATGGCATACGGGAGCGATCTGCTCAACCGCTGGTCCTCCACCAGCATGCGGTCATAAACTTGCCGCACTAACGGGATAAATCCCGCGAAATCGAAGTTGTGGGCCACTGTTTTTAAAGTGGGCTTACTACCACGGCCGTTACCCTCATACATTATTTCGTCTCGAGGTGGCGTTTCAATGGTCGAAGGGCGTATATCAGGAGCCATTCTTGGCTTATTTTTCCAATTTTGGGACCTAGCGTTGCTCTTCCTAGCTGGAGCCCTTTCCACAGCATCGTTATATGCTTCATCCCTTTCGTATTCTTCGTTCCAAAAAGGGGTAAGTGATGACATCTTCTCATCAATTGCCCTTTCCTTGTGGGCAGAGACTCTTCGAACGTCTCTCATTCTCATCCTGTTTCCGGATGATGTAGTTGCGGGTTGACCACGCTGTTGTGACTTTTTTACGTAGCTAGTCATGCTGGATTACACCTTAGGCTTCGTTTAAATATATATTTTTGCGTCTTAAAACGATTTAAATTTTAAGACATCTAGTGTCGTCGAAGCCAAGGTACAAACTGAGAACTAATAAAAAGGAAATGCCCTGGCGGCAATTAGTTTTTTGTACAGTAAGAAGCAAGAATATTAGGCAGGGATGTAGTGTAATATAAGTTGCTCGTGTAGACGCTACAAAGTGACACTCCGTCAATGAAACAGCAGTATATACCCTCATGAGCAAGGGCAGTAAATCATTATAAAAAAATTCAGCCACGAGGCGTCTATCAAAAATTGTCAAAGCAGGCTATACACTGCGGCCTCAGTATTTCATAGGCTATCGTTAAGTAAACACATGTACAACTGATTTAATGTCTCAATAAAGAATTCAATTCAAATTTATTCATGTAGACACCTCTGCACATAGCCATATGCTTGTTCGTCACGTAGGCACTGTGACTGTATATCTAACATATACTTTGTCCGTTATGCAGGCACGCGGCGCTCAAGGAAATGAAAGTTTTTTTTTAGGTTTTATATTATTAATATTTTCATATTTCGCCCGTCACGTAAGCACTACAAAAGATGGGGATTTTTCTGATCGTGTCCTCTTATTTCAATACACTCTTTTTTTTCGCTGTCGCGGCGACATTAATATTTTAGGGATAATGCCTTTTTCAGTTCACAATCCCGGCTAGAGCCCCCAAAATGTAGGATATAATTAAAATAAAAAAACACTCCAAAAATTAAAATATATCTAAAAGAAATTAAAAAACCTAAAAAGTTGTAACCACAAAAAAGGTATTATATCGAAGTGTCAACCCCAATCGATATTCACCGCTGCTGTCAAAAAATATTTGTACCACCGATAAATTATAGGTATGAAAAAGACCACACTATATTCCCTCAATGCAAAATAAATTCAAAATGGATGCAAAAGAATAAAAATATAACAAAAACAACCTAAATAATTTCAGTGTCAATTAAATATAAATCAAACACGAAAAGCCTTACTCCTTTGTTTACCACCCACTTCTTGAATTTTCCTTCGATGAAACCACTCGACAAATGACCAATTTTCCACAAAAGGTTTCCCAATACAACTTTGAAGCACTACTTCCACGAAAAAGGGTAAATCACTTTTTACCTAAAAAAAAAAAGCAACTTGATTTTTAAGCCAACACAATAAAACAGTGATCAACGAAATGCAATTCGTGGATTTTTTTTTCAGCAAATGGTACATATAAGTAGACCCCACGTTTGGACGTCAAATTGTTGCAAAATTATCAAACGCGATCTTAATTCTTGTTTGTTATAAAATTTACTTTTATGATGGCGGAAATTTTAATCCGCAAAGTCTAATTTAAGTATAAATTTAACAAATAATTTCACTTAAATTGAAACAATCAAAGAAATATAAATCAAAAGCCACTCGAAAAATTGCCAATTTTCCACAACAGGTTTACCAATCCAACTTTGAAGCACTAGTTCCACAAAACAGGGTAAATCACTTTTTACCTAAATGAAAAGAAAAACAACACCACGTAAATTTCTTTTTATTAAAAAAAAAAAGTGCGCAACGAAATGCAATTCGTGAATTTTTTTTTTCAGTAAACGATACACAAGGGAACCCCACGTTTGGACGCCAAATTGTTGCAAAATTATCAAACGCGATCTTTGTTTTAGATCCGATTTAAATAAAAAGACAACGATATTTTAAATATTGAAATTTCATGGATTTTACTGCCGGCTCATTAATCCCTCCTAGGTGAGGTGCCGCCGGGGTCATAAAATGCCACTCGGTACCTTTATGGTGAAGATGCTCCCGCACTTCTTTATCTGAAAAGACTTAAAGCTTTATTTAGTTCTTTAGATACTCCAACAAATGCTGTCCCGTTATCACTAAACATCTTTTCACATCTCCCCCTTCTTGCTATGAATCTCTCAAAACACGCAATAAATGCTAGGGAAGATAAATCTCCTACGATCTCAATATGTACTGCTCTAGTTCTTAGGCATACAAATATTGCGACCCAACATTTTCTCCGAATTCTTGTTACTCCATTGGCCACTTTCAATTCGAAAGGGCCTGCATAATATACTCCTGTAGCTACAAACGGTTTCCCTACCTGTACCCGTTCTGATGGTAACTCCGCCATCAATTGCCCCTCCATTCGTGCAATTAAACGAGCACAAACAACGCATTTATGAATGTGGTTCCGTAGACCACTACGCAATTTTGGTATCCAGTACCTTTGTCTAATGAACTGCATCATTACTTGGACGCCTCCATGTTTTGTCTCCCTATGAGCATAATCAATCACCAATTCAGATAACCTTGAACCGTTCGCGATGAGAACTGGTTTCAACCCCTCTATTGAACTCCTCTCCTTCTCCGCTAAATATCTACCTGATTTCAATGCTGTGATCTCTTTTTGGTAGTGCTCCTGTTGGTTTCTCCGTTGGAACAGATGTTCCATAGCAGATGTTCCATAGCAAACGCCTGCTCTTTCAAAGTAGGCGGTTCTACAGTCCGTTGGGTCCCCCCTCCTCCAGGTTCTCGTTTTCTCCTTTTCGACTTTTGTTTCAGCTCCTTCCTCCTTTCCATACAATTTTCAATAAATCTCCCGACATAGCTAGAATATTAATTGCTTGCTCTAGTTTGCTAGTATACTCCAATAGTGGTACGCTCGACTTAGAACCTCTAAGTCTTATGTGAAGCGGTAAGATACACATTTGGATTTTGTTTTATTATTTTAAAATAGCTTCGTACGTCTCTCCCTCTTACCCGTTGATTTCTTTTCAGAAGCGGTTTCTCCCTCCTCGTGTGTTCTCCTGCTTTTGGCTGGTTTGCCTTCCAGTCATAACTTCCTCTTCATTTGAAAGTTCTCCTTCCTTGCCGACTCCGCTCTCAACGTTAGAATACTCTTCAATCCCTGGATCCCCTTGACAACTCGCATCTCTACATTTTATTCCGGGGCAGTCTTCCTTTCTGTGTCCTTTTCTTAGACAATTCGGGCATATTTTTCTCCGAGAAACAAAGTCCTTTCTGGCTCCCAAGTTTAATGACAAGAACTCCGGACAATGGAATAAGGCATGGGAATCCTTTCCACACGCTTCGCATGGCACTTTGTAGTACTGTCCTCTCGAAGTTCCCTTGGATGTCGAGGGCTCGATTTTCCGATTTTTCTCCGTCTCCGGGGCTCCTGTTGATACCTGGCGGTGGCTCCATACCGCTTTGGAATTCTCCAAGGCTCCTGCCTGTTTGTCCAAAAAACCCAGCATCTCCGATACGTGGTGTCTCCGACGATCTCTGCAACTCCCATTGCTTCTTTGTCTCCGGGTCTAAACGGTCGTGCAGCCCTAGCACAAAGACCAAGTCCCAATGCTCCACTGGTACGTTCAAGGACCTCAACTGGCGGATGGTTTCATGCGTGACGTTCGCCATCCTCTGCACATCGTTCGCCGACGGCCTCTCCTGCAACACAGGTAACCTGTAAAATTGGTTGAGATGCTCCGTTGTAATATGGTATGGCTTTTCATACAGCTGGGCGAGCCTCTCCCAGGCCTCCTTATAACTCTCCTGGCTGAGGTGACTTTCGCCCAGAGCTTTTGCTGCTTTTCCGGTCAGTGACTTCTTCAAATACGAGTATTTATAAGCAGCTGAGATGCAATCGTTGTCAAGAATGGCGGCCTTAAAACGATCGCGGAAGCCTATCCACTTCAAGAGACTCCCCTCGAACTCACCCCATGTATTTTTTATATCGTGCTGTTGGGTAGGCAGTGTTACATTAACGTTTAGTTGCCTTCCAACTTGCACATCGTTAGCTCCAGAGCAGTCCTCGCTTATTGCTTCTCCTTTGCTGCCTTATTTAGCAACCTCCTCATCGTCTCCGCTGCTGCCGCTCGTGTCACGGCTCTTCTGAAGGACACAAAGGCCTTGTCACCTGACTCGCCCTCCGCACAGTGCGTCGATTGTATGCAAAATCAAGATAACTGTGATCAAAAATTGGTTGCTAAATGTAATAAATAGGGGATTTTACTCAATTTGAGGAATTTTCACGCCCCCAACCACGCCCATTTTTGGTAATAAATTGGTTACATGAAAACTTCTAGTACGATAGTGATTTTAATTATTAATATTCTGGTGGGTGAAGAAATTATGAGTTAAAATAGCTCAAATTTCGCCCACTGACACGCCCACTTTTGCTATAAAATTGATTTTTTTTAAATTTTTCGTATGATATTGAAAAAATGTACAAAATTAATGTGTTTGATAAGAAAAATTTATTTGAACAAAAATCCACCCACTGCCACGCCTACAATTGTAAAATGATAAGTTAGAAGCCAAACATTTAAAAAATTTGATGATTATTCGATATACAAAAGTTGTAATATTTTAAAGGTTAGTAGTAAAATATACATTTTTTCAAAGCACAATGACCACAGAATATATCGCATAAAAGATCTTGCAAAATATAATGGATGCTTTTATTGTTGACAAAAATAATTGTTCAAAAAAAGTAATAACAAAAAGAAAAACCGAAAAATAAAAAATTACGAAAAAAGATCACTATCCGAGTCTTCGAGTGTATAAGCGATGGAAGTGACAACGTTTATTTATTTCTGAGCAAGTTGTTGATGCGTGTCTTGCTAAGATTTTCTGATCTTCAGTTTCTAAATTTGATTGCATATTTAATTTTATATCCATAAACTGCAATACACCAGGTACTGGGGCTGTTGAGTTGGAAAACCAAACATCAAAATGCTCTCTGTTTGAACACATTCTGTAAAAAATGCTCGTAAACAAACACTTGTTGCAAGAAAAAGTGCAAGTTGTTGCAAAAAAAACTTACTTTTTTTAAAAAATATGATTGTTTTCTTTCTTTAAATAAAAACACTTTTTTCCCATATGGCACCACACAAAATATATGACTTATCAAAGTCAGTGCTTAACACGAAAAAAGAAGCTTTGAATTGGACTCTCAAAAAAAAATTTAAATTTACATGAAAAAAAAATATGCAGTTAGAATAACTATATTTTCTCTCCTGATTGTGAGGATAGCGAAAAAAATATAGTATGTTCTTTTCTTTTCTTCAGTAAACGCTCTTTCAACCGGTAAGTACAAATCCTACAAATCACTATTTGTTATTTTGCTGATCTTCTGACGATCTCTGACAACAGAAAATTGAACTTTATCATAAATAAACTGTCGATTCATTCATTTAGACTTATTACCTTGAATTTGGCATACTTGCTTCACATTTTTGGCACATTTTTTTTTTTATTTTTTTCCACTAGTCGCCGCACTGTGCTCCGGTTCGCCCAACTTGGGCTCGTGGCTCCTCCGGGTTTTTGCAGCTTCCATGTAAAGAAATAAATTATTTTGTTTTAATTGATGACGAACTCTGATTGTTTACTCGTCCTACCTAATCCCATTATACCCTTTTGAAAATGAAGCCCTATCTGTGTGGTGTGAGTTAATTATTGGTGAAAAAAAAGAAATATCAAAATTCTCGATGGGAAACAAAAATTACATTCCTATGCAATTATGTTCCCCCTCCGTACTATCTCCTTTTAAGGAAAAGAAAAAGAAAGTCTAAATTTACTAATGTGTCTGCGCTGATAGTCTCCAATGTGCTACGCATAACACCTCCCTCCTCTGTATAGTTCTCAAGTCCTCAAGAGAACTAATTACTCCATAAATGTATTTGCGGTCAATGCATCATGCATCCTACATGTGCTATGCTAAATACCTCCCTTTGATTCTTCCTAGAACCATTCTCAAGTCCTCAAGAGAAATAAAATAATTAATAAATGTATTTACGGTCAACGCACTATTGTGCTACGCTAAATACCTCCTTTTCCACTAAAATGAACTTCCATATAAACAGTTCTTTTTACAAATTTAATAAATGTTTTCTTTTTGGCTCCTGCCTTTTTATTTCCTAATAAAATTTCCACTTATCTCCGTTCTAAATTCAATATATTTCTTTTATTTTACTCCGACATTATTTGTTTGCTTTTTCCCGAATTTCTCGCTACCTACGACACACACAGTTTTGCTATTTGCACTAACACAATTATTTCAGTAATTACCTTTATTAATATTTTTCTCCATTGTTTTCCTTTATTTTCTCCGGTATTTAACACTTTTATTTATATTTTATTACTATTTTATTATTATTTTTACTTTTTCACCGCACAACTTTTTTCTCTGCTGTCACAACTTAAAATGAGTTAGCATTCCCATTCAGCCGGTTGCCATTCTTCCATTTCCCCTCCGAAGGAAAAAGATGATGCAAACCATTTTGTGATTGTGTGCCCGTTGAGATTGTCTCTGATTTTTGTTGGTTTGCTCGTTCTCCTTGTGGCTTGTGACGCGCAAAAAAAATAACTGATTATAACCTATTTGGTTTTGATTTCAAAATAAAAGAAAACTTACAAATTTTAGGTTTAATTTAAATTTAATTTACTAATTAGAAAATAAGGGGAACTTTACAAAATCTTACAAAAAAAAATTAGTACAAACAAAGAAATGATGACGTATGACGAGCAGCACAAGCACTCGATCGAGGGGGAAAAACAAGCAAAGATGAATTCACTGGTGCACTTCGAATTATTATTTCGTTTTTTTTTTTTTTTTTTTTTCAGTTTCTTTTTGTTTCGGGGATTTCTCTTTTCTTTCTCTTTTTATAATGCCAGGCGTAGGGACAGAATGAAAAAAATTGGCACAAGTCGGTAAAGTTTTTTTTTTGTTTTATTTTTGGGTAGGTATTTATTTTTTTTGTTGCCTATTGCTTTGCGGCTTATAGGTTTTTTTTTTTGTTCGCCGCAACCGGTTACTGAAGATTATGCTGGTCTCTGCCATACAAATTTCTTGTGGACGTCCTTGTCCGTCAGCAAAAGTGACATCGACATCTATTTTCCGGAATTTAGTTCCATTCCGTAGGAGGTGTAAAAACAATTGTCGTCCTGCAACACTCGTTCTTGCTGCAGTGTCTATATACTCTATTCCTGATTCACCATGACAGAGAAAGGGAATCGTAGGTAAATCAGTACATAGAATCGTTTTTAAGCAATTGAAAGAAACTGATTATGGTCCTTTTGGCAAATCTTTGCATTTGGGACAGTTAGAACGTATAAAGCCTGGTGCCTTGCATTTGAAACAGTGTATTGCTGATTGACTTGTTGATGGAACAATCTTTTTATTTTATATGACCGGCATACTTGCAAAAATTGCATCGCTTCTTTTCAATGCTGGCGTTGTCTGGATCTCTTTGCTGCTTTCTCTCTAGAATAGACGTTTCTACAGCTCTGGCTTTAGCTAGGAAATCTTGAAATGTTTAAAAACTGTCTCTTGCGACACCATCACGTATTTGGATGTTGAGCAATCCATACACCATATTCAACATCATGGATTCCTTAGGAAGTGAAGAAGGAAGCTTCGCAAGTAGGGCCCGTTTTGTTGTTATAAAATCATCTGTTGATTCAGTTTGTTTTTGCTTTGAATCGAAAATCTCCATATAAATCCTATATGCTGGTTTTTCGGGAGCATAAGCATTACGTAGCAGAGAAAGTACCTTGCCACCAGTTAACTGCGCCATCTTTTAAAAGAAGAGGGAAACCTTTTATGGCATCGCCGTCATCAATTCTTTCGACGTCTTTATAAACATTTACTGTAGCTATAAATGCTTCCACTGTGTGGGGAATTTCGTTCACCATTAAATCTGGCAGTACAGTTGCTGAAACTGTTGTTCCTTTGGCAAAGGAGAGGTATAAACCACTAGCTGAGCTTTAATAAAAACGACCTTTATATTTTTTTTTTTGTCAAAATCATCATTGAAAGAAAAAGAAAATGAGCAAATGTGTACACACTTTTTTATTTTACTCACTTATAAACAGCTTCTTTGTTTTTGTAGGCATTATACCTTTGCAGCTAGGTTGTTTAAAAAAATATTTATAGGTATGTGACAAATAGATTTGTCAGCATACAAAACACAACAGCAAATAGGTTGCTATTAAAACTTTTATAAATTTATAAGTAACTAGATATTCACATAATTTTTCAACCACAAAAGTTTGTCTACAATTTGAAATTGTAATTAAAGGTTGCATAGGTAATGCTAAATTCACTTCTTTACTTCACTTCTTCACAAAAAGTATCTCCACAAAAATATATATTCCCTTTATTAAAATCGAACTTTATAGATAGAGTTACGAATTCAAATTAGAGTACAGAATCTCATATTAAGACGGAAACAAAAGAGTTATAAATGTTTTTTGTAAAACAAACAAAAAAACATAAAAGAAGCGCACTTGCCATATTCTTTCTACACACTTTGACTTACCTCCCACTCCCCCCCTTCTAACAGTGGAATATGTCACCACCGAAAACAAAGTGATCGATTTTCCCGACTTAGATTTATAAATACATATTAAGATTATACTAGATACTTACATAATATTTTGGTGCCATTCACTTCACATATCCATTGCTTGGTGCGTATTCCCGTTACAGTGAAATGCATATCACATTCATTCACACAGTAATAATGTTAATCATTGACCAGGATTAACATGTACTTATCTAACGTATTTTTCAACCATTACCTACCTAAGCAAAATTAAATCAAAACAATCCTTCAGCAACGATACCAAACATTTCAATCACGGCGTTGCACCATTGTATTACCCATTTACAACACATGTCGGTGTCTGATTATGTCCACTATGAAAAAAAAATCAAACCTTGTTGAACTTCGTTTCGTTCCACTTTTTATTGTCCAAGATTTACTTTGTTTTATAATGTTTGTATATAAATTTTACTTTATTTGAAATGATATTTGAGGTATGTAATAGCTCATACCCACACGCCTTTCGCACTTCTCTTACTTTGTTTTCATTTTGCCTTTTTTGGTTTACACATTATGGCGGGTTTTTCTTATTATATACTTGGATGTCTGAGGGGACATCTGTCTTTCTCATATTATATTAAGGATTTATACTAATTCTTATCTATACTTATTATATAAAGTAAGAATTTTGTCAGTTTGTTCGTAAATACTTCAATAGCGGACAAACAAACAAAAGTATTACTTTATAAACAATTTATATACTTACCTTTGTGCGTCGAGGTTAATAGTAAAGTAAAACACTTATTTATTTTAAGTAAAGTATCGTAATATTTATTTTAAAACGTACTGGAACCGTCAGACACTCAACCAAGACTAACTCTTATTTTTTATTAATTTCATTGGCACTAAGTATGCAGAGTGCACACTTTGCAATTTGTAATTTATACTTTCGATTGTAACACAAAATATGCGGAGTTCATATTTTGTGTTATTGTTTTGAAATAAACAAAGAAAAAAAAATTAAATAATTTTAGCTGATGCTATAACTGTTAGACTCCATGCAATCCGCATACTTATTCGCGGTGACATCCCGCGGAATGTTAAATTTAACGTGGTTTGTGTTATTTTTTTGTTTTTTGTTTTTCGGCATTTTTTAGATTTTGTTCCCATGAGTAGCTAGAGAAGGGTAGGTCCGCCATATCAGAGCTACGCATGATATGGTAAAGTCATGGTTACTCTTCGATTCGACCTGGTGTCGAAGAGGTTCCGTTAGAATACAGCTAGTATACCCCCTGGCTGCAAACCATCCAATAGGCACGGTTCACTTAACACCCTGGATTAGGGGGGCAGTTCTTAGTTCGTAACTCCTCAAAATCACTACCGGATTGGGACTTTCCAAACCTGTAGGTCAGATGAATCTTTGAAACTTAAGCCTCCGCACCGCGGCAAGGTGACTACCACGCGAAGGCTGATATTCGATGCGAGAATTCTCAGGCGAATCTGGTGAAGCCAGCTCGTTCAGGATGGCGCGTATGTTCATGGGATTTACACAGATGGTAGTGTATTCAAGAGCATCAGGTTGAGACGTGGGCATGACAGAATATCCCATATGATAAACTTTATCATTTGCCTCAATCTTACCCATAGAGTCAAGGATCATAGACATTCGACTTGGGACTTCAGATATGGTATGCAGAACTTCACGTGTTTCATCTTCTACGAATATTCTTTGAAGTGCAGCATTTATAGTTATCGGCTCCACTTGTATTTGTTGTGCTAGAAATATTTTATAATGAGCTAACCACAAGTGAACTCTATACACCTGGTGGATGGTAGCTATCTCGGCTATTGCTGACAACGTCCATGTCGAAGCAGCTCGATCGTAGAATATTGCGGTTGCAAATCCGACTGCGCGGGTGGTGATAGATAACGGTACTGCTCTCTTTTGTACGGTTAACTGTACGCTATTTGCAATTGTTTCTAACTGTTTTGTATCATCTGTTTCAAACAGTTTGTACTTCGTCGCAATGTCTGAAAGTCTTTGTTGTTCGTCCTGCGCGCTTGTCATCTTTCTATATTTTTCCCACCAGATTGCCGATTGGCCGTAGTTGCGGTAGCAACTGGTAAATCATCTTCCTTTTCAATATATTTGTTTTGACGATTCATATTGAAAATTTGTTGGGTCTTCGTTTAATCAGAAACGAAATTTTCCCTAGTTGCTGAGCTAATGAGGAAGTTATAAAATTCAATTGAGACCCTGAATCTAATATGGCTCGACAAGGGATTAATATTCCATTTGCACATGAAATATTAACTATTGCCGTGGCAAGATACACCTCACGACCTTTGAACACGACTCCTAATGAATTATTGAGTGATGATTGAGGCTCACCCACCCGACCAATATTATTATCACACGACTTACCGGATGATTTTATGTGTGGATCCTTTTTTGATGGATAATGCAGCAAAGTATTATGCCGCCCATTGCATGTTTTTACACTTTCCAAGGTGCTGACACGATGAGAAATGATGTCCCCCTTGCAAACAGTTGGTGCATATTTGAAGCTTCCGCACCTTCTGAATGCGTTCTTCCACTGAAAGCCAAATACATTTTTTGCAATTAAAAATCTTGTGATTATTGGATTTACAAAAACTATAAATAGAAACTCCCCTTGAATTCTCAGCAGCGGTAGTTACCACTTTCTTCCTATCATCACGTTGAACTGCTTCCAGGGCTTGGAATCTAGCTTCAACGAATTCCAATAGTTGCGCTAAGGTTGGGCTGCTTCAACCGGATCCCATCCGCTGGTATCGTAGCCGGGGTTCTGGATGGCTTGCATAACTTCCTTAGTTGTGTCATGGAGTCTTTTGAGACTTTTTGGCATTGTCCACGACTATGGAATGTTGAAATAGTCGATTCAACTGTGCCGTTAACAACAGCCTCTTGTTGAATCTGTCCACTAATGTGTTCCATGCCAGCTCATAATTGCTATCGGTGGCATGAAAATGTTGAATTAAAGTATGTGCATCGCCGGTGACATAGGTTTTCAGGAAATATAATTTTTGTGCTGCTGCAATTGGTTGGTTATGTACCATTTGCTTAGAACTGAAGCCAATTGAGATAGCGTCCATCCTTTGGCTACTCTGATAGCGGCTTGACTGCTGTGGTCCCTTTCAGCTTCTCTTCTGGTGTTCCATCTCATCTGCATAATCGGATTTTTGCACCTCCGAAAAAAGTTTCATGATGTCTTCCTTCATTGTCTCGTACACCCCTTTGATCTCGTTGAAATATCCCTTGGTATGATACTCATGATCAGTTTCCAGGGGGTACTTGGCCTTAATATCGACGTCCGTGCTATGGAATATTTCCCATAATTCGTTAAGGCTGGACCAACGATGTTGGAGATATTCCACGGTTTTTCTCCCAGGTCCATTCTTTCGGTAGTTGCGGGCAAGCTTGCAGTTAGCTGTGCGTACCTCCTCCTGTCCTGATGGTCAGTTAGTTGTTTCATTGAAGACATTTTCAGACACCTTTTTTTTTGAAAATTGTTTTTTTATCGTTTTAGTATATCCTTTTGTTTTGTATTAATTGAATCTACAGGCCACTTGACTTTTTTAGTAATGTCCTGTCACGGTCGCCAATTTGTTCACTCAAATTTGTTGGAAATAAAAGAATAACAACCCAAAAAAAAAAAAGAATATCAAAAAACTAGAATTTTATTGAACAAGTCGTGTCGTTGATGGTTCTAATACAACTCAACAACATTATAATTTTATGTTTATGTTTATGTCGTAAAATGGATTTTTGTTTGTGACTTGCACGTTGGTTAATGTAGTTAATGTAGTATGTTTTTAAAAACACATAATTGACTATGTCCTTTATTAATTGAACTGCTAAAGTTGACTACACCATGATGCACATACACATTTAAGATGACTTATAAGCTGATCTGGATCTTTGTGAACCTTATAACACAAAAAGCAAATATACATTTTTGTATTATTCTTCCTTTCAAAGGTATAAAAAATTCATCAATTTGGTGAATAATATTTATACTTTACATTGATTTTTTTTAATTATTTTTTTTTTACTTTGCATTAAAAATTTGTTTTTATTTCACTTTGGCTTGATGTCCGACCGACTTCCTGTCGGTTTCTGGTAACAAAGGTAGGTTCATTGCCAATGTTATTGACTATAAGGTTAGTACTTAGAGTATAATCAAAAAGAGACTACTCTGTCATTTATATTTTTACTGCCCCTTACAGTGTCATGGGCGTTTGCATAACACGCAATTAGGAGGCTGATATTCTGCCGTTTTGCTTCAGCGATAATCCTCTTGAACGTTTCGCCAGGAGGGACAGGGTTGTTGTGGCCAAGATATGCCGACACTATCCAGTAAGACCCATTTTTGGGCTGAAATCAGGGAGTCAATATACATTAGAAATACTTTTAACTAATATGCAGGATCTGGGTTCACCTTTATCCGACGCATACAGCAAGTAGTAATTAGGAGTCCTGAGTCCCTGAATTATAGATTTGGCAATCCATGGTTCCTGGATCAGGACTATTTCCTCTCGGTTTTTGTGAAGACAGAGAAGAAGTGAGGCCGAAGCCTTGATGGAATGTTGAAGATTAATCTGAAGTAGTTGCAGCATGCTAAAGATGCTTCCTGCTTTGAGTCACCATTAGTTTCTAGTTTATCACCTAGTCTTTTGATAATTCTCCTAGAATTCCGCAATTCGCGAGCGCGTTTCAATTTTTTTTTTTTTTTTTTATCGCGACTTGAAGGACCATAATGCTCCAACTCCGATATAATGAAAACACTTCGAATTTTTCTGTGGGAAAAATTCTACAAAAAAACCCACTTTTATTCTCCGTATTTTCTCGAAATATAGAACATATCCTTCAGGGTCGAGACACCGATCCAAATCCAAACTGAAAACTACGTTACAATCTTATATATAATACAGAGAATTGGTAGAGACTCGAAGGGCAGTGTTGCCATTCGTAACAGTTGTAGTCGTTGAAGGATATGCAGTGAAGAATCGTTGCCGCTTGTGCATCACAAATGGATGCTTTCCATTTCATCTTTTTGTTCTCAGAAGAAGATTTCCGATGAAAACAAATGTCGGCTTAATCACAGCACGAATCAGAAATGTCAAGACGCAGCTTTTTGAATCCACAAATGAAATAAAATTAAAATAGAAAATTATGATTAAGTACCAAAATATGTTTATATATTTATAATATAATAAATTAAAAATGCTAATACATTTTTTAAGTTTAAAAAATTAAACTTTATCTTAAACTAACTTAAACTAAACTTCACAGTTTCAACACCAAAATGAACATAAATGATTTTACACATTTGTGGCCTAATTATACTTCTTAAAACAAAGATCTCTTATTCATAGTTATTACTCATATTGATTAATTCTTACGAACTTCACAAATCTGTTTTCTATAATTGAAATTTGAGAACAGATTTTTTTAAGTTCTTAATAATTATAAACTTCGATTATTTAGCATATGGTTCATACGGTGACCTATTTTTTACTCACGGCGGACGGTGTTACTTTTCTTTCAGGCCTTATTCTTATCCACTCCTGAACAAAAAAAAGTTCAGTCCTTTGCCATTGTTATGCATTATGCTCCCTGAAATATTAAATACAATATCGAAAAATGGAGTAAGTCTTTAACTTCCCTCTATATTTTCATTAAAAACATCACCTTTACCTTCACTCCCGGATTCATTAACTTCCCGAAATTTCTTTTTACAAAATCATATTTAAATTTAACATAACCCGTTAAATGATTTTTCGTATCCATTGATTGTCTTTTACAACCAAAAAAAAAAAAAAGATTTCACCATATAATCTTTTTTTTTGTTAATTCCTCAATATAATTTCTTTTTTATTGAATTTATCATACTAAGATTAATCCCTTTAACATTAATTAAATACAAAAATAAATATTCCTCTGAGCATCTGTTATGCCACCAATTTGTAGTTGCGTTTTAAAATAAAAGAAAAGAACACTTTGGTTTATATATAGTTTTAATTTGTTATGCCACCAATTTGTAGTTGCGTTTTAAAATAAAAGAAAAGAACACTTTGGTTTTTATATAGTTTTATTAAATCACTTAAAATATTTTAAAGACAACCGGGCATAGTTTTATTAAATTGCTTAATATATTTTTAAGACAACTGGGCTTCACTAGATATAAAAACTGACTGATGTCTTCTTCCAAAAAATATTCACTCTTGCATTCGTGTTTGACTTTCTTATAGGGAAAGGGATACAAGCACTCGATAAGGGATGATGTGTGATAAGATGCGACGATTAATCGTCGCGCACTGATCTGTGCGTGTGGTTCGTTTAATGTTACAATCTCACATTCTTTCTATTGAATTTGGAGTCATTTCAAGTACATAAACATTTATGACAACGGAAAGATTTTTAATGTGAGGCAATAAATTGATGAATTTATGGTATTCCAGATTATTTTAATCTCACATTTCTTCTAACGGAAAGATTTTAATGTGAGGCAATAAATTCATGACTTTATGGTATTCCATATTGTTTTAATCTCACATTCTTTCTATTGAATTTTGAGTCATTTCGAATGTTTAAGCATTTATGACAACGGCAAGATTTTAGTGCGAGGCAATAAATTAAAGTCTTTATGGTATTCCATAAAGAATAAACTCAGCATAAACTATGTCATCCGATACTCTAAGTTATTTAACATATAGAGTATCTCGAGTGGCCTGATAAGGGTGTTGGATAGGAAGATAGAGGGTTAGGCATAACACATCACCATTTCTCTCAATAAAACCCGAAAGAAACAAAAATATTCTTTCCTCTCTTACTTCAAACAAAATTAATTGTCTATCGTTGCCGTCCCTGTACTCATTTTTATTACTTTTCAAATCACTCAAAAAAAAATGAGATATCGTAATCATTCAAACGATTGTTTGGGCGAACTTCTCGAGAGTTCAATAACCTCTTTACAGATTTTTGTCTTTAATCATATATTCATATAATTCAATACTATTTTAAACATATAATGAAAATCACTTACCAGTCGAGCTCCAAGATGTTGTGCACAGCATGTTGTAGCGATCTGGCGATGTTGAATGGCCACAAAAAAAAAAAAAAAAAATTGATTGTTGAGTCCCCAACATAATACATACACCTATGTACGAGTATATATGTATAACAAAAAAAAAAACAACACAAATCTAATATGTTATAATTTACATTTTAATAAACAAAATATATGTATATACATCTGAGTTAGATATACTTATTTTTTCTAGTTTATTTACATACATATATACTTAATTTTTAATTTATGTAGCAGCATGCCCTGAAAAGAATATCATTAGTTCATGGCAAGAAAAATAAAAGCAAATATACGAACCACTGTGCCAATCGTGAGGGAAGTTTCGGTTATGTCCAACGGAGCACCCGCGATGAGGAAACATCGAACAAAGATTTGAAAGGGCACAAGAAATACTTTAAAACACAACAAGTTTGGCATTTTTTGAACAAACAACAAATTAAACAAAGCACAAACTATTTACAAGACACATTTGTAGACAAAACTAAGTGTTTTTTTGACTATAGGTTATACTTATAACCTACAAAAAACAATACACTTATTTCAACATATAATGACACCAATTTTGCACTTTTTAACAATTAAACAATTGCAATATATTAATTGCACAATATTTTATTGTTTTATTAAACAAATTAAACAAAAACTGAAACACAAAACAAAAAAATCACGAAATGTCACTCCCGTCATGCGCAAACAAAATATGTCAATTTGACAGGTAAACTTTAAGTACTAAACAAATGTGGCACGTTAAGTGAATAAAGTTTTAATTGTTGAATTTAATTTTAAAACATTTTTTAAAGAATTTAGTTAGATTAAAAAGATATTAAGGATTTTTAATTTCATTCATTTGATCAATAGGTTAGAGGGAGACAGATAATAATAAAGGTACAAAATGGCGTTTCGCGAAGGCGCACGAAAATAAAAATTATTCAAGGTATAAGTGGTGCCAAGGGTAAAATTTATTATGAATAAATAAAATTAATTCACCACACTAATTTGTATAACATTCTTTTTTTAACAAGCTAAAATCGCGTATGTATAAAAACATTGTTATAAATTACTAATTAAATAATCTTTAACTATTTACATTACAACAATTCTATAAATCACAAAATTAAACAATTCTGAGGATTGTTCTTTCTTTATTTTTGAAGTAAAACTTATTTTCCGGCGTTGGGGGTAAACATTTTTCTATTGAGCTGTCAGTGACATGTCAAAACGACATGCTAAAGCGACATGGTTCTTACAATTATTGTTCGAACTTTACACTTTAAAAACACCTTTTAGTGCCGAAAGAGAATGTTCTTTAAATTGCACAACCACAACAACTAACCTACAAAACAATTAAAAAAATAATTTTATTAAAAAATTAGATAAAAAAAGCTTTTTTTTAAATGAATTATGTGGCCGAGTAATTTCTCGATCGAAAACCACTTTCCTTTGCACAAAAAACACAAACAAATATATATTTTTCTATAGTTTTATTTATTTAAAACATAAAACACTTTAAACTAAGCAATACTGAATACTTATATACTATTTAAATTGAAAAATAAGCACTAAAATTTACAAAATACTTAAAGCGAAATATAAAAAAAAACACTTGTAAATAAACTATCTGCTTTATTGCTTTCTGTTGTCAAATATAAACTAGCATTACCATATGCGAAGAATTTTAAATTCTGTGTCAAATTTAAATTAGCATTGCCTACAATTTTAAAATCCTTGGGCTCCAACAAATGAATGAGATAAGAAAAAAGAGATTTGAGCGTGATGAAACATTGTCGTTATTGTAAAATCCGTTTCAACCTATGAAAGCAGACGAGGATATACAAGTTAATAAACACGTATTGTATTTAATTAAAAAAATAATTTTTTCTTCAGGCAGATTGCCTGAACCTTTATTTACAATTTTCAAATAACAACTCAAATTAATATCTTAACTGCACATGTATTGTAATATTGAAAGAATAGAACAAAGGGCAAGAGTGATATGATTGAATATTAATTTACTTAGAATTTGGTTGATGATGACTGCAACTGGCCACTGCACCATGAATTAATGTGTTCTCTGGAATTTGGGTGATGGGATTGCACTATTGCATCATTAAGTTACATACGTAATTAAGCATTCCTCGTCGTGACTTTAAATTAAATTAATAAATCAGGTATGTATGTTTATGTTGGAAAGTATTTCAATAAACGTAATCCCTTATGGATTGGCAAAAAATGAGTTTTTGGTTTTTATTGAGAAGTTTTTGCTAGTTTTGTAAGCATTTAAAAACCCATGTTACACTACTGTTCGGAAAGCTCAGAAAACTCTTTGAAAGAAAAGATATAATGCTCAATAATAAGTATATTTTATTAGATAAATTAAAAGTGGACTGTAAACAAAAGATGTAGGTATGCTCTGCACCGATGCTCAAATTCAACTGCTCTTTTATGGTCAGACCGCTCAGGTCGGATGCTCAATGTCGACCATAATAAATTCGACCGCTCTGGTCGAGTGCTCGATGCGAACTCTAAGAATCGACAGCTCTGGCCGAGTGCTCTATGATGACTCGCTCTGAGTCCGGTAGTGTGTTTGTTGTTGTAGCTCTCGCTCTGTGGTGCGATCCTACATTCCATACGAGTCAATTCGTATTTTTCGGTCGCAACCACCGTTCATCAGGTGGTGATGATCTCAACGTCGTTGCTCTGTGTACCAAAGGGTTGGTTTATGTGCCCAGGCTCTATACGAAAATTAGTATTTTTCGGTTGCAACCACCGCTACTCGGGTGGCGATGATGGTGTTCATCGTCGTTGCTCGTGCTCTTGTTGACTTGCTCTGGGTCCGCTAATGTATTTTGTTGTTGCATTTTGCGGACCGAAATGACGATGATGTTGAGATGTTGTGCGCTCTGCACAAAGGGTTTGTGGATGTTCTGATTTCGGTTGCGTGCGGTTGTGCACAGGTTTTCTTTATTTTTCGACGCTCTAGCAATAGTCTTATGCTCCTGCTCGTAATTGGCACTAATGACCTGCCATGGTCTTATGCTCTTGCTCACTATTGCTCTTGTCGTAGACAACTGCAATTTATTATGTGGGTATAAAAACGATTTTATGGGTTATGTGTTGTTTAGTTCTACGACCGTTTCCTACAAGGTTTTGACTTTTATCGGGATAAAATTGGGAAAAGTCCATTTCAACCTACATTTTGAAATATTATTATTGAATAGGTTAGTAAAACAATTTTATTAGCAAACTCACTTACCAAGCAAACCCATTGAGTTTTTAAACAAAGGCCAGTTCATTAGGATATTTATATCCTTACTAATAATTTCGGCTCTTCTCAAGTGAAAAGTCTTCTTTCATTTGTCGGAAACTTCATCCCAAGGCTCTAAGTCATCCATACCTTGTTAAAAAAGTATTTTTAAGTTGTGAAAAAGCAATAAACTATTTCTCAACAAACATTTCAACTTCTATATGCTTTTGGTAAGGCCTTGTCGAAGCTAAAAAAAGACTTACCGAATCATAATTGAAGGTGAAATGTTAGTTGGGTTGTTATAAGTTGTAATAAAAAGCTTTTATTATAAGGACCATTTCAAAAAATTATGTTGCAATTTAAATAGGATCACGATTGCTTTAAAAACATCTATTAAGTTATATCCCTTGCCACTTAAAAAAAAAACTATTTGCTTACTTGGCATTAATGTAAGTATCTTCAGAAGCTCTCCGATTCCGTCGAAATTGATTCTTCGTCTTTTCGTTTTTTTTTTTTTTAATTTTCCTGTGAGCCTTAGTTGCCTTGTCATACAGTTTTCCGAGTGGATTCAAACCCTTTCCACGAAAATTGTAGTAATATTTCTAAAATTTATAAGCATAATAATGATAACTTTTATCCTAAGCAAATTATACCTACATAGGTGTAATAGTTCACCCGACCCATTCAAAATTAAGTTGAGAAAAACAAAACTTTGACAATTTAAATTTAATTATATGGAGTACTTTGTGGTTTTCTTCGTCGTTTTGAAAAAACTGTTCTTAAGTGTAAGCAGATTTATCAAGCACACGAGAACTTAAAAGTAGTAGTTAAACAATAAACCGAATAAAAGTTCTTTTCTTGCAAAAACTGCATTAGTCAAGAGACGACTGACGGCAGTTGTAAGCTTGCGCGTGTAGCTAAGCATTTAAGGTTTCCACTAAGACCATTACATGGGCCCTTTAGATGAGAGGTAGCATGGAAATGCCATTCGGCCTCGACCCCAAAATCTAGTTTATAGTTACAAAGGTTCACAAAGTTGAATCTGTTTTTGAAATGTTGTGGAGCTCCATCTGTGAGACGGGTATGGCTCTGTCGAGGAGGTGTTGATGTAGAATTTTTTGAAAGGCAAATAATGATGCTGTATCGTGCTTCAAATCATCAGAAATCATCACAATGCTTCCATGTTTAATATCACTTCCTTCTCTGTAATAAAACACTGAAGTAAGAAGTGTTGCTTGGTCATTGTTCCAGTGGAAAGATTGTGCTGCGTCTTGTATCACGAAGCTATAATTTTCAGCGAAATAACATTGAACAAGAACTTCACATTCTGTATAATACCGAATCTTAAGATGCTGAAAATAATCTCCAAATAAATAAATATAAAACCCAACATTTTTTGATTGGGAAAAACTAATGAAAAACCCAAGTTTATTGCTGGCCGTGCTATCTCGCTGGCTCTTCGATTTAGACTGATTTAAAATACCATACAATAAATTGATTTGTTCATATAATACATGAGAGAGAGAGAGATGACTATATTAATATAATACATAGGTAGATATAGGTAGATATTATAGGTGTTTCTTTTGAACTCGTATGCATCGCATTCGATACACTCCCGGCGAAAACGAACGTTTTCTAATCAGGATATTGCTGGCATCATACTAGCTTTAGTTATTGCTCACATCTCTCGGTCTCTTATTGCTCACATCTGGCTGTAGTCATGGCTTTCATTGTTATTCTTGCTGGTTGTTGTTCTATATAATTTCTTATTGGCTGGAGCTCTATATACTTAGTTGTTTTCGCTATCGCTATTAACTGTTAATTATTAATAAATATAAAAAATAGATTATAAATTAAATAAAAGTATCTATTGCTGGCAACCTTCACTAGCTTATTATCGCTGGCAACTCGCATTAACTTACTATCGCTGGCAACTCGCACTAACTTACTATCGCTGGCAACTTGCATTAACTTACTATCGCTGGCAACTCGCACTAACTTACTATCGCTTACTATCAATTTTACTATGTTCGGTTAGCTGGCCCTTATTAAGAAGTGACGCAATGTCCTTCCCGTAGTATTCTTCTTGCGCTCTTTTAATTAGATATCGCTCTGCTATAGCTCTATCCTCAGCTGTCGGTATCCTTGACTCTGTCTGATTTCGTCGTGATCTTTTGCTTAACTTGATCTGCTTGCGTAATTTTACCCTTGCTCTCAACTGGTTTACATATGGAAATACATAAGCCATAATGCTGACTACTCGCTCTAGACTGCTGGCATAATCTACTATGGAAACTATAACTTGCTTTGCTGGGATCCATATTCCCAAACTTTCTTTTGCTGGCATAACTGCACATACATGCATCTCGCTGGCAACTGCTGTTGATGTCTCGACTTCTATCGAGTTAGCTGGCCATTCACTCTCTGGAAGACATAGCCATGTTGGCCCATGTAACCATAAAACCATAATATACAATTTACTAGCTTTGCTGGCAGCATTCCCCGACTTAACAAGTCTGCGGGGTTATCTTTGGTACCCACATGTCGCCATCTCTTGATTTCGGTATTTGTTTGGATGGAGGATACACGATTTGCTACATAAGTCTTCATATCTCGTGGGAGCCCTTGCAACCAATGCAACGTTACCATCGAATCTGTCCATAAAACATACTCTTCTGCTGTCCATTCCATTGACTTTCGCAACTCTACTATCAATCGACTTAATAATTCTGCAGCTGCTAGCTCCAACCGTTGTATTGATATTGTTTTAAGAGGAGCAACTCGTGTCTTTGAGACTAATAACTTGCTTGTTACCCTTTTCTCTGTTGTTTGCACTCGCACATACACAACCGCCCCATAGGCATTCGTAGACGCATCTGAAAACCCATGAATTTGAATTCTCGCTCCCGGCGTTGTTCCCAACTATCTATCAATTTTAAACTGTTCCAAATGCTTTACCTCCTGCCATAGTACTAACCATCTACGCTTTATTTCTGCTGGCACCTCTTGATCCCATTCAAGACTCAACCGCCACATATCTTGTATCAGAATCTTTCCCAAGATCGTCACTGGAGCGATATATCCACTTGGATCATACAATTGTGCCATGCAACTTAATACCTTGCGCTTGGTTATCTTGCCCACTATCTCTGGTGTCTTAACTACAAATGTAAATTGATCTGTATCAATCAACCACTGTAGTCCTAAAACCGAAACTTGCTCTTTGCTCTCGAAAGTCATTACCCTTTCTGCCTCTGTCGTAAACTTGCTCCCTAACCATATACTATTTGACTTCCATTTAAGTAACTCAAATCCAGCTGTCCTCAGAACTTTATCTAATCGCTTAACGATGAAAAGTGCTTCTTGCTCACTATCACATCCTGACACACAATCATCCATGTAGAAATCATTCTCAATTACTTGCTCTATATCTAGATAATACTCGCTCGCATCGCGACCATCGCATTATATGGCGATGATGCCATACCGTAGGTGACTACTGTCAACCAATATTCTTGCAATCTGTCCCTTGGTGACTCGCGCCAAAATATTCGCTGCATATCCCATTGATGTGGCGCTATTCGAACTTGCCTGAACATCATTTTGATGTCTGCACTGAATGCTATGCGATGTCTGCGAAATCTTAATACTATCTCATATAAGTCGCGTTTTAACTTCTCTCCTAATTGCTGCACTTCATTAAGTGAAGTTCCCTTATCTGTTCGACAGCTGCAGTCGAATACCACTCTGAACTTTTTGGTAACACAGTGATGTGGTATGTAATAGACTAATTGTCCTGGCTCTCTGGTTGACTACTTGCTCTTTTCATGTGTCCCAAACTTTCGTACTCGCGCAAGAAAAATTCTCGTTTCGCGGGATTTTTTTTTTTTCCAAAAAAATAAGATATATTTTTGTTTTTTTCTATTTTATCCCGTTTATTGATATAAGAATTTTTTACTTCAGAAGGTACGGCCGCTGTCTCGATGCGGGGCTGCACCGTATTACTTCCTCGAGTTAATTTTTAAAACTAAACTATCTAGTTGTCGGAGGAGGCAGAAATTATCAGAAGAATATCGATATCGAATATTCATATGAATCGATATTCTTTTGTTTACTTTATTTTTTTTTATATTCTTAACCGAACCAATGCATTCGCCTCCTAGAAAGAACATATAGCATACCCAAGCAATAATGATTGTGAGAAACTATGACCCACAATTAATATTGCTTGTGTTTACTTTTTCAAGTGGTTTGCTTTTAGTTTCCCAACAGGTCAATTGAATGCATTGGTTTTCTTTTGGTTTGCCGCAATCGTAAATTCTAGGTCATTTATTGTGAAGCAATAAAATGCATAATTTACGATGGCAGCAATTTGAAAATAAGTATGGTTTAGGACCAATACTTAACTCGCATGAACTCAATGTATTGTTTTCTTAATGCTGGCTCTCTATCTAATCTCCCTTCCAGGTACATAAACCTTCGTAATGCTATTGCTCTCGAGCTTCCTATATCCTTCACATCAGGCTTTATAGGAATTGTAACTACGAAACGACCTTCGTCGTCCCGACTGGCAGTTTGTATAAAATCGTCTTCCACCGCTTGCTCTTCCTTTGTTCTGGCCTTAAATGATCCTATCTGACCCATTGCCCAAAGTTGTTGAATAATACTATCCATCTTATCTAATTCTACGCATCTGGCTGCCGGCAAACTATCAACTGGCAAACTAGCTTCGCTGTTAGATACTAAGCATTTCGCTGCTAGAAAACTGTCTGAATTTAATGCTGGCACACCGAATACCACTATCCCATATGCTGTCTCAATGGCAACTATCCCTCCTAGGTTGCGTGGTATCGAACTTACTATTATACTCGCAAAGAATTTAACTCCTAGCAACATTGTATATAACTGGCGCTCCCTTCCAGTATTCTGTATCAGCGAAAGGTAACTTGAAACTAGCTATTATAGGATTTACATCCGACTGTGGAGTGGATAATGTCCAATCTACGCCCTTTGGTAGAACCCAAAACTCTTCTTCGGCGCATGCTTCTTCATTGAACCATTGTGTAACCTGAAATCTCGCTAACTTGCTCAATTGTATCGGCTGGCTATCGATGCCAATAACTCCCCTGGATATCGTTGTTGTGGGGATCTGAAAGGACTTTACTATACTGTGCAATAATAAATTCGGTTGTGTTCCGGAATCGAGCAATGCTCTAACTTGCCCTAAAAACTTTCCACCTACTCGCACCTTCACTAAAATTGTCGGCAAGAGTGTCTTTGACATTTCAGTTGCTACATTGGCAACGGAATTAAACGCATTTGAATAATCTGATATTAAACTGGCTTTTGCTTTATTGATATTCGATAATGTTTTGCTGGCACATACCTTGCTTCTTTTTGCTGGCACTTGGCTTGGTCAATCATTCTTCCTTTTAGGAACTGCTCCGCTGGCTACCTTCATAACGCTGGCTGGCTTGTTGGTTATTGATGCTGGACAAGGAATGCTGTTATGCATTTGTCGATAAGGACAGCGAGGACATGGCTCCTGAAAACATGTATCGACACCATGGCCTTTCTTAATGCAATTCTCGCACAAACCCTTGGAGCGCACATAACTGATGCGACTGCTTAAACCTAGGTTTTTGAAACGCTCGCAATGGTAGAGTTGATGCTCCTCATTACAAAACTCACATCTGTGGCGTCGAGCTGTCTGACTGGAAGTGAATCTGTTAGCTGGCTTTGCTGGCGTAACTAGCACTTGAGATGGCTTGCGACTGGCGCTCACTGGCTGACTTGCGCTCACTTGCTGACTTGCGCTCACTTGCTGACTTGCGCCTTCGTTTTCGAAGCGGTTGAAACGCACACTTTCGATTTTCAAATGACTTGCTCCACTTGTGGTTGCTGGCGAAGCAGCTGCTGCCTGCCTATCGAGGAAGTCTAGCATTTCTCTGGCGGTGGGGGTCTCGGACTGGCGCTGCAATTCCCACTGTCTACCTGTATCGTTGTCAAGGCGATCATGGAGCATATGAACGACCATCATATCCCACTGTTTTACTGGCAATCCTTGAGCTCGTAGCTGGCGTAAGGGGTGACATTCGATAATTTTTGAATATCATCGGCTCTTGGGTTGGTCCTTAGTGCTGGCAAACTTATGAACTGCTTCAGCAGCGCTCGGCATGTCTGATATTTTCGATTATAAAGTTGATTGAGGCGATCCCAAGCCTCTAAATAATTTTCGTTGGTGAGCTGCCACTCGCCCATCGTCACGGCAGCCTTGCCCGTTAAAGATTTATTCAAGTATTGAAATTTAAATGCCGGCTGAATCGATTCGTTGTTATGCACGGCTGCTACGAACCGGTCATGGAAACCCTGCCACTTGGTAAGGGAACCATCAAACTCGCCCCAGGTGTTTCTTAAATCTTGATGATGAGCTGGCATTTGGACTTGCACTTCAATTTGCTGGCTCGCTGGCGTTGTGCTGCTGGCTTGTTCACTAGCTCCTTGCTGGCGCAGGCTTTCTATCCGACGTCTGAAGCAAGTCTTTGTTGAGCAATAGACTCCTTCAGCTTCGATCATCATCTCTTCGAGTCTGGCACCTTCGTTGGCTTTCCCTACTACCACCTTGGTATGGGTCTTATTAAAACTTGCCCATGCTTCCTCCAATATTTCCAGACGGACCTGGAGTTCGTCTATGTCTGCCTGCTCGAATGTACTCTCAGTAGTATAAGTTGCGGAACGGCGAAGTGTCGCCATATATGATGATAATACTCGCATACTTGACATTCTATATTTTTCTGAAATATAATACAGAAATAAGAAATTAGCACAAAAGAAACGATTACTGGCTCCTGTTCCTGAAATATGAAGGTCAAAACATATTCAGATAAATGGCAAGAGAACATTGGTGTTTTTATTTAACTGCTCGGTATACTTTCCAGAGAATATGGAAATTCATAATTCTCACACTCGCACGAATTATATTTTTATTTACACATTTATGTAAAAAAAATCTTTATTTTACTTAAATAATATACAAGTTATTATATTCACAAGTTATTATATTTAATGTTAAATGATCTGAACTGATTGTCTGTACTGATCAACTGCCGATGTTATGGTGAGGTCCATCTTCCGCTGTGGTGCTATTTATATCCTCCTGATATTCTCTTTCATATTCATTGCGTTCGCATATTGTTATCTTCTCCTTTGTTCATAAGTCGTGTGAACCAAACGTTTTAATTAAATTTTGTTTATGTCTGGTTGAAGGATTTAATTAGATTTCGTTGCGATGATGTTGACATTGGTTTGTGATGAAGTTGACATTAGTTGCTAATGTTAACTCACGCTGGCCGCTTGCAAGCACCCTGGCACTTTCGTATTTTTGTATATATAAATATATCTCGAACTTCCTCCCTATGAAAGTTCGAACTCGCTCACTAGCACGCTGGCTGCTATAGTCACACCGAGCTTATTCATTTTACTCTCATTAATATCTGACTAGCTTTAATTAACTTGCATATTTTCACACTAGCATAACTATCGACTTTCTTTTCTCTATAGCACAACAATTTTTACTATCGACTTTCCTGTGACTATAGCATTCTAATCCTATCATGCGCATGTGTTACTCCCTAACCTACCTAGTATTGTACTCGCCGCGACCAACAAAAATGATAAAAACAAACAACACAAATTCTGCATATGAAAAAACACTATGTGTATCTATTCTCGTACTCCTGTCCCTCTGTATCAAGAAAACACATTCCTAGTTTCGCACCACACACACACACACTTTGCATTTCCAGGAGAGTATTCAGCGACACACAAACAAAACAGTACACAGCTGTACCACCAAAAACTAAATAAATAAATAAAAAAAAACACAAGTTACCCCTACCTACCGATCGTTCGCACGAGCACAACAATACAAAAATAAAAGATGATTATAAAAAACGGCGGCCTATCACCAATGTTCTTCTTGCTGCTAGCTTGCTGGCACATTTAAATTAATTAAATTTGGATAATTCACTGGCACACTTTACATATTAAAACTTGCATTGAAAATGGGGAGTAAATTATTTTGCTGGCACACGTCACTTACTTGCTTTCTTGATTTATCCTTAAATTGAGTAAAATAAAATATGACCTTTCCTGCTTGACTTGTACACTAGAGCTGTGTCAATCGGGATCGATTCGATTTTTTTGATCCGATCATCGAAAAGTATTGATGATCGAAATCAATCATTTTAATCGATCTCAATCTCAATCATTTACATGATTCTCGATTCTGGATTCTCGATTTTCTATTTCAATCTCAATCATTTCAATGAGTCTCGATTTTCAATATCAGTTGACTCGATTAATCATGATTTACTTGATTCCATTTCTTCCGACTCAACGTGGATTATGAACGCCAAACGGACGGTGGACTGGAACTTCTGGGTTGAACTCGGCATTGAACAACATGATTGATCGGGTTGGTCGTTGATGTTGTAGGCCGCAAAAACAATTGTTGGGGTGAACTGATGTTATTTAATGTTATTTGATGTATCAGGATCCGGTATGTTTAATGTGGATTTTTGGACTTTCTTAATCCATCGGCATCGTAGCCATCCTTTGATGGAATTTGACAGTTTATGACTTGACGAATTCAGTTATGACGTACAAAGTATATTTCGTACCAAATATCAGCCGAAAGCCCTAAAATCAAAGGGCACGGTAGTGCCCAGCCAAGTTCTGGCACTACACCCTTTTTACAGGAACAAACTCAGGCGATTTTTAACCCCTCCCTATCTTCAGTACCACTGAAGTCAGAAACTTAAAACTCCGAATATTTGCTAAGGTAGTCAGGCACAGGCGCCTCACCAAATTTCAATTTTCTAGCATAAGCGGTTCCTGAGATATAAGGCCTCAAAAATCACAAAAACCGTAACTGACTGACTGACTGACTGACTGACAGATCATCAAAATTATGGAGCACTTCCCGACATCGTAGAATCTTGTAATTTTGCACAACGGTAGGTCTTGTCATGCAACCAGAGGAAAAATTCGAAAATTTGAAATTTTCCATTCAGGGGGCGTGGTATCCGCCCACTTTCTCCGAATTTTGGATCACTTCCCGACATCGTATTATGGAGCACTTCCGACTGCTGTAAAACGATGAAATTTTGGTGTACCGGTAGGGCTTATATTGCATATAAAGAACCAAAAATAAACACCAAGGTTTTCCTTTTAGGGGGCGTGGTATCCGCCCACTTTCTCTGAATTGGTGTTGGTTGCATGGACCACTTCCGACTGCTGTAAAACGATGAGATTTGGTAAATTGGTAGGGCTTAAATTGCATACAAGGAAAAAAATATAAAATTAACGGTTTTCCATTCAGGGGCGTGGTATCCGCCCACTTCCTCAGAACTGATGTAAATTATATATGGCGCACTTCTGATTGGAGTAGAACAATGAAATTTGGTAGAACGGTAGGGCTCAAATCGCATATAAAGGACCAGAAATAAAAATCGAGGTTTTCCATTCGGGGGCGTGGTATCCGCCCACTTTCTTCGAATTGGTGTTGGTTGAATGGAGCACTTCCGACTGCTATAAAACGATGAAATTTGGTAAAGTGGTAGGGTTTAAATTGCATACAAGGAAAAAAATATAAAATTAGCGGTTTTCCATTCAGGGGCGTGGTATCCGCCCACTTCCTCAGAACTGATGTAAATTATATATGGCGCACTTCTGATTGGAGTAGAACAATGAAATTTGGTAGAACGGTAGGGCTCAAATCGCATATAAAGGACCAGAAATAAAAATCGAGGTTTTCCGTTCAGGGGCGTGGTATCCGCCCACTTTCTGAGAAAATCTTTAATTTATATGGAACACTTCCGATTGCTGTAATTAAGGTAGGTTTGTTAGTGTTAGGTATCTTGCCAGGACAAGAAGAAATAATTGAAGCGCAAATCAAAACAACCAATAACAAAAAGAAAATATACCTACCAAAAGAAATAGGAAGCTATAAACGAAGTTGATTTTAGTTGGTAGAGTCCACCCTTCTATCCTTCCGTATCTTTCGAGATTTTGACATGGCAAAATATTAAAATCTTTGCAAAAAGGAGTGAGATCAGACCAAAAAACATAAATGTTAAAAAAAGAGCCAAGTTCTTCTATACAAAAACCTTTGTGTAACAAGTCAGCCGTGAAAAGTAGTGAGATCTAAAAGTACGCCAAGTTCTTACTTCATGAAGGTTTAATACCGAATATTTAAAGTAGAATAATATTGAAACAGCTACAATGTAATAGAGAAATTTTATTATTTAATGACTACTGACTTTTTTTTTGGTATTTTTAGAGGTATTTTAATCCATTGACATCGTAGCCATCCTTTGATGGAATTTGACAGTTTATGACTTGACGAATAGAGGACGAATTCAGTTATGACGTACAAAGTATATTTCGTACCAAATGTTAGCCGAAAGCCCTAAAATTGCTCTTTTCCGAAGCAACAAATAAAATCTCTTTTTCTTGAATTTTTTGACACTTTTTAATCCATGAAGTAGCCTCATCATAGAGTATTTTGTGAGAACTATCAAACCCACAAGTCAATCTTATCATCGAAATCGAAATTAATATCGAATAGAAACAGTATTGAATCATTTCAGTGAAATGAAAATGATCGAATGATCGATTGATTGAAAAGATCGGATCATTTTCGTAATCGATTGTTGAACGATTCGATCATTTGAAATGAACGATTTACACAGCTCTATTGTACACATTGAATGAATTTCACTTTAATGTTTTTCTTCTTCTCTCGTATACTGTGGCTGGCAGCTGGCTTACTGTGGTTATTTATCTAGCTGGCTTCTGTCTTTAACTGTGTGCGCACATATTATTTTCATATGCAACGCATCGCTGTCTGCTGGCAATGTATCTTGCTACAACTACTCGCTCCTAAACCTATCTGGGGAAAAATAGAAGAAATATATACTTCCCTTCGTGTTGTCTGTTGCTGAGGCGCTTGCTCTGTATAACTCGCTCTTTCTTGAAAGGGGAATAATGTAGTGTGTTCTTTGCTTGGCTGGCTGGTTACTAGCTTATTGTGTATGTATGATTTTTTGAATGCGCCCTATTTCTCCTCGCGACGGAGTGGCGGCGTTATATATAATTTTAACTTGCAGCTGGCGTTATATTTTCCTCGATTGATGCGAGACTAGCAAATTCTGTACATATTCTTGTACAGTTTCATGGTAGGCAAAGTATTCAAATTTTAAACGGTTGGCACGGGGAATACTTTAACTTGCATTCTTAGGAACTTGCTTTTTTATTCTTGTAGGCTATTATACTTTTAACTTGCATTTTTAGGAACTTGCATTTTTAGGAACTTGCTTTTTTATTCTTGCAGGCTATTTTTTTGGGATTTCACTCGCGAACTTTCATGCTTAAACTTGCCTTCTTTTTCTGATATAACTTGCACATTAATATTTTATGGCTCGCGTGTAGATAAAATAACTTGAAATTTAGGAGATGTGAAAGACATTACTCGCGCACGGTATTATACAAAATGTATAATACCGAATCTTAAGATGCTGAAAATAATTTCCAAATAAATAAATATAAAACACAACATTTTTTGATTGGGAAAAACTAATGAAAAACCCAAGTTTATTGCTGGCCGTGCTATCTCGCTGGCTCTTCGATTTAGACTGATTTAAAATACCATACAATACATTGATTTGTTCATATATGAGAGAGAGAGAGAGAGATGACTATATTAATATAATACATAGGTAGATATAGGTAGATATTATAGGTGTTTCTTTTGAACTCGTATGCATCGCATTCGATACACATTCCTCTATAGTTTCTTTTAATGTCTTGAAATACATAATTGGATTGTTGTTCAGCGATGTAGGCGTGGGGCTTTAATGTGTCTGAGGCCCTGCAAAGGTTATCGACAAAATCATCGCTGGGGAGCATTTGTGTAGGAATAGAAAAGCGATCAGTACCGACGCAAGTTTCAAACTGAACGTTTGTAATATGAATGTCATGAAAAATGGACTTTAAATTTTCACGAATGGCATTTATTCCAGGGCGATTTTCGCAACGTTCATTTTGGGCCGAGTTGTCGGTCATTGAATGAGAGGTCGAAGTTAGACTGGAACACACTATTTTAACCAGGCAATCCTTATAGGTTGAAATGGGGATAATAGTTCCAGCTGTGAGGGAGTCTATATTTGCTCCCTTCAACATTAGTTTCACATTTTGGTGGTACATATGTGCAAACACAAACCACGTCTGTACCAGAGATATTCAGTTTTAAACTGCTGATGCAGCTCAGAAATGTTACACAGAAGCAGTTGCTTTTGTATTTTGCCATCTTGTGCCATCGTCCTGTTTTACAGATACGAAATCTTTTTTTCCAGGCATAACTCGACTTATATCTTCTCTTAAATAAAAGCTGTTTTGCTTTTTTTGCCTGCCGTCTTGAAGTCCCATATTTCTTGGCAAGTCTATTTTCTGTCTAAGATTTAGGTGCAGCTGTTAGTATCATTGTTTTTAAAAAGTTTGAGGTAAATGGATCACTGAACTTGTCTTTAATTATGCACATTTTGCATAATTTCACTTGATGTTTGTCTACATGATTGTATAACATCGTTATCAAATAAAACCGAGGGCGTTTCAGATAATAGTCGTTTTTTGCAGGAATCACACGCGTAAAAACTTTCAGTGACACCCGACTTCTGTGAGAGAATCTTCGAAATCTTTCTCAAAAGTTTATTTATTTTATGGAGAGGTAATTTAAAGGGGTTAAAGCAACGATCACCGGGAAATCGCATGGTAAATAATTTATTTTTCAATAAAAACTCGAGTGCGAACTAAATAAACGTATAGTGTTCAATTATAGCAACAACTCAAGCAAAAATAACGGCAAAAAAAAAATGTTTTCACATGAAGTCATATTACTTCGACCTATTTCTAGCATTGAAGCCATCTTTAAAATAATAAAAGATGGCGTCTCTTCATAAGAAAGCGAGGAAGCTAGACCAAGTTGACACGAAGTTGCCATCTCAATACTAAAAATACGTTACTTCTAATCTAATTGAGATCGCATCTTTAAACTTGGTATATGGTATCTCTTTTATATAAAGAACATTAGGAAAAAATAAAAAAAAAATATCAAAATGGCCTAGGCTACCTAAAATCTGAATTAAATTGATAACATAAACATCTGTTTTTTGCACTAGAGCCACGCACACAAAATTGTGTATCTTCTACATGAATTGAGATCCCAATGTGAAACTTGGTATGTATCTCTAGGGTTTAGGCTTGAAAATAAGACCATTTTTCAATAGAACCCTTACCCATTTGGGTTTGGCCGTGGCACGATGGTTGTGTGCTCGCCTGTCAACCTAATCATCACAGGTTCGATCCCTGCCGTCGTCTATGTCGTTTTAATTCCATTAAAACCTTCTAAAATTGTCATCCATGGGTTGCTGGTTTACTCATTGCATGTTGTTCAGGCATAACACTAACAACATGTAATTGAGTTAAACTAGTATGCCCAACAAGGATGAACATGAATAAAAAATAATGTGAATTATAAACGACATAGAAATAAGACACGGCATTTCTCCGCTTTAGCAAAGCCGCCATCCCCGGAGATAAAAATATCTGAGACAACCACCAACAGTCTCAGAACATCGTGGCACACATCTTTCCTATCCTTCTTTCTCTTCATTAACTTCACGCCCGCGCTGTGTTGAAACATTTAAAGGGTAATCATAATCCCTTGAGCGCGGGCAGATTGTAAAAAAAAAAAAAAAAAAAAACCCATAGCATGCGGAAACTTTTTCATTGTCCGCACAACTTAACAATTGAAAGAAACTATGTATGTAGGTAGGTGCTCTTCTGCACAATTTTTTAAAATGAAAAACGAAACAGCCTATTATAATTTATTTTTCTGTACATATATATATTAAGAACACAGCACTTCCCTAAAAAACAACAACAACGAACAACACCACACAAAGAACAAGGTTTTCAGGGATTTTCTTAAAGTAGAATCCTCAGACGGATTCCACAAGATTCCCATAAAATTTGGCGCGAACCGGACTGTCAATTTTTGACAGGTCTTTTTCCAGGGCTACCAACTTCAAGAGCCAAAAAAAATTATGACAAACTATGCAGAAATATATAAAACTAGTACTTAAAAAAAATGATTTAAAACTTAAAAAGCCTTCTTTTTCACGTCATTTAAATTCTTAGTGCCAATCATTGGGGAGTGCCAACAATAGGGCAGTTTACCCAACTTACCAACAAAATTTTTATTGAGAATTTCCAGATCCCAATTCTGTAAAATAGAATACAGCTCGAAATAAAATTCGTGTTTGAATAAAAGAGTTTTTAAAAAACTATAATAAACTTTATTCAGAAAAACTATTAATGAAAGACAAAACAAGAAAGTTGACTACGCACGATGATGGTGAAAATGGAAGTGTCTCCTGGTTGCTGGGCTCGAGATTGAGGTGGTGATCTTGGTCGCATCGAAGATCGTTCAATGTTTTTGTTATCCCATGTGAAGTGGTGGTTGTTTATCACATCCAAGATTATCCAATGTTGATAAGATAAATATGAGGTGTGATGCATGAAGTGGTGGTGGACCAATGTTTATGTAATCGCTTAGGATTGTGTGAATGTATTTTAAAACTGCTATTAAAATTTTAGCGTCGTCGTTAGTTCGGTCTCAAGTGGTTTATTGTAAACATCTGCATTGTGCGGTTGATTAGGGTGAGAAGATGCATACGTAACTTGAGAAGATGCATACGTAACTCTCGCCGTCCTCCATTGGCTCACAGGTATCAGTTATCTGGAGAATATTTTCACTTCGTTTTGTTAAATGTATTTGGAACTTGAACTTTTTCTCCATTGGCGTCGAGCACTGCTAGATTCAAAGTTTTACCAATATAATTAGAATCGTTTACGTTATTCATTTTTATCTTCAATGTGGCTCTGATAAAGATTACATCTGCTTACTACCACTGACTCATAATGATATCAGAGAATAGATGTCAGCTGCATTGCCTTTCTCCAGCTTTTAAAGCGAAATTGGACAAAGATTCACAAGCACTTAATGCTTTCTTATAGGAGCACGAATCCATTTCATTATCTGCCTCTTTAGAATGACGAAACATTCTCTTTTTCGTAGCTGCTGCAAATGCGCAGCTGGCTATTTTGTGTGTATGTGCATTCTGATTCTCGCTACCCGTGAGTGTGTATTTTTCGTCGCGGGACGAGATTACAACTCTTACTCTTACCTGCTCTTGCTCATAATTCATGATGAAGAATTTGTATCGGTTGTTCTGCTTTGCAAAGAGGAAAACAACAAATAATATGTATTCGCTTACTTATGTACATGCTGTTAGGTACACATTGACTGTGTATGGAATTTAGTGCCGTTTTTTTGAAACTGTGTGCTGGTGAAATGCGATTTCCTGCACCCTGCGCATATCATGTCGTGACATGATTCTTGCTCACAGTTGCTTTATTACGTGCGACTATGTGATTTTCATCGTAGCACATTTCACCATCACAATTTACGACTACGTTCGTAATAAAACGAAACCCTGCTTAATCACAAAGCACTTATTTACACATTTTTTTTAAGAAAACTTGCACAATCCGATCACTGGTACAATATCTGGCTCGAAGGACCAAATGTATCGTAGCTCAGGGAAACAGTTATAAAGGAATATAGAAATAATCACACGGAGTGAAATTACGACCGTCAGGACAAATAAAACAACAACTATAGTGGAACAAATGTTATAAAAAAAAACACTTAATATACACGCTGCTCTGTTACCTGCTGGGAGACGACTGACTCTCGTTAATAAAATTCTCAGAACATTCTCGTTCCTTTCGTTAAGTTTTACAACGGTGTTTTTATATAAGTTTATATATTTGCTTAATACATCGAATGCAGAGTTACCGTCCTCATGCAGTTCGATACATAAATAGTAAATAGATATGTATTTTAAAACTATTAAACCTAATATAAAATTTATAAAACTTACGCTTTTATGCGTCCTTATTCTTTCAAGCCTCTAACACAAATGATCTACATACATACGAGTATTAACTCAATATTTAAATTTAAATATCTAGAATTTAAAAATAATGAATTTTAATTTTTTCAGTTTCTGTCCTTTTTCCCCCGTCTTAATTGTTTAATGTCCCTAACTATGTGCGTGTGTTTATAAATGAATAAATAAATAAATTTACTCTTCCCCCTACCAAATTCTCCTTCTCTTGTGTGATTTTTTTTTTTTTTTTTTTTTTTTTTTTGTGTGTATGTGTTCGTGCTCCACGCATCTATGTGCTCGCACGAAACACTGACTCCATGCTAGCATTTCTCCTCTCCATTTCCTTACCTAATCGCCCCAAATAATAAAAATACTCCATTGAATTTCCATTGTGGAAATAAATTAAATTCCATTTCAATAAATTGTCTCCATTAAGTTTCCTTTGTGGAAATAAATATACTCCATTACCCTACCTAATTGTCCCAAATAATATAATAAAAATACTCGATTGAATTCCATAGTGGAAATCAATTAAACTCCTTTTTTAATAAATTTTCTCCTGATTCCTTACCTCCATAAATCACACAAAATTGTCCACTCAATTTTTTATTTTTGCATATCCAATTTAAACGATTAGTTTTCACTCCCAAAAATAATCTCTCCCTCTTTTTTTTTCAATAAATTTCTCCCTCCATTTTTTCCCATATGCCTAATTTGTTTTCCATCACTCCAAGTTATAAATCTTTGTCTTCACCTTATTCCATTTATTATTTCTCCAATTTTATTCCCGCACAAATAAACAAAAATAATATCCACCATCAGGGCAGCAAAAAAAATTTTAAAAAAAATACCCAATTCGCAATACACTTTGATGGCTGCGCCGACGCACGCCCTTACCTACCTAGAATACACACTTTACACACACTTATGTAGATGCACACAAATAATTACGACAATGATGCAAACAATTTAACTTTCGTATCCCCGGTAAATTTTGTTTATATTTTATAATTTTAATTACCTCGGTTGGACATAATATTTATTCTTTTGTTGTTGCGCTTTTTTTTTCTTTTAATAATTTTAGACTTTGATTTATTTTATTGCCCGTACACGACTTTACTGGTTAAAATTCAATTTTGAACTGAGAAAGAGTAACAAAAAACTTGACGACATCTGCAAGCATACTTTTTGTTATTTTCTTTCTGTTCTCTTCTTTTTCTTTTTTGTTGTGAGAGAATGTGTGACTGTGTACATCTCGACGCTGTTAATGGGTTGGTAGGATGGAAGTTGAAGTTGATAAATAGTAATTGGTGATTGTTTTTGTATTTGGATGTGGTGGATACGCTCTTTCCAGGAACTTCTTTCTTTTCTTCTCCGTTGATTGTACATGTCTGTATATTTTGAATTTTTCCGTTGCGCTCTTTTGTTGAATACTCCTGCAATATTATCTCCATTGATTTTGCGAATTCTCCATCATGTTCTGTACATGTTCTTGAATGTTTTTCTTCCGATTTCGTTTCCGATGTTGTGCGTGCTGTTCAGCACACCGCTTTCACGTTCCTACGTATGTTTTTGAAATTATGGCTACCTAAATTTATTTGAATAGAAATAAGTTAATTTCGGTCCCGCAAAAAACCTAATGATCAAGGTGGTTGCAAAGCACCTTGAAACGGAAATATGTGTATGGTACCATAGGACGCAATGAAAAAAAAATTGAAATGGTGGTTGTAAAGCACCATTTAGACGCAACGCATAAAAATAAATTAATAAAATAAAAAAATAATAATAAAAAAAATTGAAATGGTGATTGTAATGGAGCATTGAAAATTAAATTTTGAGGTTCAATCGATTTTAAATATAAAAATATTTCCTGAAACGTTAAATTATTAATATAATTATTAACTATTTTTATGCAATTCTTAATTAATATGGAATTAATATCCCAAAATCTAAATTCCGAAGATAACCACATGGATGTGTTTAGTATGTGATGAGTTGGAGCCGTTGGATGCTGTTTAATAAAGTCAATTACCTTGTCTCCCTTTCCTCTTTTTTTACTCCTGGTATCTTGTTGATGTTGTTCGTTGCAGATACTAATAACTACATCACCAATTGATAATTGGGATCCAGCGGTGACTGAGTGATAAAGGTCGATCGATAATTCGCTTCCTTCCACCATTCCGTCTTCGGCTTCTTCGATATCTTGGAAAAATCGTATACATCTAGTTTCACTACTTGGAAACCATGTTCGCCCGGTGATGTTAAAGTATACGATTTTCCGTGACTCTTTCTGCAAATAGATTGCGAGATTAACCCAGTGTTGGAGCGTGTATTTCCAACTTGGAATAACTCGTCGAGAGAATCTTCTAGTGACTTTGTTTTCAAGACATTGGAAGAATGAGCATCTACAGGAATTATTGGAGTAACTGCAGTCGTGGATAACGTGGATGTGGTTTCCGTGGTGCGCGATGATGAGGATGGCTCCTCCAAATTTTCTACAAACTGTTCCGTTATCCAATCGCAAGTCTCTATAGTTAAATTCTGTTCCAAGAACGTCGTGGACCACTCGCTGTTTAAGAGGATTGTCACCAAACTCTTTAGCGAACAATTGCCTAATTCTCTCTTTTGGGCAACTACTGCCTTCCGTGCGTATAGAAGGGATTCCATCAACAAATATAACACTTTCTTCGCCTCGAACATCTTGGCTTTCAAGGAGAGACAAGTCAAAGTCTCGATAATCGAAATTGAGTGGATGAGAAACTCTTTCGTCCAGATTATTTGTAGCAGCGATAAAAGAGACATGTGCGTCATCGCATCCTGACTGGTCGTTGTTGCTTTCCGCATTTCCAGATCCACATCTACTTTCAATTTCTTTTCCTTCGTATCTTCCACTGCTGCTTTTCTTTTCCTCTTGTTGTTGTTCTTCTCGATCAGTAGAACTTCCTCTACTGCTTGAGTATTCGGTAAGACGCCTTCGTATTCCTCCAGCTCCTGACGATGTTGAAAATCTTCTTCTTTTTCTGACCAAATTTGCAAATCGTCCGGAACTTGAGAATTGTCGTCGACCACTACTGGATCCCGAATTACTACCTATAAAAAAAATTATGAAAATTATTTTAAGTCAAAAAAAATATAACAGCTGAATAATTACCTTCTTTCCTGATTTCATCATTTTCTTCTTCTGAATAATTGTAAGAGCAAACACTACTTGAATCACTGCTGCGACTTTCACGTCTAGAACACATTTGATCAGCTTAGAAAAATTAAACACTATTTATACTAATTTTATTTAATTTAATTTTATTTGGACGCAACGCAAAAAAAAATTGAAATGGTGTTTGTAAGGCACCATTTGGGACGCAAAATAAATCTGAAAAAGGTGGTTGTAGGGCACCTTGAGAAGATTAGTTAACTTGTCTCCATGATGTGCTGGCATTTTTCTTTCTTTTTTTTTCTTTTGAATCCGGCTCGAAGGACCATAATGTATCGATCCTTTCTTAAATAAAAACTCAGTGCAACTTTTATTGTGGGAAAAATATTAATTAAAAAACCCACATTTATTATCTCCGAGTTTAAAAAGATCAATTACGTGACTTGCCCGTCTGACGGATGGAACAAGACTCCTTTATATTAAGATATATTGAGAATATAATGCAAATAGATATAATGATGCTGACATGCCGAATCGACCGCTGACTTCATTGCTGACATGAATGGCCAGTGTTGCCATTTGTAACAACATTTATCGGATTATTTCATTAATTTTTGACACAAATATTACGGTTAATACTAACGCTGCGTTTAAAAGCATGACGAGGATACAATCTGCAATATTAAATATTTCAATTTTAGTAAACTGTATGTTTACGAACATTGTCAACTTACTATTATCGACAGTTTCGTCTTGCAAGGATTCGAACAAACTCCTCAACTGCTTGTCTTTGATATTACTAGCGTTACACGTGTAGAGTTGTTTGTTCAACTCCTTACATTTTTTTATGAGTGCAAACTGCTTCCTAGGGAACATAGCTTCAAAATCGTTGTTTATGTGAGACCAGGGTACCTACTGGCGAATAAAATTCTGGTCTTAAACCCATTATTAGAATCGCACTGGAACGTTAATGTTTCAGGAGGAAACTGTAAAAAAGTGTTTGCTTAGATAAGTTTCATTAAATATTTGAAGCGTACCCTGTACCCTGGCACTTGATAGTTTGGAATCTGTTAGCAAATCCAGAATTTTGTTATCGTCTTCAGACTCTTCACTTTGCAAGACAGACTGGGAAAGGTTTATACAATTGTTCTTTCCCAGAATATCGATTTCCTCCTGGGACGAAAAAACAAATATTGGCTTTGCTCCTCCACTAAATATGTCATAAGTACGAGTACCTATGAATGAAAATAATTTATTAAATTATTATTAATTTACTGTACGAAAAAAGGCCAATTTACCGGGATAAACAACGTCGAAAAAAACAATGATGTAAAAATTATATTAAATAAATAAAAATTTATAATGATTAATTATAATGAATAATTAAGAATTAATAAAATAATTAATTACAAATATAGTTAAAAATAAAAATAAGTTTACAAACTCATCATTTTCTGTACTGAAGGCCACTAAAAATAAATTTAACATTTTACATTCAAAATCTTCCGAAAAAACTGTGTGCTTGGATTGAATTTCCTTCAGTAAAGCATCGGTGACGGGGTTTCTTTTTAATGTTACGCCTTTCATTCTATAAAATAGTCTATCAACAAATTTCCACATATGCTCTGCTGCTTCTGGATGTTGTACGACACAACACTTTGGTGGATTTACAACGAATGATCTTTATTTCAGAATTATTTACAGTAATTTTCTTATGGCTAGGAACAAATTTGTAAGCATGCAAAATTACTTAAAGCGTGAGAACAGACTTTTCCATGGTTTAAATTATTGGAACTCGAGAAGCGTGAAGCTCGAAACATTGGTTTGTTCTCATACTTTAACACTTAATATAGTTATAAACTTGTTTAATTAAAGTATCACAAACATCGTTCAAACGTTCCAGAGCCCATAACAAAAAGTTTTTATGTGGTATACATATCATTATTTTTTTTATTTTTTGTATATTTTCAATTTATTATTGCATGAAAATATTAAAAACAGTTAGTTTTGAAGGAAAAAACAATGAAGGACAAAAAATGAATTTTCACTTTGCAGCCATTTTGAATTTTGCCTTAAAAAAGTTTATGTAATTTCTGGAGGCACTTTTTCTTCCAAAAAATTGAGTGTCTTGTCACGAGACGTGCAACTTCTTAAATAATCTGAGACCTGATTTCTTGACAGTAAAATTAAACTTGATCGCAATCCTGTGTAAAAACTAACTATCAAGTTTAAGAGTCAATATTTAAAAAAACTGCAAAAAGTCGCAATACATTTTGACTGTTTCTCATTGGGGAAAAAAAAAACAAAATTTTAAGACTATATTTATTATTCTGACACTCAAATTGAACTAACTTTTACATTATTAAAGATATTTTTTTTTGTTTTTTGGTAGTGATCAAATACATTGCATTTACTGGCTTCAAAATTATATATACACTTAATATATTCAATCATCCTCAATTTTACATACCACTAGCAACAGAATCCATGTTTTATTATTTTAGAAACCGACAGTGGAAGTAACCGACAGTGGAAGTACCCGACCGTTGGTCGCACTTAGGAGCCTTTAGCCTCAAAAACCGGATACAATTAATTTGAACCATTTTTTATTGGGAAATAGCTTCAAAAACACATGAGTGAATGTAAAAATGAATTATATTTTGAAAGGATCATTGTTAACTTAACATAAACTTAAAAAAATAAGATAACATGAACAAAAAGGAAAATATTTCAATTTTGAAATGTTTTAAATCGTGGTTTATTGCTTAAAATTCATTTTGGGGACATTTCATCATTTCTCGAAGCTTTTGTTCCATAAAGATCAGCTAATCACTTAAATTTCTTGCTGTACATACTTTGTTTAAAAACCATAAATAATCTTTGCCGAGGTATCTTAATCATATTTGCTGCCAAAAACGAAACAAAACACCACAAGAAAGCCACATTATTGAAAAAACCTTGTCAACTTATTTTTTTCTTTTTCTTAGGGGAAGTCTGCAAGTCTGTTTGCTTCGTCTTGAGTGTTTAAGCGGTTTCTAAATTTCTGGATGTTATTTGCTTTAGAATTCTTCCCTTGCCGGGGCTTACGTGCAGATGGCTTTGTAGCCAAAGTTGCTGATGCAACTGGTAGTTCATCGACGATGTTATTATTAAAACGATTCATAATAACTTGGTTTTCTTGTGCCGTATTCGTTCAATCTGGAACGAAAATTGTCTTCTTAGGGGAAAGGGAGGGGAAATATTTTTGCAGCTACAATATCTATAATATATCGAGAAAATTCCTTCCTAATAACGGTGGTGCATTTGCATCGGTTGATTGTTCCGAGTATGCGAATAGAATGAATCGTTTTATTAATAGAAATGAAAGTATTCTGTGAAGCTGACATTAAATGTATGATGTAAAAATGGTATGTTTGACAGTTCAAATTAATAAATTAATAAAAGCCCTTTCTTATCAAGTTTAAAAGTCAATATTTAAAAAAGTCGCAATACATTTTGACTGTTTCTCATTGGGGTAAAAGAAACCAAAATTTTAAGATTATATTTATTACTCTGACACTCAAGTTGAACTAGCTTTTACATTATTAAAGATATTTTTTTTTTGTTTTTTGGTAGTGATCAAATACATTGCATTTACTGGCATCAAAATTATCTATACACTTAATATATTCAATAAAAAACAATCATCCTCAATTTTACATACCACTAGCAACAGAATCCATGTTTAATTATTTTAGAAACCGACAGTGGAAGTACCCGACCGTCGTCGGTCGCACTAAGGAGCATTTAGCCTCAAAAACCGGACACAATTAATTTAAACCATTTTTTATTGGGAAATAGCTTAAAACACATGAGTGAATGCAAAAATGAATTATATTTTGAAACGATCATTGTTAACTTAACATAAACTTAAAAAAATAAGATATAAAAAAAGGAAAATATTTCAATTTTGAAATGTTTTAAATCGTGGTTTATTGTTTGAAGTTCATTTTGGGGACATTTCTCGAAGCTTTTGTTCCATAAAAGTCACCTTATCACTTAAATTGCTTGCTGTACTTTGTTAAAAAGCATAAATAATCTTCCCCGAGGTATCTTAATTATACTTGCTATCAAAAAAGGAATCAAAACACCACAAGAAAGCCAAATTATTAAAAAAAAAAAACCTTGTCAACTTAATTTTTTCTTTTTTTTGGGGAAAGGGAGGTGAAATATTTTTGCAGTTACAATATCTATAATATATCGAGAAAATTTCTTCCTAATAACGGTGGTGCGTTTGCATCGGTCACTACAACTGTAATACATTTGCTGGTGTCAACATAAGTAATGCTAAACATTCACCACTTTCTTGCTTTATCGTCGGTGCAATTTATTTTGGTGTAGTGAATGTCCAAACGCTCTTTCCAAATGCTTTATTTGTCTTCACTTGGATTAAATTCATTGATGGTCGTCGAATGAACTACAGTACTTTTGTCTTTCGACATTGAAAATATTCGCAAAACGTGTTTTTGTTTTAGACTCGTCGCCAATTTTGTAATGTATTAAATAAAAAACTTGTTGATTGTTCCGAGTATGCGAATAGAATGAATCGTTTTATTAATAGAAATGAAAGTATTCAGTGAAGCTGACATTAAATGTATGAAGTAAAAATGGTATGTTTGACAGCGTGTTTAGTGTAGTAGATTTCTTTTGGTCATTTACTCATAAACATATAACAAAATCTATATTTTATTAGGATACAAGAAATTTAACTCGACCACCCCCGGAGCATAAACAAAAACACTCACTTGTAAAAAAAAACACAAACAAAAATTCTTTTTTTGTAGTGATATCAATGTTTGCACCAGAAAATGACAAAAATATTTAACAAATTGTCACAAATAACACATATAAGTGTGGGATTTCACTGAGTCCACAATGCTCACTTTCACGTCTTTAATTAGTTCAATAAAAACACATTGGCTCAATTTAGTAACTTTCATTAATTCACAACAATTCGTAATAAAGAAGAGTAATTTACTTTAACTATAAAATGGGGTTGATGCCGGAAAAGGGAAAATAGCGCTTAAGCTCACTCTATGAGATAAAATTACAAACTGAACTCGTTCTTCTGTTCGCTCAATGTCTTGTGCCTTGTGCGTCACCGTATATGTTTCGTTGTTTATGTATTCGTCTTTATGTATTGTCCTATTCGTCTTTAGTATTGTCCTTTCTGTGTGCAGTGATGTCAGTTTTATCAGTCCGTTTCCAGTACCTCGTCCAGCGCTGTCAGTTCACATCCTACATAAATTAAGTACATACCCTTAAAAAAAAAAAACGGAAATTTCCACAAAGTTATTCATGAACAGAAAGAAGTCTATCTTTCGACTACCTGCAGGGCGAAGTGGCGGAGGTATATTCTGATAGAACAATGTGTTGACTACATTCTAGGAAAATTAGGGCGGCATCCACCGTAAATAAAGCGGACCCTGCTTCAAATAAGTTTTAAAGAATGTTGATTCCTCGTAGTCAGCATACGAAGGGAATCTCACCCTCACTGCCTCGACTATACCAGCAAAATATCTTTGTATTTTTCGAAAGTGTTTCTTTCCTGCGCCGAACCAGGAAAACTCCATCAGCAGGTTGTCCAAAAACATGCATTTGCAAATTGTGTAAATGGGGGAGAGAACGATAACCATGGCGCCAAGAATTGATAACGAGTTTTGTAGAGGGATCTAAAACAAACATTTTTTACTATTTCTATCTCGGCCCGTTTAGGAGGTAGGGGAAATTTAAGAAAAAAAAATGACTTAAATTGAGAAAAAAATTATTTAAAACCAACGGCAACACTTACAATAAAGTTCCTACTATACCTGAAAACCAGAAGTCTGTTCTATAATCCTAAATTTAAATTAAATTATTTATGTCAATAGTTTTTGAAAAATTCGCATGCAAACTCAAAATTACAAAAAAAAAAAAGTTTAGACCAATTTTTTTCAAAACTGTGAAATAAAGTACTAAATTTATTGTATTTTGTGGTCAATGCTAATATCAATTTGGAATTGAACACAAAAAATCGAATAGTTTTATTGTTTTTTTTATTTTTATGAAAATTAAAAATTACTAAAACTACATTTTTATGAGATTTTTGGTATTTACGGTGATTTAATGGAGGATTAATGTAAATGTGATTCATCTTTGTGAGTAAAGTACAGCAATTCATTTAGCGTTACCCAGAATGCACCACGAAGAGGTAGAATTGAATGGCATTCTTTTTTTACGTCTATAAAAAACTCTATAATTTGGGAGCCCAAGTCGTCCTTATATTTTTTTTCCAATGCAGTATTTCCGATAAAAGAAAAATGCTATACATTGGTGAAGATCGTCCGTTGTTTTGCGACATAAAATGGTTTTTTTTCAGAAGCTTGTTTTGATTCTCCAGATCATTTGGTTGCATCGGTCTTGTTCACACATTCGCCTTTGCTGTGGTTCGTATCTTTATGAGTCGTAGAATTAGCGAAGATTTTCTTAACACCATTTTTTTTCTATTTTTTTTTTCGAGAGATAATATGTTTGAGGTCGTAGTCTCGATGGTTTTTTTTTTATTCTGTTACTTATTTCCAAAAAAAAAAAAAAAGTATGAAAAATAAAGGGAATTTACACAGTGGAGTGAATGCACTACATTACATAACTTGTAAAGTTATAAAGGTAATGAAGTAAAATTAACTTTTTTACAAAGCTTATATATGTGTAGTCATTTTATTTTTTTTTTATTTTTACAGTTACCTACTTTTTAGTTATAAAAAAACAAAAAATATTCCTCAAATTTTTTGCAAATGTTGGTCGGGAAATTGAAAAATATATTTTTTAACTTTTCGAAATCTTTTTATAATCAAAGGATAATATATCAAGTAACTAGTCTCGATCTTAAAAAATTATAATTTTTCTTTGAACATATTAAAAAATGCAATCAGTATGACATTATTTGTCATGTCGTTGTGAATGCAGGATAACGAATACAACTGCCACATATTATTTATTTCAAACAATGTTTTTTTAATTTTAGTTTTGAAAAAGTTGGCTATTTTGTATTTTTTAACAACAAATTTCTTTGCATTCGTACACAAGTAAGTTTTCAGTTCCCAAGAATGCTGCCACTGCAATATCAGCGCTTTGAAAGAGAAGGTTTGTTTGCTCTGTGCAAGAGAATTTTGCCCGCCCATCCGCTCTCTTAATTTTTTTTTTGTTTTTTTTCTGGGCTCATTTAGTTTTTCTTCTTAGCTTTTGACCTATCATCTTGCATTTCGTATACAAGAACAAAAGAAATAGAAAAACGTGTTAGAAATGATTTTTTTAGTAGGTATATGATGCAATGACCATTCCACATTGTTGGAGGTCTTGTGTATGTGTGTACATATGTATGTAGGTACCTACCAAATGATTGTTTTTTTTTTTCTTTTATGTTTTAGGTAGATAACATAATGTACCTATCGTGAATCTTGATTGGATTGAGGTTTAGGACAGGGAAATTGAGCGCTCACAATCAGACAAAATCATAGACGGTTTGTTTTGTTTTTGGTTGCAGGTGAATTGTAACTTTTCGCATTTAGGAAGATAGCTGTTTTTATTTTTTACTTTTCAGGATATTTTAGAAAATAAAAAAAGGGACCACAGATAAAGACATTATCAACCCGGGCAATTTGCTCTGATATTTATGTAGGGTTTTTATTTAAAAAAGTATCAAAACACAATTAAATACAAGAAAAAAATTGATTATAATAATTTAATAAATGAATTTCTGGCACTCGTTACTGCGATGACTCGAACGAAACTCTACTTAACTTAAACTCTTCTCCTTAAGGGAGTTGCAAAATATATAAAAGGATGGAGAAAGACGCTTGGGCATTTGTATGTGTGTCGTTCGTTTGTATGTTCTGTACATGTATCGTTGGTTCGTTCGTCTAGGGTTTATGTATTTTGGTCTACGGGACAAACTAATCCCACATTTATATTTTTTTAATGTAAAAGATTAATTTTAATTTTTCATTGAAAAAGAAAAAAAAACAAAAAATGTGTTCTTATTTTTATATTATTTTTTAATTTTGACACCAACAACATTATTGAAAAACTAATACTTGTTTTCTACAAATTAAAAACTAAGTGATAATGAATAGGTATATATGTATAAAATAGATGTGTTCAGCTTATGACTGACTGTTCTTTACTTATTAATTAATATTCAAATTTCATTCTGTTTACATTTTGTTTCTTTCTATAATAATTTTGTTTACATTGTGTTTCTTTTTATAATACGATACTTAAGTTGTGACTTAGGTTACATTTAAAGTGAATAAAAATAAAAATAAAAAATGCTTGTGCATTAGGGAATAAATGTTAATGTTAATGAACTTGAGTTCCGTGGGAAATTAAGTTCAAAGATAAGAGAATGGAATAGTAGAATTAATGGGAAGCAAATATAGACGGGGTTGTGGGAATGGAATATGTAACCTGTATATATATTATATAAAGGTCGTTCTAATTCGGGCTGGGCCAGATTTGCCTATTGTCCTTTGTTAAAAATTATCTCATTTCGGAATTTTCAAAGCAATTACATCATGTGGCCTAATTAAAACGAAGTAGATATTACATACGAGTATACATATGTATATTTTCTATTTGCTTACTTTTTATAAATATTTTGTTTCCTTTGTTTTTGGAGGCATTAAACCTTTGCAGCTAGGTTGTTGAAAAAAATATTTATAGGTATGTGACAAATAGATTTGCACAACAGAAAATAACAGTAACGAGAGTTATCCATCACCATGACATATTGAATTAATTACTTACATCAATATAGTAAGTTTTAAAAAAGATTTTATTCTTTATTCTAAATTATCATAAACAATTGATATCCGGCGAGAGATGATGTCATCTAGGGATTCTGAAGCATCCAATTTCATGTATGATCGATCTTGTTCTCGAACGTGCTTATTCGGCATAATTATGTTCTGATCATAGAAAGCTTTGTCTCTGCGTCTTTGTCAAATGATGTTTTGACAAGTGGTTTTCTTATGTGTTTCCCATTATATCTTTGTACATTAACTTATTGAAATAAAGCAGAAAACTCTTCTTATGTAAAACAAACAAAAATACATAAAAGAAGCGCACTTCCAATATACTTTGAAATACCTTCCAATTTAACCATTCTTCTACGAGTGGAATACGTCACCACCGAAAACAAAAAGTGATCGAATTTTCCTTTTTAACTTATTTATATATGTAAATACATATTAAGATTAAAATAGATACCTACATACATACTATTTTGGCGCCATCCCCTTGCCATATCATGGTGCGTATTCGTTTACAGTGAAATGCAATTTGCATTCATTCACACAGGATTAACATGTATTTACCTAATACATTTTTGATACATTCATTACCTTACGGAAAATTAAATCAAAACAATCCTTACGATAGCAAATCAAATCACGGCGTTGCACCTCTACATTACCTATGAACCTACCTATCGGAAACAACACAAAATATATTGTATATATTTATGTATATATGCATATGTATCATATTCTATACACAACATCGTAGATTTCATTTCTTCCATCATTTACACACCCTTTGACAAAAAAAATGAAGATCACTATAGTTAAATAAAATTGATTTTATTTTATTTTTTAAAAAAGATTAACGAACTTTTATTAGGACTTTTGTCCACAATGTGTGTAACATGATATGCTGTTAACTCTATGCATCGCAATTTTTTACTATGTTTGTACCTAAAATTGCTTTCCATAGAAGAAACAAAAAAAAAAAAACAGTAGAAGTGATGATAGATCGCAAATAAAAAAATACAAAAAAAAAATATATGACATGAAATGTGCTGTGCTTTTTATACATATACATAAGTTAATAAACCTTTTTGTTTATTATTAAAAAAAAGTATTTTTTTTATCAGGCAGATTGCCTAAACCTTTATTTTTGATTTGAAAATAACAACTCAACTCAAATTATTGACTTCACATGTATTTATAATTGATCAAACAAAGAATGGAACAATAAACATGAATGACATGATTTTACCTAGAATTTTGGGTGATGGCAACTGCAACGTGAATTTATTGTTCTCTGGAATTTTGGTGATGGGATTGCACTATTGCATCATTAAGTTACTTGCCAGATCCATTGGTTGTTGCGTATTCGCTTACAGTGAAATGCAAATTGCATTCATTCACACAGGATTAACATGTACTTATCTAATACATTTTTGATACATCCATTACTTACCTACGCAAAATTAAATCAAAACAATCCTTACGATACCAAATCAAATCACGGCGTTGCACCTCTACATTACCTATGAACCTACCTATCAGAAACAACACAAAATATACTGTATATATTTATAGGCATATGTATCTTATTCTATACACAACATCGTAGATTTCATTTCTTCCATCTTTTACACACCCTTTGACAAAAGAAAATGAAGATCGCTATGCATCGCAATTTATTACTATGTGTATACCTACCTAAAATGGCTTTCCATAGAAGAAACAAAAAAAAAACCAGTAGAAGTGATGATAGATCGCGAATAAAAAATACAAAAAACCAAATATGAATATGTGAGAGCGAACGTGCTGTGCTTTTCTATACATACAAGTATATAATGTTTATCTTGTGCGCAATCCGAGTAATTTAGTTTATCGCGTTTCGCGTACAGTTAAAAACTGATTATTGTAAATTTATTATCTTTTTCTTTTACTCTTTACTTACACTTTGTTTGCTCTTTTTTTTAATTTGACAGATTAATATGAGTGTTAACAGGTATCTTTTTCTTTTACTCTTTGTTTGCACTTTGTTCACTCTGCTTTGAATTTCACTTTTCGATATCTTATCATGAAGTGCTTAAAATGTTTTGAAGACTTTTTAACAAATTGGTAGTGTATTTATATCAAATACATATTGTTAAACGTATATTTAAGATAAAATTATATTTACTATAAATTTGTATGTTTTATCGTTTCCTTTATGAAGGGTGTCAGTTTCTATGGGTGTAAGTAAACGAGAGAAGGAAATGTTATTATTTGGTAAAAAACGAATCTGTCAAAAGTGGCAGCCATAACTTCGATATATGAATGAATAGCAAAGCGAATATAAAAGGCGACTGTTTTACTTTATAAAATTTGTGCTCAAATTTAAATGAAAAACTTTTGGCTCACAGTTTCAGCGAATGCAGTATTTGATACCAGGCCTATGCCTTAGATATCCATCGGCACACAAGGAATAATTTTCCGACGCCAGCGATAAAAGCAACCATCCGCGAAAACGACATTAGCAAACCAATAATTGTTTGCAGTAAAACGATAAGAGCAAATTAATAATTTTTGTGGTCTTTAGGTCTTTAAAAAAAGACTTAATCGATTTTATTATTTAATTAGGAACCAATTGTTCAGATTTGGATGCACGGTAGTTGTCTGCATACCGAGGGTATCTTTAGGATGGCATAGAAATGAGTCTCAATTCGATGGCCCATTAATGCGCTCCGATTTGATGGCTATTTGATGGTGCGCCGTATTCGGTGTGAAATGTGCGATATGATGATTTTGGCCTGGTAGTGGGTTTCGGGGTCAACGAAGTTCGTTGAGCTTGCGGAGTCAGCTGAGATGAGGGATTATTTATAGGTCAACGGGTTGTTGACCAAACAACACTATGGCAATTATTTAATAGGTATTAGGGTAAGTCGGTCAAATATACCACACTTAACAGTAAAACAATAAAATTAAATAGTAAAAGACAAGTTTAGTTCAAGATTTTTTTAATTTCATTACAATGTTATTTAATTTATTAGATAAACTAATAAACAAATAAAGTTATGTCATATAATTCATTTCAAATTAAGTTTTAAAAAAACCTTAAACATTGGCATTTTACCCACACGTGAGGGGAATATGCTACTTTCGAAGAGGTGAAATGCCAGCAAATATTTAGTATGGTAGGTAGTATGGGCTTTTTTAAACTTGATCGATGGGGATCGGACAGTTTCCATTTTGCAAGCAGTCCTCATGTCACATCCTGATCCGAATTTGTCGTAGAAGTACAGCCCACAAATGGGACAAAAGTTGTCTATATCCTCTGCCACTTGAGGAATCGTTTAATGCTGGAAGCGGTTCCTCTGAGGTGTCAGAGTTTTTACTCTGCTTTGTTTTGTGTTTTGTTTGATCTTTATGTTGTTGTTGTTTTTGTTTCTCTCTTAGTTGATCCATATGAGTTTTGTTCGTGAGAATTTTGGCATGTTGCCTGCGGTTCGATAACTTTGCCTTTGGCATTTGTGGAATGGGTTTAATTGCTTCAAATCTTCTTTAAGAAATATTATTGCAAAGAGTAACTAAAACAGGTATATACACTTTATGATGTTTGGCTTACAAAAGATAAGTGTGATGAATAGGGAACCTCCAACTTAATGGGTGGAGTATGCAATTAGGGTTTAAATATATAACAAACAATATACAACAAAAAATTTGTTTCAAAAGTTTTTATTTCATAACAAAATTCTAAAGACTTAAGTGTTAATCATTCGCTCATTTTATAAACCTGTTAACTTGTATTTATCTGCTGAGTTTGATTTACATTTTAAAATTATTAAAAAAAAATCTTTTCATAAAATGAAGCACCCTATAGGTGCAATCCTAAATGTCTTTTCTTTTTTCTTGTGAGACAATTTTATTATTATTATAACATTATTATTTTTTTGTTAATAAATTCATAGATTTATTGCATATTAAATAAATAAAGAAAATAAATATAAAATATTAATATAAAAAATAAATATTACATTTAATTCTAAATCTAAAGAAATTTTTCGGTCGGCTTTTCTTTCATCTCCTTGTTGGTTTTCCTCAATTGCAGTATGATCAGTCCGATCAGCAGAAAATTGACTATCTTGTCCTGGTGTACCGTTGAGCAAGCTGGTATTGGTATCCTTCCCTTCTCTTTTAAAATTTCATTTGTCCATCTTTCGTCAAACCTTTCAATAGTTTTTTTTTTTTTTTTGAAAAATACTAAAAGTTTCTTCGAAACGGATCGCAGGAACCGTCAGCTTAACAAGCTCTGAAGCTACGCTAAACACCCCCTTCTCCTGTATAATTCTCAAGTCCTCAAGAGAACTAATTACTCCATAAATGTATTTGCGGTCGGTCAACGCATCATGCATCCTACATGTGCTATGCTAAATACCTCCCTTTGATTCTTCCTAGAATAATTGTCCCCAAGAGAAATATCAATAATTTATAAATGTATTTACGGTCAACACATTATTGTGCTACGCTAAATACCTCCTTCTCCAAATAATTGACTAAAATTCTATATATTTGAAATTTCCCAACTACCTTCTTCTCCATACAGAATTTAATATTTTCTTTAATGAATTTTTACGATAAAAATATTGAAAAGTAACTATAATGAAAATATGTACCTATATATATTTCCAAGAGAAAAATACTTCGTTTACTATTCTTCCTCAATAAACTCCTCTGCTTTAAATTTAAATTTCTTCCTTGAAAAATTTTAAACATATTCTCCTTTTAAAGTTTTCCAAATTAAATATTAATTTTTCCAACCAAATAAGGTAAACAACTCCACTGTAAAAAATTCATTTTTGGACAAAAAAAAAAGGCACCAAACATTCTACTGTGCTTCTGAATGCAGATGACTACCACACACACACGTCACTGTATTGCATGTGCTTTTGGTATGATTTTCAACTGACGGCGCCGACGCACATCGTTGTATATAAATTTAGATAGATACACAACACAGCACTTATCAACCACTAAAATGAACTTCCAAATAAACACTTCTTTTTACAAATTTAATGAATGTTTTTCCTGGCTCCTGCCTTTTTATTTCCTAATAAAATTTCAATTTATCTCCGTTCGAAATTCACTATATTTTTTTTGTTTTACTTTTGTTTTTTTTTCGAATTTTTCCCTACCTACCACACACACACAGTTTTGCTATTTGCACTAGCACAATTATATACAATAATTACCTTTTCTATTTTTCTCCATTATTTTCCTTTTATTTCTCCGGTATTTACTTTTATTTATATTTTATTACTATTTTATTATTATTTTTACTTTTTCACCGCACAACTTTTTTCTCTGCTGTCACAACTTAAAATGAATTAGCATTCCCATTCAACCAGTTGCCATTTCCTTCCGAAGGAAAAAGATGATGCAATCCATTTTGTGATTGTGAGCGCGTTGAGATTGTTTTTGAATTTTTGTTGGCTTGCTCGTTCTCCATAAAAGATGTGCGCAGAAGGCTTACGTGCCTACCCATGAACCAAATGTGCACTGAATCGCCGCACTGCGCGGCGTCGTTATAGGAACTCAGAGCCAATATTGCGTCGAAATTGTTCACCGAGTCATCGAATATTGGGTTCAAATCGACCGGTGCATATACGTGCTTCGATAAAATTTTCATAATATTATAAGTGGTAGTTTCTTTTTATGACTTGATAAATAATACTCAGTTTTTGTTCAATTTATAACTTCTTTATTAAGATCCGATCCGACTCGAGCGGGCAATCAATTCGAACTGAACTCATTTTGTTCATCGTGTTTGACGATGAACAAGATTGAATACATGTACAATACTCTAATACAATACCTACACCGACAGCTCTCTTTTGTTTTAAGTGTACAATTTATTTTCTCTTTATTGCTACAATTCGGCCATCCTGATTTTACAATCGTCCCGATTGATATCTACGTGTTCACTGACCTTAATATATGGTTTTAAATTTGCCACCTCCCATACCCCTGTATATGGTACTTGACTCAGTTGGAATCCTTCTACGTCCTTCAAAAAATACCTATCGTTTGGTAAAGCCTGGTCTATTTCATATGGTCCCTTGAATTTGGGAATCATCTTCTTACATACTCCTGGTTGACTAACAAAGTTTTTTACCATAATGTAGTCCCCTACCTTATATTCCTTACACACCCTCATTTGATATTTCTTTTGTTTGTTATAATTTTGGTTTCTTACAATTTTTTCTGCTGCTTTCCTCCTAATTTCTACCAAATTCCTATCATTTTCAGTTCTATTCAATTCCTCTAACGCTTCTCTCGAGGGATCTGCAATCTCTCCTCTTTGACGTACCTCAAACAGTAGTTGACTTGCATGAGTCCCTGTGCTCTTATGTACTGTATTATTCATAGCGAATTCTATTCAGGGCAAAATCTTATCCAAAGTTGACTCCAGTCCCCCATTAGTCATTTTAGCGAGCATTGGTGCCAAGCTTCTGTTGACACGTTCTACCTGCCCGTTAGCTTGAGGCGAAGCTGTAGCGATTTTAACATGTTGGACATCATTCTCGTTTAAGAATTTCTCAAACGCTATCGAGGTGAATGCACTTCCTCGGTCGGACACCATCACTTTCGGTCTACTATAAGCGCTAAAGTAAGCCTTTAGACAGGAAATGACTTCACTCGTACCTGTGGAACGAACTGCATACAGCTTTGTGAACTTCGAAAATGCCTCTGTTATTAAGAAAACATATTTCTTCTTACAACATTTGAGAGTTATCGGACCAAAATGATCCACATGGAATGTATCGAAAGGAACATCTCCCTTTGGTATATTGTGCAAGAGACCCTCATGTCTACCGGCCTTTGCAGAAAATACTACGCACTTTAAACAGTTTCTGATATATTCTTGGACCTTTTTTTTCATTTCTGGAAACCAATATGACTTCAAAACATTTTCCATAACCTTCTCACATCCCACATGTCCTATTTCGTCGTGATACTTATGCAAGATACTCCTTTCCATAGCCTTGGGCACAAAAAATAGGATATCTTTACTAACTTTTCTGTATACTAGTCCATTTCGTAATTCGTATGTACTATCTTCGTTATTTTCCAACCGTTTTCTAATTTGTATTATTTCGTCTTTATTCTGGCAAATTGATAATGTCTGTTCGAAGGTATTATCCTCAAGTACCAATATATTGGGAATGCGACTAAGTGCATCTACATGCTGCATTTTACCCCCAACTCGGTGTTCTAATACATAATCGTAATCTTGTAGCTCTAAAGCCCATCTGACAATTCTAGGATTTATCTCTCTTTTGTTTAATGTGAGTGTTAACGAATTGCAATCCGTAACTATTTTGAATTTTAAGCCGTGTAAATATATTCTGAATCGCTTCAAAGCATTAATAATAGCTAATGTTTCTAGTTCGAAACTATGATACTTGGATTCGCATTCCGTCGTACGTTTTGAAAAGTAAAAGATCGGGTGGAAATTTCCATCCTTTTTCCTTTGCAATAATATCGCCCCAAATCCTAATGAACTAGCATCGCAGTGTAGTTCCGTTTCGTCCCGTGTGTCATAAATTGCTAATATTGGTGACTGTATTAACTTTTGTTGCAAGGTGTGAAATGCAGTGACTTCACTTGCTCCGAACTTAAATATGGCGTCTTTTCGAATGAGTTTATATAACGGCTCAGCTATCAACGAAAATTCTTTTATAAATCTCCTGAAATAAGAACATAATCCCAAAAAACTATGCACCTCCTTAACACTCTGAGGCAGGGGAAAATTCTTCACTGACTCTAGTCCTTTTTCATTTGGCCTTATCCCTTCTTTTGATATTACGTACCCTAAGTACTGAATCTCGGACTTCAAAAATCGGCATTTATCTAGTCGTAACTCTAACTTATTAGAGATAATTTTTTCAAAAACCAACTCTAATGTTGCAAAATGATCTTCTATTATTTCCGTAGCTATCATAATATCGTCTAGATAAACAGCTATTTTCCCAGCCCTAATAAGATCTTCAAACACTTCGTTTATAAAACGTTGGAATGTCGAGGGCGCATTTCTAAGACCAAACGGCATCCTTAGAAATTCATATTGCCCAAGAGGAGTCACAAACGAGGTGTATTTGACTGTCTCTTCTTCCATTTGTATATGATAAAATGCACTCCTCAGATCCAAAAGTGAAAATATTCTTTTATTGGCTAACCTATCAAGCAAATCGTCAATTAACGGCAATGGGTAGTTATCTGTAAGGCTCATTTTATTTAAGGTTCGGTAATCGACACACAATCGAATATCACCGGTCTTTTTTCTTACCAACACTATTGGCGATGCATACTCAGACTTGCTCCTTCTAATTACCCCTGTTTGTACTAATTCGTCTAAAATTTCCTGAACTTTGGCTTTTTCTAGATAGGATAATCTCCTAGGAGGGCAGTGAAATGGTTTCTCATTTGACAACCTAAGTTTCATTTTAAAATTTTTTTCAGGCAAATCGGGACGGTTACAGCACATACATTTTTTAAACATTTCATTAAATTTTCTTTTTGTTTCTAGGGATTGTTTGCAATCCTCATATAAATCTATTTCATTTTCATTTATTCCAATTTCTATATTCAATAGACCTTGGCATTCATTTTGGTATGATATTTCATTTTTGTTTATATAACATTCATTTGTGTCTAGTAAATTTTCATTTGTATTTGTAAAAATATCATTTTTATTCAATAAACTTTCATTTGTTACATATTTCATTTTTTCTTTTATTTTTAATTCATTACATAATTTTATGTCTGCAAGTTTCAAAAAATCTCGGCCAAGAACAACTGGAAACTGCATTGTTTCATTTTTTACAACAATTAACTTTAAATTTATTTTCTTTTCTTCAAAATAAATATAACATTGAACAAAACCAATAATTTTAATAGAACTTTCATTAATGCCAACTATATTTAAATTTTAATTCAAGTTATTAATTATAAATTGTTTTGGAACAAACTGTTCTCTAATTAAGCTTACTGGGCTGCCGGTGTCTAGAAGTGAACCTAATAATATCTTATACGTTAAATAATTATATTTAAAAACAAAATACAATTTCCTTACATGAGAATCTGCATCGTCGTCATCCACTTGGTGCACCACGACTGCTTTCCTATTGGGGCACTCCGCTGCTATGTGGCCCATTTGTGCGCAAACGTGGCAAGCACCTGGTGCACGCTTTGGCTTACGACACTCCGTAGCAATGTGTCCCAGAGAGTTGCAATTAAAGCATCTAATTGGCTTCGATTCCTGCTTGTCAGATGCAGCAAATCGATATGACGTCGATGCTACTGGACCTCCAATTCTGTTTAAAGATGTTTTCAATTTTGGCAGTTCTATTCTTCTGAAAGCTAGCTGCTGCTTACTGGTGAAACACTGCATCCGTGCATGTGCCCTTAAGTTATTGTCTGGAATTCCATCAATTACATATTCCAGTAGTTCCTCCTCATCCAAAGAGAGTCTGTTTGCCATAATGGACTTCTCATGAAGGTACTCCTGAAACGTCTCCGAACTTTGCCACTTTCGGTTTTCAAATGTCTTCTTGAGTGACAATTTGCTTTCTACATTTGAGAACATTTCGCCCATTTCTTTTAATAACTGGGCTGTCGAAATTTGCCCTAAATCAGCTCTTGAATGGAACCACTTTAAAGCATTTCCCTTCAGACGACACGAAATAAGGATAAGGGCACTCTTATCATCAATGTTATAAGCCGAAATTAAGTTTTTCAATTGCATTTCCCAGTGAGGGAAACATTGTCCATGAAAATCGGGTAGCAAATCTTTAACCCCACTGTAGATGTAATCATTTGATTTTTTATTTTGACTTCCTTTCAATCCTTCAACTTCGACTCTTAATGTTTCGTTCTCTTTCTTTAATAAATTATTTTCTTTCGTTTGTAGCTTAACTTCTCTTTTTAAAATTTCTAATTCTTTTCGAATCAGCCGCCACTCTTTATTTGTTCCGCTCTTTCGTTTCTGCAAATTCTCGTTCTCGTCGTCATCATCATTGGAACTATCATCTGCACGACGTTCATTTTGGGCTTCTCTCTCGTTTTGGAATTCATTCGTTTGTTCATTCATTTGTCGTTCATTTGTTTTCTTCTCATTTGCTGTTCGGGTACTATCTTTATTTTTACTTCTCTCCATCAGCGCTTGTGCCACATCATTATCATCATCATCTTCAGACACATCCTCACACAAATCGTCAGAGTAAGCGGCGGCGGTGTCGCCATCATCCAGCTGCACATCTTTTCCTCGGTATGGAAACTCACCCCTTTCTGTTTCTGGTATAGACAACAACCGTAAAATTAATTCGGCTTTAGTGTCTGTTGTTTTACGTTTGTTCTTCTCCAGCCAAAGGCGCAGCTCTGCAGCAGTGTACTTCTTGTATTTTTCAACGTTGGATTCCTCCATTGATGTTGCCTTATGTATGTGTGAAGAAAATGGGTATAGATATTTTGTTTGCGATTTACTTTTTTTTTTCGCGATGGGATATTTTCGTACTCTCGTTTGTTAATTATATATTTTTATTTGTTTTATATATGTGGTAATATATATATATATTTTTTTTCGCGATGGGAACTTTATCGCACTCTCGTTTGTTAGGTATATATCTCTTGTTTTATGTATGTGGTAATATATATATTTTTTTTTTGCGATGGGAACTTTATCGCACTCTCGTTTGTTAGGTATATATTTCTTTTGCTTTACATATATGTGACAATATATATTTTTTTTCCGCGATGGGAACTTTATCGCACTTCTGATTTATAAGGGGTAGTTTCTTTTTATGACTTGATAAATAATACTCAGTTTTTGTTCAATTTATAACTTCTTTATTAAGATCCGATCCGACTTGGGCGGGCAATCAATTCGAACTGAACTCATTTTGTTCATCGTGTTTGACGATGAACAAGATTGAATACATGTATAATACTCTAATACAATACCTACACCGACAGCTCTCTTTTGTTTTAAGTGTACAATTTATTTTCTCTTTATTGCTACAATATTTACCATCTGATATATTCGATATGACTTTAATTAATAGTTTGATTTTTTTTTTTGGCGTCGTTCAAATGAAAGATCTAACAAATTTTTACCGTTGATCATGACAGCGTCCAAAATATATAGTGTGTTTTTCACTAAAACGGCCAACACAATTGTGTTGAGGGGTAGATTTATATTCAAAATATTATAGATCCATTTGCCATTGACAAAATTGTGAACGATAGCTTTAATAAAACACGAATACAATGTACAATGCAATTGATTTGTGTTTGCAGCATCGCACAATTTTATGAAATGCCATATTTAATTATTTGAAAAATGTATATTATACCAATCGTGGGTTTTTTCCGTTGGAATGAAACGATTTAAAATCACATTGCCGTCATAGGGATGAACTATGCTATTGAATATTTGATTGGGATGCCTGAAATTATTGTATTGGGAAAAATTTAAACTTTGTTTCGTATTATAGTGCAAATTCCAGAAACTCAACAAATAATCAATTAAAATGGGTTTGTGCTGGGGTGGTGAAATTTTTTGCAATTGTTGGAATATGTTTTTTATAACGGTGATTTGTGTGTTTTCAATTTCATGCAAACGAGCCTTGTAATAGTCCATGAAATGAGCGTCGCTATTCAGAACGGACCACGGAAATAATTGTAATTTGTGCAATTGTGGCAGTTTATTCCTATTATTTATTAAATACAAAATATACGAATAGACTGGTTGTGTTTTGTCGATGTTCTTTAAACCTTTACCAATGAAATATCTCTCTGAATTACCAGGCCTGCTTGTTATGGGTTTATATATTGTAATCTCTTTAAAGCACGAATACAATAAATAAATTAAACTTACGCTAAAGTTAGTATATAAATCGAAAAACTTGCACACAAATATCCCATCATCACGCAAAACCGACAACCCAACAAAACATTGACAAAAATATAGCTCTAAACTTAAATGCTCTTGAAATATCTCATTGTCGTGTACAGAAAATCCGCCGTCGGCACAAACAACATGCACTCTCAAATTGTTTGTGTCTTTAATCACCGATTTAATAAAGTATTCTTGATTTTGAAACTCAGTTATGTCTCCGTTGCCAGTTGGTCCGTATATTGGTGAAAAACATTCTTTATACGATTGAATATTAAATGCATCTAAGTTGTAATCGCACTGTTCAACCAAAGATATACAATATCCCTTCGAATATAGTTTGTTGTCGTATAGTAAATATTCTGCGAACCCGCCCGGACCTAAAACAAACAAATGCATGAGTGTATTCAACAAATCAATAAAATACGCACCTCCACACAAGTCTGCGAAAAAAAAAACTTCATCGTTTGACAAATTGAAATGGGTACGGCTAAGAGCGTAGCCCATGTCGGCATTTATGTTTAAAAGTTTTATAGCTGCGCGGTTTTGAAAGAATAAGTTTCCAATCTTTTCGAAATGATTGATTTTTTTTGTGAGCGGATTGTATGTTGTGGTGTTGATAGTTTTCAAATTGTGTCTTTAGCGATTTCAATTTGTTTATTAGATTTGTTTTTAATGCATGACGACCCGCAATGTCTTCTTCGTAGATTGTTGGCGTTGAACTTAATTCACGAATTAGAGTCCTCGAGGCGACATTATCGTTGTTCAGCCACAATGGGAAGTTATATGGGACGTCTTCCATGTTTTTTATTAGCCACGACACGCGTCTTAATTGAGTCACAGACTATATAATACTGACATACATTCGCCTTTAGTCCACAGTGAAAATTCCCTGTGACAACACTTCGTTTAATATATCCTCTATTGTCCGAGCAGATACAATATACATTTCACACACTTGTGGTAATTGTCAGTGAAATATTTATTAAGATCGTTTATTGTTGTCTGACTAACTACGTAATTTTGTGTGCCTGATTTCGATGACGGTGTTGCCTTAGCATCGCTAAAAAATTCGATTGCATTATAATTGCTATTGGTTGGGACTCGAGATGATGTCAATAAATATACAATTGATTTTTTATTATTAATGAAATAAAAATTATATGGTTGTACGATTGCATAACGCACATTAGAGCTAATCTCAATAACCAGAGCAGCTGTCGGGCCAGTAGATAAGTTGGCAATAATTCTTGTTATATCACTAAACAAAGACATTGTGTGTGTGTGGGTTGTGCAAACACCTGCTTATCCTATAACAGCCTCCATCATTTCCGGTGTAAATGTGTTTGTTGCAATAATTAATGTGCGCTGACATGATGACTTCTGTTTTTCTTTCATGCCCATTAATTTGCTAACGCCACATGGTATGTGCGATAACAACGATTCGTGATGCGTCACACGATCTGGATGGACGCAATCTTTGCCAATCGAATATCCATATCGCGAACCCAATTGTTTTCTATCTTCATCAACGATAGCATAACCAGAAGTGCAATTTGTGCATGGGAGATCAATGTCGCCGTTCACGTTGATTTTGTATTCGCATTTGCATGTTAATGTTTTTAAATCCAAAGAGCCTGCAGCACCGAACATCGAACAAGAATTCGTCTCAATATCAAATCTACCCCCGATATTTGTGTGTTCCAAAGAAAAATATTCATTCGGGTCGAATTTACATTTATATCGATATTCGCCGCTAGGCAAGCGTTCGTCTAAATCGTTTAAAATTAAATTTGTGGGTATGAATTTTGAATAGGATTGTTGTTCAAGCATATCGAGAAAAGTGTTATTCGGTCCGCATCCAATAATTTCATTGCCATAAGGCCCCCCAAAAGCTCGGGGAATTTGGTAATGCATTCATAACGATTTATGCCAATATATGCATTGGATGTGTTTAAATTGCATCTAGATATTGGTTTTGGTAAACATCAGGCTCCCTGAATTTAAAAAAAAAATTATTTCATCTTACCAAGATAAAATATTAAGCCGTATGAAGGCTAAGATACCTTGGTTGTTCTGGGTTGTTGTCGATGAAGAAGTAGTGTCTGTTGATTCTTTTTTTCGTATAAATAAAAATAAAATATGACATTAATAATAAATTTCACACAAACATAGTTAGGTAGACAATTATGGCGTTTTTTCATATTTTAGAAAATCAAAATTTATTCATGTACATATAAATTGATTCTTACAACAGTTTTTTTTTATCAAAATAAAAACTTGTATCTTTCTGAAATGCTTATTTTTCTCCATTATTTTCCTTTATTTTCTCCGGTATTTAACACTTTTATTTATATTTTATTACTATTTTATTATTATTTTTACTTTTTTACCGCACAACTTTTTTCTCTGCTGTCACAACTTAAAATGAATTAGCATTCCCATTCAGCCAGTTGCCATTTCCTTCCGAAGGAAAAAGATGATGCAATTGTGATTGTGAGCGCGTTGAGATTGTTTTTGAATTTTTGTTGGCTTGCTCGTTCTCCATAAAAGATGTGCGCAGAAGGGTTACGTGCCTACCCATGAACCAAATGTGCACTGAATCGCCACACTGCCAATATTGCGACGTTTGCGTCGAAATTGTTCACCGTGTCATCGAATATTGGGTTCAAATCGACCGGTGCATATACGTGCCCGTGGTAGGCATATTAACGACGGACATGGAATTCCATACATAAATGTATTGAACGTATTTCAAACCAATAATAAAATTTTCAAGATATCTCAAATGGTCTGTGTTTTATTAAAAAAAAATGTAAAAAAGTTGTAAGACAACTCCAATCCCTTTGAAAATCGCAGACTCCAACTGCCTTGAAAGGCTTTATAAATCAGTGAATCTTTCTTCTTCTTCCGTTGATGATTAAATTTGTGGAATGCAATAATTATGGAAAATGCGTAGGTGATTTTTTTTAAAAAATGATTTCATCTTACCAAGCTAAAATATTAAGCCATATGAAGGCTAAGATACCTTGGTTGTTCTGGGTTGTTGTCGATGAAGAAGTAGTGTCTGTTGATTCTTTTTTTCGTATAAATAAAAATAAAATATGACATTTATAATAAATTTCACACAAACATAGTTAGGTAGACAATTATGGCATTTTTTCATCTTTTAGAAAATCAAAATTTATTCATGTACATATAAATTGATTCTTACAACAGTTTTTTTTTTATCAAAATAAAAACTTGTATCTTTCTGAAATGCTTAGATTGAAAATTAAAGTCAACCGCAAGTTCCTAAAGAATATTTTAAAAACTTTTAACTAAGATATTGCAAAGATTTCGAGTACAATCAAAAATTTGGAGAACATCGTTTCTTAATAATAAATGCAACTTTAACTCCCAGCTGTATTGTTTAAAAAATTTATTTTTGAAACGTGTTTCTGCTGTTTTTAATTGATGACTATTTCTTCTCTTTCTCCTGAACTTTGAAACTGCTTTTGTAATAGTTATCTGTTAAAAACGCAATACAAAAGGAACGATCAAAACATTGTAGATCGCGTATCAAATCAAAAGTAATTATCGATGCATTCCTGCGTATAGGCGTATAGCTCTTGTCGGATACGGGGTGGGTTTTAATTACTTTCATATGGATTTTGATACTGTGTGATAACCAATTTACACAATTAGTAGTGAATGCATCGGATTTGTTTGAGACTTAAAATTGGACTTAATAATTTTTTTTATTGCAACCCTTCATCAACCCACGAAGGTCACCCTTGGATGATCTTGATGGAACTCACCCCTTTCTTCACCCTTCCCAACCTTTGCCGACAATAAAAAACTGTGGCCCACTTATATTTACCTTTTTTTTTTTTTTATCGCCTCTATCTCAGTTTTCCATGTTACCGCTTTATTTTTTTACTTCTTCATTATATAAATATTATATAAATAAAAAAAATATATTTTTAGGTTTCATTGAATTCATACTTTGAAGCTTTATTTATTAAAAAAAATCAAAAATTTCTTCCTCTTTTTTTTTTTTTTTTTTTTTTTTTTAAAAAAAAACATTTATCTATTATCTAACTTAATACTAACATTAAAAAAAAATATGATCATAGTAGAGGCCTCTAATTTAAATTACTATCAATCTTTTTGTTTTATTACTATGTTTAGTTTTTATATATAAATGCTTATTTCTACTTATACTAGCTTACATGATTACTTTTTCTTGGTTTCATAATTACTCCTTTTCGTTTAGCAATTCCAATATGTTTCTGTTTCTTTAAATTTTCAAAATTTCCTTAGTTTCACTGGCAGGTATTTATTTGGCATTTATTTGTCTTTTTTCTTTTATTTTTTTTAATATATAGCAGGGTCAGTAATTTTCATTTTTTTTTTTTTTATAATTTATAATTTCACCGGCAGGCAAATAGGTATTTCTGTTTTTTTTCTTTTCATTTGTTAATATAGGTACGTAATTTTCATTTTTTTTTTTTAAAGATATTATTTCACTGGCAGGTAGATAGTTATTTCTTTCTTTCTTTCTTTTCATTAGTTAATATAGCAGGGTAAGTAATTTTAAAATTTTTATTTTTTTTCTATTGTTTCACTGGCAGGTAATTAGTTATTTCTTTTCATTAATTAATATTTAGCAGGGTAGGTAATTTTAAATTTTTTTATATTTATTGTTTCACTGTCAGGTAATTAGTTATTTCTTTTTTTTTTTTTTCTTTTCATTAGTTAATATATAGCAGGGTAAGTATTTGCAGGGTAGGTCATTTTAAATTTTTTTACATTTATTGTTTCACTGTCAGGTAATTAGTTATTTCTTTTTTTTTTTCTTTTCATTAGTTAATATAGTAGGGTAAGTATTTTTTTTATTTTTTTTTATTCATTGTTTCACTGTATAGCAGGTAATTAGTTATTACTTTTCATTAGTTAATATATAACAGGGTAAGTATTTGCAGGGTAGGTCATTTTAACTGGTAGATTTTTTTGCTTTTTAAACACGTAGGAGTATGATTTTTTTTTTTTATTTCTTACATTAAACTTTACAATTCATTTTCTTAGCAATTAGTTTAAAGTTGCTGAACTTAACGTTTAACGAAATAAATTGTTTGCAGTTCAATTGCAAAGCAAAAAAAATATACTACCAAAAATCACAAAACGTTGTTGAATCGCGACACGCGACCCGAGTCTAAGGGACTTGTGCCCTTTTTGAATGCCTGTCAACGACTGACTTTCCCCTTTTTAATTCCCATCTTCCATGCGCAACTTACTAAGATCACGCCATCACCACCTGACATAGATTACAGTTGGTTACTCACCATTGTAACCAATCACAAATTAGAATCGCGCGTCTATTTCAATCTTCACTCACCCCATACCATATAGTCGAATACGAAAAGGGGACAATGAAAGACACACAAAATAACTTGCAGTAAATTCTTTGCAAGAGCAACAAAATACATGGTGGTGTGTGGCGAGGGGAGATTGAGGCCAAAGCCACAACAAGGAGACAAAGATAGTAAGCTAGCAAGAAAAAAAAATATATATCCCTGAACATTTGTAGGGTATGCAACCATTAATTGGCACATTATATATATTTTTTTTTTGATGCGAATTTAATGATTACAAAACAGATTTTTCTTCTGTACATCAGTAGGATGAAAAATCTGAAGTTGGAATTAACGGAGTTGATTACGCTCGAATATCTTTAGCATTATAAATGCCAATTGTTTTACCCTTAAGATCTTCAAGAACATAACTACAAGTACCTATCTTTTTCTGAATTCTCGCCTTTAAAAACAGCGGTGCCAATTTCGAGTTAAATCCTTGTTGCCAATTGCTTTGAGCAAAATTCCTTCTATAAACCTCCTGCCCTGCCCTGAACGATACTGGTCTTGAGCGTGTGTTATATTGCCTGGAATTGGCGTCATAAGCCTTTTTCATCAATTCTTTAGCCTTCACTCGCGTTTGAGCTAATAAATCTTCTCTTTCTACTGGAGTATCCGGTGGTTCTACTAGTTCGAGCTGACGGAGAAGCTTGTACGTGGACGCATGTGTGACCATATTTTGTCCGAAAAGCATAAAATAGGGCGAAAAACCTATAGAAACATGCTTCGAACTTCTCAAGGACATATTTATGTGACATAAATTCACATCCCACTCACTTTGGTCATTATCGATAAATGACCTTATCGCTGCAATTACCGACCGATTAACGCGCTCTGAGGCATTAGCTTGTGGGCTGTAAACGGCAGTAAACAGATGGTTAATACCGTAACCAGAAAGAAAGGACTTGAATTCGTTAGATTTAAATTGGCTTCCGTTATCCGAAATTATTACTTCCGGAACACCAAAAACTGCAAAGATATCGTTTTGCATATACGCTATAATCGGCTTGGTGGTGAACTTTTTTAACGGCAACAAAAAATGGAATTTCGAAAAATGATCGAGAATGATCAACAATCCAATATGACCACTTTTTGAACGCGGGAATGGCCCTATTAAATCAACATAAAGGCGTTGAAATGGACGCTCTGAAGTACTTTGTAAGCCCATTGGAGCTCTCAACGGTTGGTTGGGATGTTTTGTCATTTTGCAAACTTCACATGCCTGAATATAAGTTCGAATTTGAGCCACCATTTTTGGCCAAAAAAAATTTTGTTTAATTCTGTCGATGGTCTTACCCATACCACCATGAGCTGAAGTAGCTGAATCATGAGCTTGTCGAATGACATCGTTTGTCAAACCTTTGGGTATCCACAGTTTCCATGTCAGCTGTTCTTGTAATTCGTTTCCAGTATGGAATTCAACTCGTTTATAGAGGTATTTATCTATAATTTTAAGATCTGGTAGGCGACTTTGGTTTTCAGTGACATGTTTCTTAATGTCATTATAATCGGGAGAATCAAATTCCATTGAATCCAAATCTACTAGGGGTTCGACGATCTCGATCTCTGAAACTTCCTCTTCGTGGATACGCGAAAGCGCGTCTGCAACTTTATTTTCAGACCCTTTTCGATGTTGGATTTTAAAATTGAAACCTTGCAGCTTCAATGACCAACGACCTAATCTACCATTAAGGTCTTTTTGATCCATGAGCCATTTTAACGCAGAATGGTCGGTTATTACGGTGAATTCTAACCCTTCGATATACGGTCTAAATTGTTTGATACTTAGCACGGCGGCGAGGCATTCCAGCTCTGAGACACTGTAATTTCTTTGGTTTTTGTTCAACTTTTTTGACCAATATGCCAAAGGAACTTCTGATCCGTCAGGACCCAATTGAGCTAAAACACTTCCCACACCAAATTGACTCGCGTCACAGTTGATAATAAATGGTTTACTATAATCCGGCGTTCGCAGAACGGGTGCAGTAGTAAGTTTGGTTTTGATATTTTCAAAAGCTACTTGAGCTTCTGGTGTCCAAACGAAAGTTTTCGATTTCTTTAGAAGGTCCGTTATTGGTGAGCACAAACTGGCAAAATTATCGATAAATTTTCGATACCAGCCGGCCATTCCCAAGAATCTACGAATTTGACGGACTGATTTTGGCACTGGATACTCAACAATTGACTGTACTTTTGATGGATCGGTTTTTATTTCGCCTCTACCAATGACATGCCCCAGATATTTCACTTCACGAAGACAAAATTTACTTTTACCAATATTAATAGTAAGACCTGCTTTGCGTAGATGGTGAGCAACAAGCATGAGCAACTGTACGTGACTTTCGAAGTCATCCGAAAGTATCAATAAATCGTCAATATATACCTTTACTCTATTACGTAGCTCGGGTGGAATAACCTTTTCCATCAGTCGTACCATTGCCTGTGCTGCGTTCGTGAGACCAAAAGGTACTACAACAAAATGCATCAGGGGACGACCAGGTACCGTGAACGCAGTTTTCAAACGAGAGGCTGGGTCGAGTGGAATTTGCCAAAAGGCATCTTTAAGGTCTAAACATGAAATAAACGAAGCTGGTGGTAATCTACTGAAGGTTGCTTCTATCTGTTGGATGGGATATGCGTCCTTGACGGTTACGGAGTTTAACTTCCTCGAATCTAGACAAGCTCTCACTTTTCCGGGCTTACGAATCAGAATCATTGGAGAACTCCATGGACTATTTGATTCTTCAATCACGCCTAAAGCTAACATCCTATCAATTTCATCATATAAAAGTTTTTCGATAGCTGGTGATACTGCGTAGTACCGCTGTTTGATAGGCTTGGCGTTGCCCGTGTCTATTGTATGTTCTAACAAAGAGGTTCGTCCAAGACCTTCTTTTTCGTATGACGGAAAAAGGAGTTTTACAGCCTCTAACTGTTTTTGCTGTGAGGTTGTTAAGGAAATATACTCAGGCGAAAACGATTCATCTTCCGATGGGAAAATTTCAGATACGATTTTTGGAAATATATCTGGAGCTAAATCAAACGCGCGCCAAAAATCGACTCCTAAATATAAAGTTTGGCTGAGAGTTGGTACGATGAACAAAGTCATGGGTTTTGAAATACCACGAAATAAAATATCTACAGAAATTGTGCCTTTCACTGATTGTTGAAATCCGTCAGCCATTCTAACATTCGAGTTAAAACGATTAAGTTTTGGATTTCCTTTAAGAATCTTGTCCGCTAGTTCTCCTCCCACACAACTAATGGTCGCACCGGAATCTAACAAACCCTCAACTTTATCATCTAAAAGGGAGACAATAGCGTAGGGTCGAACATCTTTTGATCGAAAACTTATAGTACTTAGGGAAGATGTCAAACATTTGCGATTTCTCCGAACAACTTTCCAAAACTGGCGAAGACGCCTAGTGGATCGTTTTGTTTTACTAATAGGAGGAGTTCCAGATTGGTTTTCGGATAATACAATTCTATGTCGAGCCTCTTCATACTCGCGCAAACAACCATGATACGGCTTTAAAAGTTTTAAATAGCATTGCTTATTTTTTGTTAGGTTAACCGATTCCGACTGTGAATTATCGTTCGATAGAGGTTTTAAAATTCGGATCTTATCTTCATTGAGTTTCGTAGGCCCAACAAAAACTGAATCTGAGATAGTTTTATCGGATGACTTAAAACTGTCGGCACTGAATGGATTAGTAGAAGAAGTTGATATTAATTTTTTTTGATCGCAGCCAAGGGTGAAGGGTGAGAATTGGCGATTCGATTCGCACCCTGCCTCTGGTTTAAATTCCGCTGGCAGGTAGGACATTATGGTTTATAAACATTTGGTACACCACACCCATAACAAAAAACTTTACGTACGCTACTCGTGCAGTTATCGCAGCGATGACCTTCTTCATCGCAATTCCAGCATGTAATACGAGATATCGCACAATTGACCTGAATGTTTTGATCAAAATCATCAGATAACGAATGCCTTTGCGGATTCAACTCCCCAATTGGCAAGATTGTGGGTTCCAAAGCGGAAACTTGGTGTCTACTTTCAGTAGTGCTACTTGTTGGATTTCGAAAAGGAGTTCTGATTGACGTGCGGTAAGATTGAGTGTTTTGGAATATTTCTTGATTAAAACGTTCTCGCCTTTCACAAACCTTTCGTAACTCTGCCACAGTATGAATAGGAATGTGTAAAAGTTCAAGACGCCACTCTTGACGTAGATTTCTTGTCAAGATTTCTACTAATTCAGGTTCTGCCAATGGCGTTCGAAGACTGTCAGTGAGCTTAAGAACCGAATCATAAAATTCATCAAACTTTTCTTTTTCTTTCTGTTTCCTACATCGGATTAACTCTCGTATATCAAAGTCCGTCCTCATATCCTTAAAGTCACCACGCAAAGCATTAACAAGGATATCCCACGTGAAAAACCGATTATGCTTATGGAATCTCCAGAACCACTCCTTACCTTTTCCTTCAAATAGAATTTGAGCATTCCTACAAAGTAACTCGTAATCACCGTTAAGGTTTTCGAGTGTTAGCATCTGAATTCTATATATGAAATCTTCTACAGGCATGCTAGAATTTAAACCCTCGAATTTAACTCGCCAACTTGCAATTATGTTAGCAATTTTTACTGCAGTCGAAATACCCAACACATCGATTCGTGCAGGATTTTGTTGTTGATTCTGGGATGGTATTGTGCGATCTCGAAATACGTTCTCTTGTGGCCATGAAATATAATCAGGATTGGGGGTGTTCAACGGGTTGGTTGGAGGACCACGACTTGCTGTCCTGACATTAATATTTGCTAACGCGGATGTCACATTACTCTCTATCACTTGAGATAGCCGAGCAACCATTTCGTCTTGACGTGCATCGATTGACAACGTGATCATTCGTTGAACCTGCTCCAGGGATTGCACCCCGATACCAGCTTCATGGTTTGGTGCTGAATCGGACCTTTGATGCCCTAAACTGATGCCCCGGTCCCTGCGGTTTTCATCTGAATCATATCTAATTTGTGGTGTATTGTCTGTTCGTTGCGGGTGATTTTGCCTATTTTGGCGGCGGCGACCTCTGTTATATTGACTAGAATTATCTCCTAACTGATTATACTGATGGTCAGGGATACCATGAGTTTGCGATCTAGTGTTTGGTCGACTGGACTTAGGGATTGCCCCTTGAGCAACTAACTCGACTGCACCCGTTGGAGACGTGGACAATCTAGGAGGTGGTTGTGTATATGTGGGTGGAATTATTCGTGAAGAATGAGATATATCGCCTCGACAAGAAGGGCATGTAGATGCTGTAGTCAACCATTGCGTTAAGCAGTGGTTATGAAAGTGGTGATCACAAACGGTGACAACATTTTCAGTTGAATTAAAAATTACAGTTTGACAAATTGAACAGACGTTCTGACTCGCATCCCCTAGACTCGGCTGACGCAGATTTATGTCACTATGACGAAGTGGCATTTTGTTTTGAATTATATGTACAATATCTCAAACAAATTTAAACTAATCAAGTTAATTACAAATTTTTCTTCTTCTTCTTTTTTTTTTTTTTGAAATCAATATTTTCAATCTATACAAGATTATTTCTTATACAAACTATTGTTATATTTTAATCAGTTTTTTTTGTTATAATTGGTTGTAATAGTAAGTGTTTGTATTCATATAAATTTGTTCCATGGAAAACTGAGGAATTGGGCTAAAAAAAAAAAAATATTGACTTAGGTTGACATCTCATCGGCTGACAAAAGGATTGCTTTTTTCTGTTTAAAAATAAATGCTTGATATTTATGAACTGGTTGATTTGTTGAACATGTTCATCGGTCAAATTTCCGAATTGATCCAGAAACTTGCAATTCCAGACGATTGTCCAACAAAGTTAGAATAAAGGTACAATATTTGAATCTCATAATCTGGTTTTGACAAAGGACTACCTTCTAGGCAAAAATTTCCAACTATGAGTACAAAATGTAATTTTCTTTCTTTAAACGAAATACGAAACTATTGTAATTACTGACTATTGAAATTGCATGGAGCAAGAATAAGGGAACTTGATACTTGTTTGTTATCAAAACCGACATTTCCATAGATCCTTAACTTTTCACATAAAATTTTCTTATCTATTCTTTCTAATTCGGAAACCGATCTTGACCTTGGGATTTTTTTTTTCTTATTTGCCCCACGTTGGGCGCCAAATTATGTAATAGTTATCTGTTAAAAACGCAATACAAAAGGAACGATCAAAACATTGTAGATCGCGTATCAAATCAAAAGTAATTATCGATGCATTCCTGCGTATAGGCGTATAGCTCTTGTCGGATACGGGGTGGGTTTTAATTACTTTCATATGGATTTTGATACTGTGTGATAACCAATTTACACAATTAGTAGTGAATGCATCGGATTTGTTTGAGACTTAAAATTGGACTTAATAATTTTTTTTATTGCAACCCTTCATCAACCCACGAAGGTCACCCTTGGATGATCTTGATGGAACTCAACCCTTTCTTCACCCTTCCCAACCTTTGCCGACAATAAAAAACTGTGGCCCACTTATATTTACCTTTTTTTTTTTTTTTTATCGCCTCTATCTCAGTTTTCCATGTTACCGCTTTATTTTTTTACTTCTTCATTATATAAATATTATATAAATAAAAAAAATATATTTTTAGGTTTCATTGAATTCATACTTTGAAGCTTTATTTATTAAAAAAAATCAAAAATTTCTTCCTCTTTTTTTTTTTTTTTTTTTAAAAAAAACATTTATCTATTATCTAACTTAATACTAACATTAAAAAAAAATATGATCATAGTAGAGGCCTCTAATTTAAATTACTATCAATCTTTTTGTTTTATTACTATGTTTAGTTTTTATATATAAATGCTTATTTCTACTTATACTAGCTTACATGATTACTTTTTCTTGGTTTCATAATTACTCCTTTTCGTTTAGCAATTCCAATATGTTTCTGTTTCTTTAAATTTTCAAAATTTCCTTAGTTTCACTGGCAGGTATTTATTTGGCATTTATTTGTCTTTTTTCTTTTATTTTTTTTAATATATAGCAGGGTCAGTAATTTTCATTTTTTTTTTTTTATAATTTATAATTTCACCGGCAGGCAAATAGGTATTTCTGTTTTTTTTCTTTTCATTTGTTAATATAGGTACGTAATTTTCATTTTTTTTTTTAAAGATATTATTTCACTGGCAGGTAGATAGTTATTTCTTTCTTTCTTTCTTTTCATTAGTTAATATAGCAGGGTAAGTAATTTTAAAATTTTTATTTTTTTTCTATTGTTTCACTGGCAGGTAATTAGTTATTTCTTTTCATTAATTAATATTTAGCAGGGTAGGTAATTTTAAATTTTTTTATATTTATTGTTTCACTGTCAGGTAATTAGTTATTTCTTTTTTTTTTTTCTTTTCATTAGTTAATATATAGCAGGGTAAGTATTTGCAGGGTAGGTCATTTTAACTGGTAGATTTTTTTGCTTTTTAAACACGTAGGAGTATGATTTTTTTTTTATTTCTTACATTAAACTTTACAATTCATTTTCTTAGCAATTAGTTTAAAGTTGCTGAACTTAACGTTTAACGAAATAAATTGTTTGCAGTTCAATTGCAAAGCAAAAAAAATATACTACCAAAAATCACAAAACGTTGTTGAATCGCGACACGCGACCCGAGTCTAAGGGACTTGTGCCCTTTTTGAATGCCTGTCAACAACTGACTTTCCCCTTTTTAATTCCCATCTTCCATGCGCAACTTACTAAGATCACGCCATCACCACCTGACATAGATTACAGTTGGTTACTCACCATTGTAACCAATCACAAATTAGAATCGCGCGTCTATTTCAATCTTCACTCACCCCATACCATATAGTCGAATACGAAAAGGGGACAATGAAAGACACACAAAATAACTTGCAGTAAATTCTTTGCAAGAGCAACAAAATACATGGTGGTGTGTGGCGAGGGGAGATTGAGGCCAAAGCCACAACAAGGAGACAAAGATAGTAAGCTAGCAAGAAAAAAAAATATATATCCCTGAACATTTGTAGGGTATGCAACCATTAATTGGCACATTATATATATTTTTTTTTTTTGATGCGAATTTAATGATTACACTTTGAATATAAACTCTTCACTTGTTTCGTTACGTTATTTGTTTTTAATATGGAAATATTTTCGAAAAGGAGAATTTTGTTTTTTACTATTTACTATTTTAAGTTATTTCTTTTAATTCAATAAATACAAAATCTGGAATTAAAACTAAGTCTTTCCTATTTTGCTTATATTATAAAATATCGATAAATATTATCTGCCCAATTTGTTGGCATATAATTAATATTTTGGAATTTTGTCGTTTTGAATTATTATCATTTGGGAAATCACAAGTCTATCACACAAAATCTAAATCTACCGCTGTTTTTCATCTCGATCTACCTCGGGTTTCGAAATAGAAGTGAACACTTGTTACGCGTCCCTTCTTTTTTCCACATGTTGTGTGCAGAGTAGCTGCCGCACAGTTGTAGAGTTCTCCTGCGCTCCCTCCGTTGTTATTATTTTTGTTGTGTCTCCGGACAGGTTTTTTCTTTTTTGAAATTTCTGTATGTTGCGCTGATAGCTTACAGACTCCTCTCCGATGTATGTTTTTGCCACTATAAAAATATAATTAAATGCTGCAAAATATGGTGGTTGTAAGTCACCAATAAAATTATATATTTTAAAATATGAAAATATGTGAAAAATAATAAGTGTGAAAAATAATAAGTTTACCAACTCCTTTTGTGTGAGTGGATTGTAGGTATACACATCCTTGTGTCCCATACCACTTCCACACACAAAACCTCCGTTATCTCCTTTTGTATTCTCCGGGCCAGGTTATGGAACACTATTTTTACTTCACTATAACTTCGATTTTTTTTTAATCCGCGACTCGAAGGACCATAATATTTTAGATTCAATTTGAAATAAAAAGACAACGAATTTTTAACGTGGGAAAAATTATACAAAAAAAAACACACTTTTATTAAATCCGTTCTCCGGACCTTAAACATTTGCTCTCACGGTGAGGTACCGATCGAGACTGAAAATACATTTCATTTTTACATGACAATTATTGTTTTCGTATTCAGCACGAATGGCCAGTGTTGCCATTCGTAACAATCCTTTCTAATATCCTCCAGTCAACGATATCATTCTCAAAAGAAATTTGATGCTTCAGCAAAATATTCCTCACGCTCTTAAACATACATATGTATGTGAGTAGGAAAACTCTGACTTTCCAGTTCCACATAAGGTTCGCTTTCCATTAATTTTGCGGGTTTAAGCTTACTATATGCTGATATATTGCTGCTGCCTTGGTCGCAGCTTAGTGCAATAATACTCATTTCACATCTTATTACTCCAGTATTAAGAGTGACCAGCACCTGGGACAACATTACGGAATCTGGTCATCCAAAGTAGCAGGCAATGGACTGTTTTCAGTTCCTGTTCAAGCCTCTTAGTGTAAATACCATTACCTTAGAGGCTATAGTTTTCTCCCTCCCGAATTCACCAAAATCTGTGTATCCGAATATTATGTCGTCCTTTATGTTGTACTCCAGTTCTTTTTTGATGCACATTTCATTGAAGAGTAGCACGCATTTTGTATCCATCGCTGTCATTTCCTTAGCTTTGTCCCTCAGCAAATCCTGCATCTTTGCACTCAGTCCCGTTGATAGCCGGATTTCCGAGTGCCACCGGTAGATAGTGCTAACTGATGGTACCTTAAATCTGGCGCTTAACATAAGATTTTAACATGCTGGGGACTTAAAGAAAAATTTTAAAGATACGTTTCTTTCTTTCCTTGTGAAACATATGACTAAAGATGAATGTCCGTAGCTCTTCCTTTAACCTATATTCTGGTTCGCGCTTAAGTTTTTTTAGGGGCATCAAAAATATAGCGCGGAATAAAACTTTCGCGTTTTGTTTTACGCTCCATTTTGTAAGAGGTATGACCTGGAGAAGGGAATTGCGAAGGAGAAATGTACGAAGAAGAAGGCACGTCTGAAAGAGAAAAATCTTTTATGTAGGTTTTTGAAGAGCTTGCAGCTATTTATCAATGATAAAGTTGGGCTGCAATGACCTGTGAGGTAGAAGTGCGAAATCCGAAACCTGGTCTGCAGAGACAACCGTGGAGGTTTGCTGCTTCCGAGTCCTAAAAGCCTCCATTAAACGAATGCATGCTGAATCAATATCAAAGTCTGTGCAATTGCAGACAGATTCAGATGTCTTTAGCATCGAAATGTTTTTCACACATCAAGGATTTGTTTGGTAAATTCTTGGTGTGTGAAATAGTCCCATGCTTTAACCAAACCGCCCTCCTATGGTCATTTGGTATCGAAAAGAATGAAATATCACCCAACACCTTTTTCTGCTCACCGCAGTTTCCGTAGGTGCATACAGCCGTATTAAATAAATATAAGTAAAAAATATATAAATAACTAATATTATAATATATGATATTAAAATATAATATAATTTATATGTTACAATATAATATAAAAAAACGGTCACTTATAAAACCGAGAAATAGTATAAAATTAAGACCTTGAAAATACCTAAAAAACTACACTTATTAAATCAAAATTATTGAAAAAACTACACTCATAAAATGAAAAACTTCCTTGCAATTTAAATATTTTAAATATTGAAAAAAAGTACACTCATAAAATGAAACACTTCCTGACAATTTTAATTTTTTAAATATTAAAAAAACTACACTTATGAAATGCAAAACTTCCTTGCAATTTCTTGATAAAAAAAAACTACACACAAACTTTATAAGCAAAGACTTTTTTTAATTCTTGAAAGATACTTATGATATCAAAAACTACTTTGCAATTTAAATTATTCAAATACTAAAAAAAGCTAAACTTATCAAAAAACTTCCTTGCAGTTTTAATTCTTTAAATATTCAGAAAAAAACTACACTTATGCAATCCAAAAAATTCACTTTTACAATACGAAATCACTTGAAAATTTAAAAAGCATCAAATGCAATTGAAATTGTCAATGACACTGAAGCTGAATAACAAAAACCTTCTAAAGCTTAAATTACTACGCATCTGTCATCCCACTCATACACCCGCCTTATACCCTTTCATAAGATGCAGAAAGTACACTCATCACTCTTGTTGTGTTCCCACATCTGCTCGATCCCGAGAAGAGTTTGCTTTAATCCTTTAAAGCATGGCGGGATTTCCATGTTGAAATCCAGTTCCTTGCATTTCAAATGGTGCTGGTCAGATACGGTTAGCTTGAACATTGTTTGGAATATCCCTTTTGAGTCCTGTGCAAATGTCCTTTCTAATATCTGTCACTGTCAGTCAACGATATCATTCTCAAAAGAAATTTGATGCTTCAGCAAAATATTTGCCACGCTCTTAAACATACATACATAACGTGGATAGTCATAGAGTAGAATGTACTGTTTCCAGTTATTGTTCAAGCCTCTAAGTGTAAATACCATTACCTTAGAGGCTATAGTTTTCTCCCTCCCGAATTCACCAAAATCTGTGTATCCGAATATTATGTCGTCCTTTATGTTGTACTCCAGTTCTTTTTTGATGAACATTTCATTGAAGAGTAGCACGCATTTTGTATCCATCGCTGTCATTTCCTTAGCTTTGTCCCTCAGCAGATTCTGCATCTTTCCACTCAATCCCGTTGATAGCCGGATTTCCGAGTGCCACCGGTAGATAGTGCTAACGGATGGCAGCTTAAATCCGGCGCTTAACATAAAATTATAACATGCTGGGGACTTAAAGAAAAATTTATTAAGCATTAAAAACTTATTAAGCATTATTTCTTGCGAAAAAAAACCATTACCGACACCAAGGCTAAGCTTGATAAATACTATGGGGACTCTGCACCATCGATTTCAATGGTAAAAAAGTGGTTTACTGAATTTCGTTGTGGCCGTACAAGCACTGAAGATGCCGAACGTCCTGGACGCCCAGTTGAGGTCTCTACACCCGAAACAATCGAAAAAATTCACGATATGGTGTTGGCCGACCGAAGATTGAAAGTGCGAGAGATTGTGGAAGCCGTAGGGATCTCGCATGGCTCAGTGGTTTCAATTTTGAATGATCACTTGGGCATGAGAAAGCTTTCCGCAAGATGGGTGCCGCGTTTGCTCACAGTCGACCACAAACGCAATCGTGTAACAACTTCACAGGAAGGTTTGGCGTTGTTTAATCGCAATATGGAGGAGTTTTTGCGCCGTTTTGTAACCGTGGACGAAACGTGGATCCATCACAACACACCAGAGACCAAACAGTCAAAACAGTGGGTTTCTAAGGGTGAATCGGCGCCAAAGAAGGCCAAGGTGGGTTTGTCAGCCAATAAAGTTATGGCGACTGTTTTTTGGGATGCACGCGGGATAATCCACATTGACTACCTTCAAAAGGGAAGAACAATCAATGGGGAATATTATGCCAACTTATTGGACCGATTCAATGACGTATCGTATATAGCATTCATAAACGTTGTGGTTCGAAGCAGATGGTATGCCAAACGTACCGGAGCGGAATCCCCCAGCTCTCTCACTAGATGCGAGATTTCCTTTCGGTATCGCTATTTGTGGCAAGTTATAATATACTTTGTCACCAGATGGGGTGGTACTCGATCCTATCCCAACGATGTAATCATAGATCGGTGACGGTATATTGAGGTCTTCACTACTGATGGCTAGTAGTGGATCCATTAAGGGTTGCAGGGATGGAACCTTCTGCATATACTTCCCTTGCGTCAACATGTGGGCAGTTAAAAACTCTACCATGGAATATGGAAAAAGGGAGCGATCGGCTCAACCTTTGATCTTCGATAAGCATGCGATCATATACCTGTCGCACTAGTGGTATAAATCCGGCGCAATCGTAGTTGTGTGCGATAGTCTTTTGTACTGGCTTGCTTCCCCTTCCATTGCCTTCGTACATTGCTTCGTCACGCGGTGGAGTCTCTACGGTCGATGGCCTGATGTTCGGGGCCGGCCTTGATTGGCGGTTCCTCCAAGCTTGAGCGCGATTACTTGGCGCTGCTGGCCTATTAACTGCTTCGTAGTACGCCTCTTCATTATCCACATTTCTAGCCCATACGTTAGATTTGCCATCCTGGGCATCTATTGCTCTTTCTTATATTATATTACTACGAGTATCTCTTAACATTTTACTAAAGTTGAAATCACAAACTGGCTACTTTAACTTTTAGTATTTGAGAGAATTTAATGTGTTCTTTTTTTCTTATGATTCGTAAGCTAATTGCTTGTAAAAGTAAATAAAATTTGTATAAAATGTTTTCCGAATGCTAAGATTTCGATATGTTTGAAGACTCAACTTTGTAAAGAAAAGTGCGATGTTTTAAATCCCGAGCAAATCCTTTTGAAGTGCTGAACGATGGAGAATCTTACTCCAGTTATAGTCAAAAGTTCCGCTTCTAGTTGAAAACCTGAACCTGAACCCACATATACCGTGGGCTGGAAGGCTTTGCAGGTGCATTTTGAATCTATTAAAAAAAAAGCAATAACATAAATGTTTTAAGAAACACGAATCAAACGATCTACTCACTTTATTATTGTATTCTTCTTCTGCTCCATTCTTCTCTGAGTCCGCAAACTTTTCGCTATTTGGTGAAAGGAGATCATTATTTTGAATTGAAATAATGTTATAAAATAAATACATACCTCCAACAAACAGGAACTAGGCAAAATAAAGAATAAAAAAAAATCACGTATAATGTGAAAATGTCATGGGTTATATTTGTACTTTGGGTATGATTATGTTATGGAATTAATTTTCAAAAGGGAGTCGCGGGATCTGCATCATGTTGGCCATAAAAGGCTCTTGCCTCTTTAGTTTCAGGCTCGTCATCATCGACAAGTCTAGAGCAAATGTATCTGTGGGCGGCCTTCTTTTCATGGTTGTATATAGCCCGATTTATGCCTGATGCAAATAATACCATTTTTCTTATCTCTGTTCCTCTAGCTGCCTCTGAAAGATATGCAGCACATCTAATGATAAGTCGGACGTTTTGTTGGGTATTGAACCTTTGGAAGTGGGCTTGGTGTAGAGTCTGCAGAATCTCCAAGATAGCTGCATGGTTAATTCATATGAGTCACCAAGTATCGTCACTTTTCCTGGTGCGTTGATAGTTAGCAATTATTAAGCTACAAACGTTTTCTAAAGAAGATCACACATATTTCGTATAAATCAACTTACAGAATTCTGATGTCTTCATTCCAAGGGCTATGGCAGTTTGCTCAACATACTTAATTGGTGCTAGACCATGCATGCCAATATGAGACAAGCATGATCCATACAGAACTTCCTTTACTGTCTGGTTTGACGTAGCTTTTGAGCTTTCTATTATTGTCTTTCCGATCAGGATAGAAACTAGATCTAAGACATCAGGTCCACATGATTTAAAGATCGTATACATGCTTTCCAGAGATTTGATATGTATGGGCAAAACTTTCTTTGTCCAGTCTGAGTACTTACATATATAAACCCACAAAGTGATTCAAACGATTGATCATGGATTCCTGAGTTGAAGACGGGGTGCGGGTGATCAATTTTAGACAATGAATGCACATTAGTCTTAGTATAGTAACAGATATGTGTTGTTCCATGGTGAATGATCCTTGGTTATTCAAATTGGTAATATTTTGATATAGAAGTTGCCAAAATTCATTTAGAGTTTGTGAACTATAAGTGACAGTTGTTGTGCTTTCAGCAGCTGATGGGCTAAGCTTCTCTCCGTCACTATTTAAGAATTCGGAGAACAATAATTCCTCAGGATTTCCGTGAGATCTCATAGACAAAATGAGAATCTTGAAATCCTTAAGAAAATCTTTATGTAAGTTCGCTCCTCCACCAAAGAAGTTTATCAATTTGGCACCAGCTGTTTTGATCTGGGTTCCAGAAGGAGGAGCCATTTTCTTTTTTGTTTGCTCAGCAATCTTTCCGACATTTTCATTTATATTCCGGATTTTTATTTTGGCCTCGGAAAAATCATTGGCATTAGCCAATGCTTGAGTTCCGGATCGGATTTGCCTAACGATCAAAAGCATCTGGTCGGAGAATATTGATAGTTTGGAAGGACCGTCAAACTTCCAAAATATATTTACATAATTATTGAATTGTCACCAGGCGGAGTGATGACATGAAAAACTGTGGCATCGCCTATGCTGCTGTCATTGCGGATGACTATTGACTCAAAAGCAGCTGGCATCTTATAACCAACGGCTGGAGTATGTAATGAAGAGCCGGTATCAACAAGTCCACAAAGAGTATCAACATCCGCTATGGTTGAATCGGTCGTTGAAATATCATTGACACTCAGAGCAATCATTCGGCCTGTTATATTCCACGCTCTAATAGAGCGGTATCTAATATTCATAATTAGCTTCTTGTCGGCTTGTCCTTTCACATCAAGTAGCCCATGTTTTACAGGATCAATCTGCCTAGACAGGGTACTAACCACATTCTGAGTGGTACACTTCAGCTCTCCTCCTCCATGGTTCATGACAACGGTAATCGGTTGCCAAGGCTGGTAAGTCACTTCTGGTGGGTTTGATGGGACTTCGATTCTTCCACCTTTGACTTCTTTACGTGTTATAAATCCACGTGAGCCATTACTTTTATTGGGGTTGTTCCTCCAATTGGCTGCTCTTTTAGAACCCCGTGAGCGGGATTTCCTCGTACTCACTTCTAAATTCTTGGGGTGGTCCATTTCTAAAAGTTTGGATCCTATTTACAAGAATTACAAAAATAGTTCTTTATTGCTGGAAATTAACTATCAGCAATACAACAAGAATAAGAACTAGCAAGCTGGTATTTAATGAACTGGTTGTTCCAAGTTCAGGATCAGCTGTCGCACAGTTATACTCTTTCGAAAATGAGTTAAAATACTCTTTACAATGAATTATCATTAGGTTTCAAATTAATGAAACAAACATAAAAGAGTAATTATATATTTATATAAATATTCTAGCCTTTTTAAATTTTGGGATGTCCACAAAATTGGTAGAATATTAAAAGACACAACTTTTGTTTTTAAAAAGCGGGATTTTCCTATTTGTCAGTTTTTATTTAAAAACGATTTGGGGTGGCCGTGGCGCGATGGTTGTGTGCTCGCCTGTCAACCTCAATATCACAGGTTCGATCCCTGCCGTCGTCTATGTCGTCTTTAATTCCATTAAAAACCTTCTATAAATTGTCATCAATGGGTTGCTGGTTTACTCATTACATGTTGTTCAGGCATAACACTAACAACATGTGATTGAGTTAAACTAGTATGCCCAACAAGGATGAAAAACGAATAAAATAATGCGAATTATAAGGGACATAGAAATAAGACACGGCAATTCTCCGCTTTAGTTCAGGCGCCATCCCTGGAGATAAAAATTCTAAGACAACCACCTTCAGTCTCAGAACATCGTGCCACACATCTTTTCTATCCTTCTTTCTCTTCCGTAACTTCACGCCCACGCTGTGTTGAAACATTTAAAAGGGTAATCATAATCCTTTGAGCGTGAGTAGATTATAAAAAAAAAAAAATATGATTTTTGAGGAAGTAATGCTCGTTCCACACATTCAATTCAGCCCCTTGTGCACCAATAGTTGGACATTTTTCTAATAATTGCCAAAATGCTTCTCTAGGCAAAGAAACTGTTGGCAGAATGTTTCCTTGTTCCGAATTCATAATAGATAATTGAGATAGTAACGTCTAACAGAGATAAACTGTAAGGAATGAAATTGACAGAATTATTTTTGATTTGGATTTTTTCAAAAGAGATCTGAAAAAGCAATTTTCTTCTTTGGAGAAATTCAACACTAGATAATAATAAATGAGGATTGCTGCTTACAAGAAGAATGATGTAAATCTTGAATGATGATGAGAGTATAAGAGAGTAAGATTTAAGAAGAATGTAGGTTTTTGATATTTTTGGATTTCAGATTTGATTTATTTTTAAATTAAATTAAATTGATGAGGTGCCACAAATATATGAATTAGAAGAAAATAATTTGTAGATTGTATGCTTGGAGCATTTTTCAACCCAAACGGCATTCTAAGGAATTAAAATTTTCCATTATTAACGGAAAATGACGTTTTTTTTCAATATCTTTATATTTCATTTTGATTTGGTGAAATCCTGAGTCAAGGTCTATTGTGGAAAAGTATTTTGCTTTTCCTAAATTAGACAATATCACATTACTGTCTGGTATTGGATATTTTTCCGAAATTGTTTTTTTCATTTAATTTTTTTTAAATCAACGACGAGTCTCATTTTGTTAGAACCGTCTCTGTTTGTTCCTTTTTTTTTGGAACGACCCAGAATGGTGAGTTATACGGGCTTTTAGATTGTCTGATTATTTCATCCTTTAACATTTTACCTAATTCTATCAGAGAGTATTCGCTTTACTCTGTCATTTACCGGGTTGGTCGGTTTTCGGGTTGGACCATTCCCATGTAGGGTAGTCCTGGCGCTCTTATGTGAGCAGGCCTTTTATCGGCGTATGCAAAATCTAGCCTAGAGATTACTGCTTCAAAATATAATACTGTGCCGTTGTTTGTTAAGATATCATTAACGGTATGGGTAATTTTATTTCTCAATATAGTCAAGGTAGCAAAATACTTGCGACTACCTTTCTACTTGATTACGTCGAAAGTCTCATTACAGTTTATATTTTCGTCTATTATTTGTGTCTTATATTCTGTTACTAACGAAGTATTAGTAACTGCTTCTGAATTATTTTTTGATGTTGCAATTTCTGCTTATAACGAAGCAGTGCTTGCGGCTACTAATCTGGCAACAAGTTCTTCCGTATCGGTAGACATTTTTAAATTTAATTGTTCGAACTGGTCTAGTAGTTCTTCCAGTATGTCAAAATTTGATTTCCCTATATATGTATGTAGGGTTTTTATTTTAAAACGTATCAAAACACAATTAAATAAAAGAAAAGAATTGATTATAATAATTTAATAAATGAATTTGAGGATAAAGCAACTTCTGGCACTCGTTACTGTGACGACTAGAACGAAAACTCTACTGTACTAAACTTAGACTCTTCTCCTTAAGGGAGTTGCAAAATATATAAAAGGATGGAGAAAGACGCTTGGGCATTTGTATGTGTGTCCGTACGTGTGTCGTTCGTTTGGCTGTCCTGTACATGTATCGTTGGTTCGTTCGTCTAGGGTTTATGTATTTTGGTCTACGGGACAAACTAATCCCGCAATTCCCAATGCCACAAAATTTTTCACGACGAAATTTAGTTAAATCATGTTTTTTCTCATTGGCGCTCATTTAATTTGAAATAGCTTCAAAAGGCCGTGAGTAAAAAATCTTCGTAAGCGATTTTTTCAGATGTCGGCATTAAAGTCCAAATTAAAAGGACAGACAAAAGTTTTTATTAGTATGCCCGATTTATAATGCGATTAGAACACGAGACGAGAGCGAGACATGATTCTCGCCTTTTTCACTTTTCGTTGCTATGAAATCGTGTCGCAATCCATAAGACCTGGAGCCTTAATTCAATTTTTATTTTCGCTACTGTTTGGTTGGCAAAATGAAACATATTATGGTATATACATAAAATTTATAATAGATCTCCCGCTTTTTAAGGAAAAAAAAAAAACTTAATTTTCTTTTAAACGAGTATATTTTATTTGAGTATATTTAATTCTTATGTCTAAGCTTCGGATCCCTTACCACTTGTGGGGGGAAATCTTCAGCTATACGTAGGGATCGACTTTTATACTTTAAATTTTATAAGTCAGCAAAGATCATTTCCTTTGCTTCATTTCGGCTGGTCCAAGAAATAACCATTATTTTATGTTATGCTGTGCAAGAAAGATCTTGCTCAAGAAAGATATTGCTATTACAAACAATGCACACTTGGGCCAACAAATAACATAGGATTGGTTCCTAATTATTTCTTGGGTCAGTTTACATTATTATTGAAATATTCTTCAAGTCAAGTGTTTGAGGGAGCGCACAAGTAGGCTCTGAATAACATATGTCGGGGAATTAAACTTCCGAACACAGGGGTCGGGGTACAAAAAAGGTTCCAAGAACGAAAGGGCACTCTGCCAACACCAAGTTAATTTTACAAAATATATTTATTCAATTATTTACAAAAAATGAATGCCAAGAGTGAATTGCGGACTCCACGAGTCTTTAATGTGTCCGAAACTAATGCCAATAATCAACTGCTAAGACCAAGTCCAACTCATGGCCTCGAAGCCACCAGCCAGTGTCCAAAAATGCAGAGTCACCACAGCTCCCATAGGTGAAGGGAGTCCAGTAGCTGGTACCATGCCCACGCCTTCGATATCCAACGGCACACCAGAAAGAATGTGCCGACACCAGCAGCTATTGCCATGATCCGTGGGATAGTCATCTGAGGGTAAGCCATCAACGTTGAGTTGTTTATTTGTTCTTCCAAGAACTATACTCGAACCTCCAGTGTACTGCTATATTTATCCATGCAAAATATAGGGCAGCAACGATCGGTTGGCGACAATAAGTATCTGGTATCCATAGTCCAGACTGTTAGCAACCCATGGTGCCATGCTATGCTATCCACTGTATACGATCCCTCATATGACTATACGGGGTGTGTGTGCCTGTGTACCTTGTGCACAGAAAGTATCTCTTATCGTCACTGGCCCGTGGGTGACGATTTCGTTGGGTGATGTGTAGCCGATAGAAAAGTATCTATCGTCGCTGGCTTGCATGGTGATATCTATAGCTATAGATATACCCGAAGGTGGCATCAAAATGTGTCGCAATTCGATGGCCATCGAATGGAATTTATGAAATGATGATGCTCGGCTGGTGGTGGGTGCGGAGGGCACCAAGTATTTGGTAGACACAAATGATGTGTCAGCGATGACCCTGATGAAGGGTTTATTCTCTCGGTCATCGGTTGATGACCAGACATCCTGCCCGGTCGAACCTCTGGTTCGAAACATGATGTCATCTGAGCCCTAGTTGGCCATGTTGAGGTAGGTATCGGAAGGATATAGCTACTACCTAGTTTCTCTGTGTTACACGTTGTAGTCGACCAAGCGACTTAGCTTCTGGACAGGTCGTCGGCACTCGCCGGCCTGTGTTTGAAGGGTAGCATTGCGGACCAGGCCATCACTGCCCGGGTGCACTGCAATAACTCGACCAAGTCTCCAATGGGTGGGAGGAAGATTCTCATGACGGACCAGAACGATGTCACCAACTTGAATCTCTGGCTCACGTTTTTCCCATTTACTCCGATTTTGCAGGGTAACCAAGTATTCCTCACTCCATCTCTCCCAAAACTCCTGATGCACCTTGCGCATCCATTGATAGTGCTTCAATCGGTTGATAGGTATATCGCCAATCTGAGGTTCAGGCACTGCGATGAGGAAACCACCTATCAGAAAATCAGCTGGGGTGAGTGCCATCTTGTCTTCAGGGTCGTCATGTAGCGGGACCAGGGGCCTCGAGTTGAGGCAGGCCTCTATCCTGGTTGCTAATGTATGCAGCTGATGGTACCATAAGGATTGGCCCCCGACCAATCGCTTCAAATGATGTTTGGCAGACTTCACTGCGGCTTCCCAAAGACCGCCTTGATGGGGTGCGCCAGGGGTGATGAAATGCCATGTCGTACCGGCGTTGGCTAACGCTTGTTGATTGTAGTGGGATTGGAAGTGTGCCAAGTCTTCCTTCATGATCCGGTTGGCCCCCACAAAGGCCGTTCCATTATCACTGTACAAATGAGCGCAAGGACCACGTCTGCTCGTAAATCTGGTGAATGCATCGAGAAACGTCTGCGAAGCCAAGTCTTCGATTACTTCCAGATGCACTGCTTTCGTTGCCATACAAACGAAGATAGCCAAGTAGCCCTTGACCGTTGTGCGGGAGCGCTTGTTCCCAACTCGAAGGGTGAAAGGTCCGCAATAGTCCACACCGGACGCTTGAAAGGGCCGTGCTGGATTCACTCTAGGGCTCGGTAACGGAGCCATCTGTTGTCTCAATAATACTCCTCGGTGGCGCCGGCATATGACGCATTTATGTAGGAATGATCGCACAGCTTGTCGACCATGCAGAATCCAATACTTCTGCCGCAAAAACTGTAACATAAGTTGCACTCCACCGTGCATAGTTGTGGTATGTGCGTGTTGGATGAGTAACCAAACCAAAGACCCTGTTTTGGGTAGGACCATGGGGAACCGTTGGCCATGCGGTAGTGGAGCGTGTGTAAGTCGGCCTCCGACTCTTAATACTCCTCGGGTGTCCAAATATGGGTTCAAGGACAGTAATGGGCTGGAACTTGCAAGTGGAGATCGGCGACGGAGGTGCTCTATCTCTTGCGGGAAACTGTTGCTCTGCTCATTTCGAATAACTCTCTCTAGGGCGTGGTCGAGCTCGTCTGCTCCAACCACCGGGCTCTTCATCAAATGCCGATAAGGCTTTAACCATCTTAACATGTAGGCTACGGTCCGTAGCATCTTGTTTAGGGAACTGAACCGCTCCGCCAATGGGATGACCACGCCATTTCGTAGTCTTGTGGATACTCTGGAATCGGTGACGGTAGTACCAGCAAAAACCGCCGTCTTGACCTCTTGGTCAACCTGGGTGATGTCATCAGGGTTGAGCTGCCCGGCTGGGAATAGCGGGAGTGGGCCTGCTGCTAACCATGATGGACCTTGCCACCATAAAGTGTGTTGAAGAAGGCTCGTGGCTGAGAGACCTCTACTTGCACAGTCTGCTGGGTTCTGGGCAGACCGCACATGATGCCAATGCTCTGGTGATGTGAGTTCCTGGATCTGTCTCACTCGATTAGCGACATATGGCTTGAGTACGGACGGCTCTTTCCGTAACCAGCATAGAACGATGCGGGAATCCGACCAAAGGTAATAAGGTGACGTCTTTAGACCCAAAGCGTTACGCACGTTCTCTAACGTGACTGCCAGAAGAGAGGCGGCACATAGTTCCAACCTTGGAATCGTGGCTCCCTTCAGGGGGGCAACCTTAGTTCGGGACGTCAGGAGCGAGACGTGAACTTGGTTGCACTCATCGATCGTGTGCAGGTAGATGACTGCAGCATAAGCTCTCGAGCTGGCATCACAGAACCCATGGATAGTCGTCAAACTTCTGTGATGCATACCTAACCATCTCGGGACTCGGATTTGATTCAAGTGGAGAAGTACCTCTCGAAATAATGTCCATTGTTGTGCTAACTCTGGAGGTAGAGGCGCATCCCATGTGAGGCCTGCTGACCAGAGGGTTTGGATGAAAACCTTTCCCACAATTACAACGGGAGCAAGTAGTCCAGTCGGGTCGAATAACTGAGCTACTTCGCTGAGGACTCGCCGTTTCGTGGCCGGGGAGCCGGCTGCTTTTAATTCCACCAGGAAGAAGAGCTCGTCAGCTGTGGGGTCCCAACGTAGACCAAGGACAGTGGCAGTTGGGCATTCTATAACGAGCTCTGTGGAAAGAGAAGAATATACATTGTTAGATACCTTACCAATTACCTCTGCGCAATTCGAGTTCCATTTGCGCAACTTAAAGTGTCCAGCCAAGAGGACCGTATTGATGTCCGCTGCCAAGCGGATGGCTTCTGTTTTACTGCTACAGCTGGTGAGAAGGTCGTCCACGTAAAAGGCCTTCTCAATTGTTTCTCGGGCTGCCCGGGAGCGGGTTGGATCGTGCACCAAGTGCTGATTGTCCTGTGCACACTGCATCATGGACCTTACGGAGGTGTAAGGACTGGAAGCCATACCATAGGTGACCGTCTTCAGTCGGAAAACTGCGAGCTGGTCTGATGGGGATTCTCTCCAAAGAATCCGTTGGAAGTCTCGATGTTCGGGTGCCACCAGCACCTGGCGAAACATCTTCTCGACGTCGGCTGTCAAAGCTATGTTGAAGCGACGGAATCCAAAAATCACGTTAACAAGGGACTCTTGTATGGTGGGACCGACCAATTGGATGTCATTAAGGGAGACACCCGTTGTGGTCCGTGCGGATGCATTGAATACCACTCGAAATTTATCCACCACAGCATGATGTGGAATGTAATAGCACTCTGGGTGATCGCCATGTTGATCAACCCTTTCCATGTGGCCAAGGTTCTCGTACTCTCTCATAAAGGCAATGTAGTTCCCTCGTAGCTCTGGATTGCTGACAAGGCGACGTTCTAGGCAGTAGAATTGTCGCAGTGCGGACCGGTAGGAGTCCCCCAAGGTGGGCGCATCGTGCCGAAACGGAATCTGGACCATGTATCTTCCATCGGGCGTGCGAGTGTGGGTTAGCAGGTAGTGTCGACTGCACTCGTCTTCTCTGGTCTCATCCAGGGAAGCTTCTTCTAGTTTCCAAAAGTTCTTCACCAGCTCTTCCAGGTTGTGATCCGCTGCACCTCGGTTCAAGAATGTTCGGGCGTGAACTTGTGTCTGCGTCTGGGCGGTTGGACCAAAAACCACCCAACCAAATCGGGTCTTCTGTGCATGTGGCTCGTGCGGTAGTCCATGAATCACCGCATCTTCTACTAGGAGGCCCCAGACGTCGGCCCCCAAGAGGACGTCAATTGGACCAGGAGTACCCAAGTGTTTATCGGCCAGAGGGAGGCCAGATATATGCGACCAACGAGATACGTCCACTGGTGTATCAGGCAAGATTGAAGTGATCACAGGGATGACCAAGGCATTGATAGTCATCGTGAGTGAAGATCGCGTCGAACGGAGTGACAGTGTCACCTGGCCGTGAGCAGTAGAGGCTTTGAAGGCGCCAATGCCATGTACGGCTACCTCCACTCGGGACATTGTGAGCTTGAGTCTGTGGGAGAGATCAAGTGTAACAAAACTTACCTGCGATCCAGGATCGCAGAGGCACCGAACCATGTGCTTCTCAGATGAGCTACCAAATGCGTAGACTAGGGCTGTAGCCAGCAAGATGGTAGCAGTTTGTGTAGGGAGTCACTCTTCTTCCTCATATAGCTCGACCGGACCCAGAATCCGGTTTTCCCAATCCGTCGGAGCAGCTGCTGGCTTCTTGGATGTGGCGCCCTTTCTCACAGGCGCTTGCGGGTTGTCATTCGAGTAGCATAGTAAGGTATTGTGTCGCTTACCACACCTTTGGCAGGACAGGTTGGACGGGCACTGGGAGGCGCTGTGTCCTTGCTTCAAGCAGTTGAAGCAGCCGTTGGCATCACGGACGGCATTCAAGCGCTGTCGGGAATCCATGTCCCTAAACTTACTACACTGGGCCGATCGGTGCGGTTGCTTGCAGAACACACACTGCAATGGATTGGCGGCCGTAACATGAGCTCTTCTCACCTGTGGCTGCTGACGGTTACGTCTAGTTGAAGTACCCGGGACGGCTCTCTGTAGACCAGATGTGGACGGGGTAGTCCTCTCATCCTCTAAGCTGTGGGCACGAGAGCGGAGGAAGGACATGAATGTTGCCAAGGTTGCTATCTCCTTGGGCTTGCGGTGCATACGCCAAACTCGTTTGGTTCTGGGTCGCAAGCAACGCGTTACCACCAGGACTATCCAGGCATCCCAATGATCCACAGGTAGGTCCATCACTCTCAACGCCCTCACAGTGTCCTGCACGGTATCCACTATACCTAGGATCACCTTGGCGGACTCCTGACTCAACCGGCAGGTCCAACAACCGGTTCATGTGTGCGTCGGAGAGGAGACTCGGGTCATCGAATCTCTCCGTCAACTCGTTCCAGAGTTCCTCATATCCTCCACTGTAGATGGCTCCCACCATCCCTACATCACTCGTGTGAACTGCGCTCCGCAGTTTCTGAAGCTTGTAGGCCTCGGGTAAGTCCGGATTTGCGTGTATTAGGCTCTCAAACGCGTCTTTAAAGGCCAGCCACTTGTGCCAACTTCCATCAAACTCTGGGATCTCGACTGGGGCCAACTTCATTTCAAGCTTGGCAGTCGGTGCTGGAGCGGGTGTGCTCGGTGTAGGTACCATGACCTGTCTGTCTCTAGTTTGCAGCTCTGCTATTCTACGCTCCAAGACGGCAGTAGCATCACTGTGCTGCGACTGAATCACATGCAGCAAGGCGTCGTGTGCAGTGTAATCTGAGTCGGTGTCCTTCACTTCGGCCAGGCACGCATCGTGGGCCGCCAGGAACTTGTCAAACTGCTGGTCCAGGGTTCGCCGTTCAACTTCAGTACGGATGACATCCCAGGCGGATAGATCACCTGTCGTAATGCTAGAATGCAAGCGCTTAATGGCTGTGCATGCGGCAGATCGCTTCGCTAATTCACTCATATTAATCGCAGGGGACACACAAATTTAACCAATGTTTGTCGCAAGGGACACACGAAAGACCACCAATTAAATTGTCGCAGGGGACACCAAAATATTCACTAATTGATTTGTCGCGGGGGACACCAAAATGTTCACTAATCGATTTGTCGCGGGGGACACCAAAATGTTCACTAATCGATCAATCCTCACAGGAGGCACCAAAATGTCGGGGAATTAAACTTCCGAACACAGGGGTCGGGGTACAAAAAAGGTTCCAAGAACGAAAGGGCACTCTGCCAACACCAAGTTAATTTTACAAAATATATTTATTCAATTATTTACAAAAAATGAATGCCAAGAGTGAATTGCGGACTCCACGAGTCTTTAATGTGTCCGAAACTAATGCCAATAATCAACTGCTAAGACCATGGTGATATCTATAGCTATAGATATACCCGAAGGTGGCATCAAAATGTGTCGCAATTCGATGGCCATCGAATGGAATTTATGAAATGATGATGCTCGGCTGGTGGTGGGTGCGGAGGGCACCAAGTATTTGGTAGACACAAATGATGTGTCAGCGATGACCCTGATGAAGGGTTTATTCTCTCGGTCATCGGTTGATGACCAGACAACATATATATTAAAATAATAAGCCCATATAATCAGTAAGTATTTTTCCGAATAGCCGCGTTATTTGAAATTTAAATTTCAAAAATTGTTTAATGTTCTTGCATTCTTGTTCATCAACTTGAGGAGGTGGTAAAGATGGTGTATTTTCTTGCTTGATGGAATTTTATATTTTTCGGTTTCCTTAGTTCTTCCTCTGTTGAAATTGTGGTGCGCATTATATGTAGGATTTTGCCTAGGGGTATGCTTTTCATTTTAAATGAAAAGTCAACACAAAATGATTTCACTTAATTATTTCTATTTAATGAATTTAAATTGTTTAACCGAAATTGCATTGGGAAAATGAGGAAGTAACGCGTGGCCAACTGTACTCTGCGCGAATTCGGACAAGACTGACTAACTATTTAACTCAACTGGAAATGTGGATATGAAATATGAAAGGGGACGCAAATTCCTTCATTCTACGGTTATACGTTCTTATGTAAAAGTATCAGTAACTTAGGGTATGACATTGTGTGTTTGGTCATTCCCACATATATAACATGCCAGTCGGATGAGAGTATTTCGCATTTGGTGGAACAAAATATGTTGACTATTATTGAAAGATTATTTATTATTAATAATCAGTTTCGTAATCAAACAAATGTGTACCAACCTTATCTTCTCTGTGGAAAGTTGATGCGATTTCTTCTGCAATTTTTTCAAATTGTTGTCTATTGAGTTGCTTGTTTTTTAGTTTGTAGTACTGTACAATTAGTTGTACTAGTTGTTTTTATTGTCGCTGGTTGAAAAATTTGTTGGAGTTGTTTTTATCTAAAATATTTTTTCCAGCTAAGGATAAGGACAAAATATCCCTCACTGGCTATTTCAATACATACAATTAAGTCTGAAGATGAGCCAGATACTTGTAAGGTTCGGCTTCTGTGCTAGGTATTAAACTGAAAGAACTATTACTTTTAACCCATTCCAAGGTAATAATCTCGCTAATTATAAAATAATTCAAACGTTTGACATTTTAAAAAAGGAATTACTTTGTTGAATTTAAAAATATAACCTTTCTTCTTAGGATTTAATCTTAAACTGAAACTTAAAAATTAATGTTCCTCTGTCGTGGAACTCTAAATAATATAATATACATGCTGAATCAGCATGATGACAAATAAAATGTATTTACAGTGGCCGGATGCTGGAGACTATTTGTTTTGATACTGTATGTGTTTATGTTGAGATCTGCGATCTCAATTGCTAGTGTTGATTTTAACGTAACTTGCTAGTGTGCTGCCTTGTAAAAACGAAAGCAAATAATTTCATAGTTTTTATTCAAAGTAACAAAGTACAAAGATATATACAGGGTATGACAGTTGAGACGAAATCTATGGGTTCGTTAGGTACTAAGTCAAAAAGCTTAGTAGATAATTTTGTTGTTTTCGCTCCGTTTTCGAGTTATAATTTTGTTTTCATGTTCTTGTGTTCCGTTTCATTTAAATTGCTTTATCTTTGCCAAACTACAATCGATAGTTAGGTAACATTGTTTTTCAACTTGTACTAAGAAAAAAAGAAACCTTTAGAATGGGTTTTAGTATTTAGTTTGACAAAGATACATCAATTTAATTGAAACGCGAACCCAAATTCAAATCTCCTAAGTTTTTTTTTTCATTTGGAATCACTTCAAGGTTTTCTTCCTAGAGGTGTCTATGGACCTTTATCAGAAATAAAATCATTTCTTATCTACTTACTTCTGTTTTTTTTTTCCACTTGGGCAACTCGTCTTCGAACTCCAACTGCAGCCCAAGTTCACTATCCGGAAATTTTTTTTGACAAGTGTTCCGACCTGAGTAGGAGTAAGCTTCTTTTTGAAAGCCCGCGTCCTTTTCAATTACGAAGTTTTATATTGGGAATTTACAGAGGTATATTTTCGCTATCCCAACGCCCAACGCGCTATCCTGGGCGGAACATCTTGCTTTTTTATAGTTTGTGCAAAAGCATTGCAATCTGTGATGATCTTGAGGTGAGAACCCAGCACATACACTCGCCATTTTTTAAGAGCTTCGACGATCGCTAACACCTCCAATTCATAGGAATGGAATTTTTCTTCACATTTAGTGGTCTTTCGACTCATGTACTGCACCGGATGTAGCATTTGATCCTCCGCGTCTCTCTGCAGTAAGACTGCACCGTACCCAAACTTACACGCGTCTGCATGGATTTTGGTTTCCGCCGAATAATCTCAGAACCGTCCAATTGGCTAGCGCCGCTTTCAGATGTTCAAAAGCAACTAGCTGCTCAGCCTCTAACAAACTTAGCATCCTTCTTCATTAGTTCCGTCAGTGGTTTAGCCACTATGGCATATCCTTCAACAAACCTTCGAAAATATGACGTTAGTCCTAGAAAACGTTGAAGCGCTTTCTGGTCCCTTGGTAGTAGATAATCCTCCACGTTTTCGTCTTTTCTGCTGACGGCTTTATTGTACTATCTTCAATGATGTATCCTAGAAAATCTATCTTCCTTTTAAGAAATTGGCATTTCTTCCAATTAAGTCTTAAACCGTACCTCGCAGCGACTTCCAAGACTAGTTTCAGCTTTTCAATGCCTTCCTCTTCATCCTTGGATGGTATGATGAGGTCGTCCATGTACGCCTCCACCACTCGTGCTTGTATTAATGTTCTGAAGATCGCATTTATGAACCTAGCGAATACTGCTGGTGAATTCGAAACTCCAAACGGCACATATAGGAACTCATACTGCTCTTGTTGGGTCACAACCGCTGTATATTTTCTTCACCCTTCCTCCATTGGAACATGGAAACCCCATTACCCCATTCCAATATGTGAACACTTTTGCTCCTTGAAGACGTTCGAGTATTTCGTCTATTTGTGCCATCGGGAAGTTATCCCGGATTATTTTCTCGTTTAACCTCCGATAATCACAGCATAATCTCTTCATTTCGTTCTTCTTTGACACAAGCACGATCGGTGATTCATACTATGATTTGCTTCGTTGTATGATCTTTCAGCCAAACCTCGATTTGTTCTCGAACCAGAACCTGATTGGCGTATGCCATCCGCGTCGGACGTTGAAACACAGGCACATCATCTTTGAGAATAAGCTTCACTTTCACCGGTGATGGTTCATTACCGACAGGAACATAACCTTCAATAATCGGTAGCAAAACCTCGCGTACTTTGAAGTTCAGATGACCCAGCTCCAATTCCCTGGAAAACATATTTTCGGCAGACATAAGCCACTTCCAGTTTCTACGAGAGCGTTAACTTTAATGCCTCCGGCCAAAATGTCTTTGAAAACTCTGTTGGTACCAATTGCCAAATTCATGCTGGCTTCTGGCCACGAACTTCGGTTACCCGATGGAGCAGGTTATCCGTCTCGTTTATCGCTATCCCGTTGAATAGGTGGTAAGATCATTTTACATTCTTTCGCCATACCTATGCCCTGGTTGGTTGCACTCTCCCTTCCAATTTGCATTACTTGGCGATATGGTTTGTGTCTCCACAGCGATAGCAAGATTTCATTGTACTTTCCTTTTTCACCTGCGCCAATTTTATATTTGATCCTCCGGGATCAATTTTTAAAAAATATTAAATAAAACTCAAACACAATTTTTATTCAAACTTTTAAATCTTTTATTGAATCATTACTAAAGCCTCAGATCCCTTACCACTGGTGGGGGGAAATCGTTGGCTGAACGTTGAGATGAGAACTGTGACATAGAACTGACTTGAGTATCTTTATGCAAGCCCTTTTTGTGTATTATTATTTGTCTATGCAGTGATGCTGCATATATGGATTGACATGTTACAAAAATATACTTTGGTTTTTTATGATTCAAAAGGGTTGAATCATTTACAATATTTGTTTGGATTTCTTTGTTAAGATTCGTTTTCTTTGTTTAGATTCGTTTTCTTTGTTTATACTTTATTGGATAACTTTTATTATATTCAAGCAAATATGCTTGGTATGCTTTAATTGATTTTTATGTTTGGAAGAAATTTTATTACACTCAAGCAAATATGCTTGGTGGGCATTTAATATTTTAAGCGATATGAAATACGCTTGGTATGGTTTGGTTGTTATGATTGGGAAGCAATTCTATAACTCGCCCGTGAAGTAGCGCTTCCTTCGAAAGAGTTTCCTCTCGATTATGAAGACTGCGATTGGGGTCCCTTTGCTCTTTCATACGCCTTTATTTGGAATTTCAACTCCTTTATTGTACACGCCTGGTACAGCATAATTTTGTTATGCCTGATGTCGGGTATTCCGTCAGCGAAATATTGCATTAGGCTTTCGTCATCCAATGCAATCGGTTTCCCAACTTTTTGAAGACTGTACAAAAATTCCAGAAGAGACTCGCCTGGTTTTTTAATTCGCATACTGAGCCTACGGTGAACTTCTGCTGAACCTGAAGACATCTTTGCACCAAACTCTTTAATGAGAGCATTTTTCAGTGCATCACAACTTTTAATTTCAACTTGGCTTTTAACGAATGATTTGGCGGCAGCTCTCAAAAGTTGTTTCGCATAAATATACTTCTGGATTACGTCCCAATCTACTGCAATGGCGTTTTCTTCGAACTCTTGTATCCACGAATTAATGTCCATGGATTCGGGTGCGTCGAATTTCGTTAACGAATCTTCTATATGGCGAAGTGTGAAATTACGCGCCCTTATCAATTCGGCCTGTCTTGTCAACGGTTCGCCCCTAGCTTCTTCGTATTCGTCTTCTTCATCAAGTGACGGATCAAAATGGTGGAGTAGTCTTTTCTATAAAGTTCGTTTTAGTCCCGTTGTAGGTAAACCCAATTCCACCAATTTACTTTTCAACCCCTCAACGGTCAAAACTAAAACCTCGTCCCTCTCCATATTTGTAATCTAAGTTAATAAATTATTATTAATTTATTATTAAAAAAAATATTTTCAGGAGGCGAACCTCTTTATTCGATTAGCTTTACAATATGACTGAACTTAAATTCTAACATAATTATTTTGCTTAACTAATGATGTAGGAAAATGAAGGAGAAAAAATGTGCAATGTAAGGTGGTTTGGTTGGATGGTGGTGTGATTTGTTATCTTGTTAGTTTGGTGTCGAGTGTAGGAGTCCAAGCGATGTGTAGACTGTAGAGTGTGGGAATCTGTGTCAGCATTTTCCTGTGGGAATGATGATGTTTGTAATTTGTTGATTGTTATTTAACTCTGTAGGTCAGTATTGTCTTTTGGAATGGGAATACTTGGAACTGTTTGTACTTTAAGAGCTATTTCCTCACGTACTTCTATTGGTTTTTTCTTGATTTAGAGAATGATGACTTTTAATATGAAGGTTATAATTATGACCAAAAAGATTGCTGATAATGTAAAAGTGATGAATGTGTTGACTCGATGTTTCGTCTCGATTACCTCGATTGTTTCTGTGTTCTTGAAATTGATTTCATGCAGCATTTCCAATGACAGTTGTTCTTTGAAGAAATTTTTATTGATCGAAGGATTAGCGGCTGCAGGTAAGAGTTCGTGTGTAACAGCTTCAGTAAATTTGTATGTTGAATTTCCTATTTCTATTGTTGAGTTTTGTGCGCGAATGAGGTAAGTTCCGTGCAGGTTCATGACGTGTTCTAGGAATTTGATTGTTCCGTTATATTGGTTTAATAGAAGTATTCCGGGAGAAATTTCCTCGATTGTAGGGATGTGATGATTATTAGTTATAGTGCAATTGGTAGGGGAATTATTAAGGAGATTGGGAATACATGATGTTTCACTTAATTTAATAACATTTTTATTACTACAAATAGACAGGTTTTGATATTTCTCACAATCTATTTTGATACCATAAGTTTCTTGTCCACATTTTAGTATGTTTTCGTATTCTAATTTAAGGCATAATTTTGATTTTTTTATTGGTTTAATTATAAGATTTTCACATATTTCTTCTTTAGTTGTTGGTATGCTTACTATATAAATTAAAGAAGTAGTGTTAGTTGCTACTTTAACATCAGCATATTCAAGTGCTTCATCCAGATTACTGAATGGTACATTTTCTTTGTTTAGAATTTTTTTCACGTTATTTATTTCATTTACTGATAAAATATATGAGTTAATGATATTAGATTTAGCCCAATGAACGGCATATTCTATATTTGTAAGTCTTTTATTAGTCTAATTTTGTACTTAATAATTTCTACAATTTCGTTATTTTTGTTTTTTAAATTTTTCAAAATTTCGTTTGTTATATTTGTAATATTGTTTATTCTGTCTATTAAAATCTTATTAATCAAAATTTGCTTATTATTGTTTACTACTACATAATTTATTTTATTTCTGATTATCTTGAAGTCGTCATGGTCGGGGCTTCCGCCTATCCATTTCCATGCACTTCCAATAAAATTAAGGGAACGGGGTGATCTTTTGAGAGTAAGCTTTTTTAAGAGATTTTGGGTTTGGATAATTTCATGTTCTATAAAATTGTATGCGTAGTTTCCTTTACTCACATTTAGTGTGAGTGTTCTGTTTGTCATCTATCAGGTTCTGGTAAAGCCTGAGGTCAATGTCATGTATTAATTTAACAGTACCGGTTTGTAGTTTGGAGGTTCCTCTTTTGACGGTAATAAACTGGGCATTTGAATAGTCCAACACTTGAACCTCTGCCTGAATGAATATTGGTAATAATATAATCGTTAAATAATGTTGGAGTTCCTTCATTTCGAAAGTTGTGTTGTTGTGTTGTCCAGCGTTGCGGTTTTTTTCACTGCACTTCTTCTTTTTTTCCCACTGCAACTTCTTTCTCTCCTTTTTTTCACAATGATTTTACTGTTCGAATGTCTTCCGCGGCGAGCTGCTTTAGGTCGGCTTATGCAGTTTCTTTTTTTTTTCACTCAATTTTTTTCACAATGTTCGAATGTCTTCCGCGGCGAGCTGCTTAAGGTCGGCTTATGCAGAATTTCTTTCACTGTTGGCGGACCACAGGTCTGTTTCGTGTTTTTGTGTTTTTTTTCTTTTCGCGACGAACTACTTGAGGTCGGTTTATGCTAAAGTAATTTTCGTTTTTTTTTTTAATTTTTCACAAATTATTTATTCAAAACTCGAATCACTTTTTAACACTTAATTTACCCGTGGTCCCTGCTCGGGCGCCAGTTAATAAATTATTATTAATTTATTATTAAAAAAAAATATTTTCAGGAGGCGAACCTCTTTATTCGATTAGCTTTACAATATGACTGAACTTAAATTCTAACATAATTATTTTGCTTAACTAATGATGTAGGAAAATGAAGGAGAAGGAATGTGCAATGTAAGGTGGTTTGGTTGGATGGTGGTGTGATTTGTTATCTTGTTAGTTTGGTGTCGAGTGTAGGAGTCCAAGCGATGTGTAGACTGTAGAGTGTGGGAATCTGTGTCAGCATTTTCCTGTGGGAATGATGATGTTTGGAATTTGTTGATTGTTATTTAACTTCTATTCTACCCCTCACAACGTCAAATGCAATAAAAAAACAACTATACCAATATGCAAAAACAACTTAAGGATAAATAAAAATGGCTCGGTCGTATCGCTTACCTCAATTTTCTCTCTTTTACTTTCTTAAGTCTAACAAAAAAAAATACAGCAAAACCGGTTTCACACCAACAAACATCAGCAGGTAGCAGCAGCACACAACATCAAATTTGCCTGGACACGTTGACTCGTTGGAGCATCAACCACGATGATCTTCATGTGCTAACCGTTTCTTTTTTTTTTTTTCTTAGATTCAACACACTAACACCGCTTTGGGTTGAAGCCCTTTAATTTTTTTTTTGTGATGCTCACAAATACAGCGCGCACACACAATACTGTATATTTTGCGGGATGAGGCCCGTTATATTGCAGTTTCTTTGCACACAGTTTTCCCTTGTTTTAAGTTTCGAAATTAAACTTTATAAATGTGCAACGACACTTTTGTCTTAAAAAATTAGCAACATTAACTGAATATGTTAACAAATATTCGTTCGCTATTGTTTTTTCGACCAAACAACAAAAGAAAAACACTACGATCGCTCAGAACAGATGAACTTAGACCGCGACCTAAAATTAGGTATTGTGTTTGTCCTTGAGTATTAGCTACCTCCAAAGAGCTCTCTGGGGGTAGGGAACCAGGGCTGCATTTTTTTTTTTAATTTTGTTTATTGTCTTTGTGGTAACATTTTTCACTTGAATGCCCCTGTTTTTTACAATAATTGCAAAAAGGTTGTGTTTTATGTTTCGTTGTTGGTCGGACATTATAATTATTGGATTTATAATTATGAGAATATCTTCTCAGATTAAGGGCTATTTCTTCATCATGTGCAAGACGACTTGCTTCAGTCAGTGTAGTTGGATTTCTTATCCTTAGTAATTGTCCGTACTCTATAGAGCAATTATTAATAAATGATGTTAGGCCCATTCTTTTTTTTTCTATTTGCGATTGGTCGATTTTGCATTCGTTTTCAAATGCAAGAGTTGTTAGTAATTTTTGTATTTTTTCCTCTACTCTCTGAGTGAAGGAAGATATGTTTTCGTTTCTAAATTACCGACAATTCTGTAATTCGATTTGAATCTGGGCGAAAGATTTTCTTTCACCGAATGTTTCGATTAATTTTTTTTTTTTAGACTATCCCAATTAGAATAGTTTACCGTTAAGGTAACGTTTTTGGCGGGACCTTTTAACCCGGCCTTTATGAATGACATGAGTATTGGTTTTTGCTCAGGCTTAGCAAGTCCAATCGCTTCACTAACACCATCAATAAATCCGCTAAGTTTATTAAACGATCCATCGAACTCAGGTATCAATTTAATAAGTAGATTTATATCTAACGTTATACTCGTATCTACAGTTACGTTAGGCATTTTTATATTTCTGATCTATGCACTTGGTAAAATAGCAATATTTTTTTTTTTTTTTTTTTTTTTTTTTTTTTTTTTTTTTTTTTTTTTTATAAATATACAATAATGTTTTTTTTTTTTTTATAAAAATTTGTTTTTGTAAATAAAAGTTACGATATTATAAAAAGGATGTTGATGATCCTGCCCTTCTTGTTGAAAAATGCTGCTGTTGTATCAATCGTGTTGATTCGTTTTTATTCGCCAGGGGTTGTTGTTTTAAGTTTATCAAACACGTTTTTTCTTTGAGTTGAAGTTATAGTTGAATTAAAGTTTCTTTTGTTGGCACTAATTTGTGTGGTTTTTTTCCATTTGACCTTGCACACTAAGTTGTATTTTGTTGTATCAAATGATTCGCATAATTGTAGTTTTTGTTTTAGGTTTAAGATTGTTGTGGTTTTTTTTTTATTATTACATAGCACACAGAAATTAAACTTTTAAGCTTTTAAGCTGTTCAGGATTTTTACTTCTGGCACCAAATTTTGTTAATGTTATTTTTTTTTTAATTAATAAAAGAAAGAAACTGTTTTTTTTATTACTCCAGCTTGGAGCAACCTTTTTATATAACGTCCAAATTACCACTAGTTATTCTTTCTTAAAATATTTCTAAGGAACGCTTATCTCAATTTAAATACTTATGACTAATCATATACATTGGAAGAGGGAAAATCATTCTGGTCGCGATTTGCGACAATATGGGTATTGTACGAGTATGTACAAGACAACAATATCGAGCGTGGGTAGAAAGGGAGATATTAATTTATTGGATTGAATCTTGTGTGCACGATGCTCTTATTAATTTGGATGGATGATAATGTATTTGTAGAATAAATAAATTCAAATTCGCTTATGCGAAGAAATTTAATATGATCACTAAATGGGTGGTCATATTGCATTAAATGTAAACGGATGGGATATGGAAGTAAAATATTAAGTTACTTCTTGAAAGAAAGGATATATGGAAATTATGGGTGGTCATAAGGAATTCATGAAAATATATATATTTATATGCAAATATGTATATAACAATATTTTGACCAAGTAAAACTTTTTTCTTTATGAAGTTGTTTATGAATAATGAAATCTTCCTGATCAATTTCTTAAGATCACTGACTTCTACAACAAAATACTTTTTATTGAGATTTTCCGTATTATCGGTTTCTGTTTTCTCTAATTTTCAATCATCAACAAAACAAATAAGCTTATAGGTACCTAAAATAATTACCAGTAAAACTGGGGGTTAATCCTTATCTGCCAAAAAAGGAGAATATTGTTTAACAAATTTGCATGTTTCTAGTCTAGTCTATCATAGAATTGCTTCAATTTGGTTTTTAATCTTTAACTGCTGGTCATAAAACACAATTTAAAATAATAAATATAATAAGGATTATAATAATTTAATTTTGTTCACTTAAGTTGAACTTGTAAAGTGTACAAACCTTATTTTGTGTAAAATAATTTATCTGTCCAATTCGTAATATATCAGTTCTTGTTTTCTCTGTTTAATAACATCGTCACTATATCTCAGGTCGTTTATTTGTAAAATATTGTTATAAGGTCCAAAAGTCATAATGTTATATACTTAATTTTATTCTTTCAGAAAGAAAATATAGTTAAACTTAATAATAAGAAGAATGGATATGAAAAAAAAAAAATACAAAACTAAAAAACCAACAAAAAATAAATAAAAAGTAAGAAAATTAACAACAAAAAAAATTAAAAACATCTTAAAAACAACTAAAAATTGCTCAATAATTATAATTTCAATTTGTTTAATATTCAATTAAAGCAATAATAGTTAGAATAAATTGTCTTTGAATATAAAAAAACACGTATAAAGGTTGTGAATTTTGTATGTATCTTCAATTTATTTATGTATACGCTTAAGTTAACGAATATAAATGTATATACCTATCATTACTTTATTTGTTAGTATCGGTTTTTTTTTCAAATCTCAAGTACAATAATGTAAAAAAAAATGTAAAAAAGAAAATAAGAGTTAAAACCATCAGCGTGTCTAGATAGAAGATAATAATTATTGCTAACAAAATTTGCATTATGTTATATATTTTAAACTTATCCATTTTCAAAGGCAAAATTCTTGTTATTAGGCGAAACATAAATTATGTAATTAAATTCCTATTTTCGTACAAATTGCTAAAACAAAAATACAAAATAAGAAACAAAGAAAAAAAATATAAAGAAGTAAGGAAGAACACCTCTATATTATATTGTGAAGGGATGTGCAAGTGCAAACAAATTATTTCGCTCCTACAATAGTCTTATACAGATATTTTCATATAAACATTTATTAATACAATATATTTTTTTAAACTTGTTACTTTTTTTTCAACTAAGAACTGTCACCCAAACTTTATGTACAATTTATAATTATGTATTTTATAACCATGCCTGTTCAAAAACATACCATACTTGCACGTCTCTTATACACGGAAATTGTTAAGTAAATGAAATTAAAAAAATATACAAAAAAAAAGATTAAGTGAAAATAAACAGCACAGCACGGCAACGTGCAGGTGCAAAAGCGAAGAAATTGCATTTTTTGTAAGTTTTTGAAAAAAAAATAATACAATTTGTCAATAAGATTGGAAATGTATCTAATAGATCACAAGACCAGACAAGACGAGAAGAATCAAAAAAAGATAAGTATAAATACTCGTACAGCAGTAAGTATAAGTATATGTATAAACAGGCATAACATATTACATTGTAACTAATGATCCATATAGAATATAGATCATCCATATAACAAAATACGCTAAGGATCGTTCAGCGTAGCCCATATTGTCTTTTTTTGTTGCAAAAATCATGACTAGGAATGCACTTGCGATTTTTGTCGAGACGATTAAAAGATCGCGGTCGTTCCAAATTATTATCATGCACTCACTTGTGATTTTTTTACCGCGTGATTATTTAATTGCAAACAAATAAAACACAATGGCGCAAAATTTTAAACAGCCTATTATTAAGGCATTAGTATACTACTTAACAATTTGCTAACTTTAAAGTAGTTTACTAACTCATTCTTAATTTTAAGCATTTTCTAACAACTAGTATCGTACTAAAGCAATTTTATTAATAAATTCTGAACACACCTAATACAATGACTGTTCGTGCAAAAAACGAAGGAAACAGACCTATTTTGACGTTTGTAAATGTCAAAGGGTTATATGAAGTTAGGACGATATTTAAAAATTAAAATAGGTATTCGATTATTTTAACTTTAATAAAAGGGTAGTGAAGGTATGATGCTATATTCGATTAAAATTTGTGAAATTGTTGTTTTAACCTATTTCCATACTAACACAGCTTTAAATAATTAGGCTAAAGGGGGAGAGTACGATAACTTGGCCGCCAAGATTTGATTACGGGTTTTTGTAGAGGGGTCAAAACCAAGCACTTTTTACTAGGGGAGGGGGGGGTCTATCTCCCCCCGTTTAGGAGGTAGGGGCACTTTTAGAAAAAATGGTTTAAATTGAAAAAAAAAATATTAAAAAACAACGGCAACACCTACAATAAAGTGCTATACTGCGTTTGAAAGCCAGAAGATTGTTCTATAATCCTGCATTTAAATTAAATTACTCATGTCAATGGTTTTTGAGAAATTCGCATTTAAAGTCCAAATTTTGATAAAAAAAAAACGAAAAAAAGTTTAGACCGATTGTTTTCAAAATTGTGAAATGAAATTGTAAATTAGCTTATATGTGTTTCATGTATCTATCAGTTCTTAATCGAACACAAAAAACCGCATGGTTCTATGTCTTCTAGTTTTTGAGAAAATCGAAAATTACCAAAACTGCTTTTTTTGATTTTTGGTGGTGACGGTGATTCCATTTAAGGATTAATGTTAATAAACATAATGAATCTTTGTTAGTTCAGTACCGCAATTCATTTAGCGTTACCCAGAATGCACCATGAGGAGGTAGTTATTTTGTCAGTTAGTCAGGAGTTAGGCTAGGACCGCACTTGCGATTTCAATCGCACGATTTTTTAGTCGCAAAAATAGAACACATGAATTTAAATGAGAATGAACGCACTTGCTACCAACAAATCATGACGATTTAAAAGTCGCAATTTGTTTCATTTTTCTTGCGATGCGATTGTCGTAAACCTAAATGAAACACATGTACTCAAATGGATATGCCCACACTTGCGATTTAAATTACTACGACTTAAAAATCGTAGTCGCAAAAAGAAATTGGCATGTACGCACTTGCGATTTTTAATCCACGATTTTTTAGTCGCAAAAAGTAAGACACATGGCCTTAAATCTGAATGCACGCACATGCGACTTAAAAATCGTAGCGATTATAAAAATGAAACAAGTTCTATTTTTTCAAGCGATTTTTCTGTCGCTACTTATTTGTAGCAAATGCGTGCACTCACATAAAAAGTAGTGTGTTTTATTTTTCGCGATTAAATAATCGCGCGGCAAAAAACTCGCAAGTGCGTGCATGACAATAATTTGTAGCGACTACGACTTTTTAATCGCCTCGACGAAAAATCGCAAGTGCGGTCCTAGCCTTAGTCAGTCATAGTTAGTTAAAAAAGGTCAAAATGTATTAAAAAGGTGTGTAAGTCTCGTCAATAAAGCCATCGTCCGTACTATAACTGTCGAGTTCGTTGAGTTACTCTTTTATGGTGGGAAGCCGAGGATGTTTTGGCGGTAAAACACTTTCTAAATTTTCGCTCTGAAGGGTGGGAGGATCGATGTCTTTTAACTGTAAACCCTCACATATATCACCATCGGTATAACAAGGGTAAACTTTTTTTACATCTGATAAAAACTCTATTATTTGTTAACCCCAGTCGTCCTTATATTTCCTTTCTAGGCAGTATTTTCTATAGAAAAATAGTGCCATGTATTGGTGAACATGGTCGGAAGTTTGTTTTGGTTTTCAAGATCGTTTATTGTATTTTATATGTATTTAGTGGACATTGGATAAATAGAATAAATTTGATTTTTTTTAAATACAGATTCTGTGAATGCAAAAGAAACTTTGCATGCACCCAACCTCGCACCTACCCCAAATCCTATAGTGTGCCCAAGCAGGGGGGTTGCAGGGGGGCAGCATGCCCCCCCATACATACTTTACTGTTTATATATTGTAATGTTGGAAGCTAGCACTGATTTATTTATGTAAGGAAGCAAAAAATATCAAACATTTTGTAGAAAAGTAGTTTTAGTTATTTTCGATTTTCTCAAAAACCAGAAGACATAGAACCATGCGGTTTTTTGTGTTCGATTAAGAACTGATAGATACATGAAACACATGTAAGCTAATTTATAATTTCATTTCACAATTTTGAAAATAATCGGTCTAAACTTTTTTTTTCAAATTTTTTTTTTTTATCAAAATTTGGACTTTAAATGCGAATTTCTCAAAAACCATTGATATGAGTAATTTAATTTAAATGCAGGATTATAGAACAATCTTCTGGCATTCAAACGCAGTATAGCACTTTATTGTAGGTGTTGCCGTTGTTTTTTTAATATTTTTTTTTTTTAATTTAAACCATTTTTTCTAAAAGTGCCCCTACCTCCTAAACGGGGGGAGATAGACCCCCCTCCCCTAGTAAAAAGTGCTTATTTTTGACCCCTCTACAAAAATCCTTCATCAAATCTTGGCGGCCAAGTTATCGTACTCGTGCCGGCTAAAGTTTTGCGCCACTACTTTTAATGTGGATGCACGCATTTTTTACTTGCGACTTATAGGTACGAGTACTATAAGGCAAATTATGCTTTCGTAAAAAAATCGAATTGGAGATTTTGATCAAAGTTGACATTACGATGATAACGAAGACCAAAAAAGTGGGTCTCGCAATTCTGTTTGTCTGTATGTTCGACTACAGCTAAACGGCTCGGCCGGTTTTCTTCAAACTTGGTAGATATGGGTTTTAATTTTTTTCCCCCCGGATGTTTTTTTGTCTTTTTTTTTATGACCAAAAATAACATTCGAAAAAAAAATAAAATTCGAAAAAAATCGTATGGCAGGAAGCCATACGATTTTTTTCGAATTTTTTTAAATATTTTTTTTTTCTCAAAAACTGTCCACACAGATTTTCTTTAAAAAGATTCAAAAAATTACATTGAGTTAAAGCTAGGTAATGGTTGAAAAAAATTTTACAAAAAATTGTTATTTTTGGCACCCCCCTTGGAACCATTTTTTTGGTTTTTGATTTTCTCAAAAACTGTACGACGGATTTTGATCATTTTTTTTTCTGCTAAAGGTCCCCAATAGTTTGAATACTATTGTGAATTTTCCAAAAATATTTTTTTGGATTTTTAAAAAATTTTGAAATTTACTCGATTTTTTTAAAACTTGATAAATAAAAGTTTTTTAATATAATCTACAAGATATGAGAAAAAGAAATTTATTTAACTCAAAAATAACGGTACCCTCCATACAAATGTTAAAAAATGGTTTTCGAAAATCGTATTTTTCTCAAAAACGGTTCCGAGAATTTTGCTTATATTTTTATTCTTTCAATTAATTTTTAAGATCTATAATTTGATAAAAAAAATTTGAAAACAAGATATTACTGACTGTACCTACCATAGAACGATTTTTTTAAAATTTTGAATTTCTCATTATCAGCATAACGGATTTTAATGAAATTTTTTTAGAGAGAAGCTTCTAAAGTTTAAAAAACATTGCATTGCAAAACTTTAAAAAAATATTTTTTTTTAATTAAAAAAAAAACTATTTTTTTTGGAAAATTCAATATCTGGAAAACAGCTCAATATTTTTTTTTTGTAAATTTAATTTTTATTCGAACAATAATTAAACCTTTAAATTTACGTTCCACAATTAATAATGTTTTAAACATTTTTTACATAAAAGCTTATTTTTTTAAGAAACCACTACAAAGACTTATAATTTTTGTTCTTGCATAAACCTATATTTGCTTGAATCACATGGCATCCTATTTTTACCTCCAACTATTAAAGAAGTTGTTTTAGTCATTTAAAAAATTGATTTTATGCTTACAGTTTTTCTCTAATAACATTCATTATTGAAATTCTTAGACTATTACATAGGAGTAAGTTCGTGCGACCCAGTCGTGCATTTTATTTTATTTACCTCAATGTCACAGAATCGTTTCTCAAGTGATATTGAATTTCTATACACAATTCTGGATTCAACTATTTGTAGGAGTTCCTTGAAGCATTCAATTATTTAAATACATTTGATCTATTTAATTCTGCGACAGAAAAACTGCTTGAAAAAATATATCTTCCTTAATTTTTATAATCGGTACGATTTTTAAGTTGTATGTGCGTGTATTCACGCCCTGTGTCTTGTTTCTTGTGGCTAAAAATCGTGCGATTGAAAGTCACAAGTTCGTGCAAGCCAATTTCTTATTGCGACTACGACTTTTAAGTGGTAGTAATTTAAATCGCAAGAGTGAGCATATCCATTTGAGTGTATTTTTAACTTACGACAATCGCATCGCCAGAAAAGTTTAACTATGGGCCTTTTCCTAAATGCAGTGTTGCAACGCAGCGTGAATTTTGATGCTTTTTTTTATTCGCTTGCCTCAATAAAATAACTTCAATTAAAAGCTCAAGTGACCTCAAGTCCAAGTTGCGTTTCGCCCAGGTACGACAGTGGGCTCATCAGTTAGATGCTGCCGTACCCTTCTAAGACGCAAATATTGGTCGATGTTTACCAACTCTTATAAAATGTACAGCTTTAATAGACTGTGAATTTTATTTTTCTAGGGGAATTTGATTAAATTCAGCATCTAACTGAAGAGACAACTGTCGTACCTGGTCGAAACGCACCTTGGAGTTGAGGTCACTTGAGCTTTTAATTGAATTTAAATCAATCATTCCACTTAAACAGAAATTACTTTCTATCTTCATTCATCAATAAAATAACGTTATTAAACACGAATTCTAAATTTTAGAGTTTTTTTAATGAATTGTAAAAGTAAATTTTGAATTTCAAAGTGAAGATAAACGTTGAATGAATGAATGAATGAATGAAAAATTGGGGTATAAAAACAATGCGACCTAAAGATCTATTGTGTCCCCCATCTAGAACTGGATGAGGTTGGCTCATTACTACAGTTCTTCCTCCAAATCTGCTCCTCTGAGGAATCGAAGTATTTGGAGTATTTTAAGGGATGATAATTCACTCTCCTTTATGTGGTGCTTGCCCAGATACCTGTGCCTTTGATGCACGAGTGCATCACATTTCCCCAGTATGTGGTCGGGTGTCTCTTCGTGAGTGTTGCAGAATCTGCAGGTCGCGTTGCTCACTAAGCCAAGGATGTTGAGGTGTCTTCTCAACCTACAGTGGCCTGTGAGAAGCCCCGTGATTTTCCTGAGGTTGTTCCTACTTAAGCTAATGCAGTTTAGAAAACGCTCTCGGTTGTAGTCCCCGAGTAATAGTTTTGCCTGTCTTAGCTTAGGGAGTTCTTTCCAGATCTTTGATCTTTTTGTCTCCTCTTCTGTTTTGATTTTGTTTTTGATCACGTTTTCTCCTATTCCGCAGTAGGGCTCTGGCCCTGTAAGGGGTGTCGATGCACCTATTTTTGCTAAGGAGTCTGCCACTTCATTGCCCTGGACACCAACGTGGCCTGGTACCCAATGAAGCGTGACAGTGTTATTCATGCCCAGTTTATTAAGCTTAATCACGCATTCCCAAACAAGTTTGGAGCTTATGGTGTAGGAGCTTAGTGCTTTTAGTGCAGCCTGACTGTCTGACATGATGGCAATGTTTTGGTTTTTATATTTTCTATCGAGGTTTCTTCCAGCACATATGCCTATGGCATTTACTTCTGCCTGGAATATGCTAGTGGACTGTCCCATCGGTAAGGAGAGTTTAGTTCTAGGCCCAAAAACTCCAGCACCAGTCCCTTCAGCCGTCCTCGATCCATCTGTGTACCATTTGATGGTATTTTCTTTAAGACTATAGTTTATTGTTTCGCCTATCCAGTCTTTTTTGCAACTTAACTCCGTTTTGAAATGTTTTTCGAAGTTATATCTTTTGATCATACCATCTCTTGGGATGTCAATGAGGTTTGTTACTGAGGACCGGATTATCGAATCTTTTTCCCTGTTTCCAATAATCTTACCCATCCCAGTACCCTCCTTGGCAAATCTCATTATGGCTCCCTTAGCAGCATTTTCAATGACCACGTGTAGTGGCGTCAGATGAAGGATGGTTTCCATCGCTGCTGTAGGGCATGTTCTCATTGCTCCTGTTATGCATATATGTACATGCAAGCCTTTGCAATTTGTCTAGTGATTTCCTAGTTGTGTTTAGTTCGGTTCTTTTATGCCATGCAATTGCCCCATAGGTAATGATGGGTCTTACCATCATGGTGTACATCCATCTTATGATGTTTGGTTTGCAGCCCCATGATTTACCTGCAAGTCTCTTGCATATCATGAGGGCCTTTGTGGCTTTCCCGACAGTTATTTCGACATGCTTGTTCCAGAGGAGTTTGCTATCTAGTGTAACTCCTAAATATTTGACCTCCCTCTGGGTGTCGATTACATCTCCCGCCAACCGAATGGGTTTCATGCGAGGTAAAAGTCTTTTACTGGTAAATGGTACTATCGTTGTTTTGGTAGGGTTGATGTTAAGTCCTACAGATATACACCATTTCTTGGTTATAGACAGTCCTCTCTGGACTATATCACAGAGAGTTTCTTCGTATTTCCCCAGTGCCGTTATAACGATGTCATCAGCAAAGCCAATACATCGAATCCCTTGGGAGGTTAGACTTTCTAGTAATTCATCAACTACAAGACTCCACAGCAAGGGTGATAATACCCCTCCCTGCGGACAGCCTCTTGTTGTGATGACTTTCTGGACGTTTAGTCCTGCGTATGCTTCCGCCGTTCTTGTACTAAGCATTTTACTTATCCATCTGACTATAGTGCTAGGAACACTCTTCCTTTCTAGAGCCGAATGAACTGCTTCGTGAGAGGTGTTGTCGAAGGCCCCCTCAATATCAAGGAAGGCGCATAATGCCGTTTCTTTAATATCTAAAGCTCTCTGTATTATATTCGTTAGTTCATACAGAGCGGTTTCTGTGGATCTACCCGCTCTGTAAGCATGCTGACGGTGATTTAGGGGCATGTTTACTAATACTTCCGATCTAATGAAGTTATCAATTACCTTTTCCAAAGTTTTCAGTAAGAAGGATGTTAGGCTTATTGGCCTGAATGACTTTGGATGTGTGGTATCTTTTTTCCCCACTTTGGGGATGAAAATTACCTTTGCTCTTCTCCATAGACTTGGTATGTACCCAAGTGCAATACTACTTCGAAGCAGTCTAATAAGATAGGGCATCAGTTCCTCTTTACCTTTCTGCAGGAGCGCAGGAAAGATGCCATCTACGCCCGGTGATTTGAAAGGTTGAAAGGTACTTAACGCCCATTCAATCCTATTGCCTGAACAGATAGTCGCAGCTATCTTCCAGTCTTCCCGGTTAGGCCTTAGAGGTATTCTCTCTATCATATTTCCTACTATTGGTAAGCTGCCTGGAAAATGAGTATTTAGCAGTAGGGTTGACCTTTGCTCCTCGTTTTCAGTGAAGCTACCATCGGCGTAACGAAGTGCCAAAGAGGTTAATGTGTTATCTTTGGCTAGAGCCTTGTGTAATCTTGCTGCTGCAGGTGTCGACGAAATGCCCTCACAGAAATTTGCAAAACTATTTCTCTTAGCTCTCCTTATTTCCCCATTATATTTGGTCAATTCTGCAGAGTAGTTATGCCACTCTCCAGTACTCTTTGCTTTATTGAAGAGCTTTCTTACCTTGGATCTTAGTTTTGACAGATTGTTGTTCCACCATGGAGCATCTTTCTGCCTTTTAATGGGTTTAAGGGGACAACTGAGTTCATAGGCCTCATTTATGGCCCCGCTAAACTCATTAACTAAGTGTTCTAACTCAAGGTTACTATTAGTCGTTTCTTGTGGACCTATTCGTTCAAGACTAGTCTTTAGGACGCTTTTGTACAGGTTCCAGTTTGTTTTCTTAGGATTCCTGCCAGAGGTGTTCTCTGTCAACAGGTTTTCTAAAGTAAACACTATAATTCTATGATCAGACATAGAAGGTTCGTTGGAGACTCTCCAGTCTCTAACTAATCGACTTAAGTTCGGGGTTCCAAACGTTAAGTCCAGAACTTCCTTCCTTACTCTAGTTACAAATGTAGGTGTGTTCCCTACGTTAAATATATCTAGATTTTTCTCGATAATAAAGTCTAAAAGGTACTCACCCCTTTGATTTGTATCGGTACTACCCCACGTTGTATGGTGGGCGTTTGCGTCACATCCAACCATAAGTGGTAGTCCTTTGCTGATGCAGTAGTCCACGAGCTTCTTGACTTCGACTGGTGGTATGTTGGCGTCGTCACCGGCGAAGTAGGCTGATGCTACAACCATCGTGCGGAGGTTGCCCTCGATGTCGATTTGGGCTTGTATTGGTACCAAGTCCCGCGTCATAAATTCTGAAAGACATATAAAATTTATGTTATTTCTTATCTTTATGCATGCTCTGGGCGAGTCAATCCTCGTATCCCATATTAACTTAGAGTCCTTACATGTTAGGCCCCTAACTTGGCCCCCGTAAATCCAGGGTTCTTGGATCAGAACTAGCCCTAGGTTGTCCGCTATGAATTTTCTGGCTATGACAGCTGATGCTGCCTTAGCGTGGTGGATATTCACCTGAGCTAGCCTGGTTCTGATCCCGCGTCCAGACATTGTTTTATTGGCTAGGGGCAAATGCCCCTTCATCTGCAAGCAGATCATCCTCCTCGTCCATGGGAAGCGACTCGTTCAAATCGAATGGGCTAGGAGAGAGGTCAATGCCCTCCATCTCTTCGCTCATCCGACTTGCTTCGTTTGTTGCCAGTGATTCTACCTGGCTTTGGATGACTGCTACGGTGTCGGTGTGGGTTAGTTCGGTGGTCTGGGAGGGTTTTGGAGTATAGGAGGTTGAATGGGTTTGTGAAGGTTGGGAGGATTGGACGGGTTTGGAGGATTGGACGGGTGGGGAGGATTGGACGGGTTGGGAAGTTTGGGTGGGTTGGGAGGTTTGGGAGGGTAGGTTTGTGGTTGTGGTGGAAGCTAATAAGGGGGGAAGGGGGGTGTTGGTAAGCAAGCTGGATTGGGGTTGGGTTGTGGTTGTGGTGGGAGCTGATGAGGGGGGGAGGGGGGTGTTGGTAGGCAAACTGGATTGGGGTTGGGTTGTGGTTGTTGATGTGGTGGGAGTTATTGAGGGAGGGAGGGGGGTGTTGGCAGGCAAACTGGATACGGCCGTGGTAGGGATGGTGTTGGCTCCTCTACCTGCTAATTCCATACAGCTCGTCTTACTGTTTTTACGTAGGCCAGTAACGGGGATCTTCCCGAATTTGTAATGCATTTGATGTCCTGCATTACTTATGGCCTTCGCTGACTGACCGTCAATGCTTATTACCAGGAGCTGTCCTTTGCCTTCGACCTTGCTCGACAGGATCTTCCATGCATTGACAATCATTCCCTCATTCTGGGCCTGGATGAGCGCGAGCGATTTTTTGTCGTCTTGCCCGGTGCTTCTTGGCAGAAACAGCGTGATGTTGTGCATTTTGGGGATGTCATCGCCCATACATGCAATCAATTCGCTGCCCTTCCAAGTACTCAGCTTGGAGGCTTTTTCCTTGAGCCAATCTGCCGTCTCTTGCCCAGCGCAGTCGACTAACAACAGTCCCGCCCTGAAGTGCACGCCATTAAATTTAAGTTTATGCGTCCAACCAAGGGAGACTTCCTCAATAATTGCATCCTCCAATACCGACAATTCGTCAGCATTGAGGGAGACCTGAGGGTACTCCCTTGGCAGAACCGCAATCCTCAATGTACTGGCCGCGCTCGCGTACGAGAGCTGTTGTACGTCGGCTCCGATTTTAGCGGTGCTTGTTCCCGCTGTGGTTGCTGGCGACGTTCTGGCTTTTTTGACGTCTTGCCTTAGGGGAGGAGTTATAAGGTGGCTCTTCCTCTTACCCTGTTCTTGGCGTTGTGCAGGTTCCTTATTTGCATCCGCCTTTCTCTCGTCTACTTTCTTCCGGGCATCCTGCGGGGACATGCCCTCGGCGAGGAACCGGAGGTACCATCTTGCACCTGCACCGCTGAGTCCTTTCCTATTTGGGTCGTCCCGGCCACCTGGCTCGCCCATTTTCGGAAGTGGGCCGTTCTTTTTTCTGGTTCGGCTGCTTTCTTTTTCTGGGTGCATCATTTTCGTAGACTCAGAGACAGCTTTTGATGGTGTCATTTTCCCATCACTGATTGCTTTGACAGCATCCTTCACCGGCTTGGGAGGTATTCTCCTCATGCTAGCTTCAGATGTGCCAGGAGTATCATCTGTAACTCGCCTGGGTGGCATTTTCCCCTGACTCGTTGTAGACGATTCTCCTTTAGCTGCCCGATTTTGCACTTGCCCATGAGGCTTTCTCTTGAAGAAGTGACTGATGTTCGGTCTCGAATCGTCATCACGGAGGTTAGACTCCATGCGATCCGCATACTCATTCGCGGTGACATCCCGCGGAATGTTGAATTTAGTGTGGTTTGAGTTGTTTTTTTGTTTTTTGTTTTTTGGCATATTGTTCCCACGAGTAGCTAGAGAAGGGTAGGTCCGCCATATCAGAGCTCCGCATGATATGGTAAGGTCATGGTTACTCTTCGATTCGACCTGGTGTCGAAGAGGTACCGTTAGAATACAGCCGGTATACCCCCTGGCTGCAAACCATCCAATAGGCACGGTTCACGTAACACCCTGGATTAGGGGGGGCAGTTCTTAGTTCGTAACTCCTCAAAATCACTACCGGATTGGGACTTCCCAAACCTGTAGGTCAGATGAATCTTTGAAACTTAAGCCTCCGCACCGCGGCAAGGTGACTACCACGCGAAGGAAGATAAACGTTACGAGGGCATCAAAATCTACGATGCGCTGCAACACTGCATTTAGGAAATCGCCCAAATTTTGACTTCTAAATCGTCATGATATTTTAGTATTAAGTGCGTTCATTCTCATTTGAACCCATTTTTCCTGTTTTTTCGGCTGAAAAAACGCGAGAATGAAATCGCAAGTGCGTTCCTAGCCTTAAACGAATGAAAATATCACCACATTTTTTATCTTGAAAATAATGAGGCTCAAAAAATCAAAATGCATGACTGGATCGCAGGAACTTGCTCTTATTTAAAAAGACTTAAATTAAATTTTTTTTTTCCAGAAAATTGAACAGTCAACTTAAAGATTTTACTTTTCTACGAATAAAAATTAAATTTCAAAACAAAATCTTGACCAGTTTTTGAAATGTGGATTTTTCAATAAAAAAATGATTTTTTTCAAACATTCAAAAAATATTCAATGGTTTTCAAACTTTTTAGAAACCTCTCTAAAAAAAAAAATGTCATTAAAATCCGTTATGCCGATAGTGAGAATTTCAAAATTCGAAAAATGTTTCTATGGAAAGTGCAGTCAGTATCTATCTTTTATTTAATTATAGATCATAAACATTAATCAAAAAAAATTCTAGGTGCCGTTTTTAAGAAAAATACATTTTAACATTGTGTTACCTATGGAGACCGTTACTTTTAGATAAGTAACATTTTTTTTTCTTTCGTCTTGTAGATATGTATATTGTACAGTGTTTTTGATTTAAATTATTTTACATTGTTGTTGTGGTTTGTGGATGCTATTGAGAAACGAGAGCAAAATGCTATCCGTGTACATTCACCGCACCTTTGACCACTACAGAGATAACAATTTTTTAAAGATTTTGATGATTGATAACACTCATGGAGTACCAAAGTTCTTGGTAACAATTTAAATACTAAAGCATAAGGCAAAAAAAGAGATTTGCTTCAAAATGAAGTTGCAACTGAACAATTATGGATATCATAATTAATGAATATTAAACTAATAAGTTGGTAAACATCCCAAGCAACACAATTGTCTCTTACAGATATCTTGAAAAGTTATTTTCCAAGTTTTTTCAACTCTGAACAATCTTAAAGAGGAGCCTACCTATTAATCTTAGGGGAGCCTATTGCATTAAAGAAAGAGTTCTAAGTAAAGTGTTTGTAAGACTTCATAAAGATCATTCTTTTGATTAATCTATAAAGATCCTTTCAAGTGGTTTTCAAGATATTTTCATTTTTGAGTACAAAGTGTGAACTTCGAGGAAGAAAAATATATAAATAATGTCTTTCTCTCACGCAAATACAAGTCTTAATGCAATTTTAATAAAAATGAATTGAGTGAAAATAAAATGACAAGACATAGCGAATTCTTTACTTTTATATTATGACTGGATTTTCAATATTGATATAATTACCTTTTACTATTGTGTGTTTTGATATGCGAGAACAGATTTAATATGAAACCGCATACTCTACGCGCCTTCTATTAGAAAAACATTAACAAGGAAATATTTAGAAAAATAATGTTATACGAGTAATAATAAAATTTTCTCATAACAAAAAAGGAAAGACGTTTAAGAATGCAATATAGATATGACCGATTCATTCTATTGTAACTATATGTAGGTATCCCAGGTATTCCTACCTACAGGGTGCTTTATTTTATGAAATGAAATGTAAAACGATTTCAGCAGATAAATACAACTCAACAGGTCTTTAAACTGAGCGACTGATTGGGACTTACGTCTTTAGAATTTTGTATGAAATAAATACTTTTAAAACAATTTGTTTTGTTGTATATGGTGCTACTAAGATCTCCTTTATACTACAAAATACGAAGCAACATAACAATTGATTGAAAAATGATTCTGGATTTTATTGCATTTTTTCGAAATCTAAATGTAAGTTGAAAGGTTTTACACATCTTACAGAGAAAAGATAAAAAAGATCTACTCTATGAATAAAATAAGTCAAAATATATTTCATTCCTTAATTTGAATTCCACAAAATATTGAAATCCCCTAGATTAAAAACCTGTTGACAAGATATGATAACTTGACATTTTATTGTTGATATAAAAACGGTAATAAAGAGCGACATTTAAAACTTACTAATCTAAGTACACCAAATTTTTTATCTATGTGTCAAACCAGTACTTTCTGGTAAAAAGTCAAACCAGATGCGTCAACATTCTATCAAGATACAGAATATCGAATTCAATTGTCAATCGATTAAAAAATCACTGAAAATTCAGAAATGTTGACAATATCCAGAATAAAAATAATATCCATAACACCTTGACAATATAGTGTAATACTTTAAATACTTTAAAATTTTCAACATTTTTTTCATATTCTGCCAAAATACTGCCAAAGATTTTCAATTTTATAACAAGTATCATGTTTGTTTTCAAAATAATTTAATGTTGATCTCAAAACAAATATTTTCTTTCTTGGATAAAGAACTAATTCTTGAAATCACATAATAATACCTATACAAAAAATTAACATATTCCATTGTTTTTCATTGTAATAATTGTTGACTGAAGAACGAATTGTTGGCCCAAAAATTTGATTCTTGAAAGGATATTTTGCCGGTAGAAATATTTAAAACAAAAATTTTATTCTTAGGCTAACAATTTTCAATGTTTTAATGGTTTTTTCAAAAATTTTATTTTTTAAATTTAAGTTTTGATTCTCGAAAAATCAAAAATGAGTTGTTGCTACAACAACTTTTTGTTGAATCAACAATTTTTAAATCATAATTTTACAAGACTGGAAAATTCTTCGGATAACAATGTTTTTGTTTTCTCAGTGAAGAGATAATAAATACAGCTTAACTTCACGCTTGTTTAGGAAAATGGCGAATATTAAAAAAAAAAAAACAGAAAAATATTTACAGTCCTGTGATGACTGCATAAACTCATAATTTTTCCGATCTTGCCCAAACCGATCGAGACATACATCATAGAAAGGTGTATTCAATTCCCATAAATGCATTAAAGCCAGAATTATGTGCGAGGTCTGGTTCTCGAAATATTTACTCCCAAAGTGACAAGTAAGTGATTTTACTGATTTTCGACCCCAAACTACCTAACAATGTCTTTGGGTATCGATATTTCCGAAATCAGACCTTGTAAGAGGTTAACGGTTTCGAGGCACCTAGTTAGCTTTGAAAGAGCTATCCACATTTGAAAACCAGAAGGTTTTGCGGGGTTTGGTTCTCGAAATATGAGTATTCAAAGCGATTTTGGTGATTTTGGAAAAAAATCATGGACTAACCTCTTGACTATAAAATTCATCATTTTTCCAACCTTGTCCAAACCGATCGAGACAGACATCAATGGAAAGGTCTATTCAATTCCTATTTATGCATCCTAGCCGAAATTTTGTGCGAGGTCTGGTTCTCGAAATATTTGCTTCCAAAGTGACATGTAAGTGATTTTACTGATTTTCGACCCCAAACTACCTAACAATGTCTTTGGGTGTCGATATTTCCGAATTTAGACCTTGTAAGAGGTTAACGTTTTCGAGGCACCTAGTTAGCTTTGAAAGAGCTATCCACATTTGAAAACCAGAAGGTTTTGCGGGGTTTGGTTCTCGAAATATGAGTATTCAAAGCGATTTTAGTGATTTTGGAAAAATTATGCACTAACCCTCTTGTCTATATAATTCATCATTTTTCCAACCTTGTCCAAACCGATCGACACATACATCAATGGAAAGGTCGTGACAAGTAAGTGATTTTACTGATTTTCGACCCCAAACTACCTAACAATGTCTTTGGGTGTCGATATTTGCGAAACTAGACCTTGTAAGAGGTTAAAGTTTTCGAGGCACCTAGTTAACTTTGCAAGAGCTATCCACATTTGAAAACCAGAAGCTTTTGCGGGGTTTGGTTCTCGAAATATGAATATTCAAAGCGATTTTAGTGTTTTTGGAAAAAATCATGGACTAACCTCTTGTCTATAAAATTCATCATTTTTCCAACCTTGTCTAAACCGATCGAGACAGACATCAATGGAAAGGTCTACTCAATTCCTATTTATGCATCCTAGCCGAAATTTTGTGCGAGGTCTGGTTCTCGAAATATTTGCTTCCAAAGTGACAAGTTAGTGATTTTACTGATTTTCGACCCCAAACTACCTAACAATGTCCTTGGGTGTCGATATTTGCGAAACCAGACCTTGAAGAGGTTAACGGTTTTGAGGCACCTAGTTAGCTTTGAAAGAGCTATCCACATTTGAAAACCAGAAGCTTTTGCAGGGTTCGGTTCTCGAAATATGAGTATTCAAAGCGATTTGAGTGATTTTGGAAAAATCATGGACTAATCTTGTCTATAAAATTCATCATTTTTCCAACCTTGTCCAAACCGATCGACATATACATCAATGGAAAGGTCTATTCAATTCCTATAAATGCATCCAAGCCGAAATTTTGTGCGAGGTCTGGTTCTCGAAATATTTGCTTACAAAGTGACGAGTAAGTGATTTTACTGATTTTCGACCCCAAACTACCTAACAATGTCTTTGGGTGTCGATATTTGCGAAACCAGACCTTATAAGAGGTTAACGGTTTTGAGGCACCTAGTTAGCTTTGAAAGAGCTATCCACATTTGAAAACCAGAAGGTTTTGCGGGGTTTGGTTCTCGAAATATGAGTATTCAAAGCGATTTTAGTGATTTTGGAAAAATCATGGACTACTCTTGACTATAAACTTCATCATTTTTACAACCTAGCCCATACCGATCGAGACAGACATCAAAGGTTAGGTCTATTCAATTCCTATTAATGCATCCAAGCCGAAATTTTGTGCGAGGTCTGGTTCTCGAAATATTTGCTTACAAAGTGACGAGTAAGTGATTTTACTGATTTTCGACCCCAAACTACCTAACAATGTCTTTGGGTGTCGATATTTGCGAAACCAGACCTTATAAGAGGTTAACGGTTTTGAGGCACCTAGTTAGCTTTGAAAGAGCTATCCACATTTGAAAACCAGAAGCTTTTGCGAGGTTTGGTTCTCGAAATATGAGTATTCAAAGCGATTTTAGTGATTTTGGAAAAATCATGGACTAACCTCTTGTCTATAAAATTCATCATTTTTCCAACCTTGTCCAAACCGATCGAGACAGACATCAATGGAAAGGTCTATTCTATTCCTATTTATGCATCCTAGCAGAAATTTTGTGCGAGGTCTGGTTCTCGAAATATTTGCTTCCAAAGTGACAAGTAAGTGATTTTACTGATTTTCGACCCCAAACTACCTAACAATGTCTTTGGGTATCGATATTTCCGAAATCAGACCTTGTAAGAGGTTAACGGTTTCGAGGCACCTAGTTAGCTTTGAAAGAGCTATCCACATTTGAAAACCAGAAGGTTTTGCGGGGTTTGGTTCTCGAAATATGAGTATTCAAAGCGATTTTGGTGATTTTGGAAAAAAATCATGGACTAACCTCTTGACTATAAAATTCATCATTTTTCCAACCTTGTCCAAACCGATCGAGACAGACATAAATGGAAAGTTCTATTCAATTCCTATTTATGCATCCTAGCAGAAATTTTGTGCGAGGTCTGGTTCTCGAAATATTTGCTTACAAAGTGACGAGTAAGTGATTTTACTGATTTTCGACCCCAAACTACCTAACAATGTCTTTGGGTATCGATATTTGCGAAACCAGACCTTATAAGAGGTTAACGCTTTTGAGGCACCTAGTTAGCTTTGAAAGAGCTATCCACATTTGAAAACCAGAAGCTTTTGCGAGGTTTGGTTCTCGAAATATGAGTATTAAAAGCGATTTTAGTGATTTTGGAAAAATCATGCACCAACCCTCTTGTCTATATAATTCATCATTTTTCCAACCTTGTCCAAACCGATCGACACATACATCAATGGAAAGGTCGTGACAAGTAAGTGATTTTACTGATTTTCGACCCCAAACTACCTAACAATGTCTTTGGGTGTCGATATTTCCGAAACTAGTCCTTGTAAGAGGTTAACGGTTTCGAGGCACCTAGTTAGCTTTGAAAGAGCTATCCGCATTTGAAAACCAGAAGCTTTTGCGAGGTTTGGTTCTCGAAATATGAGTATTCAAAGCGATTTTAGTGATTTTGGAAAAATCATGGACTACTCTTGACTATAAAATTCATCATTTTTACAACCTAGCCCATACCGATCGAGACAGACATCAAAGGTTAGGTCTATTCAATTCCTATTAATGCATCCAAGCCGAAATTTTGTGCGAGGTCTGGTTCTCGAAATATTTGCTTCCAACGTGACAAGTAAATGATTTTACTGATTTTCGACCCCAAACTACCTAACAATGTCTTTGGGTATCGATATTTCCGAAATCAGACCTTGTAAGAGGTTAACGGTTTCGAGGCACCTAGTTAGCTTTGAAAGAGCTATCCGCATTTGAAAACCAGAAGGTTTTGCGGGGTTTGGTTCTCGAAATATGAGTATTCAAAGCGATTTTAGTGATTTTGGAAAAATCATGGACTACTCTTGACTATAAAATTCATCATTTTTACAACCTAGCCCATACCGATCGAGACAGACATCAAAGGTTAGGTCTATTCAATTCCTATTTATGCATCCTAGCAGAAATTTTGTGCGAGGTCTGGTTCTCGAAATATTTGCTTCCAAAGTGACATGTAAGTGATTTTACTGATTTTCGACCCCAAACTACCTAACAATGTCTTTGGGTATCGATATTTCCGAAATCAGACCTTGTAAGAGGTTAACGGTTTCGAGGCACCTAGTTAGCTTTGAAAGAGCTATCCACATTTGAAAACCAGAAGGTTTTGCGGGGTTTGGTTCTCGAAATATGAGTATTCAAAGCGATTTTGGTGATTTTGGAAAAAAATCATGGACTAACCTCTTGACTATAAAATTCATCATTTTTCCAACCTTGTCCAAACCGATCGAGACAGACATCAATGGAAAGGTCTATTCAATTCCTATTCATGCATCCTAGCCGAAATTTTGTGCGAGGTCTGGTTCTCGAAATATTTGCTTCCAAAGTGACAAGTAAATGATTTTACTGATTTTCGACCCCAAACTACCTAACAATGTCTTTGGGTATCGATATTTCCGAAATCAGACCTTGTAAGAGGTTAACGGTTTCGAGGCACCTAGTTAGCTTTGAAAGAGCTATCCGCATTTGAAAACCAGAAGGTTTTGCGGGGTTTGGTTCTCGAAATATGAGTATTCAAAGCGATTTTAGTGATTTTGGAAAAATCATGGACTACTCTTGACTATAAAATTCATCATTTTTACAACCTAGCCCATACCGATCGAGACAGACATCAAAGGTTAGGTCTATTCAATTCCTATTTATGCATCCTAGCAGAAATTTTGTGCGAGGTCTGGTTCTCGAAATATTTGCTTCCAAAGTGACATGTAAGTGATTTTACTGATTTTCGACCCCAAACTACCTAACAATGTCTTTGGGTATCGATATTTCCGAAATCAGACCTTGTAAGAGGTTAACGGTTTCGAGGCACCTAGTTAGCTTTGAAAGAGCTATCCGCATTTGAAAACCAGAAGGTTTTGCGGGGTTTGGTTCTCGAAATATGAGTATTCAAAGCGATTTTAGTGATTTTGGAAAAATCATGGACTACTCTTGACTATAAAATTCATCATTTTTACAACCTAGCCCATACCGATCGAGACAGACATCAAAGGTTAGGTCTATTCAATTCCTATTAATGCATCCAAGCCGAAATTTTGTGCTAGGTCTGGTTCTCGAAATATTTGCTTACAAAGTGACAAGTGATTTTACTGATTTTCGACCCCAAACTACCTAACAATGTCTTTGGGTATCGATATTTCCGAAATCAGACCTTGTAAGAGGTTAACGGTTTCGAGGCACCTAGTTAGCTTTGAAAGAGCTATCCACATTTGAAAACCAGAAGGTTTTGCGGGGTTTGGTTCTCGAAATATGAGTATTCAAAGCGATTTTGGTGATTTTGGAAAAAAATCATGGACTAACCTCTTGACTATAAAATTCATCATTTTTCCAACCTTGTCCAAACCGATCGAGACAGACATCAATGGAAAGGTCTATTCAATTCCTATTCATGCATCCTAGCCGAAATTTTGTGCGAGGTCTGGTTCTCGAAATATTTGCTTCCAAAGTGACAAGTAAATGATTTTACTGATTTTCGACCCCAAACTACCTAACAATGTCCTTGGGTGTCGATATTCAATTCAATTTCAATTTTGTTTTATTGAACATACTATTTACAATTTGGCTTACAACTAATAAGATACTACATATGCATGAAAATTTACATTTGTTGGCTCATAGGGGGCCTAACTATATACAGTGACTTAAGTTTAATTATTTTTATATAAAATTTACATGACAAAAAAAAAAAATTTTAATTTAAAATGTTGGTTGACTGTATTGTCCTCAGGGTGTTCATTCCTGGTTGTCAGTGGTGATTTTTGTGGGTTGGGTGTCGATATTTCCGAAACTAGACCTTGTAAGAGGTTAACGTTTTCGAGGCACCTAGTTAGCTTTGAAAGAGCTATCCACATTTGAAAACCGGAAGGTTTTGCGGGGTTTGGTTCTCGAAATATGAGTATTCAAAGCGATTTTGGTGATTTTGGAAAAAAATCATGGACTAACCTCTTGACTATAAAATTCATCATTTTTCCAACCTTGTCCAAACCGATCGAGACAGACATCAATGGAAAGGTCTATTCAATTCCTATTTATGCATCCAAGCCGAAATTTTGTGCGAGGTCTGGTTCTCGAAATATTTGCTTCCAACGTGACAAGTAAATGATTTTACTGATTTTCGACCCCAAACTACCTAACAATGTCTTTGGGTATCGATATTTCCGAAATCAGACCTTGTAAGAGGTTAACGGTTTCGAGGCACCTAGTTAGCTTTGAAAGAGCTATCGAAATTTGAAAAACAGAAGGTTTTGCGGGGTTTGGTTCTCGAAATATGAGTATTCAAAGCGATTTTAGTGATTTTGGAAAAATCATGCACTAACCCTCTTGTCTATATAATTCATCATTTTTCCAACCTTGTCCAAACCGATCGACACATACATCAATGGAAAGGTCGTGACAAGTAAGTGATTTTACTGATTTTCGACCCCAAACTACCTAACAATGTCCTTGGGTGTCGATATTTCCGAATTTAGACCTTGTAAGAGGTTAACGTTTTCGAGGCACCTAGTTATCTTTGAAAGAGCTATCCACATTTGAAAACCAGAAGGTTTTGCGGGGTTTGGTTCTCGAAATATGAGTATTCAAAGCGATTTTAGTGATTTTGGAAAAAATCATAGATAACCTCTTGTCTATATAATTCATCATTTTTCCAACCTTGTCCAAACCAATCGAGACATACATCAATGGAAAGGTCTATTCAATTCCTATAAATGCCTCCAAGCCAAAATTTTTTGCGAGGTCTGGTTCTCGAAAACAGACCTTGTAAGAGGTTAACAGTTTTAAGGTACCTAGTTAGCCTTGAAAGAGCTATCCACATTTGAAAACCGGAAGGTTTTGCGGGGTTTGGTTCTCGAAATATGAGTATTCAAAGCGATTTTGGTGATTTTGGAAAAATATCATGGACTAACCTCTTGACTATAAAATTCATCATTTTTCCAACCTTGTCCAAACCGATCGAGACAGACATCAATGGAAAGGTCTATTTAATTCCTATAAATGCATCCTAGCCGAAATCTTGTGCGAGGTCTGGTTCTCGAAATATTTGCTTCCAAAGTGACAAGTAAGTGATTTTACTGATTTTCGACCCCAAACTACCTAACAATGTCTTTGGGTGTCGATATTTCCGAATTTAGACCTTGTAAGAGGTTAACGTTTTCGAGGCACCTAGTTAGCTTTGAAAGAGCTATCCACATTTGAAAACCAGAAGGTTTTGCGGGGTTTGGTTCTCGAAATATGAGTATTCAAAGCGATTTTAGTGATTTTGGAAAAAATCATAGATTCTTGTCTATATAATTCATCATTTTTCCAACCTTGTCCAAACCAATCGAGACATACATCAATGGAAAGGTCTATTCAATTCCTATAAATGCCTCCAAGCCAAAATTTTTTGCGAGGTCTGGTTCTCGAAAACAGACCTTGTAAGAGGTTAACAGTTTTAAGGTACAAATGCGTTGGCGTAATTTGTTCCGCGAAGAATTTATGTCGGACGAAATCGGAAAAACAATTGCACTAAGCTGTCAGAACTTTCACAAATAAAGCATTTGATCGCACTTCAACGCAGTTCGCCGGGTGCCTTAAAAAAATGTCGGAGAAAAATACCGAACAGCTGTTCGGAAGAATACCTCGAAGCAAAAATCCTCCGAATCGTACGAATTCGGAGAATTTTTCTGCTCCGAACGGATACCTCGCTAAGGCAGATTATGTTTCCCGCGGTTTTGACTGAATTTTCAAACATTTTGAAAGTTATTTATGAAACATGAAAACATACATTTCCATTAAAAAATATATATCTTCTTAACATTTGCAAATACTGAATAAATAAAACCAAAATCTCGTGAACCGTTCTAACGAATCGATTAAGTAATCATGCGACAGAGAAATGATAGTCCGTGTATGGTCATAATTATTTCACTTCACATCGAACAAAATACAGATGCGCGATATACAAGGAAATAATAGAAAGCACCCATAAAGCAGATAGCTTATTTTCGTTAAGTTTTCATTTAACTTGGCTTACCTAATTGAATAGCCCCCGAGCGCTGTCAGTTCACTTAACGGAAGCTCACAATTGGTGTAATCTCGAACGTATAGAATATAGTTTTAGATTACTCAAAATTTACAGCAAAATTTTCAAATTCTATTTTGAACTCTAGAATAAAATTGAACAATAAGAAAATTTCGTTGGTAATTGAAGCTGTGTTAATGAGCAACCAAGAACCTAAATCGAAACTGCGATTTTTGCCATTTACTACCGCAAGTTCTGGCACCTTCTTGAGTTTCTTACTACTTTTTTCAACTGCTTGGGATTGAAACCCATGAGTAAATTATATCTATATAATAATAAAAGATATCGTATTTTTTAAAAATGCATTCGATAAGAAAAATATATTTTTAATAGGTAGTAAGGAAACAAAGAAGAAAACATAAGTTTAATGATAAAACCAATTTGGCGCAACAATATAAAATGCAAAGTATGTTTTTTGTTGTAATTCAATCTTAATGCAGAAGGAATACTGCTAAAAACTAATTTTTGATACATGAAAACTTTGACGGTTCAAGACGAAACAGAATTACTTCAAGTAGATACATTCATCCAAGCAAGTTCACTGCAAGTACTATTTTCATTTGCATCTGATAAATTGAAACTAACGTCTTTTCGATTCTCTCTATATAATATAAGATTTTCCATTGTTTTGTTCTTCAGCAGAGACGATGGACGCGATGGTGAATTGAAAAGACTTCTAGGAGTTGGCAGTCGTTCGGTAATTGAAAATGATAATGACTTTTTAACAATTGCTGACGGTGATGGAAAACTGCAAAAGAAAGTATAATAATTAAGAGATATATGTTGCTGCAAAGAAAAAAGGTTTTCTTACTGATCCATCTCTTCGTTTGAATATCGTAGAACTGCTGCTTTCCATGTGTAAATATATGGATAAGTCTCCTTGTTTATATCAATATGAAATATTGCATTTAATACATCTAGGTCTCGCTTCGTGGGTTCATTTCTGAAACGAATTGTGTGTGTAAGTATGTTGTGTAATGAAAAAATTTATTCAAATAATACCCCAATAGAAATAAATGATAATTATCTGTGTCAACGCTATCTACCGAGAGTTCTGATGGACTCTCTGGCGGCGTTACATATAACTCCTCCGCGTCATCGTCTGAACCTAAATCTGACTAAATAGTGAGAAATAAATATAAAATAAAAAATTAGAACTTTAATGGTTGCTTAGTCTCTCATAGCTTACCCAAAAAACATCTTCGCCTTCGTCATCATCTACTGAATTTTTTAATGTACCACATTGGACTTTCCATTCCGGAGATCTAACTTCAGTGGCATGGCTGGGCGGTGATGATCTTGCTTTGCGAGATTCAATTCTGGAACGACGACTCTCTCTCCGACTTAAAACACTATCCCACTTACAATCACATTTCGATTCCTTAAGCCATATTTGAATAAAATTTTCTTCAGTCTTAAGGTTCTCGGGCTGAATAATACCAATATTACTCTCCATATAGAACAGCATTTTGTTACAAACACATTGCAAATGCTCCTTCCTGTCTCCAGGTGAGGAAATTATTTGCTGGAGACACTTTTGAATCTGAAAAATAATTTTTCCAATGGCCATTCAACAACCACAACATTATTAACTATTAATAAATTTAACTTACTTTTGTTTTATTAGTGACATCAATGCCCTGAGCATCATTCAGATAGCTGGCAATTAAGAAGGCAAATCTTGAATGCACTTTCGTAAAATTCACATTTGAAAAACGGGCATCGTCCATGAAGCTAACTATTAGCGATTTCAGTTTTTTTAGTTCGGAAAGAAAGGCATCGTTGATCGAAACAATACTATCAATATTATGTAGAAAATTTTTTGTCATACGTTTGGCAAACACTTGCAGTGACTTCTCCACACAAGTGTAAGGCATGGTTAATTGAGGGGCATTGTTTGCTATTGATTTATTATATATTTGTCTGTCATTATCGTATTCCACCGTACTGGAAGATTCACTGCGTATATTCAATTTGTCGAGTGCCGTGCATAAGTCATCTAAAAGATCTTTGTTTTTATTTACAACGACTGGCGGTTTATTTTCTTTGTCTTTTTGCGCTAAGAAGTTTTCGAATTTTTCCAAACCCTTCTCTGAGGCAATGTCGATAAATATGCCCAGAAAATCCCAATATTCCTTCCATTCGACATTTTGTTCCTTTGCTAATTCTCTTCCAATAATTTCGAATCCTTTTTCTGGATCCATTAGCTTAAGATGTCTTTCTTTAAAGCCTGGACTATCGAAGAAATCAGCTCTATCAGCCAGGAGGCTGTTTGTTGATATTGAATCATTCAAATTCAGAATAATTGGTGATGCAATATTGTTCTCACGAAATATTGAGAAAATGTCTTTTTTGCGATATGGTGTGAGGCAATTAGAATTGATGCCGTTTTCATAGGTACCATTATTATTATCTTCAACTGGTTTATTTTTTAAAAATAAATTGTTTGTAATATTCGAAGGGCTTTCATCAATTTGTGATCGCTTATTGTTCAATAAATATTTTCTGTTTGGAGTTAAGGAGAATGAATTGTTTATTGATTTGGGTGTTAATTTTGTTGGAGTGCTGCATCGAACTGGACTTTTGAATGGACTGTTGGGTAGAGGTAATGAATTACCGGACAAGCGTGGCGGAGTCTTCCAGCGACGACAAAATTTCTACAGTATAATAAAAGTTCTTAAATTATAAATTCATAATTATTAAAAAAAAAAAAAAGCTGTACACTGCAAAAGAAAGTCATCTAATAATTTGAATTCAGCTGTAATATTCTAGATTTTCGACTACAAAAGAATTACATATCTCTGTAATGATAAATAAAAAATAAAAAGGATTCTTAATATACCTTTGCTTGCTCTTTATTCATAGGTCCAGCCACCGCTTGAATTTCTACTTCAGGACTCATTGGGTCGGAATTGAGATTCTGAAAAAAAAATACAATAAATGTTAAACTAGTGGGAATTTCCTGAAGCGCGAGTATAAAGGTTGACATTTAAAGGGAAGAATGCAACTGGCTATTTCACTAGAACACTATTTGTACAAATATCGACACAAAATTGAAAGACATGACACATTGCGGAGGTCCTCGAGAGATCTAAATGTTTTTTTTTATTTTCAAAGGTTTGTTTTTTATTCTATGCAATTATTCAAACATGAAAATTTATTCAATCTTTTGGACAAATTTATGATTTAAAGATTAACTTAAATGCTAAGGAGAAGTTTTGACAACATCGAATATGTGGTCATTCCAAACAAGCTGATCTTTCATCCAGATATCGAAAATTTTCGGTTTCTTTAATTCAAGTTCCACTCGTTGAAGGCGGCGTGGGAGAGGGTTCTGCTTCAACGGCAGAAGATCGATTATGTTGGGATTAGACTGGAAAAATGTTGTTTTTGATCCACTCGGAAAGAGAGCAGTAAGCTAAGACAGATGAAAAGCTTACGTAGCGTTGAAAAACGCCTCTTATGAACAATGAGAAGGATACTTGAAGAGTAGAAACCGATGAACACAGCTTTAAATTGGAATGTGTAAGAAATAGTTTAAGTATTCCCCATACAGCTAAAAAAGAATCTCTATATCTAACCTAACCATAAATGGGAAATTGAATTCAAGTGTAAAATGATGGCGTTTCCAGTTTGCTATTTCACAAGAACATTGTTTATTGAAAAAGTCCAACCTGTCAAAATTTTTCTTAACCTTAAATTTTCTGTTTAATTTGGTACTATGTATACCACTTAAAGTATTACCTCCTAACAAAAATGAAAAAAACACTAAAATTGTTACACATGAAATGTGTTTTTTTACAAATACTTAATTCAGACTTTGTTTTGGCAACTGGATAAAAAGTTAAAATATTTACACAGCCAAGTTAAAATAAAGAAAAACATTGGAGGCCAACGGTAAAGAACCTGAACCTAGTGACTTATAACTTTCAAACGTTCATGTTTCCGTGTTAACAGGAATGTAGGGAACAAATAATTTTTTGCCGAGTCAGCAGGCTGCGCAAAACTCAGCTCTTCATAACTCACTTGCGGAAAGAGTCAGCATTCGTCTCAGAGTTATGATGAGCAATATTCTTTCAATTTTTTTAGCGAATCAAACCATAGGTGGAGTAGTTACCTAACTGAATTATATCTAGAAAGATTTGGCCCACATATAATAAATCCCCGACACTTGATTTGGTATGCAGACCGAGAGAAAATATAGCCAGGATCGTAGCTACCTGGCATTCCTTAAAACACACACACTGTCATATCTGTGGGGACTAGCGGGAAAAGGAAATAGTCCTCCATTTCATTCATCTGTCAATGCCTTTCTCTGGCCAAATTTAGAACACAATCATTGTAAAGGGCAATTTTTGCCGACATTGACGAACTTTAGCAAATGAAGATCAAAGACTTGATCTCTTTTTTCAACGCCACGAAAGGTTCTAGAACGAACTTCTGTTACTTCTGTGCCGCGACCTCCGTTTTACTTCTTAGATCCCGAGCTAGCGGATTGAGGGCTTTGACAAAAGTTGACAGTACGCGGGGCCGGATAATCACTCAATCGGATTGGCTACTGTTTCAGCTCCAGTCAACAAGCTGCCTAGCTTGACATAGTGTAGATGGTGTCGGATGAGTGTGATGGTCCGGTTGATTGAGTGATCCAATTTCTGCATAATTGTGCAAAAGCAAAACCTACTAGATCCTTTCATATTTTCGTACGTAATACAAGCTGGATAACTCCCACAATTTGCCATATTAATGCCATCCAGATTCATACGTATTATAGCGCACTTCAGCGCTAATTGGGCCACAGGACTAGACTCCTGGAGAATTTGTCACTTTTTAGCAAAAAAGATTTGATTTTTTTAGATGATATCAGCTAGAGATCGCGCTTATACCTTCTGCATCACTGGCCAAATGTAAAAAAAAATAAATTTGGTGGTGCAACAGCTCGAAGTGAATCAGGACCTAGTGACTTACAACTCTCAACCATTGCTGTGTGCGTTTTACCAGGAACGGAGGGGACCTACAATTTTCTGCCGATTCCGAACGGCTAATGAGCAGCACTTTCCATGACAAGAGATACTCTTGGAGGATTTGTCAATTCCTCGCAAGAGGCAGTACACCCCTGAACAAAACTTTCATGTAGCGGCTGAGAATCGAACTCGAGACCTTCCGCATGACAGTCCAACGCACTAACCATTATGCCAAGGGGTACTACTGGCTGGCCAAATGTAATTTTTAATAATTCTACCCATGAAGAAGAATGTAACCACCCCAGAAGCGTCACATATACTATTTGGTAAGCAAACTTATGGAAAACCATCAAGACATTTCTATACTCAGTCAGAATGGATATGTTTGATTATATTTTTTTTAAATTACCGGTGGATTATTTGTGGAGAATGGTTGTCCTATCGTCGGAGGAACAATATTGTTAGTAGAACGAATAACGGGAACATAAAAACGTTCTTCGAGAAGTGATGCAATTTTATCTTTCAGTTCTGGACTTGCACTTGAATCACGTGAACAAATAATCTGAAAAAGAAAACATACTTAAATCAAAGCTGAACAATTAAACAAACAAAAAAATTACTTACATCTTTAGGTAACAGGCCTTCATTATTTAATGTCATTTTACACTGACGATACGATGTCAGAACTTCAACAACTTCCACAGCACCAATTTTCGCTGCTAAATGCAATGGAGTCTCACATCGTCCTTTCTCAGGCATATTTAAAAAATAATCCAATATAATTGCACTAGCTTCAATGCAAACTTTTTGATTCTTTTTGCCATAAACCAATTCGATAAATGCAAGATTTCCAACAGTTTCGAGTATGAGCGCAGCGATTTGAGATTGTTTATTTAAAGCACAAATATGCATAGCATTATAACGATAGCCTTCCTTCAGTGATGTTGGGGTATCTGCCGAGCTGATTAAAAATCTTGGATTGTCCCATATTTTCGTGTGAACTTTATTGCAATCACCCGATTCGATTACTTTACGAAATTCAACTAGTTCTTGTTTTGTTGGAGCACGATATGCTGGCTTTTCCAGATTAATTGGAGAGCTTACTGTTATGAAAAAAAAAATAATAATTTAGTGGATTGTTTTTTTTTGGCTGTCCCTCAATATAGTTTGAAAATAAAAGTTACATTTTATATCTGAATATTTGGATTGGCATGCTTCGTAGCCAGTTTCTGCATAGTTTGCAGCATCATCTGTGTTTGAAAATACCTTTAGTCGGGCGTCTTTGTGTAGCTTCAATACTTTTAGTGCTTCGTTTTTCTCTTGAAAAACACAGGCACTTACATTATTAACTGAAATTTAAGAACAAAATGATATTTTTATTAATATTTCAAGCATTTATTTCACAAATTTTAAATTAACACCTCACAGCATTCGAAATAAAGGCTCGGATACGGTGTGGGAAGAGACGATATATATATTTAAAAATATAGAGTTTCAAAGTCAAGAGTCGATGATTGAAGAGAATGTCGGATATTTCTCTTGGTACTTCCATCGAATTCAAGTTGATAACTTTAAGGCGGTCTAGATTGAGAGATTTTATGTATATGAGTCGATTCACAAAGGAGTTTGAAATTTTTTTAAAGGACCATAGCTTAAAAAATTATGTCATCAATATTTGAGACAAACTTAACCTCTTTGGTCACCTAATATGCCAAGGTGACAAGTCTTCGGAACCATTGATATTGGTGAATTATGAAGAAGGCTTAGACCACCAGACTTAAAAACTGACGATAACCTGTTAGATAGGGAAATTGTCAGGTGTGCAGGAAGTTATATTGAAAAACTTGATATTATCGGCATACAGTTAGATATACAAATGTTTGATGACCGTTTTAAATCGAGCGTAGAAAAAATACATTTCAACAAAATAGGTTCAAAGACGAAAGTGGACGATTTGGAAAATATTTATCTGTGTAAAATTTTCAAGTACCACTTGCAATCTCATAGAGAGAGAATGCACACAGCATTGGTTGAGAGTTTTAGGTTACTAGGAAATTTTCCTTAAGATAGTAAGGGAGAGGGTTGGGGAATATTATTTCAGAAATATGGCAGATACGCCTTTAGCACCAAGAACGCATTCATCATTACATTGATTTACTTTATTTTCAATGAGATAGGGGCCGCATGCAATTGGGGGAATGGTACCAGAGAGAAATTTGATAAGTAATTGAAGTAATTTAGCAGAATCAAATGCAAAACTGCCATCGGTGAAAGAATATTTAAAAAAAATTGCAAAAAAGTTGGTAATTGTGTGTGGATCATTTGAATTTTTCTTATCGAAAGAGAAAGACCCAAATTCTCCATCCATCAGATTTTCTTTTGGAACTAACAAACAGAAAAAATAGACTTGGGATCCTTGATAATGTTGATTTGAGTTTCAAATAGATAGCGTTTGAAACAAGGGTTATAAAACTCGAAAAATGAAGATAAGAATAATCGGTAGCAGATCGAGTGCAAAGAAAAATTGCCTAAATCTTTATTTTATTTCTCAGAGACAAAAACCTAAGATAACATCAAAATTGGAAGGTGGTAAAAGTTTTGTGGTGAGAAAAGGGAACATAAGAAGACATAAAATTAATTATTTCTCTGTAGAATATGGTTGTGGGGTTTTGTTTTATAGAAATCCTAAAAAGGTAGAAATGCCCACAGAGCGGTTTGCAACGAAAAACCATTACAAAGATGAGAAAAGGGGAGGATGGAAGTTATCGATCATTTATAAGGAAAAGGGACAGTACGAAAATGAAAAGCTGTGGAACCTGTTGTAAGAATACGGTCGAATTGTATACCTAAGAAATCTAAGAAGAGACATTTTTTTGCAGAGGTGAGATTCGATCAAAATATAAATATAAAGAAATTCTTGCTCCACCCTAATTTACTAAAATACTCAAATTATAAGACCTGGTACGTTCGATTCAGTTATAGAATACTATTAAATCAACATCTCGTACAACACTGAGTGTGGGTCTACATCATGTTTCGAACTCTAAAAAGACTAGCACTTCTACTGCGATTATCATTTGACAATACTATTGATCATTGGTCATGACGCGTAACCTTGTGAATTATAAAATTTTGATAATTACACTAACAACAACTATTGAATGTTAATTTTTGTTAGTTTCTGCTATCTTATACGAATTCGAACACCCTGAGTATTTTTCTAAACGTAAGAATGTTGTCAAAATTACATGATTTTTAGTTTCATTTAGATTTGTTTGTTGCCAGGACCTAGTAACTTATAACTCTCAACCATTCCGTGCGTGCGTGTTATCAGGAACGGAAGTATAATATTAACACAAAAATAAAAAGAAAGTTTTCTGACGAAAAACCCAATATTTCAAATCACTGTTGATACAAAAATTGAAAGCTGTTTTGTTGCATTTTGTGTCACATCATTTGGTAGATGATAACATTATTCGCAAGTGATTTCAAATAAGCTGACATATTTTCATATTCGTTTCCAGATGCATATCCTTGTTCCTTATGGATGTGGATCTAGAAGGGCAGCGTATGATAAGCTCATTAAATTCTGTCTCGATAGCATTGTCAAATGGGGAACCATAAACCGCGTAGAATTTAATGCTTCATAAACTCAATGCTGTCTTTTGTTGTTCAATTGCTTTATAATGTTAAACACAGCATAATCGATGGGTAAATTAGGGGGGGGGGGGGTGTTAGGGGAAAGTAGGTGTCGTTGAACATTGGTCTTGAATGTTTGCAAATTGAATTGGCAAGGGAAAACCGTGCCGGGTAAATTATTCCATAAACGTGTTGTGCGACTAAAAAATGAATGTCTATATTTGACGGTTCGGCCAAAATTAGGCTTGATGGTGAACTGATGAGCATTCCTAGCGAAACGGGTATCACGGGTGAACTGATTTAGGGAAAGAATGCAACTGCCTACTCGAGTGAGCATTGCTTGTGAAAGAAGCGATAAAACAAGGAACTACATGAAACATTCACCAACCTGTGTTTCACCTAGAGCCAAAACAGCTGGCCTATATTTAACAGAATGGACGTACACGTCCAAGAAATTCCTTTTTATTTGTAAACACAAGAAAAATATCACATACCATTTTAAAAATCACAAAAACTCAAAACACAACTCTGACGATCTAAGTTGACTATATAGTGTAGGTCTAATGGATTAATAAAGAGAATACAAACCGTTCTAGGTGTTATGCCTATAGAACACCTTGTATCTGAAATTAATCAAGGCATACAAACACAATTGAATTATAGGTTTAGGTTTCCTTCCACGTTGTAAGAAATGTGTCACCCCTTCTGATCTGGCTGTTATCTATAGGGCTTATATTCGTCTAAAACTGGAGTACAATACCCATATTGGGGCAGGTGCTTCAATAACGCACTTGAGTCTCTTAGATATAATTAAAAAAAATAGCTTTAATTATTTCAAAGAGCACGGTAGTGCCCAGCCAAGTTCTGGCACTACACCCTTTTTACAGGAACAAACTCAGGCGATTTTTGACCCTCCCTACCTTCAGTACCAATGAAGTCAGAAACTTAAAATTCCGAATATTTACTAAGCTAGTCAGACACAGTTTTCAATTCTTTCAAAAATCACAAAATCCGTAACTGACTGACTGACAGATCATCAAATTATGGAGCACTTCCCGACATCGTAGAATCGAAAATTTGAGGTTTTCCATTCCGGGGGCGTGGTATCCGAATTGGTGTAGGTTGAATTGAGCACTTCCTACTGCTGTAAAACGATGAAATTTAGAAAAGTGGTAGAGCTTAAATTGCATATAAAGAAAAAATATAAAATTTAAGGTTTTCCATTCGGGGGCGTGGTATCCGCCCACTTCCTCAGAACTGATGTAAATTATATGACACACTTCCTATTGCAGTAGAACAATGAAATTTGGTACAACGGTAGGGCTCAAATTGCATATAAAGGACAAAAAATAAAAATTAAGGGCTGTGGTATCTGCCCACTTTCTGAGAAAATGTTTAATTTATATGGAGCACTTCCGATTGCTGTAGAATCAGAATGATGAAATTTGGTAGAGCGGTAAAGTTTAATGTACATTCAAAACGAAAAATAGAAAATCTAAGATGTTTAATTCGAAGTGTATTTTTATTGTCATTTTGAAACTATACATGCATTTTGAAAATTCATGACTTTTCTTAGAACTAGAGTGCTCGATTTGGTACTCTATGTTTTGTTAACATGAATGAAAAAAGAAAACATTTGCATACCTGAAAAAATTAAGAGTTTACATTACAAAAAACTCTTAACTGTGATGTGAACTATATTTAAACCACTAATTAGGATAGTAATTGGTGGGCTACCTTTAAAAAAAGCAGTTAAAATTGCAACAAAAACATCATCGCATCTACAACAATTATTGCTTTTTTATGACTTTGAGCGGATGTAGGTACTAGTATTTATAATTAAGGTAGGTATGTTAGTGTTAGGTATTTTGCCAGGACAAGAAGAAACAATTGAAGTGCAAATCAAAACAACAAATAACAAAAAGAAAATATACCAAAAGAAATAGGAAGCTATAAACTAAGTTGATTTTAGTAGGTGTGGACTCTACCTATGCCCAATTCGAAAGGTTTTAAAAACTTGACCTGTGAACCCACCAAATTTTAGTCAGTAATCATTGGGACCTATCGTGAATAAATATTCCCTGGGAATTGTTCCCAACTTTCAAAATTGTCATCTCGAATAATGTCGAAAGTTTCCCTTGGAATTTATTGATATTGGGATTTAAGTTTCATAGTGACTTTGGCTCTCATTTAAAAAGGCCAGTCGCCAGCTTACAATGAACAGTTCAGAAGTATTGACCTTTTCAATTTTCAAAGATGGGGAAAATTCCGAGGGAAATTTAGTTCACGATAGCCCCCATTAAATAATAAAACTTCTCTATTACATTGTAGCTGTTTAAATATTATTCTACTTTAAATATTCGGTATTAAACCTTCATGAAGAAAGAACTTGGCGTACTTTTAGATCTCAGTACTTTTCACGTCTGACTTGTTACACAAAGGTTTTTGTATAGAAGAACTTGGCTCTTTTTTTAACTTTTATGTTTTTGGTCTGATAACTATAACAGAAACATTTGAATCTCTCTTTACCCGATATTCAAAACAAACCAATGTACAACGGTATCATCTTTTAAATCCTCTCCAACTTTCCTAAAACTCTCGCACTGTGCTCACACATTTTAAGGGTGGTCATTATCCCTTAAGTGCGTGAAAAGTATAAAAACAAGAAATAATATAACCATTGTAGTACATAAAATACATTTCCAATGGGTTTAGTCCTATCCTCCTTTCAATATTTATCAATTGATAATTGACAACAATAATAGAGGTATTATATCTAGCGCCAACAATTGTAAAAGAATTAAAAGGAATGTTCCACAAAAAAAAAACAAACATGTTTTCAATTTTAGTATATTCTTAGACTTGATGATAGAAAATAAACCGAACCATGATGTTTTGTCAATTTTTGTTGCATACCATGGGCCTAGATATCAAAAATGTTGAAATTTTCTAAGAATAAATCAACGAACGGTTTTAGAAAGATTCGTAGCAAATTTAATAAAAAAAAAAGAAGAAAAGAAAACCTTAAAACGTGTTTGCCTGAGCAATCTTATTTAGATCACACAATTGAAAGCTGCGTGTCCTAAGAACATGCAAAGGAATGTCGAACAAACATCTGGCATTGGCTGCTTGCCAGTGCTTTAGCTCTTCAGTTCAGACCACCACATGAAGGGCCGGCCACCGATTCCTATCGAAAGTGTATTGACTTTTAACAGAACCAAAACGACAGAATGACTCAAATTAACAACATAATTAATGTTGTTTCTCTAAACGTAGTGTTTTCAGGTAGTTTGTTTGAAAACAAATTATTGGAGTGCACCCAAAATCGACATCGAAAGAAAAAGGGAAATAATCGTCAAAAATCACACCACTATCTGCGTCCGCCTCTGCATCTGCACTTGCAGGCAAACTTGTGGGGCATTGCGATAATGTCAGATAGATGATGACAAAAGTTATATGGACTTAATTACATTAATTATTACTCGATCAAAATTTTATATCTCAAAATGTATTTGAAAGAAGTTCAAGTTTGCAATTTAAAGGAAGGAATTCACATCACAAAATGAAAGTTTCATCAGGATGGACGAAGATGGCACACAAAGTATAAGGCGGCATAAATAATTATGTGCAAAAGTTGACTTACCCACTGGGTCCTGGCTGGCCTTTTGTGGAATGTGTACACTGTAAAATGACATTATATTAAGTCGAACACAAAATAAAAGAAAACAAATAATTGCAAGTTAAATTATGAATATAATATTAACTGCGGCTTAAGAATTTTAATCTGTTTATCTGGTGTTTTTTATTGAATATGCATTTGACAAATCAAAACAAAGATCAGTGAAGATAGTTGGGTTTTGGTTTGTATAAAGGCCAACCCACAATATATCCCGTTCAAGTATATAAATTATATCTAAAATGTATGGTAAGCTTACACTTCTGCCGTCGGATTTTTAATAAATGCATTTTTGTGAAATTAAAAAGGTTATTCATTTTTGTTAACATAATTTTAAATTCGATAAAGGATGGGACAAATACAAGTTTCTTTTTAGAAATGCAATAAAATGAACAAAATTAAATTTTTCTCATGTATTCTGCCTTTATTAGTAAGAGCAAACGTTCAGATTAATTATAGAACACAACATCGTTCAAGTGGCTACCTCGGCTGATCATACCTTCAATTGCTGAGTCCTTGTAAGCAAATAAAGTTGGAGGATTTCATAAATATAAACCAATAATTATGAAAATTTCTCAATTTTGCTGTCAAGAAGTGAGAAAATAAGAATAAAGAAAATAGATATATATTTTTTTTACTTCAAGATGAGAAATTCGTTTATATTTATTATTCTCCGTGAATGTTCAGAATATTAAACTGACCAATTTAGAAAATCCTATGATCTGTAATATATGGATAATTTATTTAATTTCTCTTACTAGAGGCCATACTTACACAAATAAACCTAAGAATTTTGCTCGTCATCGTGGCAAAAATAAGTTCCTCGAGTTGATCAACTGCGTTCCCACTGCAATATTGCAGTTGAGCGCACTTGGTAGCTGACAGCTACACATGATTTGATGAAATAATTTTGAATTCAGTTTGGTGCGTAACTAAAATCCCTTTCTTCCTTAATAGTTATGATTTTCAATGAAAATTAGATATTTGACGCCAAAGTAATATTAAAAATAGGAAAACAGACAAAATTCCTTTTGGTGCATTAGTGGTTTTCGCGACTTCATCTCTGGCATTAGGCTATAGGTGCGCACATTCAATTTTAAGTTGCACAACTGTTCGGTTGCTTATAGAACTATTTAGTTGAATGTTTGCGAAGGTGCACATAATTATATGTTACACAAAATAGCGAACTCATTTTAGGCAATCGTTTAGTTTGTGTCAAAACACAAACTTTTTAGTTACTCGAATCAAGCAGTTGCGAAACTAAAAATTTAATGTGAGTGCCTGGCCTTAAGGTGTTAAAAACTGGTTTGCTGACCTCCAAAATATTTTGTTTCCGTTGTTCTATTGTCGAAATCAATCGTTGATTTCAATCATTGCATGTTCAATTCAATTTTCTACAGTTTTTTTTGTGTCATATTAGCCGCGTTTTATTATCGCCAATGATCCATATAGTTGTGTTGTATGCTCATCTCCCTCTTGCTTTATGATTGTTGATTTTCTTGTATTTTTTCCCTACACTGTAGTTTACACTACTTTATCATAAAAGCCATCTATTCGCCAGAAAAAGAACTAATTTCTGGATCTTTAAAATAGATCAAGATAGAGAACAGGATCCCAGATTGTTTTTGTATTACATATTAAAAATTAATCCGGATCCACAGATCCGTAGATAATAAAACGCACCTATTGCTTCAAAAAAAAAAAAAAAAAAAAAACGAAAAACAGTACACAATAGGTGTGTTTTATTATTCACAAATCTATCTGGATCCGAATCTGATCTTCCCTTGAAAATAAAACGATACGGATCTTAGTGACAGCAGTGTTAGAAGCCCGTCTTTTTTTATCCTTGGGTTTGTAAATTTTAAATTATGTCTTGTCTTTTTTCTTTACACTTTAGCTTACACTACCATAAAAAGCCATCTACTCGCCAGTGTAATAACTAATTTTTGGATCTTTGAAAAGATCCCGATAGAAAACAGGATCCCAAATTGTTTTTGTAATACATGTTTAATACTGCGTCTCCACTGAACGATAATCTGAGATTAACTCAAATCTACTTGAAATCTTCTTGAAATCACTAGATTTACCATACAAAAATTAATCCTCTCGATTCGAGATTTCAAATAAATCTACTTGAAATCTACTGTACTGAACGGATTCACTTTTCCATTTCCAATGAATCTGACAGTTTGATGGAAGAAAAAGGAAAAAAAAAAACAGTCTGTTGACAAACTGAACAAAAAAAAAACATTTTAATAACTGACACTGCTTGTAATTAAGATTTTAGATGTCAAAATAAATCTAACAAGTCCAGTGAAAACACCACTAGATTATTTTAAATCAAACTGGAAAGCAATCTAGATTATCGTTCAGTGGAAACGTAGTATAAACTTAATCCAGATAGATTTGTGAATAATAAAACGCACCTAATAAACGCACCTAATGCTCACACATTAGGTGCGTTTTATTATCCACAAATCTATCTGGATCCGGATCTGGATCATCCCTTGAACATAAAACGATACGGATCTTAGTAACAGCAGTGTTATAAGCCCGTCTCTTTTTGTCCTTGGGTTTGGAAATTTTAAATTATGTCTTGTCTTTTTTCTTTACACTATAGCTTACACTACCTTATCATAAAAGCCATCTACTCGCCAGTGTAATAACTAATTTTTGGATTTTTGGAATAGATCCCAATAGAAAACGGGATCCCAAATTGTTTTTGTAATACATGTTTAAACTTAATCCAGATCCGGATTCAGACACCCATATTAATAAAGATGGTTTAGTGGAGGTTTATTGTTAAGTTCTGGACTAAGTGCGAAATTTCATTAATAAAACAAATTTTCTGTTAAGTGACGTTTACTAATTATGATTAAGTTAAACCACCGAAGTAGGTGGTTTAGCGAAGGAATAAGAAATAGAAATGTCCACAGTCAGACACAACACACAACCGATTGACAATCAATTTAGGTAGCCACAGAATATAAAAAAAGAGATTGCTTGCTTTTGTAGAAGATTTTCTTAAAAGATTTTTTGTAAACGTCATTTTACTATTCCGGGAACATTTTGTTTTTATTAATATAAATATTTAAGCCAGGACTAAACTCCTATTCTATGGTTTAGTAAGACAGCGGACTATAGAAGGAATAAGCGTTTTTTATTAATATGGGTGAGATAGATTTGTGAATAATAAAACGCACCTATTCACTACAGCCGGAAGTAGTTGGCATACGGCCTTAGTTTTTTTTTTACGTGAATTCAGTGCAAATTTGTTTTATGAACACATCCGCTGTCTTAAATCGATCAGACCCTGAACGAATTAATTTTCTCATAACAAAAAATGGTCGCAGAAGATCTGTCTCTACTTTTGTTCAGCAAGACATAAAAATTAAAATTAGCTATTCTTCAAGGCTGCTTTTATTTTTGTTCATTTTTATCGTCAAATAAATTAAAAAATTAATTATTCAACGAATAACTATAAATTGAAGAAAGTGTACTTAAGTCCATCACTTAGAAATTCATAATTGAAGCAGAGCAATCCCGTTTGAATGCAGTTATAATCATTTCATTATTGTTCGACTTCGAATCGAGTTGGTTGTGTCGATTATTATTATTAAAAAGCAAAAGGCTGTGTTTTGGTATTTATAGTCAACACACAACACACGACCAATTCTGCCAACAAAAAACTTAATGGAATAACAAAGTGTGGTATTCTATCTATCGGAATTTCACGCAGCTGAAACGCAAAAGAATCTTCATAAATTGGTAAGAAACACACAAACAAAATCCTCAAGTTCACGTTTTTACTCGAAGCATTGTTATAAAATCAGTTCCCAATGTTCTTCGAATTTTATAAAACAAAGGAAGCCCTTATTACATACTTGTATTTTTTTCCTTTGTTTACTTGTCATATTTCGCATGTGCTATCAATTTGTTATAGAGAGTGAAGTGACAAATTCAAGATTTTCCATAAATTTGTTTCTTTTTCTTTACTTTAAAAAATAAATAAATTACATGAACAAGTTTCTCTCGGGGAAATAGAATCAATTTGATAAAAGAATGTTTTTGGGAAGAGATTATCTTGTTTGTTAGAGATAGATGAGGGTCATTGCAAAGAAATAAATACTTTCAATTATTTGGAAATATGTATCGATAGACAATGCTTAAATTAATGCAAAAACATCCACTCATAGTAAAGGTTGAAAGAAAGATCAAACAAAAAACCTCCCGTTGGACCACATTTTATTACTTTGTTATGGGTTATTGTTGTCTGTTGTGTCATCATTAGAAAATTATATTAATATGCACAAGAAAAAATAATTACATGCCTACAAGCCCAAATATGATTCCAGTGTCAGTCATAGTGGTGAAAAACCAGAGCCGTAGTTATTTTCTGCAGCGCCCGAGATAAGTCATTGATTAATTATTCAATGTGTGTTTGAGTCGGTTTTAAATTAAATTAAATTAGTATCTAATTTTTAGAACAAACTATTTTCGATTTTTGAGCTTCCTTAAAAACGTATTTTTGTAGTTTTGAGATAAATTCATGTTCACTGTTTTTGGTTTTCGCATCTTCAAATTATTTTAAGTTTAGCTTATCAAGGGCCTTGGCTTCCCATCGATCATCGAAATCAAGCATCATTGTGCGTGGTTAATAGGTACTTGAATGGGGGACCGTTCAAAAACCAACCGTGTGCTGTTGACGTGTTTCTTTCTGTGCGTCTCTCTGTTGTATTGTCCAAGCCGATGGCCTCAGTTGCCAGTGCTTTCAGTGTCTCTACTACGTAGATTCATCTACGGAGTAGTGTAATATGGAATGCAATGTAAGTTTAGTTTTAAGAGAAAATGGTCTTCCGCCCCTTTTCCTTCTTAATAAACCCTAAGATATGAAGATGCACCTTTTTTGCGTAGTGAAGACAATAAAAAATTGCTTCAAATTTAATAAGATAGTTAAAGACCATTTAATACCATTTCTAAAAAAGAAAAACAAAAACAAAGATAGAAGCGAAAAAAAAGAAGTAGCATAGCATAAAAAAAAACAACAAAAAAGGCGCATGAGCCAATTAAATCATAAGACACTAGGGAAAAAGCACATACTCATAAAATGTTGGGATATTAGACCTTTTTACCTAGTAAATGCCAGATAGGCCTTTATTTTTCTTAGGAAAAGAGTAGAAAATGGATATATCCCCATTTTCATTCGTGATTGCTGTCCATTTTCAGTTGAAAATATATTTTTATATGTATATATATTTTTGTTTACAAAACACGATTCAAAATATGCCTCAAAGGCAAATTTTGATTTTTGGCGCTTGCGTCCTTTTTTTCTTAAGTTGGCAGTGTATTGGACCCATATTTATGCATTTGTTTTTCATTCAACCCAGGGAACAGCTGGAGTCCCATTCCGCAAGGGTGAGTTTTTATATATACACGAACAATTGTGTACACACCCATATAGTTATATATATAGTTATAGTACACACCCTCGTTTCGATTCCGCAACGGGGAAAGTGAGTTTTTTTTTCCGACAAAAACTGTGTACACAACCCAATAAATTTATTCAAAGTATTTTCAATAGAGCATTTAAAAATTAGTAGTACAAAACAGTTAAAAAAAAATATGGAAGAAGAATCTATCAAATCAGCTAGTTCGCTATTATTAGTTCAGTGTGATTCCAGTTTAAAATATTGTGGATTTGCAAAATGTGAAATGCTTGCCTTCAATTTGAAGTCCATTGGGAGAGCATGGAAAAATGTGAACAAATGGTGAAAGTTTTGGAGGGATCAATAGTAAGCAACTTTGGCGCGAAATTTTAATTGAATTAGTAAGAAGCTAAAGCTGTTTTAGTATGAAACTAGGTTAAAACGACGATTTTGCAAATTTTAATTGAATATAGCATCATACCTTCTCCAAACTTTTATTAAAGTTAAAATGATCGAATACCTATTTTATTTTTTGTATCATGCTAACTTTATATGACTTGGCATTTACAAACGTTAAAAAAGGTCTGTTTTTGCTTATTTTTTTTAATAACAGAGTTCCTGGAACCATCTCAGCTTACTTGATTGATTACTTGATTACTACATTGATAAAGAGACCAAACAAGTTTGGTTGATTAAAGTGGGTCTGCTTGTGCGTGGGTGATGATGACAAGCCGATTGTTATTAATCTTCTTCTTATTCTTCTTTTTTGAATAATTTAGTTTTGCTTGCACTTTAATAATTGCAATGCATTTAATTCTTTGTATTAAATTTTGATTCTTACTGTGTTTTTTAAGAACATTTTTAACATAATTTTTGCATGATGAAGGACGTATACACGTTCGAAACGTTGCATTAAATCAACATCTTTTATTGACCTAAAGCCCGCTTTAACCAGTTCATATTAAATTCGTATAAAAAAGGTCACGTAAATCAATAACAAATTAAAGCCGATTTACTATTTCTTGTTGACAACCATACAAAACAGTTGAACAATAATTAAAATGGGGTAAGACAAATTTTTTAGCAATTTTCCCGCACACATATCTCACATGGTCTTTGAAATTTAACTTCGAGTCCAAAACAACTCCGAGATATTTAAAACTATCAACACACTCAATAACTTCCCCATCCTTACATACATTTATGGGTTCATTTACTTTAAGTTTCATACATTTCGTCTTTTTCACATTCAATTTCATTTTATTCATTTTAAGCCACCGGTTTATGCTCTCCAAGTCCTCATTTAAACATTGTAACAGCCATTCAACATTTTGTCCACTTATATAAATATCAGGGCATCATCCGCAAACAACACAACTTTTCAAAATTTCAGCACGCATTTAATATCATTTATGTACAAAAGGAAAAGCAACACACCTAAAACTGATCCCTGAGGGACTCCAAGTTCCACTCCTATCGCATTTGATGTAATATCGCCAATCTTTGTTCTTTGGGTCCTCCCTGTAAGGTACGATTTAAACCAGTTCAGTTCATTGTCCTTAATTCCATACATTTCCAACTTTCGCACTAATATATTTCTTTCAATGGTCTCAAACTCACGCTTAAAATCCAAAAACGCTGCTATTACCGAATTATTGCAATCAATTTCTTTTTTCCATTCATATATAAACCAATTTAACGCAGTTTCACAAGAGTGACTTTTTCTATACCCAGATTGCTCTTGTATTAAAATGTTGTTATTTTCTAAATAGTCTTGCAGTTGGTTAGCTACATTAAGTTCTAGAATCTTTTCAAATGCAGGCAGCATTATTTACTGGACGAAACTCTTCACATTTTACGGTGTTTACCACTTTCTCTACCGGAATAACAGTGGATTCTTTCCAATTACTTGGAAATGTCCCGTAGCACAATGAATTATTAACAATTTTGATTAACACAGGGCCAATGATTTCAATTGATTTTAAAATTATGTCTCTGTTAATACCTCGTAAGTCCTTTTTATTATTTAATTTTTTACTGAGGGCATATAACGATTCCACGCTTGCATAACGAAATTTAAAAACACAATTTAGGTGTATGCTTGGTGGAATATAAAGTTGAAAAGGAATTGAATAATTAATTTCGACCACACTCTCAACAAAATACAAATTAAACCTATAAGCAATTTGATTTTCATCAGTTAATTGTTAAGTAGTATTATATTAGTATCTAGGCTGTTTAAAATTTTGCGCCATTATTCCTGTATTTTTAAAAAGGATTTAATTTGTTTGACTACATACTTTTTAGACTTCACATAAAAGAAAAAGAAATCTTGTTAAAAAACTAAACCAAACCGGACTGTTGACGGTACACGAGAAAAAAACTGGAGTTGTAGTATCAAAAACTCATCCATCATTCGTGAAGTGTGACTGTTTCTTCCTGGTTTAAAAATTAAGGATCAATATTTTCTCAGGCAGAAATTGCACACGACACTGTCGTTTTCGGCCAGTCCAAATGTTTTTTGGGTGGCATTCCTTAAGGGGTTGTTGTGGGAAAAGTATCTCTCGTTCTGTTTATTAACATAACCGTCGATAAGAAAGTGCGTTTCTTCAGAAATGATATGTTTCTAACACTTCGAAAACATTCCAGCATTGTTTTCGCTGATGTCATGTTGATAGTCATATTAATTGAGAAACTGCATGACTTCAATTTCGTATGGATGAAAAGTTCGTGATCGTTGTTGAGGTTGATGTTCCTAAATGGTTTAGCTAACCTTAGTACCTTCTCGTGTAAACTTCTGACTTTTTTCAGATTCGCGTCGTTCAGATTGTTACGTGACGTTCTAAACGCACCGTTGGAAAAAGCCAGACAGAGAGCTTTTAAAAGCGCGAAAAATATTTGAATCTTTAGTTTCAAATATTTTTGTATGATTTCGTACTGACATAGCTGGCTTCTAATACATTCTATTAGTTTTTCCATTTCTACATGGAATATGTAGTGCTGTATATTACAACAAGGCGTAAGAAAGCGGCGTGGAAACGCGGAGTTAAAACGCGTTCTGTTTGACAAGGTTTTTATTATAATAGTAATAAATTTATATTTTATTTTTGTATTGCTTCTTAAAAAATAAATACAAAAATAAAATATAAAATTTTGTTTAAAAGTTCAGCAACAGAAAATTTAAAATGAATAACTATTTCGTATATGTATTTGCAAATCTTACATTTGAAGTTCATTTTCCTGATTAAAATGTGGAGGTAAAAACAAAAAAAAAATTGGAGGTTTTTCAATCGCTAGATTTGTGGGCACAAACTATATGTTCTATAAATAAAACAGTGATGGACTTTACCTATGAAAAATAAAAGCGAATTCTGACACCCGGTATCATTGCTCTTGGACAAAATAAAATAGAGCAGTACGTAAGAAGGGGAGTTATGGCAGAATTCGGAGTAGGAATTGCTGTGGGGTTCACGTGTTCAATCCGCCTATGAGTTTTATTCATTGAATACACATTTTTAGGAAAAAGAAAATCCACAATGCAGTTTGATCGACACGTATTTAATAACACAGCTTGTTTAAGAAGAATATTACGAAATGGATTTCAAACTTGCAAAAGCAATATCATGATACTGTAGCTCTCACCGTTGTTATTTAATAATTGTTTTTCTATTTTAAGTAAGTAGTTGGGTCCTGCCCCCATTCGAATTTCGTTTGTCCAACCTACACATTGCCACCTAAAAACCTAGTAACCCTTTTTTTAAGCAGTAATACCTTTTCCAAAAAAGTGGCCAATCCTCAAAAAACATTTCTTGTCATGCCCCTTCGTTGGAGAGGTGATGGCACTGGTGGACGCTTTTGAGTATGCTAACAGAAGTCACGAAAAAACGGCTATTTAGAGCGATCCGTTTTGTGATTTTCGTTTCATGCTCAATAATAAGAACAATAACACGATCAAACTTCTCTAGAATCCACTTTACATATATGCCCCGGCCACGTTTTAATCTTGCCATTGGAGTGTAGCATACCACCTTCCTCATCATCATGAACAATATTGTTATAAAGCAAATCAGCCAAGACGCGGAGATTTAACGGAAAAACTTCAATTCCGTTTTAAGAAGGCACAAGACAGGTGATTAATCACGAATCTTTGAACCGATTACAATCGATAAACATTTTTTGAACAAGGCACGGACTTCTATTGATTGATAAAATTCACTTATTCAAACAAGAAAGCCAGCCAACTTGAACCTTTTATACATGTACTGCAAACCTACCCAATTAAAAGACGCCACTTCAAAATCAATATTCCATTGTTACAAACTCGACACAACTAAACCTCCGGATCAATTACAACTGTGTCTACTTTTAATTTAACACAGAATCAATCAAATATAAATCTTGTAGTTAATTCAAATATCCTTAAAAAATACTTAAATTATTTATATTATTAATAAGAATCCTAGTACCAATGCAAATATGTATAAAACCATATGTATTCATTTTTTACCTTATCAGCCGCAACTAATGGGCCCAGATCCCGTCTTTATTATTTCTGTACAATCCACATTTATTTTTATTATACCTGTGATAATAAAGAAATAAAAATAAGAAGAAGGTTCTCATCTAAGGCATTCGGTCTATGTAGAAAAGTATACATAGGTCCTCTCTATTTCTACCAAAAATTAATTTATTTATTCTCAACCAACACGGTCTCGCATCCATATACATGGAATTAGTTTAATCATTTCCCTTTATTATTTATAAACAGATGAGAGTTATTCCCGAAATAAAATTAAAAATCTTAACCAAATATATTCTTAAACAGAAAATCTACTAATGACGAATTAAATATCTTTCGTTTATTAACAGATTTAAAAATAAAGCTCAGCAGTTATTTTCGATCCCTAAATAATATTAAGAAGTGTAGAGAGTTAGAATCATCCATGCCTCCCACGATAATACGATGTAGGTAATGCTTCGTTTACTCCAGAGAATGAAATTTTGTGTTTTGACATTACACTAGACAAAATAATTTGTTCAGTTGCCCGTTTATTACAGAAATGTTTTTTCAATCATTCACCTATATTTTGAAACTCGTATTTATGACTCGTATTCGACTACAGTCGTATGCGATGTTTTTCATTTCCCGATATTAGTACAAGTGAAGTCGGATGTTCGACTCCTGGAATAACAACATACGACTGTAGTCGAATACGATTTTCAGAATATGGGTGATTTTCTTCTAAAACCCCTGCAGAGATACATTTTCAATAATTCCATCGACTTCATCAATATTGTTTTATTATTTTCAGATTTTTCTATTAAATTACCTTTTGTTAATCTAATTACAGAGCAATAAATATGTCATCCCCAAGTGCTGGTAAACGTCGTATGGACAACGATGTCATAAAATTAATCGAAAGTAAGCACGAGGTGACAATCCTTGGTGGTCTTAATGAGTTCCATGTGAAATTCTTTGGACCACAGGGCACACCGTACGAGGGTGGCATTTGGAAGGTACGCGTATATTTGCCAGATAACTATCCCTTCAAATCACCTAGTATAGGTTTTGTCAATAAAATTTACCATCCTAATATCGATGAATCATCGGGAACTGTATGCTTAGACGTAATTAACCAAGCATGGACAGCACTTTACGACCTATCCAATATATTCGAGTCATTTTTACCGCAACTACTAACATATCCAAATCCGGTTGATCCGTTAAATCGTGATGCTGCTGCGTTGTACTTGCATGAGCCTGAAGAGTATCGACGAAAAGTCGCCGATTACGTTCAGCGGTACGCAACAGAAGAAGCTTTACGTGCACACCAAGAGCGTGAGAGCTCAGATAGCGAGTCTAGCATGTCCGACTATAGTGAAGATGAAGCTAGGGATATGGAATTATAATATCGTTTTCGTTTTAATTTAAAAAATAAATTTTACAAATTTATTATTGTAACTATACACATACATAATATATTAATTATAAATTATGAATAATAGATGACTTTTTTTAATTAAGTTTCAAATAAATGAGTTTTATTTCAAAGCGATCATTTTATGTATTTCTTTTTTCTTCTGTGAACATTTTAGCTTTAGCTGTATAGTCGCAATGAATTCAAAAAGGAGGCAACTGATCTTATAGTTCAAGTGGGCTTGAATTGAAAATATGAAATATATTATATAGTCCAGGAAAAATAGACAAAAAAATGCCAAAGAAAGGAAAAAATTAGATCCTGGCTGAAAATTGGCATGATCATTGGTAATTGGGCTCTTAATAAAATGAGAGAGTTCCTCACCGATCCGATGACTGCTACGTAAGTTATTCAAGGTCAAAGGTCACGAAAAGAGGTTTTTTCAAATTTACTCAAAAACGGTTTGTTTTAGAGAAAAAAATTGTTCTACAAACATGTTGCTGAGGTAATTTTCAACAAAAATGGTTATCAAAGTTTTGTCCGTAGTATTTACCGTTAAAAAGTTATAGCACTTTAAAGAATCGTAAGTATCGCCATATTTCGCATTTTCTCCCACATTACTGATAATTACTTAAAACCAGTTTGTTCTAGAGAAAAATTTTGAAGTACATACAAACTTGTAGATGAGGAAATTTTCACAAAAACGGTTGTAGAATTTTGTTCGTTGCAAGTACGGTTAAAAAGTTATAGCAATTTATAGAATCGTAAGTATCGCAAAAAGTAGTCCTATTTTGCACATTCTTCCACACTACCTCAGAGGTCAAGTGCCACGTGCGTTTTTTTGTATGTGGTATCCCCCGTAGGCCTATTCCACTATGTTAAGCAAACAAAATTTAGTTAAAATTATTAATTAACATCTGGCAAAGGCATGCTAAGTAATGATTCGTCGTTAGCGTCCTCAGCATATGGATCAATTTGAACTGAGTTTGTACATGACTTTCCATGACATTGACCACAAACTAAAGAACAACTTAATCCCGCTTTTGGACAACCACAATTAAAACCGCACCTTTACTACAGTTACAAAATATTGTTGTAAGAAGTTCATCCGGTGCTGGTTGAAGCAGAGTGGTTATAGGCTCCAAAACATTATTTCTTAATGCCTATCCCCAGCTTTCCGGATTAATATTATCTCTTCCCAACCAAGCTTGAACTTGATAGTACACTCTAAAAAGGTGTTGTTGAGCAGCAGCAGATGTTGGAGGAAGGTAAGATAATTGTGCAGCCTTGTTGAGCCTAGTCAGTCGGACAAATGTGGAATATCTTAATGCATCGATATTATCTTCTGTCGAATGTGCTTTGTAAGATGGTAGGAGTAGACGTATACCATATTCAAAAATAATATTTGGAGGACAATCGGCTCTGGCAAACACTTCGGCATATTTTATCAGATCGTCACTCTTTTCGAAAAGCTTGAACATTTTTAATTTGCCTTTGCTGGAGGAGCGCGTGCTATCAATATTGCTAGTAGGTCGACATCCTCTTCTACAACAATACTCATGCGTTTATCAGCTTTCTCTATGGCTGTTTCGATTATCAAAACATCAGCATCATTTTTGGCTTGCCTCACTAGGATTTTTACAGCCTTAAACTTCTCAGAAAGCATAGCAATGAATCGACTTTTATTGTTTGCATTAGCAAGAAATTGTTGTTGGGAAGTTAAGACTTTCATTGATACATCGAACAAAATGTCAGCTGATGATGGAGCTGAAGAACACCGACGACGCTGCTCTGAAGCTTTTATATTGTTACCTTGATCTTTATAACCATCGAAAACAATAGTGACATTTTTGCCAAAATGCTTTTGTACGTAGTCAATGTAGCTATCAAAAATTGCATGAAATGAGTTCTCTCGATTCCATAAAACACGATGCAGTAAAAATCCTCCATCGATAATGTATGTAACATTATTATAATCAATGTTATCTTCAACTGGCTCTAACAATAACAATTCATAAAGGGAAGATTTTTTATTTTTTCGCATACCAACCTCATCAAAAAGTGACAATGGATAAGGAGCCAACTCGTATGTTAAAAATGTCTGCAGTTGGTCTTCAAATTGTTTAGTTATACTTATTCGTTGAAAAAGTAACAGAGGATTAATTGCAACTTTTTTACCATGCTCTTTTATCGAACTGTTGGCAGTTAAAAGGGAAGTTACTCTGTTTGCTCCTTTCAATTTAATATTAGAAAATGTTAGGTTTTTCATACTCTCCATAGAAATGAGACCAATTTCATAAGCTCTGTAACAGTTGATACTGTCATTGCCGATGATTCCATTCGATATAGACATTATGTGAGAAAGTTTAGGGAAAGGGTCATGACATGAAAACCATTCTAAAAGTTTTAGAGCATTATCTCTTTGCACACGTGAATCTCTCGCATCCAGATGTTGATCGGACGTATCCAGTTTTACATTGCAAAGATCTTCCAACTTTTCACAAACTGTATTCAGTGAATGCATTCCGTACACCCATTTGCTCAGAACGCTTTCTTGAGCACTTCTCCCCCTAGATATTCCTCCATCTGTTTTTATGGACTTCATTAGTGATTGCTCTATTATCATATCAGTCCAGGTGCCACAACAATATTTGTCAGAACGTCAGTAAATTGCTATAACTTTTTAACGGTATTTGCAACGAACAAAATTCTACAACCGTTTTTGTGAAAATTTCCTCATCTACAAGTTTGTTTTTCAAAATTTTTCTCTAAAACAAACTGGTTTTAAGTAATTATCAGTAATGTGGGAGAAAATGCGAAATATGGCGATACTTACGATTCTTTAAAGTGCTATAACTTTTTAACGGTAAATACTACGGACAAAACTTTGATAACCATTTTTGTTGAAAATTACCTCAGCAACATGTTTGAAAAACAATTTTTTTCTCTAAAACAAACCGTTTTTGAGTAAATTTGAAAAAACCCATTTTCGTGACCTTTGACCTTGAATAACTTACGTAGCGGTCATCGGATCAGTGAGGAACTCTTTCATTTTATTAAGAGCCCAATTACCAATGATCGTGCCAATTTTCAGCCAGGATCTAATTTTTTCCTTGCTAAAAGCTTTTTTCCCTGGACTAATATACATTCAATTAGGGTAGTAAAAAAAATCAACTTTTTTTTCTTTTAAAACTCAAAAGTTTGTCCTAAAAAGGTAAAAATATGAGTCATTAATATTGACGTATTTTCATTCACAAAAGCCAGTACTTTGCTTGAAAAACGAGTTTGAAACAATTGAGAGACAATTCTTACGACATAAAAAAAGTAAACGGTTTTTATTTCACTAGCTCATAATCTTGTTAAATAAAAAAAGTTTTCCAAATTAAAGCATAATTCAAACAAAATAAAAAAAAAACAAAATTAATATCACAAAGGAAAAACACAAAAATAAAAATAAAGGAAAATGTAAAAAATAGTACAATAGTTAATTTTTTTTTTAAATTTGTACTCTGTAGGATAACTTTTTGATTTAATTAAGGCAAATATAATTGAATGCACCGAATTAACCAGGTTTGAAATTATATCTGCGCCAATTTTAGACCACTTCTCTTGCAAAATACGTTTGAGATCATGTTTTGACTTCGTCTCGTGTTTCCTAATTTTTCTCTCCAGAGGATCGCAGAGATTCAATAGTATTCGAATCTGGAGACTAGGGGTGTTCGTAGTTGTTTTCGCACATCATAGAGCAAACATTCCCTGACTAAGAGTGAAGTGTGTTCAGGATCGTTATCTTGCTGGAAGACGATCGATATTTCAGCTGTTGTTCAGAATATTTAAATAAACGTGTCGATCCATTTTTTCCCAAATAGAAACTAAATTACCCATGCCAGAAGTTGCCCCCGCATAAACCATTACCGATCCTTCGTCGTGTTTGACAGTTCCTGCCCCTTGTTTGCCTGACTCCATACCTTGCCTCGCCCATCATAAATATTAAATTTGCTGTCGTCGGTAAAATAACTATTCCAAATTTATTCTTTCTATTGGTGAAACAAAAAGAACAATACAAACTCGCTTAAATGAGCACATAAAAGCTATCAAAAAAAACTCGGTCACAAAATCTGCAATTTGTGAGCACTTAGCTTACAATGATGATGATTTTATTCGGTTTGATCAAGCCAAATCCATTGCCACAGAAAGATTCTATGTGCCAAGGATAGTAAGAGAAGCAATTGAAATAAAAAAACACAAGAATTTCAACAGAGATTCTAGCTTCAAACTATCCTCAACATGGGATCCTCTTATAAGCAATCTCAAACCGAATAAGACGAGCACCGAAACATCTGATGTTGTGAGCTTTGTATGCACCCAAGCTTATGCAAACACAATTCAACAACAGCCAAATAGTCTGCCATCTCCTGTGAATTTACCAACAACAACACACCGGTACATTAGGTTTGTTCGTTGAACTTTACCCAGGGTTGACCCAGGTTTTCTTGACAACCCTCAGAGTTGTCAACAAAAACTGGGGTTTTCGGTTTTCAAAAAACACCCAAGGGCTGTCAACTGTTTTCTTGACAACTAAAAGCAGGACAAAGTAATTTTGTGATCTAATAAAACTTTAAATTTGTTATAAATTAGTATTAAAAATGAACGAAAACAATTTTCCGTTGTTGCTGAATGTTTCATTTGATGAGTACACCAAACATTCAATTGCAAACACAAGCAATAACATGCAACATGCGAGTCGGTAAAGGACAACAAAAGAAATACATATGAAATCTCATATGACTTTTGACAGTTTATTCTTTACCTGAACTCGCCCCAGCAAAATACCTAGGTCTACTTCATGGCGAGTTTAGGGCGACCCCAGGTCTCAAAAAACACAGAATTTGCACTTCAGGTTTTTCAAAAAACGATTTAGGGCGAACCCAGGGTGACTTCAGGGCTCAACGAACAAACCTATTTTAAGAAAAAGAGTTACCAACAGCATCAACCAAACGTCAGTCTAATCCCGTGACCACGAAGAGTGTAATTTCTTCGAAACGTCGGGAAGAAGAAATAAATAAATATTTCTAATAAATAACGCGGTAAGTTTCCGAAAAAGTCTAAAATATTACAATGATCAATGTCCGCGAAGAGAAAAGCTTGAAACACAATGTTTCTTCCAGTGAGTTGAAAACTTGCCACTGCCAGTTGTGTAATACGAGAAACAGATTAACACAGCAACTTCAACAGCAACGAAAACTTCAACATCAAAAGTCTTGTGAAATAGATTACAACGTGAACAGCGTTTTTGACAGCATATTTAATCAAAATAGTTTCAAATGCGGAATGAATTTACCGTACATAATTTGATAAAAATTAACGTAAATTGCATCAATGTATACGACTTGCAATTTGTCGTATTAAAATTAATTTGTTTTTAGTAATTCTTCCATTGTCAAAACCAAAATAAATAGACAAAAGAAAAAGATGGTTGTCACATTTTCATTTGAGTGTTGATAATACTGACAAATTTCACCTTAAAAGTTGGTAGCATTTGCACAGCGACAGCGAATTTAGGGTTTAGGTCTAACGTTGATGTCGATGTCGAAGTTGCTGTGTTAATGTAATCAAAGCCATTTAAAACCACTGGCTCTAAAAAGAGTGACGTGGTTGTCAAGGTAGGTAGGTAGGTAGGTAGAGATGGTAGTCGCCAGCCAGCTGGGCCCGCGACTCAATTAGCGCTGGGGTGCGCCGTTTTGATACCATTAAACTCGTGTCTACCTAATAAGGATTAAGTAGGGAAGAAAATGGCTTTTATATACTTTAGCGGAGCATTACTAAAGCCATTTTGTCGCATTCAGAAAGATAATCAGATCTTTGATTTTCTTCTCCGAAAGTTCGCTGGGGTCATCGAGGAAGGCTTTCCCAAAGGAAGCCATCCTGTAATTTGCTAAGGCGGGGCAATCGAAAGAAAATGAATAACAGTTTCTTTTTCTTGTGGATCTCCACAACTACGGCAGTGTGGGTTAAAGGGGATGCCTAGCTTTCTTGCATGTTCACCTATGGGCCAGTGCCCGGTGCATATTGCTGTGATCCTGGCTATGTCGCGCCTGGGTCTGCATATTAGATAGATATTAGTGGTTGTCAAAGTTGCTGTTGAAGTTGCTGTGCCAATCTGTTTCTCGCATAAGCTGTGAGAAATTCGTAAGTGAGAAAAAACGTGTTTACACTTGTAAGTTTTTCTTACAGCTTACAAAAGTTGTCAAATTTACTTTCAGAAGTTGCTTACGTAAGTAAAACTTGCATGTGTAATCTTGGTCTAACTGTAGGTCTTTCATAACAATTTTGTATTTTTAAAAATGTTTGTCTGGACAAAAATGATTGAAAGATCAAAGATCTTGAAATTGAAACACATCAAAACATACTTTTACTCATTTTTCTCTTCAGTATAACAATTCGCTTAGGAAAAGAGAGAAAAAAGGAGAATTAATTCAGGTCATGGAATAATTATATATTATATGAGTTTTTATAACTGAAAAAGAGGAAAAAGTGAAATTCGAGGAAGTTTGTCTTTGCACTTGAGCTCTTTACAATGGATCTTTCTTAAATTCTTTTGAAAAGTCAAACACAATGGGCCTGATTGTGAGTGTCGTTAATTTTTTTTTTTTTTTTTTTTATAATTTGCTCATGCTCAAGGGAATATGAATACCCTTTACATGTTTCAACACAGCGTGTGCGTGAAGTTACGGAAGAGAAAGAAGGATAGGAAAGATGTTCTGATGACTGAGATGTTCTGAGACTGAAGGTGGTTGTCTCAGATTTTTTATCTCCAGGGATGGCGGCTGAACTAAAGCGGAGAATGCCGTGTCTTATTTCTATGTCGCTTATAATTCACATTATTTTTTTTTATTCGATTCGATAAAAGTCGATAGTGCCAAAACGTTTGATGCGTTAAAATTTGTACCCAAAGCTATTTAGATAACTTAATGTTGTTGTAACCACGTATAAAAACACAGCTTATGGTATCTTATACAAGAATAATTTCAGATATCTTAATTTTTCAATGATCGATTTTCGACAAAAGTCGTCGATCGATTATCAAACGACACTCGCAATAAGGGCCAATATCTTGTTTATTTGTGGTGTGAACGATTCAATTAAAATAAATTAATAAAGTAGTGAGTCAAAACCTAGTAACTTACAGTGAACAATTTAAGTAGATTTTGAAATTTTGTCGTTCGATTTCTATATGTATTTTGATTCGGTCTGTAAAGGCTGTTTGTAGGTATTCGAGCCTTTTCTGCTCTGAACCCGTTCTGGTGTATTTTATGAAACACTTCTCTCACCTTTATTTTTTTCGAACACCAGCCTTTTTTCTCGAGAAAAGAAATTAGAGCTGGGAAATTGAAAATTATTGGCAAAATTTTACTTTAAAGCCCCATTTAGACTTTCGTTCTTCATTCGCTGTACGTTGTTCGTTGTTCGTTCTTCTCTCAACCTCACAACGAAGAAGCATTTACATTAATTCGGTTTTGTTTTTCAGTTCGTTCGTTTGTTCTTAACAACAAACACATTGTTGGCAGTGGCGGCACTATTAATAGTTGAGAAAAAAGAAAAAAGAAGATCCTGTTGGACGAATGGTTGGTTGCTGAAAAGGAAACATTTATAGCATACAAATCTTGTTTTTTTTCCGAATCAGGTAGAAGTGATTATAATATCGTGCTTTTTTGCATGTTTCTATGATTATTAAATCTAAAGTATTATTATTCGTACTAGAAAGATAAAACCCATAGACAAAATATTTTAATTTTAATTTATTTACCTATAGGTACCCCAATTTATAATGAAGCCTTTTCTGATGCTAATAAAAAAAAACTTCAAAAATATCCCTACAATTTGCACGGCACTGCAAAACAATGTTTATTTAAACAGTTTTCGCATTTAAACACACGTTGTCCGGGTAACAACGAACACCGAAATTTCCGAGCTCGTTTGAATTTGTACGTTCTTTATTCGTTGTTCTTTTTTATCATTTATATTCTCGTTGTTCCGCGTACGAGCAACAACGAACAACGTACACAGAGCACAACACCGACAGCCTTATTTATTATTTTTAAATCTGTGAAATTTAAAAAAGAGCTATGGAACACACATCCATCCCCGTGGGCTAGGGTTGCCAGATTTTTCTTGCACCTCGGCGGGACAAGTGACTTAAATAATGAAAAATCCCGGGATTTCATCATATTGCCCGGGACAAAATAGATTAAATGCATGACTAGGTCGCACGAACTTGCTGTTACGCAAAAGACTAAGAATTTCAAAAATGAATGTTATTAGAGAAAAATTAATTTTTTAAATGATTAAAACAACTCCTAAAACAGGCTCCTACTAGCTAAACACAGGATGCCATGTGATTCAAACAAATATGGATCAACGCAAGAACAAAATTATGCTTCGGTGTAGTAGTTTCTTAAAAATATAAGCTTTTATATTCAAAATTTTTAAATCATTTTTAAGTTTTTGATTTTGTTCGAATAAAATTTAAATTTACAAAAAAAGATATTGAGCCGTTGTTTTTGAGGTATCGAATTTTCAAAAAAAAATTGATTTTCTTCAATAATTAAAAAAATTATTTTTTTAGAGTTTTGAAATGCAATGTTTTTTAATTTTTTAGAGGCTTCTCTTTACAAAAATTCAATTAACTCGTTATTCCGATAATGAGAAATTCAAAAGTCGAATAAATCGTTCTGTCGTAGGTACAGTCAGTAATATCTTGATATCAATTTTTTTTTTATTAAAGTATAGAATTCTTATATAAATTATAGAATTTGAATACACAATAATATTTAAGCTGCTGCGGAGCTTTAACATAAACAAAAATGATCAAAATCGATCGTACTATATTACCATTAACCATTACCTAGCTTCAACTAAATGAAATTTAAAAAAAAAAATATTTATGTATAAAATTTCAAAAAAAAAAAAAAATCGTATGGCAGGTACCGTTATTTTTGGTCTTTAAAAAAAAGAAAAAAAACAATGGGGGGAAAAATTTTCGTTAAACTTGGTAGATATCGCAAGTTTAACGAAAATCAGACGAGCCGTTTAGGCTGTAGTCAAACAGACAGACAGACGACACACAGAATTGTGAGACCCACTTTTTCGTCTTCGCTATCATCGTAATGTCAACTTTGATCAAAATCTCGAGTTCGATTTTTTTACGAGTGCATAAAATCATATAATGCGTACAGATCAAAATAAATAAATTCTTTTATAAATTACTAATTAAATGACTTTTTTGTCATTTATAATTTACAAATATTTTTCTTTTTGCAATTTTAATGACAGATGTCAGTTTACAAAAATAAATTTTTCGTTAAGTTAGGTTTGTTTGATTGAAATTTTAAAAGTAATTTCTTAAGTATCAATCGCAATGTAGTGATTTTTCCTTATCACTGAAAGATATTTAGGTACATTTGTGATTATTTTTTGAGTTTGAGTTCCAACCCGAGAAAAAAGCTGTCCCGGCGGGACAAATGAATTTTTGTCTGAAATCCAGGATGTCCCGGGTAAACCGGGACGTCTGGCAACGCTACCGTGGGCACACATGAAAGAATAAGATCTGAAAATTGGGATGCTTCCGACAAAGTAAGAATTTTTCTTGAATTTTCACTTATCACTATCCTGCTATTCATTCGAAGTGAATCTGTATTTAAGTCGGTAATATTGCGCGGTATTCTGTTATTCACGTGAACGGATTCATTCTATACAAATCGGATGCGCATATGAAATGTGGCGGATTTTTCATTTAATGGATCGTCTGTCTGGTTGGTGTTGGTAAAAAATAGATTATTAGCATTTTTAGGGGTAGAATGACAAAAAGATCAATTTACTAGGTAATCGATTGCTTATGAATGATTGTAATCAGGCTGTGGTAGATGTGGGTTTTGATAGAGGGTCATTATTGGAATGTGGATACCGTCAACGCACATAACAAGTCCAGGCACACTATATTTTGGGTTAAACAAGAGTTTTACTTTAAGTTTTTCTTCTGTCGTAATTTTAGAGTAATTCAATTGGGACATAAGTGGGCTTTAAGTGCGTCCTGCAATGTGGACCGAGCGAAGCCCGCATCCACATCTTGCCCAACGCCATGTTGCAAATTATCTACAAACAAGCGATTAGTTTCTCTTTTCTTTATATTGACTAATTTCGCTGTGGAGATAGAAGCTTTTTGTTGGAGGATTTTCTTATTCCTCTGCTTGGCCTAATTACAAAAAAGTTAATTTCCAAATTTAATAATAAAGATGAAAACAAATTAGAAAATTACTTCTGTTTAGGTAGAGCGGTTGAACTTTAATTTTTAATGAAATTAAAAGCAATTATCCAAGATTCAGAAGTTTATCACATGAACAGCAGTTTACGTGAATGTCAAACTGGTTCGAGATAATGTAGTTCACCCGATGGATAGCAGAATGCAAAAGCAGTGGGAATCGAATGGGTTGATCAGATATGCGATTCACGTGAATAGCAGAATAGGGCTGATACTTAAACGTCAAACTCGACCGTTGACATGTTTTGTATCCTAATTGTGCGAAGTAATTTTTAGGGAGGATGGCAACTGGATGGCGTCGGCTAGAGACCGGGATAGGTGGAGAGACTTGTTGAAAGAGGCTAGGACCGGAACCCGGTTGTCGAGCCGATGATGATGATGTAGTAGAAAAATATTCAGAGGAATAGGTAAATATTCATATCTTCGAGCTTTTCAAGAAGTACATACTTCTAATTTTTTAATGAAGAGATACGAAACTTCAGTTAATTTCAAAAGGAAAATAGAATTTGGGGTTTCACAATCACACCTAACTTCAGAATAAAAAAAAAGTGTTCAGTTGGGATTCTGGATCGGAGAGAAATTTCAGATTGCCAAATAAAAACGATATAAGCTAAGAAGCCTTTAAGAAACGTTACCTAAATGTGAAAACTGATTTTATACTTAAGTGCTGTTTGGAGCTATTTTAACGTTAAGCACCCTTTAAAATGTCTTTATAGATTCGGCTGTTAAGTTTGTATTTCCAACTTTTAACAAGAGGCTATCTGGGCAGCTTCATGTTGTTGTAACCACTTGTGGAAACACAGATAATGGCTTCTGATACAACAACTTCAGACAACAAGTTTCGATGATGGATTTTCGTTTATCAATTTATCGTTTATCAGATTAAGAAATCTGAAAATGTATGGGAAATTTCGTTGATTTTGATGATATTTTGGACCTTTTGCTTCAAGTCTAGATTTTGACCCGGTAGAAAAGCGTATGAAAATGCCTCTGAACAGACCTAAAACAGTGACGTTCTTGCAAGAACTAAGCAAACACATTTTTGTTGAAAATTGAAAATATAAAAGTGAAATGCAAGGTAAGTCTTAGTACGATCAACAAAGCTAAAAAGATCAAATAGAAACTTGATAATTTTAAGTTAAATAAAATGTTAAGAGAAAAAAAAGGACAGAATTCGATGCCTGGATAATATTTTTCGCCAACCGAATAACCACTTGAAAATTCAACTAACAATTAAAAATGCTTTTCGTTAAAATAATTTCTTAGTTTTATTTAATAAATTGGAACTAGACAATTCCATATAATATAATATTCTTTACAGTAAAAGATTTGTCACATAATATTATTTGGTATCAGTTACAAAAAAAAAAAAAATCCGAATGAATATTTTGTATTCAATAAAATATTGAAACTTATCAAGTTAACAATTACATCATATACATATTTATTTCAGTTAAAGCAAAATATAAGGCAGAAATTTGGAATTTTTAAAAATTAATCGACAAGACACGATTTGGTGATTCAATTGGACATACGTTATGTATTTTTCTTGTTTCGTAAATGTCTGCGATATTGTTTTCTTTTAATTGTACAATTTAGGAAATAAGTTAGCCTTTCAGTGATGCAACTTTCTATTCGATACATTTTATGTATGGATGTAGTTGGTAAGGTATGTATGTATACTAGAATACACACATTTATATAATATTCGCTTGACATTAATTCAAGATTTTAAGTATAAGCCTCTCCATTTTTTTTAATTTTATTTTAATTCGTATGGTTTATTTTACTTTTTAAAAATAAAAAATATGATTAACTTTGCTGTATTAATTTTAATTTGATCTATACTTATTAAATTACTTAAGTATCCTTTTTAAAGTAAATAAAAAAAAATATTCGAACTAAAATAATAATAGCTGAATTAATACTTTGTTGTATTTGTTTCAAGCAGATTATTCAAAAATGAATAATTATTAGTACTATAACATAATCCTCATTAAAAACATAAATAAACACCCATTTAATAAATCCTATAGAAAAAGAATTCTACTACGAAACCCGAACAAATCAAAAACAGGTACGCGAGATACTGTACCTGAGAGAACATTTTGTTCGGATTTCGTAGTGAGATTCTGATGACAAAGTATTTTGTCATGGGGTGAATGATAAGCTTAATCATAATTTTATATATGTACATACACCTGATGCTTGTTAACTTAAATATTTAGTTTTGCAGAATAATAACAAACTTACGAACTAGCCTCACAAATTGTCTTGGTTTGGTGCAAATTGGTCAATATAACCGTTTTATTATTAGTTTTTTCTTCTTAACTACATGTTTTTTTTTTAAATAAATTTATAGATTAATAGTATCTAAATCCTGGCAGGGTGCGCGTGGACTCACATCGTCTGATTTATAAGGCGGTGCAGAATTGATGGGAGATGTGGTAATGTTTTGTTTGGTTTCGTCATTTTCTGAAGATGATAATTGCCTTTTTGTACCCAGACCAAGTGGGAATGCGAACTCTTGTGGAAGCTTTCGCATAATTTTTCCAGATGTTATAAGACGACCAAAACCTTCCTGAAATGATACAAAAATATAAAAGAGTTTATTTAATATCGGAAGATGTTATAATTTTTGCAAATGGCGTCGTACGTCAATCATATTTGATATTTGTGAACTAGACAGCTACAGTATCCAAACAGAAAAGCAATGGGAGCGTGGAATAATTGTTTCGATTTTTTTGATCAATAATCGGAGGGTTCAGTTAGCGCAGCGTGAACTTCGACGTCGGTTCTCTAATAAGACCATCCCAAACTTCTTTCTTTGAGGCAACTTTAAGTCGCGGGCTTATGCCAACAAGCCTAGGACAATCGCAGCTCTTAAGGAGAACATTTGAGAAGAATGCGAACAATTATCACCGGAAATCTAGCGGGAAGTCATGTCATGGCGGCAGCCACATGACGGATATAATTTTTTCCACTTAACATATAAAATTGTAAAGGTTTAAATAAAGATTTCCATCACTCAAAATCAATTTTTTTATTTAGTAAAAAAGTAATTATAAAACAAAATTGGATGATTAATTTTGTGCCACCTTGCATATCATATGCCACATGCTGCTACGGGCCTGGTGGATGGATGATTTCTCAAGTGGTGGTAAAGGAAAGGACTTAAAAGGCGTCTTCTTCTCCTCAACCAGGTGATTATGTGATGACAGACATTTCTTCAATGACTTAGAAGTACCCTCCGACATTTAAGACTATAGCTTGCTGAAACTCATAAACACCCTTAACGGGCCTGAATGACATAGGATTATCATAGGTTTCAATACATGGGGGTCACAACCCCTATAGGGTATCACAACGGATCTAAATTGATCTAAGTGTGAAATTAGCAAGATCAACTATCAGTCCATTGACCTAACCTAACCATCCATGCAGCCTGAGTGTCAGAAAAGGTGTGGATATCTAAAGTCTCCAGTGGATATCATGATTTTCTTAAAAGTGTTTCGGACGAATTCTTCTTGTCAAATAATATTTTACAGTGTCTTTAATATAGAATAAAACCTTCTATAGAAATAATTTTCTCTATTCCACAATACGGCTTTTTAACAAAACAAAACAAAAACGGAAGATAAGTATTTTTGCACAAGATAGAACTTCTTTTATTACCGCAATTTTCGTCTACATACAGGGTGTCCATAATTGATTTTTGATTTTTTATTGGTTCTTTCTTTGAAAAACTGTCTTTCCTAGCCTTTTCTACAAAAAGTATAAATCTTATTTTTTAAAAATTTCGAGTTTGAAAATCAATTTTTCAAAAACTATTCACAAACACAACTTACTTTAATATGAAAATTAAAGAAGATATTTCTGGCGCTTTCCAAAAAGGTATGGCAGGGCATTGCAAGTTTTACCGTTGTTTTTAAATAATTTTTTTTCTGTTTTAAGTCAATTTTTTAGGAAATTGCTCCTCCGGCCTAAACGTAGGAAAATAACCCGCCCCCCTCCTATATGATTTTTGTCTGTCTTAACTCAACCTATTGGTTATAGCTTTTTGGTGGACCTTATACCAATCACCCTGTATACTTAAGGTTAATTTTTTTTTAAATAGGATTATTGGAAAATGAGAAACCATTGCTGTTAAAAACTTAAGTAAATGTTTTTAAAATAAACAAAATATTGTTTTATTTTACCTGATGAGCAAATGCATATCCAGATCGCAAAGATCGTCGGCCTCTTCTACTCGATGTTACCCGTTGAATGTGAGTACCTTGTCTTAGTTTTAATTGAGCAGCACGTTGCTTATATCGAATCTTAAAATACAAAAATAAATAATACATAGTTTATTTCAAAACAACAAAATTAAAAACTGTATTTGAGTAGTATTGTGCATTTAGATTTTTTACACTATTTTGTATCGATTTTTATTAACAATAACTCGATTGGATTAGTATTAAAAACTCTTTAAAAATAAATACGAAAGACAGTCCATAAACTTTTGTAAATTATTTTAATTGGATATTCTACAAATATTTGTTTAGAACGAACAAAAAAAATAAATATATATAAAAAGGATTAAACGGCTTTTGACATTAATAAAAAAATTTTGAGGAATTTTATTATTTGCACAGGCTTATGATATAATGATCTGCTTGAGATGTTTATGTAATTTTGACTTTCATTGTTGATATTTTTCAAAACTAATTTGGCATTGATCTTCATGTTCTCATGCTCAATTTATCATTTTAAGTTAAGTCTAAATAAAAATTGGACCCTAGAAATTGGACTTAAAAAAATAGATTTTTAACAGAAATTCATAATTTGCTTTTTCGATAGTTGAGAGTTTTTCCAGACCAAAAGTCCTATTCTTAAAGTTCTTTATACCAATATTCATAAAAATTATATAAACAAGGAGCTCTCCATCTGTACCTAATTTTATTAAAATTCATGAGCTCTAAATAATTCAATTTGTCAAGAAAGAATTAAAATATAAACTTGTTTATATTGTTCACTTAAGACTGGATCATTCTAACTTGCTCATGTAGAATTTTCCAAAAAAAAAAAACAATGATTTTTTTTTTCAAAAATTCAAAAAATATTTGTTTTTTATGTTTTGAAATGCAATGTTTTTCAAACTTTTTAGAAGCTTATCCATAAAAATTTTTATTAAAATCCGTTATACCGATAATGAGAAATTTAAAATTTGAAAAAATGGTTCTATGATAGGTACAGTCAGTAATATTTTAATTTCAATTTTTTTATTGAATTAAAGATCGTAAAAAATTATATTGAAAGAAAGAAAATTTTATCAAAATTCTAGGCACAGTTTTCGAGAAAAATACGATTTTTGAAAACATTTTTTTTAACATTTGTATTTTTTAGGTTATTTTTATGTAAAATAAAAGTTTTTTTTTTTCTTACATCTTGTAGATTGTGTTAAGAATCTTTTATTTGTAAGGTTTTAAGAAAAAATCGCGCGTGGGTATTTCGATATATTAAGTTTTGAAAAAAAAAAATTGCAATTTTCTTTTTGAAAATTTGAGTACACAATAATATTCAAACTTTTGGGGAGCTTTAGCATAAAAAAAAAAATGATTAAAATCGGTCGCACCGTTTTTAAGAAACCCAAGACTAATAAAAAGTGAAAGATACTATGTATTTGATATTTTTTGAAAAAAAAAAAACATTTCCTTAAATTTTGATTAGCGGTACTTCCAGTATTCAAAATGCAAAAAAAATGTATGGATTTAAAAAAAAAATTAAATTTTTATTTTGAAAACACAATGTTTCGAAAATCCATAATGCTCGATTTCTTAAAAGTTGACAATTGACAGTTTTAGAATACCTTCTTCTAGAAGTGGGAAAAAATACCCGCCATAAAAATGTCAAAAAATGGTTTTCGAAAATCGCATTTTTTTCGAATACGACACCTGGTATTTTGATATTTCTTTTTGTTTTCGCTTAGTTTGTACGATATATAATACAATACAAACATTTTGAAATCAACAAATTACTGACTGTACCTACTGGTACTGATACTGTTGAATTAATAATTAATTTAAGGAACAAGAAATCAAAATTTGGTTTTTAACTTGAAAATTAACTGTTTTTTAATACTATCTACAAGGTGTACGAACAATGGGCGCATTCACTAACCTAGTCACTACGTAGTCAAAAAGTCAACTAGCTTTGTGAATGCGAAATTGCACTACAAAGCTAGTCAATTCAAACTGTTATATTAATGACAGATGTAGACATATAAAATAAGAAAAATTGTGTTTGGAGAACTTTAAAAAAACTTTTTTTACAGTTTAAATTAAATAACATCAAATATAAGATATAATATTAATTTGTTTAATAATTTCACTTCGAAAATATCTTCCACCAATAATTAAAATTGTATTTTCAACGAACAGCTGATTGTGAAATGTCAACTAGCTTTGAAGCAGAAATTTTTACACTACGTTTGAGGGGAAATTTCAACTAAATTTTTAGTTGTCTTTAGCCAAACAGAACGAGTTGACTACGTAGTGACTAGGTTAGTGAATGCGCCCAATTTTATTATTTTATTTAAAAATAACGGTACCCATAGAAATGTTTAAAAATGGTTTTTGAAAATCGTATCTTTCTCCAAAGCGCGACTTAGAATTTTTGGTTCAATTTGGACGTTCTATTTATGTATTCAGTAAATAAATTGAAATTTAGAAATTACTGACTGTACCTGCAATAGAATTTTTTTTTTTTCCAAAATTTGACTTTCTCGCTATCGGCATAACGGATTTTAATAAAAAAAATGTATTCAAAATAGCTTTTTTATTGGTCCACCGTCTACAAAAATTGGTGTTTGGTTCAGGCGATCTCACATAATGAATAAAATGAGAGCCTTGTCAAAACGCAAGTTTTGTTAAATTCAGTTTATCTTAGATCAAGTTTTTGACAAAAATCCAAAGTGAACTATATGCAACCAAGATTAAAATTATTAATCACTAACACTGGAAGATTTTGCTAGTGGCCTGGCATTATTTTTATATGAAAGTTTTTACCATACAAACTCTATACTATACTGCTCAAATAAATCAGCCACGTAGAAGATTTAGCCCTATTTAATGGGACTTGTTGAAATTTTGCGGACTAAAGGACAATAAAAAGGCTATTTCGAACCAATAATTCTACAAGTCGAATTAAATAGTGCTTAGTCTTCTTCTTGGCTGAATTCTTTCAGTATTATATAGAGTTTGTATTATAAACACCTTCATATATTATAAATTGTAGGTATACAAAATCTTCTAAAAATTGTGTAAAAAACATTGCGTATCAAAACTTAAAAAAAATATTATTTGGATTTTTGAACAAAAATAATAAAATTGATTTGTTATTGAAAATTTGATATCTCGAAAACGGGTCAATGTATTTGGTTTGGTAATAGTGAAAACTTAATGTTGACGTACCAACATTTTCCCTAAAAAATTTTTTAAAAATTTTATATGTAAGAATTCATTTTTTTTAAACCGCTACAACAATTGATAATTTTTGTTCTTGCACCAATTGATGCTAACTTGAGAAATAAGATCGCATCCCGATTTTAGCTCACGCTACTGGAGGGGTTGCTTAAGGTACTAGTACGGTCTAGAAATCGCAAAAAAACGCATGATTTTTGGGAATTTTTTTCTCGGAAACTTTATAAGATAATAACATATTTTTTTTTTTAAATAATGAATACATGTTGCAAGAGTACAAAAAAAAATGTGTTTGTCGAATTTTGGCCGAATTATAGAGGGCGTCAACGTCGACTCATCAAAAAACACATTTTCCCATGGCGGACAGTTAATCTCCGTATCTACTGAACCGATTTTCAAAAAATTTATTGCAACTAGATTGTTTTTATGTTTTTAAGACAATTTACCACAATTTGACCAAAAAGTTATGAATAAAAAAAATGGCGACCCAAAAATGGCCAAAAAAATTGCCAAACAAAAAATTTTTTTTTCAAAGCTCGAGATTTTTTTTTTGTTTTGACTTTTTAAACAAATTGAGGTAAATTGTCTCGTAAGAAACCTTCCTTTAAATAACCCACTTTGGTTTTTTTGTGTCAGTCCAGCCAATCCTGAGATTAACTGTCCGCCATGGGACAATGTATTTTTTGATGAGTCGACGTTGGGCCTTCTATAATTCGGCCAAAATTCTCAAATTAAAAAAAAAAAATGTTTTTGGTACTCTTAAAAAAATGATGTTATTACCTAATAAGGTTTCTGAGAAAAAAATTTCCAAAAATCGTGCGTTTTTTGGCGTTCTAGACCGTACTAGTACCTTAAGAAAAACTATAGAAGATGGAAGTTTTCCATGCTCATATTCGGTGCTGAAGATAAATTAAGTTTGAAAATATTAACTAAAATTCCAAATTTTCTATTAACATTCTAAATAACAATAAATTTTGAATCTTTGAACTTCTCAACCATTCAAATGTTGCTTTGAAATAGATTGTGGACTCTTGGCATGTGGATCCTGGATTCAAAAAGCATGTATTTATTTTTTCAAGCAATGGTTTAGTAATGCTTGTATTTCTTTACAATTCTTCTACAATCTTTAAATTCATTGACAGAAAGAAACAGAACAGTCCACGCACTTAAAATATTATTTAAACTAAAGGGCTTTTCTAAATCCTAAATATTATACAGTGCATAAATTCATATGTGTTGTGAAAGTATAACTAAGAACTAACCTTATCGGATAAACTAGGAAACAGATCCACCGAGTAAAATTTATACGCCAATACCGGCATTGTAATGACGGTAACTGTTATCACTGTGGTACACCAAAATGTAGCTTCTTTCATTGCGTGTGTAAGTGAACCCACATACGGTCCACCTACAACATAGTTATAAAAATAGTCCAAGATGAAATACCATATGAGACTACCCCAGATCATAATGTGATTAACTACGGTCCAATAGGATGTGTAAAGGGCGATCTAAAAGTTGTACGATTAGGTTGTTTTCACAAATTTCAAATGAGAGTAAATCTTACCTGAGCAGTGTTGTCTATTATTAGTATTGTGGCCACAACGGCTCCCAGAGTCATGTGATCACTTAAAATATAACCACCTGATGAAATTCCATCTTTGTACGTTCCTGAAATTCAGAATGTATTGGAATAGCTGGTACAAGAAATTTTAGTATTGAGAGTCTCACCATACGGTATTAAGAATAGGACTAGGGAACTAAAGACTCCGTGCAATACGCTACGCACGAATTCCTGAGTATTGAAGAGAGAACTCTTCAATCCGGGTGTATAAAGCTTTGGAAATTCTACACTATGTTTGTCAGAAACGTCTTGTTCGAAAACACCAAGCGCTAAAACTGGCAGTGATGTGTAGAATAGATTGTATACTGATATAAACATCGGGTCAAAAACGGTCTACAAAATAGCATACCCATCATAATTAAAACAAAAATCATATAAGACATTTTCAAAGGAACTCGCTACTACTACAAAAATTTGTAAGTACCTGAGCGCTGAAACCACAAAAAAACGAGTACCAACAATGGCATAAGGTGAAGGCAAAGTTCTTATAAAAAAAGTATCGTAAAAATTTACACATTCTATAGTACGACCAACGTCCATGTACTAAAAGAAGTCGTTCAAGATATCGAAATTGTGCAATCGAGTAATCACTAGCAAGTACTGCCTGCAGTCCTTCTTGCCCAGATATTCCTACACCAATATGTGCCGCTTAGAAAAAAAAAACAAAAAAATACAATCATGTTTATAGCTTCTTTAGCATAATGTCGGTGAAATAAATACTAACCTTTTATCATTGAAACATCATTAGCCCCATCACCTATGGCTAACGTTACTGCATTTCTCGAACGTTTTATCAGCTCCACGACTAAGGCTTTTTGAAGAGGTGTAACTCGGCAACAGATTACCGACTTACATTGTCCAGCTATATCGAGAAATCTGAAACGAATACAAATTTAAATTACACTGATATTTTGTTTTCTTCGTATGTTTTAATGCATATTAAATCATTTTTAAATTAAATATCTATGAACTTGTATCTTGAGCAAGGCCGGCCATGAACTGATTTAGGCAGATGATATTAACATCTTCAAAATAAGCTCTACATAATAGTTTTTGCAAAATCGAACAGAATAGTGGCGAGACCTTGCTTATGCTATAATAAAGAACAAAATTTCTAGGTTCGACGCCTTGGGGGTATGATGGATGAATTAAACCGATTAGTGATTGCCTTATTGGGATAGATGAAGAGGCTAGTTGAATGAGTATAAGACCGAACACTGGTTAATATGCCCTTGATCTTGATGACGATGATAATATTTTAAAGTTATTAAAAAAAGCATAGTGAATTGTGAAGCTATTTTTGAAGAAAATAATCTATGAATATACCTTAACAGATCCCAAGTCTAGTAATTATTTTGAACCAGTTACTACTCAAAACTACTTTCCAGTCTATTGTATCTACTTTTAGTAGTATGTTTAAATACCATAAAATTTGAAAAATTTAAGAAAGCTTACATTTTTTTCTTTAGAATATTTTAATAATGCCGGGAGTATAAAAAATATTGATCAGCTACAAGCAAAGTATGAACATATATGTACATATCATCTAGTACATTCTTCTAAAAATTGTCAAACATTTTGAAAACAAATTTTTCGAACCAATGGTGAACTTTAAAATATGATGGTTAAGCTCCTCAACAACTTTCGAACAACAGCTTACGAAGCAGAAGAATTTACGGAAAGAAACAAAGTTCGAGAAGGTCGAAGATAAAATCGAAATAATTACCAAGAAAATGAACAAAGTATGAAAAATAAGAAGCAATATTAACGCGGCCGCAAAAAAAAATAATTGGGATGGTGAGAAAAATATAAAGCTTTGATGAAATGATGCAAACCATACCATTCATATCACAAAACTGCATTCGGAAAAAGCCGGTGGGCGAACTTTGTAAATGATGGAGCTGTAACAAGACCGGACATTTCCAACTCCAATGCAAATTTCCATCAATAAAGTTGGCATCTCAATATTGTCGAAGTAAAGAAAACAAAATAGCAATAACACTACTTTGCCAGATATGTTTAACTACCTTGAAAATAGTATTAAAAACTCCCGATCGTCTCAAAATTACAATGGAGGTCTCGCCAAAAAAAAGTCTGATAGTGGAGGCAATATTAAAAGGCGAGAAACAAGTGGCTACAAACGTCCCCGGTGCAACAGCAGCTTGCTCGATATGGCATGACCACATAACACCAAAAGCTAACATCTAAGAACTGCTCAAGAACAGGCAGGAATACTCGTAGAGTACGGAGATAATTCGTGCATAATATTTTAGGGCGTGCTTCTTGGGTATATTCTAAGAAAAAAAGTCGTTCTACAGTAAGGGCATGTCTCCAATTTTTATATCATATATCGGGGATTTAAGGAAAGGCCTATTTTGGTGTACACCAACCCATGTTAACTGTAATTCCTAATTACTAATAATAGAAACTTCATTTATTTTCTTCACGAAACGGGACCTATGGCCAAAGACAACTTGTGTAGCGTTGAGTCGACACAGGCACCGTATGAAATATTCATCAACCAGCGAAACTTTTTAAATTGCCAAGGAAGCCAAGATCGCAGACATGATATCCACAATTATTAAAGATGCAGTAGCAGATTAGGATATGTTCTGCGATTCAAGAGAGGCCGGATCTCTTTACAGTTAATACAGCTGCAATTTAAAATGATGCTTAGTATTGCTCCAGCATTATTTGAGAGTTTGATAGAATGCGTTCTCCAAGGTCTTACTTGCAAATCTTGCCAAGTCTATTTGGACGATTCATCAAATATGGAAAAATATTTAGTTACGAATGGTAACACTGCCATTCGAGTCTTTACCATTTCGCCACAACTGCATTTAAAAATAAACTCTGTCTTGTTTCATTTTAATCGGAGTTAAAACATATTCGGTGAACATTGTGAAAACCTAAAAGCTGTTTTTCAGAGACTTCGAAAAGCGCTCCAAAATATAAATATTTTTAAAATAAAATGCCCTTCTCACCTTGATTCTAGTTCAGGTGAAAGGCAATGAACAAGCGAATGCCCATTAACAACAATAGCGAACCCAACACGTTCTTCCGTATCGATATTTACTTTTCCAGAGTTTCTTTCCATTTCGTCGTACATTTCATTGCATTCAGCGCTGAAATAAATTTTAAATAAAAATTAATAAAAACAAAATAATACATTACTAATGATTTTGAGAGAAATTGAATTTTGATTATTATATTTACCTAAAAGTAACCACAGATATCGCTGGGGGTGATGGCAATGTGGGCTTAGATTCATTCGTAGATGATATTCCATTTTGGTTCGGTTTCTTTGAAGATGTAGTTAAGTTATCTATAATGGCTAGTAAAAATATATGCATTAAAATAGTTTTAAATCGAGATGTACATACGTATCTATGGACTAGCAATAAAATTTAAAAAAGTTTAAACTAGAGCACCTTATATGAAGTAAGTTACATATAAGCTGTTGATAGGATTAGGAGTTATAAATTGATTTAATAAATGACTTAACAATACAAAAAAATATAAAACTTGGTACAGATGAAGTTTTCTAATAATTTCTTTCTTTTAAAATTTTTGAAAATAAAAACTATGGCGCAAAATTTTAAACAGCCTATTACTAAGGTACTAGTATGATACTACTTAACAATTTGCTAACTTTATAGTAGTTTAATTTTAAACATTTTCTAACTAGTATCATACTAAAAGAATTTTCTTAATAAATTACTTCTGACACACCTAAAACAATGACATTACACATTACGTGTAAAAAACTAAGTACACGAACCTTTTTTGATGTTTGCAAATGTCAAAGAGTCATATGAAGCTAGCACGATACTAAAAAAATAAAGTAGGCATTCGATGATTTTAACTTTAATAAAATAAAAAGTATGATGCTATATTCGATTAAAATTTGCAAATTCGTTGTTTTAACCTAGTATTATACTAAAACAGTTTTAGCACCGTACTAATTAAAAATTTTGCGCCACTGGTACTTGTACTCCTGCAGCCTTATTTATTATTTTTCACTAATACTGGGTTCAACCTCGGAATAGTTAAACCGAGCCGAAGCACTTACTTCGGGCTTACGCCACGTCAAACAAATCCTTATTTAAAATTATTTTCTTAGCCGTTTTAGCTACGCCTTCCTTATGTCAAATATACTGGGAAAAAAAGTGACAAATCTAAAACTCTGGTTATTATACACCTAAATAAAACCCCAGCTGATTTCCATTATTATTCATTTTATTATTATCATTGTATGCATATTGGAAATTAGATACATTTAAAATTGGATTGTATAAAGTTCAAATCCAATAAATGAATGTACCAACATCAAGCCCAAAATTTCACTTGCATAAAGTACCAACCACATTGCGTTCCCAATACCGTACAACTGTTAGAGCGTTTGGAAAATATAAATAATTTATTATTGCAAAATATCTTCCTTTGTGTTCTAGTAAGAAACCAAAAAAAAGTTGCTAATACTACTTTTTGTAAATTTTAGAAGATGTCATCTTAAAATAAATAGGTACTAAAACGGCCTTAAACCTCCTATGAACCAGTTTTAGCTTATTCCACCGCTATTCCTCGTGCATTTTCATTATAAATAAGGTTTTCAGGATTAGAGCCGTTGTAAAGTCGAAGTAACTTTACTCCGTCGCTAAAACGAGTTAGTAAATAAGGCTGCGGAAGTTGCAGTAGGTACCTCAACTTCTTCGTGTTTAATTTTATGCAAATAATGTATGAGTTGAGTTTGACTTCCACGATTTTTTTTTGTTAATTTTCGTTAAGTATTTCAATAAGATTTATGAATGCGACATTGAAATAGGAGGTTCTCCCTTCCAAATATAAATCTATCTTTACAATAAGTATTTTATCCAAACATAATGTCGTATTTAATAGCAAAACCTGGCCTTGATATATTTTCTCAAAGTAGCAAAAAAGCTATGGCGCAACTTGGTTAAAACGACGATTTTGCAAATTTTATTCAATTGTAGCATCATACTTTCACTACCCTTTTATTAAAGATAAAATTATCGAATGACGAATACCTACATATTTTATTTTTTTTAGTATCGTGCTAACTTCATATATGACTCTTTGACATTTACAAACATCAAAACAGGTCTGTTTACTTAGTTTTTTACACAAACTCTCATTGTTTTATGTGTTTAGAAGCAATGTGTTAAGAAAATTGCTTTAGAATGATACTAGTTTGAAAATGTTTAAAATTAATAAACAGTTAGTAATGTAGTTAAAAGTTAGCAAATTGTTAAGTTGTATCATACTTATACCTTAATACTATGCTGTTCAAAATGTTGAGCCTATGTTTCTAATTAGCTAATGCATCGAAGTAAAAGTTGGCGACCATCTTGTTTTTGAATAACTTCTTACTTAAGTCACCATTTATTTGAAAAGGCTATTTTTTACAGGTTTAATTAAAGTATATTTTTTTTAATTAATAATTTTGCAATTTTTTCAACATGTAATCTCAAGAACCAGGTATTTAGCTTTTATTGTTATCTAAATTTTTAAACGTTACCTTAAATTTAAACTCAAAATTTAAATACATTTAAGTTGATTTTTTGTATAATTATATTTATAATCAAAAAGAGTTACCATATTTTATCTTATCATATTTCAACTATCTTTTTTCTTTTAATATAAAGTGTTAAGACCCCGAAAACCCTAGTTATTTTGGTATGTATGTTTTGAGTGTACGCTCAGTTTTATGGAGAAAATAAAGTAAATGTACGAATTATCAACTAAAGCAACGTTTTAAGGAAAAACTGATTAGTAGAAAAAAATTGAAGAAAAAACACGATTGAGTTGACAACTGCACAATAATATCAATTCTAATTATCTATGTAGATGGTGTATTTATTTTTAAGGAAATAAAATTTAATAAATCTATGTGCTATCACATTCGTCAACAGAAAAAAATAATTCCCCTCCTTTATAAGCAAAGCCTTAAAGCCTTAAATTTTCACGCAAAGCAAGCCATAGAGATGTCTTAAAATGCTCTTGTTATTTTCGAGTCATTTGAAAACTGAAATGAGGAAAGTTCCAAAAAAGCAAGAAACTTTGAGTTTTCTGAATCTGATCAAATGTATTCAAGTCAAATTGATTCTAAATAAAATATACCCCTTAGCATAATAGTAATGGATTGTCATGTAGAAGGTCCTGAGTTTTATTCTCAGCCGCTGCAAAAAAGTTTTTCAGAGGTGTTCTGCATCTTGCTAGGAATTGGCCAATCCTATAGAGTATCTCTTGTCATGAAAAGAGCTCCTCATAAGCCGTTTGGAACCAGCAGAATATTGTAGGTCCCCTCCATTCCTGGTAAAAATCACATAGGAATGGTAGGTCACTAGATCCTGGTTCTCTAAGCGATGTTTTTTTTTTCGGGAATATCGTTGATAAGAAAAATGAACAATAAGGGGCCTAAATGGTTACCCTGAGGCACACCGTATATTACTAATAACTATTTGATTAGAATGATCATCAATTTTAACAACTTGAATTCTGAATGATCAATAAGATTTGAACCAAACAAGAAACTTTGAATGAAGTCCCAGTTCCAAGAGTTTGTGTAAGGGAATCTAATGGTTAACGCGGTAAAACGGTTGACAAAATCTGTAAATATAATATCGATTTAAATATTAGCTAGATTCAAAATTATTTATTATACAATTAGTCATTAATGAAAGATCAGTAGGTGAAGATCTTCCAGAAATAAGGCCGTGTTGGAAATCTGATACGAAATCTTTTAATTGAAAAGTAAGTTTGTCACTAACAATTTTTTCAAATAACTTATGTAGAGCAGAAATTTTGGAAATTGGCCTATAATTAGTCGCAACGATTACTCAAAAACTACTCGATGGATCGCCTTTTTTCTTTTTTTTTAAAGCATATTAAAATTATGGGAACCTGGACTACGATCAAGATGATCCATGGATTTTTTTCATTTCTGCAGTACCTTAGAGAGTAAAAAAAAAAAATTCAAATGTCCACCATTTTGTTAATTTTTGATTATTATTGATGACACTCATATAATTTATAAAAAATTTTGGTTTTTTCATTTTCGTTCATTTTTGCAGGTGCTAGAGTGGGCTACCGTCAGGCAACCTTTTTTGGGAGTGGTCACTTTACCGGACATGACATTAATTACTGTCACGATATTTGGGCATATAAAAAATGTTTTTTTGTACTACTAATTGTAATAAACAAAGTAGCAAAAACTCCCAGTTGATTATTTATTTTCTTGTACGAAAAAAAAAATTCCCAAAAAACTGCAGTTTTAGCTAAGAAAAAGGTAAACCTCCTTTTAACTCGTTTTAGCGACGGAGTAAAGTTGCTTCACAACGCCTCTAATCCTGAAAAGCTTATTTATAAAAAACAACGAGGAATAGAGGCCGAGTAAATTAAAACTGGTTCATAGGGGGCTTAATTCCGGAGTAAGACCGTTTTAGTATCCAAATGTCATTTTGACATTACATCGTGTGAAATTTACAAAAAAGTAGTGTAAATTTTGTTGTTTCCTTTTTGTTACTAAGACAGTAGAGATAGTTGGATTTATAAATTATTTAAATTCTTTAAGCCCTTTAACTGGAAAAACCTGAAGGCCAAAGCAGTATAAAACTCGTTTTAATCCCATGACACTGAGCGTTGAAGACGCTCGCAGTATCGATTTTCGAAAGAAAATATGAACAAATTAATATCTATAGCTCGTGCTCGGCCTTTACTAAGCGATTATAAAAATGGAGGGCATGTCCCAATTGATTTCCAAATGATGGCAGCCAAATGATTGGTTTAACTATTCCGAGGTTGGACCGAATATTAGTGAAAACTAATAAATAAGGCTTTAAAAAATTCAATAATATAAATTTACTTTAACTTCACCCGGATTGCTGACTTAATTGTACTCGCTTTTAGTGCTCTGGTCATTTGCGGGCTAGGGGGGCGGCAAAATGTCGCCGGTGATGCAAGTAGAGTAGAAATCATATGTTTCATGACAGATCGTTTGACAAGTCAACAAACAACAATGATGTAAATTTGAAATTTGCCACCCTATCTGTGGTTCGTCGTTGACCGCTTTCGTGAATTCGTAGACGGTGAGTAGGGCCGTAAGAGTGCATTCCGTATTGTCGTGCTGATCGCGAAACTAAAAAAAGAGGCTGGGTGCGACCCACACTGATAACTTCCCATTATTTGTGGTCTTGAAAACTTTATATTAAGTTTCAACTAGAACTTTCTTCGTTTTTTTCGTTTCCTGAACAATTTTAGAAATGTCGCTTAGTATACATTCTTACGGGAAGGTATCGATGTATAAAAAAACATACTTTAGAAGGCACTATCGGTGTTCATTCCCAAGAAATTCGACTTGAAATACAATTTCAACTAGTTTTCACTAGAATTTTTAAGTTTTTTTATTTAAAAAAAACTATTAATTCAATATTTGTCAACATTTTACCAATTGTACAAAATTAGACTATGTATAAAATAAACTAAATTAGAAGTCAATATCACTACTAGTTCTCGAGATATTTGAGTCTTAAAACAATTTGTACCAATTTTCAATAGAATTTTATATAGTTTTTTATTTTTTGTAAAAAAACTGTAAACTGATTTTTTTGGAAATTTCCACCAGTTGTCAAACACATTATTTTTCGTAAAATAAAATTATTTTGAGTTTCAAATTGTTTTTCGTTCTTAGAATATCTGGGTTATGAAATTTTTTTTTCAGTTTTTTTTTTATTTAAAAAAATAACGGTGTGTTCATTTTTTTTCCAAATTCATACCAAATCTGTATGACCTTATAATGAGTACATTAAATTTTATTTGAAATCAATAGCATTATTTTTTCGTGAGATATTTGAAACTAACCAAAATTTTTACTTTTTTTTTAAACCGCCCTTTCAGCCTCTTTCGAAGTTATTATCTATTAAACAAAATTTCTTTGAAGTCTTTACCCGTTCTTGAGATATCAACGACGAAAAATGGTACCAGAACGTACGGACGTACGAACGTACGAACGTACGAATGTGTTGTTTATAGTTTAAATACTGTTGAATCTTCTAAAACTAAGCACTTAGTACTTCACTCAACCTTTGAACTAGTTTTTGAAAATGAAAAGAGTTAAAGGAAGCGGCGCGGAATACCGCAAGAAAAAGGCTAAGAAAGAAGCAGATGCGAAGATGCGAAATATTTCAGTTCTAGTTCTGGTTCAAAAGCTACGTTAACGTCTTCGGCGGCATCCAGCAGCAGCGGAAGTGATTCCAATGTAAGTAAGATTCCTCCATCTACAATCGTGAGTGGCCTAGAATTGTCCTCCGGCCAATATTCATGGGAATGCATAACTTATTTTACGGGCAGAAGAAGAAGACGTGCCTGCCGTAGAAGTTGGAAGTCGTTCTGGTCGCACCACAGAGCAGGGTCAAGACGAAGTCGACTCACCAGAAGTATCTCAAGCATCTTCACAAGCCTGCAGAAAAAGTGAACCTTGTGAAGCTGTAAAGACGCTTAAAAATAAGTTTGTGGAAGTTCTTGAGGTACTGGAAGAATTGACGGATCGGTAGCCAGTCTTCTTCTGACAGTCATGCAGTCATTCAACTTCCTAACTTTTCTTGGCTTTTGAGCTGCAGAGCTACCTGAAGAAGATGACGCACAGATTTACCTGCAGCAATGTGGACTGACTGTGGATAAGTTTACTCAGAAACTCTGCGTTTTAAAAGCTCTCCTGGTGGAGAGCAGAGACCGTTTCGTCCAAGCCGCAATCGACTTTTCTAAGACTTTTTGGAAAAAACTCGGAATCGATCTCAAAACGAGTACAATTCGCAGGAAAAAACACATGCATGGAGATGAATCCGCAGATGCAGCTTTGTCTCACGAGCCTCATTCGTAAGGCTCGTAAAATCCGTTTATGAAACCGCTAATTCTATTTTACTTTCAATAAAAGATACTTCATTGCCTGTTAAATGATGTCTCGAAATTTAATTTTAATTTAGTATTGAATGGGGCGGCAAAATGGGTCTCCCGCCCCGGGCGCCGAGATGGTACGCTACGCCACTGATTGAAGTACAATATTTTCATCTGTTTCAAAAAGTTCCATCTATTATAAGTACAGTGGACGCTCGTTAACTTGAACACGGACGAAACCAGGAGTGTTCAAGCTATAAGATTGTGCAAGTTACTGGATCAAGTTAAAAAATTGTTGTTTTTATATAATAATGATTCGTTTTAATGATTTTAAAACATAAATAATTATATTATTCACAAATAATTTTAATTGAAACGTTTTTCGATTCGTAAATACGCACGTGTTCAAATTAAATTCAGAAATTCACCGATTATATACGATTCCTTATACGTACGGAAATACTAAGGAAATTTCCTGGGATTCCCCTTTACAAAAACCGTTTGCATTCTGTACCAACATCCCTGGTACTTTGCATAAATTAAAAAATTTTAAAAATTCAATATTAAACTTTGTTTAAGTTACAGAGTTCGCATAAATTTTACTTGTTCAAGTTATAGAGCACTTAGTGGAAAAATTCAAGGTATTGACTCTTAAAAATAGCCCGTTCAAGGTATAGAATGCGTAAAGGGAAAAAATATTTGTTCAAGTTATTGGAATGTTCAAGTTATCGTATGTTCAAGTTAACGAGAGTATACTGTATAAAATATTTGATTTTTAAATTAGCAACATTGGCTCAAAATTTTAAACAGGCTAGTGATAAGGGATTAGTATGATACTACTGTTGCGAAATTTGAAGTAGTTTATTAGCTCTTTCTCAATTTTTATCATTTTCTAACTAAGTGATGGTTTAAACTAAAATTCTAGTAAAAGTATGTTGCCTTATTCGAGTTTCAATCTAGTTTTATAATAAAACAGTTTTAACATCTTACTAACACGCCCCCGTATAAATTAAAATCGCGATATTTTAGAATTTAGTTTTGAAGTGCCTAACAATTGTTTTTGTATTTAAATTGTATTTATGTCCCAATGGTTTGAATATCTTGATTATAGCCAAGTCGGTAGACTTTTTCTTAGACATCAGTTATAGAAATAATATGGTGATTGGAATCGGGAAGTTGATGTTTTTTTGAGTTCATTTATACAAATAAAATTGGGTTGTTGAAGATAAGAGTCCAGAAAACTATTTTTTTTTAATTTTCGGGACTAAAGGGATTTCGACTTCCCTTAAACAAAGCAAAGTGTTTAAGAGGAAATGGGAGACAAATCAGAGCTTGGTTAAGCATTCCATATTCGTGGTGTGCGGCTTAAGAAAGAATCTCCGTATTCAGTGCATGAATATTTGGGTCAAGGCTAAATTGATAGGCATTCCCTGTCACACGGTCGAAATATTGTATGACAGAAATTCAACTGGCTATTTCACTAGAGCACTGCTTATAAACATATTGATACAAAATTCAAAGACTTGAAACATAATGGCGGTGCTCGAAAGAGGCCATTTTGTTATAGTCTTATCACCTATCATTTTTATTGTTTTTAATTCTACCTAACAGAATCAAGTGTGTTTTTTAAAAACACCTGTTCAAATATGGATAACTATAATACATCCATACAACATAAAAATACAAATTTATTAAAACATTAAATAAATGTCTACTTACGAGGGTTTGGATGAAATTTATTTACAATTTTTACAGATTCCTTAAACAGTTTTAACTGTTTTTCGACTTCGTCAAATGAAGTACCATCAACAACAAATACATCGACAAAATCATCAGTGAGTAATTGGCAAGAATATCCAATGTTTATGGCAGTTTCTGAAAAATAAAAAAAAATTATAACATTTATGTACATTTTATTTTCAAAGTCAATCTAAAATACAATGATTTTGGATAGTTTTAACCTTAAAACGACTTCTTTCAAGAACACTTTACCAACACTTACATATATAATTTTTTTAAAGTCCTATAAATGTGTCAATCCGGCATACATTTTACACATATGTTAATGAATCCTAATGTTTCATACAAAAACTTAAATCATGATCTGGGCATAACTTATAATTTTTCACAAAGCTATGTTTGCAATACAGAAGTGAAAACTTCTAGCGTCCTGAAACTTTTTGAATAAAATAGAAGTCGGGTATTAAGATGCTTGAATCTCCATTCTACAATCTCTCACAGATTCTCTGTCAAGAAACTGCGCTGACTATTCTATTGCGTCAATTTTTGCACTTGAAACCATTCTTTAATTATTTTTGAAGTAGGTATTGTTCGGTTGGTTATCTTACTGGAATGTCTATGTCAGAAGAATATGCTCCTCAGCATGTGAAACCATAGTACTTCTTAAGATAGTATCTTAGTAGTTGCCTTTCTGTTATTGGCCGACAAAAATATGTATTTTTAGACCTTAAAAGAAGATAAACGGCCATCTAAAGCACTCTTTAATATTCAATTATAATTTTTCGAACTAATGTATGAATGATTTGCATTTCAAAATACTGAAGTTGTATTTTAACTAGAAAAATCATACATACATATATCAGGTCGTCAAAAAATTTGTTAACTTCAAAATTGATGAAAATTGCCACAAGCGCTCGCAGATCTGCCTTCGATAAAGATTTCTGTTAGAGTTCTAAGTTTTGATAATTTTGTTTATAAAAGTTAAAAAAAGTGCTTACGAATACTAAAACAATAATTATGAACTATTTCTTAGTGTCGAATTTGGATAGGCTATATACTGAGAAGTTTCAACAGAGGCAATGCAGAAGAAGGGGAAATAGCGTTGAGAGCCATGCAAAACATGGATTCTGATAATGGTGATGAAGCTGATCCATTCGATTCTGGCTGCGATCATCTAGATATTGATCCAGACTATACCCAAGAAAATGAATTAGAAGAATCTGACTATGAAAACATGGATGAAGCTGTGGCTAAGGCAACAGGTCCACTAGAACATTTTGTGGGACACGACGAAATTGGAAATTCTGATCCAATTGAGTTGAGCTTATCCTTGCTCCAAGGAGACGAAAGTGGATGAAAGAGCCAGAGAAAGCGATTTTGTCTCGCGTACAAGGTGATAGTTTGAAGCATGCATCTCTCATCGAAATTTTTAACAACCATTATACAAAATTAGATCACCAAATGGACAAATGATGTCTACAGAAAGCTATGCCAATAAATAAGTGCCAGTTTACCTATGACGATAAAGCCTTTTTTGGAGTCTTATTATAAATACATGACAAATGGTCACCGTCGTTTGCGGACATTGTGGGACCCCATCAAGAGACATCAAATCCTCCGAACAGTGATGAACCCTTTATGTTTTGAGACGATCAACGTTATCTTTCATTTTGATGATTCAGTTGGTCGCTGACAAGTTTCATAAAATCGAAAGCAGCTATCACTAGTTTAATTGCTTGGATCAGTTGAATCAGACCTTATCAGCAAACTACATAACATCGATGAACAGTTGAAAGCATTTCGCGGCCGCTGTAAATTTCGCCAATACATAACAAGCAAACCTGCCTATGGCTTAAAGTTGTGATGACTCAATAAAAGCTCAGGGTGATATCAATTAAATATACACTGTGAGCTCTGACCAGAGTGCAGGACTTGGTCGTGGATTTGATGTGGTGATGTCGTTGATGCCATCAAATTTCAACATTGTACGCGATCTTACTATTGATAACATCTTCACATCCGTAGATTTGCCTTTGAGGTTGCTCGAGATATAAATCACCATCATTGGCACAGTCCGCATAAACAAAAGAGATGTGAAAAAACCTTTTGTGGTGAAGGAGTTTCTTGATGACCATAATGAGCCGGCGAAAGTCAATAAAAATAAAATGCACGACTGGGTCGCACGAACTTGCTCCTATGTAAAAGACTAAGAATGTCAAAAATGAATGTTATTAGAGAAACTGTTCATAAGCATAAAATTCATTTTTTAAATGACTAAAAAAAACTTTTTTAGTAGTTAAAGGTAAGAATAGGATGCCATGTGATTCCAGCAAATATAGATTTATGCAAGAACAAAAATTATAAGTCTTTGTAGTGGTTTCTTAAAAAATAAGGTTTTATATAAGAAAATTTTAAAACATTTTTAAGAAAAAATTTTGGTACGCCAATTATTGTTTGAATAAAAATTAGACTTACAAAAAAAAGTATTGAGCCGTTTTCGAGATATTGAATTTTCAAAAACAAAAAATTGATTTTTTTTCAAAATTCAAAAAAAAATTTTTCTTAAAGTTTTGAAATGCAATGTTTTTAAACTTTTTAGAGGCTTCTCTGTACGAAATTTCATTAAAATCCGTTATGCTGATAATGAGAAATTAAAAATTTTAAAAAATCGTTCTATGGTAGGTGCTGTCAGTAATATCTTGTTTTCAAAATTTTTTCATTAAATTATAGATATTAAAAAATAATAGAAAGACAAAAAATTTAAGCAAAATACTCGGAACCGTTTTCGAGAAAAATACGATTTTCGAAAACCATTTTTTAACATTTGTATTGAGGGTACCGTTGTTTTTAGGTAAAATGAATTTATTTTTCTCATATATTGTAGATTATTTTTTCAAACTTTTATTTATCAAGTTTTGAAAAAATCGAGCATGGGGTTTTCGAAATATTGTGTTTTCAAAAAAAAAATTTTGAAAGTTTTTTTAAAAATCCAAAATAATATTCAAATAATAATGTTCACAATAATATTCAAACTGCTGGTAAGCTTTGGCATAAAAAAATGATCAAAATCGGTTGTACCGTTTTTGAGAAAATCAAAAACAAAAAAAAATGGTCCCAAGGGGGGTACCAAAACTACTCATTTTTCGAGAAAAATACGATTTTTGAAAACCATTTTTTAACTTTTGTATGAAAGGTACCGTTAGTTTTAGATAAAACAAAAATTTTTTTCTCAAATCTTGTAGATTATGTTAAGAAACTTTTATTTATCAAGTTTGAAAAAAATCGAGCATGGGGTTTTCGAAATACATATTGAGTTTCAAAAAAAAAAATTTTTAAAAATCCAAAAAATAAAAAATTGAAAATTTGAATATGTAAAAATATTCAATCTTTGGAGGAGCCTTAGCATAAAAAAATGATTTAAATCGGCTGTACCGTTTTCGAGAAAATCAAAAACAAAAAAAATGGACCCAGGGGGGCTACCAAAAATAACAATTTTTTGGAAATTTTTTTTCAACCATTACCTAGTTTTAACTAAATCAAATTTTTTGAATTTTTTTTTAAAAATTCTGTGGGACAGTTTTTGAGAAAAAAAATATTTTTAAAATTTCGAAAAAAAATCGTATGGCAGGTACCGTTATTTTTGGTCTTAAAAAAAAAGAAAAACTCGTCTGGGGGGAAAAAATTAAAACCCATATCTACTAAGTTTGAAGAAAATCGGCCGACCCGTTTAGGCTGTAGTCGAACCGACAGACAGACAGACAGAATTGCCAGACCCACTTTTTTGGTCTCCGCTATCATCGTAATGTCAACTTTGATCAAAATCTCGAGTTCGATTTTTTTTACGAATGCATAACTTGCCTTATAGTACCTATAAGTCGCAAGTAAAAAGAAGGATTCCCATTTTACTCATCCATCTGATGGATTCGAAACTGAATGACCGTTCACAAGCTACATCACAAAACACAAAACTGCTTTGGATGCCCTCCGTATTATGGGGAGAGTACAGCCCGTCTTACGAACAGTCTTCGAGAGGCTTCCTTGTGAAAGGGGCAGATATCACTTTCGCCTAAGAGCAGAAGACAAGAAAAGCAGAACCAGTTGCGATTGTTGTTGTAGATATTGTTGCCTTCGCCACACAAATAACGTATGGTTAAGAAATAAGTCATTTTTTAGCAAAATGAAAAGAAGGAACTAGTCAACTTTAAAATTGGGCTAAAAATTATTTGTGCATTTTAAAAATCAATTTGACAAGACGAAGAACTGGAGTCCCTTATCAGATCACCCTCGAACATTGAGGCAGTTAGAGGTTAAATCTGGCAATTCCCGTTCTGGGCGCAAATACCATCATTATAAATTAGTGATTCTGAGGAACGCATGTTGGGGGCTTCTCGAAAACGTTTCAGAGGACACAATTGTTTTTTCCAGTGATGTATTCAGTTAATTCGTCTTATTTGGGCCCTTCTGATTTTTAGAGGGATTTTTATGTATTTATTATTAGGGATATGTACCTTAGACTGGGCCAAAAAAATTGACTATTTTTTTTTTTGAAAGATATATCGAGAATATCATTCAGAATGACAAAAAAAAATTTTCGTAAAAGTTTGAGCCCTTAATATCAATTTTAAGAGGGCTATCATCGCTAATTTTGATTTTTAGTCATAATTTCATGTTTTGCGTCAGAACTGACGAAACATTGAAGTAAAAAAAATTCATTTTGACTTACTTTTATATAAAATTAAATTCCCTACAAAAAGGTCTAATTGAAAATTTTCGTCAGACAAGCCCTTTTTGAGTAATTAAGCTTAATAAATTGTTATTTTTCTTCGATTTTACTTTTTTAATTTGGAATTTTGTAACTAACGAAAAATAACAATTTATTAAGCTTAATTACTCAAAAACGGCTTGTCTGACGAAAATTTTCAGTTAGACCTTTTTTGTAGGGAATTTAATTTTATATAAAAGTAAGTCAAAATGAATTTTTTTTACTTCAATGTTTTGTCAGTTCTGACGCAAAACATGAAATTATGACTAAAAATCAAAATTAGCGATGATAGCCCTCTTAAAATTGATATTAAGGGCTCAAACTTTTACGAAATTTTTGTTTTGTCATTCTGAATGATATTCTCGATATATCTTTCAAAAAAAAAATAGTCAATTTTTTTGGCCCAGTCTAATGTACCTACATTATACACAAAAATTCTGTTTCATAAAATGGGGCTCCGTCTATATTTTAAATTGATTCATTTCGAAAATCAATCAGCTTCATTTATAGTTTTGTGTTAGTTAAACGTTATTGAAATAGGAAGGCTTATAGAGTTACACGGTCAGTGGATAGGCCAGTTATAACAGTAAATATGTAATTTCTATCAATCAATTTAAACAAAAGCTACTTATTTAAATTACCTTGCTTATCACCAGTGAGTACCCAAATTTTAATACCAGCCATTTGGAGATTGGCAATAGTCTCGGGTACACCATCTTGAAGCTTATCTTCGATTGCAGTCACGCCGACTAATTGTAATTCGCATTCGATTTCTTCATAAATGGCATCAAGTTTGTCTTCCCGATCAGTGATGGAAATTGCTGCTTCCTGCTGTCGTCGACGCCAAGAGTTAAAGAACTCTTCCTCCAGATGACGTTCGGCTAGCACCAAAGTTCTAAGACCTTCACCAGCAAATTTCTATAGTATGAATATAATAAATATTTGTTGTATAAGTCAACAAGGATATGCTAAGGGTTTTATTTTTACTTTACATTCAAATGCTCTTGGGTTTGGGCCTTTATATCTAATTGACTGGAACTTAATCTATCGTAAATAACATTATCTGCTCCTTTACAATATAAAACTAACTTATTATTTCTACGTAATATCACTGACATTCGTTTTCTAACGTTGTTAAAATCCAATATCCCTAGAAGTTCGTACTCCTAAAAAAAATGGAAAATATTTTTTTCTTAGTAAATTTGTATTTTGAAATATCTGAATAGAATTTTAAACCTCTTTGCGACCCATAACTTCTATTGTAATACTGTTTGGCGTTCTAGATCTAAAAACAAAACCAAAATTTCTTGCTGCTGATACCAGAGCTGATTCGTCGGGGCTCTGTGCTTGGTACTCTAACCTGTTATTGAAATTTGGAATAGCACTCATATATTCTGATACAAAATAAAGATTTAACTTACCTTCCATCTACATACTCTGGCATGACTGTATGACAAAGTGCTAGCAGACGAAAAAACGTATGCACGTGCCCTTTGTCTGCTTTGACAGCATCCAAAAGTGATTGATCATGCCATTTGAAACTGGGCTCATATTCAACGTTAGAAGAGAAGTCAACTAATGGTACATCCTGTAAGTGAGAGAATAGAAATTTTTAATAAATTAAACACAGATTTTTGAAATCTTAGTTCCCTTAGTTTCATCTGCCCAAAAAGCCTAGAGGGCTGTATTCATTTTAAGTGAAATATCTCCAGATTTTAATGAACTTAAATAAATGAGGATGAGGATTGGGGGTTTTTAAATGTGCACATAACTCCCCCCGGAAAAAGTTTAACATATTTATGTACATATATCATTACAGCTTCCCCCCTACTTACATCACTGATTTCGATTACTTCACCAGTCCGAGCATCGTAAACATCGCCAAAGGATCTCCCATCGATACTGCACTTGTTGAACGTCATAACATTTTGTGTTAATGTTCCAGTTTTATCAGAAAAAATGTACTGAATTTGTCCCAATTCTTCATTGAGAGTTGTGGTCCGTGCCTTAGCATGGGTTTTGGTCTTTTCGTAGCACATTTCTTCATCCCAATTAATTAAAAACGATTGGGCGAAACGAATTACCTAAAGTTGACAAAAAAAAACTAAATTTAGTGCTTCTCCTTAAGTAAAATCGTTGGTTAAATTCTTGTTCACCTCCACTGAAACGTAGAGAGATATTGGCACAACAGTGTTAAGAACAATTGCATAAGAAAAAAATACTAGTAATCCAATGATAGTGGCACCTTGAACAACATCCTTAGGTATAATACTTTCCCACGGTAGATAAACCTTACGTACAAGAAAAAAAACACACATTACGAGTATAAAGATTATATAAACAGAACGTCTAAGCTTACTTGAAAATGTTGTCCTATAAGGCCTTCCCAAACTGCACAAGCAACAGTAAAAAATGCGCATATGGAAAGAAGGAAAAGGACGATCTAAAAAAATATATTAAAACAAATAATTAGTATCCACGATTAAAATAAAATTCAAGTCAAAACTTACACCAATAATGATAAAATTTAAAAGTCTGTCTACTCCTGTGCTCTTGAACTGCGTTTTTCCAGAGTTCTGCATGAGTTTTGTATCTTTGCCGGCAAACACAACAACACCATAGCACCACTGCGTATTTCTAAGAACACATCCACGTAAGAGTATCTTTTCGTTGTCTAATGCAAATCTTTGATTGTTCCACATAAGTGTTCCTAAATTAATTTTATAATTTATTTTTGTTAAATCTCAAAAATATATTTATGTATATAGAATTTTTAAGAAAATTAAAATTAAGGTGTATACAAAATTTTAAATAATTATGTTGCAGTATTTAATTTTATTTTATTTTAATCCTGATATTTTTTGTCTTTATCAACTCTTAATGTCTCTTTTATCCGGAAAAAATCTTGTCGAAACATTAAATTTATTCAATAGTAAAGTTTAAAATAGATCTTTTAAAACCGCTTTTTAATCCAGATCTCCATAGAAGGAAAAATTCAAAATATATATTTCTAAAAAGAATGAGAATCAACAAGAACTAACATTTTCAGTACTTTTTGGTATTGTACTCAAAAAGTATAAGAAATTAGTGTTTTTTTTTTCGGGATTCTGTGGTTCTTGGATTATGTAGAATTTGCGGCAATGAAATATGTGAGAAGAGGTTTGTTGATTCTCAGTGATTTGTGTATCACTATATTCTTGTGATTAACTAACTAAAAATTGTATCAAAACGTTTAAGATAGATTATGGTCGTGTAAATGTCAATAAAGCGGTTTTGGAACATTTAGACTTAGGAGATCGGAAAAACCCGAAGCAATCCAGGAAATTCTTAGGTCAAATTCGAATAGAGGGCTTCAAACACTTTCGGGAAAGTATAGTCTGGTGTATGTTGCAAAAATATGTTGTGTTGCCCTGTTTCAAGGTAAAAAAAAGTTACTAGAGAAAGCATCAGGCACAAATTTGGGGAGTTTTTGTTTTTATATAAGGTTTCAAGAAGCTCAGAAGCTCCCAGTGTATCACTGTTCCAATAATATTATATTCATGGTTAAATTAATATGGCACTCGTTTCAATTATTTTTTTTTTATTTTCGTGGGGGCAATACCTCCGTTTATTAGGCTAAAAACAATTTTTAATCTAACTAAAATGTAGCTCTTATTTAATAAATTTAAAATTGGAGGTAATTAACTGAGGTTAAATTCGGAACAGTGATGTTATAATTAATCCTCCGAAGAAAACGAGTAATAGGTTAGTTGGAGCCATAAGAGCTACGGTGGGTATAGGCAGATGCAGATAGAAGAGACAAGGATTTCTTATATAACATGAATAAGAGTTGAAAGAGATGGAATTGTAGAGAGTTGTGCAGTCGGTCCCGATACGGAAGTAGAATAAAAGAGTTATTTCAAGACAGACCACGAAGGGCGAAACGTAAAAAAACGACTTTGAATGTTCTCGATTCTCTTTTTATGAATTTGATGATAAGGGGACCATACTTGACAGGCGTATTCAAGAAAAGGGCGAACAAAGTTTATGTGTAAAGATCGGGTCACGTAGGGGTCAGAGAATTCTTTAGATCATTGTTTCTCAAAGCCTGGTGCAGAGTTTAATTTAAGTATAATCTCGTCATTAGATGTGAAAAGTTGAGCTCTCCATAACAAACAACACTCAGGTCGCGAATGTACCTACTCAGGGTGGATATGGGTTGATAATGGACAAGGTAGAGACGGGAAGTATATTCAATGCCTTTTTGTGAAAAAGTAATTGAATGACATTCATAAATATTAAGCTATAAGCAATTTTTCAGGCACCAAACCGAGAAACTGGTGAAATCAAGTTGAAGAAGGGTAGAATAATACGTCCAAAAAATGGTATTAAAAACTTGGTATCTTCAGCGTAGAGTGAGATATGGGAATATTTGATGACCATTTCAATATAGTTAATAGTAAAATAAAAATGAGAGGTCCTATGTGGCTGCCATGTGGGACACCGGAGGTAGATAATAAACCATCAGAAAAGGTAGATATGAAACTACGAGTAGCTCTAGGCTGAAAGGCTAAAGCATAGAAAATGACCTATCCTGACCTGTCGTCCGCTAGAAGGCCTGTGCCCCACTCAACAGATAAACCATTTCCTATTTATCAAAATCCACCGGATTTGTCCGATAGCGATGTAAGTATGAGCATGAAAAAGATAATGAATATATTCTCAGCTTTTCACTCAAGATGCCTTAAGTGATCTTATAACAGACTTGGACCTCTCAAAAGAAAGATCAGAGCTATTGGCTTCCAGACTTAAAGAGAGGAACTTACTTCCTAAAGATACGAATGTCACACTCTATTGTTGCCGAGAAAAAAAAATTGTGAAATTCCTCAGTTTTGAAAGTGATATTGTTTTTACTTGCGATTTATAGGTACTGTAAGGCAAGTTATGCATTCGTAAAAAAAAATCGACATTACGATGATAGCTAAGACTAAAAAAGTGGGTCTCGCAATTCTGTCTGCCTGTCTGTCTGCTTGTCGGTTCGACTACAGCCTAAACGGCTCGGCCGATTTTCTTTAAACTTGGTAGATGTCACTTTTAATTTTTTCCCTCCACAATTTTGTTTCTTTTTTTTAAGACCAAAAATAACAGTATATGCCATACGAATTTTTTTCGAAATTTTATAAATATTTTTTTTTCTCAAAAACTGTTCGAAAGATTTAAAAAATAAAAACACAAAAAAAATTTCATTTAGTTAAAGCTTGGTTATGGTTAAAAAATTTTTTCTGAAAAATGGTTATTGAGGGTACCCCCCAATGGAACCAATTTTTTGTTTTAGATTTTCTCAAAAACGGTACAACCTAAAAACTTAAATAGAATTGTGTATTCAAATTTCCAAAAAAAATTTTGAGGATTTTTAAAAAAACCTTCAAATTTTTCTTTCAAAACTCAATATTTTGAAAACCCCATGCTAGTTTTTTTTTTGAACTTGATAAATAAAAGTTTCTTAATATAATCTACAAGATGTGAGAAAAAAATTTTATTTTACCTAAAAATAAAGGTACCCACCATATACAAATGTTAAAAAATTTAAAAAAATCGTTTTTAAAAATCGTATTTTTCTCGAAAACGGCGCCTAGAATTTTGATAAAATCTTTTTTTCTTTCAATTAATTTTTATGATCTTTAATTTATTAAAAACAATTTTGAAATTAAGACATTACAGCTTGTACCTACCATAGAACCATTTTTTCGAATTTTGAATTTCTCAATATCCACATAACGGATCTTAATGAACTTTTTTATAGAGAAGCTTCTAAAAAGTTTAAAACATATTGCGTTTCAAAACTTTAAAATATTTTTTTTTTTTGAAAATTCAATATCTCAGAAACTGCTCAATATTTTTTTTTTGTAAATTTAATTTTTATTCGAAAAATAATAAAAACTTTAAATTGGCGTACCTACCAAAATTTTTTCTTAAAAATCTTTTAAAAAGTTTGTATATAAAAGCTTTTTTTTAAGAAACCACTACAACGACTTATAATTTTTGTTCTTGCATTAATTCATATTTGCATAGAATTCTGTTTTTGTCTCTTACTACTAAAAGAAATTAGAAAAATAATTTTATCTTTATGAAAAGTTTTCTCTAATAACATTCGTTTTTAAAATTTCTAGTCTATTACATAGGAGCAGTCGTGCATTTTATTTTGTAACGATGTCGGTGGTCTTTTAATTGAGATGGCTATTTATAGACGGTTGAAAACGAAGTTTAAAATGTGTCTTATTATTACATAATGGAAATAAGTATGGTGCTGTTCCATTAGCTCATTCCACGAAGCTAAAAAAAAACTGTCTCTCTTGTTTTAGAAAACTTAAAATACCATGATCATCAGTGGGTTATATGCGTGGATTTGAAAATGGTTAACTTTTTACTGAGACAGCAAAGTGGATTCACGAAATTTCTATCTTTGATTTTTTTATGAGACAGCAGGGCAAAAAGTGACCACTGGATCAAGAAAGACTGGCCTGTGAGGGAAAGTTTAACTAATGGCAAACACAACGTCTTGAACCCACCACTAGTTTCGAGAGAAAATAATATTGCCTCCATTGCACATAAAACTAGGTTTAATGAAACAATATATAAAAGCATTAGATAAAACTGGGTCTTGTTTTATTTATATATCAAGAAAATTTTCTGGCTTAAGTACAAAAAAGCTAAAGGCTGGCATATTTGAAGGACCAAATATAAGACTTTTGATGAAATACGAAAATTTCGTGCATTCAATGAATGACTTAAAATCTGCAGCCTGGTTAGCTTTTGTAAACATTGTGAATGATTTTTTGGGAAATCATAAGTCCGTAAATTACCAAGACTTAGTGCTGAACTTGCTGGAAAATTTTAAAAGGCTCGGGTGTAATATGAGTATTAAAGTCCATTACCTCCACAGTCATTTGGACAGATTTCCCAAAAACTAGGCTTATATAGCGATTAGCGAGGAACAAGGAGAGCCGTTTCACCAGGACTTAAAAGTCATGGACGATAGGATGAGCACATGATGGCTGATTACTGCTCGAGATCACGCGAGATTGCCTTAAGGACACTCATGCAAGAAAATCTTTAAAAATCAGCTTTCATCATGCAGAATAAAAAATAAATTGTTAAAAACTGTTAAAAAAAATCGATAAATTTTTATTATTTGCACATACAGTATCGGACAAAACATTTGCAACCAGAAATGAAATCAAGCACTTTCTTCAAAATTATAAGGAATTCATTCAAAAACATAACATTTTTTATATTTTATAAAAGCTTTGTATTTGGGGTAAATAAAAATATATAACTTTCAAAATCGAAATAAACCGTTAATTATAAACATTGAATTATATTAATTAACTTCAAATTTAAACGCGACAAGACAATTGCAACTTTGAATTCAAATATAGAAAAACTAAAAAATAATCAATATTTCGTGGCAAAGCTATGGTTTTCGATGACTGCCTTGCACCTTCTTGACATTGATTTAATTAAGTTTTGTATTATCTTTAATGGAAGCCGTATCTATTCTTGTAAAAAAATCGTTCGCATTTCTTACATTTTCCTGATTAATTTAGTGTGTGACGATCTCCCAAGGATTTTCTATGGGGTTCAAATCTGGTGATTGCGGCGGCCAATTCATAAGTTTGACCCGTGTGATCATTGAACAACGTTTTGGCTAGCCTCTAAGTGTGGTTTGATTCATTGTCCTGCTAAAAGATAGAACGCAATGGCATTTCTCATTCCCCATACGGCACCATAACATCCTCTAAGATACTTTTGCATATATGTGTTGTTCCATTATTCCATTAATGCGATACAATGGCCCCAAACCAGCAGCAGAAAAGCAACCCCACACCATATAACTTCCCCCGCCTTGCCGAACAGTTTTTAAACAGTAACGTGATTGAAATCGCTTGCAAAGAGGTATTCTAACGTAAGATATTCCATCACTACCCATGATATTGAATTTCGATTCATCATCAAAAAGGACTCATGTCCATTTCCTTTGGTGATCCTTTGCAAACTGTATTCCGTTTCTCTGGTTACAGATCGAAATTAAGGGTTTTTAGCAGGAACATAAATCAGTGAGAGCCATCCGACGAGATACCGTTCTAGCACTTACTGTTAATTGGAACTCTTAGACTAATTTCGGTGCAGATATGAAGGGATATTTTTTTAACTTTTCTGCCAACATAGCGTTCATTCGATAACTTTTTTTACGTGATCGGCCGCCGAGATTCAAAACAGCTCCTTCTTTTGTGTTACGATATCAAGCTATGATTCGCCAAAACGACGATTTATTTACATCATATTTTACGGAAATATCGTTTTGTAAAATCCACGATATAAAATAGTCTACAATGCGCTAAGAGCATCACCAATTTATTAGGCGCCATTATTAGCTTTTTTTTTCTTGAGATCGATATGTCCGGAGATCTGCTCTCAGTAAAAATATTTATGCAAATGAGCTTTCCGGTCCCGACCTTCAAACATATGGTCAATGTTATTTACAATTAAAAAAATGAATAAAAACAGCGAAGTAACGGTTAATATGCTGTTAGCTGTTGATTTGACTTAGTTGCAATTGTTTTGTCGCGTGTAAATATGAAGTTACTTGATACAGTTCAACGTAGATAACTAAAAGTTTATTATGATTTTAAAAATTATATATTTTTGTTTACTTTAAATATACAGCTTCTATAATATATAAAAATTATTTTGGTTGTGAATACAACTTTTATAAATTTTAGGAAACTACTTGGTTTCAGTTCTAATTGCAAATATTTTGTCCGATACTGTATGTTTTATCTCAAAAAACTACACTTAGGATCAAAAAAGTAAGTATAGGTATACAGTTAGAACCTAGGTAGCTGGTACTCTAAGAAACTGCTTTCATTTTGGCGGCACCAAAACCACTGTAGGAGTGTGTTATCTACAGTTTTTACTTAATGAAATTGTGTAAGTTTTTGAAAAAAAAATATTTTCTAGAATTATTATTAATTAGTAGATTATTTTTTTGAAAAAAAATTAAATAATAACGGTTTCTACCGTTATTTTCTGTCTAAAAAAAAACCGTGGTAAAAAAAATTTAAAATGATAACTCCCAAGTTTAAAGAAAATCGGTCTCATTCTTCCCTATTAAAGTTAGTCAAGTCTGATCTAAATCTTGAGTTAGATTTTTTTAGGAATGTATAACTTGCTATATAGTACGAGTACTATATACCTACATATATGTCTCACGTAAAAATTATTTAAAAAAGACAGTGATGAATCGGGAACACCGCCTCCATATAATAACACATATGTACTTAATTGAGTTAATTTATAGAGTACGACTCAAAGTTTCCATGTTGATTGTACAGATTTTGTATGTAAAAAAGAGTAAAGTTCAGATGTGATGTAGATTTTGCTTGCAACTAGTTTTGATTTAAAACGCCTTTAAATTTTAAATCAGGTTAAATATTTAATATGATTAATCGTGTTGAAAAATAACAACACGATAATTGGTTAATTTTCCCTGATATTTTTCCTACCTATTTTAGCGACAATATGATATAATACCAAAAAGTACCTTCGAATTTATTAAGATGGTTATTTGGCCGTTCGCATATAATGTCGCCATTAAAGCCCCAGATCAAGTCATGTTTTTGTCCCAATTCAATTGTTTCAGTTATACATTGTTTGCACTTTAAGTTTGTTTCGCCATCAAGCTCTGCTGTTTCAATGAAACATAATCCATTTGGCTCGCTTGTCGACAATAACAATATATCGGCAGCAACAAACTGATTGTTCTCCATACGGATCACATCTCCAACCTGTAATAAAAGAAGACAATAAATACGCATACATGAATGTAACGCACTTCATAAATACATATAAGTTTTTTTTATTTGTTTTTGTTTCTTAAATTATTCAATTTATATCCTTTAATTGTTATTGCTAAATGTCTTCAAATTTCAAGGTTGTTTGATATAAGAAATTATTAATGAAAAGACATTCTTGTCTTACCTGTACACCTGACCATTTTTCATCGACTAATTTTCCGTTTCGCAAGGTTTTTGATTTTCTATTATTTACATGGGAATCTGACAGATGGCGTTGCTGGAATAAAAAGAAGATTTTTTTGCTAATATAACTGAATAAAATATAAATGGTATTTCTTTGAATAAACTAGTTTGGTATTTAATTAAGCAAAATAATCATAATTATTAATAACTAGGTTGTTCATTCTTTGAAGTTATATTTGATATTAACTTATAGGATTCGTCATCACAGTTCCATTTTCCCGTAAACTTTGTGTAAACATAAGTATAAGATGCGATAATGAGCTATGCTAGTCGGGTCAAAACAAGAACAAGTCGAATAGGAGTGGGTGATCTGTTTCCCTCCTGATAGTTTGGAAAAAATAATAAAGAAGGCATGTAACCAAAGATTATGAATATATAATGTAATCGATAGCTTAATTGCTTTAAATATGTATCAAATTAATAATTATATCAAGTTGAATATGTCGTATTTTAGATTTAATTTTTATTGATAATAACCTTGAGGCTCAATGTGAAGAAGCATGTTTTAAATTGTTAGATAAAAGCATTTATCATAATTCAATTGAAATTAATTTTAACTTTTCTGTCTTAAGTGAGTCAAAACTAAATAATATTTCTCAAATGAATCATTTTAAAAATGCTGATTATGTCTCTATGAAAACTTATCTTGATTCAATTGATTGGGAGAATATCTTTGTCTGTAAAAATACTGAGCAAGCGTGTACTTTGTTTTGGAAAAATTTGAATTCAATGATTTCCCCTCACATTCCTTTAAAAAACTTAGAAATTCTAAAAAAACAATCTGGTTTACTAAAAGTTTATCTAGACTAAAAAATGCCATTAATAAATTGAATAAAAAGCATAAAACTTCAAATCGATTTCATGAACAATTCAAACAAATAAGATCGGAATACGAGTTTTTGAAGAAATTTACTAATAGACAACACATTTTATCCCTGGATGTGGAAGTTTAAAATAATCCAAAGAGTTTTTGGTCTTACTTAAATACAAAGTACCCCTTGGCATAATGGTTAGTTCGTAGGACTGTCATGCGGAAGGTCTAATGTTCGATTCTCAGCCGCTGCCAAAACAGTTTTTTTTCAGGGGTGTACTGCCTCTTGCGAGGAATTGACAAATCCTCCAAGAGTATCTCTTGTCATAGAAAGTGCTGCTCATTAGCCGTTCGGAATCGGCAGAAAATTGTAGGTCGCCTCCGTTCCTGATAACACGCACACAGGAATGGTTGAGAGTTGTAAGTCACTAGGTCCTGGTTCACTTCGAGCTGTTGCACCACCAAATTTAATTTAAAACAAAGAGAAATCCAGTTGGGATTCCATCTAGCGTTTCTTCCAATAGCAAATCTTCTGATGACATTAATGATATTTGCAATAGCTTTGCATCATTTTTCAATCAAACTTTACGTTTCACCAAATAATATTGCACCGATTCTTTTATAAACTTGTTGTAGCAACCTTGCAGGTCCACTTTGTTTAACATTCAACCTGTCCTTAAGTGAAGGAATTTTTTAGATATGTACTTGGAAATAGTCCATAATCATTCCCCGTCATAAATCTGATTCAAACGTATCTGTTGAAAACTATAGACCCATTGCAAAGTTGCAATTAATTTTCGAAACTGTTCTGAAAAAATAAATTATACAGCCTTTTTCATACTCGTATTTCTGACAACCAACATGGTTTTTTGAGAAGATCGACAACTACTAATTAAGCAATTTTTTCTAACTAATGTCTAACTCATATGGATACACATTTGCAGGTGGACTGTAGATACACTGATTTTTCTAAGGCATTTGACCGTATTCAACATTGTGTCCTTTTGAAGAAACTTGAGTTATTTGGCTTCCATTCTTCTCTCCTTAGGTGGATAAAAAGTTATTTAGTAGATAGAAAACAAATTGTTAAAATTGATAATTTGTCTTCTAAAGAAATGTTTAAATTTTCAGGTGTTCCTCAAGGAAGTCATCTTAGACCGCTGCTTTTTATTATTTTTATAACTGACTTACTACTTCGTCTATATTATTCTAAATGTCTTTTATTTGCTGAACCAGGAACCAAAATCCCTGGTATTTTGATTACTAACTCGAAAACAATTTTTTACAGGGACTTGATAGCCAAAAAGATTTAGGAACTTCAAAAAATTTCGAAGATCCATACACCTTAAAAACTCTTTATTCTTGTCTTGTTAGACCTCACCTAGAGTATTGCAACATTATATGGAATCCCTATACACAATCTAGACTATAAAGCTTAGAAAAGGTTTAAAAGAAATTCACTAGGTTTGCTCTATGGAAAACCTTTCGAAATGCAAGTGACTTAAAACCTCTTGTTTTGAGAAGAAAATTGAATTCAGTAGTTTTTGCTTCTGATGTTATGAATTGCGACATTAACTGTCCGGTTTCGTTATCAATGTTTAATATTTATGCATCTTCTCGTACTTCGAGCTCGAGAAGTGGAGCTATGCTCGCCAAAATCCTATCACTAAAGCTTATATAATTTTAATGAAAATTATATTTTTGCTATTGATTTTAATTTAAATAGAAATCAAGTTAATTGTAATATCTATGGAGTCTGGTCATAACAACATAAGTCAATTTTTTCCGAAAATGAGTTAAGTATGCAGAACTATTTAAAAAAAATTTATTTTCGTTTGGTCTTAACAGCATAGCTCTAATTAAACTGGTTCCAAAGATATTCAATGGTCCTAACCACACTTAACTCCTTTTTTCTAAAATAATGTTTGATAATGGCATAACACAACTTGAGCTGTTTTGGTCAAGCAAAAATATTTTAAATTTTTAAATAAGTGTTTGGTCAAAACAACACAACTCAAAATGAGTTCGCTTTTTTTGTAACGACGCCGACGATGGTTTATAGATATAGATATAGATTTGGATCATTCTGTCATCGAAGAAAAGAGGAAGTATTTAAATTCAGAAATTTACCACCCACATGATTGTTACCAGCCTGGGAAATCATGTGGAAAAAATAAACAAAAAATTTTGGTACATTGGAATTTGCGGGTTTGGTTGTTTGAAAGAAAGATGACGATGCGAAGATGTTTGGTTTTCAAACCCTTAAATGGTTGCGTTATTCAAAATCAGATCACCGAAAAGTCTACTTAAAAACAACACTACATGAAGAAACGGATTTTCGATGTGTAAGTTTCAAACGAAGCGGTAAAAACTCATCAAAGCTTTCTTTGAATAACGTGATACCATCACCGATATCGGAAAAAATAAAATGCACGACTGGATCGCACGAACTTGCTCTTATGTAAAAGTACTTTGGAATTAAAAACACATTTAATGAATGAACATGGATTTAATGAGATAAAAACGTTCAAATGTATGGAATCACCGTCTAATTAATCTTTTTAATATTAAAGTAATTTTGTTTATAACAAATTTCCTTAAAATTTTTTAAGAACAAAATTCGGGATGCCAAATTTTAAGTATTTATTAGTATAGATTTTAGAAATAGTTTCAAAAAATAATCGTTCACACTGTTTAAAGAAATTGTTTTTTAAAAAAAACTTGGATTTTTTTTTAAAAATCTCAAAAAAAAAAATCGAATATTTTTATATAGATACAATATAATTTTAAACTTAACGGGGCTCCTGCTGAAAATTTTTGGTGTGAATCGTTAGAGCCGTTGATGAGAAAGTCAAAAAATAAAAAAACGGTTCTACGATAGGTATTGTTAATAACATTTTGCCCCAAAATTTTTGTTGACCAAAATGTAGTCCATGTCCATAATATCACACCAACTTTGATCAAAATCTCGAGTTCGATTTTTTTTCCAAATGCAGAACTTTCCCTATAGTACCTATGTATGTATATCGCAAGTAAAAATGACAAAATCTCTTCTTCTATTGATTCCAAAAAATTTCCACGATTTCTATAAAACCTTAAAATGACAAAATGGAAAAGATTTTATAGATCTGGATTTATCTAATTTATCTGATGACGAAAATAAATTTTTAAATAAATTTAACCAAAAATCTATAAGTTCCTTATTCGTTCCTGTTTTTTAATACTGAATTTTATTAAAAAAAATTTTAAGTTTTTACCTATTTTATTTTGTTAAGAAAGTGAAATAAATTTTGTTTTTTTTTTTAATAAAAGGTATTAATTAAAAACTTAGTCCAATATAGGTATTAAGGACACAACTCGAAATAAACTTTTTTTTTAATGAAGAAAAGTTTGGTCAAAGCAACATATCTCACTAAAAACATATAAACAAGCTTAAAAATTAAAATTTATCATTATATTCGTGTAAATTTTATTATTTAAAAACAAATTGCATCCCAATATTTATGTATTAAATAAAACTGGATTTGGAGGAATTTTTTTAACTTTAAAATGCATTTATCTCAAAACGAAGATTTTGGACTTATGCTGTTATGACCAAACTCCATAGATATTATTGATTAAAATTTTAAAAAGATTGGCTCAAAATTTTAAACCTTGCTCGCTTAAGGAATAAAATCGGTTCTACTTATCACAGTCGTTTAGATTGGAGACTGTCTAACTTTATCATAATTTTAAGCACGTTAGAAAACTTTTCTAACTAATGTGGGCTAAACAACAGAACCTAAGCAAATTTACGTTGAAAAATCCTTAATTTGACAGATAAAGAACTCAAAAAAAAAAAATTAAAAAGAACAGAAACAACTTCAAACCAAATAAATTTTCGCCGAGAAAAGATACAAATTTTGATTGTTTATCCTTATTTACATTATATTAAATGGAAATAAAGTATATATCACTAATTCACAAAATAAAACTTAATTTCATCGTTCAAAGGCGTAAATTCATTTGGTATTTACACGTACATGCACACATACATACATATGTATTTATGTACATTTGTAGGTACAGACTTGTTTGTTCATCGCCCGCCACAATATTGTAAAATTAAAGATCGTAGAGCACTTTAGTAATATTCAGTCTATTTACAAAGAACTTTAATTTGCTTTGATATAAAATGACCATTGTTAATATAAATAACAAATAACTAAAATTTTAGAAGATAAAGTAGCTATTTGCTACTGTTAAAGTAAGATGAGCTCTTTAACGTTAAAGTATAGTTTATGTCGTTTAAAATTAACAAAAAGTCGGTTCTCGTTTTAAACATAATATTTAGAGTCGACTCCCGTTCTAAAATTTATTAAGAGCAGGTTTAAATTTTTACGCTATTGTATTTATAGATTTATTTGTATCCTTAAATGTAGTCTAGGTAAAGTTTTTTAACTTTAAAGGCGAATAAATAAATTAATAAACTAATAAGTAAATAAATAAATTAATAAAAAAAAAACAAATATGTACATACTTCAAATAGACCAAGATAACAGGGCTGTTAATTTACACTCTGGTAAGATGAAAACTAAATGCCATTTGAACTTTGAATCAGGAAACTTTGGAAGGTAAGAAATGTAAGAATTGTGTAGTTTTTTTAAGGATGGGTTTTTAATATGATTTAGGGAATGGTATCATCGACTTATTTAAACGTTTGACTTAAATCAATCAGAAAACATTTCTATTATAAAATATTTTGGGAAACTATTTAACAACATTTTCCAAGTAGCCAGAAAATTATAGAAGAGCCTTACATCAGCCAGACGTTGCTAATCCGCCCATGAAATTATAATATGGGTGTTAAAATCAACAAAACTAAGAATCTTACTCACAGTCATTGCATGGGTAATTGTCTTGGTTTTTAATTAGTATTCAATTAAAAAAAAATGACTGTATTGTTGTCGTGAGAGAACACGATAGAAGAAAATACAACAATTTAAAAATTAATTTAAATCTTCAGTTTATAAATTTGATAAGCTATCAGTCCCTTATCAATAGCAGGAGGAATCTATTGTTAAAAGCAGGAACTAGAACTGATCTGACAATTATCTGAGAAATCGTTTTTTGTGTTAATGAATTGTCTATGCAGCAAGTCTGTATTTTACCGCAGGCCATACATTGGATTTTGTTAAACAACTGGTGACAAAATATGTGTTCAAATGTGAACAATTATCTCCCACGAAAGTTGTTAAAGGGTAAATACTGTTGATATGTTATTTAGTAGATTTCTTGTGATTGTATTATTTGTATTAAATTACAGGGTGTTTTGTGTCGATAGGTGTAAGGGAGTTCTAGAAATGTAGCCGATTTCAATTTAAGCTGAACTTTTGTTGTGTCTGGCAGGGACTTAGATTCCAAGATTTGAGTAACCAAATTTAAAATAAAACAAAAATTTTGACATATAAATTTCGACAAACCAAACAAAACAAAAGTTTTACTATTCTTTTGTTTAAATAAGTGTTGAAATTTTGTATGAAAATACGTCAAGAGATTAGTTTTGAGACTTTACGTTTTATAAATTTTTTAAGTACTATTAAGCATTCTTTTTTTGAGTAAAAGAATAATATTAACCAATTTCAATAAAATTTTACCGAGTTTTTGGAGGGTTATTACCGAAAAAAAATCTTAAACATTTACGTTTAAATTTTTAACTTAAATTTTTAAACTCACAATATCATCATATGCATCCTTGACGGCTGTTAAAGTCAACACTCCTATTAGCGGTATTGCTGTAGTGATAGGTGTCAATGATGAAATGGCTGGAATCAGTTGCAGCACCAAAAGGCACAAAAAATAGAAGTTGGCAAGACGTTGAAATTGTTCTAATAGATTGAGTGGTAGAAAAGTTATTAAGCTATATTTGGACGTTTTTATGTAGTTATTCTGAAAACAAAATCGAGAAAATACAAAATTAATAATATTTCAATAAATAGCATTATATATATTTAACCAAATAGCAACTTGTTTAACCAAAACACAAATATATTTAACTCAAACGCCAAACCAATTTAAACTAGTAGGAATGTATGTAAATTTTTTTTTTTTTTTTATAATTAACTCACGCTCAAGGGAATATGATTACCCTTTAAATGTTTCAACACAGCGTGGGCGTGAAGTTACGGAAGAGAAAGAAGGATAGGAAAGATGTGTGGCACGATGTTCTGAGACTGAAGGTGGTTGTCTCAGACTTTTTATCTCCAGGGATGGCGGCTGAACTAAAGCGGAGAATTGTCGTGTCTTATTTCTATGTCCCTTATAATTCGCATTATTTTATTCGTTTTTCATCCTTGTTGGGCATACTAGTTTAACTCAATCACATGTTGTTAGTGTTATGCCTAAACAACATGTAATGAGTAAGCCAGCAACCCATTGATGACAATTTTTTTAGAAGGTTTTAATGGAATTAAAGACGACATATACGACGGCAGGGATCGAACCTGTGATACTGAGGTTGACAGGCGAGCACACAACCATCGCGCCACGGCCACTCCAATTTACACAATTCGCATTGTAATTTAATTTCATATATTTTAAATTAATTTCTTAATATTTATTACCACCATTGATACTGCAAAAGGTCGTATGTCAAAAATAACCCATTTTGGGATTTTATTTGAGTTTTGATCGATGTGAGCAGTTCTAAAAGCCAATGTATGTCATATTTCTATACGAAAAGTTTTGGTGTTCTTTAATTCTAACCCAGCATGCTTATTCACCCTTTATTCTTGTTTACTGTTATGTTGTTTCTTGTTACCGGAAGTCAACCGAAGAAGACCATTAGGTTATTGATATTTATACTCAAACCTTAGATCAAGATTTGGACAACACTTAACTTCAAAATTTCGTGTTTTATAACACAAATGAACCTGTGAGAAATGATCCATTCATGATCAAAGTTCAGATTCGGAATACCAACGGCCGGGCTAACAAAAGGAGAAGCAAGGTCTCAGGCCATTGAAAAGAGGTAAGAATGCAAAAGACTATTAGATGATTCCTCTGGAATCTAGCAACAAACTGCAAAGAAGTCTAAGTGAAATGTGAAACCTAGTTGTGGATGTCTCCAAAGAAGTGCCAGGGAATGAAGAACATCGTCAAACCATTTTTTTTTCAATCGGGAAATTGAATGAGTGGGAACTAAGAAATTTATTTGTGTCTTCTTTAGTATTCGCAAATGAACCAAAGAAAAGGCGATGGAAGATTGAAGCTTTTCGATTCTTAATATCAGTGAGGAGAGAACTAAGGTTGTCAAGAAACGAGTTTGCAGAGTAATGTTTCTGGCCACCCTTGACATCGAGGAGAAGATGGTACGCTTATGGTTGATAGGATTCTGTCATTAAAGGCGTTTGAATCCTGTTAAAAAAACATTCCGTCATTAAGTGTTTTCTGTTGGTAATAGTGTGAAAGTTAAAAAATCGAAGTCTGAGTTCTAAAGAAGTATACAAGAATTTTCAGAAAAGCTAACCTAAAGTTGAATTACATTATTGCAGGTATTCTTGTAAGAAGCTCTATCTGCAACCTGAGTGTGAAAGTTATGAACACCTAGACAAAGAATTCATGGACTACTGCAAAAAATAAAATAAAAAATATGTGGCGAACCTTCATGAAAGCTTTCAGAAAAATGAACTTGGACATCTTCACACCGAAAAAAAAGACGAACAAGCCAGCTCAGCTTGTAGAGAAAGGGGACCATATAAATCAGAGTCTTCAGGGAGTGAAAACGTTTTTGGCTACTTAGTCGATCTTCAAGCCATTCTGTTGTCTCCCCGCCCACTAATATAAGACAAAGATTAAAGTGCATAAAGGGACCCATTATAATCTCCACTTCAAAAACGTTACATGCTACTTGTGGCATGAAGGCAATGAGGGCCTAGAGAGTGATGTTTTTTCATCTATTTCTAGAAAATTTATAAAAACAGAAATAGACAAATTTTCTCCATCCATCACTCCATTTGGAGTGATAGGTGTTGCTACAAAAATTGTAATGTTAAACTGTCTAACGCTCTTCTTGAAGTGGCTTTAGAACATAAAGTAGGCTTTGAACAAAAGCATCTTCAAGTTAGACACAACTAAATGAAGGTAGATTTCATTTAGAGTACTATTGAGCGAAAACTTGGCCCCCGGCTGAAGGTGTACGTACCCGCTGACTATATTCAAATTGTGAAGTCCGCTAGGGAGACCCCATCATCCTATAAGGCCATGTCATTGTCTTTTACGCAATTCAATTTAAATCTGTTTTTTACACAAGTATTAGGTCAGGAAAAAAGAGTGTCCAAATTTGTCCTCATCAGTAAACGCTGACTGGAGTTTATAATTACAAATAACAATTTTCTGAGCTTTAAACTACCAACTCGTAAAAAATTCACTAGCGTGATAACTCTTCCACCATTATTCACATGATCTTGCTAAATAGATGTAACGATGTTTCAACGTTTGCAGGAACTGAAGAAATTTGTTCCTTCAGATTACCGCTTCTTCTATGATAACCCACGCCATAAATAAATAAAATATTAAATTAATTGAATTATGAATTGGGGGTATTGCACTGCCACCTCGAGATCTATTGCACCCCGATTTGAATATGGATGAGCTAGCTAGTTCTTCCTCCAAATGTATTGCTCTTACAGTAAGTGGCCACACAATTATGACCGATTGAAATTTTCGTCAATATTTTATTTTGACCCCTTAAAATAAACATGGATCTATTTTCTTAATTTTTTTGATTTAATTTATTGTTTTGTTTCAATACTTTTTTTGTCATTACATTAGTTAGTATTTCGTGTGTCCGTCTCTGACTTTTATATCTGCCTCTGTTCTTCGAGCATACTAATAATATAGTTTTCTATAGCTTTTTTTATTTTGTTGTCGTTGTACCACACACAAGGCCTGGTGAATTTGCTGGCCATTGCAGTACGTTAAGTTTCAACTATAGTCAAAGCAATGCATGCTTGATCGTGACCTATGACAAGGTGCACTATCCACCATACCGCATGGAAGTATATTTGCTCTTTTGAAACCGTAGGCTACCAGAGTAGTGCTCTTAAGCAGATTTTAAAATGTGTATTGTTCGGAGCGAATTGTTCCTTCTACAAAATAAATTGGAACAGGACCTTCTTCCGGTATACAGCTCCAAATCATAACATTCGGTGGAGGTTGGACCTTGGTATCCACACAGCAATCTTAATACCATCCTTTTTATAGCGAACAATTTTTTTGTTGACGGTTTCTGCATCAAGCCCACACTCATCGCTGAATATAATCTCCAAATAAAAATATTTTTAAAAATGAGTCGGCTTGAGATAGGTTGATAAAAAAATTGTAACGACTTAATTAAATTGACGTACCTTGTCCCAATAGTTTGAAGACAATTTAGGCCACAATAAACGTTTTACGCGCATGTCTTTTGTAACCTTTGGCTTTTCAGCAGACCACCTACAAAAAAGCTCATTTTCTTTTAAACTGCGTCTCACTGTTCAGGCTGACATGTTAACACCAGAAGAGCGCAGTTTTTCAGCAATAATTTTTGTTGGTGCACTTCGATGTCTCAAAGCAATATGTACTATTTGTCTGTCTTCTTGTGGTGCAATTTTATTCTTTCGAAATTTTTTAAATGCGCTTACTCATAGTCAAATCATCGAAATTGTAGTTTTTTTTTTAAATTTCTAGCCATTTTGACCACTGCAGACTCGGATATTCCCACTTTTTGGGCTATTTGTACATAAAAGCAATTAAGTTCTTAAAGCAAAGTGGCAGCTTGAATATTTTGGGAAGGGGTAAGGTCATATTTCTTACCAATTGTTATATCCTAAAATTTTAGTCGCTAAAATTTAAAACCCACTTTTCCTACAACTGCTTCGTCGATAACAAGTAGAGGAAATACTCTTACCGTTAGAGGATTTTCCGGCGAACACGATAGAATTATTATTACACAATAAGAAAATATCAAAACGTTATATTAAAAGAGGAAAAAGTCAAGAATTGATGAAAAAATTTATAGGTCATAATCATGTGGCCATCTACTGTAGTATTTGGGGTATCTTCAGAGGATAGGTCACTCTCTTTCACTTGGTATTGTCTCAGATGGGTTTTCATTTGGTGCATGAGTGGACAACGTTTGACAACATTGCAGTTTGTCAATAGTTGCTGGTTGTAATTGCCCAGTAGTATTTTTTTTTGGATCTGTTTGCCTCCTCTTCTTATTTAGTTTTGTCTTTGAGCTCAGACCTTTTGTTAAAGGGGTTGTTACGCATACTTTTGTTCAGGCGTCTGCCTCTTCGTTTCCATGAACACCAGTGTGATCCTGTTCGGTTTGCCGAGTTCGTTTAGCGTGTTTATGCAGTCCCACACTAATTAAGAGCTGATGGTATATGAGATTAGTGCTTTGAGTGCAGCTTGGCTATCTGACATGATGGCAATGTTCTTGCCGCTTGGTAGATGCTGGTGGACTGCCCCATCGGTACGGAAAGTTTGGTTCTAGGCCCAAGGATTGCTGCACCAGACCGTACACCTGAGGATGTTGGGTTTGCATCCTCATGACTTGCCTGAAAGTCTCTTTCAAATCATTAGAGCTTTTGTGGCTTTCCCTACTATATTAAATTATGTTTATACTTCAGTTTAATTTTTTAAATACATCTAATTTTTCCTGCAATAATTATTGTTATCAATTGGTCAGATTCAAAAGTGCTCATATCATGAGTAAATATATCTGACTTTTAATAAATTGCAATTTGTCTTAGTTAAAATTTTCTTTGACGATTGAAAATATCAAAGGGCACGGTAGTGCCCAGCCAAGTTCTGGCACTACACCCTTTTTACAGGAACAAACTCAGGCGATTTTTGACCCCTCCCTATCTTCAGTACCAATGAAGTCAGAAACTTAAAATTCCGAACATTTGCTAAGCTAGTCAGGCACAGCCGCCAACTTTCTAGCATAAGCGGTTCCTGAGATATAAGGCCTTAAAAATCACAAAAACCGTAACTGACTAACTGACAGATCATCAAAATTATGGAGCACTTCCCGACATCGTAGAATCTTGTAATTTTGCACAACGGTAGGTCTTGTCATGCAAACAGAGGAAAAAATCGATAATTTGGGGTTTTTCATTCAGGGGCGTGGTATCTGCCCACTTTCACTTCTGACTGCTAAAAACTCAATTTGATGGGCTTACCTGGCAAGTTTTTTTTTATGCCCAATTCGAAAGGTTTTAAAAACTTGACCATAGTAAGCCCACCAAATTTTAGTCAGTAATCATTAAATAATAAAATTTCACTATTACATTGTAGCTGTTTCAATATTATTCTACTTTAAATATTCGGTATTAAACCTTCATGAAGTAAGAACTTGGCGTACTTTTAGATCTCAGTACTTTTCACGGCTGACTTGCTACACAAAGGTTTTTGTATAGAAGAACTTGGCTTTTTTTTTAACATTTATGTTTTTGGTCTGATAATAGTTAGTTGAGTAAAAAGAAAATAAATGTTATTGTTTTTTTACGGTAAAGAAATATGGAAAATAAAATAGTTGAAAATAAAACATTTTTTCTGTTCTTCTGATAATTGTCAGAATACGACTTTTGCAGTTTCATCGACGATATTTGTGTTTGGGTTAAATTTATTTGCGTTTAGGTTGAATTGATTTGCTATTTGGTTAAATAAATTTGTAAATTCTATATCGTTAGTTAAGGATAAACATTAACTATATAAAGTAGCTTAGTCAAGTATTATTCAAGCTGATGGAAATTTATTTAAATTACAGTTTTTTTAACTCTAATTTAAATGAATATTATTCGTTGTTTTTGCGCGCATTATTAACATAAAATTAAAATTAAAATTTTAAGCAATTAAAGTTTTGCGACTTGGTGAACAAAAAAAATACCTATTCTATAATTTTAAATTTTTTAATTTATGTTGGATTTTTTTTTTTGCTAGACCATAATTTAAGTCTTGACTGAGCTAAGAATTACCTAGGTCTACATCAAAGGGAATACTTACCGCGTATTTAAATTGCGCATTAAATTCCCTATCATTGGCCCGTATTCTTCGTTCGTTGTCTGTAAAAAAGATGTTACAAATTTAAATTAAGGTATTGTTAACTGTTTAGTTATAAACAAAAAGGATTTACGGTACTTATTCAAGGTATATATATCAAGGATATATATTAAAGAAAATTAAAAACAAAAAATTACCCGAAAAATAGTAGGAATTTCGTCGTCGCCTGATTTGTGACAATCGACGTATATTTTTATCGGACATGAGATTATCGTCAACTTCAAGACCTAATGTATTTTTCGAAGACTTGCAATTTGAACTTTTCCAAAAACCTAAGACAGATTTAAGTGTTATATTGTTACAACATGTCGCCGCAGGTGTATTGCTTTCTTCGTCTACATTCGAATCATCTTCTGTATCTCTGGCCGTTGTTTGTACTTCATATAATATCTCAATGTTGCTATTCAAGTTTAATTGTATATTCGGCGTACTTTTTTCACTTGAATCCGAAAGTGCTTGAATATTTGTTTCAGATCTGCGTTGTAATTTAATTTCTTCGATCTTATCCGGCGGTGTGGCTAAGCTGTATAGGCTTCTAGTTCTTAATTTGTGATTTTTGGGATTACATATGGAAGTGTATTTACTAAAGTCTCTTCGGTTACCAAAAAACTTATCATCACTATTAGCTGGGGTTAGTGATTCTTCATCAAAAGAATCAACTTTACAGGTCACATGCATTTTTTTGTTGGTATTATTTTAGTAAAAGGAACTTATCATAACACATAATTTCGGAGAAAATTTACAAAGATACATGCAATCATACAGGGTTTAATAGCGCTTTAGTATAAAATAAACAATATATCTGAATCCATGCTGTTTTGTAAATTATATTGATGACATTTCACCGAAAAGGGAATCTAATAAAAATTAATAAAACTAAAACATCCGAGCGTGTTGATTTTTAATGCTAGGAAGGTATTTTAAAGAAGAGTTTACTATAATTCATTTATTTGATTCTTAAAATAAAAATAGGAATGTACAGCTTGATGTAAGAGAATCACAAAGTTTTAAACTACATATTTTCATCTTTGAAGATTTGCTTAAGTTTGGCCAATTTTATAGGATTTGCAAAGTGTTTTTGATATGGAAAGTAGAAAGTGATATTGTAATTTTTAATGGGTTGGGTACGATATCCCGCTTTTTATAATCCCGTTTTTTATAATCCTGTTTCTTATAATCCTGCTTTTTTAAAATCCCACTTTTTATAATCCCGCTTTTTAAAATCCCGCTTTTTAAAATCCCGCTTGTTTAATTCCCGTCTCTTATAATCCCGTTTTTTATAATCCCCTTTCTTATTACGATGTTTAAGCAGTGAGGTATGTAAGGGGGGGCACGCTGCCCCCCTGCAACCACTCTGCTTGGGCACACTATAGGATTTGGGGTAGGTGCGAAATTGGGTGTATACAAAGTTTCTTTAGCATTTAAAGAATCTGGAAAATAACCAACATAAAATCAATAAGTTTTAGCTACGTATTCTAAAAAACGGTATTAGCGGTATTTGGCGGGATTTTAAAAAGCGGGATTATATTAGATCGGGATTTTGAACAAGCGGGATTTTAGAAGACGTGATTTTAAAAAAGCAGTATTTTAGCAGACGGGATTTTAAAAAAGCGGGATTTAAAAAAGCGGGATTCCGATACGCTCCCATTTTTTAATTTTGTTTTTTCTTCCAATTGCATTTATGCCCTTGCAAACATTTTTGTTAATAAGATGTTTTTTGTTAATATAGCAGATTAGCTAAAATTTAAGATTGTTCATTTGAGAGTGTTTGTGCCTTGTGCTGATGTGTGTGTCGAGAGACGATTGCGATTCCACTTAAAGAATTTTGAGAGCGTATTTTCTGTAACTATATTCATATAATCATGTCTACTAGATTCATGTGTTCTACTTAGTCATTTAGTCATCCATCACTATTGAACTTTACCTTCTTATGTTAATGTATTTTCATAAGTTCAAAGCTTGTGGGCAACTTTTATATAAGAAAAACCCCCATCTTTAAATAAAAATAAAGGAAATGTACGACTAGATTGAAGGAACTTGCCTTCATGTTTTAGAAACTTTGACTTTTAAAAATGAAAGTTATACTTGTAACTTAAGCCAAAAAAAATAGAGCCATATGATTTCTTAAGAAAATATAAATTTATGCAGTTAGAAAAATAATGTTTACATATATACAAATTTTCAAAACATTTAAAATAAAATACACGACTGGATCACACGAACTTGCTTATTTAAAAGTACTTTGGAATTTAAGATATATTTTATAAATATAAAACATGGATTTAATGAGATAATAATGTTCAAATGTATAAAATTACCGTCTGATTTCTAGAAAAGTATGAGTTCATGCAAGCAAACTTTAAAAAATCGTTTTATTATTAAATAAATTTTCTATATAAGAAATATCTTTGAAATTGTTCAAGAAAAAAATGTGGGATGCGAATTTTAAGTATTTAATAATATTGATTTTAGGAAATAATTTCAAAACATAATCGTTCATAGGTTTTGAAGATAATGATTTTTCCAAAAATAAATTTTTTTTCAAAAAAACCCAACAAATATTTTTTCGAATATTTGTATATACAATATTATTTTAAACTCAATGGGACTCCTGCTAAAAATTTTTGGTTAAAATCGTTAGAGCCGTTAATGAAAAAGTCGAAAATCAAAAAAACTGTTCTACGACAGGTACCGTTAATAAAATTTTGCCCCAAATTTGTTTTGACCAAAATGTAGCCCATGTCCATAATATCATACCTAATTTTTTTTATCAAAATCGTTAGAGCCGTTTTCGAGATAAATAAGATTTTGCATTACGGGTGTATGGGGGTACCGTTAATTTTGGAGCTAAGAAAAAAATTTCAATTTCTCCTCTAGGGATTCACCGAAGAACTTTCTTAACTACCGAGATTGAAAGAAATAGGTCCGGTGGCTTAGGCTGTAGTGAGAGGTACAGACATACAGACACACTGAAACATGTTTTTTGTGTACTAAATTTTCCTTAAAATTTTTATGAAAAAAAATTGATATGCAAATTGTTAGTATTCAACAAAATACATTTTATAACGTAATTTAAAAATTTCTTCGTGTATCCGTTTTCAAGATATTGAATTTTCAAAAAAAAAAAATTGTATTATTTTTTTAAAAATCCAAAACCTATTTTTTCGAAAAAAAATTTAGATTATATTTTGTCAAATGCAAAGGAGCTCCTGCATAAAAAATTTGGTTAAAATTTACAGCCGTTGGTGGGAAATTCGAAAATAAAAAAAAAACGGTTCTATGACAGGTACTTACCCCTAATAACATTTCCCCCCAAATTTTTTTTCGAACACAATAGATATAGTCCATGTTCATAATATCACACTTAATTTTTTTTTATTAAAATCAAAATTATGCATTATGAGTGTGGGGGGGTGATTCCTCTAGGGAATCACCGAAGACCCTTAAGAACCGAGTTTGAAGAAAATACTCGTACCTCTAGTAGTTTAGGCTGTAGTTCGAGGTACAGACATACAGACATACGGACATACAGACAGTACCTATATGTATACCGCAAGTAAAAACGAATTAGGTATGCCAATTTTAAAATGATCATTTTAATCCACTATGTCGATAATGAGAAATTCATAAATCAAAAATATAGTTCAATGACAGCTATTGTCAGTATAATGTCCTAATTTCAAAAAATTTTTCATTGAATTAGAGATAGTAAAAATTAGCGAAACGAAAAGAAATTATAGAAATTCTAGGAGCCGTTTTCGAGAAAGATATCGTTTTCGAAAACCATTTCTGAAAATTTGTATGTTGGGCATCATTTTATTTTTGCTTAAGAGAACAATAATTTCGTTTCTAAATCTTGTACCTATCTAGTTTTCCAATAGGGACTTGACAACTTTGAATTTAATTTGTAACGCACCCTTTCACTAATCATTGTCAATTTATTTAGTAAACTCAACATTTTCATCATAGTAAAGTACACGAACGAGCAAACTCTGCAAATTATTAAAATTTTCCACCGAAATTCGGAGTCGGTGACGGCAACTTTAAGAGCGTTAACTCCAATTTTCGGTCGTAATTCTCGCCCTAGTAGACAGGCCATAACAAGTTTAGTGCAAACATTTGAGTCTACATGTTCGTTGTGTGATGTTGCCGTGTCAGTGAGGCAACGGGTTGGTCGAAGTGTCGAAAATATCGCTGCCGTTCAGGCGTCCGTATAGCAAACGATCCAAATCAGTTGATTCCACGGCGGCGTTCTCAAGCATTGGGCATCGCTCAGACCACATTATGGCGTATTTTGCGTTACGATCTTGGTTTACACCCATATTAGATCAAGCTGACTCAAGAACTGAAGCCGATGGACTTTTTGAAGCGACGTATGTACGTTCTCTGATTGGGCTCTGGAGAGGATCCGCCAAGATGAATTTCATCGCAAAATCATCTTCAGTGACGAAGCTCATTTTTGGCTCAATGGGTTCGTCAATAAGCAAAATATGCGTTATTGGTCGGGTGAAAATTTACATTTGCTTCATGAATCATCACTTCATCCACAAAAAATAACTATTTGGTGCGGTTTGCCTGCCGGCGTCGTTTTTGGGCCATATTTTTTCATTGACGAAAACGATGGTCACGTTACTGTGAATGGCCAGCGTTATAGCGCCATGATTACCGGTTATTTTTGGCCCGAATTGGAAGATATGGACTTGGCCGACATGTGGTTTCAACAAGATGGTGCCACAAGCCACACAGCACACCTTACAATCGATTTATTAGAGTAAGTTTGATGACCGTGTTATATCAAGAAATTGGCCAGTCGATTGGCCGCCTCGTTCGTGCGATTTAACGCCTTTAGGCTATTTTCTTTTGGGTTACGTTAAGTCATTGGCTTATGCCAACAAGCCGACGGCGTTGGAAGATCTTAGAGCCAACATGGAACGCGAAATAGCGAAATGTGTAGCCGAGTCATCGAAAAATGGGTCCAACGAATCGACCGCTGCAAACGTGCCCGCGGTGACCAAATAAACAAAGTCGAGTTCCATTCATAAATGCTTTGATTGTCGATAGTAAAATTTTTGAAATATCTCAAATAGTTTGCACGTTTTTTTTTTTTTTTTAAATTGTCAAGTCCGTATTGGAAAACCCTTTATACAGGGGTAAAAAACTATTAATTCTTGAGTTTGAAAAAATCGAGCATGTGGTTTTCGGAATATTGAGTTTTTAAAATGAAATTTCCATATGGAATAAAGCTGAGTTGAACTATAAAAACGCACCGATGCATATTCAGATTGGGGTCTCTTGCTATTATTATTATAGATTTGATATCTGATTTTACTCTACCTAATAATCTATGCATATTGGAATACGGGTCTTTTTTATCATTACAAATTTATATTACAATGAAGACCATAAAAATTCGATTAGATATAATAATCTATATATATAAAAACGAGTTTAACTTTTGTGTGTGACCTTATAACTAAAATACGGTTGGATGGATTTTTATAATTTTGTTTTTAAATGAAAGGGGACTATTTGGAGATGGTTTAGAAACAAACTTTTTGAAAATTGGTCCAACCTAAGTTTTGTAACCCGAGCTACATTTAACATTTAAAATAATACCTCAATCGTGAAGATTAGATAATTATTATAAACGAAATTATTAGCAGACGTAATCTAAATACCTTTCGATTTCGTACAACTATCTAAAATGAGCGAAACCCTATCAAAATACACCAACACAACCCACACTATAAAATAAATTTCGAATTGATTTTTCGGCACTTTGACTGTGGAAAAAATTATTTAATTATAATTTTTTTTAAGGCACATGTCTGTTTGTAATTTGTTTTTCATTCGTGAAAGTGAGGCTCGGAAAAAAACTTTCTTTTTAATTGGTCCAACGTTCTAGCAGCAAGTGTTTTTTTCGTTAAGTTTTTTTAAGTTTCAATTTTCAGCTTAATTAGATTTGTTTAAGGTAAGTAAAATGGTTTTCTAAAATATATTTAAAAATCGTGGATTGTGAATTTTTCTTGAGTAGGTTATTGCATTTATTTTTTAAGTTGTGTAGATATATCCAATAATTTAATATGTATTTGATTTAGTATAGCGAATGGAAGGCAACAAAAGTTATTATAAGGAAGAATCAGATGGAGTTATCAAGCAATAGCAGTGCAAAAAAGAACAGCTTAAAAAAGAAATAAAGGCCCAAAAGGAACAGTTCGAGAAGCATCACATAGAACAAGAAAAATACTTGAAACAATCGAAAAAAGGATGGAAGACCATATTAAAGAAATTGTTGTAAAGTTAGTTAAAGAGAGGGATGCTTTGAAAAAAAAAATATTGAATCAAAGGATGGTGGTAGTGTACTGCCTTCAACTGATAAACCATCTACATCTCAAGGTCAATTTAAGAATGTTGATGATGATCGTGAAGAAATGCCCATAAGTGAAATTTTTAAAATTGTTGGCCTTGAAACTGCTTCTAGGACATCAATCAAAACATCTTCGCAAATAAAAAAAAGTGACACCGCTGTGCTTGGTATATATATATATTTTATATGCCAGTGATTTAAAAAATTTGACGGGAGTTTTTCAATGTATAGATTGCGATGAAGATAATTTGGATTTAAGTTTGATATCTAATATCTTATGTCTGGAAAATATGACTTTAAAAAAAATGAGAAAGAGAAGAATGCTTCTGTTTCGTCATTTGACAAAATCAAAGACACAAGTTCTATTTCGATAGGTACAATTAATGTTTGGCTTAAATGATTCGATCGATTACGTTATTCTTTGAATTCGATGTATTTCATTTGCAGAAATGAACCATATTCAAATGTCAGTGCTTCTCTTTTAAAGGATCCATCATCAAATCGATCATTGGCTCTCGCAATAATAATTTCAACATTTTCACCTTGAAATTCGCTTATGGCACAACCATCAAGATGAGTTGTCAGATGATATTTTACGCAGATTACGTACCATTAATTCAAATCCAAATTTGCTAATTAATCCGGAAATCCACAACGAAGCTCTTATTTTGATTGAAGATATTTGTATGTCAATTATTGCAAATAAAGCTTTATCACAGTTGGGAATGATAGCACCTAATCGTTCGGCGCAAGATTTATTCAACATGGAAATGCGGCGTGAATTATGTTATGATTGTGTTGAATTTGAGGCATTTGTGCGGTCAAATGTTCCAAAATTAAATATTGAACAGAAGCGTGTATATGATACAATCTTGCATGCTGTTCGTAATGAAAGAGTTGCAATGTTTTTTTTAGATGCACCTGGTGGAACTGGAAAAACATTTTTGATTTCATTACTTCTAGCGTCCATACGATCAGTATCCCAAATTGGATTGGCACTCGCTTTTTCTGGAATTGCAGCAACTTTATTGGAAGGCGGTCGAACTGCACATTCTGCACTTAAATTGCCATTGAACATGCATGCTACTGAAACACCTACATGTAAAATTTCTATGAAAACAGGCATGGCAAAAGTTTTGCAGAAATGTAGTATAATCGTTTGGGATGAATGTACAATGGCTCACAAAGTCTTTGGAAGCGTTAAATAGAACGTTGCAAGATTTACGTGGGAATCAACGGATTTTTGGTGGTGCCTTGATATTGTTAGCAGGTGGTTTTCGCCAAACATTGTCTGTTATTCCTCGATCTACAGCTGCTGATGAATTGAAAGCGTGTTTGAAATCATCGTATTTGTGGAGGCATGTAAAAAAACTAACCCTAACTAAAAATATTCGCGTTGAATTAGAGAATGATCAAACAGCTGCCGAATTTTCTTAACAGTTATTGGATATTGGAGATGGAAAATTACATGTTGATAATTCAACTGGCTTAGTAACACTACCAACCAATTTCTGTCGAATGACTCAATCAAAACAAGAATTGATTAATAGTGTATTTCCAAATATAGCACAACAACTCCATAATTATAATTGGTTGAGTGAGAGGGCAATTTTGGCTGGAAAAAATAAAGACGTAAATGATATCAATGCAGACATTCTGAATAAAATACCAACTCAATTTTTTGCATACAAGTCGATCGACACAGTTATGAATCAAGATGATGTTGTGAATTATCCCACTGAATTTTTAAATTCTCTTGATTTTCCTGGTTTGCCTCCACATTATCTACCATTAAAAGTTGGCGCGCCGATAATAATGCTACACAATATTAATCAGTCTCGGCTTTGCAATGATACGAGTACAAGACTTGCAGAAAAAAGGTGGTTTAACAATGTGATCGAAGCAACAATTTTAAAAGGGAAATACAAAGGTGAAGTTGTCTTAATCCCGAGAATTCCAATGATTCCAACTTATTTATCATTCGATTTCAAACGTCTGCAGTTTCCTATACGACTTGCTTTTGCCATTACGATTAATAAGGCATAATGCCAATCTTTCGGAATATGCGGTATTAACTTAGAGGTTCCAGTATTTGCGCATGGGCAACTATATGTTGCATCTTCACGTGCAGGCAAGCCATCTGCCTTAATAATTTTAACAGATGGAAAAACGAAAAATATAGTATATCAAAAAGCACTAGAATAAAATGTATTTAAAATTGAACACAATGCAAATAAAATTTTTTTGTATGTTGTATTGAATTAGTTATTTTATAACACCCGGCCAAGCGGGTGTATTTAAGCTAGTGATCTATAAAATTTAACTGATTTTCTGTCATTGGAACCAAAATAAAATTTTCTGAATATTTTCGATTCTCTGAATTCGGCAATAACGCATTTCTAAAGGGTTTTTCAATTGGCGCGTGTAGATTTTGGCCTGTGGCGGCCATGTTGTTTTAGTGGCATCTGTCAAATCTGTTATTTATTATTCAGTGCAATGCAAAATATCCATGTAACTAACCCAATTCCACAGCTTATCCAAATGATAAAAAAAATATTATAAAAATGAGATTCGTTAGTGCGAACGTCTTCAACGTTTGGTGTCCAAATTTGAGGTGGCCGGTTCGGTTGTCAATAAACCGTACATTCGTAAGTCAAAGACACGCGAAATTGGCGTAGAACATCTCTGCTGTCCGTGAATGTGTACAGCATACACCAGGGGCCTAGGTGTCAAATCATACACATCATAATATTGTATGATATTGACAGTTCTGCTTTATGATTTTCGTTTCTCAATTTTGTTGTATGACCCGCTGTCATACAACAATGTATAACCCAAGATTACACTGGAAATACTGGAATGTTGTATGATTCTGTTTTTGAGAAATTTATCGTCATACAGCACATTAACCTACAAATTTTCATACATTTAATACAGCACAAAATTCAGTTGTAAGTGTCTGCTGCATGTACAACATAAAAAAGAAATATACAAAAGTAAATATTTTTTGAATTAATAAAATTATACAAATTTTGAATTAATTTTCATTGTTTTCTTTTCTATAGCAGTCCAAACAACAGACAATTCTCCAATTAATGCTGGGAAACAAGAAATTTTATTTGTGAAAATTTTACTGGCTTGAAACTCACAAATCCAAATTATCAACGTAGTTTTTCAAGATATTTTTATGTTTGAAGTGAAATCCATCTAGAAGACTCAAAATAAATAGAACCCCCATCCTTAAGCCATGGAGCTAGTGCTGTCAGTTTGAGCATTAATTTGTACATTTATGTTTTTATAAATAAAAAATAATATTAATATTCTATTTATTACAACCATTTTTCTGATTCTTCCAAAACAGACCAACTAATTTTTGAGCAAAGGTCTTATGGAAAAGTTTGGAGTGTCGATATTCCATTTAAAATCCAAGAATGTTTTATTTCGCTATATATTTAAAATTGTTATGTTGTAATCTACTGTTATAATCAACTACAATTATTAATCAAAGAAAATGGTTAACATAATTCCTCAAAGCTTCCAATGCTTCTCTATTGTTTTCATTAGCATTTTGTTCTTCATTATTTTCGCCATCTTCATCTTCCATACCGTCATAATGGTATTGTCACCTTTAACAACAGCTCTTGGAAAAGGATGCCATCCTTTATTATTCCATTTGTTATAAAATCTACTGCATTGCAGTACATGAATATCACATCCTGTAATTTTTTTTTTTAATATAAAGTGCACTACTGTGCGACGAATGGTATGATGAAACCCTCTTGCTTTGGAATTCTAAAGCATTGTAATGTTAAATTAGTTTAAAACCTTAACATTTTTGTTTGGAATGAAACCTTTACTTGTCCTTTAGAACAAGCAAAGAAATAAAATAGTTTACCAGTAATTGTTATTTCCATAATTTTAACATGCGGATGTGGGTCTTCTGTCGATTTTCTAATTTTAAAGGTTAAATAAACGTTGAAGAAACATTTAAATGACATATATCTACCTGTTGCGATAAAACTTATTGAAAGTAGGCTCTATGCTACCAGTTGTATTTAGTTTGACATGACAACTTGACATAAGACGAGTGTGGCGACGACAAGTTTTTCTAGGACGTGGCAACACGACACGAACAACACGTGCATTTTAATTCCTTGTTTTTTTTTCTTTTTGAAAAAAAAAAATATCTGATTTGAGCGGAAAGTGTACGTGTACTCGTATTTCTTATGAAAGTTAAGAAACGAGTCAGGTCATGAAATAATGTGCAATGCAACAGGTAAAAGTGGAAGCTATCAAATATTAATATCTGCTCTTGAAACATGTGTTTCTAATATAGGAAATAACAACAATATCGTCTAATAAGAAAAACACAAGTCCGCTTTATAAAAACGTGGAAGCATAAGGTTTATTTTATTTTCAGTAAATGATATTAAGTTGGTCTCCTACTTAAACTCGCATTGATTTTAATGTTCTTTTCGTGGGTCAGTCAGTCAGTTACAGTTTTATCGATTTTTGAAGTCCTATATCTCAGATAACACTAATGTAGAAAAGTTGAAATTTAGTAAATCGCATATCAGCTCAGGAAATACTGTAAATTTGAAGTTTTTGAGTAATGGTACTGAAGTTAGAAGGGTAATATCGCGAACTTGGCTAGCTACGATCGTGCCCTTTAATCGTTTTTATTTCCAAAATATGGTAAAGAATGAGAAGAATAAGAGGACGAAAAGAAAATTGCAAACGACCGAAATATTGAATTATTGCATCAATACAAAATTTGATAGTTGATTTCAACAAAAAAAAGTTGTGCTGAAATTAGCAAGGGCTTGAGAGCTTTTTTGTAAAGAATTTATTATTTGTAGTGAATACAGACGATATGTACTTAATACAAAAACCTTAGAACAAATATAGTAACGTAAAGTAACGACCACATAAATATTTAAAACTCGCCTGCCATCCAAACAGAAAAATGTATTAATCACACAGGTTATAAAATTAATACAAGCAAAAGCAACCAGTATTGAGTCAATCAAATATGTACTGAGTCAATCAAATATGTACTGAGTACATGTTTTGCTTGAACTAATTGTTTTGGCCACATCATGGTGTAATAAAGTGGTAAATGAATTTGTATATACTTTTAGATTTATGAACAAAGGGGAAAAAACATACATATCTACTCACAAATATTTGACTAGAACATTATATGTATAGTAAATAAAATGAGTATATAGTAATATTAATTAAAAATATCACGATCTAGTAAAACAATTTTAGTAATAGTGTAGTCTTATTTTTTGTTACTAGATCGTGAATGCACTTTTTGTAATCTGTAGCAACACTGCAGCAAATGTCAACATTTAACTTTTGTTATTTCCATTTGCTTATACTATATATGGGTGATTCTACAAACGATTTTCGGTGGCCCAAGAAATATTTTAAAATCCGTTCAATTATTTAATCTGATTTTTTTTTATAAAATTAAATTTTGTTGATATCTATCTGGCCTAACAATATTATTAGGTTGACCTTATTTTATCTTGCTCAAAAAATTCTTTAAAGTGTCTGATTCTCAGTCCCCTGACGTCTCCCCAGTGCGTTTTCGCAAAGAAAAATTATCACCGTTCTCTTATTTCAGGTCTCATACTTAGATGAATTGCACCAAAGTTACGGAAAATAACACATCTTTGCTACGAAATAGATAAATATTTTTCATTAATTTATTTTATTACAAAAAAAACTTAATTAAACTTTTTCCCCCACTTTTTGTATCAGTCCCCTGGCATATTGAAACAGTCGAAAAAATCAATAACTAGGATATCGACTGAATTTCCAGCACTGGCAATTTGAAGTACCAAGTCTCCTTACAATAAAATTGTGGTGCAAATCGATTCTGTTTCTTATGTTAGTATTGTGAAAAAGATATTTGCGCAAGAAGTCGTGGATTGTCCCTTTAGATTATCAGTCCTCTGGTGAGGTTTTACAAAACAAATTTGTATGTAAGAAGGCATATTTGTTAGAAGTATAGTATAGGTTTAATAAAACTGTAATATTATATATGTATATATTTTTATTTTTTAAAGTAAGACCTTAATACCTTTTTTGCGCAAAAACCATGAAAAACCTCAGTCCCCTGGCCTCAGTCCCCTGGTTAATAAATGAGCAAATGATATTTTATTCAGAAACCTGAGAAATTTTTAGTTATATTGAACTTCGAACTTCATTGCGAAATATTTTTAAAATTTTTAAAAAGAATATAATTTATTTTAAATTGATTCTTAGAAAAAAAAATATTTAATTATAATATATTATATTCTCTTAATAAAATGCTAAATAATATTTATTTACCATGAATTTTTATGTTTATGAAGATTAATTAAATTTAAATTCTATATTTCAATGTGTACCCAAGAGAAAATACAAAAAAAATAAAGATTTACTCAGTTCCCTTAAAAAAACTCAGTCCTCTAAACATCCTTTTTCAAAAATGTCCTTAAAATCGTCATTTTTTATGTTTTTAACTGGCCGCTTTCAACAACGCAAAGGGACGTTCTAATGATAATCTAGAACAACTCTTACGACTTTTGGAATCCAAAAATGTCGTGCCGAAATTTGTATCATTTTATTCCATTGTTTGTAGAATCACCCATATATATATATATACAATAGTTTATTTTTAATTACACTCAAAATATGTTCATATGTTATTTACAATAATTAATTTCTTAAGTCTATCTTATTAATCTGCAGCACACTTTGCTGCTAATTCGACGCTGCCAGAGAGTGTTATGACTCCTCCTGTACTTGAGAACACAAATTTTTCCATGGGACGAGTCTTCTTTCGTACTCGTACAGTTGCAAGAGTCCTGAAAGATCTTGACATACACAAATCCGCTGGCCCGGATAGTATCCCTCCTATTGTTCTGAAGAGGTGTTCTTCAACGCTGGCAAAACCACTGCGTAAGCTTTTCTATCTATCCTATTCCTCTGGACTCTTTCCGAGTAGATGGAAAACAGCATTTGTCCAGCCTGTCCCTAAAAAAGGTGAATCTTCGTCCCCCTCAAATTATCGTCCAATTGCACTTACGTCCCTTCTTTCCAAGGTCATGGAAACGCTGATAAATAATCAGCTCAAGAAATATCTCGAAGAACGAAAGCTTCTTAATGACCGGCAGTATGGCTTTCGTAGCAATAGGTCCACTGGTGATCTGATGGTATATCTCACCGAACAGTGGCACAAATCTTTACATCGTTTTGGTGAAAGTAAGATTATTGCACTTGATATTTCAAAAGCATTTGATAGAGTTTGGCATCAAGCTCTCTTATCGAAAATGCGTGCATTTGGTATTGATGAATCTCTTCTTCGTTGGATTAGAAATTACCTTTCAGGCCGCTCAATACAAGTTGTATTGGATGGTCTCAAGTCTGAAACTCATAAAATAAATGCTGGTGTACCCCAGGGCTCCGTTTTGTCTCCGACTCTCTTCCTCATGTTTATCAACGATCTCTTATCTGAAACTTCTAATCCACTAAATTGTTTTGCTGATGATAGTACCCTCAGCTTTTCATATTCGTTCAAAGATTCACTTCCTTGTTCTTCGGAAGTGGAACTTGAACGGCAGCGTATGATAAGCTCATTAAATTCTGATCTTGACAGCATTGTCCATTGGGGAATAAAAAACCGTGTAGAATTTAATGCTTCAAAAACTCAATGCTGTCTCCTGTCGTTAAAGCAGAACCCACCCCCTATGCCGCTATCCATGAGTGGCACTTGCATTGAGGAAACTGAACAACTCTCTGTGCTCGGTATGTGCATCACAGACCACCTTGTGTGGAATGACCACATATTCGACGTTGCCAAAAACGCTGCCAAGTGTTAAGGTTTCCTTCGACGTTGCAAGAAATTTTTTACCCCTTCTGATCTGGCTGTAATCTATAAGGCTTATATATATCCAAAGCTCGAGTACAATTCCCATATTTGGGCAGGTGCTCCAATAACACACTTGAGTCTCTTGGATAGAATCCAAAAAAGAGCTTTAAAAATGATTGGTGATAGAAGTATAACAGAAACATTTGAATCTCTCGAGCACCGTCGCAATGTTTCTTGTCTTTCATTATTTTACCGTTACTTCTATAGACAATGCTCTAGCGAAATAGCCAGTTGCATTCCTCCCCTTAAACAATTTAACCGCAATACTCGCGCTTTTAGGAATGCTCATCAGTTTACCCTTGAGTCCACCTTCGGACGTACTGTGAAATACAGAGATTCTTTCTTTAGCAGGACTACACGAATGTGGAATGCTTTACCCAGCTCTATTTTTCCTTCCCATTGTAATGTTCAAAAATTTAAAACTAATGTGCATCGGTATCTCCTTTTAAACCCCTCCTTATTTTCCTAATGCTCGTACTGTGTAAATCATTTTAAGGGTAGTAATAACCCCTTGTGTGCGCGCTAATTATAAAAAAAAAAAAAAAAAAAAATCTGCGAGGACAAAAGGGGCTCTGCTTCGTTAGGTTGATTATGTTTTCTTTTCTTATTATTATTTATGATATTTACGTCAGCTTGAGCAGTGCTAACGGTCGTTAGCTCGTGTGGTGATGAAGGGGTGGATATGGGTCGTTGTTGATTGCTGTCTGGTCTTTGGTGGCTTCAACCTCTGTTGTGCTGCGTCCGTGCAACATCATAGAAGTTTGCGAAGCTGTCTTCTCCAGCTATTCCAAATGCTTGGTCCATCATGGAGAGATTAATTATGTTTTAGAGGGATTGACTTTAATTCCCCATTGGAGATAATATTCCCATAGTCTAAGGATGTGTGCCTTAACTCTTCGGAGGGCTACATCGGGGTTAATGGATGAGCTATATGTGATGGAGTCATCAGCGAATAGCAGAGTTTTTGTCATTGGCAGGTTTGCAGGTTGGTCGGAGGTATAGAGGTTAAATAGATCGGGTCCAAGGCGGGATCCTTGAGCGACTCCAGCTAAGATGTTCTTAAGGATTGAGTTAGTACTCCCCACGCGTACGTAAAACTTACGGTTAGTGAGGAAACTAAGGATGGTGAGGACAAGATGTCTAGGCAAGTGAAGAGACTTCAACTTGAAAACCAAACCATCTATCCAGACAGAGTCAAATGCTTTTTGAATATCAAGCAGACATGTTACAGTGGTCTCTTTTTTGTTAAGAGCCAAAGTTGTATCAGCGTGGAGCTTCAACAACGGGTCGAAAGTGGAGTGGGTGCACTATTCCCATTGAAGAGCATAATGAGCGCAGTTTGAAAAGAATCAGCATTTCAAGAAGTTTGCTGAGGTTAGGGAGGTGGGAGATTGGTCGGTAGTTGCTTATATAATTTGCCCCTGACTTTTTTGGTATTGGGAATATCTCGGCTATTTTCCATTTATTTGGAAAATAGCTGTTGTTGCATTTGCTTATAATAGCAAGGAAAATACCGAAGCGAATAACAGCTGGCACTACGAAATTACATGTGGTGAGTTGAAGAGAAGCTTCTAAAAATTTTTAAAAACATTGGCGCAAAATTTTAATTGAATTAGTACGATGCTAAAGCTGTTTTAGTATGATACTAGGTTAAAACAACGAATTTTAATCGAATATAGCAACATACTTTCTCTACCCTTTTATTAAAGTTAAAATCATCGAATACCTACTTTATTTTTTTAGTATCGTGCTAGCTTCATAATATGACTCTTTGACATTTGCTGTTCAAAAGCAATTTATTAAGAAAATTATTTTAGTACGATACTAGCTAGAAAATGATTAAAATTAAGAATGAGTTAGTAAATTACTATAAAGTTAGCAAATTGTTAAATAGTATCATACTATTACCTTAATAATAGGCTGTTTAAAATTTTGCGCCATTGTATTTAAAAACTTAAAAAGAGATGTTTTTTGAATTTTGAAAAAATAAAAACTATTTTCTTTTGGAAATTCGATATCTCAGAAACGTGTCAATATTTTTTTTTTGAAAACTTAATTTTTATTCGTACAGTAACAAAAAATTTAAGTTGGCCTACCAAAATTTTTTCTTAAAAATGTTTTTAAAATTTTGCATATACAATTTCAATTTTTTAAGAAACCACTATAACGACTTATAATTTTCGTTTTCTCGCTACTAAAAGAGTCGTTTTTGAAATTCTTCGCCTTTTAAACAAGAGCAAGTTCATGCGACCCAGTTGTGCATTTTATTTTTTTTTTGTTTTTCTTAAAAAGGGTTGAACTGATGTTGATCATTTTTGTTGTGCTTAAACTCCTTAAAAGTTTGCATAGAATTTTATATATTAAAAATTTCAAAACAAATTTTTTTGGATTTAAAAAAAAATGTCAATATTAATTTTGAAAAACTTAATATTTGGGAAACCCCAAGCTCGGTTTTCTTAAAACTTGACAGTTTAAAGTTTTTTAATACTTATACTATCTACTAGATGTGAGAAAAAAATTTAATTTTATCTAAAAATAACTGTTAAAAAATGGAATTTTTCTCGAAAACGGTGCCTTTCTTTTTAGATATTGAATCTCTTATTTTCAGCATAAAGGATTTTAATGAAATTTTCTATAAAAAAGCTTCACAAAATATTTAAAAATATTGTATTTCAAAAATTAAGAAACATTTTTTTTCTTAATTTTGAATAAGAATTCTTTTTTTTTTTGAAAATTCAATATCTCAAAAAATGGGTCTATATTTTTGTTTTAAATTTAATGTGTGTTCGTACAAAAATAAAAACTTAAAGTAGGCATACCAAAATTTTTTCTTAAAAATGTTTTAAAATTTCTTTTTATAATTCTGTTTGTTTAAGACAACACATAACATTCTGTGTTTATCTGTAACTGCTAAAAGATTAAAATAAATGAATTTTACGCTTGTGAGCAGTTTCCTCTAATAACATTCATTTTTAAAATTTTGTGTCTTTTACATATTTATGGAAGAGCAAGTTCGTGCGACCCAGTCGTGTTTTTTTTTATTTTAAAAAGGCTTTTCGATGAATGCGAACATTTTGTTTTTTTTTTGTTTTGTAAAATTAAAAGTCGGAACTTAGCCCTTATTCCTTTGCTTGGTAAAATCGTGGAACAGGGAATTACAAGGAATTACATTCATCCTTAAGTACCCATCAGTTTTTTTCCTATGCAAGTCTCCACTAACATCACCGATAAAATCGTACGATTCATCAGTAAAATCTTATGAGCCATTTTTCACAAATGTAGATATTTTCACTATGACAAGTAAAACAAAAATTGTTCTGAGAATATCATTCATTTTTATTTTTAATTTCGAATTCAAATCATTCATTAACAACCTAGGTATACGGAGTTTGTTTTTTATAAAAAGCGGGAACGCACGCAAGGAATCGGTTAGTTTAATTATAAGAAATCTAAGCTGGCTCCAAGTTCTACAGCACAGTTTCTCGCTAGGTAGTTGGAGACAGTTGAAAACTTGGGCAGTTAAGATTGCGTTCATACGATTCAAACTGTTGATAGGTATATGTATGGACCTATCTCTGTATGTACATATATAGGTATACCTAATTCCATTTAGCAACCGATTTAACTGTCGTTCGATCAAAAGTCTATATTTACCCAGAATGAGGTGGCTTAAAATCTATTTTTACACACTAAAAGAGAGCTTCTTTGACAATTGGTCAATTAACAAACTAAACTTATATACCCTAAAACTAATTGTATTATCGAAATTACTTGATTGATTCACTTTGAAGATTTATCACAGTAACATGATTTCACTGATTTTTTGTCGACCCGACATTGAAAAACCATAAACCATTAAAGGCTTACCTTAGTCATGAAAATATTGTGACATTGCATGCAGAGCAAATTGTTCCTGAAAACCACACGCAATAGCCCTTTCGAAGGATATGAATGGGAACTTTACGTGCTGTAGCCGATTGTAACACATCACAACCACGAGACCGACCTCGTAGTGTGTAGGTATATGGCCGCCCCATGAGTGGAATAAACTTTTTATTTTATTCCTCTCTTTATTGATTTTTACCATCAGCAGAAGCACAGCACTCCCTTGAACTACATTATGCTCTTTAGTGGTCACGTTTAATTTAAAGCAAATTTTTCTTGTTTTATTTTACTTTTTGAATTATATTTTAAATTTAGTTATAAATAGGTATATTTTTGTATTTTGTATAAAAATAAATGAATAGAGCACAATCTTTCTAGAATTTAAAACACTTTAACAATTGGACTTAGATATGCTTTTGAGGAGCTAGAAAATATAAACATTAAAGATGCAAATGCAAGCAAACTGTATGCACCAAGAAAATGCACTTGTCACACAAAATGGGCATTAAAAAAAAAAAAAAAAAAAACAAAACAAAAAGAAGACACCCAAGAAAATTTGGATTGGGTCATCACATCACTTCTCTTTCGTCATTCGAAAACACTTTCCATTTCAATTGGTCATTTTAGCAAAAATAAGAAAAACAACCAAATATATTTGCACCCAACATTCGTACACACATGTTATTACATAAGAAAATTTAAATAAAACACTTTGCTAATAAATAAAATTAATCAAAGGATTTCTCTTTCTTTCTTCGCAAAAACTCTTCCTTAAAAAATCATCGCAGAAAAACTAAAGTCCAAAGTGTGTTTACTTTTATGTAGGTCTTTTGAAGCAATTTACTGTGTAAGCTTCTTGGGACATACGAGTAAAAACCACAACAGAACGACCATTCGGATTTAATGTTTTCTATGACCGACAACGAAGCGACACGACAAAGGCGACTCAACTCGAACTCGACGAACTTTTGCCTAGAGAGGTAGGTACATAGGTAGGTAGAGGTACTAGCTAGGTACATTCACTTTGTGGAATGAATCAGCTTTAACTTTTTTTTTTTGCTGTTTCTTCAAATCAAATTTATTTGGTGAAAAAGTAATTTACGTTATCTGCACTTATATTATAATTAAGTTAAACATGGAATAAATTAAAAAAAAATCTATTAGGAACAAATTAAAAAAGAAATTAAATAGAAAAAAACGAAACACTAGATAAAGTACACGAGTGAACCGAATGAAAAATTAAATTGGAATATTTTTTTTTCACTCATGACACAACATGCACATTTTGAACACATTCATCTTTGCACCTTTACAATATAACAGATATATAATATGTATGTTTAATAACACTCAGCGGCAACGGCGACAGCGGCTTACTTGAACAACAGCTGTTTACGACATGAGTCTAATAGAAAGGACCTGTCATTTGCCATATGACGTCACCATTTTTGTGCCACCACCACCATTCAGTAAAGGTGGAAAAAACAAAGTGGTAAAGTGGTCAGAACGAGTGTAGTCAGGCTCAATATAATCGTGTGACATCATGCGGAAAATCAAAATGGAAGTATTCAGCGAGAAAATGCTGTAACGTTGTAAGGTGCTATAAAAAAAAAGTTAAATGGCTTATTTTAATACGAAATTTGTGGGTTCTCCATTCATTAAGCTAGGTAATATTATTGTCTAATAAAATTGAAGAATGAATGTAGGAATATTGCTATGCATGTCACTCCGTCGTTTGCAATTGCTCGTAATTGTGTAAGGTAATTCAACTTTAAGAACTCAGGTACTATTTGTGTTTAAAAAAATTAGGTTAGGTAGGTTATTATTTATTTTAACTAGAGCAGCTTGTGATTTGTTCTTGGTGATTTTTATATTTTTAAGAATCTTCAATAAAGAGTAGAAGGTTAAATTGTCTAATTCATCTCATAAACAAATTACTGATACTTTTTGTATAATTTAGTCTTTGGTTTTAAATTCAGATATGTAATTAGTTCTTGTTGATTCTCATATCTTTGAGGGATCTTTAATGATTAAAGCAAAATTAACACATCTCATAATTTAACTCAGAACAAAATAAATGATAGCTATTGATTAAGCCTGACATTTCGTCGAATGAATTTCAATTGAAACTACAGGTTTTTGTCTTGTTGATTCTCAAATTCTTAAATGGCAATTCAAGAGTTCGTCCAGATTTAAATGACTGCTATTCAGTAGCTTTTATCAGACCAAAAACATAAATGTTAAAAAAAGAGCCAAGTTCTTCTATACAAAAACCTTTGTCTAACAAGTCAGCCGTGAAAAGTACTGAGATCTAAAAGTACGCCAAGTTCTTACTTCATGAAGGTTTAATACCGAATATTTAAAGTAGAATAATATTGAAACAGCTACAATGTAATAGAGAAATTTGAAAATGATTACTGACTAAAATTTGATGGGTTCACTGGTCAAGTTTTTAAAACCTTTCGAATTGAGCGTGAAAAAAACTTGCCAGGTAAGCACATCAAATTTAATTTTTAGCAGTCAGAAGTGAAAGTGGCCGGATACCACGGCCCCTGAATGAAAAATCCCAATTTTTTCCCCTGTTTGCATGAAAAGACCTACCGTTGTGCAAAATTACAAGATTCTACAATGTCGGGAAGTGCTCCATAATTTTGATGATCTGTCAGTTAGTCAGTCAGTCAGTTACGGTTTTTGTGATTTTTGAGGCCTTTTATCTCAGGAACCGCTTATGCTATAAAATTGAAATTTGGTGAGGCGCTTCCTGTGCCTCACTAGCTTAGCAAATATTCAGAATTTGACGTTTCTGACTTCATTGGTACTGAAGATAGGGGGGGGGGGGGTCAAAAATCGCCTGAGTTTGTTCCTGTAAAAAGGGTGTAGTGCCAGAACTTGGCTGGGCACTACCGTGCCCTTTGATGATAAGTAAAGGCAATTAGATTATTCTTGTTTGATCGCATAATTTAGCAGCACTATTCAAGCTTATTTGTATCTGTATTTATTTTCATTGAAAAACATTAGCATTATAAAACATAGATAGTTTTTTAAGAAATACTAAGTACAGTCTGGATAAACAAACAAAATTGAAAATTTCTAACAATTAATTTTAAAAATTAGAGATAAATTTATATATTAAGTGAAAAACTAATTACGAGTATTTACATATTTAAGAATTCATTTACATATTTGGCATTTTAAAATGAACATATAAGGCACTTTTAAATTTATAGCAGTTGCTGATCATCATCAATACAGCAGGTAGAGAATTCCACAGACTAGCAGCGTAGACAAAAAATTGTCGTTGAGAAACAGTATACCTAAATCTAGGGGAAATAAGAACCCTGCTTCTATCCGACTGCGAGAATACTAGTTTTTCGTACAGATATTCAAGTTTTTCAGCTTGCATCATATTAAATAAAATTATAAGTACTTTAGTATCTAAATAGTCTTCAGGGCGCATGTTGAAGATATTGTTTGCAAATCGTGAAATATGATCAGACCTGTGAAGCCCATACACAAACCGAACGGCATTATTAAAAGCTACACAAAGCTTTCGTTCACTCACGATATCTAATTTGCAGAAAATTAATGATCTATGAAACAGTATCGGTAGTAGAAGAGTTTTTATACTAGTGTTATTTTAATTTTTATTGGTAGGCAGCTGCCAGCAGCATAGAGAGACCGAAGGGCATCATACGTTTTCCCCAGTGTCGAACTACTTAGAACTACTGTGGGCAGACAAGACGTTTCAATAATATTTTTGCTGACAACGATGGCTTGGCATTTTTTGGGATTGAGTCGCAATCTATTTCGTTCAGCCCATTGAAAAAATCCTCATTAGATCTGAGTTAACGCGATCTGTTGCGTCTTCGACCATTCCAATAGGGTAGCTCAGATATATTTGAACATCATCAGCGTACATTATAATGTCACAGAATTTAGGGGTAGATGGAAGATCATTTATGAATATTGAAAATAACAAAGGACTCAAAATTGAACCTTGCGGTACACCAGACATTGTTGGAAGAAAAGAAACAGCTTGAGCTGACCTTTGAAAACAAAAATGGCTTTTTAATTTTCTCAAAAGAATGCTATGAGGAACAGAATCAAAGGCTTTAGAGAAATCGAGCTCTTTATCAAGTAGCCTTGAATCATCAATAACTTTCAGAAGAGTTGTAAAACAGCTATGATTATGTCTAAGGCCAGCCTGGACTGAAGAGAACATTCAGCTAGTTGATAGATATGATGATATTGGCTTGCTCATAATTTTCTCTAATGCTTTTGAAATAAAGGGTAGACTAGAATGGCATAGAGCTGGGGTGAAATTTTTGGGAACCGGAATAATTTTTGAAACTTTCCAAGACAAGATAACAGAATCTAGTAAGGATGGAATTGAAGATATAGTAAGGTAAGTTGAAATAAATTTATAAATTATCTATAAAAACTTAGAATGCAAGCCATCCAAACCAAGTACCTCGGATTTAATTTCATGGACTGCTTTAAGAACTTCGAATTCTTCCACCCTGCAAAAACTGAACTCACCAAGGTCTCTTTCTCCGATATGGTCGAGCAAAAAGTCAGAGTTTTCCTGAGTTGACAAGTTTGAAGAAGCATTTACAAATTGCTGGTTAAATCCATTTGGATCACAATCTATGGTATATTATTTGTCAGCTTCTTGGATGTTCCCATCGACTTTATATTTTTCCACAGTTCAGGGTTAACAGGGTTCAGAAGTGAGATTTTTAATTTTGAAGCATAAAACCTCTTTTTTGATTGTTTTATTTCAGAGTTCACAAGATTACGTAGAGTCCTAAGCGTTTCCATTTTTTGTAAGCCAAATTTCTTATTCGAATAAGACCTTTGATCTTCTCGTTAAACCATTGGGTGGCATTATTTCTAATAGTTAGAGTTTTAATAGGGACATACATATATGTAAATCAAAGAGGCGATTGACCATATTCGTAAATAATTGTACTTGTTCATCAACCGAACGTAATAGATAAATATTCTCCCAGAAGCTACATACGAGTACCACTTCGCTCAATAATTCATTTACATGAACGGCCTTAAAATCTCTGTACTACATAGTTTCTATTTCAAAAGACTGCCTTAAGTTAATATCGTACAAAACAAGAACAAGATCATGTTTAGAAAAACACGAAACATCAAGCTGGCTATAAAAGTTAATTTTATCGGGTTTATTAACCAGAATCAGATCTAAAAGCGTTGAACTTGTTGCTGTAAAATGAGTAGGCATCGAAACATTCGAAGAAAATAGCTTAGCTCCCAAAGTTTCATGTTTATAAAATTATCTAACATATAACTACTTTAATCCTATAAAATGAGTTATTCTCTCCTACATCGCAAGGGTAGCGTTAGAAATTTATAACAGAAAATGTCAATGAATAATAAGGGTATTCATGCAAAGAAATAATTTTCCGCTTTGCAGAAAGATACGAGTATAACTTTCCGCAACATATTTGCATGAACATCCCCGAAGAAATACTAGCGTAAATATGGGAAATAATCAGCTGTTCGTTAAACGATAGTCAACTCATACAAATTTATTGTTATCAAAAATGCACATCATTCAATATTTTAACTTAAAATGTGATTCTGTTGTCTTACTTAATAGAAAATTAAGTAAGTAGTTTTCAAAAAAAATAATTTTAAACCATTTCTTAAAATGTTATCAGATTACCATGTTTATTTCTTTTCTTTTCATATAAAAGTCAAAAAGTTTTGACAGCTGGTTTCTGCGGAGTTAAAATTATCTCGTTTCTGAGGTTTATACGGGTTTTCCGGGCTTACATGAATACCCTTAATTTAAAAATAGGCTCTCCTTTATTCACAACGATATTACAAATATCGATACATTAAATTGCATTTCAAAATATGTTAAGAACAAAATAAATAATTTTTAAAATTTAAATACCTTAACGTATTTATTGTCTTTGAAATAAACCTAATTTGGGATCATTTCTTAAAAACTTTTGAAGTTTTATCCAATGGCACAAACATATCACATGGTAAATTCGTCATATATTTTGTATTATTGCTTATTTTTTTGGGAATAAATAATTAAAAAAAATATGTTTCACAATTTAAACATTTATTGTCTTATAACAAAATTAAACAAATACAAAAAAGGTATTTTAATTATGCCCCATTGAGTTTTTCAAATCCTTCCGTAAAGTCTTGCTTATTTTTTTTCTATAGCGGATTTGAGGATCAAAGAATTTATTTTTATTATTTTTAAAGTCAAAAAATATTTATGCCGGCCAAATATTTTTCAATCAAAAACCTTTTATTTCGATAAAATACGTGTGAAGTTCCAAGCTATTTTTTAATGGAAACCAAACCTTTTCTTTATAATTTTCACACTAAAGGGATTATGACTATCTTAAAAATGTTTAAGCACAATGTTAGCGTTTTAGGAAAGTTGGAAAGGATTTAAAAGGAAATGTACATTGATTTTGAATGTCTGAATATTTTAATTGGAGCGAAATATGGAGTCGGATAAGGAAAAATTCCCTGAATTTATCTGTACGTCCGAAGAGTAAACTGATAGGGTAAACTGATAGGCATTCCCTGAAGCGCGAGTATTAGGTTAAATTGTTTAAGGAGAGGAATGCAATACTTGAAAAAAGAGTAGAGATTTAAATTTTAACTATCTCATTACCCAATAACTAATATTTGTGCATAGTGTAGTCTTTTATTTTTCATTTTAAAAACAGCTACATATATGATTAGTTCTAGTTGGTTCTCATATTTTTGAGGGATTTTTAAAGATTAAATTAACATTCCTCATAACTTAACTCAAAACAAAATAAATGATATAGTTATTGATTAAGTCTGACATTTCTATGAATGTATTTCAAGTGAAACTTGTTTTTCGACTTACAGCCTCTGTTCTGAATTTTGAAAAGTAAAGTGAAATCTAAAAAATTATATACATGTATATGTAAATGGACATTCTGGCGTTAAAGTGAAAAAGAAATAGATTATATAAGATTTTATTTTTATTTAAACATTAATACAAAAATTTTTAACAATTTTAGCTAAATCAATTTAAGGATGGCTTTGCCGTTTGCCGATTGAAAATAAAAATACATTATATATAGGTAACTATTTTTGTTTTCCTCCCTTCCTAGTCCCAGTTTCCCTTAGAGTTGGACATTTGCCTATGAAAGGCATAACGTCTTATCTCTCGTCAAGATTGCAGATGCTACACATAATTGGTAAGTCATCTCGGTGCGGAATAAAATTTAGTACAAGCAGTTCCACTCGCAGCTTATTGGATACAAAGCTTTTGTTGCTTCATCCACAAATCGTCCACCCCTCTAAATCCACATTCTCGATCATAACATAGATTATTGGATTCCAGATTCGGTGGTGTTCTACTTCAAGGTTTAGTAATATTCCACATATACTGGCCAATTCCAACGATTCTACTTGTAGCTTGGAATTCTTTATAAAAAGCGGCGACAGTCTCGTTTCCAACATAACTGCTTAGTTTGGTGTGCAACGCGGGAGATGGAAATGTCCGTTTTATGAAGTATCTCATACAATAAAATTGACTCCGATACAGTTTCAAACACTTGAAACTTACTACTTTGTGCTACGTATTTGTTTGTAAAACAACGTTTCCAAGAAGTTTCGGCATTTGTTAATGTCTCATGCAAGTGTCTCTTCATGCTAAGGTTTTGCTTAATAAATCCCGAAGTACTTGTATTCATTTACCACTTCTATTTGTTGGCCAATGAACGTCCACTCATTCCTACTGATTCTTTTTGAGTTGTTTTTTTTGAACGATTGCTTTTGACTTAAAAAGATTTATATATAGTCAAGTTCCCTATAAATCCCATAAATCTTGATACTCGTGAGTCAAAAGTGATGGTTAAAAAACCAAAACTCAGGAAGAATCAGTAGAAGTGAGCAGTGGATGTTCAGTGGGCAGTGTTAATTTTTTTAAGTTGATTTGTGCTATTTATCCACCTTTTAAGCCGTCTTTTCTATAGAACGGTAAAAATTTTATAAATTTGCTATTTTTTCTATAGTTTGCTGGATCTGTTTTGTTACTTTTTTAATAAATAGGAAGGGTGATCCATGTTTGTAGAACTTGACGGAGTTTCTGTCGGGACCATCCTTGATTCCATTTGTTGTTCCGTTTTTTTACCATCCATGATTTCGTTCTCGACAAAAGGCGCAGTGAATTACCAGGTACTTCTTATTATGTTAGGCTTATGAAATGGTGAGGCAATACCAATTGGCTAAGTTCTTTGTTAAATATAATTTTTTTTCATTTCAGTCTTTTCAAAGTTTTCCAGAAATCTGCAGAATTTTTGCAACTAGTTAGGCTTAAAGCTTGCGGTTCATAGTATGCTCTTTTTTTCCTTGCTAACTGTCCTTGAAATGTCTTTCATTTTGAATTTCGAAATAACTTAAGCCATGCGAAAGACAATTTTCTGGTACTCTTACAGTCTCTTTCAAACCATGGTTGCCTTACTTTTTGTTCCTTAATAGCTCGTAGTTCCTTCTTCGTAATTGTATTGACGAATTGATTGATATGCTCATATAATTATTGTTTCTGATATTTTTCCGAAGTTAATAATTTGCTTTGATTCGCCCCTGGCATTCCAATAGCAGAAGAAGCAATTGAGTAGCAGACCCTAACTCTTTAAACCAGCATTTGATGTCTTTGGAGGACAAGACACCCATTACGGTGATGTTTGTAACTTAGAAGACGATACAGCCAATGGTATAAATGATGCGGCTGGATTTGATTTAGTTGCTGGGGTAGATCACAGTGATGGAAATCCGAATACGAGGCTTATGCCCACTCAAGACGAAGAATACGAGTATACACCTGGACTAGCGAGTTTCCAAGAAATGTATACTCATTTGCCAAAGGTACTCACTTCAAATATGGCTGAAGCGCTTTCTCCATCGGTTGCATTCTACTCAATATGTAATACATTTAGCTAATGATCTTAATTTAAGGTTGATGCCACAGACAGATTTGAATGACTTCAAAATTGGACAAGTGTTGTAGCTGCAATAAGCTCTCGTTTAAAATTCGTCTATTTATATTATTGACGTTTATAATTCTGATATTAACTGAATGATTTGAAATCGACCTTATGTTTCTGCAAAAGCCTTTCCTTTTGTAGCATTTATTCTTTTGTTTCAATCATTTTGCACAAATCAATAACCGCAGAAAAAGAAGTAAATCCATTAGAAAGTTTTTTTTCCAAGACCGAGGAAAAACGATTTTGGGATTGTTAATATTTTAAAGTTTCCACAAAGAAGCCACATACACACCCAGGATTTAAAAATGTAAATAATATCTTTTAAATTTTTTTTAATATAAAATCCAATGTGAACTATGTATATCCAACCAAGATTAAAATTGTAATCATTAGCGTTGGAAGATTTTGCCCGTGGCCTGGCATTGATTCTATATTAAGGTTTTTATAATACAAATTCTATATACTACTGAAATACATCAGCCAAGTAGAAGACTTAGCACTATTAATGGACTTGTTGAATTGTTGATTCAAAATAGCTTTTCTGAATCATAATATCTTCTACTTTCATTTATTTCAGTAGTATATAGAATTTGTATAATAAAAACCTTCATATAGATATTGATTCTTCAAAAAATAAATTGATTTTTTTTTTCAAAAAACAAAAAAAAATATTTTTTTCAAATATTTTTATATGCAATATTATTTGAAACTTAAGGGGAATTCTGCTGAAAATTTTTGGTTAGAATCCTTAGAGCTGTTAATGAGAAAGTCGAAAATCAAAAAAACGATTCTATGATAGGTACCGTTAATAACATTTTGCCCAAAATTTTTTTTTGACCAAAATGTAGTCCAAGTCCATAATATCACACCTAATTTTTTTTATCAAAATCGTTAGAGCCGTTTTCGAGATAAATAAGATTATGCATTAAGGGTGTATGGGGGTACCGTTAGTATACATCGTTCTGTAGTGTGTCACGCAGCATAGAATTGAGAATACTATGGTATTCATACCATGGTGTCTATACTAGATGTGTGTCACGGGCATAACTCATGCAATTTGCAACTGCGGAACTTGTGCGCCTGGTGGAAAAGAACTTTTTTTCTTCGCGGAATGGCTTCAAACGATTCCGGAGACGGTACAATCATGAACTGTACGCAATCTACCTTGAAGCAGATATCGTGACAAAAATTAAGCTCGGTAGACTCCGGTGGGCAGGGCACCTAGCTCGCATGAGCGATGAGGAACCTGCTGGGAAAGTTCTTTGTGGTACATTCTATGGTAGACGACAGCGTGGTAGACCATGCTTGCGCTGGAGAGATGGCGTAGACCAGAAGCCTTGGGGTGCGCAACTGGATGGTGTCGGCCGGGATAGGTGGAGAGACTTGTTGAAAGAGGCCAGGACCGGAACCCGGTTGTCGAGCCGATGATGATGAATGGCTTCAAATCTGTTTGGAAGCGTTGATTGTTTTACCCTTTTCAAGGTAATCCATGCGACAAACACCGCATGCATCCCCAAAAACCATGACCTTGTTTTCCGACAAACCAATCGATTCATCAGTACAAGTTCATTGCTTCGACTGTTCCTTGGTGTCTGGTATGTTGTGGTGAATACAAAAACCCGGTAAAATTTTTCTTGAACATCGCCAAACAATTCTTTTAAATTGTCAAACAATTGGGTTTGTTATCGATTGTGAGCAAACGCAGCTCCCATCTTGCGGAAAGCTTTGTCAAATATGTACATATGTAAAATCTTCAAGCTCGCGCAACTTCACTCACTGATTTTCCATTATCAAACCATGGATGTTGTCGACCATGTCTGGTGTGGTGCCCTCAATTTGGCGACCAGAAGCGTACTTTTGAAAAATGCTTCTTTACAAACAAAAGATGGATTCACATGACATTGAAAAATATCAGATAATAAAATTCTATTGAACATCTATTCAACAAACATTACCTAAGTAGATATTAGACGAAGAAATATACTTGGAAGCCGCTGCTGCTTTCTGTTTTGGGAAACAAATGAGTTTAAATTTCGAAAGATGAAATGGTAGCTACTGAAAACCCCGATAGTATAACAGTCCTGCATTACTGCAGTGGTTGTTAAACGTTAATCAGAAACCAAGATCTGATAATGGTTTTTTTTTTTCGAAAAAAAAATGTTCACTACATTTGCTCTACCACATTGATCGAATGGACAACAATGCTTCAGCCAAGAGAGTCTTCAAATTTTAGTACCCAGGTTCGAGGTTAAAAAGAAGACCCAAAGAAGAAGAAGAAGAAGATCAAATCTCAGGCGAAAACCATTCCTTGGTCGGGAACATGTTTAACAAGTAGTTACTTAGTCCCCTATTACACGTTGCCTCATGAGACATGTCTCATTTTTGACTTTCCTTTTAAATTTGTATCCCGTGAGGCAAAAGCTATTACACGTTGACTCATGTCTCATGATACTCATGTCTCAAATTTGGCAGTTGTTCGTATTTTTTAATACACAACACAACATAAAACGAATATGAGAAAAAGGAACGTCAAAATGAGACTACTAAAAATCAGCCCGGTACTCACCGGGAATATTTTTTTGCATCTCATTTCCTCATATCTGCCTTCTTTTTCGCACTTACGTGAGCCTCGTCTCGTGAGACATCGTGTAATAGGGGACTTACTGTTAGTCCCCTATTACACGTTGCCTCATGAGACTTGTCTCATTTTTGACTTTCCTTTTAAATTTGTATCCCGTGAGACAAAAGCTATTACACGTTGACTCATGTCTCATGAGACACATGTCTCAAATTTGACTGTTGTTCGTATTTTTTAATGCAGAACACAACATAAAACGAATTTGAGAAAAAGAAACGTCAAAATGAGACTACTAAAAATCAGCCCGGTACTCACCGGGAATATTTTTTTGCATCTCGTTTCCTCATATCTGCTTTCTTTTTCGCACTTACGTGAGCCTCGTCTCGTGAGACATCGTGTAATAGGGGACTTACTGGTAGTTACTTAGTCCCCTATTACACGATGTCTCACGAGACGAGGCTCACATAAGTGCGAAAAAGAAAGCAGATATGAGGAGATGAGATGCAAAAAAATATTCCCGGTGAGTACCGGGCTGATTTTTAGTAGTCTCATTTTGACGTTTCTTTTTCTCATATTCGTTTTATGTTGTGTTGTGCATTAAAAAATACGAACAACTGCCGAATTTGAGCCATGAGTCTCATGAGACATGAGTCAACGTGTAATAGCTTTTGCCTCACGGGATACAAATTTAAAAGGAAAGTCAAAAATGAGACCTGTCTCATGAGGCAACGTGTAATAGGGGACTTACTACCACGTTGGATGTATTTGTATATGGCTGATGTAGGGACACAAGAAAAGTGTTTGACAAGTAGTCTCAGAATACATGTTAACTCACATCAGGGGCTTGACTCAAGACTCGTTAAATCCAGTTCCATAATATACTTTCGAAAAAAATACCTTGACTTCGATAAAATGTTTTATGCCCGTTGAATATTAACCCATAAATAATCATAAGTTATTGAAAACTAAGAATATGTTAACGAAAAATGCAAGGACCACCAGGTTTTCACAAAATCTACAATTCTTATCATATTTTATAATAGGTTTTATCAAATGCTTCGTGGAGTGTTCACATATGTAACATTTAACTTTAGCTGTCCAAGAGTATACAGAAAAATAGATTAACTATTTTGTTCAAATAATAAAAGCAAACATAGGAGAGAAAAACATAAATATGTATGTGCCTTTCTATTAATCACACACAAAAGTCTAGACGTAATAATAATAATTAAGACCTTAAGTAAATTGACAACACTTACCATTTTGTACTGCCACCTTAGGTGGCATTGTGATATTCCGTTACTAGAACTGTCCTTTTCTGTTTATTTTGATTATTCTTATGAGAAATAGTATTAAATTAAGGTTGTTGTTGTTGGTTTTGCTTATGAATATTAAATCAAACCGTCAGTCTATTTGCCAAACACTGCCATAAAAAAAAAACGTAACAATAAGAACATTCAAACACTGAATTATCCGTTACTATTTGTTTTAGTTATAATATAATATCCACATTTTCTATTTGACTTAAACACATATTGTTTCAGATACATTTTGATTGTTGAATTAATGATCCAGGTGGCCGTGGTTTTAACGGAGGAGGCATTCGCTTAAGACTGATTGATGACTTCCAGTGTGTAAGTGATAAGTACTCCATGAAAAAATTATAAATACACTACAGCAATCTGTAAATAAGGAAATAAAACATAAAAATCATATTACAACCATGTCGAAATAGTTAAGATACTAAATAGTAATTGCTAACATTAAATGTAATGATATTAGATTTCCAGCCATGCTTTCGATTTTTGACAAGAAAACTTGGTTCCACGATATTGAAAATATAATTTTCTTTCATAATCAAAAACTAACTCATTAACGGCTAAATTGATTTCGACTTAAATATATAATTAATAATATAATTAAAGTCTATATTCTTCCAAATCTCATCCAAGGCCCGAGTACAATTCCCATATTTGGGCAGGTGTTCCAATAACACACTTGAGTCTCTTGGATAGAATCCAAATAAGAACTTTAAAAATGATAGATGATAGAAGTAATACAGAAACATTTGAATCTCTCGAGCACCGTCGAAATGTTTCTTGTTTGATTTATTTCCCCGTTATTTTTAAAAACAGTGTTCTAGTGAAATAACCAGTTGCATTTCTTCTAGATGCTTTCCACGAGCCCTAAAATCGCAATTTTCCTGAACAAAAAAAAATCCAAAAAATTTCGATTTTTTGATGAAAAAATTAAGATTTTTCTTTCAGAAGTTTTTCAATCAATTGACTTTGAGATTTTTTGTACGTCTTTTACAAAATAGACATGAAGCTTTATTTCCAAATGTCTTGACATAATAAAAATCTCTGAGAAAAAAAAATGCATTCCAGAACACATCCCAGTACCACGCAAATGTTTTTCTGCACTCGATTTAAGCGCCATCTACATCTAAATATATCAACAATTTTTATTCATTCTATATTCACTCTGATTGCTGACCAAATTATATTCACTCTTGATGTTTTTATTGTTTTGCATGTAAAATTTTGCTAACTTGGCTATTCACTCTTTCAAAAAACACGGCTATGTTTGTTCTTGCATAAATTCATATGTGCTTAATCAGAATCACATGTCATTTTGTTTTTGCCTTTTACTACTAAAAGAGTTTAAAAACTTAATTTTTTTAACTTTTAGAATTCTTAGTATATTACATCAGAGAATGTTCGTGCGACCCAGTCGTTAATTTTATTTTTATTTTATGTGGTAGCGGCTAGAGAACGAACCCAAAACCTTTAGAAAGAAACTAAATGATGAAAAAATATAATTTTATTTCTAAGCAACGGAAATGTGCTAAACTACAAATTTATTAATGAGCTCCTATTAAAAAAGTACAAGAGAGTATAGAAATCGCGATTGATCCCGTTTATGTGAAGTTTGTGTTTGTATATGAAAATAACTTCTCAAATAAGTATGAGGAGTGTGTTTGCTGGTCATAATCCTATGAACATACTTCATTGCAAAATATACAATAAACTTTTCTAATTTAGAACCCAGAACCTTCGTATTGTACGATGAAACGTAAACAACCCGATTTAACCCATAAACATATCGTAATATTTATTGGAGGCGACATTAAATTTGCATGTTAAATATGCATTGTTTGAGTCATGGTATTTACTGGTGTAAAAGATTGGAATATAGAAACATTCCTAAGAGATCCATATATCTTTCCTTTTATCATTTTATTTTATGATCATCCCAACTCAACTTTCTTTTGAACCATAGCACAAGGTGAATTTTTGAACTAACTTTGTAATAATTAAGATCTTAACCAGATTTACTTATAACCGAAAAATTTTTCTTTTTGGGGTAAAGTATCGGTGATCCAACACTTGATTCTACCGAGATCTTCATACGACATTGAAGCTCCGTCATCGACTTTTCCTTTTATAAATATAGAGCTGTACAAGTACATCATCAACAAACATATGCAAACAAAGTAAACAGAATGGGGCCCAATATTGAACCTTGAGGAACACCAAAAGTGGTTGGTATATAGTCAGATATTTCCTCCTCTATAATAACGGCCCGATTTCTACCAGAAAAATACGATTAAATGAAGATTGATACTGATGAGAAAAAATGAAATTATATTCGTAATTTAGTTTTATCTGGGTTTACTAGCTTTCGAAAAGTCTAGTTAAATAACTCTTAGCAGATGATTGCTACTTTTAAGAATGCAGATTTACAATTATCCCACTGCCTGAAACCTGATTGAATGGACGTAAAAAGTTTATTACTTTCCAAAATATTGTCATATGACTATGGGCAAAGATTTTAAGTGATTATAGCTCCAAGCCCCAATTGAACTCAAGAATATGCCCACTTCAAAACGAAAATAGGTCAGTTTACAGATTAAGAATAATTTTGTTGAATAAAATAAAAACAAACTTACTTACTTAATATATTTTTTCTTAATCTAAAACTAATTTAATGTTGACATACACTTTTCAATATTGGAATTTGTTTGAGCAACGTTAGGTTATTAAAAAAGGACTGCGATTTACCGAGTTTTTTTTTATTATGTCCATGCCAATTGACATACCTTGTTGACAAATAAAACGACACAACATATAAATGTATGTTTTCAAATATACTAGTACTCGTACGTCTAGTTCATTTCCTTAAGCCATAAATAATTCAATTCATAAGGTAAACTGAAACTCAAATAAAGTATGTATTCACATTTTGAAGTGAAGCCTTTTTGATTTGCTAAGTTTAATTGCATTTAAATTAAAAACTTCTTATAACAACGAAAATCTTAAATTTAATTTTAATCTACTTTGTAGAGCAAATAATGCTTACGTGTGTAGGTTGTATAAAATTTCAAAGTTTTAATCAAAACTAAAATAATATATATGTAAATATAAAGATAAAGAAGTTAGAGAATGTATCTTTTAAGTCTAAACGAATGCATAAATATGTTCAAAATTAGTACCCAACATTTTTAAGTAATTCTCTAGAAAAAGAGTGAAACCCAATTTTTGTCTTAGACCAAATAGAATGGATTTTGTCTTCCCGAAACATCTTTTATGATTTTGGGCTAAACTTCATATCTGCATTGTTTTCGGTTTCGGCTGTAAATTCACATATTGAAAACATGATTTTAAGAGTTTTGTTAAAATATATCCCCATGTTTCTCGCTTGTTTATCCTTGTGCCAAAGAAATTCAGATTGTTTGGAGCAAACTTCAATGTATCAACATCAAGTTCAAAAACAACATCAAATATGATAACAACATCTAGTTACTGAAGAGACTTTATTGGAAAGAAACGATTTCGGAAACAATCGTCATCAACAACCTAGAAGTAACATCAACAAAGGATAAAGTCCATACGAGTATAAGCGGTCGTCAGTTACTTCGTGGAAACTACACACTACTACCCCCTGTAGATCCAGCTTTCCTGAAGTAAGCAATGGTATTCATTTAACAGACTTTTCAATTTAACATGGAAGAAATAAGATCTGAGGACAATAATCCAACAAGTGAATCAGTGGATAATCAATAACTATGCAGTCTAGAGGAGATATCAGAAATCATTGGCAGCCAAAATTTCAGCTGAACCAACTGGATTCTCTAACTTCATTCTTAAAAGGCAGTGATGAGCTTTCTAACAATCGTTTTAATCAAATGCATCAACTGCATCATCAGTTTTATCATTTATAGATTTTGAACAAGTTTAGAATAGCATCTACGGACTTATCGGGTTCTATAGTAAATGGAGTATCCTAATCAACACATCTATATCAGAACATTTTTGTTCAAGAAACTCCTAACGGTCAAACACAGTTGAGCAACCTGATTCTAAAACTCTCAAACGGATCGATAATAACAGGCAAAAGCGACATGGGACTTTCATCATCTACACTCATTGATGAGATGAATCAACATATAAGCAGTGACTCCAGTAATACATTACATCGTAAGAATTTGGTGAAAAATCTCCAAGGCCAAAATGAAGGAGCTTCAAGAATTTATGACAAAATATGAAGAATTTGCACTATACTTTACTTAATCTATATTTATTTAAGTGGAGTTTTCAGCAGCTACTAAATGGATATCATGTATAGCGAGTAATAGGCCAAGAAAATAACCTTCTTGCAGTAAATGAGAATCTAGTTCTATGACATAGTTTTGAAGAGGGGTATGCTAAGCTATACAAAAAATTTAAAACGACAAGGGTGCAAGGTTCTACTAGATTCAGATGAATCACCAGCTCTTAAAACAATGGACAAAAATATAATCGGAGAGTGCATAAATTAAATCATCAAATAAATCGAAGAAACCATAACCAAAAACTAACCTACATACTAGCTCCATAGCTCTCACCTATGTACATAGAAAAAAGACGATCTTTTGTTCTGCTATCGTGGTAAATCTGTCCTAATCATCGCATGTTAGATCCTATCCAATTTACTGTGTGAACGTGATTCGCCTACTAAAGTTATTTAATCGTCAAAGCACAACTCCTCTGAACTATTTCATGCCCAGAATTTTATAGCAATAATAGTGCGTAGAATAAGGTTTAACATGGAAGGACCTTATTCAACAGATTTGTGAACATACAAAGGAATGCCTACGATATCGACATCGACAATTGCCGTTACAGAGTCTCTTTACATTGAAGATCAGACGAAACTTTTGATCTTGAAGTACACGATAAAATGGGCAAGAATTTTAAGGGCAAATCGTCACAATTGATAGAAACAAATGTGAGGAAGTTAAAAATTATATCTAGCCAGAAATTAGCATTAAATCCATGAACGATCACCATAGTGGAGATTCGACGAAGAATTAAAAACTAAAAATATAGTTCAAAATTCAAAACATGTAAGACAAACTGCAAGCTATACAAAACACACAAAATTTATAAACTACATTCCACCATAACTGGTTCTTTGGTCATAGAAAATTAATCGCAAATAAGTTAAGATAACATTCCATTTCAATGTCAATACTAAATTTCTACCAAAATAACGTTTCTTGAAGAAATGAAAACGAGTTCTAAGCCCCTAGACCTTATAATTAAATTTATTGAAGTTCAACCTCAAACTGTGATTCAAATCGGAGTCCTTATAATTTCGATCTTGGTGAATAAATAAGTTAGATCTCAATTACGTTCTGATTTTTCATTAAGCCAAGTCTTAAGCCCCTTTTAGACGATCAGTTGTTCCTTCAGTTATCAGTTCAATTAAAAAAGGCAGTGTATTTAGACGTCAGGCCAGTGTTCAGTTGAGCTTTCATTTTACTTGTGAGCAGTCGAAAATCAGAGGAAATAGATTGCGTAATGGACGATGAAAGCCTTATTGCAATAGCTATAGTTTTGTCGCTTAATAAATCACCGCAAACTAAAATTGAAATGACGACTGAACTGACAACTGAACTGAAAAGTATTTACACATCAGTTTAACTAATAACTGAACTGAAAACTTATGGAAATTTCATCAGTTTCAGTCTCAGTTAAACGCTTCAGTTTTTTATTTAGACATCAGTTTAACTGATAGCTCAACTGAAACTGAAAAAGGGGCTTTAGGGGTTAAAACTTTGTCAAGAAATCGGGCGCGAATTTGTAAAATTATTTATATCATAAAGATTGTTATTTAAAGTCTACGAATATGTCAAATAATTTTTTCGTAAGTTCAATTGTTAGCGACTTAAAACATTTTAACGTACGCCAAGGTTTCTTAAGAGTTGTCCAGACTAAAAATAAGAAAACATTTGTGAAAGATTACAGAAACATTAAAAGCGTTTTAGGAAACTGAAAAAAAAACATTTCTGAAACGTTTCATAAATGTTTCTGAAATGTTTATTTTGGTCTGGACGTTTCGCGAAACATTTTTTAAAGGTTTTTTCTTTCTCATTCTGAATGAGAAACTTTCTCTGTTTCTCAAACACAAGTTTCTTTTTAAAAATGCAATAAAATGAACAAAATTAAAATTTGTCCATGTATGTATTTTGGCTTTAGCCGTGTTTTTTTCGCAAGTCCATATAGATTTTTTTTCCAAATAGCTGGAACTGTGTACGCTATGACATTTGTCAGCTGTATTGAGATTGACGACTAGCATCAACCAGCATCCAAAAACGTCACTTTTGACTTCTCTGAACAAATTATCGATAACATATAGATAATATTATTTTGGCATCACCGTTTTTATCGGGTCTTAGATTATGTCTCGAAAATAATCTAGTCTTAGCTAACTCTGTATAGATTTAAGTAGTTGTTGCATTTGCATGTAAAGCGCTTAGTCCCGATGTCGTTTTTTTCTACAATTCTATATGGGTTTGCGAAAAAACACGCCTTTTATTAGTAAGAGCAAACATTCCAATTAATTATGGAACACAGCGTCGTTCAAGTGGGTGCCTCGGCTGGCTTCGCAGTAGCGCATTCTTTCACTCCAATTTGCAAAGACCTTGTTTTTTGGTTTCGGGCTGTTGATGGATATTGGCCTTAAGTCCTTAAATCGTTTTCGGATTGTTGGCATGAAATTGCACAGTGGGCCAAAATTGGCCATTTTTTGATATTAATTATTTTATAATATAAAAATGTTGCTATGATGGTTGTTTTAGCATTACTACATCAAGTACAATGTATCATTTTGACTGTTGTATTACATCAATTCTGTTTCATAGGTATTTTCGATTGTCAGTTGTAGTACATCAGTGTAGATACTCGTATGCATAATTTACTGGAATTATTGGAAAAATGTATGATTCTGTTTCACAGCTTTTTGAGCTACATTGTTGTAATACAACTTACAGTAAATTCTTGCTACATTGATACAATATAATTTTTATATTGAGGGCTCACAGCTGTACCGAACCAAGTCATTTTAAAGAAATCCAAAACTAACGCCAGGATTTCCGCAAAATTGAGCTCTATTTAGAGCTGTAATGAAATTTTGGCGTTGGTTTGATTGATGAGTTACTATTTTTTCAGTTGTACGGTCCAAGAGTTTTTGCATAGGAAGTTGGGCATCAATTTCAGTGATTTGTACGTTCCGTGGATAGTAATTTTGGAAATATATTTTTTGCATTACCTTTTATGACATTGTACTGCAGTGGAAACAATTTATCATCATTGATAAAAGTTCTAAGGTAGACATTTTTTTGAACTTCTTATAACTTTGTAATTTGTTTAAAAACTCTGGAGATGATATTACTTCTTTGACCAAATCAGTTTCTTGTTTTTGACCGTTTTTGCAAAAACAAGCAGTTCAGGTGTTGGAACAGTACTTAATAACTCTGGAGTGCGCTTTCGTTTTGTGTGCTCAATACTATTGGCAAAATCAAGTGCAAGACGTCCAGCGGATGAAGATTATTTTTTGAACGAAAAATTTTCATCGAGTTAACTTTTTCAGAAGGAAAAAAGGTTTTTGATGTGTAAACATCTTTGCAGCCCTGGCGGTAGAGTAACTCAAAAACATGGGTAAAAATTTTAACGTTCCGTGCAGCCCCTTACGGTTACACGTTCCGCGTGGAAACTTACCATCCGGAAGATTGCCACTGTTGACATTGGGAATATTGCGTACTTACTACATCGTGTTCACATTGGAAACTTTAAGTACTGAAATCTCGATTTTAGTACTTTCCATTGCTAGCTAGAACTTAATATATTCACTCAGTACAATCGATTTATAAATCTCTGACAGAGGGAGTAAGATGAAGTATAGCAACCTAAGAAAAAAGTCTGAGGATTTAGCTCAGTGTAAACACCGCAGAAAAAAGATATCAAAAGCCTGATTACACGAGTCTTTTGTTCGTTTTTTGACATATTTGAAGTGAGGTAAAGAAATGAATGAAGCTACCTCTAAACTAAACCTAAACTGTCAAAAAAACGAAAGACGAAACAAACGATAAAAAGAATCGTATAATCAGGATTCCAAAGTCAAACTGAAGTATCATATTTTCGTGCACAATTATGGGCGGTCACATTCTCAAATATGTTTGGCAAGAACGGCATAATTGGCTTCATTTTGATAAAGTGAATGCTCCATTTAGTGGCTTGACAAACATGCTGGATGGATTTTAAAATATTTTTATAGACTTTGCAGACTTTGAATATAAAATTCAAGTAAATTTCCACATCTAAAATTTCATCTATGCTCTTAGTTGGTCCGCCATGTTCAAAATTCTAATGAGAAGTGAGTTTGACAGCATGTTTGACGAATGTGAATGCTCCTGTTTTTCATCCATCAAATATTCATCACGCCGTGCTTGTCAAACCAATTTGATAATGTGAACGCCTTTATTTATGCTCCGAGCAAATATTTGTAATATGACTGCTTTTAAACGATGCGATATCAATCTGCAATTTTTAAGCATGTTGGCGAGATGTGGTGGCGGGGTTAAACGCAATTGCTGAGGTTGAGAAATATGCAGAATTATAGTTCTTTCTTCTTTCTGGTTTAACTCCTTTTCGCTTGCACAAAGTTCACTTATAGTAAAAATCGCTGTGTTTAAAAGCCAAAAGAGAAACAGAGATTAAATACAGTTTCGTGTAAAAACAGTCTATTTCGTATCAGATAACATATATATTTTTTTGAATATAATTGTAAAATTGTAATGTCGTCTCAAAAAACATCTCAGCTTAAACATAAATCTAATACTACGTTTTCACCAAGAGATAATTATGGATTTAGGTGTAAGATTCGAATCTCGAAGATTTACCATACAAATTTATTTCGTAAATCTAGTAGATTATAAATAAATCTTGTGAAGATTTACATTGGATCAATTGTTCGAACTGACCTTATATCCATATCGTGCTAAGCTATCTCGATGATTTTTAATTTTTTGGCACAGATAAAACTTCCTTTCTCTTGCTTGCACTTTATAAGAAAAATTGAAATACCATTAGCATTTTTATAGATGTTGTCAAAGTTAATATTCTTTTTAATCTTTAAGTACGGTGAAAACACCACATAAATCTCTTGCCTTAAATCTCAGATTATCTTTTAGTGAAAACGTAGTATAACACTTCTTTTTTGTTCTAAGAGTAATTTTAAATTTGTTATGTGACTTGGGCTGCACAAACTTTTATTTTGTATGTATGTAGCAATCAACATCTAAGAACTTTTGGTATATAATATTTATTTTTGTTTGCTTGAGAAATAAATTTCGACTAGTTTTTATCTTGAGCATTGAAAATTTTGGTATTCAGAATATAAAAACAAGTTCCAAAGTGCAAAATGAGAAATAGTATTCAAAAAGATAAAGAGAAAGTAAAATTACGGGTTATTTCTAAAGTTTATATGTTAATTTATAATCTGACTGTAGTACACATTTTGCAAACTCTTGCTTGAATATCATGGCATAATCAAAATCAATTCCAAAGCTAGAAGGTATAAATGTTCGACGGAATAGATATTATGTATAATAGCATTTTTGATTGATTTTCGGGTTGGTCTGACAATATCCTTGAATTTTGTTTTTAATTAAGAATACTGTTAACTGTAATTTTAAATCCAAATCTATTACATAATTTTAAAAATAGAGCCACAAACAGTAAAAAGCAGTTGTAAGATTGTGTTGTAAAAATGTACATATCATGACTTGCAAATGGGTTGGGGTCAAAATACTGTATGGGTCATAATACTGTATTTAAAATACTGTATCTCAAAATACTGTATTTCAAAATACTGTATGTTTAAAATTCTGTATGATCAAAATACTGTAAGTCAAAATTATGTATTTCAATATTCTGGTTGGTCAAAATTCTCTATTTCAAAATAGTGTAAATAGGCTGAAAAATAAAAATCGTTTTGATAATGTAAAAAAGTGCACACTTTTTAAAAATCCCGTTTTTATAATCCCTTTTCTTATTACGACGTATAAACAGTGAGGTATGTAAGGGGGGCCATGCTGCTCCCCTGCAACCCCTCTGCTTGGGCACACTATAGGATTTGGGGTAGGTGCGAGTTTGAGTGTAAAATTCCTTAGCATTAAAAGAATCTGGAAAATAACCAACATAAAATCAATAAGATATTTGTTAAAGAGTTATCAAGATTGATTCTCATCGGCATATTTTTACAATTGTTTTGATTATAATCAACAATTGCCTAATTAATTGCACCAAACTAATTGATCTGTGAAAACTTTCGGGTGTACATGCTCATACAGCATTTTGAGATGAAAAATTTTGAGATACAGTATTATGAGATACAGTATTTTGATCATACAGTAGTTTGTACATATACAGTATTTTGAAATACAGTATTTCGAAATGCAGAATATTAACCATACAGTATTATGACCATGCAGTATCATATAGAATTTTGATCATACAGTATTTTAAAATACAGCATTTTGACCCGCGTCCCTTGCAAATTTCAGATGCCCAGTTTTTTGAGAAAGAAAAAAATATAGAAAAAAAAACAGAAATTTTCTTACTTTTCAAATTTTGTTGACATTATTTTAGAAAATCACAAAAAAATATTTGGGCTAAAGTCAAGCACTTTTATTTTTGGAATTTTATTATTATGATTTTCTTTAAGCTTGTCCTACTTTCAGACCTGCTTGACTTTTGCCCCAATAGAAGACAAGGAATAAAACGTAAAAGAAAGCCTGTACAAAATTCCTTATTTTCGTGTCAATTTTTTTTATACAAACATATTATTTTCTTCAGGTTTTAAGCTTTAAACGTAATATACATACCTTCATCTGGATGTGACATTTTTCTCGGTCTTTATTCTGATTTTATGGATGAAACTAAAGTCAGCTTTTTTAACACTTTTTAAATAAGCGATTCGCGCACCTTAAATATCAACTTTGATCGGCTATTTAACCTTCAATAATAGACATAAATAACAAAAATCACACTCTTCATATCAGATTAACAGTTAACTTTAAGGAAACAAACTTTACTATCCCGTTGCTTTAATTTGGCAAAGTGACATTTATATCACCACCATGTGTGGAGAGGTCCCACTGTGCATGGGTCCTTCACTCTCTGCCTTTGGTTCTTTACTTAAATACAACATTTTATTTAGCGTCACAATGTTCCTTAAAATTAAATTAATTTGTGTACGTTATTTAAGTTAAGCGACTGTATTCTGCCGTTGAAACTTTCTTTGGCATTAAATAATAAGGTCATTTTCAAGACTTTCAAACCTGAAGAAGTTATATTCGATTTCGTAAAAAACCACGCGCTCCATAACTCGACCCTCCCACAACAATTGCATAATTTATTCTTAGCATTTGGTCTGCCCTTTTACCTCAAAAATTTTGTCAGGTTAAAATGTAATAACCCGCTGTATATATGTATGTAATATATGTATCTGACCGAAGTACATATGCACCCAACCCATCTTTAAAAAAAAAATATTGTAGAAGTTCAAGTTAACTTTTAAATTTTTTAACAGACAACTAAATACAAGTTCATGTTATAAAAAATGCACAAGCGACGTGAGAAATATAAGCTTCAAAACATGCCTCAATTTTACAGGACACACGCATGCTATTGAAACTTTTAAAACTACACATTTTCATAATAACATATGAACCTATCTGTGTTTTAATATTAAAAAAAACAGTAAGGAGGTCAACTTGGGACTGAAGTCGATTCTTTTGTATTTAAAAACCAATTAAATACGAGCACATGTTATTGAACATACATTCATACATGGCCACATACATACGTATAATTAATTGTGTTCAAATTCAAATTGTCACCAAGCTCGTACCTATATTATGTACACGAGTAAGGGCTGAGTTTTACAAAGTTCCAAAGATTTTTTAATTTCAAAATACGACTTTTAAAATGGTCCCTATAACAAATACAATCTGTTTTAAACCATGGGGAATGGAATATATCTGTGGCCCTTTCTGCATATTAAAGGTTTCAAAGTGTATACAATCAAGGCCGGTTTTGAAACAAGGTGTTTTTAAAGCAAATCCCTTGACGACAACATGTAAAATCCCACATGTATAGGCAATATTTACATTTGAAAGGTTCTCCAGCAAATAAAATCAATAGTTGTTCGTGTGCCTATCTAGTATAGTCCATTCACTGCAATTACGCTTGTCTGCACTTAATATATGTTTGAGGGAGTATTTTAATATACATACGTATAATTCTAGGTCATATAAAATAATTTAACACAGATTCAACTGTTATAAGGTAAATAAGCCACAGTTAGGTAAATAACAAGGAATTTCCCTGTTTAACAATACCTTCCTAAGCTAACGGTTCAACACCACGATGATGCAGATAACATGAATGTTTCATATTTCAAGAACTTTAATTATAATTGCCTCAAGCGTAATTACATATGAGCTCGTCAATTAACCAATCGCGATTAGGAAATGTGAAATGGCAGCCATCTTTTATAGAGATTAGGTGCATTTATATAGGTTTATTTTTCGATCGTACTGGTGTTTAAGAGATTAAAATTTTTATAAAAATCCATTCGAATTACAAAAATATTATTTCTAGAAATCTAGCCTTTTCTACTGAACAGAGGCAAATATTGAAGAGTATGGGAAATGGGCTAAACAGTCAATCAGGGAAAGACCAAGTGCAGGTATATTCTTACTTACTTACTTAAAGTGGCGCTACATTCCTGAGTTTACCAGAGCCTCAACCAACAATTTTCTCCAGCTAGCTCATTTCCTAGCTAGCTGTCTCCAGTTTCGAACGTCAAGTTGGTTGAGGTCATCTCCCACTTGTGTGCGTTATATCTGAGTCGCGGTCTTCATTCTTCACATTTTCTGGGACGGATCTTTTGTTCCATTCACTCTAAGTAACCAAGCCATCTCAGTCGTCGGACTTTAACTCCTTTGACTAGGTTAGTTTCGCGGTAAAGACCATATAGTTTATGGTTATATCTTCCCCTCCACTCCCCATTGATGCAGACGGAACATAAGATCATTGGAGAATTTTCCTCTTGAACCATCCTAAAGCATTCTCATCCACTTTCGACAAGGTCCATGTCTCTGCACCATACATAAGGACCAGATGATGGGAGTTTTATAAAGTGACACTTTAGTTGCTCGATAGTGGGCTTTGCTACTCAATAGCCTTCCTAATCCAAACAAGCAGCGGCGTATCCGAGTAATTGGACGGACTTTTGAAAGATTATGCCAGTCGTGTTGATGCGTGAGTTTTGCACTATTCTTTCAAGAACGATGTTGATGAAGTCGCACGATAGAGCATCGCACTGCCTTAAATCTTTTTTGACATCAAATAATGGAGCAGCATGCGTTCTCCATCATCTATCTACACAAATGGATAAATTTGTTAGGGATGCCAAAGTTAGACTTTGCTCTTTATAGTTCGTACCTATAGATGCTATCAGACGCGGCTTTGAAATCGATGAAAAGGTGATAGGTGTCGATTTGAAGATCCTGGGTTTTTTGCAAGATCTGCTGTAATGTGAATATTTGATCGATGGTGGACTTTACTGGTCTAAAGCCGTACTGATATGGACCTATCAGGTTGTTGACGAAACACTTCAGACGTTCACATAATGCGGCAGAAAAGATCTTGTAGGCGATGTTGAGTACAGAAGATCTCCTTTTTTGAGGATCGGACAGACAATGCTGAGGTTCCATTCATGGGCCATGCTTTCTTCCGACCATATTTTGCAGATGAGCTGGTGCATTCTTCGAACCAAGTCATCAGCTGCCGATTTGAACAGTTTGGCACAGAGACCGTCTGTCTGTTTCAGTCGCTTCGTTGGACTTAAGATTCGATAGCCACCTTCACTTCGTCCAGGTCAGGTGGGTATTGTTGGTCTACATCGCCTAAGTCGAGCCCAGCCAAGTTCTGGCACTACACCCTTTTTACAGGAACAAACTCAGGCGACTTTTGACCCCTCCCTATCTTCAGTACCAATGAAGTCAGAAACTTGAAATTCCGAATATTTGCTAAGCTAGTCAAGCACAGGCGCCTCACCAAATTTCAGTTTTTTATTATAAGCGGTTCCTGAGATATAAGGCCTCAAAAATCACAAACAAACAGATCATCAAAATTATGGAGCACTTCCCGACATCGTAGAATCTTGTAATTTTGCACAACTGTAGGTCTTGTCATGCAAGCAGAGGAAAAAATCGAAAATTTGAAATTTTCCATTCAGGGGGCGTGGTATCCGCCCACTTTCTCCGAATTTTGGAGCACTTCCCGACATCGTATTATGGAGCACTTCCGACTGCTGTAAGACGATGAAATTTGGTGAACCGGTAGGGCTTATATTGCATATGAAGAACCAAAAATAAACACCAAGGTTTTCCTTTTAGGGGGCGTGGTATCCGCCCACTTTCTCCAAATTGGTGTTGGTTGAATGGAGCACTTCCGACTACTGCAAAACGATGAAATTTAGTAAAGTGGTAGGAAGAATAAAAATCGAGGTTTTCCATTCAGGGGGCGTGGTATCCGCCCACTTTCTCCAAATTGGTGTTGGTTGAATGGAGCACTTCCAAGTGCTGTAAAACGATGAAATTTGGTAAAGTGGTAGGACTTAAATTGCATACAAAGAAAAAAATATAAAATTTGAAGTTTTCCATTAAGGGGCGTGGTATCCGCCCACTTCCCCAGAACTGATGTAAATTATACATAGCGCACTTCCGATTGCAGTAGAGCAAATTGCATATAAAGGAACAAAAATAAAAATTGGGGTTCTCCATTCGGGGGGCGTGGTATCCACCCACTTTCTGAGAAAATGTTTAATTTATATGGAGCACTTCTGATTGCCGTAATTAGGGTAGGTATGTTAGCGTTAGGTATCTTGCCAGGACAAGAAGAAATAATTGAAGCGCAAATCAAAACAACCAATAACAAAAAGAAAATATACCAAAAGAAATAGGAAGCTTTAAACTAAGTTGAGTACACCCTTCTATCTTTCCGTATCTTTCGAGATTTTGACATGGCAAAATATTAAAATCTTTGCAAAAAGGAGTGAGATCAGACCAAAAACATAAATGTTAAAAAAAGAGCCAAGTTCTTCTATACAAAAACCTTTGTGTAACAAGTCAGCCGTGAAAAGTACTGAGATCTAAAAGTACGCCAAGTTCTTACTTCATGAAGGTTTAATACCGAATATTTAAAGTAGACTAATATTGTAACAGCTACAATGTAATAGGGAAATTTTATTATTTAATGATTACTGACTAAAATTTGATTGGCTTACTTGACAAGTTTTTTTTTATGCCCAATTCGAAAGGTTTTAAAAGCTTGACCAGTAAAGCCATCAAATTTTAGTTTTTTCATTGGGAAGACGGCAATAGAGACATAATTTTAGTCTATCTACTTTATCATCAGTTTCCGTCGGGGTAAAAATGGATAGAATAATCTTCCAAGAAACTCATATCGTCCCAGAAAGATCGGTTAAAGGTATGGTGACTTGAATGTTTTTGCCAAACTGCAGTTTTGGAATATCGTTATCGATGTGACTTGGATGTGATCCGATTGAGTTCAGAATGATAAAACGGAGAATTTCATTATTGATCCATTGTGAAGAAGCTTTTAGGTGTGTGGCTGTGCACAACACCGTCTGTTTGCTGAAAATGTCGAGGGGTCGTACGTCGTAGATGGAACAGAACGTCTAGTGCGGTAGAGAGTAGTGCTCTGCTTATGCACATGCAAGATGATCGTTGGGCTTTACTTAGTTTGTCAGGATTTCCAGCTTTTTCTAGAGCAGTCCACCATACTTCAGTGAGTTATGCGGGGTTGAAGGTCCCATTTATTCCCAATATCTCTTTTACATTAGAAAAGTGCTACTGGGGCTTTTTTGAGTGTTTCTTGTATATTAGGTTTCCAGCTTAATTTTTAATTTGAAATAATTCCAAAATATTTTGCTACGTCTGAAAAAGCTATTGGAATACCTTTAAGGGGATCTTCATGATGAATTTTGTACTTCGTAATGAATCCTAGTGAATAGGACAAGTTCCGTTTTGTGAGGGTTAACTCCCAGGTTATACCACTCTGTCCAGTTTATTATCTTCTTTAAAGTGTTTTGTAGTAATTCTTTTAAGATGTTAGGGTACTTTCCTGTTGTGGGTATAGCAATATCGTCTGCATATGCTTCCAGGCATATCATAGCTCAATAACTACCAAGTTCCAAAGAGGGGCAGAAGAAACACCACCCTGCGGTGTACATCTACAGACAGATCTTCTAGCAGAAAAGCCTCCCAGTTTTAAATTGATAACCCTGCTAGTCAAAATTTGGTTAATCAGTCCACCAAGCAATCCATCTATCTTCAGATATGACAGTTCAGATGCAATTGCCATTGTACCATAGGGTACTCTTTAAGGTGGAGGGAATATTAGATAGTTCGTATTACCGAGTGTAAAGCAGTATCTACCGATCTTTCCTTGCAATAACCATGTTGAGCAGTAAACAGATTCTCGTATCGATGCTTGCACGTAAATGAATATCAATCAATCGTTCAAGAGTTTTTGCAAGGACTAATACGTCTGAGATCTTTCGGGTTTACTTGGGAAATTTTACCGTTTTTGAGTATGAAAACAATTTAAACCTATAGTGTAAGTTGTTCTTTATCGCGCCAAGTGTTGAACGATATGCAGAAGCTGGGAGCTGATAAAGGGCTCTCCCGAAAAAAAATTCTTCGATCTATATTTTTTCCTGTATGTATTCGATAAGTGTGAATGAAGTAGAAGATACAACCGCGAACTCTATGAGTATTACCAGGGGAGTCCTCTACTTCCAGCCCCAGATTCAAAGCGACAAGGAAGACCGAAACTCAGGTTATAAGACCAAGCCATTGCGAATGTCAAAGCACTTGACCTAGATGACTGGAAGCATCGCGCTCGGGATCATGGAAGATTAAATGCAGTCATGTTTCAAACAGTGACACTTCATGATTCAACAGCCAGCTATTTAAGCTATTAAATAAAATCTCCTAAAAGTAATACGAGGAATTTTCTGAATATTTCGCATTAGTTATAGCCAGGAAAAAGTTAAACATCAACCTTAAATACAGGTTGGTTTATTGCTGATACAAAATTGTACTCGTATTTCAGTAAATTATTTTTGAAATTTATCTTTTTATTAATCTTAAGACTGCCTTAATAAGATCTTTGTTTACATCTGTTATATGAGTCATTTCAGATTCAGATGTTTTGAAACGTGAACCAATGAAAGGAAAACAAGTTTCAACCGCGACAGGTGTTTTAAAATAAATCAAATTAAAATGAATGCACACGTGTTTAAGTGGACCTTTCTTAACATAGAAAAACAGGTTGTCAATGCAATAATTAATTATAATCTCTTAAAATAAATTTCAACAAAAATTGCATATGTGCATAATATTAAATGTATTTGATATGTTCATACATTTACTTAAGTTTATGAGTTCAACGTGACACCTGAAAAGTATCTTCTTTTGTAATGACAGCAACCTACTCCATATATAAATTTGTTATATTTAAACGGGAATAAGATTTTGATAAAAGTTGACATAACGATGTTAGAGAGCACGAAAAAATTGGGTCCGACAATAAATTGCGTCTGTTTGTCTGTATGTCTGTACCTACAACCAAAACTACTTGAGCTATTTTAATAAAACTTGATACTTAAGAGTCTTCGGTTATTCTCTCTAGAGGAAAAATTGAATTTTTGTTTAAGCTCCAAGAATAACTGTATACAAAATCTAATTTAGTCAAAAACGGCTCTAATAGTTTGATAAAATTAAATATTCTATTCTGGGCATAGACTACATTTCGTTAAAAAAATGTTATTAACCGTACCTGTCATAGAACCGTTTTTTTGATTTTCAACTTTCTCTCATTAAACAGTTCTAACGATTCTGACTAAAATGTTTATGTGGGAACTCCTTTGGATTTCAAATAATACTGTATATAAAAATATTCGATAAAATATTTTTGGGTTTTGAAAAAAAAAATTCAATATTTTTTTTTTTTTGGAAAATTTTATTTTTGGAAATTATTTCCTAAAATCTATAACTAAACACTTAAAATTGGCATCCCAAATTTTTTGTAGAAAAATTTTAAAGAAATTTTTTATATAAAAAATGTATTAAGTTTTAAGGCGAGTTTTAAACTCATCATCATCATCATCATCGGCTCGACAACCGGGTTCCGGTCCTGGCCTCTTTCAACAAGTCTCTCCACCTATCCCGGTCTCTAGCCGACGCCATCCAGTTGCGCACCCCAAGGCTTCGGGCGTCCTGGTCTACGCCATCTCTCCAGCGCAAGCATGGTCTACCACGCTGTCGTCTACCATAGAATGTACCACAAAGAACTTTCCGAGCAGGTTCCTCTTCGCTCATGCGAGCTAGGTGCCCTGCCCACCGGAGTCTACCGAGCTTAATTTTTGTCACGATATCTGCTTCTAGGTAGATTGCGTACAGTTTATGATTGTACCGTCTCCGGAATCGTCCTTCCTCACATATGGGGCCAACAATTCTCCTTAAGACTTTTCTCTCGAACGCAGCTAAGAGGTCGGAGTGCCTTTTGCTAAGCACCCAAGTCTCGGATCCATATGTGAGTACTGGCAGGACCATGGTCCTATACAGCAGCAGTTTTGAAGTTATGGTGAGATTTCTGGATTTGAAGAGCTTTGACAGACTATAGTAGGCTCTGTTGGATTTGAGAAGCCGCCCGCGTATTTCTTCTTCTATATTGTTATCGGCTGCTACTATTGACCCAAGGTATTTAAAGGATTGCACCACTTCAAATTCGTGCTCCGCTACCTTGATTGTTTGACCAACTGTTCCTCTCGCATTCGACGCCACCATGTACTTTGTTTTACCTTCACTAATGTGCAGCCCCAGATTTTGTGCCGCCTGCTCGATCTGGATGAAGGAATCGTGTACAGCTTGTTCGGTTCTTCCGATGATGTCAATGTCGTCTGCGTAAGCCAGTAACTGGCTGGACCTGTTGACGATGGTCCCTCTTGTTGCCGTGCCAGAGTCACGGATTGCTTTCTCCAACGCCAGGTTGAAGAGGAGGCAGGCCAAACCGTCCCCTTGTCGGAGTCCATTAAAGATGTTGATTGGTCTGGATAGCAATCCGGCTATTTTTACTTGGCTTGTTACGTTGGTCATGGTCAACCTACATAGTCGTGTCAATTTATTTGGGATGCCGAACTCTCTCATGGCTTTGTAAAGTTCTACCCTGGCTATGCTATCATAGGCGGCCTTAAAGTCTATAAACAGATGGTATGTTGGGATGTTAAATTCTAGACATTTTTCCATCGCCTGCCTAAGGGTAAAGATCTGATCAGTTGTTGATTTGCCTGGAATGAAACCACACTGATATTGTCCGATGACGGTTTTAGCGTATGGGGTTATCCGGTCTTGTAGGATAGAGGAGAATATCTTATAGGCGGTACTCAACAACGTGATACCTCTATAATTGCTGCACGTTGTGACATCTCCCTTCTTATGTATGGGGCATATTATGCCTTTTCGCCAGTCTTCTGGCATTTCTTCCTGCTCCCATACGTGCACTATAATATCATGAATTGCTTGACGTAAGGCTGGCCCGCCGTGATGAAATAATTCGGCTGGTATGCCATCGGCTCCCGGGGATTTGTTCTGTTTAAGCCGGCCTATAGCCTTCTCAACCTCTTCTATGCTTGGTGGCGGCAACATAGGGTATTCTTCTTGAAGTAGTGGAGCCTCCTCTTCTGTAGTGAGCTGACCATTTAGCAATTCATTAAAGTACACTTCCCATCGCTCCAGTATGCTTTCAGGATCGGTGATCAGATTTCCCTCTCCGTCCTTGCAGTATGTGCAGCGTGGTGTGTACTGCGTCATGTTTCGGACGGATTGGTAGAACTTCCGCGCCTGGTGCGGACCTCGCTCTCGGCTATTTTCTATTTCACAGATTAGGTTCTTCTCCCAGGCTGATTTTTTTTGTCTGTGTAGCCGTTTTTCTATTCTTCTGAGCTCTTTATATTCCTCTTCGCGTGCCCGCGTTCTATCAGATTGTTGCATTGCTCGGTACGCAACATTCTTACGTTCAGTCGCTAGCTTACATTCATCATCAAACCAGTCGTTCCGATTTTTACGACTGCTGCCTAAGATGGAGTTGGCAGTACTAATGACAATATTCTTAAGGCGTGTCCAGTTCTCATTTACGCCCAGCATACTGGCTCCAGGACTTACTCTCCCTAAATCAAGTGATTCTAGGGCGAGTCCTAACGCATTACCAAAGGTGTTACTGGTGTTTTCATTGCGCAGGGCAGCCGTGTTGATTCGAACCTGATCGGCGGATGCAATGCGTCTTCGCAAGGCAATCCGCCCTCGGAAAACCATACCAACAAGATAGTGATCCGAGTCGATATTGGCACCTCGGTACGTTCGTACCGTCATCAAGTTCGAGTAGTGGCGACGGTCTATCAACACGTGGTCTATTTGGTTACGAGTGACTCCATCAGGTGATACCCAGGTGGCTTTGTAGATATCTTTACGCGGGAACCTGGTACTCGCAACGACCATGTTTTTCGATGCTGCCAATTCTAAGACTCGAAGTCCATTGTCATTAGTGTTCTCATGCAAACTATGGGTGCCTGCGTAATGCCTGAATACCGGCTCCCGACCTATTTTTGCGTTCAAATCCCCAAGGATGATTTTAACATCATACCTTGGGCAGGCATTGAGGGCCCTCTCGACTTGTTCGTAGTAAGTCTCTTTTTCTTCGTCTGAGGACTCCTCCGTAGGTCCGTGAACGTTAATGAGGCTGATGTTCGTAAATTTGCCTCGCACGCGAAGGGTGCATAGCCTTTCGCTTATAGCGTTAAAGCCGATGATGGTAGACTTCATTTTTTCGCTGACTAGGAAGCCTACCCCGAGCACATGGTGTTTTGTATGACAGCTGTAGTATATGTCATATTCCTTCTTCTGTAGAACACCATTCCCTGTCCATCTGATTTCTTGAAGAGCTGTTATGTCAGCTTTATATTTTGACAGGGCATCGGCTAGCTGCTGAGCAGCTCGAGCTCTATAGAGCGATCGTACGTTCCATAAGAAAATTCGTAAATCGTTTTTCCTTTTTCTTTGCGTGGGTTGTCGTCGTGAGATCAGTCCGTTTCCGAGGCTTGTTGTCGGTCTCGTAATTCATTAAGTTTTACGGGACAGGGAATTAACCTGTCGCCAACCTGAGGAACCAGCCTGATCATATTAGCCAAACCTTTTTAAAGGCTTGTTTCTAGCGGCCGCCACGGAGAGGCTATGATCAGACTTCCACCAGTCCCGAAAAGTTACGGCACGTGCATGTTTTCGTATGCTACATGTTATTCCCCCTATTCGTCTGATGGCTGACCGCCAAGTTTTAAACTCAGTTTGCGTAAATTCATACTTTTCAGACGTTCCATGTTTTATATTTATCTATAAACAATTTCTAAATTCCAAAGTATATTTACTTAAGAGCAAGTACGTGCGATCCAGTCATACATTTTATTATATATAACTTTGCATCAGTACATAATAATATTGAACTAAATAACATTTTCAAACATACTCTCATACAAGTAGACTGATATTATACATTATTTGAATGCCAAGGATAGTAACGTTTAGTGATTGAAGTCATCTGTTCTTTTTATTTAAAGTTAGAATAAAGCTCACGATTATGTTAATTAGGTTGCAAGAGCACATTCATAAATAAGTAAGTAGTTTCTATTGGTCCTACAACGATATCATGAAATTTCGAAAGTAAAAAGCTTGGAAAAAATATATAGAGGAATAATTTCAACTCACGAACTTGATCTTACAATTCAAGGCTCCAATAACCCACTTGACTTGGGTCTCTTGGATAGAATCCAAAAGAGAGCTTTAAAAATGAGATGTGATAGAAGTATAATAGAATCATTTGAATTGCTCGCCGCAATGTTTCCTGTCTTTCACCAATTTACCGTTATTTCTATAAACATCTTTCTAGTGAAATAGCCAGTTGCATTCTTCCCTTTAAACAATTTACCCATAATACTCGCGCTTCAGGGAATGCTCATCAGTTTGTACTTGAGTCCAACTTCAAGCTCAAAAAAACTGTAAAATTCAGAGATTCTTTCTTTAGCCGCACTACACGAATGTGAAATGCTTTACCCGGCCCTATATTTCTTTCCCATTGCGATATTCAGACATTCAAGACCATTGTGCACCGGTATCTCCTTTTGAATCCTTTCCATCTTTCTTAAAACGCTCGCACTGTATTCATTATATTAATGGTAGTCAAAATTCCTTAAGTGCGCGCAAAATATAAAAAAACTCAGGAAATATTGTCTTTGGCATTGAAGGCTTTAAATTTTATTACACTGTTACCACAAAGTCTGTAAAATATTGTTGCGAACAGAGCTTTATACTCCTACAGCGCAATCTTTTGGAAAATTTCATATCTACTTTATGGAAGAAACAAAAAGCTCTTTTCCAATGTCAAATGTATTTCCCCTTATTCCAACCATCTAGAACATTCCAAGACGAGAACCTTCGAAAATAACTAACCTGAGTATAAAAGGAGTGCTCGCGGTGAGCTCAGGACAATTGATTTTTGACTATGAAAATGTGCAAAAGGTTTGCTTATTGGATTGTGGAAAGTGTTATTAAACAAGTGTGATTTAAATAAAAGTATTTGAGTTGATTATAAATTGAGATTTATTGTTTTGATTTGGAAAGTGTAAAAAAAAGAGTAATAAGTTTTATTTAACGAACCTAGTAAAAATATTCATGTCTAATACAGAATTCGCAGAATTTTACTCCCGGTGAGTTGACTCGATTTGCATCCGCTGTAAAACTCAATTATGAAATTCGTCGGATGAAATACATTGTCGATTCCTAAAATTACCTTATCATTTATGAACTTTCGTATCGACACTGTCAGCTACAAACATTTATTCAACTGGCCCAGGTGATAATAGTATCGCTTTCGATCAACGAAATCAAGCATCGTTGAGTGTGGTTAGTACGAAAATGGTGGACGGTTCAAAACCAACCGTGTACTCTTTTTTTTTTTTTTTTTTTTAGATTTCTTGCTCTCTGGTTGCGTTGCTATTTGTGCGTTTTCTATTAAAATTTGTTAAACAAACACTTTAGCATTCAGTATGATAAGCTTTTGACTTACATTTTTGTACTCTCCATTGTTTATTTTCGTTTAATCAAAAATTCACTTCAGATTCGTCTCGAAATTGGTGCGAATGTAAAATGATAGAAATTGTATGAAGTGCGAATGGATTGCGAGTTCTGTAATACCATATAAGTTGAACAAAATGTCAGTGGTGCAGGGATTGTTACCGACATTCGTTCAACTTTCATTCGTCGGATTCAGTAATAGCAAAAGTTTGGAAATGAATTGAAACTGTCACTTAGCTCATTCGCCGAATTCTGTAATAGGGGTGATTACAATATTAAAAATTTGATTTCTTCACTGAATTTCTTAATTCAATTTGATTTGTTTTTATTTCAATTAAATTTTATTTATATTAAAAAAAAAATAGCTTCGTGCATAGTTGGAGAAAAAAATTCGTCGAATTTATATCTAAATACAAGCTGGCGCAATTTTGTTTTTGAATTACTTTTTTTACCAAAAAAATAATTTTGAGTGACAGAAATATTTATTTGGACTTTTACAGTTTTTTCTGTTAAGTGGAAAAGATTATATCCGTCAAGGGGCTGCCGCCCAGAAACGAAGATTTTGCTTATTGACGAAACCGCTAAAGCGGACATACGCCTCGTAGCTCATGATGATTTTCGACACAAAATGTTCCTCTTCGTTGTTGATATTGAGAATGGCTTGACAATAATTCCCACGCGACGCACGTGCGGTCAGCAGGCATTAACTGATGCACTGTTTGCACTCTGTACGGGAACATGTGCAAGTCTTTTAGTAGGGACCGTCTGGTGATGTTTCAATTGCGTGGCCCATCGTCTGGTTGATGTTTCTTCGTTCTCAGCAACATCGGCAGCAACAGCCGTGACATTCTCGGCCGAAGAACCAGTCCGGTGGCGACTATGCCCCGAATGGATAAGTAGCTAAGCACCGGACTGTTTGCCCAGTTGACGCGACACGATCAGGAAATTGACGTCGAAATTCACGCTGCACAAACTCCACCGATCAATTGTTGGTCAAAAAATCCACACAAATATTCCACGCTCTTGCGGAGTGTAGAGCTCTACTGCTTGTCCAGCTCACAAATGTCAAATATGATTGGCCTACTACTCCATTTGCCTTATATATCGATATACACAGATTTTCATAAAACATTTGATAAATTAAGTCTTAAATATGTACGATAATCGAAAAATAAGGTAAATAACAAAATATATAAGGGTATTCATGTAAGCGCGGAAAACCCTCGTAAACCTCGTAAACCAGATAATTTCATCTCCGCAGAAACGAGCTGTCAAAATTTGTATGGGAAAAAGTTTCTGCAAATCGCATAAAATTATCTCACAAATTTGCTGCGGAAAGTGCAGAAATAAACCTCGTAAACTAAAGAAGTATGGATTTTGACTTTTAATTTGACATTTCACAAAATATTTCCCACATTTACGCAAGTATTTCTTAGGGGGTGTTCATGAAAACATGCTGCGGAAAGTTATATATTTCTACAAAGCGGAAAATTATCTCGTTACATGAATACCCTTTATATGTCATATATTTGATATTTTTAGGGCGGTATTCACCGAACGCTCATAACTTAAGAGGCTCACAAATCCATTCACCAAGCAATAATATTGAATATTTATGAGCGCTCGTAAAAGTTATGAGTGCTCCTGATCACTCATAAGTTACGAGTGCTCTCTTCGAAAACTTGTTCGAAAACATTCGAAACAAACCGACTTTTTTTAAATTGCCACTGTCGGAATTTGATTTCTAAATTTAATTTGTATTATTTTTTTATTGCGGAATGTTCGGAAAGCTCAGAATTTTTAATGAAGAAAAAGGATTACGCTCAAAAATTTATAATTTATTTTATTTTTTTTAAGTGATGCCTTGCTCTGGGTCCGGTTGTGTAGTGTTGTTGAAGCTCTTGCTCTGTGCTGCGATCCTAAATTCCATGCGAAGCAGTTCGTATTTTTCGGTCACAACCACCGTTCATCAGGTGGTGATGATCACATGCTCTGTATACCAAAAGGTTGGCTTATGCGCGCAGGCTCTTTTCGGTTTCAACCTACGCTTACTCAGGTGGCGATGATGGTGTTCATCGTCATAATAGTGCTTGGCCTCTGCAACAGATGTCATTCGATTGGTGCTTCTAAGGTACTGTAGTTGCCCAAGAAAACTGTTGCTAAAGGCGATTTGCGTCTAAGCGGAGCTTCGTAGACCCCCCAAAGTTGACATCTTCTAACGTGATTTCTAGCTAACATAGGCATATTAGAGGACTAAAAATTGCATATTCGTGGTCTAGGGAGAGCCACCTTCCAGTCCATCGCATGAAACGAAAAACAAATTTTTATCTTTAAACGTAGACCCCTCAAAGTTGACATCTTCTAACGTGATTTCTGGCTAAACTAGGCATCTTAGAGGATTAAAAATTGTATATTCGTGGTCTAGGGAGTGCCACCAAAATTTCTGTTGCCCAAGAAAACTTTTACTACATCACCCTGCCTATTAAAATGTATGAAACTATCTCTTTTCCATTTTTTGGGCAATTCAAGACAAGAATTCCACTTTGCATTTCTGTGGTCTCCTCCTCAAAACTACCTGCAATTTTTCATTCCGCTTCATTGCCCTTGTGATTGGCGGCTCTTCTCCGCCAATTTTGTCGATGGCAAGCTTCTCGACGATCGACACTTTTCCCAGGTCGCCGATCAATTTGTAGATTAGTAGATTTTCGTTGTTCCGCGTACGACCAACAATGAAAAACGTACACAGAGCACAACACCGAAAGTCTAAAAGCAGCTTTATATCTCACATTTGACTTCTCGGGCTCTCGGCTGTCAATCTTGTTTGAATTTACAGTTTGAACATTCCTGGTTGAGAGAGAGAGGCTCTCATTTTCGAACTTCGAAAAAACACTTGTGAGAGGTTGGTGAATAGCACAAATAATTTCCAATTTATGAGCCTCTTAAACTTAGGAGCCATTTATGAGCCTTCGGTGAATACCGCCCTTAATATCATTATATTCAAACAAACAAGCAGACAGCAGTATTGCCATGTAATATTCTTAAGAGTAAAATTGTTAAGTTTGATGATATCTATTCAAACGAACAGCATTCGATTTTTCATCTTTTTTACATCATGTGTAAGATCGTACCTTAAATCGTAGGAGGTAAAATTCTGAAATTCTCCTTCGATTAAATGCTCACTCTGGTGTACCTCAGGAAAGTCATCTTAGCCCTTTTAATTATTCATTCTTATATTTGTTGTATGTGTTTTAGGTTTGTGTAAAAGCATTTTGTTACTCTTTCCTTATACAACTGTTATGTATTAGTGAATTATTAAAACAGATATTTATTCGCTTTTCTCTGAAGGGACCTCCTTGGACTAATTTTAACAACATTTAACCTTATATACATTGGATTCAGCTGTTGTAGCTTTCTTCACCAACTTTTAAATAGTAAATTGATGCTCCTGATTTGTTATGCCATTTTTATTTGGCAATCCGGAAGCCTTCTGGACTCCTCTGAAAGTATCTATTTGGAAAAAATGACAGTTTTGATTCTGAAAAGAAGAGAAATTTTCTTCTGGATTTGAAATCAGAATCAAAACCAGAAGCACTCACATATTCATATACTTAAATGTCAAACTCAACAGCTGTGATGTTTTGTATCCTAATTGTACGAAGTTTATCTTTCATCATGACTGTCCACATTTGATGTTTCACATATACAATGACAAAAAACTTCAGAATCAAGAAAAAGTGTTCAGCTGGGATTCTGGATAGGAGAGAGATTCCGGATTGCCAAATAAAAACGACAGTAGTCTATATTGGTATAAATTAACGCGGATGATCTCACTACCTATAGAAGATCTAAACTTCTAGACGTAGATTTGCAGAAACTTAACTACATCATGTTAAATTAGGTTAGCTTAGTTAAGTAGAAGCAGAAGTTGCAATCGGTGGTGATCAAATTGTGGCCCGCTGTGATATCACATGCATCTAAAGAAGCTTTTTCTGAATTTTTAAACCACTTTGTGCTGCTTAAAAACCGATTAGGGCTTTTTATTTTAGTATTTGCTGGATCACTTGAATCGTTGTAGTGGAAATCTCCCAGGTAGGTTTTACAGCTTCTGCAGGAATTTTTTGAATAGATGTTAAGTCGTGTGGCGTGCCTTATATATCTATTATGTTATGACACCTATTACGGAGTTATTTTTCAATCTTTTTTAAGATATGAAACACTTGAAAGCTTCTAATCCCGATCCAAATTGGTCAGATCTGTTTGTTGCCAAGCAGGTGGTGAAGTTATTCCACCTAAGGTAATCGTAAGCATTCCAATTTAAACACTCAAATTGCTTTTTACTGGGGCTGCACAGTCGTGATTGCTTATAATTGTTTTTTTATATTACATTCCTTCAATAACGACTTTTTACTAACGCATGCTATTATATGATAAGCCTTAATTGTAGGTTTACAGCTTATTCTAAGCCCACTTCAGCTAAATATGATTACAAAAATTAGGCACTTTTCAATTATCTGTATTTTACGTCAAATGAAACATTTTGATACAATCACTTAACACATCAGAGATATTTTATACGAGTAGCAGCTACAACCAACAAGCTTATTCCACCCAGGTCGGCCCCTTTACTGTTTCATATGTCGACTGAGGTTCTCTTCCACTCGCGAATGCCACCTAGATTAGGTTTAGTAATTAAGGTTAGATTATTGGACTGACAGTTGATCTTGTTACCGTAACACCGAGATCAATGTAGCCCGTTAAGGCTATTGATGAGTTTCAGTAAGCTATAGTTTGAAACGTCGGAGGGAACTTCTAAGTCATTGAAGATATGTCTGTCGTCACATAATCACCTGGCTGAGGAGAGGTAGACGCCTTTGAGAAATCATCCTCCACGGGGCCCATAGGAGCATGTGGCTTCTTGCAACATCTGGTAGATGAGTTTGAAAGGTCATTAGTGGTTGGTGTTTGTGTCAGCTTGGTTGGTCAGAATTGCTGAATAATAAAAAGGGGCTTTCGCTTCCCGCAAGAGGATTTTACCAATCTTAGGAAGGATGGCCTTTTCAACTCCCTGCAGCTCGTGTTCACCGTAGGAGTGCCGTGCCGATCGCTGGTGTATTATCCAGGTGTATGTCCTGGACATACAAATATCTTTTGACTGCAGTTCGAGGCGATTTCCAATCTCGTGATCGGCTGGTTGGTAGAGTTTAAGGCTGGTATTCACCGAGCGCTCTTAAACGGCTCTTAACTTTACGAGGCTCTTAACTTGAAATTTCTTTCGGGTATTCACCAACCACTTACAAGTGTTTTTCGAAGTTCGAAAATGAGAGCCACTCTCTCTTGTTCAGGCATACCCAAACTGTGAAATCAAACTGTTTTCGAACTTGAATGACAGCTGGCAGTGAGAATCCTTCGATCAATTTCGTATTTTGCTTGGGGAGCGTTGCTGGTGACGATGACTGGTTTTGGTTTTGCACTCACCGTCATTTGTTTAGTTCTCGAATTTTCGAACAAACTTTCGAAGAGAGCGCTCGTAAGTTTAGGGGTGGTCGGGACCACTCCTAACTTTTAAGAGCGCTCGTAGATCTTCACTAATATTGCTTGGTGAATAGGTTTATGAGCTTCTTAAGTTATGAGCCCTCGGTGAATACCAGCCTAAGAGTTTTCCAGCCATTTGTTAGCGTTAATAAATTTGAACAGCTGTTTGCTTGGAATGTCAGAGCGTTCCTTCAAGTCGTGTCTCCCTAGGAGCTTATTTTTCAGATGATATAGCGCAGGGCAGTGACACAGGAAGTGAGGAGTATCCTCATGTATCTTCTCGTCACCGCATTCTCTGCATAAGTCGTCCTTACTGAGTTTTAGTTTTTTCTTGTGGTTCTTGTTTTCCAGTTGGTTGTGTCCGGCGGTGATGCTCACGAGGAGAGATAGATACTTTTTACTAAGTCGGATGTTAATATCGGTCTTTTGTTTGTAGACACTAGGCCATAGTTTTCTAGTTATTTCACAGGTATTGAGCGAGCTTTATTATCTCTTGTTTATTGTAGCTGTGACTTTGCTCTCGATAACCTGTTTAATATTACAGAGTGGGATCTAAACTGTTGTGTCTGTCTGATTACGATGAAGTTCCAATCCTATTCTTACCAACTCGTCACCGCTTTTATAACCTGGGACACCACTGTGATCAGGAACCCAACAGAGTGTCTTATGTTGTGCTATATGTGTATACCATGAACCCTTAGGTTTTCGTGACAGCAAGTTATAAGCTCCGATTTGATTTCAATGGCAGAAATCGCTTTTATTGCCGCTTGGCTATCAAAGAAAAAGGTGATATCAGTTTGTGATATTGCCATCATTGAGACTTGTCTATCAGCTATCGTTACTTTCAAAACCTATGGAATTGTGTCCACCAGTTTGCCTAAGATGCAGTGGGTTATTGGCTGCCAGCGGGTGACATCTAAGTCACGATTTTCACCTGTAGGACGGTAATTTGGAGTTGGACTCAAATATTTTACGGGTCAGTGCATTGATGTCAATTTGCCTTATTTGGACTATCCACCTTATTCTTCCTCTAATTTTTGCCACTACTGTCTCAATACTGACAAAAACGCATCACAGATAATATACTTTGTTCCTTTGATTATGTCAATATCGACGGCGTATGCCAGTAGTTGCACGGGTCTTTGAAAGATTCTTAAAGAACATTGTTAAAAAAGTCGCATTCGAATGGCAGTGCACTGAATCAACCTTCTCTTGGTATCGGTGAGCTCTTTGCTGACCTTGGGTAGTGTTAGACCTCCATCATTATCCTGCATAATAGAGGAATACAGAATCGATGCCAAAACAAAGATGTTGCTCTTGTCTGTAACGTGTTTAAAAAGGTGCTGTCAAACGCGGATGTGATATCGCTGAAATTACTGGGGTCGAATTTTCTGGCATAAATGAACTTCGAAATTAGGTTGTTGATGATCTTGCAGGCGATGTTAATGGCACCGATTCCTGGGTCACTAGCGCAGTTCAGAGGGTCTGCTGATTTTCCAATCATCGTGCATCATAGCTTTCGACTTTATTCAACGGATTAGATAACGAGATAATATACCCAGTATTTCTTTACTGTAGCTTTGGTCAGAAGTTTCTGTTATTCATGGTTAATGTTATATTTTTATTTTGAATGCCGGTTGGCTGGACTTGGTGAACGCTAACCTTTCCAAACGGAATTTCTTGATTTGAGTCTATACTGTGACCCTAATTAAATAATAACAAATTCAATAGAACGCAATACCTACGAACAGAGGACTACTTTGTAATGTTTATGCAAATAATAAAGTTCGAAGTGTCTCTTGTGAATTTGCTTACTCAAGAAATTACTATTTCGCATGTTCTAAAGAATATTAATCTCATTCTCTCAAAATAGTTTCAATACTAAACACGATTTTTCATTGAGAATAATTGTCGATGTTAATCTGTTTTATGACATAGATACGATTAGGTATATATGTATATGTAGTTTCTGTTACGAAGCATACATTGGGCTTAAGCTTTAATACCAACAAAATTTCATTTAATAGTCCATAAATCAGGCCCTCTAACAATATAAATTCTATATTTCGTAAGTCAAAAAAGTTATTTTATTACCAAAAGCGTATATGTATATCGGTTTTTAATAAGGGCGGAGTCATTTTTACGAGAATATCATGGCTGTGGTTGCCGATGTCGCTGAGAACGGAACATCAACCAGACGCGCGCCAGGTCACGCAATTGGACATCACCAGACCGACCCCAGAGCGAATTTTAGTGAAAGGCTTACACAGTCATGTTCTCGTGCAAACAGTGCATCACTTAATGCCTCCTAACCGTCCATCGCGTATTTTGTACTATCAAGCCATTCTCAATCTCAACAACGAAGAGGGCGATTTTATGTCGAAAATGGTCAATAAGCTAAATCTTTGTTTCTGGGCACTGAAAATCCGCTGTGATGCACGAAGAGCCATTATATCCACTCAAACCTACGGTTGGCGCAGCGTTCACGCGGGAGCAGTGACTGGTCCGTATTTTTTTGAAGACGCCATCGGCTATATGGTCACTGTAAATGTGGAAAGTCATGAAAAATGTGATAAAACGGGCTCAAATGTGTATCAATACTGGCAGCCACTTGACGGATATCATATTTTCCACTTGACAGAAAAAATTGTAAAAAAAATGTAAAAGAGTAACAAAATTGGATGATTAATTTCCTCCTCAGAAACTATATCAATTCCGAACAGTTGATTCAAACTTTCATTTGTATCAACTGTTCAGATTCGGCAGAAAATTATAGGTCCCTCCCTGCCATTGCTGCCAACAACATGCCCACAAGAATGTTTGAGATTTGAAAGTTAGAGTTAGGTTTTTTATAAGCCGTTGGCCTCTGATTTATTTAATTTCTGATTCTTTGTACATAACACATCTCAAGCATTTCAGAAGTGTACTGCCAATAGCATTTGTCTCGAATGTAAAATTTTAGCGTCCATCAAAATGTACTACTTTTCCTCAAATTTAATGTCCTGTGCCTCAATCGTTAACATATACTATTTTCTTTCCTAAATACCTTTTTTTTTCATTTTCCCATTTTTCCAGACTTCAAAAATTCTTTAAATGATCACACAATGGGGGAGCTCGATGTTGATAAAAAAAAAAACTTTATTGTTAAATTATATTTAAGACTTTCACTTGAAACTTTAAAAGCAACAAGATGCGACTCAGTTGTGCATTTTATTACTTGCTTGTCGAATATTGTATCTAGAAGTGCAATACCTTTCATGTTAATACATCTATTTTTAGCTCGAAGAAATAACAATTTGTCTGATTTATTTTTAATGTTTGTTTTTACGGGCAAGAACTGGAGGAAAAAAGGAAACAAGTCTATGACTTTAGAACAGATAATCGAGAATTTGCAATTACAAAAAATCCAATAACTGCAGATTGCAAATTCCTGCATATCACAATAACAGCGTATAATTGTCTAATTTAATGAAGAATTATAACAGAATGAAATATTCAAAAAAAAAACCTTTAGGAAAACGATCGTGGGGTGAGTTCACTTTAATGAATTTTTGAACTAAAGATCGATTAAGAAATAAATAAAAAAAACGAAGATGATGAGTATGAAATCAGAACGATTCGTTAGTTGCAAATTATTTGTGTGGGATGTACATAAACTGGGACGTGGTCATTGAGGTTATTGAAGAGTCATTCACCATCTCGACCAGGTTCCATAGAAACAACAGCTCAAGACTATAAGGTGGATATACATTGAAGTTACATATGGGAGTGGAGTATTACGTCAAAAATTATTTCGTAAATCATAACCTTGCCATATTTACAATTAATTTTGTTAATCTCACGATTTCTACTTGGCGAATTTTCATTTTGATTTAACCTTACTCGCCAAGTGGGGTGGCCGTTGCGCGATGGTTGTGTGCTCACCTGTCAACCTCATGATTACAGGTTCGATCCCTGCCGTCGTCTATGTCTTCTTTAATTCCATTAAAACTTTCTAAGCAAAATTGTCATCAATGGGTTGCTAGTTTACTCATTACATGTTGTTTAGGCATAACACTAACAACATGTGATTGAGTTAAGCTAGTATGCCCAACAATGATGAATACGAATAAAATAATGCGAATTAAAAGGGACATAGAAATAAGACACGGCATTTCTCCGCTTTAGTTCAGCCGCCATCCCTGGAGATAAAAAAAATCTGAGACACAAACCTTCAGTCTCAGAACATCGTGCCACACATCTTTCCTATCCTTCTTTCTCTTCCGTAACTTCACGCCCGCGCTGTGTTGAAACATTTGAAGGGTAATCATAATCCCTTGAGCGCGAGTAGATTATAAAAAAAAAAAAAAAAAAGTTATCAGCTCGCCAAACTAATATCGGAGTTTCTTAGTTCGCTTATTTTTATTTATTTTCAAGCTGAAACGAAACCAATTATGAACTAGTTTGTAAATTACAGAATGGAAAATCTGGAAAAGCTCCTAATCTATGGCTGTTTTCGAAAACGTCAAATCAATGTCAATTTGATCGTCAAATGATGGTAATTTTTTGACGCAAATATTGCTGTCGTCAAATATACAATTGTCATGCTTGCACAAAATCTATTTGATCAACGTCAGTGAATTCTCTTGCAAATGCATTTGACGTTTACGAACACGGTCAAAAATAAAATGCACGACTGGATCGCACGAACTTGCTCTTATGTAAAAGTACTTTGGAATTTAAGATACATTTTATAAATATAAAACATGGATTTAATGAGATAATAATGTTCAAATGCATAAAATTGCCGTCTGGTTTCCGGAAAAGTATGAATTTATGCAAATAAACCTTAAAAAATCGTTTTATTATTAAATAAATTTTTTATATAAGAAATTTCTCTAAAATTTTTCAAGAAAAAAATGGGGGATGCCAATTTTAAGTATTAAATAATATTGATTTTAGGAAATAATTTCAAAAAATAATCGTTCATAGGTTTTGAAGATATTGATTTAATTTTTTTTTTTTTAAACCCAATAAATATTTTTTCGAATATTTTTATATACAATATTATTCTAAACTTAAGGGGACTCCTGCTAAAAATTTTGGGTTAAAATCCTTAGAGCCGTTAATGAGAAAGTCGAAAATCAAAAAAACGGGTCTATGGCAGGTACCCCTTATAACATTTTGGCCCAAATTTTTTTTTGACCAAAATGTAGTCCATGTCCATAATATCACACTTCATTTTATTTATCAAAATCGTTAGAGCCGTTTTCGAGATAAATAAGATTTTGCATTACGGGTGTATGGGGGGTACCCTTAGTTTTGGAGCTAAAAATAAAATTTCAATTTCTCCTCTAGGGAATCACCGAATACCCTTAACTACCGAGATTGAAAGAAATAGGTCCAGTGGTTTAGGCTGCAGTGAGAGGTACAGACATACAGACACACTGAAACATGTTTCTTGTGTACTAAATTTTCCTTAAAATTTTTATAAAAAAAATTGATATGCAAATTGTTAGTATTTAATAAAATAAATTTTTAAACGTAATTTAAAAATTTAATCGTGTATCGGTTTTCAAGATATTGAATTTTCAAAAAAAAATTTGTATTATTTTTTTAAAAATCCAAAAACTATTTTTTCGAAAAAATTTTTAGTTTATATTTTTTCAAATGCAAGCATGTCCTACATAAAAATTTTGGTTAAAATCGTTAGAGCCGTTGGTGAGAAATTCGAAAATCAAAAAAACCGTTCTATGACAGGTACCCCTAATAACATTTCCCCCCAAATTTTTTTTTGACCAAAATATAGTCCATGTCCATAATATCACACTTAATTTTTTTTATCAAAATCGTTAGAGCCGTTTTCGAGATAAATAAGATTTTGCATTACGGGTGTATGGGGGGTACCGTTAGTTTTGGAGCTAAAAAAAAAATTTCAATTTCTCCTCTAGGGAATCACCGAAGACCCTTAACTACCGAGTTTGAAGAAAATACCTCCGGTAGTTTAGGCTGTAGTTCAAGGTACAGACATAGAGACATACAGACATACAGACATACAGACATACAGACAGACAGACGGAATTGTCGGACCCACTTTTTTCGTCTTCGCTATCATCGTAATGTCAACTTTGATCAAAATCTCGAGTTCGATTTTTTTTCCAAATGCAGAACTTGCCCTATAGTACCTATATCGCAAGTAAAAATTAAAAATGGATGCTAAAAATTTTTCAAAAATTGTGGTTGAGAATTGTTCGAAAAAATTAAACACCTACTATCACAAATAAAAATTTATAAAAAAAAAAGGCGATTTGGTTTAAACTCCAAAGTTCGGGTCGTAAAACTCCAAAGGTGCGTATGCCTAATTACATCAAAACAATCGAAAAGTTTTCGGATGAGGAATTCTTCGGTCATTTCAGAATGTCAGAGCAATTATTTCTTGTAAGTACAAACAAATGAAACGTTTCAATTCATAAAAAGTAACATACTTAATGAATACCTAATGCTAGGGATTGAAGGAAGAACTAAGCCCTTTATGGAAAAAGGCAAGAACAGGACGCCCAGGTACAGACTTAAAATAAATCCTATACATTACTCTTTGGGCTTTAAGTACGCAGATCGGGAAAAATTTTGTCTCCCATACATTTTTTTTCCTGGGACAAATTTTGTCTTGGATATTTTTCCGAGCAGAACGCAGTTCGCGCGCAAAATTCATACTTTTGTGCATTTCTGTACAAAATGTCTCCACTAAATTTTGCCAGGAAAAAGAATGATACAAGCATTATTTTGCGGGACAAATTTTGACAGCCGAAAGTGTTTTTTGTCAAAACTGGTTTTATGTAAAAGGTGCTGATGCTTGAAAGCATCAAGAGGAGGTTCCAAAAAGGTATAAATGACTTTTGTAAGACAACCCGTTCCAGAGATACACTACAAAACACATTTAATTAGATTTAATCTCTCCAAATTCAAACTTTTGCGCGAGATTTAGAAACGTTTTGTAGAGATCAAAATTGTAGAGATAAAATTTGTCTTGTCTCGATCTGCATACTAGGCTTAAGCAACAAAAATTCATACCGAGAAATTGAAGATTCTTTCAACAAATTTATCAACTGCGTTTTTCATATTTTAATTAAAACTTGTAAAACAATGTGTGCGTCTACTTTCAAAATTTGTGAGATGGCCAACTAAAAATGAATAAATTGATAATGTTGTGCACCAATTTAACTACTTTCACTTACACACACAAAAAACAGACAATCTAAACTCTTTTTTCTGAACTTCAATTATTTTTGTCGTCAACTCGATTTTTTGATGTTATCGAACATATGACTTAATCAAACTGCGTTATCGATAATAATGCTTTTGCATGAAAATTTCGTTTTGGGTTTTCGAACAGTTGACTTTAGCAGTTTGCGCTTAAGAACATTCTTCAAATGCATTTTTTATGCAGATGACGTTTTCGAAAACGGCCTATACTATTAAATAAAAGTGTTCTTTTGTTTATTTGTCAGCTTGGATGTATGTACATATATGACAGCAAAACTAATAAACACACAAAAAAATACTCAAAATAATACATTTATGAAAAATTTTACTAAACTGTTATTTTATAAGCCCCTTCGGAAAGTGAAATATTTCCTTAATATACTATACTGATAAAATTAAAAACATACTATACAAAAATCGTATGGAATCAATTTCAGGAATTCCATTTTTTATTGTTTTCTTATTTACGGTCATCTTAACGATAACAGCGCCAATGTTCATATTTGCCTTCCATTTAAGGTGCGCTTACACGTGTCTTTATAAGACCATGTTTAGATTGTGATTTTTCACTACGCCATCCATGACGATATTTTTGTCAATTAAATCCGTGAGGAGCTCTGTACCCTATTGAAACAGAGTCTAACGTGCATATTATTCATTCGATTCATCCAGATTAAAACCTAAATCCGGATGTAAATTATACGAATTCAATATAAATACATCCGGATTTAAGTTTTAATCTGGATGTAATAGTGAGTGAATAATATGGCGGTAAGTGTCTGTTTTCATATTCATTTTACTGAAAAGCGCATACAGTGCGACAGTTAGGTTTTATATCCGTAAAGAGATTCCACTCACCAAAATCTCCTCCCCGATTATGTTAGTTTTACCTTGTCGTGGTGAGGGGGCTTACGTCTATTTCTCCGGCTTGCTGGGTATTTAGACAACTAAGAAAACTCAATGTGACCAGATTGAGATAGTGTTCTCTTTTGTTCGATGTATTGGCCTAGTAATCTATGAAATTGAATTAATATATGATGTAAAGTAAGATTGCTAAGGATTATCGTCCAAATTTGCTGTTAGGCAAAAAAAGATACAATTTTGAAAGAAAAAGAACATCAGTTGTAGTTCAAGTTATGAGCTATATCCAAAAAAATCTAGTGCTATAGTTTCTGAGCAACGGATCCCTGGCTCTATTTATATAAATCTTGAACGATGTGATCACCATGTCACGGCCAAAACGTAAAGTAAAGTAATTGAGATAATATTCTCTTTTGCTCGACGTTTTGGTTTAACAATCTTGGAAATGTAATGTTAAAAATAAACGATCGTTGAGATCAAGAAGATTGCTTAGGTATATCTTTCCTAAAATACAGACTAATAAAAGGGTGCACACTCCTATAGTGGTGGGTTACTACTTCGATCGATTGCTGGGTGTGTGTATCTATCCTGGGGTTGACAGGCCCTGAGTTTTGCAGTAACTCATCTGTAAGTAACTTCACAGCAGCGAAGCTCCATGGAAGCTATATTCTGGCACCACGGGAGATAGTGCCCAGGAGTTAGAGATGGGTTGCGTAGTGCAACCTCTCTTTCTCAGACTATCTCCACCCCGATGAGTTTCACCTTGTCGTGGTTGGGTGGCTTACGTCTTTTTCTTCGGCTTGCTGGAGATTTAGACAACAAAGAAAACTCAATAAAGACCTTAAGTGTCACGGTCATACATAATTTAAAGCGATCGAGAAATCTCTTTTGCTCGATGTATGCATAGCAATCCATGGAATTGACGTAATAAAAATAAAATAAGATTGCTAAATAATAAAGATACAATTTTGAAAGCAAAAGGACATCAGTTGTAGTTCAAGCTATGTCCGAAAAAATTATGGTGCTATATACTATCTCAGTTATCTGAGTAACGAATGCCTTGTACTGTTTTATACAAATCTTGAACAATGTGATAAGGGGGTCACGGCCAATGACAAAAGGTAGTTGAGCGAAGGCGTCTCTCTTGCTTAGTAGTCTTGGTTAAAGCAATCGTAATTGATGGTCCTTCCCGGTACCTGAAATTATAAAGATTGCTGGGAATATCTCCTTCCCAATTTTCTGTAGGGCAAAAAGCAAGATTAATCATAAATTTCGGTGCAGATTGTGGTTGGCTTCGGTCAGCTATGATCTGCACCACGGGGGTTTTACTCCATTTGCTTAATTTATTAAGCGCCTGTCATATTATTGGTGGTATTTCTAAAATAACTCCATAATATTAGTAACAAGAAAAGAACAAAATACCCCAATTGGGCACCTCGGGGATAGTGATTGTCTGAATCCCCCGCTAATTAGAGTCCCCATGAAGTAAGGACCATGGAATCACTGTCACTGGGAAGGCCCTCTGTAAAGAGAGCTCGAGGTGGCTGTGGTTATACCAATCAAGATACGCGATTGGCTATTGTTATTTACAATAGTTAGATAAAAACAATTAGATCCGTACCAAAGGTAGCACTGCCTACACAGTACAAATTTGGAACAGTCTGAAGATGCCTGACTCGTACCTCTGAAGACAAGACCAACGATGAAGCATTTAGTAGCGAAGTGGAGTTTGTTTTTCTTAGGAATAGAGTCTTGCACCGGCTGGAAGGGGTGGCGTCCTTTCATTCCGATAAAAAGCAACTGGCACTATGTCTTAGGCCGCAGCGCTTGGTAGGCCAAGTAGTGGAATAGAGTCCTAACGGACAGGTGTCCACTATAAATCCTATTTTCAGTTCTCAGACTATCTATGAGGTAGGCCCCCTAGTGGGAGTATCGTGGTGGCTTGGTTTATTCTGAATGCGGAGACACTTGGTTTTCAAGCTTGCTTGAATTCAAGAGGTGTTGGATAGACCTCGCCTTTAAGCAAGAGGTGTGCACATGCTGCAACATGTCACAGTTTTGCTACTGAATCGGCTTCGGGTGATTCGGCGTTAATGGTCAGGACCCAATCTGACTCCGACGAAGGTAGGCCTTCCGTGGAATTAAGTCTTAACAGACAGGTGTTCACGTAAAACCAAACATAGATTCACCCAAATTCTAGCGATATGCCAGTATCCATAAATACTTTCCAATTCATCAAGAATAATTATGTATTTTGTTAAAGAAAGATTTATTTTAAGGGTGTGATATGGAAATCACCATTTACATAGTAGCGCATGTAAATCTATGTTTCGATAGTAAAAACATTATTTCCATAGTATCGCACTTTTAATTTGATAGATATTTGGCAATTGACAATTTAAGTCAATTTTAAGTTGAAAAACTATTTCTGAAAGTTACCACCAGCACTGAAAACTGGGCGGAAATATTCTAAAACCTGCTAATATTTTTGTCATGCAAAAGTGTAACATTTTCAGTCCTGGACTTAACTCTGTGATAACCCAGAGTAAGTAGATAATTCTAATAAACGGAATTCAAGTAAACTCAAAAGAAACTTCTCAGTTTAGAATTTTTAGTTGTCAAAATTTGTATGTAATCAAGCCTGAAAGTTACATAAGCTATTAACACGTCAATCAAAAGTATGTAAGTTGCAAGACAACCCAAAACATAAACCACTAAAAAATTGCAACGTATATATTGCCTATATACATATAGTGTTGAGGCCACCTCGAATTACCATTCTTTTTTATGGATAGACACAATACTCGCTTTTTAATATATTTTGTTATTTTTTTTTTTGTTATTTGTTGTCATAAGCAGATTCTTTCTTCATTTAATTTTAATTCAACTAGCCGATCGTTCAACTCATGGATCGAAAATCTAATCTAAATCAATCCTTAAATGATGCGAAATAATGGCGCTGTACACGAATAAAAGAAACTTCGAAACGATTTTCTTTTTAATTGTACGTGGATTATAATGTGGATAAAAATTATCTCCTTAATTGTGAAAACGGGGAACAGGTGTGTTCATGTATTGAATTTGCATTTGACTTCAAGGGTTCGTGTGAAGTTTCAGTAGATGCGTTTTACAGTAGAAATTTATAATTCATAATGAATTTTGTAATTTATACCGAATCCTCAACAAATATCTTTTCGTTTTTTCCTTACGAAGCATTTACCGCAAATGTGTGTGATGGTCAGTAAGAATATAACTTCTCTTTTTTGAGTGTATCTTACCGGTTTAGTTTAAAAATGCAATTTAATTTAATTTAATTTAATTCAATAGTTGGATATACAATTGATTTGGCAAAAAGCAAAATGCCACACAGAATACCCCCAAACACCCCTACCGTTAAGTTCATTGAAATATTCACGGCTTTGCTGGGTATTGATGGCATTGATAATGTTGGCTTTCAAAACAGTGATCATTTTCGGTTTATTGACATAATCCCGTGACTTATAAAAACCCCACAAGAAGCAGTCTAACGGAGTCAAATCGCACGATCTCGGTGGCCTATTCGAATCGCCTGAAATTCAAAAATCGCTCGTGTAATATGTATCAATGTCCATTTCATTTCGGGCCAAAAAGAATTACTTATCATCGACCGATAGCGCTCACCGTTGATGATGATGTCCTGGCCAGTGTCGTTCTCAAGGAAGTAGGGACCGATGATGCCACCAGCCCAAGATCCACACCAAACAGTGACTTTTTCCGAATGCATTTGAGCACAGTAAAAGGAGATACCGATGTGCATTGGTTTTGAATGTCTAAATATCGTAAATGGTCGAATGAAGCATTGCACATTATTGCAGTTCAGCTAACGAAAGAATCTCTGAATTTAAGAGTACGTACGAAGTTTGGCTCAAGAGTAAACTGATAGGCATTCCCTGAAGCGCGAGGAGAATTGGAATTGGTTACTTCACTAGAACACTATTTATAAAAATAACAGAAATAAAATGCACGACTGGGTCGCACGAACTTGCTCCTATGTAATAGACTAGGAATTTTAAAAACGAATGTTATTAGAGAAAACTGTTCATAAGGATACAATTAATTTTTTAAATTCTTTTAGTAGTAAGAGACAAAAACAGAATCCTATGCAAATATGAATTTATGCAAGAACAAAAATTATAAGTCGTAGTGGTTTATTAAAAAAAAAAAGCTTTTATATACAAACTTTTTAAACGATTTTTGAGAAAAAATTTTGGTACGCCAATTTAAAGTTTTTATTAATGTTCGAATAAAAATTAAATTTACAAAAAAAAATATTAAGCCATTTCTGATACATCGAATTTTCAAAAACAGAAAAAATAGTTTTTTTTTTTTTCAAAAAAATATTTATTTTAAAGTTTTGAAATGCAATGTGTTTTAGACTTTTTAGAAGCTTCTCTATAAAAAGTTTCATTAAGATCCGTTATGTGGATAATGAGAATTTCAAAATTCGAAAAAATGGTTCTATGGTAGGTACAAGCTGTAATATCTTAGTTTCAAAATTTTTTTTATGAAATTAAAGATCGTAAAAATTAATTGAAAGAAGAAAAAATTTTATCAAAATTCTAGGTGCCGTTTTCGAGAAAAATACGATTTTTGAAAACCATTTTTTTTATTTTTTAGCATTTGTATGGTAGGTACCTTTATTTTTAGGTAAAATAAATTTTTTTTCCCACATCTTGTAGATTATATTGAGAAACTTTTCTTTATCAAGTTTAAAAAAAATCTAGCATGGGGTTTTTGAAATATTGAGTTTAAAAAAAAAAATGAAGTTTATTTTTAAAATCCAAAAAAAAAAATTTTTGAAAATTTGAGTACACAATTCCATTTATGTTTTTTTTTTTATAATCTACACGCGCTCAAGGGATTATGATTACCCTTTAAATGTTTGAACACAGCGCCGGCGTGAAGTTAAGGAAGAGAAAGAAGGATAGGAAAGATGTGTGGCACGATGTTTTGAGACTGAAGGTTGTTGTCTCAGACTTTTTATCTCCAGGGATGGCGGCTGAACTAAAGCGGACAATGCCGTGTCTTATTTCTATGTCGCTTATAATTCACATTATTTTATTCGTGTCCATCCTTTAGTTTAACTCAATTACATGTTGTTAGTGTTATGCCTGAACAACATGTAATGAGTAAACCAGCAACCCATTGATGACAATTTTAGACGGTTTTTTTTTTAATGGAATTAAAACGACAAAGACGACGACAGGGATCGAACCTGCGATCATGAGGTTCACAGGCGAGCACACATCCATCGCACCACGGCCACCCCCAAAGCCTTAGCAAAAACAAAATGATCAAAATCGGTTGTACCGTTTGTGAGAAAATCAAAAACAAAAAAAATGGTTCCATGGGGGGTACCCTCAATAACCATTTATCAGAAAATTTTTTTTACCATTACCTAGCTCTAACTAAATGAAATTTTTTTGTATTTTTATTTTTAAAATCTATCGAAAAGTTTTTGAGAAAAAAAAATATTTATAAAATTTCTAAAAAAATCGTATGGCAGGTACCATTATTTTTGGTCTTAAAAAAAAAAGAAAAAAAGTGTGGGGGGAAAAAATTAAAAATGATATCTACCAAGTTTAAAGGAAATCGGCCGAGCCGCTTAGGCTGTAGTTGAACAGACAGACAGACATACAGAATTGCGAGACCCACTTTTTTAGTCTTCGCTATCATCGTAATGTCAAGTTTGATCAAAATCTCGAGTTAGATTTTTTTTACGAATGCATAACCTGCCTTAATGTAGCTACAAGTCGCAAGTAAAAATAATGAAAGACAAGAAACATTGCGACGTTTAAACTGAACCTTCAGTTGTAAGACCAAACCATTGGAGATGCTATATAAAAAAACTGTCAAAGGCTTTTGGAAGATCGTCATCCGGCTAAGTTAGTTAGTATCTAGTATTAAAGATTAATAAGGATGAATAGTTTTTTCGGGACTGAACTACTGATATTGTTATAATTTTATTTTAATTAAGATTCATATTTTTTTACTTTAGTCAAATGTTCATTAAATTAAGATGCCAGTTAACCCGTCGGAATCAGTCGGGATTTTTACTTAAAAAAAATAGTTTGCTGTATCCCTGGATAAGATTGATATTAATTTTTTCTGTACTGATTTTACTATTTATATAACTACATCTCAAATGTCAAATCACATCGCTGAACAAAATAAAAGTTACAAATCACTTAATACAGAAATGAGACTTTTTTTATGTGAAAAACAATATTCTGAAGTACTTTAACTACTTCAATTGTACTTTATTTTCGACTGGATACTGATCCTGAACCACAGCTCTGTCGCTGTTAACGTGGAAACAGCAGCGATATGCGCTAAGTTCTCGGCGGCTTGCCTACTTTCCCTTGAAATAATCACCACTGCCGTCTCATCTCCCTCCTAAGTCGAGGATAGAGTGCAACAGTTACACGATCGTCAGCAGAATGTTGCTTCTTTTTGACATTAACGCATTAAAAGTCTCATTCCTTTATTGAGTTGTTTGACCTTTTAATTTATTTATTAACCATTAAAAGAGTCATTGATTAAATTAGAAAATAAGGTTTAACCGAAAATACTGTATAGAATCGCGTGTCTGTAAGAACTTCTTTCTTTGTCGTACTTTGGAGTGCCAAAGTTTGAAAAAAAAGTACAAGTAGTTTGAGAGAGCTTCTGTTTTACATTCTCAAAGCATAGGCATACAACATGTTAGATGGGACATTAGTTCCAACGTTTTTTTTGTCAAGCCTTATGCCCCCACGAGGTGTTCTAAGGTGACGAAAAGGGTTAGGGACTTATTTTCCAAGAAAATTGAAGATAAGCTTAAAAGTTTGTGAGGTATGTTCTTGCACGGAAAATTAAAACTAATGTTGTTATTGATAAAAAACCACCATTTATGACGCCAAAACGTATAAATAGAAGTTCATTATCTTCCCTTTCTTACATCTTTTTTTTTTTTTTTTTTTTTGTTTACATTACTTTGTATTTATATATTAAATACAAACAAAGTAAAATGCTTTTATACCTTACCCACTTAAACTCATATTTGACCTGAAAGTCTCGACTAATTTTAACGTGTATTTTGTTTCTGTATAATCAAGCTAGCAAGCCCAAGCATACTCTTGTTCAGCTATCTCGTATCTGATATCAGCAAACTATGCCCTCAATTAGTTGAAAGGAAAAACTAACCCTCAATGTTAGTGGGAGGTTAAAAGGAAAAAAAATCACATCGTCATATAGGTAAGTACCAACATTACACAATAACGGAAAACTCCGAATTTGATTTATTGCAGAGTGACATCATGCTAACTCTATAGCTAGGTACTGTTTTTTCTTTTGTTTTTAAATGAATATTTATCCATGTATACAAAGACTGTAGCTTGTACGCACAGAAAAATCCTTTTAACTTTTAGTAATGATAAAATAATTACCTGGAAATAAATTCCTTGGATAGAAAAAAATACATCCATGCTAAGTGTTAATAATCTTTAAGTTGGCCTTGACATCGAACAAACTAGGTATTGTGTGTTTTGAGAGACTACGTACAACTTTATTTTACTATGCATTTAACTTACTAATTTTTTTTTAACAATTTCAAAAGTAAATTTTTTCTTATCGAAAACATTTTTCCGGGAATTTTTTTTTTCATCGCAAGGCCATTTTACATGCCAATAAAATATCAAGTTCACGTACAAAATGACACTTTGGCGGTATTCAAGAAAGAAATACAAATCTCTGTGTGCAAGTCGAATATATAGAATAAGATACTAGCGATAAATTAAAGTCGTTCCGAACTAAATGGGATTCCGGCGGCAACTAAAATGTTGACCTAGTGAAATGGCTATTACTCCAACTTCAAGTTCTCAATCCCGGTCGTTGCGCAAACACATTCATTTTTATAGATATTTTTTTTTTTGTTTTCTTAATAATTTTTTTTTACATAAATTTATTATTGAAAAAGTAGCCGTCATGCAACGATGTTGGATCGGGCTTATAGTAGACTTGACCGTGGACAATTCTGAATGAAAGACATTGTGAATTTGTAAGATGTAACGATTGTTCGAGTAATGGTTGATTTGTTGTTGGAAAGCATTGACAAGTTTTCCCCCAATGGAAAAAGCTTAATAATTCTCTTTCTCTAAATTAAACATTCAGGTGTGAGAACTGAGAAGTAACGGGTGGCATTTAAGTGTAAGCACATCAGGAGTTGATAATAATTTTTATACTCGTAAATGGAGATGTGGATTTACACTGAGAGAAAATGCACAATATAGATTGGAAGGTATTTTAGTTCTTTTAAAAATTTGTACCTATATTAGAAGACTCCGGCAAGGGGACGGTCTGGCCTGCCTCCTCTTCAACCTGGCGTTGGAGAAAGCAATCCGTGACTCTGGCACAGCAACAAGAGGGACCATCGTCAACAGGTCCAGCCAGTTACTGGCTTACGCAGACGACATCGACATCATCGGAAGAACCGAACAAGCTGTACACGATTCCTTCATCCAGATCGAGCAGGCGGCACAAAATCTGGGGCTGCACATTAGTGAAGGTAAAACAAAGTACAAATGGTGGCGTCGAATGCGAGAGGAACAGTTTGTCAAACAATCAAGGTAGCGGAGCACGAATTTGAAGTGGTGCAATCCTTTAAATACCTTGGGTCAATAGTAGCAGCCGATAACAATATAGAAAAAGAAATACGCGGGCGGCTTCTCAAATCCAACAGAGCCTACTATAGTCTGTCAAAGCTCATCAAATCCAAAAAATCTCACCATAACTTCAAAACTTCTGCTGTACAGGACCATGGTCCTGCCAGTACTCACATATGGATCCGAGACTTGGGTGCTTAGCAAAAGGCACTCCGACCTCTTAGCTGCGTTCGAGAGAAAAGTCTTAAGGAGAAGTGTTGGCCTCATATGTGAGGAAGGACGATTCCGGAGACGGTACAATCATGAATTGTACGCAATCTACCTTGAAGCAGATATCGTGACAAAAATTAAGCTCGGTAGACTCCGGTGGGCAGGGCACCTAGCTCGCATGAGCGAAGAGGAACCTTCTCGGAAAGTTCTTTGTGGTACATTCTATGGTAGACGACAGCGTGGTAGACCATGCTTGCGCTGGAGAGATGGCGTAGACCAGAACGCCGAAGCCTTGGGGTGCGCAACTGGATGGCGTCGGCTCGAGACCGGGATGGGTGGAGAGACTTGTTGAAGGAGGCCAGGACCGGAACCCGGTTGTCGAGCCGATGATGATGATGATGACCTATATTAGAAGCAAGTTATAGGTACCATTGAAATGGATCATTTTTTTATTCATTTTTAAAGGTTCAAACAATTAGACACAATTTTTTTGACAAAGTTCTGATCCAAAACTCTGTTTAACGACAAATTAGAACTTATTAATAGTTGAAGACCAAGTTAAAAACGTGTTAGAACTCCGATTTAGATCTAAGCTTGCGATAGAACTTCAAAAAATGTGTACCCTAAAATTCGGGGGTCTAGGCCTAGGGTCTTACTACTTGATTTAATAATAATGTAATGCCTTCAAAAACGTGTTTTTAAAAAACTTTAGTTACGACTTAAAAATCAAATCGATTTTTGATAAATTTCCGTTACTAATAAAAATAAAAGGCACGACCGAATCGCACTCGCACGAACTTGCTCTGAAAAAGACTAAAAATTTAAAAAATTATTTTTAAATGACTAAAACAACTCCTTTAGTAGTAAGAGCTCAGCACTGGATTCCTTGTGATTTCTCAAGCAAATATTACAATATTCAAGAACATAAATTATTAATCGGTGTAGGAGTCTACAATAAAAAAAAAAACAAAACTTTTATATACATACAAATTTCTTAAGACAAAATTTTGTATGAATAAAATTTAAATTTCAAAAAAATAGTAATGAATACAAGGTGGCGCGAATTTAATCACCCTATCATGTAGTGCTCTACTTCACAAGGGCGTGGACTAATTTTGTCGATTTTTTGACCAATTACCGATCGCTAATGTTTGTAAAGCGTGAGTTTCGACGTCATGCCAATCCAACTTGGCAAATATTCCGGCGGTTAGCTACTCGAACAAACTGGAACCACAGGAGACCACGCATGTCGTGGACGACACCGGACTTGTCGTTCGAATAATTGCGAAGTTAGGATATTACGGCTGTGACTGCCGAAAACGAAGAAACATCAACCAGACGAGGACGGGCCACCAAATTGGAACATCACAAGACGGACCCTACAGCGAATTTTAGTGAAAGACTTACACATGTTCCGGTACAAAGTGCAAAAAGTGCATCAGTTTATGCCTACTGACCGTCCGCCGCGCCGCCGCGTGTAAATTATTGTCAAGCCATCCTCAATCTCAATGACGAAGAGGGCGATTTTGTGTCGCATCGTGAGCGACGAGGCACATTTCCACTTAAGCGGTTACGTCAATAAGCAAAATCTTCGGTTTTGTGGCACTGAAAATCCGCGTGTGATGCAGGAAGAGACATTACATTCACTCAAAGCCACTGTGTGGTGCAACGTTCACGCGGGAGGAAAGATTGGCCGTATTTTTTTGAGTACGCCATCGGCAATACGGTCACTATTACTCGCGAACGCTATAGGACTATGATAAACGACTTCTTGCTGCCAGAATTAGATGAGCGGTGCTTGGTGAACATGTGGTTTGAACAAGACTGTGCAACCGCACACACAGCATGGGCCACAATGGATATTGTGAAAGAAGCGTTTCCTGGTCGCGTAATCTCCCGTTTTGTCGATTTGGCATGGACAACAAGATCGCCCGATTTAACCATCCCAGACTTCTTTCTGTGAGACTACTTGTAGTCGCGAGTTAATGACAAATAGCCTCAGAAAATCTGGGCCCTTAAGGAGAATATTTGAAATGCAAACAGTACTTGTCACCGGAAATGTTGCGGAAAGTCATGGAAAATGCATTAAAATGGGCAAAAATGTGTATTAACACTGGCGTCAGCCACTTGACGGATATCATCTTTTCTACATTACTAGAAAAATTGTAAGAGTCCAATTAAGATTTCCATCACTCAAAATTATTTTTTATTTAGTAGAAGAAGAAGTAGAAGTAGAAAAAGTAATTCGAAAACAAAATTAAATGATTAATTTTGCGCCGCCTTATAATAATAAAAAAAATAAATATTGACCCGTTTTTGAAATATCGAACATTTTATTTTTTAAGTTTTGAAATGTAATGTTGCAATGCAATGTAAATAAAAAAAAACCTCAAAATTCTAGGCGCCGTTTTCGAGATAAATACGATTTTTGAAAAATGTTTTTTATATTTGTATTTTAAGATTAAATAATTTTTTTCTTACATCCTACAGAATGTATTCGAACATGTGGTTTTCGAAATATTGAATTTTGAAAATAAAATATCTCAGACCTAGACATATCTGGTGTGAACACTTCAAAGTCTAAGGTGCGTAAACGACTATTGCAAGGAGGAATAAAAGCGATAAGGCCACAGAAAAAGCAACTCCAGATTGCTATGATGAAAAACAGATTTGATTGGGCAAGACAACATACAAATTGGTCAGTAGATGACACTCAAAGTTTTTCCGTAAAGCCTAGTACTCAGTTCAAGTGAAAATCAAAATTTCATATAAATGTGGCGGCTGGTTCACTCGCATGAAATCCCCAACGAGAGGTGAGTATCAAAATGTGGATTGGAAAAACAATTATGTTCCACAACTTTTTCCACGCCAAATTTTCATTTCTCAATGTACAACCATCAGTAAAAAGTTTAAGGCAGCGTGAAAAACTGTAAGACTTGTCAGTTAATTTAAATATTTTGTTTCAAAATAAAAAATTGAAAATTTATAAACAGAAATAAAGAAGGGATAACTAATTTTTTGATACTGCTCTCGAGAGTTTACTTAATGAAAGCAAAAAATATGAGTATTCAGTATTTCAGGTGAGTATCAAAAATTCACGTGGAAAAGTTTATTCTATTTTCATTTTTATTCTCCGCGTGTAAAGCCTAGTACTCACCTAGCGTGAAATGAAAAAATAAATACGTTCCAAATTACACGCGAAGAATAAAAATGAAATTAGAATAAACTTTTCCACGTGAATTTTTGATACTCACTTTGAATGAAAAAAAAAATGACAATTATTTTTAAACTGATTCGTATTTTCTGTTTATAAATTTTCAATTTTTTGTTTTGAAACAAAATATTCAAATCAAATGACAAATGTCAGTTTTCCACGTTGCCTTAAACTTTTTCCTGATGGTTGTACATTGAGAAATGAAAATCATAGCGTGGAAAAAGTTGTGGAACATATTTGTTTTTCCAATCCACATTTTAGTACTCACCTCTCGTTGCGGATTTCATGCCATTTCATTTTCATTTGAACTGAGTACTAGGCTTAATTTGGAACGTATTTATTTTTCATTTCACGCTAGATGAGTACTAGGCTTAAGACTGCAAATGAAACCTTTATTTCAGCTCATACTGTGCGAAGAGTGAAACACCACGTTAAAAGACGTTCTGGGTTAATGTATGATGAATAGCGAAAAACAAAGCAAATATGCTAGACTATCGCCTATCCCGAGAGTTGAAAAACGTTCAGCTAACTGAAAATCCCATTTTGCAACAGGATTCAACTCCGTGTCATGTCATCAAATATTTAAAGGAGAAGAAGAAACACATTTTTGATTGGCCACAAGAGCTCATAGGATGAAGGCAAAGTTGAAAAAAAAAATGAAGAATACAACAAAAACAAACATTTGCGAAGCCGTAATTGAAGTGTGGTTTCGAGACGAGGCAGTCCAAGGTAATTGCAGAAACCTTGATAATTCCATGCCAAGAAGAATAAAATCAAGAGCTTGACATATTTCCTATTAAATCTTATTAAATAAATGCATGACAGGGTCACGCTCACATGAACTTGCACTTTTGTAAAAGACTAAAAATTTAAAAAATTAATGTTATTAGAAAAAAATGTTCATTAACATAAACTTCTTTTTTTAAATCACTAAGGGCCATTTGCTGGAAGGAAACTTAAGTAGCTAAAGTTAAACATAAGCTCTTATGTGACAGGAAAAAGTAGAACATAAGCGCTTAGGTTGAACATAAATATTGGAGTTTCGTTTCAGCAAATGGCCCTAAAACAACTCCATTAGTAGTCTGAGCTAAAGAAAGGATGCCATGTGATATCTCAAGCAAATGTTAGTTTATGCAAGAACTAAAATTATAAGTCATTGTAAAGGTTTCTTAAAAATATACCTCTAATATACAAAATGTTTTAAACGCCAACTTAAAGTTTTTATTATTTTACGAAAAAAATTTAATTAAAAAAAACCCATACCGATCCGTTTTTGAGATTTCGAATTTCCAAAAAAAAGGGGTATTAAAATTTAATCGAAAGAAACAAAATTTATTGAATTTTTCATTCTATTTGCCGTTTTCAAGAAAAATACAATTTTCGAAAACTATTTTTTAACATTTCGTCGGCTGGATGCTACGAGTATCTTGTTCAAAAGGCCATTTTTTACGAAATTGAGTTAGGTATGCAGTCCTCATAATTTATAGTTGTTTATAAATGTGAACGTCTTGCATACTCTAGTGGGCGCAATAGTGCATTATAGTGCATCAAGTATGCAGTTCTTTCCAAAGTCTAAAAAATTGGGATACAAAATTTGCCATAACTTCAAAATGAAGAACTAAGTGCCCTGATTGCAAATATCGAGGTCCAAGACGTTTTGAAGGTGGCCTCCTTATTGCAAGAAGTAGCCTATTCTTATCGCGTCTGGCAGGCAGAAGGCTGTCTGTATAACGTCTTGGACCTCGATATTTTCAATCAGGGGGCTTAACTCTACATTTTGGCAAAGTTGTTATCACAATTATTTGGACTTGGAAAGAATTGCATACTAGATGCACTATTATGCACTATTGCTCCCACTAGAGTATATAAGACTTTCACATTTGTAAATATCTATAAAAGGCCTATCTTATTATGCTAATTATTTTTCGTTATCAATCACACCCAAAAATTGCTGTGGGCTCTTAGTCTAAATATTTTATTTAAAAAAACCGTGTTAGTCTTGCATTTCGAAAAACATTTGAATAAAAAGACTGAGAATCTTCTACATGATTATGCTTTACATTGCATCTTTAGTGATAAAATGTGATGAAATAGATTACTCAATTACTTCACTTGAGTTGTTTTAAATTGATGGCAAATGGAAATGCCTCAGAAACTGATGGCATGTAATGAACTGAATTCTATAAATATTCTTCAAATGAGTTTTTAACATTTTAAATATATTTTTTTAAATAAAATATATAGAAGTAGTGAGTTTCCATCTAATTTAAAGAAAGCCATTATGTATTCAATACTCAAAAAAAGTTACAGCTATCGGTTCGAAAATCTTTTTTGAACAAAAACCGAAAAATACTATCCCAAATTACGAGGGTGACCTGATAAGTGCTTAGCCTCACCGCCTGATGGAACCAGTATCGCAAGAGAGATTTACTACCGTCTAGTACGTTCTCTTAGACGGTTACTGTCAAAATTTCAGCCGAGTCAAACTCGTAGTTTTGTTTTGACCACATGTTCAAGCCAGCTTGTCCGCGAATTTTAGAAAAATGGAAAAAGAGCAATATCGTTCGGTGATTCGAGTCATGTTTTTGGAAGGGAAATCGCGCAACGAAATCAAAGAGCGCTGGGATACTGTGTACGGTGACTCTTCTCCTTCGATGGCAACCATCAAAAATTGGTATAACGAGTTTCAACGTGGTCGCACATCGGTTTTTTGATGAGCCCCGCCCAATAGCTACCACGGAGGATAACGTGTCAAAAATCCATGATCTCGTATTAACAGACCGCCGCCGCCGATTGAAGGTGCGTAAGATAGCTAAAATACTAGGTATCTCAAAAGACCGCGTGGGTCAAACTTGAAAAAATCACTCGCCAGCCAGCAATTTGAGTCGAATGAGCAGGTCATCGCCGCCAGAGACCTACTTTGCAGACCTCGATAAAACCTATTTTTCGGATGGGTTAAAGAAGTTGGAGCATCGCTGGATCAAGTGTATCGAGCTAAAAGGAGACTATGTTGGAAAATAAATCGCCACTTTTCCAAATTTTTTGTTTTTCTTTTGTAGGCTTAGTACTTCTCGGACCGCACTCGTACATACGTCCAGCTAATTAAATGGATTAAACCAACGAGAGATTAAGTTTTGGCGGTGGCTATTCAACTTCAGAATATCGCCCAGCATTTTTTGGAAATGAAGAAAAAATTATATAACTTTTTGGTGCACTTTAAAGCAGCTTTTGATAAAATCAACAGAAATAGTCTTATCTACAAAACTATCGCTATTAGGAGTTCCATTTGAATTCGTTAGAATGTACATGGAACTGCTATCGGGAACATCTGCACAAGTAGATGGAAATAAAGAAAGTTCTAGTTTTTCTACACTTCAACAGGAGTACCACATTGATGCGTCTTAAGCCCAATGGTGTTCGCACTGTTCATTGATGACATAATTCAAAACTTACCAGGTTTAGTGAACTTTTCGTATCCGCGCAAGTTCATGAAAGTTCTACTTTATGCCGATGACTTGGTTATAAAAAAATAGCTCTTGCTTGTAAAAACAAGAACTCCTATTCAGGACATCTTCGGCAATCTTCAAAGAACTAAATGAACTAGCTAAGCTAGGTCCAATTATTTTAATTTTAGGTTATAACCAAGCTATGAAGAATAGTGGGATTTTTTCTATGACCTGATTGCAAAAGTAGACGAAAATCTGTAGCAGAAAAATTTAAATTTAGCTAATGCATCATGGAGAACATTTTGTGATATCTCAGAAATTAAATAGTTCGTCTGAATAATGATGAATATATCAAATTAGTTTTATAAAACTCAAATTGCTATCTTCTGCATTAAGAGAAACTTAAAGAATAATGAAAATGTGCGAAATGGAGTAAGTTTTCTTTTTTTTCAGTGTATGGTGGTGGCTGGAAAAAATTAGAAGCTCTTTATGTCGTACTCACTTCAAATTAGCAGCTAATAGCTAAGTCATCGCTTTTTAACTTGCATTAATATTTCAAAATAGAAAATAATTCTCCCAATGTTCTTTTCAATTATACTTTGAATAGGTTTGCATGTTATATGCCCAGATTAATATGGTAATTAAATCAATTTTCTTTATGATAGACATTGATTGATTCAATGAACCTAGTAAATATTCTAATTATTTCGAGACGGACGATGATGATACGAAACAAAGTAGAAAGATATTCACTTTGCTAGATATTTGATAATAACAATATTAAAGAAGTTAATAAAAACATAGACAATCAGTTTGGATTATTTCACTAACGAAGTTGATTCTTAATCATTTCAGGTGTTTTTTGAGATTTAAATTCGATTTTTTGTAAACCAAATATTCGTATCTTAAGAAATTTCTTCGAGAAACAAATTTTCTTAATAACCAGCAGTAAGGCTTTAGAAGTATAAGGCTCACTGATGATCTGATGGTATATCTCACCGAAAAGTGGAACAAATCCTCGACGCTTTTTTTTATGGATAAGGAACTACCTTTCAAACCGTTCACAATACAAGTAGTACTGGACGTGTTAAAGTCTGATGCCCTGATACTGATGATAAAATAAATTCTGGTGTGACTTAGGGCTCCGTTTTGTCTCCAATCCTATTTCTCGTTTTCATTAATGATTTCTGAAACTGCTAAAACTCCATTAAATTGTTTTGCTGACAATAGTGCTCTCAGCTCCTTATATTCGTTAGAAGATTTAGACCCCTATCATTCAGATGTGAAATTCTAACGGTAACGTATGATATGCTCCTTAAATTTAGATCTTGAAAGCATTGTTCAATGGAGAATAAGAAATCGCGATGAATTTAATGCCTCGAAAACTTAATGATGTCTCTGAGTTCCCCTCGTCGGTGGAGTGTAAGAAATGTTTCTGCCCTTCTAATCTGTATATTATATAAATAACTTATATGCATCTAAAGTTGGACTACAACTCCCATATCTGGGTCAATGCTCCCTTAACTCACTTGAGACTTTTGGATAATATTCAGAGAAGTGCCTTTAAAATTATTGGAGATACATATTAACATCATCGAAAAATTAACGTCTGTTGAATACCATAGTATTGTTTCTAGTTTCTTCTTATTCAATGTTTCTTTTATAGTGTTCTAGTGAAACAGCCAGTTAAATACCACCCCTTAACAAATTCAGTCGTACCAATCGCGCTTTTAGGAATGCTTATCAATTGACCCCCGAGCTCAACTCATAATTTAACGCATTAGCCTGAGGAAAATTCTGCACAAAGATCTCGGATAATTCGCTTACAAGGTTCAACTAACTCATCAATTAAAGACGCCTGACCATCCGCTTCGTTATTGCTTCGCAGCTTGAACCATAGAGCCGCTTGAATTGGACAACGATTTTGGGCGAAAAATCATCTTTTCTGACAAGGCGCATTTTCATCTCGGCGGCTTCGTTAACAAACAAAATTGCCTCATTTGGGACTCGGAAAACCCGCACGTTATTGTCTAGAAGTCAATGCATTAACAGAAAGTGGCAGTTTGGACTAATTTTCTTTGAAAATGAGACCGGGAACAACGTTTCGGTCAACGGTGGGCGTTACAAAGCCACGTTAACCGCTTTTTTTTTGTACTGAAATTGAAGACATGGATTTGAAAGACCTCTGGTTCATGCAAAATGGCGCGCCATGTCACATTGTCTATGCTACAATCGATCTTTTGTGCACCAAATTCTGAAATCGTTTATCAACCGTCTTGGCGATGCCAATTGGCCGTCTCGGAGCAGCGATCTGAACCCTTTAGACTTTTTTTTGTGAGGAACCATGAAGAACCGATGTTATGCCAACAATCCGGAAATAATTTAAGTACTTAAGACTAATATCATAATAGCAAGCTACAGCACGAATCAACAAGGTCTTGGAAAGTTGGAGTGACAGCCAGCCGAGGCAGCTACTTGAACTACGTTGTGTTCCATAATTAATGGTAATGTTTGCTGTTACTAATAAAGCCATAATACATGGACAAAATTTAATTTTGTTCATTTTATTGCATTTTTTAAAAGAAACTGCGGTATTTGGCTCACCTTTTATTGCTTTTTATATGTAAATTGCGAGCCTTAATTAATAATGTTATCAATTTTTTCGAGAGCTCAAATATTGCCATATTAAAATATATTAAAAACGTGACCTGTTAAAATTTTTCTTAATTTGAATTGAAAACCGTATTTTGTATTACGAAACAAAATAATAAATCTTGAGAATTTGTATCTAAATTATGGTTCTTTTAGAATATCTCTCGAAAAAGTGATGTCCCAGAGTTTTTTGTAGCTTCGGATTTAAATTCTTCAGAAAACTTATATTTGAATATTGGGTATCTACAAAAAGGTTGAATTATGTAAGCAATAGTGTAGTGTAGTATACTTTTCGCATAGTTCTATGTTTGAAAAAAACCTGCGATCACTTAGGAACCAGTTATACTTGTCATTGAAATGCATCATTGAACATTTTGATTTCAATTTTTAAGATGATTAAGTAACAATGGCTTTAAGGTACTATACTCTGTCCAACAAAAATTGTCAGTACATGCCTTATGGGAGAGCTTTTTCTAAAGCAGAGCAAAAAGAGCAAGCCACTGACTTTTCTTAAGGAATTGTTGTTGTAATTCTTTGCAAAAAGTTGTACACCCCAACACGACCGTCGTATCCCACTGCTGATGAGATACTGTCAAGATCAAGACAAGAGTGTCAAGTGTCACTCAATACGATCGTGGGCTCTTTATCTACATCAAAACAGAGTTACCATTATCATTCTCAATTGCAAGCAAACAGCTTTTTCAGTGGTTTTTATTAAGGAGCTTTTGGGATTTGAAGCTTTTGAGAACACATTTTAAGAAGATGAGTATGTTGAGTGTTGTCGTATTGCTTTTCAACTTAAAAAAAAAACGCGCCTATTATCTTACCGCTTGGTGTTGTGGGAAAAGGTAAATTGAATATTGTTTTCAGTCGTTTTGAATCGGCAGACGGTAGCCCTACGCGTTTTTTACTTTCATTTGCGGCGATTTATAATTTAAACTACGGAATCCCTGTGAGAGCTTTAAAAGACGACACACTTATGCATGGCAATGCAACCAGAATGAGAGACAAACGTCCTATCTTCTCTGTACTGACAATTTTTGTTGGACAGAGTATAGTACGGTCTAGAATGCCAAAAAAAAACGCACGATTTTTGGGATTTTTTTTTTCTCAAAACCTTGTTAGGTAACAACATAATTTTTTTTAAAATAATGAATACAACATGCGTCAAGAGTACACACATTTTTTACTTGCGATATAGGTACTATAGGGCAAGTTCTGCATTTGGAAAAAAAATCGAACTCGAGATTTTGATCAAAGTTGACATTACGATGATAGCGAAGACGAAAAAAGTGGGTCCGGCAATTCCGTCTGTCTGTCTGTATGTCTGTATGTCTGTATGTCTGTATGTCTGTATGTCTGTATGTCTGTACCTCGAACTACAGCCTAAACTACCGGAGGTATTTTCTTAAAACTCGGTAGTTAAGGGTCTTCGGTGATTCCCTAGAGGTGAAATTGAAATTTTTTTTTTAGCTCCAAAACTAAGGGTACCCCCCATACACCCGTAATGCAAAATCTTATTTATTTATCTCGAAAACGGCTCTAACGATTTTGATAAAAAAAATTAACTGTGATTTTATGGACATGGACTATATTTTGGTGAAAAAAAAAATTTGGGGGGAAATGTTATAAGGGGTACCTGTCATAGAACGGTTTTTTTGATTTTCGAATTTCTCACCAACGGCTCTAACGATTTTAACCAAAATTTTTATGCAGGAGCTGCTTTGCATTTGCAAAAATATATACTAAAAATTTTTTCGAAAAAATAGTTTTTGGATTTTTAAAAAAATAATAAAAAATTTTTTTTGAAAATTCAATATCTTGAAAACCGATAAGCGATTAAATTTTTAAATTACGTTTAAAAATGTATTTTATTAAATAATAACAATTTGCATATCAATTTTTTTTATAAAAATTTTAAGGAAAATTTAGTACACAAAAAACATGTTTCAGTGTGTCTGTATGTCTGTACCTCGAACTACAGCCTAAACTACCGGAGGTATTTTCTTCAAACTCGGTAGTTAAGGGTCTTCGGTGATTCCCTAGAGGAGAAATTGAAATTTTTTTTTTAGCTCCAAAACTAAGGGTACCCCCCATACACCCGTAATGCAAAATCTTATTTATCTCGAAAACGGCTCTAACGATTTTGATAAAAAAAATTAACTATGATTTTATGGACATGGACTATATTTTGGTGAAAAAAAAATTTGGGGGGAAATGTTATAAGGGGTACCTGTCATAGAACGGTTTTTTTGATTTTCGAATTTCTCACCAACGGCTCTAATGATTTTAACCAAAATTTTTATGCAGGAGCTGCTTTGCATTTGCAAAAATATAAACTAAAAGTTTTTTCGAAAAAATAGTTTTTGGATTTTTAAAAAAATAATAAAATTTTTTTTTGAAAATTCAATATCTTGAAAACCGATACACGATTAAATTTTTAAATTACGTTTAAAAATGTATTTTATTAAATAATAACAATTTGCATATCAATTTTTTTTATAAAAATTTTAAGGAAAATTTAGTACACAAAAAACATGTTTCAGTGTGTCTGTATGTCTGTACCTCTCACTACAGCCTAAACTACCGGAGGTATTTTCTTCAAACTCGGTAGTTAAGGGTCTTCGGTGATTCCCTAGAGGAGAAATTGAAATTTTTTTTTAGCTCCAAAACTAACGGTACCCCCCATACACCCGTAATGCAAAATCTTATTTATCTCAAAAACGGCTCTAACGATTTTGATAAAAAAAATTAAGTGTGATATTATGGACATGGACTACATTTTGGTCAAAAAAAATTTTGGGGCAAAATGTTATTAGGGGTATCTGCCATAGACCCGTTTTTTTAATTTTCGACTTTCTCATTACCGGCTCTAAGAATTTTAACCCAAAATTTTTAGCAGGAGTCCCCTTAAGTTTAAAATAATATTGTATATAAAAATATTCGAAAAAATATTTTTGGGTTTTTTAAAAAAAAAAAAAAATTAAATCAATATCTTCAAAACCTATGAACGATTATTTTTTGAAATTATTTCCTAAAACCAATATTATTAAATACTTAAAATCCGCATCCCACATTTTTTTCTTAAAAAATTTTAGAGAAATTTCTTATTTAAAAAATTTATTTAATAATAAAACGATTTTTTAAGGTTTATTTGCAAAAATTCATACTTTTCCGGAAACCAGACTGCAATTTTATGCATTTGAACATTATTATCTCACATTAAATCCATGTTTTATATTTATAAAATGTATCTTAAATTCCAAAGTACTTTTACATAAGAGCAAGTTCGTGCGATCCAGTCGTGCATTTTATTTTTTTTAATGTCGAATTTTGGCCGAATTATAGAGGGCGCCAACGTCGACTCATCAAAAAATACATTGTCCCATTGCGGACAGTTAATCTCAGGATTGGCTGGACTGAAACAAAAAAAATTAAAGTAGGTTATTTAAATGAATGTTTCTTACGAGACAATTTACCAAAATTTGTTTAAAAAGTCGATAACAAAAAAAAATGTCAATAAATAAATGTTCATAACTTTTTGGTAAAATTGTGGTAAATTGTCTTAGAAAACATTAAAAACAATCAAGTTGCAACAAGTTTTTTGAAAATCGGTTCAGTAGATTCGGAGATTAACTGTCTGCAATGGGACATTGTGTTTTTTGATGAGTGGACGTTGGTGCCTTCTATAATTCGGCCAAAATTCGAAAATTTAAAAAACAAAAAATTTTTGTACTCTTGACGCATCTGTACATATGTACTTATGTGCAAAAATTTATTTCCATTTTTAATTAATTCTTATGATCACTGAAATTTTGGACTAAATGACCATTTCCATTCCAGTCCAAATTAAAACTTGAAATAAGAACTAGTTTTTAAGACTTTTTCTACTATTCATCATAAAATCAAATCGGAAAAGTCCGCAAAAATAAATAAATTACGAAACGTCACCAAATTCGGCATATTAAGGATGGTGCGAAAAAGGATTTTCCGCGAATTGAGAGTCAAAAACTTTTTAAAAGAAGATGACGATTGGCTTTTCGATGATTTTTCTGATAGTGATAACGAATAGACAGAGATCGGCCGCCCATACACATTGCAGAAACATGCAGACAAAGCGCACGTTTCAAAGTGGTACTGCCCAATGCTCAACAACATTTCTTTAGAAGAATGAGTATTTAATGTTGGCGCAGAGTTAGAATTTCCTATCAATACAGAGGAAAGAAACCAAGGACTGTATTTGGTGATTAAAAAAAAACTTCTTTGTGGCGTTTTTCCATCGATCGAAAGCAATTTGGCGTATTTCTGCTAACTTCGCTTCCAGGACAGTATTCTCGAAATGCATATTGGCAGCATGTTTTTCTTTCCCTCGTCGATTCTTTTCGGCTAGGTATTCTTTTCGAAGGATTTTGCTAGTGGGTTTTTCTGGCGAATTCCCTACAATGGCTAACGAATGGGTGTCTTTGGCATTCAACAAATTTGGTGCATCTGACCCAAAACCATCCAAACCGGAAACGGAAACTCCTAAAATATCCGCCAGTTCCAACATTGGGCCTGTTACTTTTTTTTTCTCTCTATCCTACATGTCTTCAACGGTAATAAGTTTCCGTGGACGACCCAAATCTTCTGATCCTTACAAAATAGTTTTGAAAAGTAAAAAAAGAATGCGCACCAAAACTGGTAAATACCTGTATTTTATTTTTATATATTTGGCAGTCAAGATCAACAATATGAAAAAAATAACAACAGTTTGAAAATAATAACAATTGTTTGACTTTTCAATATTGTTGTTAAAATTAAAACAGTTTTAATAATGCTGGGGGGTCATTCCGTAATTTTCTAAACGACAATCGTCAAAACGATAATCGTCGACCTCATCGTCCATTATTGGCTTCACGTAACTCGACTACTATCGTCTCGTCAATCGATCACAGTTTTAGAGATTTGTATGCATTTCAGAAACTCTCAAACTGTAGTCAATCTGTCAATTCAATAGAAAACAATACAAAATGTCAATTTACAGTGGATACTCAATCACTCAACTACAGTCACCTACAAAATTCAAAATTAATGCAAGACGATACCTATTTAGCTATCGTCCAAACGCTATCATTTTGACGATTATCGACTAACGTGAATCAAAAAAGGGCAACGCTATCGTTCAAACGATATCGTCTGACGATAATCGAGTTACGGAATGACCCCCCGGATTTTCTTAAGAAAGTTTTGATTAATTTTTAGAGAACAAAACTAGTTTTACCATAAACTGGTCTTAGTATTTCATTGTTAAAATCTGGTGTAGTCCCTACGCGCTTACTCCTATTTCACTCACTTTACATATTTTTAAACCGATTTTTATAACTTCCTATTGGGCAAAAAGGAAAAAGTCCCAGATTCAAAATATTAAGCTTGCAATTTAAAATATTTGATGTTATAAGGCCAACGCTCCGTAGTTATCGCGTAAAAAGGTAGAGAGTGGTTATCGCGTAAAAAAGGTAGAGAGTGGTAAGCTTTCCAAAAATCAATTAGAACCTAATATAATAAATAATAAATTTCTATACCTCTCTATGTTTGTAGACAGTTTTGTTACACTTAGGATGAATCATTTTTTTGGTTAAAGTGCAATGCAACCTTAAGATCTATTATGCTCAACACTTAAGATATTACAGGCACATTTGCAATCTCATATCTCCAGTGCCCATAAATTCTTTCATATTAAACAGAAATTATCTAAAAAGCTAAAACAAAACCGATCGTTGTCCCAATGGGTCCGTCTACGTACCGTGAACACAAATCCATGAGGCGTCACTAGAAGCGTACAAAGTTAAAGTTTTAAAATGTTAGTCCATAATCCAATAACCACGAGGAACTGAGATTTGCAGAACACTTCTTCAAACTTAATCTTTTTGTGCAAGCTGTTATTAGTTATCTAATAAAGATATACATACGTTTATAAATAAAAAAAGTTAAAAACAAAAGATAAATTCTAGTTCAATACATAAAAATACTTTATACCAAATTTCAAATTAGATTAGTCTACACGAAAGGCTCTACATTGATATGTACAAAGATGCACAGACTTGCGGATGATCTGATAAATTTGATGAATCATCATAATAATGTTATGTTTGATTTAAACAGATTTTTGTTTATAAATGAAAGTACGGCTTTAGAAAAACAATTTTGCGTTACAAAATATCTACTATATTTAGAAATAATTACCCTTATTGCAGCAGGCGTTTCGCTTGAACGACAAATGTCATTTTCAAAAATTTGTATTATAAATGGCGTTTTAGAGTCGTTTATCGTTATTTTTCGAGTCGTAACGCCTTACTCTTAGTGGAACGTAAGTTTTTGTATGAGAAATGTCACTCATTTGTATTGTAATATTTTTCCTAGGTTCGTTAAATAAAACTTATTACTCTTTCTAGTATCTCTTCTTTATTTTTTACTTTCCAAATCACAACAATAAATCTCAATTTATAATCAACTCAAATACTTTATTCAATTTAAAATCACACTTGTTTTATACTTTACACAATCCAATAAGCAGAGTTTTGCACACTTCCGTAATCAAAAATCAACTGTCTCGCTCACCGTGAACACTCCCTTATATACTCAAATTAGTTGTTCTCGAAAGTTCTTGTCTTGGAATGTTCTAGATGTTTGGAATAAGGGGAAATACATTTGACATTGGAAAAGAGCTTTTTGTTTCTTCCATAAATTAGATATGCAGTTTTCCAACAGATGGCGCTGTAGTAGTATAAAGCTCTGTTCACAACAGTATTATAACTATCGTTTTACTCGCCTTCTACAACTCTCAGAACGCTTTTTTTTATCGAAGACAAATTTTCAAACGACTCATTATCAAAATTGGATAAAGATGTAAGTTTTACATGTTAACACCTTAACTGTCCCCATACAAAATGATTTAAAACCACCTATACGTCCATTATTTTTTCAAGACATCAACGATAAGTCCCATGTATCATATTTGATACACAAAATTATATTTTTGTCTTGCCTTCTAAGTCCATGAAGTGAAGGCTTCCTCAGGTTCTCTTGCTTCTTATTCAACACAACGCTCAGTGAAAATATTATTTTTTAAACCCTCAAGTCATTCTTTGATTTTTGTGCATTTCTGTCAAATTAAAAAAAGGGATAAAAATATAAACGTTTCTAAGTCCTTAGCTAAGAAACTTATTTGTAATACGAGTACTACTCGTATTATGGATAGTGAAAGTGAAGATTTTAGCAACGGAAGTAATAGTGAATATAGACCATCTGGAAAACTTTCGTTCATTGTATACTCCTTCCGAAATATTGGTGGTTGATGAATCCGTGGTAAAATTCAATGGTCGACTACAAATAAAAACTTACAATCAAACAAATATGGTGTAAGGATATATAAAATGTGCACAGTCGATAGTTATACGTGGTCCTACCAGATATATTCGGGAACAAGTTCGGCAATGGAAGGTCTGGACAAGCCAGGGTCTGTTCTGGTGAGATTATGTGAACCACTTTTAGGTGAGAGGCGAATGATTATCGCTGATAATTATTATAATAGTGTACCATTGGCAATTTATTTGAAAAATCGAAACACAGACTTATGTGGAACATTGCGCAGAATTAGAGTTGATCTACCATTATGCGTCACCAAAGCTAGATTGAAAAAAGAGGCTGGGTGCGACCCACACTGATAACTTCCCGCATTTGTGGTCTTGATGTACAGTACATACATTCTTCTAAAAACTAAGTTGATAATAAAATTATAAAATTATGTATTATATTATAGAAATTACTTTATTATTTCGGTTCCATACATTTTAATTGAAAAAAATTTAAATGCGAAATATTCAAATATAAAAGATATAGTTTGGTTATTGATGGAAGGGTACTTACAAAATATATCCGCTCTAAAACTAGATATATTTCAAATATAAACCATTTGTTAGAAATTGTATTATGTATAAAATTACATAATGGCAAAGTCAATATCATTGCTCGCTCTCAAGATATTCTAGTCGAAAAACAAATATTACCACTTTTAAGTAGATTTTTTTTTATATTTTTGTAAAAACTGTCAATTCGATACTTGTCAAAATTTAACCATATGTTAATAATTGTATTATGTCGATATCTTCCCGTAACAATGTACTAAGCGACACTTTTTTCAAAAATGACTTTTTGATGAGGAAATATACTATATGTTAAGGGCCACGTTTTGGCCTGGGTTTCGCCAACCTATTATGCATGAAAAGGAAACTAGAGTACAAATAAAAAAAATATCAACTGCCATGAAATTTGTATTATCCGCCAAAAAAATTATTCTAAGCGACATTAATAAAGATCTCATTGTCGTGAGCAACAAAAAATTTTGTTAGATGTCACTTAGTTTAACCAAAATTGTCTTTTAACACACTATGATTCAACTAGAACTTTCTTCGTTTTTTTCGTTTCCTGAACAATTTTAGAAATGTCGCTTAGTATACATTCTTACGGGAAGGTATCGATGTACTCGTATAAAACAACATACTTCAGAAGGCACTATCGGTGTTCATTCCCAAGAAATTCGACTTGAAATACAATTTTAACTAGTTTTCACTATATTTTTAAAAGTTTTTTTATTTAAAAAAAAAAAACTATTAATTCAATATTTGTCAACATTTTACCAATTGTACAAAATTATACTATGTATAAAATAAACTAAATTAGAAGTCAATATCACTACTAGTTCGCGAGAAATTTGAGTCGAAAAACAATTTTTACCAATTTTCAATAGAATTTTATATAGTTTTTTATTTTTTGTAAAAAAACTGTAAACTGATTTTTTTGGAAATTTTCACCAGTTGTCAAACACATTATTTTTCGTAAAATAAAATTATTTTGAGTTTCAAATTGTTGTCCGTTCTTAGAATATCTGGGTTATGAAATTTTTTTTTTCAGTTTTTTTTATTTAAAAAAATAACGGTATGTCCATTTTTTCCAAATTCATACCAAATCTGTATGACCTTATAATGAGTACATTAAATTTTATTTGAAATCAATACCATTATTTTTTCGTGAGATAATTGAAACTAACCAAAATTTTTACTTTTTTTTTACACCGTTATAGTTAAAAAACTAACTTGAACAAAATTTATTTGAAGTCGATATCTTTACTCCTTCTTGAGATATCGATGACGAAAAATGGTACCAGAACGTACGAACGTACGAACGTACGAACGTACGAACGTACGAACGTACGAACGTACGAACGTACGAACGTACGAACGTACGAACGTACGTACACACACACACACAGACATCTCTCTAAAAATGATTGATATAGCCTCTAGGGACCTTGAAACATCGAGAAATGTCAAAAATTCCAATTTGACAAATCGGACCGATTACAATAACTCCCTATGGGAAGTTAAAAATCTTGAAGAATTGCTGGACAAAAGGATGGATGCATTACTGTCTTAAAATGGCGTGATAATCGAGATGTGCTTATGTTATCTACTTGTCATGGTAATGAATCGACAGCAATAAGGGTGTGGGTGGAGCGAAAATAAAACCAAATGCAGTTATAGACTATAATGATGCTAAAAAAGGAATTCATGTGGCGGATCAATCAGCTTCATTTCATTCCCCTATTTGAAAAAGCATGACGTGGTATAAAAAAATTGCAGTTGACCTCTTATTTCGTGTTGCAGTCATAAATACAAGATGCATATCGTCGCTGTAGATCGAATACCTCGTAACCCAGAAAAAACCGATTTTTAGGTAATTATGCAATTATATTGTGGAAAAATTTCCCGATCTAATGAAAAATATCCTGTGAACCTAAAAACTATAATTGCAGAGCCACGCGCATAATTAACAACACGTCTCTCATTGCCTCTCATTGATTTGATAATAAGTTTTTTGTCTCTCCTGAAAAATCGACTTTTCTGGGTTATGAGGTATTCGATCTACAGCGACGATATAAACAAACTATCAGATGAAGCCCCACTCTCAATGTTGCAAGTACAAGAAATACTCTTGAGGGAGATGCATTAGCTACAAATTTGTCAAGGATTCCTCCAGCTGCCACCCTAGTACGCCCCTGCACACACTTCTTTACAAAAATATCACGTAAAAATGGTAAAATTATAAGGAAACGTTGTTTTTTGTGCTACAGCAACAAGAAGAGAGAAGGTCGTGCAGCCTTTAATTCGAAGCAAGTTTCAACAGAGTGCAAACAATGCAGCAAAGCATTCTGCTTGGCATGTTTCAATTTACATCATAAGGACACATAAACACATTTCAAAAAAATATTGTTAAATTATTTATATATTTATGTCAGCATAAGTTATTATAAATTATGTTTTACCTGCTTTTCAAAATAATATAAAATTTGTTCATAAAAAGTAAGGATTTGCTTTTGAAAAAAAGTTTTTTACTTAAACATTTTTCCAATAGTTTTTGAAGTTTGGTAAAGTATCAGACGTTACCTATACACGTTTATATGAAAATTAAATTTAGGTAATTTTGTTCACATAAAGAGGATACATGTTTATGTATCAAAAATGATACAGGGACGTAGGCGGCACGAGAAAAAAATAATTTTATGTATCAAAAATGATACATGGGACTTATTGTTGATGTATTTTATTTCTAAGACAAAATGATGGACGTGTGAATATTTCCATATCAATTTGTATGGGGACAGTGAAGTCGAATTCCAAAATGTATCAAATATGATACATGGACGTAGGCAGCAAGAGAAAAAATTTAATTTGTGTATCAAATATGATACATGGGACAGTTAAGGTGTTAATATTGTGTAATTTGTAATATATTTGTTTTGTTTAAGGGTAAAATTATCTAACCCAGAACAGATCTAGTGTATCATTGAAACTCTTTTTGTGCTTGCAGCTTGCAGCTTCCGCGTTAGGTCTTGCAGTTGAAACTGATCCAGTTTCTCGAAGCCTTCGAAAGGTATTTCCAAAAACATTTCGATAAGGAAGTCATCTGTTAGGATAAAGTACCTGGTATCTTCGTTGTACTCTTCTTGAATTTCCATTGCACAACCGATAAACGAAGTAAAGGCATTTCAAAAAGCGCTCTTATCAAACTTGGTAATCTGATGAATGAGTTTGTTTTTCTATTCTTTTATACCACTTATTTAGTTAATTTACCCATTAAACCTTCATCACCAAAATTTAACTTTTCTTGAGAAGGTGTAAGGTAATTAGGGTTTTGACAGCAAGTCAAATAGGCATATGTACACTTTTAACCCTTTTTATGAGTACACAGTCTTGAAAATTACCTAAAACTATCAATTCTTGGAAAACCACACCAATTGCCAAGTTCAGCAATAAAAGTAGGTAAAAACACAAAATTCGATTTTTTACCTGTTATAGATTTTCCCAAGTATCATACAATGTATGGGTTTTTGGGTGCACTTATTAATGATTTTTGTTGTATTTTGTTTTGTTCATCAGTTAAAAACAAGAAAACTTTATTTTTACTACGCATTTTTTGAAGAAAAAAAAATGTACCTCAAAGTCAAAATTTTGCTCGGACAAGAAAAATTGAATACCATTTAAAATTGAATATCTGGCAACCCTAAAACATATCAGCTCAATTTCAACGTAGTTTTAAAGGCTAGTATTTCTACTAAACAAAGTCGATGATGAGGTCCCTACCATTAGTACTGATACTGACAGAGAAATTGACCTTAACATGAGTCAGGGTACACCAAAGTTAGCCTTTTTTTACATCGTCAAAAAGTGATGTCAAAGTTGAAAATCAGACTTTACTGTAGAACAATTTTTTTCATAGAATATGACCATGAATCACATCACAAAGTACAGCACACGAATTACCGGACACCGTGTATTGAAAAAAAAACACAAATTGTTTTGAAATATCTATTTTTCAATGACATATGTTTATGTGGAACGCGTGTTGATTCAAAACGCCTGGCGTTTAAGTATCGTAATACCGACTCTTAAACGCCTTAAAAGTGACTCGACAGAAAAAGTGACAAGTGTCGTTCAAGTGAAACGCCTATTATAATAAGGGTGAATATAGACAAATTTTAGATAATGTTCATATACAGTATTTCATACAAGCACTATTTTAAATGTAAAATTTTGACCTATTCCGAATTTCAACCCCATATCCCCAATAAAAAGTGTGATTTAATCCCAAATTGCTATATTCAAACACGGAGAACCCTATATTTTCTTTAATTTCTGTTTCTCTTTTTAAAAGGTTAATAAATTTGTATATAAAAGAGGTCTCTTAAAGTATATACTCAAATATTCCATAAGAAATATTATTTGTTCACTGAGGCGTATACGCAATTTTTTAGGTGTAAATGTAAGACAAAACGTATAATATCATTAGAATTCAATATTCGATTTTATTTATTTAAGTACATAGTATTAATGTTCGTCATAATCTATAATCATATATATATATATTTAAAATATTAAAGAAACTGTGTTCAAACAGGTGTGTACAGTCGTAGGCTTTAGACTAGGTAAATTAAGGACAGAGTACAAATTTCACTGGACATTTTCAAGAGAAAAATTCAAAAAAATTTCAGTGCAAAAAATTTATGGTGTAAAATAAGTGTAGTAAGGCAGCATCATTCCATTTCAATTTATCATATGTAGAAGGTTATTTATTTTATTCTTCTGAAAGTAAATTTCAATAAAACACAGATTTAGATTTACTTTTGGACATATGTATATCATGCAATAACTCGGCCATAAATTAATGAATGAATATTTACTTTCAAATTGAATCGGTCATTTCAAAAACCTCATAAGTCATTCAATTAGAATTTTTCAGGAATCAATAAAAACTGTTTCATGCTCAAACAAATGAGTTTTAAACCACTTTTTTATGCTTAACTAAGAATTTTAGTTTTTTTTTTTTTTTTTTTTTTTTTCCCGTGGGTAGGTGTTGAAATCTTCAAAAGATTCTATGAGGACCGAAAAACGCGCGCTCATAGATATGTGGGACTCTCCCGACCAACAACTCTGCCCCCATAAAGCCTTACGGAAGGTAAAACTCTATGCAAGCAGACCGTTAATCAGGCCGACCGCACTAAAACCACCTCCTCCTCCCGATTGCAACTAAGTTCATATGGAACTTATCTAGCAATTTATCTTTCTCGAAGTTAAGTAACGTGTTGTAGGCAACTTTCCGGTGAAAGTTCCTACTGGTTTAATTATAAGCTAGTTGAATAGCTTCTTTCTATTTTAAGCGATGATTTAAATATACATAATACAGTACAATAATTTCACCGTACTAGATCGGAAGGTTTGGTCCTTCTCAAACGTCGTACTAAATTTGTTTCGTCAAGAATTTCTAAGATTGTTCTATTGGTATGTTCAACTAAACGCTTTCTATGCCTTTGCGAAAAAGTTTTTATTTCTTCGCGAACCGTGGGGATTCCAAGATCCCTGTGAAGATCTTCGTTTCTAATATACCACGGCGCATTTACAAAGGACCTTAATAATTTGTTTTCAAAAGTTTGTAGACTATTTAGATTTGTATCGTGGGTACAACCCCAGAGTTGAATACCATATGTCCAGACAGGCTTAAGTACCTGTTTGTAAACTAATAATTTGTTTTCGATACTAAGTTTAGAATGTCGTCCGAGTAACCAGTACATTTCCCTTAGTTTAATATTTAATTGATCACATTTATTTTTAACATGTGACTTCCATTTTAATTTCGCGTCAAGAGTCATCCCGAGATATTTTGCCTCATTTGCAAATGGAACTTGAGTTGTATTAATAAAGACTGGTAATCTATTAATTTTCTTATAAGTAAAGTCCACGTGGACTGACTTAAATTCGTTAAGCGCTATTCGCCATTTGTTTGTCCATTCATTGACATTGTTAAGAGCATTTTGCAATTTACATGTCGATTCGTTAGCCGTTTTGCCTACTGCAAGTATTGCGGTATCGTCTGCAAAAGTAGCTACAATTGTATTGTCTGTTTGGGGTATGTCGCGTGTAAATAAAAGGTATAAAATGGGACCTAGAACACTACCTTGTGGTACCCCAGCCACTATTTCTTTAAAATCTGAATAATCATTTCCGTGCCTAACGCGGAAAATTCTTTTCTCTAGATATTCTCTAAGAATGTTGTATAGTCCTTCAGATAGGACTTGTCTCAATTTGTATTTGAGGCCTTCGTGCCACACTTTGTCAAAAGCTTGAGACACATCTAAAAAGACCGCTGAACAAATTTTATTTTCTTCAAAGGCTTTCTCGATGACATCGGTGATTCTATGCACTTGATCAATCGTCGAGTGCTTACTTCTAAAACCGAACTGGTGTTCAGGTATAAGACCCTTTTCTTCTATTATGGGCTGAAGACGCTGAAGAAATATTCTCTCAAAGACCTTCGACACTACAGGAAGAAGTGAAATGGGCCTGTACGATTTCTTTTCATGTGATGGTTTGCCAGGTTTTAAGACCATTATTACTTCTGCGACTTTCCATTGATTTGGAACATATTCTAACCTTAGAGTGGCGTTCATTTTGTAAAGGAGGTTTACTAAACCTTTCCGTGGGAGCATTTTAAGAATTTCCGCAGTAATTAAGTCGTATCCTGGTGCTTTTTTTGACTTCAGTTTCTTAATTTCTTTGCTTAATTCGGCAAGCGTAACATTTCTTGTGATGGAGCTTTCATTTGAATTTATATTCACACTTATATCATCATTCAATGCTTGCCCATTGAACGGCTTAAATGTTTCCTCTAGGTAATCAGCGAAAACGTTTGCTTTCTCTTTATCGCTTCTTGCCCATTCATTTTGGTCTTTCATAATCGGGGGTGCTGGAAGCTTTGGTTTTTTCGTAGCTTTTATCGCTTTCCATAGAGAATAATTAGATTCTTTACCTGCCGTCAAGTTTTCAAGGTAATTTCCAGCTTCGCGGTTTTTAAAATCTGATATCATCTTTTTAAGCAAATTACTGAGGTGATTTAAATTAGCTTTGTGTTGGGGAGCACGAGTTTGTTGCCATTTTTTGCGCGCTTTTCGCTTGTCTTTAAGTACCTCTTTTATCTCTTGGGGATATTTAGCTTCTCTATAGCCTGACATTTGTCTTTGGTAAGGAGTATTGTTCCATGCGGCTTTTTGAACAATATGCACAAAATTATCTACCGCTTCTTCAAGCTCAAGAGGTGTTTGTAGTGATACCCTTAATTCAACATTATCTTCAATATCTTTCTTAAAACCTTCCCAGTTAGTTTTACCGTTTGTTAACCTAGGTGGTGTTTCAATTTTAACAATACTTTCGCTCATAGTGAGAATAACGGGAGAGTGGTCAGAGAAAAGATCAAAGCATTCCGTTATTTTTATTCGATTTGACGGTATTCCCCTGACTATAAAGAAATCAATCAGGTCAGGTATTTTCGAGGTATCTGTCGGCCAATAAGTTGGTTTCCCACTAGAATGAAAATCACAATTATTCTCCATACCGGCTTCATATAACGCTCGGCCCTTTTGAGAAATGCATCTAGAACCCCAAAACGTGTGTTTTGCATTAAAATCGCCACCGATTATTAAAGATGGTCTAAGTGATTTTAGCAAGTTTGAAAAATCATTTTTATCAATTCTGTACCGTGGAGGGCAGTATATAGATGTGAAATTCAATGTATCATGTTTAGTTTTAACCTGCACACTTATAAGCTGCATCGGTTCAAGTTCAAGCTTAAGGCCTATCGAGTGTTTGATACATTCTTTTATGTATAATGATGCTCCGCCTCTTGCTTTGTTCGACGGATGAATTGCATGGTAATCTAGATAACCGTTTATATTGAAATTTGATTCTTTTTTAACGTGGGTAATTAGGTAATTTTAGTGGTAAGAAAATTAAAAAGCGAAAAAAATTCACAGTTTATTAATAAAAATAATGAAAAAAACCTAAAAAACTGTTCTTGACTTAAGTTGTTTTAGCAAGGACTGGGTAAGTGGTATATAATTTAACCAAAAAAAAATGGTAGTAATTATATTTTGTATTGCTTATTATTGAAAATTACACTTAAGAATAACTTTTTGTCATGTTTTAATATCTTTAAGGTACATAGATTGATTATCTTCAACATTTTCTTATTGATGGGCTTTTTTAAGACATAAGCCTTTGCTGATAGAAGTGAAACCGAAGTTGCAACTTTATTTATTACTAATAATAAATGTTTAATCAATCCATCAATATATTCCTATGATAGTACCTTTTCTATGTGAAGCATACTTAAAGCTCATATATGTCGAAGGTGCTTTTTTCTGTTTTTGTGGGATTTTTTTCTATAAGATTCAGTGTTGACAAACATGTTTTTTGTACAAATTTGGCCACAATTTCATGAATTCCAAAACATCTTCAGTATTTAGCTCTATGACTATATTTTCTAAATTTCGAATGAGATGGACGTTAATTTAACAGACGCGACGGATGAATATGAAAAGCTAAGTTAGACAATGAAGTGCAAATCATCAGATCATTCATGTTTCAGAGATCATTCATAAAAATGAGAAAGAGAGTCTAAGACTAAACGGAGACCTTGGGGTCCCCAGCATTTATTTTGTGAAGATCCGATTTGAAACCTTCAAAAAAAAAAAGTATTGAACAATCCAGTAGAAAATTTCTAATCCAACGAATAAGGGCTTCATTGATACCAAACTCACGTATTTTCGATATAATAGCTTGATGCCAAAAACCATCAAATGCCTTAGGGTACAAACAGAGTGGAGCGGAGAGCAAAGCTGCGAAATTCATCAGAGCAAAGAGCAAAGGGCTCGAGCAGCGAGCAAGGATGATGACCAGCCAGAGTGAGGAGCAAGGAGCAAGAGCAAAGTAGAAGAAAACAAGCAAGAGATTATTCTTTTTCATTTAAATATTTGTATTTTTCAAATAAAAATGGGTTCTAATAATTTGAATCTGTACTTTAATGAAAACTAATTTTTAAGCATATGATATTTTCTGAAACGCGGAAACAGAAAATCATGTTAAGTTTCAAGCATATTTCCGAATGACCATGAAAATATTTGGTTATTTAATTGACAAAATTCAAAACAAGCTTACGAAGAATTGGAAAGATTTCGTAGCAAACCCGATTCTAGTCAATAAAACATCTTGCAGTAACTTTAAATACAAAAAACAGTTCAAAATTTCACCATTTCTAGTTCAAAATCGCAGCGATGAGAGCGGAGAAATCAAACATGTTTGAAATCGCCGCTTTGCTCTCTTGACGGCTCTTTGCTCTATCTTCGAACTACGCTGCACTCTGTGTGCTACCCGTTCAATGCACGTGTTTGATTTCTCCGCTTTGCTCTTTGCTCGCTGATTTTGTTCACTCGCTGCTCCACTCTGTTTGTACACTTAGAAATATCAAGCTCAATGATCTTACTTCGACATATGTATGATTCTACTCTTCTGCAACTTGATATCAACAGTTCCTCGGTTTTTCAAATCTCTTAGATAAATTAGTTTATGTCTTGTCTTTCAATTTTATAATTTGTTATAACATTTCATTAAGGTATTACACGTTCTCTTCTTTTTCGGCGCACCATCACTCTCTGTTTCACTTGAAGACATTTTTAAAGCTAAAATTACTTTTCGCAGAAAATAGTTGTATGAAAAACGCAAATTTGACATTGATGACGGTTGTTATCAAATTGAAGATTTGAATATTGTTGAACCAATCAGAGCAAAGCAAATTTTAAATATCAAACTACTCCCGCCATTTTGGTAGTGCATGCAAAAACCTCTAAGTTACTGACTTATGTTGTTTATGCAATGAACGTCTTTGCTACGGTATTATTTGAAGAGGAAGGAATGTACAGACTTACGTGGTTCTTACCCAGAATACGCATCTCCCTTTAAGGAACCATTTTCAGCAAAAAAAGCATTTTGGAAAAAAATGTGACTTAAGAGGTTTTTGAAATGACCGATTCAATTGCAAAAAGCTTGCGGTTTATATCCACATTAACATTCGGTTATAGCGACGAGAATTGTCATAATTTTGTTTATTCATTTAGCTACAAATTATTAAGCTTTGAGATTGAATAATTCTTTTCTTAAACAATTTGCTGAACATGGAGCAAAAAGTTTAATGGGTTCTATAATTTGTTCTATTAAATCTCTGATTTAAAAAAATCTATGGATCTTAAAGATCGTGAGTAAATAATTAGAAAGAGTTGTAATAACAGATTTTTAGAATCAATTGCTCAATACATCTTCGATGATTCAGTGATGGCTACTTAATTAGAACTAAACGTTGGTTGTAAGAGTATTGTGGTAGATGTGTATGGATATTGTGCGGTAGATAGCGAAGCGCATAAAGAAGAAATTATTTTTGCACAGATTTCAGTCGATTGATATGAGCAGGGCCGGACAAGCTATACACTCCCCATCGCGTGTATGAGTGATGGCATTTTTTTTATTTCGATAACCCCTATGCAGTGTAAAAAAATACAGACAATTAACAGCTTGCATGTTGATAACATGCGCCCGATGTCAGTTCTTCTATATGAAATAGAAGTCAGCAACAGAAATTCTGAGGCACAAAATTCATACTTATTGACATAACAGCGCGCAAAATTCAAAGTTGCGTCTATAAATTTAAACTCTTCCGTTTGAGTGTTTTTTGTACTATATTTTAGTTTGGCACTGGCCTCTCTTTATGAGTGAAATTTTATCACTGTCGTCATATCGAGTGGCTCGTGTGTCAAGATGAGACAAAGGGTTCAAATATGGAAATAATGAGTGATGATGATACGATGACTAATGTTGAGGTTTGTCGGTAATGAGTGAATCTGTTTTATTCAATTTCTCCTTTTCTCTATTTTTCGTTCTTGCCAGTTATTGTTTACATTTTAAAAAAGGAATTTTTGACTAGTTTAACTACTTTATTTGTTTATTGTTTAAAAAAAAAAACTCAAAACAAATGAAAGGATAGGGAATCTATATTGAGAATAAAACTTGATACGCTCCTATTCCAGTAGTGTATATGTATAAGTTATGATAATCGTTCAAACATGAAAGGAAAAGAGGCTGGTGTTCAAAACAAAATTAAGAATCTTGAACCAAGAGCTTCAGGCTGTTTGCATTCCCGTTGGTTGTTGTTGGTTGTTAATGATTTGGCTAACTGTTCGTTGGAAGCTGTTAAGTTTTTTGACATTGCTCAATGGCTATAAAACTTTTTTTTATCAGGTTCAACAATGCCTTGGTTTGGCTTAAAACCTCTTTCTGAAACCAGATGGGAGATGCTTTAAAACCATTAAAAAAATCTTATTGAAATATCTGAGGCTGGAAACGTTGATAATAGAACCACTGCAGAGTCATTAGGAAGTAAAATTTTAGTTTCAAGTTTATATGTTGCATATTAATCTAGTTTGATATTTTAGAAAAAAAGTAATATAACTAGTAGGTATTTACAATGTCCGTCTGATTATTTATCTAGTTCTGGAAGCTACTAAAAACTCTTAAGTGGAAGTGCGATCAGAAGAACAATTCACTAACGTGCAATCAGCTGAACCATATATAAGAAGCATATAATAAGAATCATTTCCAATAAGAACAGGTTAACCAGTAGTTGGCCTTTGTTTCAGGATCTTCACATTTTACCACTTAAACATCTGTACGTCTATAAAGTACTTAAAGTATTCTTTATACGTAGCGGTTCTACTTATGCTAGCAGAGGCACAAATGTATACAATTTAAGGGTAAATAATAAAGCCTTAGCTAGTGTACCAGCCTCGAGAAAGACTCATTTTTCAAATTTCTTTACTATCTCAGCACCTAAACTCTTTAATAGACTACCACACCATATTAGAATTATAAATGATCGAAACTTATTTTTAAATGAAGTGAAAAAATGGATTTTTACAAAAGATAGCTCAGAAGTCAGAAATTTATTAACTAATATAGTTTGAACAGTTCCTAAAGCCTTGAATTTGTTACGGTGTATACTTTTATTATCATTTATTGATTGTTTTTTTAAACTTACTAATTACATACGAGTATATCTTTGTATCTTAAAACTATACTTTTTCAATTATGTATTATAGTTTTGTATTTTATTATTATAATTATGTGCTTATATAATTTATATTTTTCTTATTTTGTCTTCTTCATAAAAATTAAAAAACAATAATTAAATCAACGCTTACCCCACACTATATTAACGTAGTATATAGTCATTCGCCTCTAGTCTTACATGGCTACAGAATGACTTTTCTTTTTTTTTTCTTTTTTATGATGCATTTTAGAGTTTGTCATTGTAAGTAATAGTATTGTAACTTTGTAAGAAAGAAAAGGATAAATAAATAAAAAAAAAAAAAAAAAAAAAAAAGTCATGGCTCTAAATCTAGAAATACCATCACAGTTTCCTCAAATAACGAAATTTTTCGAAACTAAAATTAATAAAAAACTTTAGGACCCCAATGACTCAAGAACGATAAGTTGACATTCAATCATGGCTATAGAGAAAAAGCTTGTCAAGTCATTAGATTATGATGATCTGGTAACTGATTTTGCAATAAATTCAGTTCCATTTATTTTTATTAAAATAATATTTTTTTTATTATTTCCTACACTGAATAAATATGTAAATATGAATATAAAACTTTTAATTTAACAATAATAAATGAGTTAATTATTATTTATTTGTATGTAGTTATTAGTTATTTACTTGAAAAAATATTTTTTTTCAGTTCCTTAATGTTTGTGATATATTTTTTGACTTCAGCTTACAATTATTTTTGTATTCTTTAGTTACTATTATTTTTGTGATATATTTTTGATTGCTTAGTTTTTAATAAAAATCATATTTATTTTAATTAAATATAACTATTATCTAGGAATTGGCCTCTTGGGGATACCTCATTAAAAAAACGCATTGCAAAGGGTACCCCTTGGGTAAGAGGTAATAACTTCTTCCGCCAGTCACCGTACATGAGGGGCGCCACTGATAAAGCTTGCGCATGGCTCTAATTAGGCTCGGGCCGATCCTGGATATGAGTTTGATAACCCAGGCTCCAAACGCACCTACAGTATATTCGGATATTCGGTAGTCAGATCTCGAACATGAATTTGATGACCTTATATTTTAATCATATGAACATAAGTTATGTTTTATCTGTTTTCCCAACTCTTACATAGACTTGGTATATACCCAAGAGCAATACTACTATGAAGTATGCAAATGAAATAAGACAAAAGATCTTATTTACCCTTTTGTAGGAGGTTAGGAAGTTTCCAACTACACCTGGTTTTTTTAAAGGTGCTTATCGCCCAGCCTATCTTTCTGCCTAAACAGATTGCAGCTATCATCCAGTCTTCTCTATTTGGTTTAAGAGGTGTTCTCTCTATAGAGTTTCCTGTTAAAGTATAACTGCCTGGAATGTTCTTGTTAAGTAGCAGTGAGGACCCCTGCTTTTCACTATCTGTAAAGCTTCTATCATTGTGTCGAAGTGATAATGATATAAGTGTCTTATGGCTTACGAGTACATTGAAAAACGTTAACCTCAATGTCAGAATTTTCACAGTGGCGAACTATTTCTTTTTCAAACAACGAATATAAAAGATCATCTTGAAACTTGTGGTTTGCCAAGTAATTTATTTTGCAAATATTATAAATACTTACCATGATGATAATACTTCATAGTTTAACTTCATTTCTTAAGTGTCCAAAAGAGTTCTTAAATTTTATTATAGTTGAAAAGGTTAAAAACAAAAATATAAATATGAGCATATTTGTAAGTTGAGATTTGTTTTATTAAATATAATTAATCAAAAATTGTGCATTTGAGCGTAATGAGTCAAAGACCTCTTTGTAATGGAAGATAGTTGTATCATGTTGTTATAACATAAGTGCAATAAGATTTTCTGTGTAGCATAATTTATTAATACTCATCGGAATATTTGAAGATACCTACATACATATAAAAATTATAGAATAACGATTGAAAGTGTTATATATTTATCAAGTTAAACCAAAATTTGCTTAAAACTATTGTTTTATAAAATTTATAATTAAATGGAAGATAACATTAGGTGTAAACATTTATTTTGATCTAAAAAAAAATTTACTAAAACATGCATGTCCTATAAAAACTCTTGGACTTAACTAAACACTTTATTGGGTTTCTTATTTAAATGCAGTATTTTTGATATAATATGTAAGTTCTGTGTTCTCAAAATGATCATCTTTATAACTCAAGAAAGATAAAAAGAATTAAGCTAGGAACTTGTAAGTTCAATACTTCTTCAAAAAAAGTTTGAAAAGATATAGGTACATATACACTCCATTAATATACATATAGATATATAAGTTTATAGGTACTCGCTTACTCAAGGGTTCATTAAACAATGGAAATGCTAAAAACTCAATACTTTACAAAACTGCCAATAGATAACAATCGATACGATCATTACAACATTATAGTTTTTTTTCTAGAATATAACCTATATATTTGTATTAAGAAGTTCAAAGTAAAAAGCTTATTCTAAATAATCTTAAACATTTACGGCCATCCGAAATTAATATTTGTCATTTGATAAAATTTATTATTAAATGGTCTGTAGAATTCTCTTAGTCTTTCAATTGCAGCTGGATCTATAAATGGATGGTTTCGCCCCTTAGTCTTGCCCAAACAATGCGGCGTTGACTTTGCTTCGGATTTAAATAGACATGGAAATCCTTTTGTTGAATTAAAATAGAAATGTTTCTCCGTTACAACCCGTTTAAGTCCAAGAAAATCCTTTGAAATTATATTTGTATTAAATGAGAGAGTAAAATAAAATATAATTATTGCATAACTCACTTGAACACGACCAATTTCAAAAGCTGGATCTACGATCAGTCTCTCACCACTTATAAAAAGTAATTGTGACAGTGGAAAATATTGTAGCCATTTTTCGAGATGTTTTGAATAAACTCCGATTTTAACTGGGCTCCATGTTGTGTCGACAACTTCGAATGATCCGTTCATAAAAGCTAATTGCTCGAATTTTTTCATATCGGATTTCTTACTTGCCGCTTGGGTGTAGTCTGAAATAGCACGTGTCACAGGATCTCGAACAACAACTAAAAGTCTTAAAGAAAATATAATTGAAAATTTAAAAATATTAATAAAGCACAAGAATTAAGACTACGTTAGATTTATATACATCACAAAATAGCAAATAGCTCATAACCATAGAACCCAGTGGCTACCCCCCTCTTTAACACAACATCTTGGAATTAACAATGGAGCATAGTAAATCATACCCTATTACGGTTACCGATCATCAATATGATTTTTGACGATTTTCAACAAAATTGATAAATCGACATGAACCGTTGCAATTCAACAACATTTTTAATAAACTGTTATAATGATTTTTTGAGACAATTATAACCCAATGAGTTTTACTGAAGAATGTTTCCTACAACAGGACTTATGGAACTTACCCGGAGACCACAAGAGCAACTTGCATGTAAGTTCTGAAGCCACTAGCCAGGCAAGTTGGGAAACAAGAAGCCTGACAAAACAAATAAAATGCACAACATGGTCGCACGAACTTGCTCTTATGTAATAGACTAAGAATTTTAAAAATGAATGTTATTTGAGCAAACTATGTTCATAAGCATAAAATTAATTTTTTAAACTCTTTGAGTAGTGAGAGATAAAAACAGAATACCATATGACTTTTTAAGCAAATATGAATTTATGCAACAACATATTATAAGTCGTTTTAGCGGTTTCTTAAAAAAATAAGCTTTTATTTACAAAATTTTTAAAACATTTTTAAAGAAAATATTTTAGTATACCAACGTACGTGTAGAAATTAAATTTCCAAAAAAATACTGACCTGTTTTCGAGATATCGAATTTTCAAAAACAAATGATTTTTTTAAACTTTATTACAATTAGTTATGCCAGTAATGAGAAATTCAAAATTTGAAAAAAATGGTTACATGGTAGGTCCAGTCAGTAATATATTAATTTCAAAATTTGTTTAATGAATATTAAATCGATAGATCGTTAAAATTAATATAAGGGAAAATAAAATGCACGACTGTATCGCACGTACTAGCTCTTAAGCAAGGGTATTTTGGAATTTAAAATTGTTTAAAACATTGAGACAAAAATGTTCAAATGCATAAAATCGCTGTCTGATTTCTAAAAAATTATGAATCTATGCAAAGAAAGTTTAAAAAACCGTTTTATTATTAAATTAATTTTTTATATAAAAAATTTCTTTAAAATATTTTAAGAAATAAATGTGGGATGCCAATTTTAAGTATCTAATAATATAGATTTAAGGAAATAATTTCAAAAAATAATTGTTCACAAGTTAAAGATATATAGATTCTTCAAAAAAATCGAATTTTTTTTTTAAAACCAAATAATATTTTTTTCGAATATTTTTATATTCAATGTTATTTTAAATTTAAAGGCCCTCCTGCACGAAAATTTTGGTAAAAATCATTAGTGCCGTTAATGAAAATGTCGCAAATCAAAGAAACGGTTTTATGGCTGGTGCCGTTAATAACATTTTTTCCGAAATTTTGTTTGACCTAAATGTAGTCCAAGCCCATGATAAAAAAGTTTTTTATCAAAATCGTTAGAGCCGTTTTCGAGATAAATATAATTTGTATAACGGGTGTATGGCAGGGACCGTTAGTGTTTGAGATGAAAAAAATCAATTTCTCCTCTCGGGAATCAACGAAGACACTTAAGTACCAAGGATGAAGGGGCGAGGAAATTTAAAAATGCGGTATTGCTGTCTTCTAATTTGAAAGAAAATCGGCCGAGGCGTTTAGGCTTTAATCGCATAGACAGACAGAATTGCGAAATCCGCTATCATCGTTATGTCAATATTGATCAGAATCTCGAGCTTGATTTTTTTCTACGAATGCATGACTACACTTATTAAACCAATAAGTCGCAAGTAAAAATTAATTATTGAAGTACATATTTCATTGTTCGTACAAATATTTGTTTTCGGTGACGTGTGCATTCAATTTCAATTTCAAAACTTCCAGGCACATCGCTCGTCACAGTAAATATACAAAACGGAATTCGACTGGCTGTGTATATACCCAACTTGCTTGTCTGTTTTTACCTGCGTTGTCTGAGGCTCTGTCACTGTTATGCAGAAGGTCTTGGACTCGATTCTCAGCCACTGCAAAAAAGTTCTTCAGTGGTGTACTGCCTCTTGCGAGGAATTGACAAATCCTTTTAGATTATCTATTGTCATTAAAAGTTCTGCTCATTAGCCGTTTGGAATCGACAGAATGGTTGAGAGTTACATATACATATGTTCTGGTTCTCTTCGAGCTTTAGATTTGGAGGGCTCACGGCTGTACCGAACCAAGTCATTTTAAAGAAATCCAAAACTAACGCCAGGATTTCCGCAAAATTGACCTGTATTTAGAGCTATAATGAACTACAAAGTTCATTTAGAGCTTTTGCGGAAATTTTGGCGTTGGTTTTGGATTTTTTTGAAATGACTTGGTTCGGTACAGCTGTGAGCTCTCCATTTAATTGGGTGTAAAATGAAGAGTGGAGATTATTCCACATATATATGTATACAATAATCGGTAATAAAGATAAACAAATTTCTTCAAATAATAAAATACCTAATATGAAAAAAACTTAAAATCCAAAACTAATCTAAATAGTGTTGAATCCACCAATAATCGTACGTATTTATCTGCAAAAATTATTGAAAACATTATTAAACACTGATGAAAAATTGCCTCTGCACATTATCAATGATTATTATGTCAGTTCGGTTGTGTTCAGCCGTGAATTACACATTTCTTCATTTTTATTTTGTTTTATTTTGCCACCAACTACTCAACGCATATATCAACATGACAAACAATTTTAAAGCTCCCAACACAAGATCAAAGAATTATCAATAAATTTGAAGAAAATGCCTTCAATGTTCGTTGACCATGACATTGAAGAGCATACGAACGATCAATATTCAATCAAAAATCACTTTTTCACTGAGTATTGACAATTAACATTGATCGTGTGTAGGGACTCTTATAGATTAGGCTGCTTTCGGTATGCTTCGAAATATATGGAGGAATAACTCTCTTAGCTTAAGAACCAAGCTACGGCTGTTTCGATCTAACGTCGAATCCGTGTTACTTTACGGTTGCAGCACTTGGAAAGTAGCAGTAGGTGTCACTAAGAAGCTGCAAACATTCATTAATAGATGTCTACGAAACATCCTTAGGATTTTCTGGCCCAATCGTATATCAAACGAAGAGCTCCTTAGGAAAACGGGTCAGGAACCTATTGACTCTATTATACGACGTCGAATGTGGCAGTGGATCGGACACACGCTTCGAAAAGGCGACAACTGTATTGCGGCGTATGCAATGCAGTGGAATCCGCTCACTCAAGAAGGAAGAAGAGCTGGATGACCGAGAAGCTCATGGAAAAGGACAGTCGAGGAGGAGTCAGCCCAACTAGGCAAGAGTTGGAGGGAGTTGCGACTCATATCCAGGAACCGAACACGATGGCGAGCTGGCGTTGTGGACGCCCTATGCCCCACTAGGGGTCCCCCACGAACATAAAAGGTCTGAGGACCTAAGTAAGTAAGTAAGTATTCTTTTATATATGTAGAACACTTTTCTTTTTATTTTAAGTCTCTAAAACATAAAAGCAGGTTCGTTTGAATTAGTTTTGCAATTTATTTTGTATTGCAATCAGCATTCCACTGCTTAGTCTTAGGCTCTGCTAAATTGAATTGAGAAACATTTATAAATAAAATGCACGACTAGGTCGCACGAACTTGCTCCTATGTAAAAGACTAAGAATTTCAAAAATGAATGTTATTAAAGAAACTGTTCATAAGCATAAAATTCATTTTTTAAATGACTAAAAAAAAACTTCTTTAGTAGTTAAAGGTAAGAATAGGATGCCATGTGATTCAAGCAAATATAGATTTATGCAAGAACAAAAATTATAAGTCTTTGTAGTGGTTTTTTAAAAAATAAGGTTTTATATAAGAAAGTTTTAAAACATTTTTAAGAAAAAATGTTGGTACGCCAATTTGAAGTTTTTATTATTGTATGAATAAAAATTAAATTTACAAAAAATGTATTGAGCCGTTTTCGAGATATTGAATTTTCAAAAAACAAAAAATTGATTTTTTTTTCAAAATTCAAAAAAATATTTTTCTTAAAGTTCTGAAATGCAATGTTTTTTAAACTTTTTAGAAGCTTCTCTCTACGAAATTTCATTAAAATCCGTTGTGCTGATAATGAGAAATTCAAAATTTAAAAAAATCGTTCTATGGTAGGTACAGTCAGTAATATCTTGTTTTCAAAATTTCTTATATTAAATTACAGATAAATACAGAAAGAAAAAAAATTTTAGCAAAATTCTCCGAACCGTTGTCGAGAAAAATACGATTTTCGAAAACTATTTTTTAACATTTGTATGGAGGGTACCGTTATTTTTAGGTAAAATGAATTTATTTTTCTCATATCTTGTAGATTATTTTTTAAAACTTTTATTTATCAAGTTTTAAAAAAATCGAGCATGGGGTTTTCGAAGTATTGTGTTTTCAAAAAAAAATTTTGAAAGTTTTTTTAAAAATCCAAAAAAATTTTTTTGGAAAATTTGAATACACAATAATATTCAAACTGCTGGGAAGCTTTAGCATAAAAAAAATGATCAAAATCGGTGGTAACGTTTTTGAGAAAATCAAGAACAAAAAAATGGCCCCAAGGGGGGTACCAAAACCACTCATTTTTTGTAAAAATTTTTTCAACCATTACCTAGGTTTAACTAAATTAAATTTTTTGAATTTTTTTTTTTTAAATCGTAGGGACAGTTTTTGAGAAAAAAAAATATGTATTTATAAAATTTCGAAAAAAAATCGTATGGCAGGTACCGTTATTTTTGGTCCTAAAAAATCAAATCAAAAAACATCCGGGGGTAAAAAATTAAAACCCATATCTACCAAGTTTGAAGAAAAGAAGATTAGCTGTAATCGAACAGACAGACAGACAGACAGAACTTCCAGACCCACTTTTTTCGTCTTCGCTATCATTGTAATGTCAACTTTGATCAAAATCTCGAGTTCGATTTTTTTTACGAATGCATAACTTGCCTTATAGTACCTATAAGTCGCAAGTAAAAATAGTGTTTTTCCAAGTCCTTACAGTTTACTTCCTACAAAAAATAAATATTTGTATATGAAAATCGATGTGTGTATGTACATTATAATATGTTCCTATGAACTCTAAAACACCGTGACCGATTTTGATGAAATTTTCAGGAAATCTTAAGATTAGCCCAGTCATCTTTTTAAATGAAAAGGTTTTTTCGTTATTTGCATTCTTTTTTATAAGAAAGTTTATTTCAATTCTTTTTATTAAGGTAAACACAGCTATAAAAAATACATTCTTTAGCTTTTTGAACTTTCTTATATCCGTCATCGACTGTATTCATACCAAAAAAAAAATTATATTTCAGGATTTTGATGTTGAAAGTGTACATCTGCGTGCATGCGTCTCAATCTGGTTTTGATTCTTTTTTCAAATCCAGAATTGATTTCCTCTTCTTTTAAGAAGTGTCAAACAAACGATTTCAGAAGCATTTGGAATGCTTCCGGACGACCAAGTGAAAACGGTAAGGTGCGTTTTATTATCTACGGATCTATGTATGTATATGGATCCGGATCTGGATTCATTTTTAACACGTATTACAAAAACAATTTGGCATCATGTTCTCTATCTGGATCTATCTTTGATCCAAAAAATAGTTCTTACTATGGCGGGTTGATGGCTTTTTATGGTAAGTTAGTGTAAAAGAGAGATGAGCAAACAACACTATTGTTACTATGGTCCGTATCATCTTATTTTCAAGGCTTAATCTATATGGATTATTGGCGATAATAAAACGCGTTTATTATTCAAACGCACTCTGAATATGTTTCGAACAAAAAAACAAAAACAAATTCGAAATTCTAAACGCTTTAAATAAAAAAAAAAAACAAAAAATCTATTTTTCTTTTTTTGTTTAAATTGAAAGGGGTCCTTTAAAATTAAAAAAAAAAAAAATATTTAAGACAACACAATATTATTTAATCCTAGATTCACTTAAAAGTATTTAGTCTCATTTGCTGAATTTAAACTTAAAGATTGAAACTTTCTTAAGTTACCTATGTGACAGTTTACGCCAAGTTAACAGTTAAGTTGAACTTAAATATACAATGTTTCGAATCAACAAACGACTCTCAATAAAATGTATTAAACTTACTTTGTGCTAGGGTTCATGTGATGAACTCTTTGAGGCACCTCCTTGGTCACAAAGTAACTAGGTGATTTTTCCATTGTTATTTGTCCCTCAATAGTGTAGGGCATGTGATGTCGATACCAATGTAGACCTCGATTATAATGTCTGTCGAAAAAATGTACCTCACATCCAGCAGCTCGAACATCTGGATGTAGCCGGATGAATTCCAATAGTGCACGAGTCCCACTCTTTTTAACACCAATTATAAGGGTGTCAGGCAGATGGCGCGATGGCCGTAGCCCTTGTTGTCGAAGAAATCTATACTTAGGTGAGCCATCCATTTCAGTATAGTTATACATCAATGGAACTATCCGAACAATTGATCCTAGAATTTTTATTTCCGGTGGTTCTGTCATAACAATTGGTGACATTACACTCTCCACAGAGCTTTGAAAGGAATGCTGGCAATGGGAATTAATTAGATAATAATAAAATGGATTAAGTTTTGTATATGAATTTATTACCCTTTTGAAGGATCGATTTATACGAGGCATTAAACACGAATTGAATGTATATGAAACATATAAAACGGATATGCAAACTAAAAATATAATCGCCACCGTGCGATTACTGAGATGGGAATACCAATTTGCAAACATTTTTTCTTCTTTTTAAAACCGACAACAAACGCTTTTACATACAATTCACCACGATCTAAGGAATACATTTACACAAAAACTTTACCTATATATTTTTAAGAATGTCTAAAAACATTTTAAAATAAAATATTGGAAACGACTTCTTAGCGATTGATTATGTAAAATCGGTGTAAAAATCGACTTTTCAAAAGATAGAACCCTTCAATTGGAAAGTTGCATGTACCTACATGCACAGTTTTTTTTTGTTCTGGCGTTTGGATGGCAATCTATCAATTTCATTCATAAATTAATGTTTGGGCTTTGTTTGTATCTGCGCAGTAAGAACCATCTAGGAACTTCCGTATTACAAAAGGGATGATTTTTTGTAACTGTTATACATTTATCAGAAGGACATTTAAGGGCTGTATCACAGGGTGAACAACACATGAACTTTTCTTCGGCATCAATCTACATATATGTATAATAGTCAATTAAAGTAAGAAAATTTTTCACATTTTTACTTAAAATGTTTAAATTTGTTAAGAGTTACATTTAAATCTGTCCGAAAAATAATATCAAACAAAGAAAATGGATTGTGACAAAATAGTTTGTACTCGTTAACTTTATTTTTGTTGTGAGAAGCTTCGGAATACTCAACAGGATGTCTATGGGAAAATAACAGGAAGCACTAAGGTATTTCTACCACATTTTCCGAAATACAGGGTTGCGCTTAGGTAACATTATGATTTATTTAATGAACAACTTTCAATTAAAACCGGGTAGTTACTCGATTGGTAGAAATTTATCTTAGGAGGTCCATAATTTATTGAGGTGTAGCTCCATACATGTTGGAATCAAATATCTGGATTTTTCTCTATTTCTGATCTAAAATCATTGCCCGGTATAGAATGCCATGTACATTAAGCGCAACTTCCAGAGACTTTCAAAAATACTAAAATAGCATCCAAGCCCGAAAACTCTCAAGTGGATGTACACGGTCATTGTTAGACCTGTAGTGACATACGGTAACGTTTTTTGGTGGAATGCATGGCTTAGCCAAACTGCTAGCTGGAGACACAGTGCCATACGTGATGCGCAGATTTTACAAAAATACACGGGAAATAGGGAATAGACTGACTAGTGACTACATAACCCTTTAGACTTTTACAAGCCGTATATGACCGCCTTTCCTAGCACACCTACAATCGACGATAGGAATTAATTCCGACCGATGGTTCTAAAATGGATACTGGTGTAGGTGCAGGTTTTTTTCAAAAATCCTTGGACTAGTCATCATACTTCCTAATTACAATAGTATCTTTCAGGCTGAGGTCCTGGCAGTGACGAAAGCTGCTAGACAATTCTCAATTATGGCAATACGAGAAGCTGATATCACCTTTTTCATTGATATCCAAACGGCTATAAAAGCGATTTCTGCCATTGCCAAATTAAATCGAAGCTTGTAACTCGCTGTGACGAAGAGCTAAGGATTCACAGCACAACATAAGGCACTGTTGGGTTCCTAGTCACATTGGTGTCAACACTTGATCGTGATCAGACAGACACAACAATTCAGGTCCCACCCTATAATCTTAAACATGCAATCGAGAGAAAAGTTCTACATAGCTACAACAGATAGGAGATTAAACTTGCTCGATACCTGTCTTATAACCAAAAAACTATGGCCTAGTTTCAACAAACAAAAGACCGATATTATCATCCAACTGGGTAAAAAGTCTACATCTCTCCTCGTGATACTCTTCACTACCTCTGTCACTACTCTGCGAAACAGGCTCCTAGGGATACACTTCTTCAACTACTTGGAGGAACTCTCCCCAAGCAAAGTCCTTTTGAAATTTATTGACGCTACCAAATGGCTTGAAATTCCTAAGCTCTATATCAACCAGCCGACCACGAGATAGGAAATAGCCTCCAACCATAGACAAAAGACATAAAAAGGATCCAGGACAACAATAATAGAACGAACGAAATAAACTGCACGACGCACGTGTTTCTTTTAGGAGCAGCAACAAACGGAGGATCGGCAATTCGAATATGCATACATCAGCGATTTGCCACTCCTAAGGTGAAACCGAGCGTCATTGAGTTGATGAGGGCATCTCTCACTAAGATTAGTAAAATTCTTCTTATGAAAGGGAAAGCCCTTTTCTACCATACGTAGCAAGGAGCCACATTCTCCTATAGATCTGGTGGAGGGATGATTTCTCAAGTGCCCTTAAAAGGAGTCTACCTTTCTTCAACCAGGTGATTATGTGATGACAGAAATTTCGTAAATGAATTAAAAGTACCCTCCGACATTTCAGGCTATAGCTTACTGAAACTCATCAACACCCCAAATGGAATTGAATGACATAGGATTTATCAAAGGTTTCATAATCCCTAGGGTATCACAACAGATCTACATTGATCTAAGTGTGGCGGTAAGAAGATCAAAGGTCAGCCCATTAACCAAACCTAACCTATACACTTTCTACAGCTGCAGTAATCGATTATATCGATGCATCTATACGAGTATTTGTCAAGCTTTCAACTGATATAAAATCGTGAGTGATTGACTTTTAAGCGAATATAACTGAAAACAACTCAGATTTGCATATTACATGTACGTAGATCACTTAATTTTTCAACGCTAATTCGATCATCTTTATACATTTTTATATCAAAATTACCAGTTATTGATCGAAAAAACTTACCATTTACCTTACCTTACCTAGTTTAACAATAAATACAAAAATAACTGGTGATATTTTCATTACTCATTTATACAAAATGGAGTTTGACAATCCGGATTCTATGTTGAAAAAAGTATCGTCTAAATGACGTCCATTCCTCACATCGCAATCTGACTCTTAGGCTGGTATTCACCGAGCGCTCTTAAACGGCTCTTAACTTTACGAGGCTCTTAGGCCGGTATTCACCGAGCGCTCATAACTTAAGAAGCTCATAAACCTATTCACCAAGCAATATTAGGTGCGTTTTATTATTCACAAATCTATCTGGATCCGGATCTGGATCTTCCCTTGAAAATAAAACGATACGGATCTTAGTGACAGCAGTGTTATAGGTCCGTCTCTTTTTATCCTTGGGTTTGCACATTTTCAATTATTTCTTGTCTTTTTTCTTTACACAATAGCTCACACTACCTTATCATAAAAGCCATCTACTCGCCAGTGTAATAACTAATTTTTGGATCTTTGAAATAGATCCCGATAGAAAACAGGATCCCAAATTGTTTTTGTAATACATGTTAAAACTTAATCCAGATCCGGATCCAGATAGATTTGTGAATAATAAAACGCACCTATTAGTGAAGATCTACGAGCGCTCTTAAAAGTTAGGAGTGGTCCCGACCAACGTTTGTTCAATAAGATATAATGAAGCAAAATTTAAAAATTTGAAACCAACTCTAAATCTATTTAAAAATGGGAGTCGAGCCGAAACATTATGAATAAAACGAGAACCGACTTTTTGTTAATTTTAAAGGACATAAACCATACTTTAACGTTAAAGAGCTCGTCTACTTAATATGAGCAAATAGCTCCTTTATCTTTTAAAAGTATACTTTATCCATATCAACAAGGGTCATTTATTCATATCAAAGCAAATCGAAGTAAAAATGTTTACTGACGTTTTATTCGATTTCTAAAAAGATGTGCTTTGTAAATAGACTGAATAACTGAATATTATAAATTCGAAACAATCGTACAAGAGCGGCGGGCGATGGACAAACAAATCTGTACATACAAATGTACATAATGTTATGTATGTTATGTTCTGTTTATTATTTTTTTTTTGTTTGTGTAGTTGTATTTGAGTTATGTATCTGTCGAATTAAGTGTTGTTCAACGTAAATTCGCTAAGTTTCTGTTGTAAAACCCACATTAGCTAGAAGAGTTGTCTAACGTGTTTAAAATTATGAAAAAAGTACACAGTCTCCAAGCTAAACGACTGCGTTAAGTAGAGCCGGTTTTATTCCTTAAACGAACAACGTTTAACATTTTGCGCCAATATATCCTATCTAATTTATTCCGTTAACTGTAATTAAACAAGAAGCAGTTAACTTCATTATATTTGTAGATCTCTAACACCCAGTTTCACAGCGACAGCCTTATTTACTAACTCGTTTTAGCGACGGAGTAAATTAACTTCGACTTTACAACGACTCTAATCCTGAAAAGCTTAATGAAAATGCACGAGGAATAGCGGTGGAATAAGGTAAAACTGGTTCATAGGAGGTTTAAAGCCGTTTTAGTATCTAAATGTCATTTTGAGATGATATCTTGTGAAATTTACAAAAAGGATAGATATTTTGCATTAATAAATTATTTATATTTTTCAAACGCTCTAACAGTTGTGCGGTATTGGGGACGCTGGTACATACATTTATTGGATTTGAACATTATACAATCCAATTTTAAATGTATTCAATTATTAATATGCATACAATTATAATAAAATGAGTAATAATGGAAATCAGCTGGTGTTTGCTTAATAACCAGAGTTTTAGATTGGTGACTTTTTTTGGTAGTATATTTGAGATAAGGAAGGCGTAGCTAAACAGCTAAGAAAATAATTTATAAATAAGGATTTCTTTGACGTGCCGTAAACCCGAAGTAAGTGCTTCGGCTCCGTTTAACTATTCCGAGGTTGAACCCAGTATTAATGAAAAATAATAAATAAAGCTTGAGAGTTAAAACTTAACTTCAGCTGAACCTGAACTGGAGTTTAAATTTAAAGTTCAACTCGTCCGGCTTCAAATTCTTATATGAACTTCAGTTCTATTGAACGTAAATTAAGAAAATTGTTTTCTTTTTCTATTTGAATCAAAGAAAAAACAATCAATGAAAGTTTGCTTTGTTTCAGTTTTTACCTGTGACACGAAAAATAAAATGACTGGGTCGCACGAGCTTGCTCCTATGTAAACGACTAAGAATTTCAAAAATGAATGTTATTAGAGAAATTCAATTAAAAGCTCAATCAATCACTCCACTTAAACAGAAATTACTTTCTTTCTTCATTGGTTATTAGAGAAAAACTGTTCATAAGCATAAAATTCATTTTTTAAAAGACTAAAAGAACTCCTTTAATAGTTGGAACTAAAACCAGGATGCCATGTGATTCAAGCAAATATTAGCTTATGCAAGAACAAAAATTATAAGTCTGTACTGGTTTCTTAAAAAAATAAGCTTTTATATAAAAAAATTTTAAAACGTTTATAAGAAAAAATGTTGGTACGCCAATTTAAAGTTTTTATTACTTTTCAAATAAAAATTAAATTTACAAACAAAAATATTGAGCCGTTTCTGAGATATCAAATTTTGCAAAAAAAAATTGATTTTTTTTTCAAAAACTCAAAAATTATTGTATTTAAAGTTTTGAAATGCATGTTTTTTAAACTTTTTAGAAGCTTCTCTGTAAAAAAAATTCATTAAAATCCGTTCTGTCGATAATGAGAAATTCTAAATTTGAAAATATGGTTCTATGGTAGGTACAGTCAGTAATATCTTGATTTCAAATTTTTTTTTATTTGATTATTATACATAGATCGTAAAAATTAAACAAAAGAAAAAAAATTTTAGCAAAATTCTCCGAACCGTTTTCGAGAAAAATACGATTTTCGAAAATCAGTTTTTAACATTTGTATGGAGGGTACCGTTATTTTTAGGTAAAATAAATTTTGTTTTCTTATATCTTATAATTTATACAGTGGACATCCAGTATAACGAATGATATAATGTTCGCGGTCATTCTCTATATCCAGAGCGTTCATTATATTATTAATTTATTTATTTATATGTTTTTTATTGGTAATGTTAAATTGAATGATCCTGTCATTAATACGAGAATAAACTTGTGTGTTGACATAAGAATAGATGCACAGTTGACAACGGCAACAAAAAAACATTTTAAAGCAATTTATCTACGTGTTCGTTATATCGGATAGCAAATTTTTATCATCATTCGCTATTTAGAGATGTTAATGTAAATTTAAAAAGTGTTCGTTATATCGCGAATTCGTTATATCGGGTATTCATTATATTGGACGTCACCTGTATTAAAAAAACTTTTATTTATCAAGTTTTAAAAAATCGAGCATGGGGTTTTCAAAATATTGAGTTTTCAAAAAAAAATGTTGAATTTTTTTTTTAAAATCCAAAAAAAAATTTTGAAAATTTGAATACACAATAATATTAAGACTGCTGTGGAGCCTTAACATAAAAAAAAAGATCAAAATCGGTGGTACCGTTTTTGAGAAAATCAAAAACAAAAAAAAATGGTTCCATGGGGGTACCAAAAACAACAATTTTTTGGAAATTTTTTTTCGACCATTACCTAACTTTAACTAAATGAAATTTTTTGAATTCTTTTTTTTTTAAATCTGTAGGACAGTTTTTGCGAAAAAAAAAATATTTATAAAATTTTGAAAACAAAATCGTATGGCAGGTACCGTTATTTTTGGTTTAAAAAAAAAAGAAAAAAAACGTGTGGGGGAAAAAAATCAAAACACATATCTACCAAGTTTGAAGAAAATCGGCCGTAGTGGAACCGACAGACAGACAGAATTGCGAGACCCACTTTTTTAGTCTTCGCTATTATCGTAATGTCAATTTTGATCAAAATCTCGAGTTCGATTTTTTTTCCGAACGCATAACTTGTCTTATAGTACCCATAAGTCACAAGTAAAAATTAAAAAATGAAAATAAATTATATTTTCAAATGTTTGAAGGGGTTGTTGGACTTAATCTACAGAATGAACTCTGTTCAAGGTTTAAATGAAACTGTGTAACAAAATTTGTTGTTAAACTAAAGTTTAAACCAAAAGTGGAGTTTAAACTCCCACTGTGAAACTGGAGGCAAATGTTAAGAATTGTGTTTTAAGTTGGCCATTAGCAAAATGAAGAAAATTTGTAAAAAAAAGTTCTTGAACGTGTAATTTTTTTATTGAAAAAGTTACAAAATCTATGTTTCCATAATAAAAAAAAGGACGAAAGCGGTTACTTTCTGAATTGGTTGCAAGAAGGATGGACAGAGAATAAAGAAGTTGCGGGTCCAGAACACCAAAGACAGCAGAACAAAACAGCAAAGCTAGCTAGTGAAAGGACTGCATGTCCACCGCCACCAGGCTCTCAAAAGAGAGCCAAAAGAGAAACCTCTACTTTCAGCGAAAAATTTGAAAGCCAAGTTATCTTTTGGTCACATATTAGAGAACCACTTCAGCAACATCAAGTTCACAGCACAGTGAAACATAGTGGATGTTCAGTTGTGGCTGGGGGTGTTTTTCATGGAATTTTGTCGGGCATTTGGTAAAAATTGAAGGAATAATGGACAAAGAAGAATACTTTAATAAATTAAAGCATAATTTACCAAAAAATTTTTGGCAACAACTGACTACAGGGAGTCTGAAATAATTTTTTAACAAGAAGGAGACCCAAAACACACCTCTAAAATTGTCAAGGAATGGCTCGGAAATCATGAATTTCAGATGATGACATGGCCAGCACAGAGCACTGACCTCAAACCAATTAATTGTGAAGCGACTGTTAGGGCAATACGAAAATCATCAATCAAACACTGGTGACCTTTGGAATCGAATTGTACTAGAATGGAGTCGAATACCCGAGCAATTTCTTCATAAATTAGAAGAAAGTATGCCAAGGCGTTGTTTGCAAGTAATAAATAAACAAAGGATTACGGACTACACAGCATTTATTGCCAAACGTGCGAAATTGGACAAGTCCAAAAATTCAATGAAATTTTTTTTTCTGAAAAAAAAAACAATATTTTTTAAAATTTGTATTGAAGAAAATAAATGTTAGTTTATTACATAAACTTATAAAAATAAAAATGATTTCTTCTCTGTTAACAACGCTAAATTTTAATCAAATCTTCAAACGAGTTAAAACATTTGTTCACTTTTGCTCGTCATTGTATATTGATAAGTGATGAGGACAATTGTCGGTCGTGCCTGGGTGAAGCGCATTTGGACTAGAACTAGAAGTCGCAAAAATATTTACCTTAAAGGTAAAACTTACATAATCCAAAGAAAAATAGCTTTCCGAACTGTCAGAATAAAAAAAATATCTCTCACTTTCTTTTCGTATAGAGAAAACTATCGTCAAAATTATAATAAAAAAATTGACTATCAACTTTCAGAAGAATAACTTTCATTTAAGGGGTTCGGAAGCCTTTCATTTTTTCATTTTTTTTCTCTAAAAGTCAATTTACTTGAATGAGGAGCGTTTCGTTCACTCAACCAAACTTCACGAAAACAAATGTTGACGTAAAGTAAAATTCCGACATCATTGATGCACCATGATTTCCTTGGGCCCTTTCTGCAATATTATTGTATGTAGTTCTACTTCAAATCGAAAACATGTCAAACATTGTTTTTAACTCTTTTCTAACAGTTTAAAAATGAACCGGGGAATAATTGTCAATATCTATGTATTGCCTATCGTTTAATTTCCATTACGAAAAACTGGCTGCTTATTAACAGGATTGGAAAAATTGATTTTCAAAAGTGTGATTTTCAAATCAAATACTTACTTCTCTTGGATATGGATTTTAGGGCATGTAACAGAAAACATCAAGTCTAACGAGTTGATCGGTTTTTGTATGCTTAACATGTCTCAAATAAAGTAAAACAAATTTAAAATCACACTCAAAGTATCCTCCACCTACAAAAACGGAAAAAAAAACACAAGGTCTACAATATATATCTTATGATCTCATTTTTTTTTAATTCTAGCAAACAAATAACTATACAATTTTTAAATAAAAAAATATTAAGAAATTGAAAAATAAACAACTAGAAATCAAGTCGTTAAAATAAAAGGAAAAAAATTGTTTAAATTATAATAGAACAACATTTTGGTCACTAAAAAACATGACTTACATAAATGTAATCGAAAAATGTGTATTATGAATGAAGATAAAATTATTCCGGTAAATATTTTATGAAAATAATGGACTGATTTACTGATAATAAAAATATAATTACAATAATTCTATTATCTTTTCTGCAAATAATAATATTACAATGCACATAATATAAATATAAAATTTAATGTAGCTACAATTAATGGAATTTTATTTTAATTTAATTTTTCTCTTACAATTTAATTATTACTTTTTGCTTTTATTTTAGTTGTTGTTTGTAAACAACGACAACGACGATAATTTTGTTGCTTATGAAATGGAATTGTTCATGTGAATTTAAAACTGCAATATAAACTCTTGCGGTGGTATAGTTGAATATACAGAAAAATGGGGAAATAATTTATGCATAATTTATATTTTTTTTATACATACATATTTATTAAGGATTTGTGAGAGCATTTAAAGATTTTACACCTTTTAATGCTCTCATAAATAAGCAAGTCTATTTAAACGGACTTTAACCTTAAGTTTGCTTAGCCTTAGAAAGAACCGCTTCTGATTTGGAGGATTGTATCCGCTTTTCACAATACAGACTGCCAATTGGCTTGGAAAGTGAAGCGGCCAGGCTTTTTGTAAAAGTGAATTGGCCTATATAACTCACAGCAGTCGAGGTGTTGGTTGTGTTCGAGCTTGTAATGGGCGTAGTGGCTGCCGACGATGGTTGACTTTGACTTTGTCCAGCTGTCACTGAGGTTAGTTGTGGGTCGATCGTCGTTGTTGTCGCTGTATTCGAGTAAGCCTCTTTTTTTCTTCGATCGGTGATAGGAAACTTGTTTTTTGTACAACTCAAATCCAGTTCGAGTGTATAAAAGCGGCCTCTGCTGAATTTTTTATTCTCGTTTTCGATAACAACAGCAGGCTGCTTGGTTAGGATACAGCTGCAGTTGTTTTCACTTGTTTTATTATTGCTGGCAGTGTTATTTCTAGAGCTGCTTAAAAATTCATTTTTAAGCACTCGTGGACTTAAACTAGATTCATAAATATTATTAGTTTTACTGTTTGCGGCGTGATCGTTATTTAACTGTATTGTGGTGTTTATCGTAGTTCGGCTATCGGATGGGTTCATTGATGTGATGGTTGTTGAGGATGATTTGTTTTGATTTTCTGACGGTGATAGTTTTGAGCTTAGTGATTCGATCAAATTCTCACAGCTGGTTTCGTAGACGCTCTCAAGAGGTGGGGATTTTATGTTTGACTTGTACGCTGGAAACCAGCCGGAATTTGGAGTTGTAGGTGGTGTCTGAGAGGTGGGGGTTACACTCGGAGACTGTTGCTGTTGTGGAGGGGTTTCATTCGCAGATGGGTAGGACAGTTCATTGGGTTCGGATGTTTGTCGCAGGGGTTTCGGAGGAGACTCCTTCAACTTCCGAGCTATTATCTCACTCGGCTCAACGTTGAAACTTTCAAAATTTAGGTCTAAAAAGAGCTCTTGAAGGAAGCGCCGAGCATTCATGCGATAAGTACTTCGTCCGAGGAATTTACACACTTCGGAGTAAAGACAAATGTCCTGAAACGATTCCGGCTGCTTCTGTTTCAACTCGAGCAAGGCGAACTTTGATTGCTTACTACTCACAGGATTAGCCAGGCGCAGGACATTATATAGGATCACAGTCGTTAAATGATCTGGCATACTATCCTCGCTGTGGACACTTTCGGGTGAGTTGAATGATACCTCTGAGAGTTGAATAGATGAACTTGGGTAAGATTTTAGCTTCTTATTAAATAAGCATGAATCGCTGCATTTATTTGGCCTGTTGTTGTTCGTCCGAGAGCATCGTAAGCAGTTGCTGCGATTGTGTTTTCCAATCCATTTTGAACGCTTACTCACTGACGAAACGTCTGAAAAATTGCTAATCACAGAACTTTGGTCACACTCATTTATTGAGTCATTGAAAAATTGTTGTTTAACGCCCATAAGATTGGCATCAAGTAAATCGTGATCTTGAATGTCTCGCGAAACGTATGTGGTAGTCATGTTACGCGTTGGAAAAAGATCAAGAATATGTTTTGGAAGGCAAATTCCTATGGAATGAATGTTATCAGTTAAAAAAAAATATGAAATGAATCTGTACTGTAATTGTTACCTGAATAGCAGGGGCCTTTTGAGTCATTTTGTATCAGGAACTTTGGTGCTGTCAATGTTGGTAGAGGAACTTGAAGATCTTCAACAGTGAATTGTCTAAATAATTTTGATGAAAATATGTATTTTTGTTTGCATTTTTCTTTTTTCAAAACTTACGAGTATACGTTGAGAGAAGTATGACGATCCAAGCTTCGTACTTTCATCTTACGATGCAATTCACTAATCGAAGACTTTCTTTGACGAAATGTTGCATATATTTCATTGCGATCTATGATTTCGGCTATTTCATCGGCTGCAGATTCTGAAAGAACTGGTCGACAATGCCTTCGGAGTGTTCTTAGTTTCGCGTAACCCTCAAAATCCAAATGGCTTATAGGTGTTTGTAAGTATGACGTGCCAATGAGTGACGTTCGTCGGAGAGGAAGAGTTAGTCTGGACGGGATATCAGCGAGATTGGACATTGAAGGAATCGGACTTAGTTGGATTTGTTGGAAATCTCTGCAAATACATTCGTAAATATTTTTTTAATTTTCTTATTTGATAACTTCAAAACATACCCAACAGTTGTTCGAGCTGGTACTGATTCACAGCTGCTTACTCCAGAAGTATTCGAGTCAGTACAAGAGTTCCGACGTATCCTATGATGATGTAAATGCGATCCAGCTATAAGACTAATTACATCTGTAGTCTTCGACTCAGACAGTGATCTTGTATGTTTGCCAGGGCGAGTGAAGGTTGGTTCTGTCATAGTTTTTGATTGTGTTACGCTCCCTACAATCTTTATTTCAAATTAATTAAAATTGTTAAAAATATTAATATGATCAAATAAAATAAAATTATTGAACTTACCTCGTCTTTGCTATCGCCTTTGCTTTCACCGGTTGTGGTTGTGTCATCGGCCAACAATAAATTCCAATCACTTCGTGTATAATATGATCCTTCGATTTGATCATCTAAGCTCGGATAATTATATGATGGGACATCTTCACAGGGATGCCGCACAGGTGTAAAATTATTTGAAATCCAGTCTTCGGGTTGATAAACAGGCCAAATTGTATTTCGATCATGTCGTACACACAGCCAATCTGAAACAAATTAGAATTAAAAATTATACGTTGTATGTATGTACTTCTTTTTTGTTATTCAATTATGGCATACATATAATATTCAAACGATTGTCAAAATATAAATTCGGTAAAAGGTATTCAACTTGCTATCCAAATTCAAATTCTTTTCAGGAAACTTATTAACTTATTGAATGATGTCGAAAAGAATTCACAAATTCGGAGGAACCTTTGAACTAGAATTCAAGAAGCGGGAAGACTCTATCCAACAAAGCCGATGCCGAAAGTTAGAGTCAACTCCTCTGAATAGTCGTGGTCAACAAACTTTATAAATAAAGAAATGTTGATATTGTAAGTTGTCTTCACCAACATTTTGTTCCTTAAAGTGATATTTCCGTATCTAGGAGAAGCCATGTCATCAGAAACGAAAACATTTTTTTTTTAATTCAAGCCAAACTCCTTAGCATAATGGATAATTTAGGTCTGGAGTTGATTCACACAGTTGCAGCCATCTAAAAAACAAAAACGCTTTTCAATTCTCATCTTAGAGGTTCCCAATCGGCGGAAAATTGTAGTCCACCCCATTCCTGCTGAGGACACGGCGGACACAGGAATGGTTGAGAATCGTAAGTCACTTGTTTAGGTTCTCTATGAGCTGTTGTGCATCTTATCTTTGTCAAATAGCGAACTACAAGAAGGAGATAAGAAAAGCCAAGAGAAGAAGACTCTCTAAAACCAAATAGAGAAGACTGGAAGATAGCTGCAACCATCTTTTCAAGTAAAAGGATAGAGAGGGAGCCTTTGATAATACCTCCCATCTCGCAGTTCATAAAGCCCTAGTAAGGAAATGTATATCCAATAACATAAGTAGATGGATTGATGAAATGCTGGGAACTAGAAAAATTGAGGCAAAAGCAGGGCCAAAAATACAGAGAATCATCACAACAAGAGGCTGTCCGCAGTGAGGCTGTAAAGTCTATTTAGTGGATGAACTGCAAGAAAATCTCATCTCACAAGGCATACGCTGCACCGGTTTCGCTCTTTCATCATGCAAAGAAAACTAACTTTTACAATAATATTGTATCTATCTGTAGGCTAATCAATTAACCCTGCAAAGACGACCATAATTCAATTTACAAATAAAAGACTTTGCCACTTATGACACCTATTCGGTTAGCTGGTGAAGAAATAATAACAGAGAAAGAAGTAAAATACCAAAAAGTAATACACATGGAATAAACACGTAAAATATATCGTCGGGAAAGCCAAAAAAGCCCTTATGGTTTTGGATAGTAATTATTATATTATATTATTCAAAAAGTTTTAACTTACTTAATTTAAACAAACAATTAGCTCCAGCAGTTGTACTTCCTATTAACCCAAGTACACTAAACGCCGTCGCTCGAATTGAGTAAACTTCCGCTTTCGTTGCCAAGTATATAATTTTTTCATATATTCTGTTAAAGAAAACAACAATCAAATTCTATTAAATACAATACAAAAAATAATAATTCAAAAACTATTACCTTGGGAAAGACTCTAAAAACAACTCAATTCCATTCAAATGCGTTGAAGCATGCCCCAATGCCCACAAAGCTGATTTCAATTCAAGACAATCATTTTCGTCGACAATTTTTGCTTTGTTTACGCAATCCACCAAAGTAGACAAGTCACCGAAATTTTGCAGTGCTACTATTCCTTGACTTGTCTGTACTAGCTGTCCATATAAATGCGGTTGAATATAGGGTGGAATAACGATGGGTCTGGTCGAACAGTTTCTTCGACTGTAGTAGCCGTCTTCGTTTTTGATGTGCAACGTTAAACTGGAATGCGTATCAGCTTCAACCAAAAGGACATATCTGCAGTTAATACGAAGATGAGAATAGAAAAAAAAATAAACTTTTAATTAGTAGGGATAATTGGAATATTTATTAATTCTAACCTTTTGTTGTAACCATTCTTCCAAAATTCGACTTCTTCTTTGATTTTTGCCTTACGGTGATTCAGTCCACGATAAATCGAATAGAAACGTGACATAAGAAGTCGCCCCACATCGCCAAGTGACTTGAAATTTGGCCAAATGCTAACAAGTTCTTCCAAATAGTTCTAATAATAAAGAAGATATTAAAAAGCACTTGACATATAATCGTATGTAGAAACCTTTTCATAACATGCTTCGTCAAGAGCATCAATAGCAGCTAAAACAATGCTACGCTCTGAGTCCTTAGTCTGGTTAATAAGAAGTGGAATTCCCCACACTTCAAAATTTGGAATCCTAGCTCTGAGCAAGACTAGAAGAAATTGTGTTGAATATAGACGGCCACTTCGAGTTTTTGCCGATGTCAATGCTTTTTCGAGTATTTTTCTCGTATATGATTCGAGACCATAGTCTAGCCCAGACACAATAAGTTTGACATAACAAACGTGATCCGTACTCGAAACCAGAGTCGTCAACCTATTGAAGAGTAAAAACTTTAAATTTCTATTTCGCTTTTAAAAAGTTTAGATTTAAACTACTGTTCAAAAACGGCAGTATTTGTCAAAATACTGATTCCTTTCTCCTGACGACACATTCGCCCGATGAAGAGAAAATACTGTTGGCACATTGTATTATTCATATGTTGAGGACTAAAGAGACAGTCATGAGCTCTGTTTGATGTTGTAATAGCTAGTAGGTGTTGACTTATATCCGAAAACAAATCTGTAAGCTGCCGCATGCACTCCAACTAAATTTTAAAATATTAAAATATGTTTTTTAAACAATGGGTCAAAACAAGAAACCTCATTGCTGGCGAGCAGCCAATCAATCAAATCGAGACCTGCTGTCACATATGCGGGAACTGTTCTACCGTGCGCTAGGTCTTGGTGAGAAAATCGATTACTACTTGGCTTGTAGTAATGTACTATTCTCTTAAGAAACCTAACTTTAGTGTCGTCTAGTTTTCCTATAGCGTCGCTCTAAATTACAAGTTTTTTATCAGAGATATAATATTAAATACTAATGATTATTGAACCTTACTCTCAAAATAGTTGTAACTATTTCCCAATCCCAAGAATTGCCATCAGCTAATACCAACACGTTGGAATCTTTTACTAGCCGATTAAACTCGCGCATATTTTCAAAAAATTGCCTAAATTTTTTCTTTTTCATACGAAAACTGGAACGCCTCATAGTCGATGTTGGAAGCGAGTGAGATTCATCAGTTCCAGTTCCTCCACCACTTATACTGGACGATACGGAATCCAAGCGACGTCTTTCGGAATCTTCTTGGGCAAGTATAGCATTTCCTGTCGTTGTAGTCACTTCGTAGTTGTTAATTTCTCGCTTGAATAGTCGAGTATTTATGAGGGCTGTAGAAATATAACTTTAAGAATAGTTCAGAGAGTTAAATATTTAAATCACACCTCCTCCTTGAATAATGCTATCTAAAAACAAACTGCATGATACTGGTCGGTTACGCAACATCTGATGGTAGTTTTGAAGAGCTGATATAGAAGCAGTGGCTTGATGATTTCCTTGTGTTGCGTGTGTAACAAGTGTTGGCAGCGCTGGATATGTACTACATATATCGGCAGGTAAATGAGTATGCATTAGATGAAGAATTTTACCTGTGAAATTATAGCTTTTAAGACCATACTCAAATTTATAAGCATAAAATTTAAAAATCTTACCAATTAAAACAGTTGCACGGACCGAAATAAATGTATCACTTGATACTATGACTTCAACAAGTGCATTTAGTAACCCAGTTTCCAAAAAGCAATACAGTAGCAAAGCTAGGTGCTGTTCACATGTATTGGGTGCACGACTTGCAAGACTAGGTAGAATGGAACGTCCTTCCATTGCAACAAATCCATTACTTAATAGCCAGGTATCCTAGGAAAATAAACATTATTTATTTAAATCGAAGAGAAAACTTGATTTACACTTTATTACCTGAAAATCTGAAGGATCTACCGCTAATAAAGCTACCGAATATTCGTCTGTCCAAATTGGTTGGGGCAGACCCAAGAGTTCGTATAGTAAATCCAATATTGCTTTCTGCAATGGAATAATGTTTATTGTATTAACCTCAATTTTTGTTAGTAAGATTAAGAATATTTTTTATGGTTTGATTGCACAGTAGTAGTTAAAAAGAACATATCACTTTCGAACCAAACTCTACTGCGAAAACATAATTTGAATTTTTTATATATTGGTGCAATTTAACCTAAAATTAGGTAGGGTTGTTAGAAATGGCTACCACTGGCAGTCTAGCCCTGTGGCCCATGTAGCGCTGAAGTGCGCCATTTTGATTTCATAACTCCTATGAACCTGTGGATGTAAGAAACTGTGGACATTCTCAGTCATCCAGTTTTTATTAAGCTCAAAAGGAAGAGAGGATCCAATAGGCTTCGATGTCTCTTATTGTGATTTCACTTCTGCACAATCAGCCGGACCACCACTCTCATCCGGCACCATCTACACTGTGCCATGTTTATAGCTCCTTGACTGGTGCTGAATCCGATTAAGTGATCGTCCGTCCCTCGTATCGTAAACTTCCATCAAAGCCTTCAGCCTGCTAGCTTGGGATCAATAATAAAACGGAGGGCACGGCACAGAAATAAACGAAATTCGTCCAAGAGCCATTTCGTCGCATTGAGAAAAGATATCAAGTCTTTGATTTTCATTTCCGAAAGTTCGTCAATGTCGTCATAAAATGTCCTTCCTAATGATTTTGCTCTAAATTTGGCCAGAGTATGGCATTTACAGAGGAAATGAATGACTGTTTACTTTTCCCGCTGGTCTCCACAGCTATGAGCTATGACAGTGAGTGTTGTGAGGAATGCCTATCTTCGCTGCATGCTCTCACATTGGCCAGTGTCCCATACAGGTAGATATGATCCTGGCTATGTCTTGCCTGGGTCTGCATATCAGATTAAGTGTTTGGGATTTATTACAGGTGGGTCAAATCTTTCTAGATAAATTGCTCCACCTACAGTTTGATTCGCTAAGACAAATTGAAAGAATATTGCCTTTCATCACTTCGAGAGAAATGTTGACTCTTTCCGCAAGTGACTTATGAAGGGTTGATCACTGTTCATTCCCATCAATGACCCGGAACCCAGAAAAAAGTGACATTGTGGTTAATATTGAGGTTAGCAAGTTCATTCCGGACCAATTTGGAGGAAAATGTACTAGAATTAATGGCTTTAACAGCCACCTGAACGTCTGTGATAATAGCCATATTCCGGTTCTGGTTTGGATATTGTTTGAGTACCTTGCATGCTTCTCTGATAGCCAGTAATTTGGATTGAAAAACATTAGCAAAGCCGGGTAGCTCAAAACGAACTAGATATATCCAAAGCAACAGAGAATATTTCTGAGCCAACACCACACTCAATCATTGAGCCATCAGTAAACATAGTTGTTTCGAAGTCTTTCATCATCACAATCAAAAATCTTTACTGATGCCCATTTTAGGGGTGCAGTAGTCAGTGGGATTTGAAAAGATCCTTAATGGCTGTTACCATAAGGTTTGTCCAAGAGTTCGATTCCGTTCGTCTTAATGCACTGCAAGATGCTAGATACTTAATGTGTAAATCAAATGGTAAAAGATACAGAAAAACGCTTAAGGCATCAGCTCTAAAGGACTATTCACATGAGAGCAACCAACGACCAACGAATAAAAACACAAATGGGATTTAAAACATATATAAACATAAATTCTTCACAAAAACTCTACAAAAGGGTAGCAATCTAATATAATTTAATGTTAATTTATAAAAATTTGCGTTTTAATTGCTAAAATGAGAGAAATTTGAGAAAACAAATTGGTCGTAGCAATTATATTGCAATTCGCGACGACCAATTTATTTTCTCAAATTTCTCTCATTTTAGCAATTACAACGCAAATTTTTATAAATTAACATTAAATTATACTAGATTGCTACCCTTTTGTAAAGTTTTTGTGAAAAATCTATGTTTATATATGTTTTAAGTCCCATTTGTTTTTTTATTCGTTGGTCGTTGGTCGCTCTCATGTGAATAGTCCTTAAGATCTTAGAGCGCCTGTGGTGCCAACGCTAGCAGTTCTTTGTACCTTCTTCAGTTTATCGAAAGCATATACTAAGCGCAGACCACCATACATGAGGATCGGTCGCACCATGGCTGTGTATGTCTACAAAATCAACTTAGATTGAAGATACCAATTTTTACAAAAGGTTTTACTACAGGCGAAGAAATCTTTGCAGACCTTCTTAACCCTCTCTTCAATATTCAGTTTCCAGTTCAATGGAAGAGAGCAAAAGTGTTTGGACGTTGAGTCGGGGTAGAGCGAAAGGCTGTATCTTAGTTTTGGTAGTAAATAGCATCACCTACAATTAAGCGAAAACATTTTTTTTTTTTAAACTAACGATTTCTCAGGGAAAGATTTCTGCTCACATATCATCGAATCGTTCACCCGAGTTCTAACATACAACACGCATAAATATTTATTGCCATTATCATCATTTATGAAAAATGTTTTAGTACAAAAAATCAGAAAACATGGCGTTAGTAATGACATTTTGTCAGGTCAGGTTAATTGTAAAACAAGATGGGATGCTCTCGTCGATATTCCTGTAAAAATTGAAGAACCTGCTTTAAATTTTTGAACATTTTCAAGCAAATTCTCCATTAAAACATTTCCCAAAGGTTCGGATGATTATTAAAAAATAAATCCCTACTAATATTATAAATGTGAATGTAAGTTTGTTTGTTACGCTTTCACGCAAAAACTACTAAACCGATCATCATGAAACTTTGTACACATATTCTTGGAGGTATTAGAAGTAACATAGGCTACTTTTTATTTAAAAAAAACTACCGACGGTCATGTCAATATCCATTCCGATTGACTATAGTTTCAACTGTTTGAATTTTTTATATATTTATTGTTTTTTTCTTCTGTCATTAATATATGAAGTATAAAACTATTTGAATATTTGAGGTTAGGTGTCATTTTTGTGATTTCAATTCGTTCTCTGTTCTTCTTTAAAAATGCCTCGGAAGCGGAAATCTGGTCTATCCAAAAATTCGTCGCGGGCCCGTGCAGCAAAAGTTGCACGAAATCAAGAATCTTCTGTTCACGCAGAGCTGAGAAGACAACAGCAAGCACAACGGCAAAGGGTTTTGAAAGCAGCTGAAATGCCTCTTCAGGCACGAGTTCGTTCAGAAAGACAAGAGCGATAGAAACGCCAGAACAATCACAAGCGAGAAGAACTTTTAATGTAGAAATGCAGACCACGCGCCGTCGAAATTTCATGCGTAAGGATTGGTCTGTATTTAATGGCAGAGAATTTTGTAATTTAGTGGAAAATGATGTGGATCTCATTGCTCATGTTTTTCCGGAATTGCAACAAAATTTGAGTTGTGATGAGTGGTTGTATGCAAGAGCAATATTAGCACCAAAAAATGAAGTAGTTTATATGATCAACACCGACATTTTAAAAGAGGTACAAGGAGAAATGAAGAAATATTTTTTATCAATTGATACAATTATGGATACGGAACTAAGTACTTCATATCCTGTGGAGTTTTTAAATTCACTTGAACTGTCGGGTGTACCGTCACATAAACTTTAATTGAAACTAAATGTACCAGTAATGCTTATGAGAAATCTAAATGCCCCTCTGCTATGTAATGGAACAAGGTTTCGGATAGCGAAATTGGGGCAGAATTTACTATAGGTAGGTGCTACTATTTTAACAGGTGTCGGCAAGAGAAAAAGTGTTATTATATCTCGGATTCCAATTATTCCCACTGACCTTCCATTCCAATTCAAAAGGGTTCAGTTTCCCGTTAAGCTAAGTTTTGCTGTTACTATAAACAAAGCACAAGGGCAGACATTACAGGTAGCGGGAGTGCATTTAGAAAAGCCATGCTTTTCTCATGGCCAACTATATGTAGCCTGTTAGCGAGTGTCTAATTCCCGGAATTTAAACTTATTTTCACCAGACGGAAAAACGTATAATATAGTCTACAAATATATCCTAGATTAATACGCTGCATTTTATTTTTTTAAATTGTTAGACTTCGAAATTATTTATTTTTGTTACAGTGAAATATATTTTAACATTGTTGTTGCAATTCAATAAAGCATATTTTTAGTTTTTTAAACTTCATTCTATGTAGTAATTTTTAAAAACTGATAATCCCATCTAAGCAATAAAATATACGTATCATATTGATTAATTTCTATTGTGATGATGTCTGATACTTATTAAATGACTTAAATGCGGGCGAAGCCTCGGGTAAAAGCTAGTATGTATATAAATAAAAAAATTGTACTTACCCTAACTTCCAACTGATTTAAATATAAAACATCAACAATGGCTTTCAGTCCGGAAGTATTACTTGGGTTACAAAATTCCAAAGTCCCAGCCCAACTTCGAAGAACTGAAAGCAATGCCAATCTACTACTTGTGTATCTTAACTCACGAGCATCCCTATAAAAATCAAAATGATTATAGCTTAACTTTCAATACAAATGGCCACTTGAATTACTTATTTTTATCCATTATACCCAGACGGTAGGTAAAATCGCAATATGGTGCCGCCAAGCAATCCAATCGTATGCCTGATATATTTCTTGTGTTTGGCCATTCAAGCAAATGCAACAAAACGCCGCACAAACTTTCAGCTATCCGCGGATTGTGACATTCCAATACATTTCTGGTAATCGCTCCAACTCCACCGCAAACAACCATTAAAGTCGGATTTAAGACTCCAAACTCACATAGCGTCGCAAGGCAAGCCCTTAGCATATTGTCACTATCTTCGATGCCATTATTGGCTAGTGATACCAAACAGCGTACAATGACTGGACTCACATCTTCCGGCGATATAGCGAGAATTTTTCGAACCTAGAATCAAATGAAATCAAATAGCGATGAGTTAAATAGGAATGAGTGTAAAAATAGTAATCATACCAATTTAAGGCCCTGCACTCGTTCGTCGTCATTTCTCAAAAGTACATCAATGCTTCGGCAAACCAAATAAGGCAATTGCAAAGAATTGAATATTTTAATGTCCTTTGGCGTTAATAATACATATCGGATAGCTCGCAGACCAGCTGCTCTAACTTGTGTAAATGAGTGTATGAGTGAGACACTCAAACTAAATTGAAAAAAAAAATATAATTAAATTACTTTTAAATAATTTTCACTTCGAAAGAAAAATATTACCAATACATAAATTCTTCTGTTGTAAAACCCAATTGTGGTATTTTGTTCTCTTGAAAGAGCGTAGCAAATCCATTAAGGAGAAACAAACGCTTTGCGTCCCTCGTTTCTTTAATGCATAAAGATTCGTATATCTCAAATGCATTTTCTGATGGTGATTTTTGTGGGTCCAAGCGAAAATAGTCTTCGGGGTCCGTTGAAACTGTAAGAAAAGTTAAAATGATAATTAATATCAATAACATGTGTGAAAGCATATACAAATATTAAATAAAGTTGAATGTACTGAATAGAAGTTGAAAAACTTGTTTGAAAAATATATTTTATCGTCGCTGTATTATAGATTATTTCTGAAACTTCTTCTACTGGTTGCCTCTTTCAGGAAGACCTACGCCAAGCTTTTGAATAAGAAATTTAAGTAGTTCTAGATATATGCAAATTAATTGCAAATACGAGAAATCGTCGTTAAATTGTCGCCAGCGTTTTTCTATTTATCGTTTATAAAACCTTAAAAGGTTTAGTCCTTAGTCCTGAGCCTTTTGACATGTTTTTTTATAAAGCTTGCCAACACACGCTGAGTATCCGTAGGTAAATCGCATCATTTAATTGTGAGGTTTCAAAATGCACCATCTGAAATTGGGTATCACTTTCAGAATATTTTTTGTGGCGTTTTTGAGAGTTCCCCTTGTTTTTATAAGAATAATTGTTCAAGGTTTTATTTTCTACGATGATCTGATCCGTATTCTGCCCTTGAATGGATGAATAATAATGGGATTTAAGTGCACTGTCGCCTATAGATGTATTGTGTCCCGTTTAGAGCTAAATGAGTTTGCTCATTTTACAGCTCTTGCTCCAGATTAGTTTCCTTGAGAAACTTAAATATATGAAGGGATTTCAGATTTTGTTGTTTGTTCTCTTCTATCTGGTACGTTGTTCAAGATATTTTTGTTTTTGGTGAATGAGTGCATCACATATATTTATAATTGATTCGTTCTTTCTTCATGGGTATGACAAAATCTACATGTAGCACTGTTCACAAGGCCAAGAATATTTAGGTGTCTTCTCAGTAGTTTACAATTGCAGTTAGAAAACCTGTGGTTATTCTGAGGTTGTTCCTGCCTAACCCAATGCAGGATATAAAGCGTTCCTGGTTTTAGCTCCAAGAAATCATTTTTCCCTGCCTTATTTTTGGGAATTCTTTCCATATGTTTGTCCTTATGGCCGCATCTTCTGTTCTGATTTTATTTTTACTCACGTTTTCACATATTTCGCAATAGGGATCTGGTCCTTTAGGAGTTTCCTTTTTTCCAAGTAGTCCGCCTCTTCATTTACTCTGACCCTTATGTGTCCTGGTACCAAATTAAGTGTGTCATTATTTTTCTTGCCCCTCTCGTTTAGCCTGCAAACACGCTCTTTTATCAGTTAATAATTCATAGCAAGTGGCGCTTGGCTATCTGATATAATGGCAATGTTTTGGTTACGATAGTTCATTTCGTTATTACGGTCGGCACATTTTCCTATGACATTCACTTGCTCTTGGCAAGTTGATAGATTAGCAACAATAAGCTTCAATGAATAAAGCCCGTTATATTTCTTTAGTTCAAATGGTTTAGTTTTGGTTACGATAGTTCCTTTCGATATTACGTTCGGCACATTTTCCAATGACATTCACTTGCTCTTGGCAAGTTTCTAATTTAGTCTCTACGAAGTTGTTGTTGTTGTTATTGAGAATAGAGCGTCAATGCAATAGGAGCAGTTGAGTTAATTGGAATTTTCCCTCAGAAAATCAATACTTAAATATTCAAAATTTTAAATTGTTTAAAAAAAAAGGTAGTTTTTGCTTGTTGTAGTTTAGCGACAGAAGGCTGTATTCAAGATTAATAAATATATAAATTTGGAGATGCAACAGATTGCAGAGAACCAGTACCTAGTGACTTTCGACTCTCTTCCATTTCTGTGAGCGTGTAATTAGGTATGGAGGGGACCTACAATTGTTTGCCGATTCCGAACGACTAAGATACACCCAATATACCCCTGAAAAACATTATTGCTGCGGCTGAGAATCGAACCCAAGACCTTCTACATGAGAGTTTTACGCATTTAACATTAAGCTAAAGTGTACAACGTATTCAAGACTAGAGGTTAGGTTAAAGTGGCTATCATTAAAGCATCTGACCCACTTAGACCAGTAAGACCAGTAGAGGTCCATTGTGATACCAAGATCTAATAGGGAACAAAGGTCCCCTACTAGTTAAAACCATTTGGAGCTTCTGATGAAGCGAAGGAGATTTTTAATATCTGTATTTATGAGATCGTTTGGCTCATTATAGAAATAGTATCCTAGATGAAGTTTGCATCTGTAAGAGAGAGCAGGGCATGTACAAAGAAGGTGTGGGATTGTTTCCTCTGCCTCCTCGTCCAAGCAACTCCTGCAAAAATCATTTGATAGCACACCGAGTCCTGCGGCGTGTCTACCTATAAGACAGTGTCCAGTTATGACAACTATTACGGAGCTGATCTGCGATCTACAGAGGGACAACAAACACTAACCGCTTAAAATCAAGTTTGGGCCAGATTTGTTTGGACGCCAAACAAGTGGTAGTGTTAAGCCATTTTGTATTTGATTGTTTCAGAGCAATTCTCTTCAGTATAAGTCTATTAGTAGCTATAGGCATACCTATATTTACCCTATCGGGCAAGATAGGCATATCCTTTCGAATTCTGGCGAGTTCGTCGGCTTTACCCAATGTTCGTGTCCCGGCACATAGAATGGGTGAATTTTAAACTGTTTGGCCATATCAGAGACGATTGACAGTCTTGGGCTGTAATGGAGTTTGAAAAGACTGATGCGAGGGATTTTAAAGCAGCCAGACTATCTGAGAAGATGCGGATATCCGAAACAGATATCACGTTTTCTTTAAGCCAAGACAATACTTTCTTTATTGCTAGAATTTCCGCTTGGAATACTCTACAATGGTTTGGTAAGCGGAAAGTGAGACTAAGGTACACTCTGAGTACACTCCACTACCCACTCCGTTTTCGGTTTTTGATCCATCAGTATAAAAATGTACTGATTCATTTTCCTTCTTCCCAAGCTAACTTTGAGGGAATGGTGACATCAAAGTATTTATCGAAAAGCAGCACGGAAATTATGTAGTCGGAGTTGGACTTGGGAATGTTCCGAATAAGTTCAGAATGATGGTGTGGCCAATTATCGGTTATCGGTCCATTGAGAGATAGCTTTGAGACGTACGGCTGTGCTCGCGCCCATTTGTTTGCTGTAAATATCGAGGGGTGTGAGGTTGAGGAGTATGTCTAATACAGTGAAAGTTGTCGAGCGGAGGGCTCCGCTGATGCACATACACGCTGAAGGCTGCACTTTGCTTAGTTTATCGCGATTTGTCGCTTTATCTAAGGCTGTCCACCATACAGTCACCCCATAAGTGAGTATCGCTCTAATGACCTCAGTACAAAGCCAGTGAGTGATTTGTGGAGACAAGCCCCATTTGTTTTCTACGGCTTTCTTACAAGAAAAGAGAGCTACTCAAGACTAGAATAGTGAATACAAAATTATTTGGTGTACATTGTTTTTTGGAAAACAATAGAAACAAAGCTTGGTGACATACCAGAATACAATATGACTGAATTCCTTAATGCAGTAGTGTAAAGTTGAGCCTTATGATACAAAACAAATGTAATGCAGTGGAAAATGAGTGTTGCAGTGCAAAAAAAACATCATCTGCTATAGAGCATATTTGTTGAATTTTAGTAATTTAACCTATTAATGTTTGCATTTCAGACTTGAAGCCATAAAATTATCACCTTTTTTAAGGACAGGTTACCCAAATGTTTTTCATCTACTCGAAATGAAAACAAACGAATAGAATAGATAGTAATGTCTATCCAGTAGTATTATCGTTGAGGACCAGAATCTAAAATTAAATTTGGTAATGCAACAGCTCGAAGTGAACCAGGTGAACCTAGTGACTTACAACTCTCAACCATTCCTGTGTGCGTGTTACCAGGAACGGAGGGGACCTACAATTTTCTGCCGATTCTGAACGGCTAATGAGCAGCACTTTCCATGAAAATAGATACTCTTGGAGGATTTGTCAATTTCTCGCAAGAGGCAGTACACCCCTGAAAAAAAATTTCTTTCAGCGGCTGAGAATCGAACTCGATACCTTCCGCATGACAGTCCACACACTAACCATTATGCCAAGGGGTACTACGGACCAGGATCTAGGGAATGAAAAAAAAAATTAGACACATACAAGTTTGCAGAGGACCTGAACCTAATGACATAAAACTCTCCACGATTCATGTGTGTCGGTAGAATGCCACTAAGACGAGAATCGCTTTTCCAGAGGAGATACTATTGAAGAATTTGTCACTTTCTCCCAAGACGCAGTATACTTAAAAGAAAAATCAAACGGTATATACTACTTAAATTATTAAAATTTGGTTCATTGAAACAATAGATTCCCGAAATTCCTAATTTGTGGCGGTACTCATGAAAGTTCGCCTCACGCGGCTCATCTCTTTGTAACTCCAATATTAAAATATTATCTCTTTTAGAAGGTATATAACCGAAATCTATTTTGATAGTGGAGTTTCATTCACCAGAATTATCTTTTCCGGAAAGTTTGTTTTTTAGAACCTATTATTTATTTAAACCCTTCAAACAAAATAATAAAACAAATTTACATTAAAGTTTCTGATGAAGCAATGTAGTTCCTATAAAAAATAATATGAAATTTTATTGTAGATTTGTACAGCGCAATAGATTTGGAAGTAGAAGATGTGCAAAAACCAATAATTCAACATAAACTAGGCCAAAACAGCACTTAGTACCAAATAAAAATAAAAAAAGTAAAACTATAAAACAAATAGAATTGCGGAAAAGGAGGATAACACGGAAAAGAAAAAAGCCATCCAGTAGTGAGTGATTCAATGCTCCATTCTCAATTTCGCATGCCACAATTTTACGGAGCATGCCTCTGCTTCCTTCACACATCATGTTTACGACCATTATTACTATACTCTACGACGACTACAACTTTGTCGATTTCCCAAATTTCTAGCAGTTTTAATGCATGCTGTAGCTGTTTCACCTTCGTCATTAGTTTTGGCAATTAAACATTTTAAGGGAAATCATCATCATCATTATGAGTCACGGAATTGTTTGCGTAATTGCCATCGGCGAAAACGTAAATACCCCCAAACGCCCCACATTATCCAATTTAAGTTAAGCCTACCCCAAACAGGAACCTAGTTATCTGCCTAGAAAAAATAATAATAGTGAATCTGCTGCACGCATACAAATTCAAGAACTAATCCAACAACAGAATGACAAAGCGGCTGCGGTTATCCTATTCCCCGGCAACCTCACTTAGCCGCGCCTAAGCTACGCAAATTTAACCGTGTCGGTGTCACACCGTCATGATCCTAAATACAAAAGAAACTCCTAAAACATATTTCTATTTTGGTCTATAATCATCTAAAAATACATTTTTGATACAAATCACGGGTTGTTTCGTAGAAAATATATCTACAAATGCGACAGTGGACTAAAAAAATAATGTTTACACCCTGCGCGTCCTTCAATGATATCGCCTTCGCCTTCTCCACCATCAACCAAACCAACCACACCATCATCACCACCGTCACTTTTCGTCTTCGACCATCCTACGCACTTCACTCCACTTTAAACAAATTCAACACAAATATTTTGTGTATATTATTTAATTACAACATTTAAATGAAACACTTTTATTTCTTTTCCGTCTTAGTTTTTTTTTGGCATTTTCCAAGTTTTGGGAGATTTATGTTTGGTGTTTACCTTTGGCACGAAACTTCCTTTTGCCTATTCGCCAGCTAGAAGCCATTTTCAGCGTAAAGTAAAATTTATATTTTGGTTCTTTTTGTTGAGGAAAACTATGCAATTGAGAGCATTTATTCGCATTGCGGTCGTATCACACTTTTGGACAGGGTCGCGTTTGACGCGGTTGTTTGTTTTTAGAATAAATAGTAATACGATTTATGAAAATTTATTATTGAGTTTATTTAGTGCGCTATACCGAAAAATTTCCATTTTTTATTACGAAAAAGATTGGTCTTTTTTGACTTCTTATCATTTACTTTAAATTGACATTTATTCGCCATTTGCTTTTATGTATGTTTTTGTTGGAGTGGATGATTGAGGAAAGAGAAAAGGCTTTGTCATTGCCATCGCGCAGATAAAAATAATTTCCTTGTTTGATCTAGTACATTTTTAATGTGTTGAAATGGCCGCGTCCAGGAGTTATTTGCATGTGATATCTAGTAATACGTTTTCAACAAGACATAACCCTGGATTTAAGTGGATATACCATAATACTACGTTTCCACTGAACGATAATCTAGATTATTTTCCAGTTTGATTTAAAATAGTCTAGTAGTGTTTCCACTGGACTAATTAGATTTATTTTGACATTTAAAATCTTAATTACAAGCAGTGTCAGTTATTAGAATGTTTTTTTTTGTTCAGTTTGTCAACAGACTGTTTTTTTTTCTCTTTTTTCTTCCATCAAACTGTCAGATTCATTGGAAATGGAAAAGTGAGTGAATCCGTTCGGTACAGTAGATTTCAAGTAGATTTATTTGAAATCTCGAATCGAGATTAATTTTTGTATCGTAAATTTAGTGATTTCAAGCAGATTTCAAGTAGATTTGAGTAAATCTCAGATTATCGTTCAGTGGAGACGCAGTATAAGCCTTCTTTAAGTCGCGAAGATTTACTATACAAATTTATTTCATAAATACAATAGAATAGAAATTAACCTAGTTAAATCTTCATTGGATCAATAAATTGTTCTATAGTTTTAGTAGCGTAAAAATTGTAGTTGAATTAGTACGATGTTAAAGCTGTTTTAGTATAAAAGTAGGTTAAATACTCGTAACGATTTTGTAAATTTTAATCAAATATAGCATCATAGTTTCTCTACCCTTTTATTAGAGTTAAAATCATCGAATACCTATTTTATATTTACAAACGCCACAAAAGGTCTTGAGTTTTTTGCACGAACTGTCATTGAATTAGGTGTTTGAAAGCAATTTATTAAGAAAATTGATTTAGTACTGTTTAAAATTAAGAATGAGTTCGTAAACTATTTTAAAGTTAGCAAATTGTTAAGTAGTATCATACTAATACCTTATAATAGCCTGTTTAAAATTTTGCGCCATTGGATTTACCTTATCTTCTTTAAATCTTGAAGATTTACAATACAAATTTATTTTATAAGCCCAGTAGATTAGAAATTAATCTCGTTAACTCTTCATTGAATTAATTGTTCTATATAGTTCGAACTGACCTATATCCATATCGTGCTAAATTATGTCACTGATTTTTCATCGTTTGGCACAGTTGGATTTGGATTTTTTCCGCGGGACTATATAGAATACAAAATCCAGATATTTCAACAAATGTAGGGAATATGGATATCTTTTTGATGTTTTAATCCCGTGTAAAAAACCTCAGCTGCTTAAAAAAAAAGAAGAAATCTTAGGCCACGCATACAGTGGTGAGACAAAGCGATGCGACAAGCCATTCGAGATGCAAGAATTAGATGCGGACATAGTACGCACAGTAAAAGCGATTTTGTGCGGTTGTGCTGTTAATTACCTTGTAATTATTGCCAGCAAAATTATAAAAAAATTGCACCACACAACACAAGCACTGAAATAAGAAAATTTTACTCGTTTTATTTTTTTCTTGAAACCTCAAAACAAACAAAATGAGCCTTCTCGCACAAACTCGCTTGAAAAAGTGGTCAGAAGAGTTTGTGAGCGAGATGCTTGCGATAGGCATGCGAGAAATTCGCAACACTCGCATCAAATATCGTTTCACTTTGCGCACGTATATAAGAATCAATGTAAATATTTTTCTCGCAAGCAAACGTTTCTCGAATCGCAAGGGTGCGATAAAGCGATGCGATGCGAAAAGCGTTTGCGTGCGAGAAAAATATTTACTTTTATTTTTGTCTTCAAATCTGATCAGTGTCAGGGCACACACTCTCGGCTACAACAGCCATATTCTCATCTGAGTGCACCGTACGACGACGGGAACCATGAGTGCTGTCCAAGCATATTGGTCTCAAGAACTTTTTGCACAAACTTGCGTACAGCAGACGCGTTGTTCAAGCGTCGTTGTTCAAGCGTAAGGCGGTGGATGTATGATACTTACTTACTGTCAAGATTTTGAGCGGGAAACATAATCTATGTCAAAATAATCTATGATTTAAAAATAGACCACAAGATAAAATCGTATAAGATAAGACTACAACAAGTCTAATAAGATCTCCATTTAAAATGCACGGAACAACTACTCCATGCTCAAAGCTATGGGGACAATTCTCTAACTTCAGCTTGTAGGGCAACAGGGAAACGACCGTCGAAGTTGGTTCTCGACAGTCAACTATCATCTTACGCGATTCCACCCCTGTATTTGAATTATCGGATTTTTGATCTTTGGTTTAAAATGAAGGTCAAATGGAATGAATCTGTGATATGGTGATGGCTTATCAAATTTTTTTTATGAACTGAGATCTGTTGTGAATCTGAATAGTTCTATTGATAAACTTAGTATTATACGCCTATGCGGTTGTTGTATAAGAAATGCTTTTTTGTATTATACGCGCATTCAAGGGGTTATGAATACCCTTATAATATTGAACAAAATGCGAGCAATTAGGGAAGTAGCATAGGATTAGAAAGGAGATACCGATGCACATTGAAATGACTGGGAAATATTGAGCCGGATAAGGCACTTCACATTCGTGTAGTGCGGCTTAAAAAACAATATCTGTACTTGACAGTCCGAAATTGGGCTCTAGGATAAACTGACATTGCGGCGGTGCTCGAGAGATACAAATATTTCAGTTAGACAACGGTCGCCCATCATTTGTATAGCTCTCTTTTGAATTCTGTCCAAGAGACTCAAGTGGGTTTTTCGAGCACCTGCCCAGATATGAGAATTGTACTCGAGCTTTGAAAAGAATAAAGGCTTTATATAAACCAACCAGATCAGATGGGGTAAAAAACTTCTTGCATCGGTGGAGAAAGCCTAAACACTTAGCAACGTTTTCGGCGCCGTCAAATATGTGATCACTCCACAAAAGATGGTCTGTGATGCACATATCTAGAACTGAAAGCTGTTCAGTCTCCTCGATGCAAGTGCCACTCATAAAAAGTTGCATTGGGGGAAGGTTACGCTTTAGCGACAGTAAACAGCATTGAGTTTTCGAAGCATTACATTCTAAATCGTTTTTGATTCCCCATTGGAAAACCAAATTAATAAAGCTAAACAAGGTTAACTCGTCATTTAAAGAAAATCGAATGAATATGGCTGTCAATTCTAAGGTGAGAAGGGTTCGAAATAAGGAACTCGAACAAAATCTCCCTGGTAATTCTACAAAATATGACTATGGCTTAGATCGTGATTGTATCCGTCTCATTATTTGAAACAAAAAATCTTCATCCTTAATTTATTTTCAGTAGAGAAATATCAGCTTGAAGAGTTGACCAAGTTATTTTAGACTGTAGGGGTTGTAGCGGGATGAGAATAGTTCTACAGTTTTGTTTCATTCAAGATCAGTCGCCATCACCGTGCGTGCTTTTGACAGGATTGTAAGGGAACTACAATTTTCTGTTGATTCCGAATGGCTAAGATCAGTAGCCTGATTAGGGAATACTAAGCAAATCGTTTTCAATTCGAAACCTTCTTTTCGACTCGCCTCGATCTAAATTAAAGTCGTAAATTATAATTCCAAGATTTCCAGGTTTTTAAACAAAATCATTTGTGCAAGGTGCATTAACTTTGAAATAAAATTTATATTTAAATTCAAAGAAACTATAAATGTTGCTTGTATACGCCGAACGTGTGGAAACAGTAGAATCTTCGAATTTCGAGAAAATTATTAAGAAGTGCTTCTTCACCTCTTGACCTTCCTTGCTTGAGTTAGTGTCTTTGCTTTATTTTATAAAACAATAGGTTCTTCGCCTCTCAAAAGAAGCATTTGGGTTTACATTGAACGAAATAAAAGATAAAATTTATTTAAAAGAAGTCAATCAACAAAATATCACTTTTCGATACATCAATCTGCCAAACAAAACCTATCGGAAATTAATGTGGCAAAAATGAAAGCGTCATTTCACATTCGATTCCGAAAATAGGACGAATGTAAAACGAAAGAGGCGAAAGCTAAAGCAATAATAAAAAACCTTATTTTCGCCACCTAAAACGCTTCGCTTCGTATTCCCTAATCAGGTCACAGAAGCACTTTTCACGACGAGAGATAAGAGAGAAAGAAACTCAGACCTCCGGATTAACAGGGGTATCTATTAGTAATACTAGTCATTAGAGTGCGCTTACGATATCCTAAATTTTCTGACTTATCCGGCGGTTTTACGACTTTGAATAAATATATCCTTATCAATTTTGACGTCATTGGAATAAATACAGAAAGATGTAATCAAACAGAGAAACGATAATAAATCAGTCTTTGTTTAAAAAAAAAACCGCTATTTCATGTACTAACATCACTCAACCAGAATATCAAAAACACAAAAGTTAGATAATCATACAGAATAACTACTATTAAGACAGCACACAAATGAATGAAAAAACAACTTCATTATAATTAATATTGCTTTGTAAATTGAAACACTAGTTCTGCTTTATTTGGCATTTTGCTAGAGATATTAGTTTGTTAAGAAATGAAGAAAAAGAAAATACTATGCATTGAACTATTTTTTTTTTCGTTTGTTGTTTGTTTTTAATATTAAGAAGGTTATCGAAACTAATATGCCAATTTTTTTTTTATGAAAATGTGAGTGTTTTTTTTTTATTATAAATTTGTTTTTGCATATTCCTAATTTTAATTAAATTAAAATTAATTTAACGATGGTACTTTCGAACCACTCCAATTCACATCAATATTTGGCCATTTTGTCTGCAGACACGTAAGCATTGGGTTCGAAACACACACCGATTTTAAATCACATTCTAACATCACGGCTGATCCTCTGTTAAAGCGCACCTAGAGCAAAATAGCCAACAAATTTAATTGATTGAAATGAACAAAAATTTTTCTTTTAACTCACTTTATTGCCTTCGTTTGATCCGGGAATTCCGTTATAATGCAGCAAATCAAATGTATCTGGCGTAGAACGCTTTTCGATTGGAAAAAACTCATCCATAAATGCATTTAAAAGTATGATACCTAAATTTTCGGGATCAAGTTTTTTCACCATAATTTCGACACTTTAAAAAGTTGAAAATGTTTTAATTTTAAAAATTGTTTGTTGTTTTGAAACGACTTACTATTCTGGTTCACTGACTAGATCTAACGACGCCAAGACATCTTGAAGGACAGGCGCTGGAATAAAGTTATTCCCTTCAGGGTCATATGATTTGAATATTCTTCGAGCTGTTTCTGAAGAAGTTTCTGGCGAAACTAATCTCTTTTCATGGCTAAACAATACTGATTTAAAAGAAGGGTCAAAATTTATTTTTTTACTGGAACAATTCTGATCGAACTCACCAGTAAGATGCGTTTCTGAACCCATTACCCAGACGGGATTTTTTGGATTTTTATAAAAAGAACCAACAGTGCAGTAGCGCATTTGTTCCATAAGAGTGATGAAACCAATTTCACTCTGTTCACTAATACCTCGTAGCTCTAATAGATTATAAAGGTAGAGAAAGTTTAAAAAAAAAAATATTTTTTTTGGTTGATTCATGATACATATAATTAACAAAAAAAGAAAAAGAGAAAACATACTTAATCCACCGATGTCTTCTTCGTGGTCCCAGACGTGAGCCACAGCTTGACCGGTTAACATGAGATTGATAAGACCTTGTGATCCATAGCCATATGTATTGTGAATGAGGGGTTCTGATGTGTCGGAAAGCTCTGAAGTGACATTTTCGAAGCCCTGGAATATCAAAAGGTTGATTTTTTTTCTTTCTTTTCATGGACATCTAATTACCTTCGTCAAGAGCACACTATACATAAAAAGTAAAACACCAAAGTCGGCTGTTAACGTCCGAAAGTTTTCGGATAGATATTTGGATACATCATCTATATTATCTAGGGTGATCACTGACAAGTTCTTGTGGAAGTTTTCTGGCAGTCTCTCTTGTTCCTATTGAAGAAAAAACATTAAAACGAATTTTTAAATTTTATACACAAGTGTCTTTGAAATTTTACTTTTAGCTGAATCAGTTATGCACACAAATTTTCCGGCAAATATTTTTGTTTTGTATGCTAGATTTTTACTTCTTATATAAGGAGATTAGAAGTACTAATGCAATATGGGCTCCTGCTTCGTAGATAGATAGATAATTTCATTATTCTGTAAGTATTATTCTTTACAAATTTCGAAACTATCAAGAATGTCTTTGTTTTGCTGTCTGCCTACTTTGTATCTGAATCTATCTATTTCAAAGTAATTTAAAATTCAGTCTTTACTCTGGCAGGTAGACGCAGTAGTGTTAATAAAAAGGACAGTAAAAACCTGAAAAGTAAACAATGTAGAGTGAAAGGGACCAAGAATAACTCTTTAAATCGATGTTTCTTTGGGCTTAAAAAAGTACTTGGAAAGTCTGCTTTCTAAAAAATACAATGTCCGACACAGACAGTTTTTATCCCGTTCTTGATATATAGGTCATAGGCATGGAGTCTATCAAAGACGGACGGACGGGAGTAGGTTAATATTAATATAAGAGGTAGCAAGAGATATATCTACGAAAAGCTTGATCGGTTGCTAGGATGCAATGCAGACAGACACATAACATGGTAAGCATTTTCTGTTCCAAATAATTGTGACACCAATATTGATAAAAAATCATTTTAGATTATAATGTTGCAAGCCAATCAATTAATGAAAAATTTTCAATTCGGAATATTCTCCCTGTATCTGCAAACATTCAATTCCTGAGTAATAAGTACTAAATTTTACTTATCTTTGTTTTGATTTTCTTTTATTTTTTGAGTTCGAAATAACACTACTCTGAGCCTCCATTTAAAATAAATTATTGCAAGAAATGTGTCATGTACTCAATATTTCGTGTGAAGTCCTTTTATGGCTGATATTTTTTATTATCTGGCATAAACGTCTTCGTAGAAGAAATAAATGGAGAAATAAATTTTGACGTTTTCTTACAGCTCAACTTCATTTGATACAACCTTGTTACAAGACGTCGAGTCTTGATAGTAATTTTCACATGTTCATGTGACATTTGGTATGATTTTCTACGAAATTTTAATTGTATAAAACGGTTTAAAGATACTAACATTTTAACAAATAGAAAAAGAAGCGATCGTCCTAAAAAAGTTAACCGAAAAAAAAAAAGCTAAATCAATCGTAAAATGCATACAAAAATCCAAGAACCACTTCCTCACAATTAATGGCAGAGATTTGCAACAATTTGGAAAAACTATTTCAACCAAAACCGTTCGAAACAACATTCATAAGGCTGACTATTTTTCCCGGATTTAAAGGCCAAAAAGTGAACAAGGTAAAAAGTATGGATTTTGTAAATAGTTTCATTAATAAGGAAACGGTCTCTGGGAAAAGGTAATTTTATCTGATGAGAGCAAATTTAACTTTTTCCGAAATGAGAATTTGCTTCCAACCGTTAAACATAAAGGTGATGGTGTCATGGTCTGGGGATGTATGGCGGCGTTTTGAGTAGCGGAGTTAGTATTTATTGATGACATAATGGACAAGATGGTTTATTTAAATATAATAAAAGAAAATCTTAAAAAAAGTGCTCAAAAACTGGGCCTGCTGGGAATTTTTATTTGCAGCAACATAATAACCCAAAGCACACTGCTCTACATACTCTGAAGATACCGCCACAGTCCCCGTATATTGAATCCCAAAGAGCATCTATGAGACGGGTTGGATATACGTATCAGAAAACACGCCATATCCAGACAGGATCAGTCAAAAACGATGATTGCAGACATTGCAAAAAAATTGACACACAAACTACAAGTAAACTCGATACAAAACACGTTAAAAGAAGTAATAATGAATAAGAGAATGCCAACCCACCGTTAGTATATTTTAGTAACTATCATATTGCTATTCGTCAAGCCCTTCAATGCTAGTCGTAAAACTATGTGTGGCATTATTTTTCCATTGCAAACGGCTTGAATAACGTCCTCCGAAAACGAATCGGCAAGTCTATTGCAGTTTGGACTTTTTAATATAATATTTTAGTAACATAATGATTCAATTGTAGTTAGTTTGTGCCAATACTTTTTTCCCAAAAAAAAAAAACTGAAGTTGTTCTAAACTGTTGTAAATTTTCATTACTATCCGTTTCGAAATGAATTAAAATAAATTGCTTTAAGCAATTTTTTAAAAATAGTCCCTATTTTTTACTAAACAATGACTTAGTTTTGAAAACTACAGGTGTGCCAATACTTTTTTCTATGTGTGTACATACTTCCAGAAGCGTACATTAATATGAGCGTTTTTATGTTTATTTATGTTTTGAGCGTGAGTTAGGCACTTTTTTTCGTAATAGCGACTGATTTTGTAGGTAATAAAATAATATTTCCCGCCAACTTCATTTCAAATCAACTCTAAACCGAGCTCTCGACTCAAATGCTTAAAAACCTGTGTCGAAAATATCAAATTCGAAAGACAAGTGGAAATACTCGTATGTAGCTCTAACTGACAAAGGAAATGTCACTATATCTTTGAAAGACAATACAAACATGTTGCCCAACGTGTTTCATCCTTTGTTAATTAAGACACAATTTTGACAGTTTATTAATTCAAGTTGGGATTGATAAAGGTAGTCTCGCCGATTTCTTATTAAAAGAGAAGAACAAAAATAAAGTTTTATGCTTTATTCTACTTCCTGAGCTCCAAATATCTACCAATAAATGAGACAAGATCCTCTTCTTCTTCCCAGTTAACACAAATTTCATTGAAGATGACTAGCAATTGTGAAAATTTGTTCAATTCAGAAGAGAGAAGAGAGCAAATAAAAGTGGCTTTCATTGAACTAACATAGGAGTTGGTCAACAAATGTCTGTCTTTGAAAAGGCAAAATATTTTTGGTCAATAATGGACTCACGTGGAAATAAACTGCAATTGTGTCGTTTAAAGACCAAATTTTGAGCTGTTAAACTGTGTCAATTCAAATGCAAGTGGAAATCTAGTATTACACTTCTGCACACAGAAATCTGTCTAGCAGAAATTGGCAAGTTGTTTTAATGGAAGGGACTTTGTTTTCTCTCTCATGGTGATATTAATTTCTACAACATTCTATTTTTGTATCTATACAATTTATAAACACTGAACTTCAAATCATCGAACCCGCTTTCAGTGAATATGTTTTTCGGATTATTATTTTGATTAGAAAGGATGAAATATAAAAAAAAAAGAAAACGAATTTTAGTTCTATTATCATCGACTTCGATTATTTCTAAATATTTTTTTAATTTTTCGGAATAAGTTTTGAAAGAAAACGAAAAAATAATAATGATCCTACACTTACAGCTTCTGGGGCATCATCTGTTTCCGCAGACGTATTCACATTGCCATCATCATCAGTTGCTCCCGTTGAGGACTCCATCGCTTCTACAGCCTCTTCGTGAAGGGTAACAATTCGAAGTTTTGTTTCTTTGCACTTTTCAAGAATATTACAAAGGGCTTGTATAAGAACTTGTTTGCATTTCTCATGAGTCAACTGCAATATAAAAATATATATTAATATACACATGAACAACAACATATTGTCATAATTATTACATCTTTCAGACAGTGATTGGGGGTATCCATGAGAATTTTCAATAAATAAGCCTGCACTGGGGCTATAACAGCACATGGCCCTCCCTGTCGCTGCACAAGAGCAGACGGTTCCGCCTCACTGAACTCGAAGCCTGTAATAATTTTTTTTAGATACACATATTATGAAGGTATTTTAGAATTTATTTCCAAATGATGTCAATAGCCAAAGAGGTAAGGTAACGATTTTTCTTTCCTGGTGGCACATATTAGAGCCACTTGGAATTTCCTTTACAAAACACATGCAGTTAAGAAATCTTGGATTCGCCACTAATTATTTGCACAGAAGTCTCTCTAATTAGATACACATGTATGTAGGTACTTGTATTTCATTTATAAACATCAAATTGGAAAAAAATTAATGCAAATTCCATAGCGTTGGGGTGGGTTAAGAACAAACCTTGTGACCATCGCCGGAATACATCTAATTTGATATTTTGTCCCCATAGTAGATTGCGGAACTGTTGCAATTCTAGGTCATCATCTTTTGTTGAGGCACTTGAACTCTCACCCATTTTTAATTCGTTTTTAAATTGTTTATATATTTATCCAACTCAAAATTATTTTAATTGGTTTTCTAACAAGCAAATTGACAATTTTCTTTTGACAAGTGCAATGTGCAGTTTTTAGTTCGAAAAGAAATGTCAAAGCCTAAAAGTTTTTCTGTTTCTTTCTCCAGGGATGGTTGTAAGAAAGAGCGATGTTAAGGTTGATGTGCATGCCCAGCCTCAAATACGGAAATTTTTTTGGAAGAAACTATAAGGCTAGCCGCGCACTAGCAACTTTTAGTTGCGAAACTGCTTGGTTCGAGCAACTAAAAAGTTTGTGTTTTGACACAAACTAAACGATTGCCTAAAATAAGTTCGCCATTTTATTGAACATATAATTATCTGCAAATTCACGGACATTCAACCAAACAGTTCATCTGTTTTCTATAAGTAACCAAACAGTTTCGCAACTAAAAATTGCTAGTGCGCGGCTAGGCTAAGCCTAGTACGCAGATCGAGACAAGACAAATTTTATCTCTACAATTTCAATCTCTACAAAACTTTTCCAAATCTCGCGCAAAAGTTTGAAGTTGGAGAGATAAAATCTAATTTAATGTGTTTTTTAGTGTATCTCTGGAACGGGTTGTCTTACAAAAGTTATTCATACCTTTTTAGGATCTCTTCTTGATACTCTCTAGACAAGCATCAGCATTTTTACATAAAGCCTAGTACGCAGATCGAGACAAGATAAATTTTATCTCTACAATTTTAATCTCTACAAAACGTTTCCAAATCTCACGCAAAAGTTTGAATTTGGAGAGATAAAATCTAATTTAATGTGTTTTGTAGTGTATCTCTGGAACGGGTTGTCTTACAAAAGTCGTTTATACCTTCTTGGAATCTCCTCTCGATGCTTTCAAGAGAAGCATCAGCACCATTTACATAAAACCAGTTTTGACAAAAATCACTTTAAAATACGGTGGCTGTCAAAATTTGTCCCGCAAAATAATGTATCATTCTTTTTCCTGGCAAAATTTAGTGGAGACATTTTGTACAGAAATGCACAAAAGTATGAATTTTGCGCGCGAACTGCGTTCTGCTCGGAAAAATATCCAAGACAAAATTTGTCCCAGGAAAAAAAATGTATGGGAGACAAAATTTTTCCCGATCTGCGTACTAGGCTTAAAACCAGTATTGACAAAAATCACCTTCGGAAATACATTAGTTGTCAAAATTTGTCCCGCAAAATGATGCTTGTATCATTCTTTTTCCTGCAAAATTTAGTGGAGACATTTTGTACAACAATGCACAAAAGTATGAATTTTGCAAGCGAACTGCGTTCTGCTCGGGAAAATATCCAAGACAAAATTTGTCCCAGGAAAAAAATGTATGGGAGACAAAATTTTTTCCGATCTGCGTACTAGGCTATAGAGAAGCTGCTTTTAAAAGTAAAGACGATTCGTTTTTTGTTTTGCATGATAGAAACACATCTAGAAAGGTAGGGATTGCATTTTTAATAGTGGTGTGCTTTTCGCCAGTTAACCTCGTTAAAAATAAATCTGTCGCAACCTGAGTACTTAAATGCCCCATATCCAAAAAAATTATTCCTCAGAAAACGAATTTTAAGGTTTGAAAAATAATTTCTTTACTTTCTCCTTGAGAAATATGATGTTTGAATTTTTATATACATTTTTTGAAAATATCTTTGTTGTAACTTGAAGACAAGAAGTCAAAAACTGTAACGGTTATTTTTTTAAAAATAAAAGTATGAAAAAAGTCAGAAATGGATATAGGACCCTCTCCCATACGAATGCAAAATCGATGAAAACCAAATTGAAAATTTCCTATGGATTTAGGACTATTGTGCACTGGACATTTTTTGTTGAGCTTTTGACATATGTACTTTTGACCAAAATTCGTATTAATTAGCACGTTTGTGTAATAAGCAAACAGATATAAGGAGTCATCATCTAATATGATTCTGGACCTGATCCAAAATATACAACATTAGGGCTCTTCACGATGCAAAGTTATGTATAGTAAAATTGTGAAATTTTATGTTCAATATGGTACACTTTTTGAAGTCTGTAGCAAAACTCAAGGGAATGTCAAAATTTAACATTTATTATTTTGATTTTTCAATACACACAATTTCAGAAATGAATAACCAATAAAAGTAACAATAACATTTGGTGGAGTGTCAAAAAAAAAACTAAAACAAATTACATATGCAGGTTTTTATAATACAAACTCTATATACTACTGAAATAAATCAGCCAAGTAGAAGACTTAGCACTATTATTGGACTTGTTGAATTATTGATTCAAATTAGCTTTTTTGGCCTTTAGTCCACAAAATCATCAATTGACTTGTGAGGACCTTGTCAATACGCAATTTTTGTTAAGTTCAGTTAATCTTACATGAATTTTTTGACAAAAATCCAATGTGAACTATATCCAACAAAGATTAGAATTGTAATCATTAATGTTGGAATTTTTTTTTTTTTTTATAAAAATATTTTTTATAAAATATTTTTTTCATATAAATATTCAGCCAGGCCACGGGCAAAAAAAAAATTCCAACATTAATGATTACAATTCTAATCTTTGTTGGATATAGTTCACATTGGATTTTTGTCAAAAAATTCATGTAAGATGAACTGAACTTAACAAAAATTGCGTATTGACAAGGTCCTCACAAGTCAACTGATGAGTCCATGTGAGATCACCCGGACGAAACGCCAATTTTTGTGGACTAAAGGCTCGGTCAAACCGAACGCGTTTTCAACGCCGCGTTAAGATTTTTTAACGCGACGGTAAGATTATTTTGACGCGACGTTGCAACCGCCGCGTCAGAGGACGTCAAACAGATAGCTTTCAAGCAATGAACAAACGAAACAATAATTCCTTAACAAAAATAATTTCAAGCAGCTCAGATTCGGAGGGGGAATTATTGCTTCTATTTCCTATTTTACGAAATTCCCGTAAAAGAAAAAGAATTTGGGTACATGCCAATTAACAAAAAAAGAAGAGTCGCACATCTCAAAGGCCAACAAACAGAAGACCTATCAATGCGGCATTTATGATGAGAGGCGAATTTGTCTCATATTTCAATAATAATAATTAAATATGTACATATGTAAAACAATGTTCTTATACGATTTATCACCCATATCGTATAGACATGGGTAATTTCTCACCAATTCAATTAATTTTTCCATCTTCTTGAAAAAATTTAAAATTCCTTTGACTGCCGCAGCGTTAGAAATAATCTGTAATTTCACACAACGTCGCGTTTCACCGCCGCGTTGCAACGCCATGGTGAATTCAACGCGGCGTCAAAAACGCGTTCAGTGTGACATGGGACGTGTATTGCAATGTAATACAACGCTTCGTTTGAACGCGGCGGTGAAACGCGGCGTAAAAACGCGTTCTGTTTGACCGAGCCTTAAAGGCCAAAAAAGCAAATTTGAATCAAAACAAATTACGCCATTGTATTTTTCAATTGCAACGGGATAAGGGTATAGTTTTTAGTTGCTTGAACCAAGCAGTTGCGAAACTAAAAATTGAATGTGCGCACCTAGCCTTAGTTGCTTATTTTGCCACTGACTAGTTGTGCAACTAAAAATTGAATTAATAGAATTTTCTATGTTTTTTGAAGTGCAATAAGTGTGCTTGTAGCTCTCAGTACCACCCCTGTCGTATATTAACGCTCTTAAGATTATCTGCACTCTTCTGTACTGTAAGAAGTTCGCGAAACTAGTGTCAAATTTGTCTTTGTTGTGACAATTTTCATATTTTGCTAATTTCTCTTCAGGATTCATGTAACAATTAACTTAAAAGCCAACATTTAAAAACATTTGGAAGTGATAAGTTTGGAAGAGTTTTTTTTTATTTGAATATTATTTAAAATGTATTCGTTGCAAATGTGCTTTACATAAAATGAAAAATTCAAATCATTTCGAATTAAATTGATCAATAATATCAATGGCTGAGTATCAATTATTCGATGAGACGAATGGATATCGGTTAGTTTATTTTACGTACTTCTTTTTAGTTTTTTTTAATAATGAATAATTGCTACTTTTGAATAACAATATCTTGCTTTATTAATCTACTGCGCTGAAGCTATTCGTATTGTAGATTGCGTTTGTTTGTCGCTCTATATGTTCTAACAACAATAGCAGTGTTTACGTATTGGAATGCCTTTTACACACATCCGCTGGTGTACCCACCAAACTTATCAGGCAAATTGAAAAAAAAAATCATTCTTATTAATGGAATAATCAATTGCTTTTTCTTAGATGTCCCGGAATGGTGGTACAAACGAGCATTCTACTATGCCAATAACATACATGAAACTACAAACATATCACATGATTTTCGGATTTATCAGCTAAATCATTTCAAGAATATTTCCAAGAATTCCTTGCACTACGATGTGAAGGAAGGTGGTGAGTACGAGGAGAACATTTATCATGTCAAAGAAGCCACTCCCGTAAGACGTCTTGTTTGCTACTACACTGTGCCGACGCCTTTGAAGCAGATGGATGCTCTGCGTTTGTCTGGGGTCGATGGATACCTTTGCACGCACATAAACATTGGCATAGCAGATGTCCAAAATAATTCCATCGTCTTGACAGATGATCTGCGTGCAGCCTTGAATGAAAGCCATAGTCTTCGTACTAAGAACCCAAATATCAAAATATTGCTCTGGGTAGGGGGAGCCGATTCAAATGGCTTTGTTGATATGGTTCGTAATCATGCCAATCGAAAAATGTTCATTCAGTCACTAAAAAGAATCCTGAATATTCACTCGTTGGACGGGGTTGATCTGGATTGGGAATTTCCAACTGCTTACAATCGAGAGCGACAACACTTTTCACAACTGTTGCGTGAAATTCGCCAGGAGTATATTCGTGAAAAGAGGAATTATCTCCTGACCGTGGCGGTTGCTGCTGCTGAGGGCATTGCTCTGTTTGCTTATGATGCCAGAGAAATCAACTTGTACGCTGACTTTGCTAATATTATGACCTACGATTATCATTTTTATGCAAGGAATACTCCACTTACTGGTAAGCAATTTTTTAGGGGAATTATTATAATACCACTTACTGAAAAAGACAGTTTCGAAACATAAAAGGACCAAATAAATGTTTTGTTGTTTCTCCGAAAAATGCAGATGACCAGCACACCAGTGGAGGTTCCTGATTTTACGGGCTGCATAAACAGGATCTGTTATTATTTTTTTTTATAATGTGATATGAATATTGCAGAAATTCCTGTCGTAAATTAAAATTTATTCTATTCCTGAAGCCCAGGACATAAGTGAATCGAAAATAAAGGACCGAGACCATATTACGATTGTTATATCTATATATCGGTTAACTTTTGATCACGGGAAAAAGACAGATTCTTATCATATTTTTGGGCGCTGAACCCAAATCCGTTATTAATAAGTTAGAGTATCTATCGCAATGGTATATTTTCCTTATCATTAAGGAAAACATAGTAGAACATACAATCATACAATTAATTTTGAATTTGCCCCACTCCTTGACCTGTAAGACATAAATTAAATAAATATGGTGGTGCAATAGCTCGAACCAGGACCTAGTGAATTACAACTCTCAATCGTACCTGTGTACGTGTAACCAGGAATGGAAGGGGCCTTACACATACCCAGACATTATTATTACCTACAATGTCCTTAACTGTGGCCTATGTGACACAAGAACTTAGGTCCATCAGTTCCCTTTAGATTAAACTTAAACTCATCAGAGGATACATTATTTTCCAATTTGCCTTTGAAAACGCCCCACTCTGAGTAGCCGTACAAGATAAAAATCGCTTTTTTGGGCCTTCCAACTCTATGGACTGTATGTCTTGTACAAAACATATTGGCAGTACATGTTATTTATTCACTGTTACTGAAATCTTACTTATTTAAGGTTGGGCTACAATCCGGGGTTGACCAAGGCCTCAACTAACAAGCTTCTCCAGCTAGCTAGTTATTTGTGTGCTAGAATTTGTGTGCCTAACTTGAGTCACAGTCTTCCTCTACTGCTCCGTCCCGCGGGGTTGGATTCGAAGACTTTCCTGGTCGTAGCATTTGGGTCCATTCGCTCTATACGACGTCGGTTTTTCTGTACAGTCCGTACAGTTCATAGTTATATATACTCCTCCACTCCCCGTCTATGCAGACTGTTACTGAAATCACGCAATATATTTTCTTTCGTTGGGATATTCATTTCAAGCAATCAATTTCGTAAAAAAAAAAATCGGTTATAAAGCTCGAATATCATACGATTTTTGGAATTGTTTTTATTTATAAAAGTTTGGTAATTTCACTGTAATTTGAGTGTTTTTAAAGACTTTCATTTTGTTTCATTTAAAACAGGTTTAAATTCACCTTTATTCGCACGCTATAAGGAACACTCCGTCTTGGGAACTTTAAACATTAACTATTCCGTTAATTTTTGGCTGAAAAGTGGGCTTGATAAGCAAAAATTGGTAGTCGGACTACCTACATATGGACATTCCTTCACGTAAGTAAAATGAAAACAAAAGATCGATCTGCTTTCATAAACGAAAAATTCAAATTTCTTTTTTATTCCAGTTTGGTAAATCCCTTCAATAATGGCATAGGAAGCCCGGCAAGTGGAATTGGCGGTGTTGGCAGTATGGGATTTGCATCTTTTTCAGAAATATGCTGGTTTAAACAAAACAATATATTCCTAACAACAGTATTCGACGAAGTGACATGTTCTCCATACATTTACGGTGGAACTGAGTGGATATCATTTGAAAACGAAAAAAGTATTGCTTGCAAAACAAAATATATTACAGAAAACGATTTGGGTGGAGCTATGATTTTTTCCCTCAACACCGATGACTATAGTGGATTTTGTGATCCCAAAATGCAACCAAATATTGAAAAATCAACAAAAGAAGATAATTTAAAGTTCCCATTAGTTCAAACGGTCAAAGCGATACTTTTCAATGAAAAACAATAAGCATTTTGGGAAATATTTATTTGTTATATTATGGAAGAATGTTATGTTGTGTATGTATGTATAAATTGTGTTTTAAATTATGTATTTTGGGTTATGATATAATAGACGTAAAAAATCTCTAAAAATGTGTTTTTAATTTGTGCATAAATCTGATTATCAAGTTTTAGTTCTATACAGCATAAGCAATTGGCTAATATTGAGTGCCACCATCCAGAGCTAGATAAATTGCTAACCCTTAAGCTCTTCCTCCAAGTTTATCCCTTCGATGAGTTTGATTATTTGAAGTACCTTCAGTATAAGTATGGGTGGTGTAATTAAAAGGTTTTAAATCATAAATTATAAAACAAAATTGTTATACAAAACTTTTTTGGAGTATTTTAAGGAAGTAAATAATTCCGAGTATCAGAATTAGTTTTAAAGTTCGACAAGTTGCAGTTGTAGATTTAGGCTGGTATTCACTGAGCGCTCTTAAACGGCTCTTAACTTTACGAGGCTCTTAACTTGAAATTTCTTTGGGGTATTCACCAACCTCTCGCAAGTGTTTTTCGAAGTTCGAAAATGAGAGCCACTCTCTCTTGTTCAGGCATACCCAAACTGTGAAATGTTGTGGAATGTTGGTCTTGACAGCAAATGGATACTCTTCTACTTGGCATTGCTCACATGGATTCGAGTCAAATGCGTGCGTGGCACACGCACAAGCGAACAAACTTTCGAAGAGAGCGCTCGTAAGTTAGGAGTGGTCGGGACCACTCCTAACTTTTAAGAGCGCTCGTAGATCTTCACTAATATTGCTTGGTGAATAGGTTTATGAGCTTCTTAAGTTATGAGCGCTCGGTGAATACCGGCCTTAAATTGTATAAATCATTTTGGTGTAGTTTTTCTTATGAGTTCAATATACCTCATTTTATTTTTAAATCAGAGATATGTATATTTAGGATGGTATTCACCGAGCGCTCTTAAACGGCTCTTAACTTTACGAGGCTCTTAACTTGAAATTTCTTTGGGGTATTCACCAACCACTCATAAGTGTTTTTCGAAGTTCGAAAATGAGAGCCACTCTCTCTTGTTCAGGCATACCCAAACTGTGAAATGTTGTGGAATGTTGGTCTTGACAGCAAATGGATACTCTTCTACTTGGCATTGCTCACATGGATTCGAGTCAAATGCGTGCGTGGCACATGCACAAGCGAACAAACTTTCGAAGAGAGCGCTCGTAAGTTAGGAGTGGTCGGGACCACTCCTTACTTTTAAGAGCGCTCGTAGATCTTCACTAATATTGCTTGGTGAATACGTTTATGAGCTTCTTAAGTTATGAGCGCTCGGTGAATACCGGCCTTAGTCTTACTTCCTCATGAGTCAAACAGCTCTTTAAAATTTAAGAAAGTGGGGAAAACTTGCATCACACGAATTTAAGACTACATGTGCTATTTATTTTATCGCCACTGTATATATGTATGTACATACCTATAACTCCATTTATTTGAACTTCATTATTAAATAAAGAATAAGCGAGTATTATTTGTCATACGTTTCACAAATTTCAATTTTAAAAGTTTAAATGTTAATCAATTTTAATTTTTATTTGCTTAATGATTTTTCCAATTATGAGTTGACACCAAAACATTATTGGAAAACCGATATTTATATTTCTAAATAATTAAAAATTGAATATCACTTTAAAAATCCGGAAAAAATTATAAATAATTTTTTAGACCGAAGGAACTCTATCAAATAATAAATAGGAAAACAGAAATTTCTTTAGATTTCATTTTTAGTTGTTGACCATGCTTCTCAGTCCAAAGGATTCAAATCATGTCCCTGGTAGACCATTCTTCTGCTCTAATGAACCCGACAATTTACTAATCGAACTGTTTCTGATTGAACTTCGCTTTGTTAGCTGTAGTCAAGTTCATGCTTTTCTGCGAATGTGTCCTCATTTATGGATTTCACTACTTTGTCCAAAAAGCCTTTTTGATGGTACTTAACCTTGTTGATTTATGCACCTTTGTGGAAGGATGATATCCCATCTAATTATAACTTGGTGGCCTTTCTGAAGATTGACAATATTCTCCTTAGCTTGAACAGAAATGCAACTTTTAACGAATTTCATTCAAAGAATTTGTTCCCATCATTCTCACGCTGTCCTTAATGCAGACAATTCTAATTGGATTCTCTTTTTTTTTTGGTGCCACAAAACACCCGAAGGAAGATAAGTTCAGGTCATTGCTGATTTAAATTACCCAACAACTAACCTAGTGCGATAAAAAGGTATAACCTGTATGTTGATTTGTACGGGAGCAGACAAAATTTTGAAAACCAGAATTTCGACCCAATTCCTTATTGATTTTACTTGCGATATCTACATACATAGGTACAATAGGGCAAGTTTTGCATTTGGAAAAAAAAATCGAATTCGAGATTAAACCGCGCTGATGTTATTACGAGTATCTTCCAACTCAGTACTTTAAAGAAATTTAAACTGCACTACTATAGTTGTGGACTACATTTTGATCAAATAAAATTGTTAATAACGGTATACCTTTAATACCTGTTTTTTCGATTTTCGGCTACAAATTTTTATACAGGAGCTCCTTTGAATTTGAAGAAATATATTACAAACAAATTTTCGGAAAAACATTTTTAGGATTTTTAAAAATTTTAACTTAAATTCCATGTATAATTTTCTGTCGATTTTGAACGGCTAATGAGCAGCACTTTTTATGACAAGAGATACTCTTACTAGGCTGCGCGTGCAGTGATGCGACAAAGCGATGCGATGCGAGAAGCGTTTGCGCGAGAGAAAAATGTTTACATTTATTCTTATATACAGTGAAGCGATATTTGATGCGTGTTATGAGTGTTACGAGTTTCTCGCATACCTATCGCAAGCATTATGCTCACAAACTCTTCTGGACTACTTTTTCAAGAGAGTTTATGCGAGAGGTTTAAAGAAAATCAGACGAGTAAAATTTTGTTATTTCAGTGCTTGTGTTGTGTGGTGCAATTTTTTGATAAAAAATCGCTTTTATTGTGCGCAATATGTCGCATCTAATTATCACATCTTGAATCGCTTGTGGCATCGCTTCTCGTATCGCATCGCTTTGTCACAACACTGTACGCACAGACTTAGAGGATTTGTCAATTCCTCCCAAGAGGCACTACACCCCTGAAAAACTTGTGTGTAGCAGCTGAGAATCGAACCTTAGACCTTCTGCACTTAAAATTGTGCCAAGGAGTACTAAAAAAAATAATATTTTTTTAAAGCAATATCTTGAAAACCAGTTAATGTTAGTTTTTGAAGTTATTTCCATAAATGTGTTTTATTAAATACTTAAAATTGAAATATCAATTTTTTTAGATCAATTTTAACGCAAATTTTTAACTTTTGTTTTCATAAATTCATACTTCTCTATAGAAATCAAACTACAATTGTATGCATTTGAACATTTTACTCTAATTGAATCCATGGTTTATATTTATTTATAAACAATTTTTAAATTCCGAACTAGTCTTTTCGTGTAAACGGTTTTAATCAAAATTAACATTATTATGACGGAGAATTTCAACCCATCTTTGTCGTTCTATTCGTCCCGGTTTACATCGGTTTACGTCTACACCTACACGGTTGAAAGAATTTGCTTCAAATTTGATTAAGAGCTTTTTTGGAATTAACTATTGACTTCAATTCTAAATTCATAGCCACGTTAGAATCACAAGAGCAAATTCGTTTAATCCTGTCGAGCATTTCACATTAAACATACCTGCTCGTTGCAAATTTCAATTATTCAATGGAAAATTTAGCCAGAATTTATTCACTTCTCATTCAAATGAGAAATTTACAAAATAAATAATAAGAATTTGTCTTTTTAATGGCGACTTTAAATTTAATTGCGAATGAACAAATTGAGACTTTTTCTGAATTTTATTTATTTATATTTATAAGGAAAGTACATAAGTTTATCAATAATGATGAAAGCAGTGGTGTACCTGATTTATTTTCTCGAAAGAAACAACTTGAACTCATTACTTTAAAAAGTATAAAAAAAATTTAAACTTTGCATGTTGTGTTGATACTTGAAACTCTTCCTGCTTCGTTTCTTTTATATTTTGTTTTAATTTAGGTAAATTCTTGCACTCATTTAACCAAAAAAAACGTAAGTCGAGAAAGAAATGTAGGTCAAAAAAGCAACAAGTAATTTCAGAAGTCCATTAAGATAGGTAGGTGATTATAAACTTGTTTAATTTCCCACGAAAGAAAAATTACTCCATAAACCGGCAAAGTCTCCTTATTGACAGTGTAAGTTTAATTATTGGCGTGGCTTAGGACAAGATTACAAATTCAGCTCTTGTCAATTGGCCGATTCTGTTTTATTGGAAACATAAAACATCATCAAAGCTACAAAAATATTGTTTTCAAGTTGCAGGTTTCGAAAAAAATTTACCGAGTATCTTGATAAACATTAAACTATTTATTTATTTATTTCTGCCCAGTCACATACAGTATATGTAAGCTGGCCTTTCAGTAGCCAAGATTATATCCTCAATTTCTGGAAGATCCTTTGTTTTAAATTTCAAATATCGCAACTCTGACTAACCAAAATTTATTTTAGATCCTCGTTCGAGTAAACAAAACCAGTAAATTATCAATGTTGAAATTCATATTGATTAGTCATTCGAAAGCGCCATTGAGTAGAGTACCTAACAACACGCCTTATACACTTAAAGAGAGCATCAACCAAGAGACGTTGCTATCTGATAAAAACAGCTTCACAATAATTACAACGTAATATTTTTATAATATTCTTTTCCAAGTTCCAACAGGTTTGATAAGACTTCCAAGTTGCTCTTTTGATACAAAAAAACCCATGCGTTATGATAAGGGTTTCTCCTATTATATTCTATAAATGCCTAGCTCTTCTGCATTCAGAGAACAGAGGGTTTTATTGAGAACTAAACTAACTAAGCCAAAGAAGAAGCATAATCAAACTCTGAGAGAAAACTTTCAATATAAAAGTTGCCAGTGCTGCCGTCTTAAATAAAATGTTTTTTTTTTTTGTATTGAGTTTCGACTATAAACAAAAGATAACACTTATCTACATAAGTTTAATAATAGTCATTTTTTCGGGAGAGATAATTTTTTAATGGGTGTATCAGACCAAAGGCTCTTAAGTGTGGGTTTGCTTTATAATTTTGCCCGCACAAAGGGCAAAATGGTCGAGCACTAAGCGAGCGTTTAAGAAAGTTGGACATGGTATAAAAGGAGGGGAGGGTTGAATGTCTGTATATCGTATTGGGAGGGACATATTGAGCCGGGTAATGCATTCCATACTCGTGTAGTGCGGCTATAGAAAGAATCTCTGAATTAGACAGTCATCAGAAGTTGGGCTCAATGGTAAACAGATGGGCATTCCCTGAAGCGTGAGTTTAATTATTTAAGGGGAGAATTCCACAGACTATTTCACTAGAACATTGTTTATAAAAATAACGGTAAAATAATGAAAGACAAGAAACATTGTGACGGTGCTCGAGAGATTCAATTTTTTCTGATATACTTCTATCACCTATCATTTTTAAAGTTCTTTTTTGGATTCTATCCAAGACACTCAAGCGTGTTATTGAAACCCCCGTCCAAATTTGGGAATTATACTCGACCTTTGGACGAATATAAGTCTTATAGATTACAACCAGATCGGAAGAGGTAACATATTTCCTGCAACGTCGAAGAAAACATAAACACTTAGCAGCACTTTTGGCGACGTCGAATATATGGTCATTCCACACAAGGTGATCTGTTATGCACATACCGAAAACTGAGAGTTTCTCAGTTTCCTCAATTCAAGTACTGATCATGGATAGCGAGATGGGGGGTGGGTTCAGCTTTAACGACAGAAGACAGCATTGAGTTTTTGAAGCATTAAATTCTATGCGGTTTATGGTTCCTCATTTGACAATACTATCGAGATCAGAATTTATTGAGTTAAACTTAAATTTATTCATCGGGAAAATAATTTAATGGATGGGAAGTTTCAGACAAAAGATCATTGAAGCCAAAAATCCATTATGCTACAAATCGTTTTGATCTGAATTTCTAGTTTATTTGTACTTTTAGATATGTTGGTTTAAAACTATGTCATTTGCAATAACAAAACTACTAGTATACTAGTTCTACACCGATTAACGAAACACCCTTTCTTCTATAGAGATATAAATTCAACCAGCTATCGTAATGTATGCTTTTAAGTTTTATCATTGTAGAAATATTATCTTGTGCGTATTAATAAAGTATTTAGTACAGTGATTGAATCGAAAAAGGCATCACTGGTGGAGGCAAAAACACCTGTAAGATCGTACGTGCCTTAATGAAAAAATACCTGTTAGTTGTAGTCACACGAGTTTAAATGCAACGAAATAACTAATCCGTGTTTAAAGAGCGTAGGTATAAGTTTGCAATATCAGTTTAATTCGATATCTCGCAGGGCGTAGTTAAGACCTCCTCTGTACGTGGTAAACTTATTATTTTGATTTTATTTATTTATTTATTTGTTTTGTATTTATAGAAAAAAAAAATATTGTTTTATGTAGTCTAATTTAATTCGTTCAATCGGTGACGTCTATTAACTTGATATTAAGTTTTTGCGCGTATTGATATGACAGATAATAAGTGAATACTGACAACCAGTTTTATACTAAATTTATAATGTAAAATTAATACATCTATAATGTATACGTTTTGGCCTCGATGGGCACATAATTTTTTTCTTTTATGCGTGTTTTTTTTTAATAGTCTGAAAGAAAACGAAAACATGTGTGATGTGTGTGCCTGTGCAACTATAAAAAATTGGTTCATATGAAAATAAGTTTTCCGTTTATTTTTTTGCTATCGTTAATTTGATAAACCGCGAAATGTGCAGTGAATCGGAGCCAGTTGTTTTGTTTGTCATTCAAACTATTGTAACTATATTACTTCCTGTTCGAAGTTAACGAAAACAAAAACTTAAGTCCTACTTACTATAAAATACAATGCATACGTTACTCTTATGAACGGGCGGGAAAATTTAATTATTCGTGAAAGCAAAGTTTTAGTTACTTTTATGTAAAAATTAATATCGTTAAAATTTAAATATTTAATGTTATGTAAAAGAGTTCTTGGCCTGTTTTTTTTTTTTCTGGTGGGACTTGAAATAAACAGAACCTTTTATTCATAGTTTTTAAAAGCAAACACTTATATTTTTTGGGATATAGATATTGATATGTAGAGTATAATTAAAACACTTGTATACCTACATATATAACATAATCTTTAGAAAATAACTTCCGGCAAAATGATTGAAAAAAAAAAAAAACGAATGATTTACAATGTAAATAATATGTGACACCATTCTCTAAATTAAATTCTAATTAGGTACATAGCTAAATGATAGGTATTTAAATTTTCCTTCTTTTTCAATTCTTTAACGATCATATTTGGGAATGTTAAGATATCAATAACCACGTCGTTAGTTTTCATTTTGAAATAAGTGCCAAAACTGGTGAAATAGTTTTAGAAATAAGTTTTTCGCCAATCAACGAACTTCCTTCACGAAATACCTGAAATACAGGCGAAACATGGTTGACACATCAAAACTGTTTAATTACTGATGGAAACCATCTCTGGAATGAAGTTAATGCTACATTTGGGTCAACTTGACAAATGAGCAGTACTTCAAGAATTTCCAAATGTTTCAAACCCTTATAAAGACGCTTAGACCTTAATCGTACTGGAATTTTATGATTTTTTTGAATTTAATAAAGTAAACTTTTAAAGTAGAAAGACTTCTTAAAATTAGACTTTTTTAATATTTTCGACGCATGAATTAAGAATTTTTGAACGGTAAAAGAAACACCGTTAAGATTGGGAAAATATGAAGATTTCTATGAAAAATCGATTATAAAACATCCTTTTCAATTTATTAGTTAAATTTATTATTCGTTGATTTAAATTACCAATCTCAGTTTCATTAAATGATCTTCGTTTTCGGTTGAACATGATCGGCTTTTCTTTGTTCGACTACTTACTTATTGTACTGTATAAAAACTTGAAATCCACATACAAAAAATAAAAAAATGAAAAGGATTTATTCCGATTTTCACTTAAATCCACACAAATGACAAGGAGGGACCCCAAGCCAAATTAGAACTGCACTGGTTAACAGGTCAAGTAAGTTATGATTCTCAACATGTTGAGGCACAATGTGTCATTTAAGCGTTAAAAGGCTCACGATCAGTAGAGTGTCTCATCCTGATACACGGCAACTTTCCATTCGTCTCGATCTTGAGCAAACTTCCAGTTATCCATACCAATCGGTCTTTCAACATCGAAGTTCAAGTCCATAAGTTGGGGGTTTGGCCTTCCTCACCACCTCAGACCAGGGGTTTTAGATCCGAACATTCTGGAGCATTGTTTTCCAATTGATGAATGTAACTTATCCCCTGTAGTTGACTTTTTATGCTTTCATTCCTTGCATGCAGTACCAAAGATTCTTTAAAATACCTTTCGAAAGAATCTAGTAACAACTCTATTATCTATTTTATCTGACATATATTATGTATGTAATTAAAATGGTTGACGAACAAAAAAAAAGCCTCTTTACTCACTATTTGTATCTGTACCATGGAATACAATTGTGCCACCTATTTTTTAGAGAATCATGGCAATATTATTCTACTTTGTCTATATGATAACTGTTTGTCTCCTTTTAAGAACATTTCGTTGTTGAAATAAAAGACAAATGTTCATTTTTATTTAATATACCTGTGTACTTATTAAAATCTTTTATCATAAAAGTCACTGAAGTTCGCTTTTTTGATTTTTAAAACATTTTATAGCAGATTTTGGCATGCTGAATACCAAAAATGCGATTCATTGAAGATTTTTTCAAAGTTGAAGCGTTTGATAGTTCTTAACAGATTTCTTAGCAGATTTTTTTAAAAGATTTTAGCATTTCAAATACCAAAATTATAATTCATAAAAGATTTGCTGACAGCTTATTTTTGTATGGAGATTAAAGATCACGCCGACTACGCCTAAAGATGTCCATTCGACACGCCAAATGAGTGGTGATTAATCAACAAGGCGGAGCGGATATTCGGCAACCGATTTACGGTCTAAAACTCTTATTCAAATTCGTTTATACGTTGTAGGAAATTATAATGAATATAATCTTGAACTTACCCATATTTTATTATAATTGAGCGGGTTACTAACCTATCTCGATACGATAAATAGATCTTTGTTGCGGCTACCTTACAGTTATATGATATATGTATTCTACTAAACTACTGACAAAATACCTATCCGAATAAGTTTTTGTTAAAATACAGCTGATGATAAATAAACTACCTTAAATATTCTGGGATAGCCCAAGCCTCTCTATCAACCCAAACGCAAGCATTAATATTTATTATTTTAAAATACAGTCAGTATGAATACAAAACGAAATACCCCCAATATCAGTCAACGTGTTTTATTGTATAAAACAAATTAGGACCTACCTATTTTATTGCTAAATATTGCAATGTTTATAAACAAAAGGAGTATAAATACAAAGCAAGAACGAGCACGTACATAAAATATTTTCTTGTTTTAACGATCCAAAGCTCACGTACGTTATTGCAATTACTTGCTTTAAATCCTACATTTAATTATTTGAGTGTTTGAAAATTGTAAAGGGTGTATTTGTTAAAATCTTTAACTACATATATGAAAAAAATTTTAGTCCAATTAGTACGCCATTAAAACTGTTTGAGTAAGAAACTGGATGAAAGGATAATTTTGCAAATTTTAGCATCATTGTTAAAAATCATCAAATAGGTATTTTATGTTTTAAGTATCATGCTTACGCCATGTGGCTCTTTGACTTTTACAAACGTCAATTTTTGTTTGGCTTTGCAGGAACTGAAATTCTTTTAGATGTGTTCAGAAGCAATTTATTAAAAAATTAGCCTAAGCACGATAACAGTTATAAAATGTTTAAACTTAAGAGTTGGTAAACTACTTTAAATTTAGAAAATTGTAAAGTATAGTGTCATACTAACACTAACACCTTAACACTAGGCGGTTTAAAATGTTGCGCCAATATCTTTTAAATACGAGTAATTAAGAAGATTGAAATCTGAAGCAAAAATCTTAGTTTATAAGGAAAATGATTGATGACATTTGGCCTTTTCAAAAGTAATCAATCGCTAAACAAGGGTTTATCTTAATATCAAGTTAAACTTTAAAAACGAGTTAATTTGTGTGTTTACCAATAACCAAATAAAATACGTTTTTTACTAATCAGAGCTCTATTAATAAATCTACTAAATTCGCTGTTGAAAATAAAGCTGTTGCAATGACATTTGTGTTATTTTGAAAAACAAATAAATTCATTTTGCTATAGGAATACTTCCTATTCCATGAATGTCTTTATTTTTATTATTTCAAAGATTATTATTTGATGAGGTATGTGACTTTATGCACAGGTATTTTGTTTCTGATTAATATTTGTTTATTGTTCTATTTTATAATAAAACAAATATTGCATTTAGATATATACTACCCATTTTCTAAATAGTTTTTGAAATTACTTCCGAAGTAAATAAATATTAAAAAAAAAACTTGTAAGTAATACTCATGAGAACGTGTCATTTAAAAACATATTGATGATTTAAATGTTTCTGAGTCACAATCTTCGAGTTTAATTGAATTACAAAAATAATGTTCAGTTTAAACAAATATTTGCGAAAATGTTCATATGTTACCAATTTCATCATCAAACGTCAAAACATATTGATTTGTCAAAAGTTACTAATCATTGTAATTTGTAACTAAGCGCCATTCAGAGGTGTACTTCCTAATCGTATTTTACTAAATGTGTAGTGAATTTGTTCTTCAAAATCGAATCGACTTTAAAGATATTATAGAAATAAATAAACAACTTTTTGACGTTTGTAAATGTCAAAGAGTCATGTGAAGTTAGCACGGCACTGAAAAAAATAATAATAAAGGCTATTTGATGATTTTAACTCTAATAAAATGCTAGATAAAGTACAATGCTTAACTCACTTAAAAATAGCAAAATCGTCGTTTTATCTAAGTATCAAACTAAAGCAGTTTTAACATCATGTTAATTCGACTTTTTGTCACAATGTGTTTTGGGTGCAGGAAAATAATTTAACGGGAATTTGTTCTAAATGGGAATCAATTTTACTTTCAACAGGAATCTGTTCTACCTGAAGTGAAGCTTATTCTCACTGAATGCTTTACGCGACTCAATATTTCCCTCTCATTAAGATATTCAGAAATTCAAAACCTATTTGCAGTGCATCGGTATCTTCTTTTAAATCATCTTCAACTTTCCTTAAACGCTCGCCCTGTGCTAAAACATTTTTAAAGTAATTATAATCTGTCTAGTGCGTGCAAGATTAAAAAACAAATAAAAAACAGACCTTCGACTTCAGGAAATCAAAAAGAAAAAGTCTAGCGGGGTCAAATTGCATGACCTTGGTGGCCAATTCACGTCATCTCTCGGAGAGATTACCCTACCTTGAAATCATTCATTCACGAATGTCAATCGTGGCGTCAGTTGTGTGGCACGTGGGCCATAAGAAATATGGTTACCATCATTGTGTAGCACTCTTTTTGTGGATGTATTGTCACCTGCTGAATCCCATGTGGATTGGTGTCGTCCCATATATGGCAATTTTGCTTGTTAATAAAGCCATTCGTCTCGTGCGTCGTTATGTTTATGGAACTTTGAGCTCCATGAATCAGTTGGATCTTGTACTTTGTATTGGCAAATTGAAGACTGCAGGTTCTTGTGCACTTCGAGGAATCGACTGCCTTACACTTCGACGGACCGCGAGGATCTTGCGTTTGTTTGAAGTACGAATGTGAGCTGATTGATAGCTGAACCGGTCGTCTCAAATTCGGGCACCAAACGTTGAAGAGTCGACTATGAAGGGCCACCATAAAATGGGTGCAAATAGTGTTGCTTTCCATAGTAATTTGGCATCAACTGAATAATAAACAACAGATCTGACAGATATCACAAAAACATCATGACCGCCACCTGCCGCCAAAAACTACCCGCGCCAATCGAAAAATCCATATTCCCATAACCTAAATTTTCAATTTCTTGTAGTTTCCCCTGCAAAGTAAATTATTAAAATGCATTGAGCTCGACATTTACTCGTATAACCAATTAATATGCAGCGTGAAACAAGTTTTTAAGAAGCTCTCACTAACTGACTCATTCTTAAATGCTTATTTAACAAACAATTAACACTGCGGAAATATTTAAACAGTGAAAGTGGAATAGCTTCTTACAATCTCTACCCAAGCAATTCACAAGTTCACAATGCACAATCACATTTCTCTCGTTCATGATCGAAGAAGCCTGAGTACGAGTATGTGTTTAAAAAACAAACATTTTTGGATGACAGTGAAACACGTTTATCTATTTCAAAAACAAACATAATAATACAAAACTATAAATACATGCGAGTTATTTACTTTTTAATCAGTTTACTCGTATTACAGCATTAGGTATCAACGTAAATAAAAATAAAATATATGACTCAAAAAAGACGGTTCTAGATACGCAGACAATTTAGTAGGTAGGTACATTCTTAAAAAGATATATTTTTGTATAAATACATAGAAACATACATACGTAATAAATAATGAAATAATTGAAAAATCGTATCAACGATTGCCTTTTCGCATGTTAACCACAAATGGTTAAAAAATTAAGTCTCAATCTTTAAAATTGGTTTTTGATTTCATATGTAGGTGAAGGCTTTAATATTCTCTTAAGGATCTTAGATTTCCACATAAGACTAGCAAACAGCTACTGCTACTTCAAAATTGTTATCAATTTTTTGAGAAAATGTGTTAAAAAAAATCTCTTGTGTGTTCTTACATTTTTTATTTACATACGTGTAAACGTAGAATAGGAAGTTTAAATAGTAACTACAGGGGGAGCCTAAAGAACTTACTGGCTTAATCTGTTTGAGATGGAATGTTTTTATTTTTTTTTTTAATATCTAGGAATAATGTTTTAAAAATATTAATACTAGAGATTTTAAGCAAGTTTAAGAATAGTTAAACAGGGATTGCACATCAAGTTAACAAAATTGCAAATACTCCGGGAAGAATTACTATAGGAAAGCTATGTAGGTAATTATTTCAAGCTTGGTTTTTAGATGAAATTATTCTTATACTTCTATATTCTTAACATTTTTGAAATATGACAGTATTTTTGTCAAAAATGAATTCGAAATACCAAAGGGTTTTCCAATTGGAACTTGATAAGTTTGAACCTTCATTGTGAAAGCACACTTAAGCCAATAAGGAAACTGAGAAGTTCACAAATCAAGGACGTTTACAAATAATACATAAATATTTCTTAAATTCCGTGTCGGTGACGAAAACTTTAAGAGCGTTAACGCCAATTTTCTTTCTTCAGTAATGAAGTGCATTTTTGGTTAAACGGCTTGGCCAAAAAACAGAATAGGCGTTATTAGTCAGGTGAAAAATATGCTTCAAGAAACACCAATTTATTTACAAAAAATTACTATATGTTGTGCTTTACATGCAAGTCGTGTCATTGGGCCATTTTTTTTTTGTTTGCGTTGATAAAAAATGATCCGCACGGTAAAGTCGATGGGAAACGGATGTTTTAATTGTACTTCAAACCAATACAAAAAAAGTTTTTGTATCTTTAATCGAAAATCTGATATATCAAAAAATAGTATATGTTGTTATACCTGTTTCGGATAAAACAAAACATTTAGTTATATAATTTTAAGCACACACCTAGTATTATTAAGATTATAAAATATTAATTAATCACCCTGTAAAATTTCTTTAAAAAGTAGACCTACCTAGATAATTCAATTAAAAAAATTCTATTTTCCAAATAAAAGTTCATCAGCTATTTGAAGAACAAATAAATTTAAATAACACTGAAGAATGAAATCCTCACTGTTGGGCTCAGTTTTAATCATCATTGTCACAGTCACAATCAGCTTGGTAAATGGACAATCTGGATCAAATTTTTATTACAAAAATCGTAACGGAAATACAAATAATGATGAAGATAATAGTGAAGGTGGAGGAGATGGAAATACAAATATAAAGCTACTGGAAGAAAATAATTCGGTAAGTTATTTAAATTTATGTTTTATATTTTTGTTTGTGTTATTGTATAAATACGGTTTGTGTATATTCGAATACATTGTAAAGTTCTTTTCTTTTATTTGAATATTGTTGAAGGGTTAAGACTTAGAACAGTTTTATAAGAGAGTATTTATTGAATTTTAATAATAATTGGCTAGACTGCAGTTTGAAATGTCTCAAACCTATTCCTTAACAACAGACATTTTTATCTTTGTAAGGTATGTAACAGTGCATACAGTTTAACTAACTGAAAAGTTTTCACAAAAAAATTGGGTTTCCACCATTTCGAAAAAGAGGTTATCACTCATGCAATTAATTATCATCATTATGCACACGCAAATTTTTAACAGCCTAGTGTTAAGACATTAATTATTGTGATACTACTTACAAATTTGGTAACTTATAATCAGTTAACTAACTTTTTCATAATTGTAAACATTTTCTAAATGTATTATTGGTGTTAAGCGATCTAACAGTAGATGTTTGGAGTTTCACAAATGTCCTCTTTTTTTTCCAAACACATTATGGACACCCTAACGTATAACCCACCATGACCTATCTGCTCCATGGGTAAAAGACTGATCACCAATTTGCAACCAACCCTTATTATGTTTATTAAAAAAAAAAACAATGAATCAGAGTAACCATTGCAAACTTGATAGAAATTCATATGGCATTTTCTATGGTTTGTGCTATGCAACGTTCAGGATTTAAGCTTTTTCGAGCTTTTGGTAGCAAGTATTTTTCTGAGATTTTCGGCAATTTTTAATGCTCACTACGGCCATCCTGCAAGAGCTTTAAATTAAAGATAGCTTATTGAAATCGATAATGGTCAGACTGAAAGGCAAATATCCTATCTTCCCTGTACTGCAAATATAAATTGAACAGAGTATAGCTAGTATCGTACAAACAATTTTCTTAATAAATTGCTTCTGAGCACACCTAAAACAACTAACAACAGACCTTTTGTGGCGTTTGTAAATACTCGTAGCACGATACTAAAAAAATATAATAGGTATTCGATGATTTTATAACTTTAATAAAAGTGTAGAGAAAATATGATGCTATATTCGATTTAAATTTATAAAATCGTTGTTTTAACCTAGTTTTTCAACCAAAATTTTGCGCCAATGACAGTACGTGAAAAACAAAACATGGAAACAGAACTTTTTTGATATTTGTATAGATGTCAAAGTGTCGGTGTACTCGTTTAGTGTTTTCATGTTTTGTGAAAATTTTTATTTTTTCTTGTTAACAAGTTTCTATGATAAAAAAGATAAATTAAAAAGCAGGAAAATGTAAGAAACTTTGTTATTTTTGTGACTTAATTAAAAAAATTCATGTGTATCCATTTTTTTTAGTATTTGTTGTTGTTTTCTTGCATTTTCTTTACTTTTTTTAGTACAAATTGCACAGGATTAATTATGTTTTTGATATATTTTCCACCTGGATTTAGAAATAAACACATATTATTTTTCTGTTAAAATCATAATATTTATACCCGTTTGTAAGGACAATATGATCATAACTTCTTAACAATACCTTACAATATAATATACTATATACTTGGCTCTAAGTATACTATTTCAAACTTGTTATTAGATTATTCTAAATATAATATTGTTTGATAAAGAACACAAAATATATATATGGAGATTGATTTAAACCTTTATTTCAATACAAGAAGACCTGTTATAACTCAGAAGTGGGATAAGTCAAGATTAAAGATTAAAAATTGAATATTGAATATGGAATTGAAAAAAAAAAAAAAATCCGAAAACTACATACATATAAAATATACCAAGCAATAGGATAAGCCAAGATTGAAAATTGAAGATTGAAAATTAAACATTGAAAATTAAACATTGAAAATTGAAGATTGAAAATTGAGGATTGAAGATTGAATTAAAAAAAAAAAAATCCGAAAACTATAAGATATACATATGTATATATGTATAAGAATATGTCATAATAAAAGTGAATTGCTTGCATGCTGTGAAACAAACAATAATGTGGAAGTTCCTGCAACTGCAACAGTAGCGCAGCTTTGAGATTTGCATATAAGAAAAAAATCTGCACTAGAGTAAGAAGAATCTTCTGAACAAATTGAACTTATTGAAAATTATGAAAATTACGAACATTCCGAACATAATGAACAATTATGAACATTATGAACATTCCGAAGATTACGAACATTCCGAACATTATGAACAATTATGAACATTATGAACATTCCGAAGATTACGAAATTCCAAACATTAAGAACAATTATGAACATTATGAACATTCCGAAGATTACGAACATTCCGAACATTATGAACAATTATGAACAATATGAACATTCCGAAGATTACGAACATTCCGAACATTATGAACAAATACTAACATTATGAACATGCCGAAGATTACGAACATTCCGAACATTATGAACAATTATGAACATTCCGAAGATTACGAAAATTCCGAACATTATGAACAATTATGAACATTATGAACAATCCGAAGATTACGAACATTATGAACTATAATAAACAGTATGAACATTCCGAAGATTGCGAACATTCCGAACATTATGAACAATTATGAACATTCCGAAGATTCTGAACATTACGAAGATTCTGAACATTCCGAACATTCTGAACATTCCGAACATTATGAACGTTCTGAACATTATGAACATTCCGAAGATTCAGAACATTCCGAAAATTATGAGCATACTGAACATTTATGAACATTCCGAAGATTCTGAACATTCCGAACACTAAGAATTGAACTTATTCAAAATTATGGAAATTCCGAACATTCTGAACATTCCGAAGATTCTGAACATTCCGAACATTCCGAAGAATCTGAAAATTCCGAACAATACAAAAAATTAGAACATTCCGAACAATCCAAAAATTCTGAAAATTTAGAACATTCCGAAAATCCAGAACATTGTGAACGACTTTTTTGATGAAAATAATATAATTCCGAAGAATATTACAGGGTTGAATGATGAAGAAGCTTTCATAAAGCTAGAGAGTAACACCATTTTATTTATTGCATATTTTAAAATTTTAATACCAATTATTTTATTTATCATTAATTTGTTTATATATTTGGAAACCTATTAAATTTAATATATAAATTTTATTAAGATATACAAAAAAATAATATTAGATTCCTTATAATTTATAAGTCGTTATGATCGGGACGATCATTTGTCAGGTTGGCCGAGTTGTAAGGACAATATGATCATAACTTCTTAACAATACCTTACAATATAATATACTATATACTTAGCTTTAAGTATACTATTTCAAACTTGTTATTAGATTATTCTAAATATAATATTGTTTGAGAAAGAACACAAAATATATATATGGAGATTGATTTAAACCTTTATTTCAATAGAAGAAGACCTGTTATACGTTCATATAAAATTAATTAGTAAAATTTATGTTTTTCGAGCCCCTTTTTACTTTTTTCTTATGGGAAATACATTGAACGACAAATCGTAAAAAAATCTTTCTCCATTTGTCAGTACACACACTGACTTACATGTGGTTTGCAAAGGAACTTACCAGGTGCCAATATTCGGTAAACTTTTCGCAGCCCAAGTTTGGATAGTAACTCGACTTCTAACGAATTCGATGCGCTGTCCGACTCTTTCCAAAGAACTTTTACTCATTTTCCGCACGGGTGATTTCAATGTACACAATTCTTCGAAACTGCAATATTCTGGTCAAAAAACACCCAAAGGAAGGTATATCGAGATTTTTTCTGAGTTAAACAATTTGAATATAAGCTCGTTCACGAGCCTACTCGAATTCTTGACGTTGCAGATCAATCAAATCAACAACACCAAGTTAGAAAAATAATTCATGAGAAAAAGAAAAATACAAGAAACCAACTGAGACGGTCTCAACGATTTCTTCAGGAACTTTAACTGGTCACTATGCTTCCTCGTTCCTCGATAGTTAAGTGGAGTCCAGTACAGATATGATTTAAAATTAAATTATTTTCGGAATGATAAATTTTTTCCCGAAGAGGAAAACATCCATCAAACCTAAAGCAAATTCATGGTTTGATTCGAGCTTTAAAGAGGATATTAGGGTCAGAGAAGTAAGTTCCGTTGTTTACTTTACTAATATTCTAATAAATAAAATATTGTTAAATAAGCGAATTTTCTTTAATAAAATAACTTACATTATTCAAAATGAGTTAGATTCGTAAGCAACAAAACATAACCAAACGCAAGAACAGAACCCATTCACAATGTTGTTTTGATCAGTATTCGCAATAGGTTATAAATTATCAATTGATACTCATAAAATCAAATTGTCATTGACATGATAGAAGTAAAATTGATATTTGATAGTCATAACAGTACTGTCAATTTAAAACTGTCCAGTCAATTGATAGCTGGCTTAAATGGACGAAAGACTTCGACACAACCATGTTTACTGATGGCTCAAAGATGGTGTATGGTGTTGGTTCAGGAATCTAAGACTAAATATCTCTAGTTCGTTTAGGCTACCCGACTTAGCTAGTGTTTTTCAAGCTGAATTACCGGCTATCAGGGAAGCATGTCATCAGGTTCTCTAAAAAGATCCAAACCATAACGAAAATACGGCTAATATCACAGACAGTCAGGCGGCTGCTAAAGCCATTAATTCTAGTACATCATTCTCCAAATTGGTCGAATAATGCCAGAATGAACTTGCTAGCCTCAATATTAACCACATTTCACTCTTATGTAGGGTCCGGGCATTGTGGCACTGATGGGAGTGAACGGATAGTCGAGCTGGCCAGGATAACGCACTTGCGAAAAGAATGAACATTTCGCTCGGAGCTATGAAGGGCAATATTCTCTCAATTTTTCTTAAAAAATCAAACCTTAATTGGAGCAGTTTAACTAACTGCATTATATCTACAAATATTTGGTCCACCTATAATAAATCCCGAACGCTTGATCTAATGTGCAGAGCCAGACAAGACATATCCAGGATCGTAGCTACCTATAGCGGACACTGGCCAATAGGAGAGCATGCAGCGAAGCTGGGCATTTCTAACGACACTAATGGTCATAGCTGTGGAGACCAACGAGACCATTTCCTCTGCAAACGCATTGCTCTGGCCAAAATTTGAAGCAAAATCATTAGGAAGGACATTTTTTTGGCGAAATTGACTAACTTTCGCAAATGAAGATCAAAAACTTGATCTCTTCTCAACGCAACGAAATGGCTCTAGGAAGAACTTCGGTTACATTACGTTTGATTCTTTAGATCAAAAGCTAGCAGTTTGAGGGCTTTGACGGAAGTTTACGATGCGAGAGCCCAATCACTCAATCCGATTTGCTACTGTTTCAGCACCAGTCAAAAAGCTGCCTAGCTTGGGCTTGGCACATTGTATTGGTGCCGGATGAGTGAGTGATCCGATTTCTGGATGATTGTGTAAAAGTAAAAACACAAAAAAAAACATCAAAACCTACTAGATCCTTTCTTCTCTTTGAACTCAATGTAAAGAAATAAGAATGTCCACAATTTCCTGTATCAATTCCATCCACAGAAATAAGAATGTCCACAATTTCCTATATCAATTCCATCCACAGGTTCACACGAGTTATGGTATCAAAATGGCGCACTTCAGAGCTTATTGGACCACAGGGATAAACTGCCATTTGAGGCATTTGTGTTTGCAGATTAAGAACTAATTTTTTTAATGTACCTGCTAAAAATTGATCCAGATCCATACTCCCCGACTCCACAGGAGATAAATTCTCTCAGGATGCTCATCATGATATGAAATCTCCAATGGAGACGCGATATTTCCTCTCATGATGGGATGTCAGCGATCTATGTCAGCGGTTTTGTCTTGATATAGATGTCTGATATGAAATTTGACAGATGGTTTTTTTTTCGTACTTTTGTCTCATTATTTCGTGTCTTCTCATTTGGTTGGTTCTTGTCAAGTACTCCGTCGGCAAATATTTTTTTTTTTATTTTGTAAGTAAATACATTAATGTGTCATGTTATTCATTTGTTCGTGCGTTAAGTTATGTTTGGTGTTATTTATTTATACTTTAGGTAGATGCGCATTCTTTTCTTTGCAAATATATATAATTTTTGTTAGTTTTACGTTTTGCTAATTTCTGTTGTCCACACAAAACACATCCCGTGCAGTAGGGATAGAAATGAAAAATCATGACATAATTTGCCCAGCGAAGCAATAAGAAAATGTAGAGATAGAGATATCAGACATTGAGTTGGAGAGACAGATATCTTGTGGAGTCGGGGTGATATAGGTCCGTAGATAATAAAACGCACCTAATCGATTTTAAGTCTGTGAGTTAAACAGGGATGTCAAATTCGGACTACGAATTTGATGAATTTGTTTTATAAAGTTTTTTATACAAAAAATGTGTCAAAAATGTTTGGGATAAAAAATCAAAACATTGTTCCTTACTTTCATTTGTAGTACCAAATAATGGTTAGTATGTTGAGGTGTCATGTCGGAAATCTGTTTTCACTTCCCAGCCGTTGTGCCCCCTAAAGCCTTGTACTCAGTTCAAGTGAAAATGAAAATTTCATATAAAAGTGACTGCTAGTTCACTGGCATGAAATCCGCAACGAGAGGTGAGTACTAAAATGTGGTTTGGAAAAACAAATATGTTCCACAACTTTTTCCACGCTATGATTTTCATTTCTCAATGTACAACCATCAGGAAAAAGTTTAAGGCAACATGGAAAACTGTGACATTTGTCAGTTGATTTGAATATTTTGTTTCAAAACAAAAAATTGAAAATTTATAAATAAAAAGAACGAATCAGTTTAAAAATAATTGTCATTTTTTTTTTCATTCAAAGTGAGTATCAAAAATTCACGTGGAAAAGTTTATTCTATTTTCATTTTTATTCTTCGCGTGTAATTTGGAACGTATTTATTTTTCATTTCACGGTGAGTACTAGGCTTAATAAACAAATACAAAACATCAAACAAATTTTTTCAGGTGACTAGTTAGTGAGTAGGTTTAGGTTTTTCCTTGTATTTAATTGAACCTTCATCTAAATACTTCAGCCTTAAGGGTCACAATCACAATATTAAAACCCAAGTTATTAACTTTAGAAAGAAACCTTATATTGCTTGCTTTCCAATTGTAAATCTAATAAAATCTCGTTTCATACATTTTTTTGTGACTTCGTAAGACAGAGCTCTTTTGATGTGGACTATATTTAAACGTTTAAGATGAACGCTGGAATTTTTTTTTTAAAGAAGAAAATTTAATTTGTCTTTTAAATTATTCAGGCTCGTTTAATTGTCGTACTTGCAGATACACATGGGGAAACAAGTATTTCCTGACTTCATACAATCGACGTAGGTTTGAAATGAATCACATTTCACCTTGTGAAACATTACTTGCCCATGCACTTTTTATTTGTTGATAAAATCAATTAGATAAAGTTAAACACATTTCCAACAAATTAATTAATTGAGTAGAAGTGGGACGGCTGCGAGAAAGAAAAATAACACAATTGGATAGAAAACCTCCACTTCATTATAGATGAGCAGCTAGGAAGGGAAAGTACAATAATTCTTTTATACAAAGTTATACCTAACTGAGAATGCAATCAAATATTTGAGTCATCTGGAAATTGTCAACTTTTGTTAATTTAAAGTAAGAAATTTAGCTAACATAATCTCAGCTTTGTTTGTTACGCATCATTGAGTGACAAGCTTAATTAAACATGTTGTATAATATGTTATGTATGTATATGGGTCAGTTCACATTCGGTTTCAAAATATAATATATCTTCTAGAATGAGTCATTAGTCACTGAAATGTTTTTGGATGTCTTAAACATACAAAGCTTAAATGTTAATAACCTTTACTCAAACCTCCGTTCCATGAACTTTACAATATGCAAATAGTATTAATATTTGCATACTCAAAGCATTTTACTGCAGCTAAACAAAAGGCTTACATCGTCTACCTAGATGTTGTTTGTCGATTGAGTGATATTGAAAGTCGTATTCATGTTTACCCTTTTCAAGACAGACATACCAACAGATCTGCATCTTTGAAGTTGTTTGTTCTGATGCATATGCCATATCCTTAGTTCTTAAGAAATTCTATTCAGAAGAAGTGCAAAGAACGGTTTCCTTTGCTTTCTGTTTAGATCAATTTAATTAATGGATTGCAAATAATTCTCGATAATAAGAACAGACTTTTCTTTAAGTAAGTAAAATATAATCGTCATGATCGTTCTTATTAGATAGATAGATAGATACAGTCGACTCCGCTTATCTGCACTCCGCTTAACTGAAAATATCGGATATCTGAAACAATACATCTATCACCGATTTATTTTGTACTCTTTTCCAAATAAATAAGTTCGCTTAATTGGAACTCCGTTTAAGTGAACACTCCTTTTATTTGAAACAATTTTTCCCCCCCAATTAAACAGTTTGTATTAAAATAACTCCGCTTAAGTGCAACTTAGAACGTGTCCAAAAATTTTCAAACGAACACACATAAAATTTTACATTTGAAGTTACAATATGAAGTTACATTATCACCCTTCCATCAGTCATTCCAATCGTCACAGTCGTATTTTTACCTGAAATTTGAATTAAATGCAAATCGTCGGCTGGATGCTATCTTGTTCAAAAGGCCATTTTTTACGAAATCGAGTTAGGTATGCAGTCCTCGTAATTTTGGGACGCTCTTTCATTTGGAGCAAACCATTTTGTTCTATCTCTTTTAGTTTTCAATTTACAGAGAACTGTTTTGTTCAATAAGACACTTTTTTAACGATTTTTCAATTCATTTTTGTTCAATAAACTGCTTTTCATCTTTTTTTGTATTATATTGAACAATTGTTAGTATATTAAAAAAAAAATGCATAATTTCTATCTTGTACAATATCCATACATATAAATGACTTCCTCGTTGATTTTAATTTATAACTTAAGCCTAGTACTCACCAAGCGTGAAATGAAAAATTAATACGTTCCAAATTACACGCGAAGAATAAAAATGAAAATAGAATACACTTTTCCACGTGAATTTTTGATACTCACTTTGAATGAAAAAAAAATGACAATTATTTTTAAACTGGTTCGTTCTTTCTGTTTATAAATTTTCATTTTTTGTTTTGAAACAAAATATTCAAATCAACTGACAAATATCACAGTTTTCCACGTTGCCTTAAACTTTTTGCTGATGGTTGCACATTGAGAAATGAAAATCATAGCGTGAAAAAAGTTGTGGAACATATTTGTTTTTCCAATCCACATTTTAGTACTCACCTCTCGTTGCGGATTTCATGCCAGTGAACTAGCAGTCACTTTTATATGAAATTTTCATTTTCACCTGAACTGAGAACTAGGCTTTATTCAAAATAAAATAAAAACAATTTCTGTAGCTTGATTTATAAACAAAATTGTCAAGGCTTTCAGAAAAAAAATAATACCAATCAAATATTTTCTTACATACACAAAAACTTTTAATTTGAACTTTAAAAATCGATTTCCCAACATTTTGAAAAATGGACATTGAACAAGATAGCATCCAGCCGACGAAATATGCATAAAAGTAAATATAATTTGAAAACAACTCCGCTTAAATGAAAAAGAGTTGCATTTATCCGAAGTTCGCTTAAGTGCAACAAGGTTGCAGTTATCCGAAGTTCGCTTAAGTGAAAAATCCGCTTAATTGCAACGATTCTTTTGCATTTTGGGGTTGCAGTTAAGCGGAGTCGACTGTAGATAGATAGATAAGATTTAATAATCCTTTTTAAGTTAAATAACAATGGCGCAAAATTTTAAACGATGCGCTCGTTCTACTTAACACAGTCGTTTAGCTTGGGGACTTTGCCTAGCTTTTCATCATATGAAACACATTAGACAACTCTTTTAACTAATGGGTGTTTTGCAACAAAACCTAAGCGATTTTACGTTGAACAACCCTTAATTTGACAGATAAAAAACTTAAACAAAACTATACACACAAATTCATTTTGGCTGTACCCGAACATACTTATGTATGTACATGCATACATACATAATGTATGTACATTTGTAGGTGTAGGTTTGTCTGTCCATCGCTCGCTACAATATTTCAACATTCAAGACCGTAGAACACTTTTGTACGATTGTTTCGCATATCTTATATATTATATTCAATCTGTTTACAAAAGCACATCTTATAAAACATCAAATAAAACATCAGTAAACATTTTTACTTCGATTGTTTTCAGTATGAAATGACCATTGTCAATATGAATAAAGTATACTTTTAAAAGATAAAGAAGCTACATATTTGCTACTGTTAAAGTTAGTGATGGGCACTATCGAATGATTTGAACTATCGATAGTTAGTAACTAATTGATTTGAACTATCGAACGAATTCATTCATTCATTCATTCGTTCAGTTCAAGTAGATTTTGTTACTAATTGCTTATTATTTGAAAAATACAAATGGGTCATATAAAGGCAATGAGGAAACATTGTCACTAATCCTACCTTTCTTATTTTTTCTAAAATATATTTTATTTGGTAATAATGGTAATGGTCACCTCACCTAATAAATATCCAGTTTTATCAACTCTGATTTGCTGTTACCAAAATGTTTGTAAAAATCTAAATGGGTCTGAACTTAGAGTTACAATAAGATTGACTAAGGTTTATGATAGTTCTTCCACAATACTTTATACTCAATGCTCTATATTGTAAGCCAATATATATTGCCACATGACATCAAATGATGGCTACTATGTCGGTGGATTAAGAAAAGTCCAAAAATGCAAAAAAAAGAGATTTTATTGCTCCGGAAAAGAGCAATTTTAGGGCTTTCGGCTGACATTTGGAACGAAATACTATATGTACGTCATAGCTGAATTTGTCCCCTATTCGTCAAGTCATAAAATGTCAAATTCCATCAAAGGATAGCCGCGATGTCGGGGGATTAAGAAAAGTCCAAAAATGCAAAAAAAAAAGAGATTTTATTTATTGCTCCGGAAAAGACCAATTTTAGGGCTTTCGGCTGACATTTGGAACGAAATACTATATGTACGTCATAGCTGAATTTGTCCTCTATTTGTCAAGTCATAAAATGTCAAATTCCATTAAAGGATGGCCACGATGTCGGTGGATTAAGAAAAGTCCAAAAATGCAAAAAAAAAGAGATTTTATTTATTGCTCCGGAAAAGCTCAAAATTATGTCTTTCGGCTGACATTTGGAACGAAATACTATATGTACGTCATAGCTGAATTTGTCCTCTATTCGTCAAGTCATAAAATGTCAAATTCCATCAAAGGATAGCCGCGATGTCGGTGGATTAAGAAAAGTCGAAAAATGCAAAAAAAGAGATTTTATTTATTGCTCCGGAAAAGAGCAATTTTAGGGCTTTTGACTGACATTTGGAACGAAATACTATACGTACGTCATAGCTGAATTTGTCCTCTATTTGTCAAGTCATAAAATGTCAAATTCCATCAAAGGATGGCCACGATGTCGGTGGATTAAGAAAAGTCCAAAAATGCAAAAAATAGAGATTTTATTGCTCCGGAAAATAGCAATTTTAGGGCTTTCGGCTGACATTTGGAACGAAATACTAAATGTACGTCATAGCTGAATTTGTCCTCTATTTGTCAAGTCATAAAATGTCAAATTTCATCAGAGGATGGCTACGATGTCGATCGATTAAGAAACGACCAAAAATACAAACTTTTTATTTTTGCTGTAAATATATTATGGATAACTTTTGTATCTTCATAATTGAATAGCTCTATGCCAAACAAAATTTAAACATGTACAGATTATGTAAAAATAATAAGAACACAAAAGACGAAACAGAACCCAAAATTTAATCTTTCGTAGCCAAACACTGAAATATTAAACCCAAACTTTTAAAATAAACACTACCCTCAGCCATAATAATATCTCAAATATTACCGATACTCAATCAAATCTCACAAATGACGATAAGACTATTATTCCAAAGGTAAACAAAACTTACTAAACACAAACGTCAACAAGCGAAAATTAAATGAATGAAAACAGTAACTAAATCAGTAAAATCGTTCAGTTCTACTATCGGGTAAAAAAAAGTAATTGAACAAAAAAGTATACTGAAATCGTTCATTGAACGAAAATAGTATACTGAAATCGTTCAAAGTAACTATCGAGTGAAAAAGTAATCGAACGAAAATAGTATAATGAAAACTAGTTACTGAAAATAGCTACTGGAAATAGTAATTGAAACTAGTAACTGAAAATAGTAACTGAAAATAGTAACTGAATGACTGGGTACTATCGAATGAATGAATTTTTAGCTACTATCGAATAAGTCGATAGTTTTTATTCGATAGTTCCCATAACTAGTTAAAGTTAGTCCCCTATTACACGTTGCCTCATGAGACATGTCTCATTTTTGACTTTCCTTTTAAATTTGTATCCCGTGAGGCAAAAGTTATTACACGTTGACTCATGTCTCATGAGACTCATGTCTCAAATTTGACTGTTGTTCGTATTTTTTAATGCACAACACAACATAAAACGAATTTGAGAAAAAGAAACGTCAAAATGAGACTCCTAAAAATCAGCCCGGTACTCACCGGGAATATTTTCTTGTATCTCATTTCCTCATATCTGCTTTCTTTTTCGCACTTACGTGAGCCTCGTCTCGTGAGACATCGTGTAATAGGGGACTTAGACGAGTTCTTTAACGTTAAAGTATAGTTTATGACATTTAAAATTAACAAAAAGTCGGTTTTCGTTTTATACACAATATTTATGTTTTAATAATAATATTATTTTATTATCTTATACAATATTTTTGTCTCTATAACGTGATTTACTATGCGTTTAACCTTCCGATAACAACACATTTGAATGTAACTACATACACAACAACAGGGGTGATATAACACCCCAGCCAGGATGAAATGCAAAAAAAAAATAACTTTAAAGGATAACATTTATTTTTACTTGCGACTTATAGGTACTACGAGTATAAGGCAAGTTATGCATTCGTAAAAAAAATTGAACTCGAGGTTTTGATCAAAGTTGACATTACGATGATAGCGAAGACTAAAAAAGTGGGTCTCGCAATTCTGTCTGTCTGTCTGTCGGTTCGACTAATGCCTAAACGGCTCGGCCGATTTTCTTCAAACTTGGTAGATATGGGTTTTAATTTTTTCCCCCCACACGTTTTTTTCTTTTTTTTTAAGACCAAAAATAACGGTACCTACCATTTGATGAAATTTTTTATAAAGAAGCCCCTAAAAAGTTTAAAAAACATTGCAATTCAAAACTTAAAAAAAAAAATATTTTTTCAATTTTTAGAAAAAAAAAGTCATTTTTTTTTTGAAAAAATTCGATATCTTAAGAACGACTTAGTATTTTTTTTTGGAAATTAGACTCTTAGTCGTACAGTAATAAAAACTTAAGGTTGGCGTACCAAATTTTTTCTTAAAAATGTTTTGAAAATTTTGTATGTACATAAAAGCGTATTTTTTTAAGGAACCCCTACAACGACTTATAATTTTTGTTCTTTCATAAATTCATAGTTGCAAGCATTTTGTTTTAATCTCTTACTACTAAAAGAATTTAAGAATTTAAAAAATTCATTTTATCCTTATGAACAGTTTTCTTTAATAATCCGTTTTTGAAATTCCTAGTCTATTACATAGGAGCAAGTTCGTGCGACCCAGTCGTGCATTTTATTTTTATTGAATCATAACACTACATAATCCTTAACAAAAACAAAAAGTAGGAAATCGGTTAAAAAAAAATTATTGTCAGGAAATAAAAATAGTTAAATGCAATTGATGCATATCTCTTTCCTGTATTCGGAACATACAGGACAATTGCATTTTAAGCATGAAATCTTGCTTTTGCGGTCTTGTTTTTATGAACAAATTACACACCCCGACTACTTCTGTAATTTAGGAGGGGGCTCACCTTCATGTGAATTTAGAGGGTGTCCAAAAACCCCCTTTATTTTTTCAGCTAATTTTCATGGTAATTTTTTTTTCAACTAATTTTCATGGGAAGTTTTTAACTAGATGAGTGCCTAGACACCACAAATGACCATTTTTCCTTCAAGAATCTTCTTTAGACATTTCTGATAACGATTCTTTTTCATCCGATAACCCTCCACTTATAACATATCATCTATTTCCGAGTCTATTGGATGATGATCTGTAAAATCTGAGCATTCACCTTCGGAACCTGAGTCCATTTCATTATCATCCATCACATTCGAAAGCATTTCTTAAGTAAATTTCAAAATCCTATTGACTGGTGGGTACCATTTTAATAACCTAAAGAATGGTGCAAAAAAAAAGTTCTTTAGAATTTTCCCATACGAGAAAGACAACAAAAACTACAACCCACCGCGGGGACTGCTCATCACTTCATCAGCAATCGACACCTGAGACAGTGTTACCTCTGAAAAAATGTTCATAAAGTGTCAAAAAAGGTGTCCGAGAGGAAAAAAGGTGCCCCATAGAAATGTCAATTAAAACGCAAGTTAAATTAAAGTTTTTATTATACCAATTAAGAACATAAAAAGATTGCATAAATTCTGGTAACATATATAATCGTGGTGAATTGCATTTAATTCAAACACAAATATGTATACAGATCGTGTGTCGTATCAACAGAGATTTTTATATGAAAGAAAGAGATAGAAATAGATAGTTTGGTGTAGGTATTTTTTATTTTGGTTGTTTGCGACGGGTTCCGTTCCATTTTTCGAACAAATTGTTTGCTTTGTTTAAAATAGTGTCCAAAGAGTTGCTAGATTTATAAAAAGTTTCCAAATCGACTTATTTTTGAAAAGAGGTGTCTTGGTGTCCGAACGCTGAAAAGGTGTCAAAATGACAATAAAGTTTCCCAAAGGCAACCCTGCCTGAGATATTAAATGAAAAAAAAAACATAGAACGGCGGAAAGAGAAATCAAGCCAAATCAAAATTGCAGTTAAAATAAAATTGCCTGGGGTGATGAAACACCTCTGTTGTCATCGGAAGGTTAATCAGCTTCTCACTGAACATCACAAATGCTGTAAGAGTTTCAAAGAAGTTCGAAAGTTGTTTTGCGCCCCAAACTGCCGATACGTGATTTTGTATACGAGTAGCTTTTCAATTAGTCTTCCAAATTTCATATATGTAGATACATATTCGTCGTTCTTATTATATAAGGTCATGCAACAAGAGACGTAATTTTAAATAAGTCACATAATAAGTCCAAAGCATTAATTTTAATCAACAAAAAAAAAATCAATCACGCTATTCATTCACTGAAGCATCATTTTCGACAAAGGTATGGCTCAATAAACCCCATAAACCGAACCCAACTCCCACTCACTAACCCGCTTACAGCATGATAATTCGTACATGTAATGCAGCTTTTTATCGGGACTTATGAGTTGCGAAAACTATCTTAGCGAAGTCCATATAGCTGTAGTTATTTGTGTATTCTGCTCAGAGCGCACACGACATACTCAAGCGCTGCTTAGTGTTCTGCTTAGAGCCGACAAGAAAACGCCTAATGTTTAGTTTAAAGTTTAATAACCTTTTTGTTTTTTTCCTCATCAAAAGTCATTCTACTGACATCTCTTGTTGAATCACCCTTTAAATTCTTGCCAAGAAATGCATTGAAAACTTAAAAATATTAATATGTTGAAATTTTCTATACCATCGATAGTTTGCATAGAACTTATGATTTATTCCCAGCAGAGGGAGTGGAATTTTTATTAAAAAGTTTTATTGGCTGTCGACGTATTCACTACCGATAGTATGAGAAATAAAAATCTTAACAAACATAAGTCTTCAGTTCAACTAATTTAGAAAAAGCAACAACTATTAAACTTTAAACACTATCTAAAGTTAACTTTATTAGTTATTTCTCCATTAGCGCTACTATCTATCATGTATATGTACATACATATAAATAGTTTGCAGGTACATGCGTGAACATACATTAGGGTGGGTAAAATTTAAAGATCTTTCTTTAATTTTCTTGAAACCATTAACAAAAGTTGAAATATTTGAATAGCAAATTGAATGTTCAGAGAAGGTATTTGAAGTTACCGTTTTGAAGATACTCAGTGTTTAATTAAAATTTATGCAAATAGGTAGAAATCTTAAAGATATCCATTCTATAGATCTCCATTTAATACGATTTGTATGGAAAAATCAAAATGTTGACATCTTATTCCTCCTTTTATTAATAACGTTGTGAAGTATATAGAATTGAAGATATTGTACTTTTTATATGTGTATCAAGTGGCCAACTTCAAGACCTTAATTTTGGTATGCATATTGGTGCGCTTGGTTCCCTGGATCTTCTTCAAAAGCTTATACCTCGTGTCTAATTAAAAACGTCGTGAAGTGCATAGAATTGAAGATATTGCACTTTTTAAATGTGTATCAAGTGGCCAATTTCAAGACCTTCATTTTGGTATGCATATTGGTGCGCTTGGTTCCCTGGATCTTCTTCAAAAGCTTATACCTCGTGTCTAATTTAAAACGTGGTGAAGTGCATAGAATTGAGGATATTGCACTTTTTAAATGTGTACCAAGTGGCCAATTTCAAGACCATAATTTTGGTATGCTTATACCTCGTTTTTGATTAAAAAAAAAAGGTTGTGAAGTGACACAAATATCCGTTATCTAAATTGTTAATGGTATCGAGAAGAACAAAGCAGATTAGCTGTATTTGACGCACCCTAATGAACATTTATATCCATATCCACAAAACTGTCATGAGTTATAACATTTTTTAATAGTTAGTTTCCTGCAAGTATTCTGTTTCCGGTAGGTATTTTATTTTGTTGTTGAGCCTAGAGAAAAATAATGACACTTTCTCTGCAATTACATATTCTAGCCGACTGCTTTATAACTGTAGGCATATCGCATTACCATTGATTTATAAACTGATTCACGTTACATAAATGTCTACATCATTTATCTGACATTTGATAAATGACCTTGAAAAGGTCATTAAACTTAATAAATTCTTAATAAAAAAAAAGTATTTATGTTAATCGGTTTTATTTAAAAACCTTGGAAATGCAACACGTGAGAATGTGATCAACAATATTCACTCTCTGGTTTGCAATTTAAGAGTAGGTAGGAATTTTTTTTTTATGAATATGAGTTGACTTGCTTATTATACAGTAACTGTAAAAAAAATGTTATACAAATTTGAACTTGATTTTTTTTTCTTGATAGTGATAGTGTCATAACTTATGAATTCATGATTTTGAGCGAAGTGCACCAATGTAAATAATATTTTCAAGTTTACAAATATATTTTCAATTTCACACAAGAGTGCGTTTTTTCTGCACCGCAATTGTTTTTACATGGCTTTTCCTGACAAGAATAATGACGCAGTATTCTAGTGTTAATATATAGTATGATACTACGAGTTCTTAACAATTTTGTAACCTATAAGCATAATTTACAAAATTTTTCTTAGTTTTATACCGTTTTCGATTGATCGTCATTGGTAGTTTTCACCATGTTTACAAATAATGAAAAATATTATATAACTGCCGTACAAAAAAATGGTCGAAATTTAATCGTTTGGCATGAAGAATCATACGGATTACCAAACGAAAATTCTATTTAAAATTTTCTTACTAATAACGCGCTTATTACATATTAGCCATGTAATATGCTTCTGAACGCACCTACAAAAATGGGGTCGTGCAAAAAAACTAAGAAAATATACATTTTTTTTAATATGAGGTATTGCCAAACAGTCAGATGAAGCCAGCACTTAAAAAGTAAAATAGGTATTTGACGATCTTAACTTAAATAAATTGTTGGAGATTCGATTAAAATTTGCAAAATCGTAGTTTCATACTAAAATAGTTCTAAAGTTAAAAAAATTTAAATAGTTTATATGATATTGAAGGAATTGTATTGTATCCATGTATGTATATGGATTTTCAATAAGGGTGGGTATTTACAAAATTCTATCTTTATTTGAAAGACTGATATATGCCATTATGTATATGGAATATGATTACGTTCAAATGCCCATCTCGTATCTTTACGCCAACACGGATCCGTGTGGTCCGATTTGCAATTACTCTACCGCATAGACCATCGATCGGTTGTTCTTTATTTACATAGACCCGAGACCTCAGAAAACTCCACAACTCCACCTCTGCAAGAGATAAACTTACCCTCAAATTGTTAATGCAAAATGTCAATCGTGAAATCTGCTGTGGCACGTAGCGCCGTCCTGTTGGAACCACATGTCGCCTAGGTCCATAGGGTTCAATTTGGGCGACAAGAAAGTAGTTATCATCCTTCTGCAGCGCTTTCCATTGACGGTGACCACCAACGTCGTTTTCGAAAAAGTACGGACCGATGAGATGATACCTCTGGCCCAAAATCCACACCAAGCAGTACCTTTTTACTTGAGATATAGGTACTATATAGTCCAGTCAAAGCGTCATGAAAAAGGGCCTGACCTTGCGCGCAGAGGCATGGTCTATTTTTTTTTCATGGATCGATAGGTGCTTATGAGAAAAGCTTAAAACCAAATTTGCACTACATGACAACTTTTTTTACCAAAGTTATTGGTAAAAATGTGTTTTGTGTCATTTTTTGGTCATTTGCTAATATCTCGGCTCCACTATCTCGCACAAACAAAAATTAAACATGATTTTATTCCTTATAACATTATCTATTATGTTCTAAAAAAAAACATTTGTTTAAACAAATGAAAAAAAAGTTATAGTAAGTTAAACAAATTTTTTGTTGTTTAAAAATCACTTTTTCGTGATTATTAAGAAAAAAGCTCATTTAATGATGAAATTTTTATTTTTTATTATTAAAGTTCTTGTAATTCCCTACAATTTAAAAAAAAAATCAACACTCTACGATGAACGAAAGCCGAGTAATAAATTATTGAACATGTGTAAGTCAGCGCACCCACGCATTTTATGATTTTATGTTTTAATTAATATCTCAGCCCCACTATGTCGCAAAGTGAAAATAAAAAACTGTATTGCTAATAACAATATTTTCTATCAACTTGCATTTAATTTAATATGTTTGAGCAAAAACATAAAAAGTTACCGTTGGTTTCAACGTTTTTTTTCTTGTTTTTAATACCTTTTTTTCATAGTTATTGAGAAAAAAACTGTATTTCACGGTAAATACTTTTCAGTTTTGGATTTTTGTTTTATAGTCCTGCTAATTTTCTTCAAATTAAAAAAAAAATTAGTCCATTACGACAAACGGGAGCCAAGATATTCATGATTTAAAAATTTAGGAAAGCTCACAATTTAGTATTTTAACCTTGTAGCTTGTAATTTTGGTGTCGCCAGCAACAAGATATATTGGTATGCTTCAAACACCCCACACATACTTACACATATTTGTTGCTTCTTGTTGCTGGCGACACCAAAATTACAAGCTACAAGGTTAAAATACTAAATTGTGAGCTTTCCTAAATTTTTAAATCATGAATATCTTGGCTCCCGTTTGTCGTAATGGACTAATTTTTTTTTTAATTTGAAGAAAATTAGCAGGACTATAAAACAAAAATCCAAAACTGAAAAGTATTTACCGTGAAATACAGTTTTTTTCTCAATAACTATGAAAAAAAGGTATTAAAAACAAGAAAAAAAACGTTGAAACCAACGGTAACTTTTTATGTTTTTGCTCAAACATATTAAATTAAATGCAAGTTGATAGAAAATATTGTTATTAGCAATACAGTTTTTTATTTTCACTTTGCGACATACTGGGGCTGATATATTAATTAAAACATAAAATCATAAAATGCGTGGGTGCGCTGACTTACACATGTTCAATAATTTATTACTCGGCTTTCGTTCATCGTAGAGTGTTGATTTTTTTTTTAAATTGTAGGGAATTATAAGAACTTTAATAATAAAAAATAAAAATTTCATCATTAAATGAGCTTTTTTCTTAATAATCACGAAAAAGTGATTTTTAAACAACAAAAAATTTGTTTAACTTACTATAACTTTTTTTTCATTTGTTTAAACAAATGTTTTTTTTTAGAACATAATAGATAATGTTATAAGGAATAAAATCATGTTTAATTTTTGTTTGTGCGAGATAGTGGAGCCGAGATATTAGCAAATGACCAAAAAATGACACAAAACACATTTTTACCAATAACTTTGGTAAAAAAAGTTGTCATGTAGTGCAAATTTGGTTTTAAGCTTTTCTCATAAGCACCTATCGATCCATGAAAAAAAAATAGACCATGCCTCTGCGCGCAAGGTCAAATGACGCTTTGACTGGACTAATAGGGCAAGTTCTGCATTTGGAAAAAAAATCGAACTCGAGATTTTGATCAAAGTTGACATTACGATGATAGCGAAGACGAATAAAGTAGGTCCGGCAATTCCGTCTGTCTGTCTGTCTGTATGTCTGTATGTCTGTACCTCGATCTAGAGCCTAAGCCACTGGACCTATTTTCTTCAAACTCGGTAGTTATGGGTCTTCGGTGATTCCCTAGAGGGGAAATTGAAATTTTTTTTTAGCTCTAAAACTAACTGTACCCCCCATACACCCGTAATGCAAAATCTTATTTATCTCGAAAACGGCTCTAACGATTTTAATAAAAAAAATTAGGTGTGATATTATGGACATGGACTACGTTTTGGTAAAAAAAAAATTTGGTGCAAAATGTTATTAACGGTACCTGTCATAGAACCGTTTTTTTGATTTTCGACTTTCTCATTAACGGCTCTAACGATTTTAACCAAAAATTTTCAGCAGGAGTCCCCCTAAGTTTAAAATAATATTGTATATAAAAATATTCGAAAAATTATTTGTTGGGTTTTTTTGAAAAATTTTTTTTTTGAAAAATCTATATCTTCAAAACCTATGAACGATTATTTTTTGAAATTATTTCCTAAAGTCAATATTATTAAATACTTAAAATTCGTATCCCACAGTTTTTTCTTGAAAAATTTTTAAGAAATTTCTTATATAAAAAATTAATTTATTTAATAATAAAACGATTTTTTAAAGTTTGTTTGCATAATTTCATACTTTTTTAGAAATCAGACGGCAATTTCATTTTAAATTAATGTTTTATATTTATAAAATGTGTCTTAAATTCCAAAGTACTTTTACATAAGAGCAAGTTCGTGCGATCCAGTCGTGCATTTTATTTAGAATGCATTGACACCTGTTGAACCAAGTACGTGTTGGTGTCGTCGGCAATTTCGCGTTTGTCGTTTTTCGGACTTATCTATGATCATGAACTTTGAGCGCCTATAGGTCAGTTGGATTTTGTAAGGAAGGAGACCCAAGTACCGACGCGAAATTCGCCAACTTGAAGTTTGCGAAAGGCCAAGTTTTTGTGCATGACGAGGAATCGGCTGTATCGGGTTCTTCTATACACTTTCACGGACCACAGTCTTATACGAGCGGTCGAAGTAATCAGCGGCAATAAAGTATTCAGAGTTAATAAAAGTGTTTATTTTATTTAATTAAAAACAAAGGTCAAAAAGAATCGGCTTGACTGACAATATCAGAAGTGGGATTAAGAACGGGATAAATTTAAAGAATCAGATACATTTTTAGCGAATTAATAAATCGGTAGTAAAAGAAAATGAATTTCACGACGCTAAGAGATTTGACGGTGAAAGAGTTGAAGCAAATTTTGAGACAGTTAAACGAAAAGACGACGGGAAGTAAGAATGAATTGATTGCGCGTTTGGATAGGTTCGAGTTCGCGGAACTGCAGAAGGTAGCCGAATCAATTCCACCGAGCGAAGATGATGAGGTAACAGATCGTGAGGATGAGGTAGGTAAATTGAGGGACGACGTGGCAACGCTCCATCGGTCATTGGAATTGCTAACCCAACAACTTACTACCGTCATCAGTCTGACGTCCCAAAGTCATAATGAAAACGCTCGGCTGGCGAAGGAGATTCATGCTATAGCATCTGCACAGAGCGGTTACAGTTCAGATGGTGTACGTGCCAATCCAGTCATTCCTTCGAGAAATATTTTAACGGATCTCGGTAGCAACGGGTCTACACAAGCGCAATCCGTCGGTGTGCTAACGACGCAAATACAAACACATTGTTCGACTTCGCCTAGTAACTCTAACACATCTACAACCAACGTTCTGTCTAACGAAACTATATCTGTCCCTCAATCGTCAAGTGGTGTGAACAGACGCGAGAATAATATTATATTCGGAGGAGAAAACAATACCCAAAACAGCGAACAGATAGTAAATCGATCAGAGTTGCCAGTAGTGCAAAATAATAATATTCGCGAACTGTTATACGTTATACCAGATTTTGATCCGTGCCATGGAAATCTGTCATCGGTACAATTTATCGAACGTGTTGAACAATTGAAAAATGCATATCAATGGTCAGAAATTTCGGTTTTATTTGCAGTGCAAACGAAGATGAAAGGTGCCGCAAAAATGTGGATTGACTCCCAAAGCGTTTTCCGTAATTGGTCAGATTTTGTAACTGCATTTTTCACAGATTTTCCGTGTGTTTTAAATACAGCCGATATTCATAGGCAAATGATGCAAACGCGAATGACAAAAGGTGAAACCACAATCGAATTTTATTACAAAGTGCTGTCTCTTGGTCGTCGAGGTTGTTTGGACGATAACGCAATTATAAGCTACGTAATTAATGGTCTTTTCGATGACGGATTACGTCGGATGCTATCGGCAACAACTTTTAATAAGTGCTCCGATTTATTGAATACACTTATCCGAGTATGCGCGAGTGAAGGTCCGTATGCGGGGGCACCACATTCTGCTCCAGTTTTCCAACCGCAAGCAATGGAACGTCCTTCTGGCCCTATGTGTTATAATTGTCGCGAGCGTGGGCACGTGTCCAGAAACTGTATGCAAACGCAAAGAAAACCTCGATGTGAAAAGTGTTCGACAACTACACATGAAACTAAAAATTGTCCATATCTAAATAGAGCGCCGGTAAATGTGATCGAAAACAATTTTCGACAAGAAAAAGAAACGTTAAAAGAAATCTATATAAAGGGTGTGAAGTGTTTGGCATTAATTGATTCGGGAAGTTGCAGTTCGCTAATTACAAGAAACCTGGCCCAAAATTTCGTTTATTACATGGCTCCCTGTGATAAAAATTTATTCGGATTCGCTGGCGGTGAATTTAAGTGCCGGGAAATGCTTTGCTTACCAATTACCATAGACGGTCGTGATTATGAAAGCGAATTGATGATAGTTGACGATGATGTGATGGCTTACGATGTTCTGATCGGCACCGATATTTTGTGCAAAGGGCGCGTTATAATAGAGAACGGAAAATGTAACGTGGTCGCGTTGGACAATACAAAAATCGATATAGGTAATCAATTGTCTGCTGACGAAAAACACCAGATATTTGAGCTGCTTAACTCGTTCTCTGATTGCTTTGGCGAAAATTTAAAAGAGCTAGGAAAATGCGCGTCGGTTAAAATGGAAATAAGGCTAACGTCGGACAAGCCAATTGAAAAAAAGCCATATGCCATCCCATTCCCCAAGCAACAATCTGTTAATCGAATTGTCCAGGAACTACAATGGACTATAAATACTAGAGCCAATGCAACGACAAAATATTCGCCTATAGAACTTATATATGATTTTCCGCTTCGTGACATTGGGGGTAACAAACTACTGGCGGCACTGCATGACGACAACACAAATCTCAACGACCCCCCAGCTAATGAAAAACGTGAAGAAGCCATTAAAAATATCGAAGCAGCTCGCCAAATTTGGAAAAATCGATTTGATGCAAAGCATAAAAGTCCACATAAATACGAAGAAGGAGACCTGGTATTAACCGAGAGTGTTATCCCTAGTACTGGTGAATCCCGGAAGCTTGAGATTAAATACAGAGGTCCTTATGTTATAGCGAAAAGTCTAAGATTCGACCGATATGTTATCGAAGACATGGATGGTGCACAGTTAAAGCAACGACGATTCAGTACAATTGCGAGTAGCGACAAACTCAAACCCTGGTGTGCATTATACCCTGAAATCGATGAACAATACGAAGAAGACGATGAAGATGGTACAGATCTGGAGTAACTCGGGACGAGTTTTGTCAGGAAGGGCCGAGCTGTCATCACTATTATCTCCCCATCCTCATCCGTAGATTTTACACCCATTTTCAAATCCCATATTGTCAACCTATGCCTGTCCTTTTCTTATCCCATGTTCCTCTCTCCTTATTAATTTCGACGGACAGTCTTATACGAGCGGTCGAAGTAATCAGCGGCAATAAAGTATTCAGAGTTAATAAAAGTGTTTATTTTATTTAATTAAAAACAAAGGTCAAAAAGAATCGGCTTGACTGACACAATTAATAGTTGAAGAGTCATCTGTGAAGGGCCACCACGTATTAAAATTTTGCGCCATTGTTTTGTGTTTTGTTTTCAAGGGTAACTTATTCCAGGTCCTCACTTAGAATTATGTTTTTATTTTTCTCTGCAGAAATCATATATCTTCATATATCGTTCGATCGTTTTCAATTTAGTTGATCTGGCCCTCAGATTTTATTCTTAGAATTTTTTAGAACTATAAATCATTTTTTTAAATGTAAAATTTCTTTTCGACATCACTGTACATACAAATGAATGCAGATACGAGTTGCCTATCAAGGTAACTATTCATGTATATTTTCAATTCAAGTCTAGTTATTTTTAAAGCATATGCATGTATTTTATATATTATTATGGTGTAAGAACTTTATTTATTTTTAATACTTCTCTTAATAAATATAATTTTTCTAAGTAAATGAAATACATATCTATGTATGTAAGTATGACAAGAATAATTGAATTCAGATAGGTGAATGCATTATTGTGGGGAAATCCTGAGAAACAAGATTATTCAAGGTGAAATGGATATTCCAATTCCCACTAGGGATTTTGATTGATCAAGACTTGTTGGGCTTAGGTTAAGGCTATAAGGTGCATTATGTATTATGTTGTATGTAGATTCTTGTCTGCAGCTATGTGGAAGCTAATTCATTATTTGCAAATTTAATTCAGGTGACAAAAATAATATAATGGAGTGACTTTTCAAAAGGGCGTGTGTGGGATCACGAGGAGAAGGGTGGCTAACTCATTAAAAAAACAGTTTCGCTGAATTCAATACTCAATTCTATTTTGTGTACATAAATATTAGTCGGTTGGAAGTCCAGACGGGTAACCCACAAATGAAAAAATGGGAAAGAAGTATGGTGTTACTCTGCTTTCGGTTAGACTTACTTACTGAGTTTGGAAGTTAAACCAAATCAAAAACACAAGACAAAAAATTTAAAACGTCTTTTGGCACGTAACGGTGGGCCATTATTAGAGTACTTAACCGTTTCCTTGTCAGGAAATAGGATCTTTGCCTCGCACCGTATTTCATCCAGTTACGCAAAGTTCACTTTTGGTTACAATAATTGTAGTTTTTGAATGACATATAATTTAATTTTTCATTCCGCACATCAAAAAAAGTTACATAAATAATAAAGAACGCTTTTTCTTAATATACAAAAAATTACATTTAAATTTTGAAAGGCTACATTGAAATAGCAGTGTTAGTTTGAATTTGTTTCATATCCCCATTATGCGATATTGAACAACGGAAATAAAAAAAATGATTCTGTGCGTTATTACTTTATTGTATTGCCCTGATTTCCAATCACAACCTGATTTCCAACACAACGAAAATATCCGGATTGTGTCCCCTATGAAATTTAACAAAACAAGTTTAATATACAAGTCTAAAAATATCTAAGCAAATTAAGCTTGAAAATGTTTTTATGAAAAAGGCAATATTACTTTTCTTAGAATGATCGTTTCGTCTTGATTTTAGTTCTATTCTTGATTCATCATTTAAAATTTTAAAAGTGTTATAATTTTATAATTATAATTACATAATACCTTCAAGAAGAAAATACCATTCCAACTGGAATATTTTTAGGGTTTTTTTGAAACGTTTTGCTAAGAAAATACCCTTCCAACTGGAATTTTTTTAAGGTTTTTTTTGAAACGTTTTGCTAAGTGTGATGAGGGTATCTTGTTATTTTTACATACATATATCCTGTCTACTGTACAGATAATAATTCATCAAATTGGATCCAGGTTTAAATCTTTACGGATTGTGTCGAATCCCAACACTCATTTAAATATTCTGTTATCTGACACTATTTGGATAGTTCCGATCTCAATGGTTTCATTCGTAGGTATGTCTCCGGATATCCGAATAGTTTGAGAATTCAGATATTGTTTGAAGCAAAGTTCATATGGCCACTGGTTGACACCCATCAGAGAGGTCGATGGCTCTAGATAGGGCTGAATTTGAGCTACTAATGGAGACCTAACAAGAAAAAGTGTATTGGGATCTGATTACACGATCTCCATGACCAGTACACGTCGTAGGCTCTGTGTGAAATAACCATGGTCTCAAATGACTTTTTAAGAATGCCCATTGTCTGTGGTACGTACTACGCAGCGTTGACCTGTTGGAACCACATGTTGTTCACGTTCAAGAAATTGGCCACAAGAAATTGGTTATCAATAACAATATGGAATCGTCGTTTTCAAATGTATTTCATGTCTGAAAAGTAAAATAATAGAAAAATTAACAACAAATAAAAAAATATTGTCACCATGAACTGTAAAATCCCTATTAGAAAACCACTAATAATCTTGTGATTAATGAACTGGGTCTACTCATGTATTTATTAGTTCTATCGCCACCAGAGTTGTGAATGTAGTTAATTACATTTTAATAACCCATTACATTTTTATTATGTAATCAAAAAATTATTCACTCGAAAGGTTATAACTTTCGATATAAGACTAGTTGTTGTAAGTTTTATGTGTTGGTACATACATATATCTTTGGCTTTATATTTTTTTATTAACGATGTGATTATTATATGCCATCAGAGGTTCATAGATATCACACGCAGAAGAAAAAAGTTATCAGTAACCCTGAGACGCAATAACACATTCCACTTTCATCAATTTGTGTGAACCAACAACATAATAATGTTAAAAACTTGACAAAAACACATGATCAAAAACACAAAACACCATGGACACCTCTCCCTAAGATTGGTAAAATCCTCTTAAGGAAAGGGATAGTCCTTTCGACTTATTCAGCAATCCTGTCCAAACAAACGGACACATACACCAACAACTTACCTGTCGAACTCATCTACCAGACGTAGCAAGGAGCCACATGATTCTACAGCACTGGTGGATAGATGATTTGTCAAGTGAGGGTCAGGGGAAACCTCACCCCCTTAAAAGGCGTCTATTTCTCCTCAACCAAGTGGCTTAGAAGTTAACTTCCGACATTTAAGGCTATAGATCGCTGCTGAAACTCGTCACCCTTAACGGGCTCGAATGACATAGCCTTTATCCTAGGTTTCATTACATGAGAATCACAATCCCTTGCGTATCACAACGGATCTAAAATGATTTAAGTGTGACGGCAACAAAATCAACTATCAGCTTATTAACCTTACCTTTCCTAACCTAAATAGGATAATGAAGAAGAAATTGTCTAAAATGTAAATTATCTTTGAAGATTGATCATGTAGCAATAGCAACATATCAATAAAGTTCCTAATATAATAAAATCTCAAAATTAATATCGCCTGACGATAAGAAATATTAAAAACAGTCATTTTATGGGTTTATAAATCCTCTCTGAGACACCTGACAAAAATTTTGAAAGAGTCAATAAACCTTGAGCTAAAGACTAGTTAATTCCAACAAAGTATTCTGTAGGTTATTTTACGACCTTGAGTATTCAAAAATTTGGGTCAATTGAAATAAAAATCCATTTGTTTACTTATCATAAATTACAACACTTTTTTATCACAACTTCATATGTCATCTATTGAAATACATACATAAAAAACCAGATAAGTATCTTATCGATTAAAGTAAAATCCTGATTTGAAACCATATTAAGAAAATATAATGATTCACCTGCAAGCAAAGTAATATAGGTAATGGGAATTTATAAATAAAACAAAAATTCATTGATTCTCTCGTAGCAAAAGTAACTCATTGTTTATTACTATCGCATACCAACTTTGATTGACAATGTTGTTCTTTTTTTACCATATCTATACGTTATTTTAATATTAAAATTCAGTAAGCATTCTTTTTAATGGATAACCATCTTGGCCTTCGAAGTTCCGAGCGTAGTTTTTTGTTTGTTGTTGTGACGAAATTACCTGCATGTTGACTTTTAAGGCTCTGAAGTTATAATATTTTGATTGTTTTATCATTTTTTAATAAAATGACTCATTGCTTAGAAATGGGTTTAATTCTTTCCAGGATGCTACAACGTGATATTGTAGATAAAGTATCTAAACAAATGCAATACTTTTTTTTTAATTTAACATTTTATAAAATAACATTATTTTCAAAACAAAGCTGCATTTCATTTAACTCGATTCCATTTGTGCCTGTTTGAAAGTGTTTCTATTTTTAAGAAGGGTTGATGTTTGATTTATACTATTTATTTTCAAGAATTTTTTTGTAATTTAATTTTCTCTTGATACATTAATTTTGCATTTTGTATGCGCTTGGGAATTTCATACCAATTTCCATCAATTTATTATTTTGTTCTCATGGTTTTTAATGAAATTTTCATTGTGAAAACGAAATATTATATTGCTTAAAATTTGAACAATATAATCTTAGAAGGGTACGGCAGCATCTAACTGATGAGCCCACTGTCGTACCTGGGCGAAACGCACCTTGGTCTTGAGGTCACTTGAGCTTTTAAATGAATTTCATTCAATCACTCCACTTAAACAGAAATAATTTTCTATCTTAATTAATCTAGATAACTATTAATCTGGGGCCACACAAGCTAATTCTAGTTAACTACTTTCAATAGACTAACACGTACCAATTTTAGCAACCTGCTCGTTATACAGCTTACCTTTTTCGAAGCCATTGAGGTTCAAGCCATCTTTGTCACAGCAAATACACGACATGCAGTGTACCAGTAGGTAACCTACTAGATTTCTACTTGAAGAATCAAACTCAGGTTGACCAAATTCTACGAGATCAACAATATCTAAGTCATAAATAAAAACAGTAAACTTATAGTTTTAGAACGTACATATCTATGTACATATGTAGTGAGTTTTATTTTCAAGTTTCAATGATAATGGGTTTGCCGGCCTCCTTTGCGTCCTAGTACTCGAGTCAGTGAGTATGTAAGCAGCTCGACTTCGTTAATAAAACCTTTTGCAATTGCGACATGACGGCAAGGCTTTAAAAAACTCAATGTCGCAATATAATTATATCAGTACTCAGAACAGACGATTGTCTGGAGCCTGGAAGCCATGATATCCGAACGTGACTTAGTAGCAATCGATATCTCACTTACTTTGTAGATTTAACTGTTACTTGAAATACATATATATATTTTTTTCTTCAATAATTATGTTTGTAAACTAAACAAAAGCAAAATTAACGATCATGCTTAGGGATTTGATTGATCAAAGGTTTAATTTTTAATAAATAAATATTTCAAAATTTATATAAATTTAAATGAAGTGTAAATATTGAGAACAAATCAGCATCAGCAAAAATTTATTTAAATTTTAAATGCAAAATCATTCAAATACTTCGAACGTTAAAGTGTTAAAGTATTTGAACATTCCTCGACTTAAAATGCGTATTGTTAAAAAAGCCTGCACCTCATTATCATCTTTAATTATAAGAAACTCTGTAATTTATATTTCCTCATCTTTAGAATCCTCATATAACATTACACACACGATTAATATACGCTCAATATTAAACTATTTGCATTTATTATTTTTTTTGCAGATACCGCTTGAATTTTTGGAAGAACTAGACAATGTTGAAAATATGAGTGAGTTTATCAACAAATTCGTTACACAAGACAGTATAGATCCGCAAATTGGCATACAACGTAAGCAATTATATTTCAAAAATAAACATAATGAACACAAATTCAAATTTGGTTTAAAAAAATATTTGTTTTTCTGGGCTTAAATAAACAGAAAACGAATTAAACTTTTCCTTTTTAGTAACTAGTTTAACCCTGTGGAACATAAACCACGCTTTGGTTTAAGAGAGCTTAAATCCGGCATTTTAAAATCCTTAGGGTTTTATATAACGAGAAAACTCGGATTTTAGAAAAGTGAGCACGATAGTACGCGAATATTAAAAAAAATCATTCTTTAAGTTCCAGACACCTTAATTACAAATTTTCAGCATTCCCGCGATTAGGAGAAAACTTAAATACAATGAAAGTGAGCTTAGCATTGACAAACATATATTTTTATATAATTAGAAAATCCATAGTATAGTAGGCATAAGAAATAAGACGCACTTCTTCTGGGCCGACATTCTAAATATTAGTCAATTATAAGCTCAGTTTTAAGTCAATTGTATAGAAAATAAGTAACTAATAGTTAGACTTAAAGCTATACAAAATTAAATGAAATTTCGGATTTGAGGTTATTGATATTTCCTCCCAAACACAATTGTGATATTTATTTGTATGAACAAACTTTCTTCTTTCTTTTTCAAATCTTTGATTTTTTTTTCTTGCGAAGCCTTAGATGTAGCTAGTGTTGAATAATTCTTCAAATAATTATACTCGTATTATTCTTATAAATAAGACTTGAAATTTCGAAAGTGTGCTCAATTCGCCGACTGACTTCTCATGCTTATAATAAAAAAAAGTCCCTATTTTGCGTTGTGGTTATAATTTTACAAACAAGTTAATCGTAACACGAACTTATTTAGCTAACTTCAAAGCTTGATGACAAATACTATAAAATTATTTCCATAATTCTATCAAGATTGTATTTTTTATACATTTTTGTTATTAAGAATATTCCACTTTGTCATTCAACAGGTCTTCGCAAATCATTAAAAGAGATCAGTTTTATTTAAAAAAAAAAACATTCTTTTTATTGATAACTTAACCAAATACCAAGCTTTCTGGGTAAAAATAAATTAATGTGTAAAAAAATAAATGCATTTCAAAAAAGTCTTAATCTACGTCCAATTTTACGCTTCTCCTTCTGTGTGGTTGTTGTAGATCTAATTCTGCTTTCTTCAGCCAGTCTTTTATGTGTAGCAACTTCATCAAATTCCGTCATGAGATTTCTCTTTGAAAGGGCACTATAGGGATGCTGATTTTTATATATTATTAAAGCGAATTGAACATCATTATCATCTAATCGAGTTCTATAGGAAATTTGTATTTGCGTCTCACGATCCCAGCTTCCGTTCGCATTCATAGTGCTTGAGTTTCGGAAACTCCTATGTTCAGGTTGTATACATGATCTCAGAATACCAGTGGTTTCAAAATATTTCAATTCGCTGTATTGAACTTCAGAAGTTGTAGAATTCGAAACAAGTGAGGACTCAGGTGTATGAAAGCTGTTCAACATTGTTCGCGGAACGATTAATTTAACATTGGATTCTTTTTTATCGAAATAATCTTCAATGTCCAGCATTGGTGCAATGCTTTGGTTTAAATCAGGATCGGACTTCAATCGCTTTGCACTTGACGGTGGTGTTATTGATCCACGACGATCTTTAGAAGTCATCAATTGTACATCTGTGGACAGTGAGATCTCTTCGATTGTGTCATTTTTCTCGACAGTAAATGAACTATCGTTTAAATGTTTATCTTTCTCAGTTGGAAGTGATTTTCTATAAAAGAAAATAAGGTATCCGTAAGTAACATGGTCTATAAAAAAAATAAATTTTAAAGCTTACGTTTCCATGTGTGTAGATTTACATTCAATAGGTTGGCATACTTCAGCATTTTCAAAAAAGAGATGATCATATTGCGAGCACACTTCATATCTGTATAGATACAAATAAAAATAATTTATTAAATTTCATCAAAAAAAAACTACTCTCCGATGAAAGAATAACACATGTTGCTAATTAACCGAACAATTTAAATCAATTGTTTGAGTAAAAGTAAAACAAATGTGAGACATCAGTGTTTTCGTCTGATGATATTTACCATTTTTGCGTTAATCAATAGTCTTCGAATGAAATTGAAAACATTTTTTATAATTCAAAATTCATTCCTTTTCCTCTAATATAATAGGTTTGTATTTTGACGCACGTTAAGCGGTTTTTGGATAAATAATTTAGTTAATTCATTTGATTATAATGAGAATTTGAATCAAGTGCAAGTGTTGATCGATTCGCCTCCCGGAAATTAAAATACTGCATATTCTATAAAAATTATGATTCACTTTAGTTACACTTTTTGTCTGTCTGTCTCTGTGGAGAAAACAAAAATATTCTCGCAAATAGTTTGACCATAGTTTTATTATCTTCATTTTTATGTTTAAGTTTAGACAAATATAATGAAAGCCAATTGTTTTTTTATTTTTCTGTGCAACGATGCATAGCTCAGAGTGAATGAAATTGGCGCACCTAATATATACGCATAACATTTTTCAGATAAGGTTTTTTATGACACATTTGAGTATGATTTGCTTTATTTATTAAAAACATCTCAGTAGCTTCATATCTCATATGTACTTAACATTTTTTTTATTGTTTGCAATGAAAAGATAAAAAGTTTTTAAATTACCGACATTAAAAGAATTAAATGAAGAATACAATTGGGTAATCAGGTTTTTCAACTTATAAATGTATTTTAAAGAGTCTAATTTTATACAGCCAATTCAGTTTAACGATAATATTAGAGTCAAGTTATTTTTCGTTTTCGGATAGTAAATGCTAAACATTTACCAGTAATTCTGGTAATAATGGTGAGTGAGAAGGTGCATTACAATTGTTGTATTATAAGGTTGTCGTACTAAGGCGATATTTCAAAATTAAATTAGAATTTCAATTCGTGTTTTCAATTTTATAAGCAGATTTATAGAAAAATTTAAAATTCTAATGTTTGTGTCTCTTAAATATAAAATTGTGAAATTCGATTTGCAAAAATTGAAATATCGGGTGTTTTCCTTGCTACCACAGAAGTATTCAAGGAAAAATAAATACATACATGCATAGCGCCCCTTTCTCTTTCTACACTTGTCAGAACAGAACTCAACAGACAGAAATTGAATTTGAGATCAATTATTTAAATTCGAATTGAGAATTTAGGCTGTTTAATTTAAAGACGAAAGAAACTGATTTAAATAGACTCATTTGAAGTCATTGGAACAGTTTATTAGAGTTGTTCCATAAAGCACGCACTTCTTGAATCTTTTGTTTTTATTTCTATTATGTTGCAGTTTATTTCTATTATCAACTATAACACCGATTTGTTTATCAAATATTATTGATTGTTAAACTCAGTGAGTTTGTTGTCATGGAGCACTTAAGAAACGAATTCTGATTTTGAAATAATTTGATTAAAATCATCAGAGGCGGTAATGATGTTCGATTCTCTATAACATTTCTACACCGTGCGACTTTTTTTTTCATTGGGTTATTTAAAATTACAGGTGTACGACAACAAATCACGTACCATTAAAGAAGTCGGAAGTCTCATTGTTTACATCTAGTCAGACATCCGTTGAATGGGTGTTGGAATTTTCCGTTAATAATACGTGCCGACTCAGTGAGGGTCATTATGCTAGAGGTTGTTTTCAGTCAAATCTAAGTGTATATACAGTTAGTCAAGAAAGTGTTTTTACAAGGAAAAATTTTGATTTGATTTTGTTTTTCTGTAGCTAATGGAAATATATGCCAATTTTTTGTCACTAACTTTTTATGATAAAATCTTAACGCAACTCTTAAAGTAACTAGACAACCAACGAGAGAATTTCCATGTTTTCATTCAAGATGCACCAAAAAAGGTACAAAAACGAACCCAGTACATGCATTTTTCTGTCAAAAGTCTTTTTACATTAGCGTTTTATCCTACGAAAAAAATTAAACGATTTGATAATTGTTTTCTTTTCGCCTTTTTTGTTACTAATATGTAATTATGTGCCAACAAGTTGAAATAAATAATTGTTGTGAGTATTTCGTATTCAAAATTTCTGGAAAAAGAGGTTCAAGTGCAATAATTCAATTGGTTTATTTTAACCATAAAAGTATGTTTTGATAAGTTTATCTAAAAAACGGGATCAATTGCATTTTGCTGGAGGTTTTTATAATATTTAATAATAAATTATCCACTTCTGCTACATTATCTATTAAAAACTCCACACAATGTTGGTCTGATAGTTCTTATCATAAACATCTGCCCAGTGTAGATATTTGTCCGCAATCCTGTGTATCCAAATAATGGTGAATATGCAAAACTTATATAATGAAAAAGTATCTGGATGCAATATGTGGTTGAGACGATTTCAAAATGAGAGATTTAAATTCAGCCCCTATTTTATAGACAAAGCCTCAGTTTATTTGGAAACTAAAAAAATATATAAAAGTTTATCTATGGGCCTTATTGTGAGTGTCGTTAACGTTCGATTAGATAAAAGTCGATAGTGCCAAAACGTTTGATGCGTTAAAATTTGTATCCAAAACTATTTAGATAACTTATAGCTGTTGTAACCACGTATAAAAACACAGCTTATGGTATCTTATACAAGAATAATTTCAGATATCTTAATTTTTCGATGATCGATTTTCGACAAAAGTCGTCAATCGATTAACAAACGACACTCGCAATAAGAGCCTATATTGAAGTGTAAATAGTATTTCTTGACACTATAATTAATTAATAATTTTAGTTTTAAATGTTTATATCATATGTTTTTGTGACATAATCAAATATATTTCTGTTATTCATTAATCTTCATCCTATTATGATATAAAGTGTTAATTAAAAATATTCAAAATGTTTATAAATGGCATTTTTAGTAAGAAACTATCTATTTTATCGAAGTTTGTACGTGTAAAAACACTTTCTTGACAAACTGTATTTCTGTGACTTCTTAAGATATTATAACATAAACAGACCTATTGAATAACATTGAAATCATAAAATTTTTAATTGTTTGTCTAATCAAAATTGTTGATGTAAATAATTCTTAAATCTTCATTGCAATTACAGAAGATAAATTTGTCATTTATTTTTTTCCTTTAACGGGCATGCATGAGTCATTTTATCATTTAAAAATATTTGTTAAAGGATTAATTTAACACTAAATATAGGGTGTCCAAAAAGTAAGATTCTTTCAAATTGTCTCATTGCGTAAACGTAACACGCGGAGTGCTGTTTGTGTGAGTTCTACGCACACATTCATAACCGGAAAAAGCCATTTTTAGGAAACAGAAAAGACAGATTGTTTAACTATTGGTTTATTACATTCAATTTGCTTATTTCGTGTTGGAGAAAGATATTTTTTTCCCTCGCAAATCATCAAGTTCTTAAAACGAGATTTGATTTCTTGCGGAGAAATATTATTCACATTTGTGATCCTTGTACAAAACCTCACCAGATTTCAGAAACGTGAAATGGGTACAAAATTAAAATACCAAAATATTGACAAGATAAGTTTAAGACTTATTAAGTTTCTAGTACCACTTTGCGAACTTGTAGTCGGTATTACAAATCTAAATAAATGCTTTTGTATTATGTTAATAATATTAAATTTTCCTAAGAGTCGAGTACCAGACTAATAATCTGGTCTAGTTAAATGCTGGCTAAAAACTTATATAAATTGGGCATTAAAGCCCATATATATAAAAATAAATTACATAATACAATTATAATTGAAAGGGAGTCATCAGGAGTGTTCGATACATTTGTAATGAAAATTGTGAAAAAAGGCTTTTTGGAGTTGAGGTCACTTGAGCTTTCAATTGAATTACATAAATTACATACATAAAGGTGTCTAGTTTTCCATTTCAGAAAAAACTAGAAATAAAATGAATGGTTCTTAGGAAGTCCATATAGATTTGTTTTCAATGTTTTATTAAACTACATTTTAAATTTTATTAAAATCTGTTATGCCGATAATGAGAGTCAAAAATAAAAAAATTCTACTATAGACAATACTGTTAGTAATATTTTAGTTTTTCATTCAATCATAGATACTACAAATTAGAGCACCTCTTCCAAGAAAAATCTTATTTTCGAAAACCATTTTGTTTCTCATTTGTATGTTGGTCACCGTTTTGTTTAGATATAAAAAAGTTCTTGTAGATAGTATTAAAAACTGAGATTTCAAGTTTCAAAAACTTCGAGCAGGTGGTTTTCGAAATATTGAGTTTTCCAAAAAAAAAAAAACAGTTTTCAAAATTTTAATACACTACTTTTTAAGAGCTTTAATTGTTTAATTAGCTAACTTTTACTAAATCAATATTTTGGAATTTTTTATAAAACAAAATCTATGGAACAGTTTTTGAAAAAAAATATGTTCTTAAAATTGTATGGCAGGTACATTTATTTTTGGTTTAAAAAAAAAAACATGTAGGGGGAAAAATTTGTATAGTACATACATATATGCTATCTCCCAAGTTTGAAGAAAATCGCCCAAGTCGTTTAGGCTAGAGTCGAACAGACAGAATTACGTGAGCCACTTTTTTGTCTTCTTTATAAATCTTTCGATTTCTTTGGCGAATGCATAACTTCCTTCATATATCCCAAGAAAATATACTATTTCAGAGTTTGAACTAACACTACTCGGTAAAAACACTCAAACTGAGATCATTTTTATTCTGAACACCGCCGCATATACCAAAACAGATTCCGAATTCGTTTTGAGTTCACTAGTTCTATTGACTTCAAACGAATTGATTTCACGAATGTTTTTCCATAGTTTTATAATGTTCTTTTTGTATGTATTAGAAAAAAACAACTTTATTTCTTTTGGCCATTTTGCGGTTGTTGCCATCTTCCTCAGGGTATATTTAGAGTTTTTGTATTCATTACGTTTATTAAAAACATGAGGAAATGTGCATTACACAACAAAGGTTATAATACTTTTTTGTTTCAACCCTTCAAATGAAGATTAATCAGCGTTTTTCCGAAAGATTTAATATCCCCCGTGGAAGATGGCAACAGCTTCGCAAAATAAAATGAAATTTGCTTTATGTATGTTTCTCGAAAAAAAAAATAATCTCATTTTCATTTTAACTTACCTTAAATAGTCGTGAATTTTATGGTTCCCTTTAATAGTTCTTCCAAACCACTCAAGAACACCATTTTGGGCTATGAAAAACTTAAAAAAGTTACTATGAGATGTGAAGAGCTCCAAATATTTTTCCAGAGCATTTTTAACATCTGTTGGATCTAAAACAAAGAATGAAACATTTATTATTTTTAGACATTCATTTCTTGCGACTAGTTTAATTTAAATATAAAAATGAAACATTCATTCTTATGGTATATTTTTTACTTATACATAATTTAAGCTGAGATTTAAAATTTTTACATTTACTTAAAGAAATTGAAGATTATTTTTAAAGGCTTCAATTTTAGTGGATTTATCTAAATACCAGAAAAACATCATAAGCAGGAAGTTATATCAAATCTTATATCTCAGGGATGGAGTACTATGTTTACTGATGGTTAAAAGTCAGAATCTAGTACCGGCTTTGCAGTTTCTCTCGAGAATGGAACTTTTTCAAGGGTATTCATGCAACGAGGTATTTTTCCGCTTTGTAGAAAGGTATAACTTTTCGAAACATGTTTTCATGAACACCCCCTAAAAAATAATTGCGTAAATGTGGGAAATATTCAGCTGTTGGCAAACGTCAAAATCAACTCATAAAAACTGTTTATCAAAAATACATTTCATTCGATAGAAAGATTTTTTTTTAAATTGTATGAAGAAATTGCTTTAAATGACAGCGCTTTTGTGAAATGTCAAATTAAAAGTCACGATCGATATTTCTTAATCATTCCGCTTTCTGAATATATGACGGCTGTCTCTTTTAGATCTCTTAAAAAAATGAATTTTAATGAAAACGAATCAATAAAACAAATATGCTCGTCTCAAAAAGATACGAGTAAATAAATCTTTATACGTAACACCTTTCAGTTTCTTAAATGAAGAGATTGACTTTTCCCCCGATGGACCCCCGATTGGTCTTTATCAGAAAGCCCTTCCGGGTCAAAATTGTGGTTAGTTTCTGGACCAATGGCGGCTTGGCCGTCTTCCCTCGACAGGCTTTCTCGGTCCACTAATACCCTAAATAATCTTAACTTTAAACACAAGTGTCGACGTATATGAATTCTTATGGGCTGGCAATACTTTCAACCCATACCTAATTTTAAGTACTTTTATATCTACTTATTACTATATTTACCCAGAAAATTCGTCGCAATAATTTATTTATAAATTATGCAGTATGACAAATCGATTGCGATATCACACTCCCAATGTGCTACTTTTATTTTATAACAATTGATATTTAAATTTCACTTAATACTTTAATTATAATACTTATATGTATGCTACTGTCTAACCCTACTGAGTTCCCTTCCTTCCTTTCCCTTTTCCTATTGTAAAATAAAATAATAATTTATTCAGTAATTAAATTATAAAATAAAATGTTACTCTCCATTTAATATTTTTTTTTTATTTTTTTTGTTTTACAGATAAGATTGGAAACTCAAATGTAGAAAGAGGTAAGATCCAGTGGCTAGCTTGAAAACGAATTTAAATTTACTATATATACATTTTTTTAACAGCTGCATTAAACATAGCTAAAGCTGCAGGTTGTATTCCTGATAGTACTGTTGTACCTTTGGACCCATTAAATCCATCAAATGATCCCTCAATTATATATTTTCCCAAATGTACCAGAGTCAAACGTTGTAATGGATGTTGTTCATCGCCTTTACTTTCATGCCAACCCGTTGAAGTAGAAACAGTAGACTTTACGGTAGCCAATACAATTATAAAATTTGTTTTTTTTTTCTAAATAGTTTTATGAGATGATTTTTGTTTTCTAGATATTTAAATTGCAATATACGGGAAAAAGTCGAATGCCACTCAGAGAGCAGGAACATGTTTTAGTAGAGCAACATAAAAGATGTAAATGTGATTGCCGTATTAAAAAGGAGGTATGTATAAAATTATAAGTAACGCTGATTTCTAATCTAATACTAAAATTTGTCTACAAGTTCTATGGAGTTCATATTCCAATTAAGTTCTCAGTTTTACAAATAACTTCGATTAAGCTTGACCGTTGATTTAAAAAAAAATTAAGATTTAAAAACCAGGTTTGTACAGTTTCGGTTATAAAGAATATAATAAATATAAACAAACAATTGAAATGGTACTGTGGGTTAAGTGGTACATTTGTGGCTTAGGGTCACACTCTAAGCAGAGTTCTTTTGGCTTTTGGAAGCGACTACTTGAAGTTCATGATAAATAATCACTATTCTTAATCCATTTTACCAAAAATATGCTCACCCATTTTCTTTTCCCTCATTCCACTTATGAATGAATGAAAATAAATTGGGGAATAAAAACACTGCGACCTAAAGATCTATTGTGTCCCCCATCTAGAACTGGATGAGGTTGGCTCATCATTACAGTTCTTCCTCCAAATCTGCTCCGCTGAGGAATCGAAGTATTTGGAGTATTTTAAGGGTGTGGTGCTTGCCCAGACACCTGTGCCTTTGATGCACGAGGGCATCACATTTTCCCAGTATGTGGTCAGGTGTCTCTTCGTGAATGTTGCCGAATCTGCAAGTCGCGTTGTTCACCAGGCCAAGAATGTTGAGGTGTCTTCTCAACCTACAGTGGCCTGTGGGAAGCCCCGTGATTTTCCTGAGGTTGTTCCTACTTAAGCTAATGCAGGTTAGAAAACGCTCTCGGTTGTAGTCCCCGAGTAGGAGTTTTGCCTGTCTCAGCTTAGGGAGTTCTTTCCAGATTTTTGATCTTTTTGTCTCCTCTTCTATTTCGATTTTGTTTTTGATCACGTTTTCTCCTACTCCGCAGTAGGGCTCTGGCCTTGTAAGGGGTGTCGATGCACCTATTTTTGCTAAGGAGTCTGCCTTTCTTCGTTGCCCTGGACACCAACGTGGCCTGGTACCCAATGAAGCGTGACAATGTTATTCTTGCCCAGTTTGTTAAGCTTAATCACGCATTCCTAAACAAGTTTGGAACTGATGGCGTAGGAGCTTAGTGCTTTTAGTGCAGCCTGACTGTCTGACATGATGGCAATGATTTGGTTTTTATATTTCCTATCGAGGTTTCTTCCAGCACATATGCCTATGGCATTTACTTCTGTCTGGAATATGCTAGTGGACTGTCCCATCGGTAAGGAGAGTTTAGTTCTAGGCCCAAAAACTCCAGCACCAGTCCCTTCAGCTGTCCTCGATCCATCAGTGCACCATTTGATGGTATTTTCTTTAAGACTGTAGTTTATTGTTTCGCCTAGCCAGTCGTTTTTGCAACTTAACTCCGTTTTGAAATGTTTTTCGAAGTTATATCTTTTGATCATACCATCTCTTGGGATGTGAAGAAGGTTTGTTACTGCGGACCGGATTATCGAGTCTTTTTCCCTGTTTCCAATAATTTTACCCGTCCCAGTACCCTCTTTGGCAAATCTCATTATGGCTCCCTTAGTAGCATTTTCAATGGCCACGTGTAGTGGCGTCAGATGAAGGATGGTTTCCATCGCTGCTGTAGGGCAAGTTCTCATTGCTCCTGTTATGCATATACATGCAAGCCTTTGCAATTTGTCTAGTGATTTCCTAGTTGTGTTTAGTTCGGTTCTTTTATGCCATGCAATCGCCCCATAGGTAATAATGGGTCTTACCATCATGGTGTACATCCATCTTATGATGTTTGGTTTGCAGCCCCATGATTTACCTGCAAGTCTCTTGCATATCATAAGGGCCTTTGTGGCTTTCTCGACAATTATTTCGACATGCTTGTTCCAGAGGAGTTTGCTATCTACTTCTCCCGCCAACCGAATGGGTTTCATGCGAGGTAGAAGTCTTTTACTGGTAAATGGTACTATCGTTGTTTTGGTAGGGTTGATGTTAAGTCCCACAGATATACACCATTTCCTAGTTATAGACAGCCCTCTTTGGACTATATCACAAAGAGTTTCTTCGTACTTCCCCAGTGCCGTTATAACGATGTCATCAGCAAAGCCAATACATCGAATCCCTTGGGAGGTTAGACTTTCTAGTAATTCATCAACTACAAGACTCCACAGCAAGGTTGATAATACCCCTCCCTGCGGACAGCCTCTCGTTGTGATGACTTTCTGGACGTTTAGTCCTGCGTATGCTTCCGCCGTTCTTGTACTAAGCATTTTACTTATCCATCTGACTATAGTGATAGGAACTCTCTTCCTTTCTAGAGCCGAATGAACTGCTTCGTGAGAGGTGTTGTCGAAGGCCCCTCAATATCAAGGAAGGCGCATAATGCCGTTTCTTTAATATCTAAGGCTTTCTGTATTATTAGTTAGTATTAGTTAGTTCGTAAAGAGCGGTTTCTGGGGATCTACCCGCTCTGTAAGCATGCTGACGGTGATTAAGGGGCATGTTTACTAATACTTCCGATCTAATGAAGTTACTCATTCCACTTAAGACAAGAACTTAAGACTATTTCTGAGCTTTACTTCTTCGAAGAAGAGTAAAATCTGGAATATTTTTGTAAACAGGGACTTGAAAATCGTTGGGATTTAATAAAATTCAATGGCTCCTATTAATAGAAATGTTTTAAGTCAATCATATAGTTGGATTTAATGAACTTAAATAAATTGAGCACTTTCTCGTACAATATTAACATATGACAAAAATGAATTGAGCCTAGCCCACACTCTACTGAATCAATATTATTTAACTACATATTTCTTTTTGTTTATCTTGTCAGGATTGTAACTCATATCAGGTATATGATGCCGCACAATGTAAATGCAACTGCACAAATTACAACGCCAGAGATAAATGTTTATTGGTAAGCAATTGTTTTTTGAAATAATATAATTGGAATTTAATAATTAAATAAATTCTTAATTGATATTTTAGGAAGAAGATAAAATCTGGGATTATGAAACTTGTAAATGTAAATGTCGGGAAAACCAACAATGTACAACAGGTACATACTTTGATGATCACCTTTGCAAATGTACTGAGGTAATAATTTTATAATTAACTTTCCAACCTCTATTAACTTCTATTTAGATGAACATGTATTGAGTATGTAAAACGTTGTAGTTCTCATGTGTTTTCAATCTTTATTGTTTACTTTTATTTATAGATAGACAATTTAGAACTTTTTTAATCCATCAACACACACACCCATCTATACACAAATACCATCTTTCTTATTTGTATAAATTTAAGAAAAAAAAAATAAACAACCTATTCTTTAGTGTGTAAAACTAGTGTGTAATAAAAGAAATACTATTTTGTGTGAGTACATATCTGTTTTGTAGTTATTTATTATTACATGTTTTTCTAAAATATGCAAATTCAATGGGGACATTGCTATTGCTTTAATGGGGTATCTTATTATGTGGTTACTAATAATGCGCTGGCTTGATGGTTTTGAATAGAAGTTAATATTAACAAAACAAATTTAAAAAAAAATGCATACATATTTATAATTATTTTATGCATGCATACCTTTAACTGAGGTTCTTGTTTCATCCATGTGTGTTTTTTTTAATTTTTCCTGATCAGGTAATTGGAGGTAGTTCCTCCAAAACGCTCTTTGACCGAAGGCGATTTATTCTCAAAGCAGTACCAGTGGAGCCAAGCAATACAACAATATACGACACTGATGGAAAATAAAAGTAAACAAAATTAAAAAAAAAATAAATAAAATTTAGTGCAGCTTTCGAAATACGTTTAAATAAATTAAATATAAAATATACTAATACGAAATTTTTAGATATAGTAAATTGTGTAAATAAATGTTAATAAAATTATGTATGTATCATCACAGTCACAAATTATGAGTTCTTAATAATATTGCAATTAAGTTTGACAAAGTAAGTACATAGTAAACATATAAATGTATGCAAATATATGCACATTACATACAGGGGAACAGGGGAAATCTTGAATATCTTAAACAAGTTTTCAGTATAAAATGTGTTGTGCATCGTATAAATGTGCACAACAATTATGGCCTGACATTTCCAATAAAATAATTAGAGTCCAATGGCTCGTAAAAATATAAATCATTAGTTCTGTTGTGATATAAGTTACTTAATTTAATGTTTTTCTTCTTAAAATGTAGCTTGAATAAATTTTACTATTAATATATGTACATATATACAAACAACTCGTAAGATATGAACATTACTTCAAGTGATTCCAAAAATTCTTTTGGGAATTTTTTTTTTAAACATTATTCAAATTTGCGAAGTAGCCTAATATTGATTCTTTATGATTAGAATTGAAAACAAAATAGTTTTTAAAAAACATGCATTTATTTTGATGGATAAAAAGTAACACCGGTGAAGATAAGGTTATTATTTTTTTAATTTTTATTAAATTTTAAAATGACATTAAATGCGACAGAAATGTATTACATTTTATTTTAGTTTGATGTGTAATACTTTTTATATTATATAAGATTTGATAAAAATCACTCGAAGAATTTTTAATAAAAAACTTATTATAAATTAATTTTTTAATGAAATCTTTTGAAGAGTTTCATCATGTCGGGAAAACGACCAAAATAAAAGAAAATTTACCAAAATTTTTACGATGCAGTTGGAAAAAACAGAGAACATTTATTTTCGACTTTTTAAAAATAAAAGTTAGCCAAAAAAAAATTTAAGTTTGGTATGGAGAAGTTATGAAATTCTAATACATCATAATTTAAACTATGACTTCAGAGACACCCTGTATATATCAATGTTTTAAAGGTTTTCCATTAGGAACGGATATATACTTCTGATAAATTTTTCATCGATTTGTATTTCGGTTTAGAAGTTGTGCTGAAGATTTTCAATTAATTGCGATGAAACATTTTATGCGATTGTGGAAATTTGCTCACCTATTCAAAAATGAGAGTTTTTTTAATTGAATTGAATTTTAATTTGTTCCTCTTAGTATTGCTTAAAACGTGATTATGAGTAAAATTATCAAACCCGTGACAATGGAAACCCATATAAAAAACATCGATATTATTAGAGAAAATTATACTTCAAATGACTAAAACAGTGGTTTAAGCTAAAAAAGAATTCCTTGCAATTTCTTAAGCAAATATGAATTTATGCATGAAAAAAAAAAACCTTTAAAACGTTGTAACGGTTGTTTTAAAAAAAAGATAGGCTTAAAAAAAAAATTGGTACACCAATTTTAAGTTTTTATAATTTCGCAAACGAAAATTATCCAATTTTCTAAAAGATATTTAATTTTTTGTTTTAATTTAAATAATTTTCTTTGAAGGTTTTAAATTTTTTCGAAGCTTCCGTATACAATAATAATAATGAGAAATTCTAATTTAAAAATGGTTCTACAGTAAGAATATTAATAATTCCTTAATTTAGAAAAAAAAATGTATCATAACTCTACGAGCCGATAAAAAAAGTGTCGAGGCGTAATTAAAAAAACGCTATCTACCTCATTTCCAGAGTAAGAAAGTATTTATTACTTTTTTTAATTTATTTCAAGCTCAATTACAAATTCTAGCCTTACCCTGTGTCGAAATTCGACAAAAATTACCATTTTTTCGAAATTGCGAGCCCAAATGATATACATACATATATGCATGTATTTTCAATAAAATGTAATTTTTGAAATTTGAAGTTTAATCAAAATATCGAGCTAATTTACGAATGCATAAAATACAGTACAAAAAAAAAATCTCAAAGTGATCCACTCCAAAAATTCTTTATTTTTAGCGGAAGCATTTTTGAAAGGCAAATTAAAAACGGTCTGGGTTTGAAAATGAAACAGCTTGTCAGTTAAGCGTTGAGATCTTTAAAGCTACACTAAATTAGATTTTTCGTTAGCTAATCTAATAGAAGAGTTCGGTCCATAATCTAGCAGCTAAGGATTCAATATATATCTTAAAAGAAATATGAATCGAATCAGAGTTAAAACCAAATCATTAGAGACAGATGAGACTGTCGTGACACGATTAGGTGAATTGTGTGACGATATTGATATACCGAGTCTTACGATCTAAAGACGTGAATTAAATGATAAGACAAATAGTGCTTATAAAGGGTGGTCCAACCGTAATGCACGATGCTATTTGTGAGTCACACCTTAACGTCAAGTTTTTTGCCCACCTTAATTTGCCATTTCTTTGTTTCAGTGTTTGACAAATTCAACCATGGAGAGGTACACAATTGATTTTTGAAGCCTTTTACCAAAATGGGCATTCAAATCATAATGGACTTCAAATCATAGTGTACTTCGTGTTGAATTGTTGGTTGAATAGACAGAAGTGAATGGTGACTTTACAAAGGAAATCATCTTCAGCGACGAGGTACACTTTAACCTCAGTGGATTCGTTAACAAGCAGAATTGCCGCATTTGGGCAAATGAGAATCTACGAGTGATTGTTGAAAAGCCGATGCATCCACAGAGTGACTGTTTGGTGCAGCTTATGGGCTGGCGGCGTCATCGGGCCGTACTTTTTCGAAAATGAAGTCGGCCAAGCAGTTACAGTGAATGGTCTTCATTATCGCGAGATGATAACGAACTTTTTGTGGCCAGAAATTGAGGATATGGACTTGGATATATTAAGATAATTCTCTGAAAACTTTTTGTTTTATTTACAATTAACATCATGCTTTTTCGTTGGACCAACCTTTACATTCATTTCTAATAGACAAGTAAGCAAATCGACTTTTAAGTTTGTACATTAAGGTTTAGGGTTGTCAATTTTTTTTTAGATAACATATAGAAGTTCTCCTAGAAGAAAGGATGGAGAGCGATCTCGTATGGCTTGCTTTTTTTTGGGCGCACTAAAGGAATAATGACTACTTTCAAAATGTTTGAGCGCAGTGTGTGCGTTTAAGAAAATATGAGAGGATTTAAAACGAGATACCGATGCCCATTAATTCGAATTTCTAACTATCATAAAGGGTGGGAAATATTGAGTCAGGTAAACCAGTCCACATTCGTGTAGTGCGACTAAAGACAGAATCTCTGAATTTAACAATACGTCCGAAGTTGGGCTTAAATTGTTTAATGGGAGGAATGCAAACGGCTACAACACTATAACACTGTTTATAAAAATAATGATAAAAAACGAAAGATAAGAAATATTGCTGCGGTGATCGAGGAGAAATTCGATTAAGGAGATCTTCTCCTAGATTAATGTGATATCACCATGGACCCATTCGTGGTCTGATTGTGTGAGCTTTCTGCTGGCAGCTACTTTAACCTTCCCTATTTCTAACCTAATCTAACTTATGCTTTGAAACTATAATCGCAAGACAAGCCGTCACGAAAAACGCAAAGGAAATTTGAAGATCATGAATTGGGGATATGCCGCTTGTTTATAGATTCATACTTTTTATATCCTAGTTTGAGTTCAACTTTAATGTGGATTGAAGTATGTTATCTTGAGATTTAGAATCACTTTAGTTTTAATTGAAACATAAGGAAAAAGGAAAGAAAATAATCTTTCATTTAATCATCAATACGACCAACACAGCCGATGAGAATCAACATAGAAAACTCTTCTTAAACACATTTTACTACTTTGTTTATGTGCATTATTTTACCTTGCCAGCTGCTGTCGATCGATGAAGAAGGGGTTAGTGCAGCACAGCTGATCAGAGCAGTTCATAATTTATAAGTTTTTCCAATAAATTTATTGTCTTAATCTTAACGTGTTTTACCTATATGTATCACATATCCCATGTATTTTCAACCATTTTTTGAGCAGAATCTTCCTACTCGGTATTACTCCTATAGCTATTTAATTTTATTTCAAAGTACTTAAATAATTTTTTCTAAATAAATATAATTTTATTAGATTTTTTTAAGATAAAATATATACTTACAAAATATATTAAATTAAAAAACAGATATTTATAAAAATATAAACAAAATACAATTTGTTTGACAAAAGAAAAAGTTCACAAATTTGATAATTTTGAATTATGCGTTCAGGCGTTTAACAATTGCATCCAAGGGCAAGGCTAATAATTTTGAAAGAGTTTAAAGAAAAAATTAGTGAATGCATTCAGATTGTGTAAACATCTTTTTCTTAAGAAACTTCTTTTTTAGAATCGTTAAAATGCCAATGACATGGTGTGTTTTTTTACATTTTCAATAGGTGAAGATAAAAAAACGATGCATGGGGCAAACAATTCAAAATGCAACAACAACTAAGCGACTATGAGCATCAGCGATGCCCCGAGATTTTTCGGGGCATAATTCATCGAGGCTTAAAACTGTGTTACCGAAGCGATGAATTGTATACAAACGTCAGATAAAAGAAAACAAGAAGAAAATTGTTTTTTTATTCAGTTGACGTTGACAGCTGCGCCAAAAATATCTAGTTTCCAATATCTAGTTTCAAATATCTAGTTTCAAATATCTAGTTTCAAATATCCAATTTCCAATAGTGCCGATCAAAAATATGTCACAATCGGTGGAAGAAGAGTATACGTATCTGCGTATCAACTTTTTCCATCCCGGTGCAACAATAGGACGCAATGAAGGTGGAATTTACCCACAACACAAAGCCACATTCGTCAAAGAAGTGTGAATTAACTTTTTTTCCAATATACATAGGTACATACATATGTATATTTTTTCCTTTGAGTATATATAATATGGAGGGCTCGTTCCTATCCCTAATGCATTGTAGTACTTGAAGTTGTGATAGGGGTCGATGTCTCACTTTCTGTAAGTTAAGGATACAGCCGTATCCTCCGATTTGTGCTTACCTTCTCCTCGCATATAGTTCTCCGTCACATGTGATATGAAGCACTCGGCAATAACTTTGTCTTACACAAATTTGAGTAGCGCCCCCTATGATAGTCACGCATTTGGAATAGAAACGAGCACTCCATATTATATATACTCAAAGATTTTTTCCCACAAGTTTTTTTTATGCCCGATGCGTTTTATTTATTGTCGCCTATTAAAGCTGTAAAAAAACACACCTAGTCACTAATCTTTTTAATATAATGTAATTTATTATAGAGATCAGTGTTTAAATATATATTCTATGGTCAACGATCAGCTCATTCCAATACCTTTCATTCTGTTAAAATTTAAAAGATTGAGTCCGGAGTTGATACAACAACAACTTTAATGCCTTGCATATTGAACCGACATCAAATGAAACTCAGGATTTCGGTGTTTATACTCGTATTCCAGTCATCTCTTTTTCACAAACAGGCGTGTTACCTGACTCAATCTTTTCAATCTAACAGCGATCATTGTAGGCATCCCCGTTTTTTTCTATTATTAAATTGTATTAAATATTGTTACATGCGGTCTCCACTAGCGATGAATCCAGAGCATGCTTTAAAGCATGCGTTCATTATCGCAAGTAGAGACCGCCATCGCATCTATATTTTCATTGCTTGCGATAGAAAGTATGCTTTCATCGCATACCATTCATCGCTTGTTTTATCGCAAGGAGAACTGTCATATTGTTCTGGCGTAACCAAATTTAATTTAACTGAGTTTGAGTTTTGCGTGCGAAGAAAGCTTTTGCTTGGGGTTTACGTTTTTCTAACAAAATTAAAAAAAAAATCTGATTTGAAATTGTCCATAGAACTCATTTATATCCATTAAAATTATTCACTATACTAAAAAAGTATGCGATGAAATGCCCCAGCCACAAAAATCTGACAGTTCTTCTGCTCTCTGCTTTCTGCTTTGGCTATTGCGATTGCGATGGATTTACCGCTAGTGGAGACGGCGTGTTAGTACAAATATTATTATTTCGTTGATTTTATAAATACATAACAGCCGTGTTTTTTTCGTAAGTCCATATAGAATTGTAGAACAAAAACGACATCGGGACTTAGGAGCTTTTTTACGCTATGGCCTTTGTCAGCTGTATTGACCACTCTAGCATCAACCAGCATCCAAAAACGTCACTTTTGACTTCTCTGAATAAATTATCGATAACAGCCGTGTTTTTTGGAAAAGTTATCAGTAGTACAGTAGGATTTTATATGAAAAACAAATACAACACCCGCAGTAGGATCACTGCCGATACTCGAATTAACGTCAAATCTCTATCCGCAGCAGGATTTCAGTTCTCCTTTTATCGGCAGTGATCCTACACACTACGGATGTTGTATTTGTTATTCATATAAAATCCTACTGTACTACGGATAACTTTTCCAAAAAAACACGGCTAACATAGAGATAATATTATTTTGGCATCACCATTTTTATCGAGTCTTAGATTAAGGCTAGGCGCAACTGCTTGGTTCGAGCAACTAAAAAGTTTGTGTTCTGACACAAACTAAACGATTGCCTAAAATGAGTGCGCTATTTTGTATACCATATTATTATATGCACCTGCGCGGACATACAACCAAATAGTTCATCTGTTTTCTATAAGCAACCAAACAGTTGTGCAACTAAAAATTGAATATGCCTGCCTAGCCTAAGGTAGTTATTGTATTTACATGGAAAGCACTTTCTAGTCTCCATGTCGTTATTTTCTACAGTTCCTTATGCAAAAAAACACGTCTATTCAATAGCAAATGACTGCCAGTAGGCTGTTCATAATATCTAATTGAAAAAGAAGGAAATTAAATCCACTTCGATCATTGTTAAACTATCGCTGGAATAAGAATAATAATGTAATCGAAAATTTAAGTCTCAATAAAATTAAAATTCAAAAAAATTTAATCAATAGGGGTATTCATGTAACCGCGGAAAACCCTCGTAAACCTTGGAAACCAGATAATTTTATCTCTGCAGAAACGAGCTGTCAAAATTTGTATGGGAAAAAGTTTCTGCAAATCGCATAAAATTATCTCACAAATTTGCTGCGGAAAGTGCAGAAATAAACCTCGTAAACTAAAGAAGTATGGATTCTGACTTTTAATTTGACATTTCACAAAATATTTCCCACATTTACGCAAGTTTTTCTTAGGGGGTGTTCACGAAAACATGCTGCGGAAAGTTATATCTTTCTGCAAAGCGGAAAATTATCTCGTTACATGAATACCCTTACAGCCGTATCTATAAGATTTTCTTAAACTGCATCTTAGAGGTTATTTAGTTAAGCATACTTAAATATTTAATTTGGCTTTAAATGACGAAACTTCAATTCGTATCTATAATCGATTTTTCATTGGTACTTAACTAAACAATGGTTGTGTCACGTAACGTAAAAGAATGTGAAAATCTAGTACAGAAAAAAAAAACAAATGCTGCTTCATTTTATACAACACAGCTGTTTTGTGACACCTTCTTTCAGTAAATAATTGGAAGATACATTTTTTTATTTGTGAAATCAAAAAAAAATGGCTATCGAACAAACACCCACACCCGCCGCCACAAATAAAAGAAAAAGATCTAAAAATTGGGATGCCTCCTACAAGGAAACTTTTTTATTTTAGAATTCGCAATAATACACTACAAAACAGAATTATTTTATGCACAGATTGGGCGTTTTCCTAAATGCAGTGTTGCGGCGCATCATGAATTTTGATGCTTTTTTTTATTCACTTGCTTCAATAAAATAACGTTATTAAATACGAATTCTAAATTTTAGAGTTTTTTTTTAATGAATTGTAAAAGTAAATTTCAGAGTGAAGAAAAAAGTTGCAAGGGCATCAAAATCCACGATGCGCTGCAACACTGCATTTAGGAAAACGCCTATTCTCTTCCAACAACGAGGAATAAAGTGTCGATGCAAACACTTCAAAGGCTAAGAGGAAAGCGTATACGAAATTTCTTTGCGCGTACACATACTTTAATCAATACAAATTTTATGTTTCTTAAATCGTTGCACTTTATAGTTCTAATATAATATCACAACAAACAATACCTACAAACTTACAATTTGAAACTTCAAAATTTCAAAGATGACAATCGATATGTCAAAATACATTTTAAAATGCCTTTAAGTGACCCTTAAACGCGGTTGATGGCGTTTAAGTTAAGAGGCCTTTAAGTAACGTTACTTAAATGTGAAAATTGATTATAGATACCGATTTCATACTTAAGAGCTACTTAGAGGTATTTTAAAGTTAAGTAACCTTTAAGATTTGTTTATAGATTCGCCTGTTAATGTATAGCAAAATAAATTATTTTGGAGAAAGAGAGTCATAATCTAAACACTAAATAGTTTTAATAAGCGTTGAACGCGGTACATATTTTCATGTTTTGACTACTTCCATTAAAATGTCAAAATGTATGTTCACTAATTTGACGTATGCGTTTCTTTTGAAATTTTAAAATTCAAACATTTCTAAACCTAAACCAACAGAAGAAAAGGAGTTATATATTTATTTTGCATAAAGTTCTTGTTTTATCGTCTTGTTAATGCAGTTTTTGTTGTTTGTTATTTTGCAAAACGATTCATATTATAATATTTAATTTGTTAACTTGTTTTGTTGTATTTTTATTTATTTTTATATATATTAAATTATGTCGGATAGCGATTGTGTGCGAGTTGCGATTCGCATTCGGCCGCTTGTTAAAACTGAAATTGAGCGCGGCTGCCAATCAACAATTGAAAGAATTCCCGGTCAGCCACAACTGACTGTTAATAAAACCGATGGATTTACATTTAATTATGTCTTCGATCCAAGTGACTCCCAAGATGTACTTTATAAGGAATCTGTTTATGAAATGACAGAAAAACTATTCAAAGGTACATAATTGAAAAAATTATCCATATCTGCCCTCTATTTTGTAGTCAGTAGGTCCTGGTTCTCCTCAAGCTGTTGCACAACCAAATTTTTAATTTTACTTATTTTCCATCAGTGGAGTTTGTAGGGTAATTCCCATAAGTTTCAGCTTCCAATCACTTCTTGTCAGTTTCATTTGGTTGTACCAAACGTTATGTTGATGCGAATAAATAAATTTTGGGGAATTCCGAAGGATTGCAAGCCGCATGATTTGCCCGATCACCAAAAGTGGCAGGGTTTTATCGTCAAACCACTTATTGTTTTTATGGTTCATCTTCATAGTACATCGTACTGTTGTCAATTATCAACACGATATTTGACATTTATAAACAAAATTAATGAATCGGTATTATCGTTATCAATATTTTGATAAAACATGTATATTAACATGGTATGGTGAATACTTCTATTGATAGAATTGATATTGATATTGTCACAAATAATGTTACTCGTAATTATCAATTTTTTAGTCAGGCCCCGTATCGCGTAAGAGTAAAGTGATCACTAATGTCGATTTCCTTTACATATGAGAAATCAATTTCTGTGTGAAGATTTCTATCTCTCGACAGATTTTACGTTCCTTCAACCAAAAAAATCGATTTTTTTTTCGACAGATCAAAATCTTCGAATCTGTATTTGAAGAGGGATTCACATGTATGTATATGAAATACGCAGACCAAAATAAAATAAAATGCACGACTGGATCGCACGAAATTGCTCTTATGTAAAAGTACTTTGCAATTTAAAATACATTTTATAAATACCTATAAAACGTGGATTTAATGAAATAAAAATGTTCAGATGCATGCAATTGCCGTCTGATTTCCGGAAAAATATGAATTTATGCAAACAAAGTTTAAAAATCGTTCTATTATTAAAGTAATTTTTTATATAACAAATTTCTTTAAAAATTTTCGAAAACAAAATTTAGGATGCCTGTTTTAAGTATTTAGTAGTAAAGCTTTTAAGAAATAATTTCAAAAAATAATCGTTCACACGTTTTAAGGATATTGATTTTTCAAAAAAAAAAACTAGAATTTTTTTTTCAATTTTTTGAAAATTTTTATATACAATATTATTTTAAACTTAAGAGGGCTATTGCTGAAAATTTTTGGTTAAAATCGTTACAGCCGTTAATGAGAAAGTCGAAAATAAGAAAAAAAAAAACGGTTCTATGACAGGTACTAGGTACATATTAATAACATTTTGTCCCAATTTTTTTTTTACAAAAATGTAGTCCATGTCCATAATATCGCACATATTTTTTTTTATCAAAATCGTTAGAGCCATTTTCGAGATAAATAAGATGTTGCAATACGGGTGTATGGGGGGTACCGTTAGTTTTGGAGGTAAAAAAAAATTAGGGAATCACCGAAGACCCTTAATAACCGAGTTTGAAGAAAATAGGTCTAGTGGCTTAGGCTCTAGATCGAGGTACAGACATACAGAAATACAGACGGAATTGTTGGACTCACTTTCATCGTAATGTCAACTTTGATCAAAATCTCGAGTTCGATTTTTTTCCAAATGCAGAACTTGCCCTATAGTACCTACATATGGAGGGCTCACAGCTGTACTGAACCAAGTCATTTTAAAAAAATCCAAAAGCAACGCCAAAATTTCCTCAAAATTGACCTCTATTTTTCATTCATTACAGCTCTAAATAGAACTATGTAGCTCTAAATTAACTATGTAGTTCATTACAGCTCTAAATAGAGGTCAATTTTGCGGAAATCCTGGCGTTAGATTTGGATTTCTTTAAAATGACTTGGTTCGGTACAGCTGTGAGCCCTCTATATGTATGATGATCCGGGATCGAAATCCCTAGTGTGTAAAGAAAATCAATCAAAACAATCTTTAAACAAATTTTGCGTTCCGAACTCTTCTGAAAGTGTTCACTTGGGGAAAAAAATCAGAATCGAAACCAGAAGCACTCGCACGTTCATATACTTAAACTTCAAACTAAACAGCTGTGATTTTTTGTATCCTTATTGTAGTAGTAGTAGTAGTAGTAGTAGTAGTAGTAGTAGTAGTAGTAGTAGTAAAATGTTTTTTATTTCCAACTTAATATCTAGAAGTTAACATTTTCAAATAAGATTTTAAGTTTCTTTTGAAGTTAAAAATGCAAAACTTACGACATTGACCAACGTCGTCTGTCGGGTAGTTGAATTTACATAAATATTATAACAATTATTAGTTTTAAATCAAAATTTGCTGATAATTTTAAGAAATTTTTTTTTTTTTTTACTGGTTATATTCTCTCACTAGTTCATTTCGGTATGGTAAGGCTACAGTGATAAAATTCGCAAGTCCTTCAAAACTGGTGCTGTTTTCTCCATTGAGCACCTGGATTATTTCGGCTTCTGTTAACCAAACTTTCCCAAGAAAGGCCACACTAAATTCCTTTAAACCCGGACATCTGCCCAAGAAGTGCTGGATGTTTTCTTCCTCCCTTAAGTTGCACACAGTACATAATGTTGATTCGTTCTGGCCAAATCCGTTTCCATTAAGCTTGATTAAATCACATCTTGCCCTAAAAATCCAGGTGATCTTGTTCAGTTCGAAACCATCGTTAATGTAAAACTGTCCTCTTAAATGATCCAGATGTTTGTAGATGCGCGTACCGCTCTCAGATGCCCTTCGTAGGTTTACTTGTTGACCCTCTGATTTCAACAGCCGCAATAGATCATTGCCTTTTTGGATCCAATCAATTTGAGAAATAGATCTCTCATCCCAACACAGTCCAAAACAATATCCAAGATTGTTCAATTCCTTTACCCAGAACAATTTTTCCCTCAAAAGTATTTTTGTTAGCTGATGCGGTAGTCTTGTTGTACTGTATTCAAATATTGTTTTCGATATATATCTGAGGTGAAGATCAAGGGTATAGTAATGTCCGTCCTCCGCCCCAGTTTCCATTGCCAAAGAGTAGTTTGGAGTAAATGTAGGCAATTTTGAAATTCGTTTCAAAAAATAGCGTTGAAGTTTATCCACTTCTTCGAACATTCCAAAGCCCCAGATCTGAGCACCGTAGGTTTGAATAGCTCTACAAACCGCCTGAAATAGTTTCCATTTGGTTTTTAAGTTGACATTTCTTTTTGCTAGAAAGCATTGCCACGTCGAGTTTATGCTGTTCTTGGTTGCAGTGTTTCTCTTTTCTACGTGCTTTGAAAACGACATCTTTGGTGAAAGTAAAACTCCTAAGTAAGTATAGTTGGAGACAATTCGAATTCTTTCTCCATTTAATGTCCAATTTTCATGACTAGATAACCTTCCACCATTTCTGAACACCATTATCTCGGATTTAGATAGATTTACTTCTAGGCTCCATTTAATGCAGTAACATTCCAGTTGCGTTATCATCTGCTGCAAGACCGTGACATCATCCGCCAGAATAACCATATCGTCTGCATAAAGCAGCAATCTTATGTTGAACAAGTCAATAAAGAGTCCTCCTCCTAAAGATTCATGCAAATCGTTTATATACAGTGCGAAAAGCAACGGTGATAGCAAGCATCCCTGTTTGACTCCAAAAAGTGTCTCAAAATATTCGGAGAGCTCTTCTCCCGTCCAAACAGCTGATTGTGTGTTGGAGTATATGGCTTCTATCAAGTTTACAAATTTTGTCGAAACTCCTATTGTGTGTAGTTTGTAGATAAGCAATTTTCTTGAGATTTTATCAAATGCAGCTTTCAGATCGACAAAAAATGCATACACCTTCTTTTTTTGTGCCAACTTCAGATGAACGATTGATGCCAGATTATAAATGTTATCCACCGTCGAATATTTTTTCCTAAAGCCCGCTTGAAATTCTGTAAGTATATCATTTGCCTCCACCCATGAGTACAGCCTCTCGTTGAGAATTCCCATCATAATCTTGGCCACACAATTCATGAAGGAGATTCCCCTGTAATTACTCGGCTGATTTGTATCCCCTTTTTTAAATATGGGAAAGATAATTGTTTTCACAAAGGCTTCTTCTACTTTGCAGTCGTTCAACATCCTATTAAATCCTGCTGCCAGTTGCTCCAAGAAGTCATCTGTTGCATTTATGAAGAATTCATAGGTAATCCTGTCCTCTCCTGGTGCTTTGTTTAGTTTAACTTTTTTTAGAATACTTATAATTTCATCTACAGTTATAGACATATCCAGATCCCGATCCTGAATTAAATTAGGTGCATAGAAAATCTGATTTGCCGTTTGATTTGGGTTAAGAAGTGAACTATAATATGTTCTAAACTCAGGAGCGGAAATTTGAGGGAAGATTTGATGATCTTGGTTACGTATTTCCTTTGCCAACTTCCACCACTCTTTACTGTCTTTTACACTGCTTATTTTGAGGTCAAGCTGATTGTTGTATGTGGACTTACTCCTTTTGCAAATAGTCTTATATTCTTTTTGAGCTCGTAGATAGTTCTCTTTATCTTCGTGGCTTTCCGTTTTCCGAAAAATATTGAGTAATTTATAACTTTTTTTTCTGGCTGTTTCGCACTCATAATTGTACCATTTATTCTTCGGCTTAAATTTTGAGCTACCGCTCTGATCATTTGTTGAGTTCTTTATTATTTCGGTTAAGTCTTTTAGCTCGATTGGATCCTTCTGAATTATTAGATTTTGCAAATTAAAATTAAGATTATTTTGGTACTCAGTCTTTTTTCGATCATTCCACTGCAATTTAGGCAACAGATTAAACTTGGTTGTGGTGTTGGGTATAGAAATATGCTTTAGGGACAATTTTATGGGCATGTGGTCAGACCATATCTCTTCCTCTACACTAAATCGTTCCACGCACATCAGTAGTTCTTGCGATACAGTACAAATATCATTCACTGAGTTACCCACATTATTCATGAATGTAAAGCTTCCTTCTTCGTCACCTTTGGTTCTTCCATTTAAAATAATTAAGCCATTATCTTCGCAGAATTCCAGAAACTCTTTTCCTCTTGAATTAATAATTTTATCTTTAGACCGTCTTTTTTCTAGCCCTGCTTGAAAAACTAATTTATGCACATCTTCAATGTCTTGCTGCAGTTCACCTAATCTAATGTTTACATCACCGGTCCAATGTCTCACTCTAAGTAGGTCAGCCACGTCCCTCAATCGTGGCAGCAGGGCTCCCTTATCATTTGTAAACACGAGTTGTGAAATATATTCTAAAACTAGGTTTAAGGACGTATCCTTATTGTGCGAAGTATATCTTTCAACAAACATTATTCTTTATTTTCATTTCTGTCCACATTTGATGTTTCACGTATAAAATCCACAAAAAACTTCAGAATCATCGGAATCAAAAAAGTTTTCAGTTAGGATTCCGAATCGGAGAGAGATTCCGGATTGCCAAATAAAAACGACATAAGCTGTATACAAAATTTAACGTATAGGTATGTCAAAATATGGCGTTTAACGTTAAACAATAATTGAACTTCATGATTTTGATGGATATACGTCAAAATCATTCTGAATATCTCAGCATTGCACAGAGATAGAAAAAAAGCCGATAACAGATAATGGAGCACCACTGGAAACATAAGACTGCATACTCAGTTCAAAAAGTGCATATTGTCGTAAACGGCACTTCAATACTAGAACGATGATTAGTAAATTAAATTTTTATTTAAACATAATTTAATAAATGATGAAATGAAATTTTAACAAATGCACAACAAAATAAGAATATTTAATATCCGAAATTTGAATTCTTAATTTAAATATTTATTCACAGTTGTGTATTTTTATTAAATATTTACACTAATAGTTAAATCTATTAATTGACAACCATAATATCCAAATATGAATCAATTGATAATATATATCGCTTATCAAAAAATTTATATTTCATACTCTCTCACTATACGATTTAGTGTGTCTAACGCTCCCTAACGCAGTTCCTTTCCATCCAAAAAAGATTTTTCAAAATCCCAGTCTTCGTCAATTGATGTATTGGCAATGTCATCAATGAAAACAAACATCTTCTTCGAGATTGCTAACTATGATTTACAGGCCTTGTGTTTGCATGTTTTTCTGGACTCAATGTGATATTTTGAGTGGTAATCATTGAGCGTTAAAAAATATATATAAGATTCGTTAAAGACCATTCGAAAATTCGAAGTACATTGGGCGAATACTACACAATGTAACAAATAATTCGGCATACGTGGTAAAAAATTCATTGGAATTTGTAATTAAGGCTAGAAACATCAAACTGGATGAGCATGATGTTTTGGTCTCATACGGTGCTGTGTCTCTGTTTACCAATATCCCCACGCATCTTGCTATCAGCGTAGTAAAAAAACGATGGGAAACAATAAGCCAAAATACAATGATTAGCCAAAAGAAATTTTTGGAAATTTTAGAGTTTTGCTTCAAGGAAAACAACTACCTTCAATACAAAGATAACATCTATAAGCAAATACATGGCATGCCAATGTGCAACCCACTTTCGCCTACAATTGCGGATTTGGTACTGGATTATCTTCTCGGTGAATGTTTTGAAAGTATTGAAAGACCAAAAGCAATTTTCAAATATGTTGATGATATACATATGTGCGGTAATTGATCACCGCAATATTGAAAATTTGCTGTTCGCCCTCAACAATTTCAACCAAAAAATCAAATTCACCGTGGAGAAAGAAAAACATAACGCTATAGCCTTTTTGGATGTCAAAATTTATCGCGAAAAAGACCACCTTACCTTCGACTGGTACCAAAAAGAAACAGCATCTGGTAGATTAGTTAATTTTCGATCCAACCAGGCGAAACATATTTTAATCAACACGGCAACTAACTTGATTAAAAAAGTATGTATGTTAAGTGACCATAAATTTCACTCCAAAAATGAAAGCGTAGTCACCCAAATTCTAACTAACAATGGCTACCCCTATGAGCTTATAAGAAGTTTAATACAACGCTACACAAATAATGTTAACCCTGGAAGTCCATCTATCATGGAAACAGATTGCGTTTATAAAAGCATAGTTTATATTCCAACACTGTCTGCAAATTTCAAACAAGTGGTTGCCGACCGTTGCAAAAATGTGAAATTAGCTTTCACGTCACATTGCACACTTGCAACACTGTACACAAAACTAAAGTCTAAAACGAAAAAAGAAAACAAAACCGACGTTGTGTACAAAATTAACTGCAAAAGCAAAGATGACGAAAATGGCTGTCTTTGCTATATCATCATCATCATCGGCTCGACAACCGGGTTCCGGTCCTGGCCTCCTTCAACAAGTCTCTCCACCTATCCCGGTCTCTAGCCGACGCCATCCAGTTGCGCACCCCAAGGCTTCGGGCGTCCTGGTCTACGCCATCTCTCCAGCGCAAGCATGGTCTACCACGCTGTCGTCTACCATAGAATGTACCACAAAGAACTTTCCGAGCAGGTTCCTCTTCGCTCATGCGAGCTAGGTGCCCTGCCCACCGGAGTCTACCGAGCTTAATTTTTGTCACGATATCTGCTTCAAGGTAGATTGCGTACAGTTCATGATTGTACCGTCTCCGGAATCGTCCTTCCTCACGGGGCCAACAATTCTCCTTAAGACTTTTCTCTCGAACGCAGCTAAGAGGTCGGAGTGCCTTTTGCTAAGCACCCAAGTCTCGGATCCATATGTGAGTACTGGCAGGACCATGGTCCTATACAGCAGCAGTTTTGAAGTTATGGTGAGATTTCTGGATTTGAAGAGCTTTGACAGACTATAGTATAGTAGGCTCTGTTGGATTTGAGAAGCCGCCTGCGTATTTCTTCTTCTATATTGTTATCGGCTGCTACTATTGACCCAAGGTATTTAAAGGATTGCACCACTTCAAATTCGTGCTCCGCAACCTTGATTGTTTGACCAACTGTTCCTCTCGCATTCGACGCCACCATGTACTTTGTTTTACCTTCACTAATGTGCAGCCCCAGATTTAGTGCCGCCTGCTCAATCTGGATGAAGGAATCGTGTACAGCTTGTTCGGTTCTTCCGATGATGTCAATGTCGTCTGCGTAAGCTAGTAACTGGCTGGACCTGTTGACGATGGTCCCTCTTGTTGCCGTGCCAGAGTCACGGATTGCTTTCTTCAACGCCAGGTTGAAGAGGAGGCAGGCCAAACCGTCCCCTTGTCGGAGTCCATTAAAGATGTTGATTGGTCTGGATAGCAATCCGGCTATTTTTACTTGGCTTGTTACGTTGGTCATTGTCAATTTATTTGGGATGCCGAATTCTCTCATGGCTTTGTAAAGTTCTACCCTGGCTATGCTATCATAGGCGGCCTTAAAGTCTATAAACAGATGGTATGTTGGGATGTTAAATTCTAGACATTTTTCCATCGCCTGCCTAAGGGTAAAGATCTGATCAGTTGTTGATTTGCCTGGAATGAAACCACACTGATATTGTCCGATGACGGTTTTAGCGTATGGGGTTATCCGGTCTTGTAGGATAGAGGAGAATATCTTATAGGCGGTACTCAACAACGTGATACCTCTATAATTGCTGCACGTTGTGACATCTCCCTTCTTATGTATGGGGCATATTATGCCTTTTCGCCAGTCTTCTGGCATTTCTTCCTGCTCCCATACGTGCACTATAATATCATGAATTGCTTGACGTAAGGCTGGCCCGCCGTGATGAAATAATTCGGCTGGTATGCCATCGGCTCCCGGGGATTTGTTCTGATTAAGCCGGCCTATAGCCTTCTCAACCTCTTCTATGCTTGGTGGCGGCAACATAGGGTATTCTTCTTGAAGTAGTGGAGCCTCCACTTCTGCAGTGAGCTGACCATTTAGCTATTCATTGAAGTACACTTCCCATCGCTCCAGTATGCTTTCAGGATCGGTGATCAGATTTCCCTCCCCGTCCTTGCAGTATGTGCAGCGTGGTGTGTACTGCGTCATGTTTCGGACGGATTGGTAGGACTTCCGCGCCTGGTGCGGACCTCGCTCTCGACTGTTTTCTATTTCACAGATTAGGTTCTTCTCCCAGGCTGATTTCTTTTGTCTGTGAAGCCGTTTTTCTGTTCTTCTGAGCTCTTTATATTCCTCTTCGCGTGCCCGCGTTCTATGAGATTGTTGCATTGCTCGGTACGCAACATTCTTACGTTCAGTCGCTAGCTTGCATTCATCATCAAACCAGTCGTTCCGATTTTTACGACTGCTGCCTAAGATGGAGTTGGCAGTACTAATGACAGTATTTTTAAGACGTGTCCACTTTTCATTTACGCCCAGCATACTGGCTCCAGGACTTACTCTCCCTAAGTCAGGTGTTTCTAGGGCGAGTCCTAACGCATTACCAAAGGTGTTACTGGTCTTTGCTATATAGCCACAACAAAACAGTTCCTGCGACAGAGACAGCACTGCCGAGCCATTGTGTACAAACCAACCAACAGCCAGATTTTGAGGAAGTAGAAATTCTGGAAACGGAGAGACTTTTTGCCAAAAGGTACACTCTGGAAACTACACATCCTCAAAAACAACAACAATATAAACAAGGCACTCAAAACATTTTTGCAGTCTACTGCTCTCTTGTAACGGCCAAAAAATTTTAAATTTTGGGTTAAAAATAAAACAAGACTGATCTTCGCATTAGAAGTGCGACTTTTTTTCAAATTTTAAAATCAATTAACTTTATTGTTTCAAAAAAGTTTTTAAAGTTTTTTAATGTAAAAGTAGACAAATAATATATTTTATTTTATTCTATATGTAAGTTTTTTTAAAGTTTCAAACATTTTGTTTTTTTTTGTAAGCAAATTTGTTAAACTGTGTTTGTGATTTATTGTTTCAATAAAGGATTCCCTGAAGAAGACAGCAACCCCTGTCGAAACGTCGGGATAAGTGAATAAAATTAAACTAGTTTCATTGCACATCAAGTGACCAAAATAGCCGAATAGGAACCAGATTCTTCAACAAATAAAAATATTTGAAGTTTGGTCAAACATAAATTATTTAATTGATATAGATTTTCTCCATGCAGTTAATTAGAAATTTTATGTCTGAAAACATTGAATTGCAAACCTAAGCATCTGATGCTGATTGTAGAATCAGTTGTAATAGCTTCCGTTATTCTTTTATCAGCTGAAATTCTTCTTAATTTTGGAGTTCCCGCGTTAGGGCGTGTATTTGAAACTGGTCTCGTTTCTCGAAGACTGCGATACGTATTTCCAAATACTCCTTCACTAGGAAGCCGTCGATTAGGAAAATTGTAAAACATTTACCTCAAAGTAAAAAAAATGTGTGGGTAAGAAAAAATGAACCGGCTTAGAAATTAGATGTCTGAAGACCTCATTTACCGTACCGTATTAACAGAGCTGGTAGGTATGTAGGTAGGCAGGTATTTTCTTAAATTTGTCAAAAATGGTGTCAGCATTGGAGATACATACTGTAGAACGATATTGTTCTTAGAATATCACCCCTGTTCTGATTTTCGTTGACGAAAGTAATACTTTCGTTTTCATATCGTTTCGGTTTTGTCTGGAGAATTTGAATTCGTAAATCTAAAAATGTATATAAGTATTTTTAAAAATATATCTTTAAAAACTATTTTTTTGTCTTTTATGAAGTCGAAGACACATGTGTAACAGAAAACCTGTCTGAATGCTGGTACCACAGCAAGGCAAATTCTTACGAAATTAAGAACGTCGTTTTCATATCCGTACGAAAATCAATTTCGGTTACGAATTCAATTCGGAACGAAAATTAGAACAGGGGTGTATATCTCAAAATATCCTTTACGAATTAAGGGACACCCTATATACTACCATTTTTGAATTCGTTGGAACTAACCCGGATGCCGCCGCACGTATTAACATTAAAATTCGAAAAATGGGTGCTGCTTATTGGCAACTTTGACACGTCAAAGTTGTGCAACAGAACTATATTGACCATCAAAAAATTGTCAGTAAATTTTATAGAGGCAACAATCATCGATTGAAAATTCAAAGCGAAAACCTACTAATTGATTTCTAGCGATTTCCAGCTTTTATGAAAAATATAGGGAATATTAAATCATTAAATATAATTTTTTTGATACAAATTTAATCAAAATTCTATAGTGTAATCACTAGATGCATAGCTGGAAGTTACTTATTCACCACCGCATTATTTCATTGTATATTCCTAAAAGGCTTGTTATCTTTCAGGCTACAATGTTACAATATTAGCTTATGGACAGACTGGATCTGGAAAAACTTACACAATGGGAACAACTTTTGATGGAAATCCGAACGAAAACATGGGTGTCATACCAAGAGCCATGGCTGATATATTTAAAACAATGGAAGAGAGATCAAATCAATTTGATTTTAAAGTTACTTGTTCCTTTATGGAGCTATATCAAGAGCAATTGTTTGATTTATTATCATCTGCATCAAGAGAACAATCAATTATTGATATGCGTGAAGATCGGAATGGCATCATAATGCCAGGATTGACAGAGCAAAGTGTAACAAGCGCCAAAGAGACAACCGAATGTTTGATGAGAGGTTCTTCTGGTCGAGCTGTTGCTTCGACAGCTATGAACGAACAATCCAGTCGATCTCATGCTATTTTTACTCTAACAATACAATCAAGTAGCAAAAATGAGGTGTAAGTATGCAAGGTCTTAGAAAAATTACCAATTTATTAATGGATTTTCTGTAATATTTTGCAGGAAAAATGTTATTTCATCGAAGTTCCATTTGGTTGATTTGGCCGGTTCCGAGCGTTCAAAGAAAACTAAAGCAACTGGTGACCGTTTTAAGGAAGGTGTTAAGATTAATCAGGGTCTTTTGGCGCTTGGCAATGTTATATCCGCTCTAGGAAGTATGTACATCTTTTAAACATTTCGATATAAATTTTATTTATATATTTTATTTTAGCAAACCAAGGCTCCGGCTATGTTGGGTATCGTGATTCTAAGTTAACGAGGTTACTTCAAGACTCATTGGGTGGCAACTCAGTTACTCTGATGATTGCTTGTGTTAGTCCCGCTGACTACAATGTGGGGGAAACGCTAAGCACTCTTCGCTATGCAGATCGTGCCCGAAAAATTAAGAACAAACCGATTGTCAATCAAGATCCACATGCTGCTGAAATAAATCATCTTAAAGGAATAATTCAAAAGCTACGCATGGAAATTCTAAATAAAAGTTGTGGTGTCATGAGCAGTTCCATGGAAGGCACCAGTTTCGAAGGAATAAAAAGGGATACAACATCGATACCATATAATGAATTGATGGAAAAGTACCGTCAGCTGCAAGTGCAGTTTCAAAATACTCTCCATGATGTGGCCGATAATGAAATGCGGGCGCATATCGCCGAAGCTGCCTATGATAAACTCAAGATAAAGACTGAAGAAGTGACACAGCAGGTAGTTGAATTGTCCGATCAGCTGAACGAGCACAATTGCCCACCCGAGATAAAAGATCATATCAAAAAACTGGGAAGTATTCGGAAGCTTATTGAAGATCTGGGAATCGAGTTTCAAAAATCACACGATGAAATGGTGGATAATAAGAGAAATCGGTCAATTGTGCCCATGGAAACCGACTCTGAGCAGTGCAATGAACAGAGTGAAGCAATGCAACAGCATACTGAAGCATTTACCACCAAACAAATAGATCTGAATGATCAGCTGCGCCGTATCAATCGTGAATTAACTTTGAAAGAGGAACTCCATCAACGCGTGGCTGTTAATTTGACAAAATTCTACACCCTGGATGAGAATATCGAAGAGAAATACAAAGAATGTGAGGATAAGATCAAAGCTTTGGAAACGGAAAAATCTGATTTAGTTGAAAAATTAAAACATGTCAAGGAAAACGTGTCAGCAAAACTTGCTGAAGAAAGACGTAAACGACTACAAGCTCTTGAACAAGAGATCTCTGACATGAAACGTAAAAATCTTCAACAAGCCAAGTTGCTCAAGGTGCGTGAAAAGGAATCGGAAAAAATTAAAAATCTTCAAAATGATATTCAAGCAATGAAAGAGAGCAAAGTTAAACTTATACGAACTATGCGGGCAGAGAGTGAGAACTTCCGACAATTTAAGTTGAGCAGAGAGAAGGAGGTTATGCAGCTAAAAAACAAAGATCGTAAAATGCAAAACGAAATGGCCCGAAAAGAGTCTTTGCACAACAAACAGAGGAATGTACTGAAGCGAAAATGTGAAGAAGCTTTGGCTATTAATAAGAGGTAAGTCCCATATTCATTCTTGTATCTTTTCAAAGAACCTTCCCAATTGACAGAATTTCATCCTAATTCACCAAGACTTTTGATTGATGTGATATTAACACAATGTACTCGTAAAGTAAGGTTGTTATGCTAGCTTTTTCACTAGGAAGCTTTATCCTTAGTTTTTAATTCATCTGGAGCTTCTAATAAAGCTATTTTCAGATAACTAGGCTTCTTGTATTAGAAATCTATCAGATGGATTCTATTTTTTGATAGAGAAGAAAAGACACAAGACAGAAAATGTGATACGTCATTTCGTCGTCGTCCATTTTACTGCTGCAAAAATCATTTGAATATTTATAAAATTTTAATAGCTAATCTGTTATTTTTATAATTATAGATTAAAAGACGCCTTAGAACGCCAAAAAATTGCACAATCTCAGCGAAACAAAAATAAAGTCAACACTAATGCTGGTAAATTAGAACAGGTAACTTCTCGAGTTGATGAAGAATTGGACATTATTGCTTCCCTGATCGATGCTGAAAACTCCCTTGAACAATTAATGGAAGATCGCAGTATCATTTCAAGTCGCATCAATGCACATTCTGATGCCAATGATCTAAGCAATAAAGAAGAATTGGCTGAATTAGAAGAAGCCCTTCAACTTCGCAATGCACAAATAGCCGATCTGCAACAGAAAGTCTTATCAACAGACATCGATTCAAGAATCAAAAACATTATGGAGACTATTCAAAGTTTGCCAGAGGCTAGATCAGTTTTGAAGCACCTTTTCACTGCTTTAATAGATATCCGAAGAGACTTTTCATCTAAGCTGCAAGAACAAAAAACCGCCCGTGAATTGGCTGAAGAAAAACTTGAACTTAATGAGAAGAAAGTTAAGCAGTTTATGAAAGAACATGAGGAGCAAGTGGTTAAGTCAGAAAGTGTTTACGAAGAAAAAATTGCTGTTCTTCTACGAGAATTGCATAGTGCTTCGCAAATTAATCATGGTCAACCAACTCCTGAACTAGAGGAACGTTTAAAGATTCAAGAAGAAACACTAAATAAATTCGAAGAGCTTCGAGAAGAACTTAACATGTATCGGGAACTTTGCAATGAACTCGAACACAAAATCGCAAATAAACCCAACAAAAACAATCAAAAAACCGTTCAGATAAAGGTAAGATTATATTTTAAATTAAAAAATGATTTTCCTTTGATAAAAATGATTGATTTTAGACAGAAGAAATCGACTTTGAGCAAATGCTGTCATCAGAAGAAGAAGAATCTTTTAATAGTTCGTTAAACGATCCAGATTGGAAGAAAACACCACTCTTCAGACGTTATAGGAGTCGAAATAGCGTAAGTGATATTCTGGCTGATGTCTAATTTTTATTTATTTTGCAATACAAAGATTTCAATTAGACCAAACAAACGAAAAATGCTTAAAACGAATGACTGAAAAAAGTTGAGTCTTTATAAAGATATGATAATTTTTAATCGAAATATTTTTGAACCGTCTTTCGTCAAGACCCAAGTTGGAATTATCAGAAAGCAATTTACTTCTTGATCTAGGAAGGAGGCTGTGGGTTTCCATAGTCTGCTTTGCAGTGTACGCTGCTTCAGGTCATCGCTCTGGCATGGCTTGGTCTTTGAACTGGAAGGTTGGGATATTTTATTCTATACTCCGTATTGTCTACTTACCTTCCTACATCGTTAGAGTCAACAATTTTCAATTTTTGATCATTATAAGCAAATGTTTAGGTAAATCAAAGATTCATAACTACTGCCCACCCTGAACACCAATCGACATTCCACATTTGTTCGTCTGTATGCAATAATATCTTTCGGTCAATTAATTCTTTGAGGTGAGATGAATTCCTTAACTACTCCAAAGTTTTTTCTATCAATAGTGACGTTTGGTCCTAGTCGGTTTGTAGTCATCCTATAATTGATCTTGTCCTTGTTTCGCCATCAAGATTAACAAGTTTTGCATGATCTTCGATTGCCGTGAAGGGCTGTATTACAGGCCGTTGGTGTCGGTATCGTCCGCATATCCCAATAGTTGGACAGACTTGTTGATAATAGCCCTCTCGGCTATGAGGCCCTGTGCATCAACTCCTCCAGAACGAGGTTGAGAAAGTCACTCGATAATCGCCATATAGAGCTCCTGATGATGAATATCATATCATCGCAGCTATGAAGTCAATTCGATTGTCAATTCGAAATCGATGGTCTTTTCCCAGATTTACCATAATGTGAAGATTTAGATTTGGCCTATAGTTCGACCTTCTACAGAAGTTCCAAGTTGTTTTGATGTTTTGATCCTTAGCTTTAAAAAACTAGTGCTACAGTATTATGAGCTGCGGCAAAGTTGTTGTTATTTTTCCTACTTTAGCATTAAAATCTCCGAACATAACTTTGACATTGTCTTCCAGGTCAGTAAGAGTCTTCCACGAGTTAAAAAAACTCCTCCTTAATAGGGTCTTCGGCTTCATCTGTAGTGACATTTGCGTATGTATATTAGATTGATATTTTAGAAAGTGATTTTGATCTAGATCGTTAATTGGCTTAAAGCCAATAACGCAAAATTTTAAACGTTGTTCGTTTAAAGACTAATAAAGTACCCTCATGGGGATTACTTGCCATTTGCTTCCTTGAAAGGATTCTATATATTTGAGCCGCGATTAAGGAGCGCGACCAACCTGTCTAGTGTGAGAATCTGGACGTTTAAAGAATAAAAGCGGCTATAATTAACACAGTCGTTTAGCTTGGAGACTTTGTCTAACTTTATCATAATTTTAAACATGTTAGACAACTCTTCTAACTAATGTGGGTTTTACAACAGAACCTTTGTCAATATGGATAAAGTATACTTTTAAAAGATAAACTAGCTGTTTGCTGCTGTTTAAGTCAGACGAGCTTTTTAACGTTAAAGTATAGTTTATGTCGTTTGTTTAAAGATTAAACACCATGTACCTAAACAAACGAATGCAATCACGATCCTGTTTATCTATCACTTGTGTGTATGTACGATAAGCATGCAAGAGATAAGTAATTATAATCCCGCTTGTATTCGTTTATTGGGTAATAAAATGTGCATACATTTTCTTTATCTTTTTTTCCTTTATGTAAAATTGGTATAAATAGCATAGAATAGTTTTAAGAAATCCAAGTATCAATAAAGATCTTGAACAGGAAACACTTCTTCCTTTCATTTAAAAATCAGTCAAGAATTTCCCCCCACCCGTGGTAAGGAATTCTTTACATCGTTTAAAATTAACAAAAAGTCGGTTCTCTTTTTAAACATAATAGTTAGAGTCGACTCCCATTTTAAAATTGATTTAGAGCAGTTTAATGTTTAAAATTTTGCGCCAATAACTTTGCTTCTTCGAAAATTTCCCCCATGGCAGAAATGCACTACGGGGATATGAAATCCCCATTCGCCACAATATCTGCTTCAGAAAACTGGCTTGTACTGAAAATCCTTACTGATCTCAGCTGGGAATACATAAATTGATCACCAAGTTCGGTAAAGACTATCTAGAGAATTCGTCCGTTACAGTTTTTTCTAAAACGACTTAGTATCAGCGCATTTTCATTCCAGGGTAATTAGTAGATGCGCTTCATCAGAAACGCGTTCTAGGTTTCATAGTAGTAAAGAGCGTAAGCCCCTCTCGTTGGTTCAAAGCTTACCTTATGAAGTTATATGAATTTACTAAGAGTATAAAATAAGAAGAATATACAGATAAGTATATAAATTTAAGAAAAGTGAAGATTGTATTAGGCAGATTTCAAGAAAAACTTACAAACTTTTAGCATTTTAAATCAATTAAGGTCATTATCATGACTTTGATTTAAACCTGAACTTATTTTGTTTAAAACATAATCAAATGCGTTTTTATTCAGACTCAAATAAGAAACAAATCTAAAACAAAAAAAGAATAAGATAAACTGAAAAATAATTAATGATTTTGTTCTTACAAATTATATAAAACTTGAAGTGGGTTGAATATATTTTTTAAACATCTTCTTTGTCTACACATCAATGTTTTCTCTGCTCTCTGATATTCATCCTCATTTTCAAAAAAAAAAAAAAAAAAAAAACACCGATCATACGGAGTTAAACCTACATGGTTATAGTTAAGTGCCATTATTCTTTGCTCATCTTGGTCTAGCCGTAATGATGTTGCCTATCCGCTCCTAGCACACTATGGAAACGCACCAACCGCCACAACATCCATAATGAATAAATGTTTTATCGGTCTTCGCCTTGGACACACTCAATTAACTCACAACAATCTTCTCAACAAGAAAAACCCTCCAACCTTCCATCTCTGCCAATCCAATCAGATTTTATCAGTAAAACATTTTACAACTGAATGCTCAAAAGTAAATCATCTATGTAAATCCTTATTTAATAAGAAACTAACTGACCTTTTGTCAACAATATAAACTGAAAACATTAAAAACGTCTATAAATTCTTAATTACACTCAAACTAGATTCTATTATCCAACATAAATATTTAGATTATTAGGTGTCTGGCTGTCAGAAGCAGGGCTTCCATCGATGTATTTCTTAGTCGCAGGACTTTCAGACTCTGACAACCCATACAGGTGTATATACCCGAAGACTATTAAATCATCGACCTTTATAATTATCCAGCCAAAAGCCCCCGGTAGCTAGTGCTGTTAATTTCCTATATTATAATGTAAATTTATTTTATACTTTAATAAATAATAATAATACTTATATATATGTAGTTAAACATATATCTTAAAATATTTTTTGGTCTTTATTTTAGAAGGATAAAACACTATCTGGAGAATTAGATGATATTTCCGTGAAATCAATGAATGGTACAAAACGTTCTTCAGATGGAACATTTAAGTGCAAATGTAAAAGTGGTTGCTCCACAAAACGATGTGGATGTAAATTAAATAACGCATTCTGCTCATCCAACTGCAAATGCAGCCCCAATTGTTTGAATCAAAAATTAAAGAACTCCACCGATGATGATTCTCCTGATGAGAAGGAAAACATAAAATCTGAAGATATGGAAGACGATTTATCTGAGACAATAACTCTAAGTAAACCGACTGATAGTATTTTACAAACACCCAAGATTGCTCGGTAAGTGATTTATTAATGAATTGTATATGTTTATTTTTTTTCTTTGATTTTCTAATTGTTTCTGTTTTTGTTTCTAGTTTATCTGAACTGACATTTAATGTACCATCGGCGAAAAAGAAATTTTTCAACTAATTTATAACATTTGTGTTTGAAGAAAGTGTGCAAACAAACATAATAAATTGAATAAATTTAGTTTTATATTCACTTTTTTTTTAATATACTAAACAAACAAAAGAGTCTTAAGTCTTAAAATCCAATCAAAAGTAGAGGATCTGTTGTGAATATTTTACGAAGAATTTTGAATGTAGAATAATTATGTTCATAACTTATGCTTATGTATCTTTATTCAGTTGATACAATTATTTTATGTTAGGTTAAGCATTTTAAGAACCAAAAAATCATTCCTTCATATCAAACGGATGTATGGACTCAATATGGCTGTATGAGTTCAATTTCTGAATTTAAAATTCAATAAGTAGTTGATTTTGAATGTTTAATTTGCATTTTTACATTTTTAACAATATTAAAATTATGAGATTTTTCACAGTGGAAGTTTAAACTTAAGTCCAGCTGAACGTGAACTGGAGTTTAAATTTGAAGTTCAACTCATCCGGTTTCACAGTCTAATCTGAACTTCATTTCATTGAACGTAGTTTAAGTAAATTGTTTTCTCTTTCTATCTGAATCAAAGAAGAAACAATCAAGGAAATTTCGCTTTGTTTCACTTGTGACCTGTGACAAGAAAAAAAATTAAAAATTAAAATAAATTCTATTTTCATGAAAGAAATGTTTGAACTGAGGTTTAAACGGCAGAATAGTGTCGTTTAACTTAAAATCCGTCAATGATATCCTGAATATTCGGCAGAGGGATATGGTGCAACATCAATGTTGCTACTAATCGTTGTCCGAAAAGTAGAAACCCACATCAACAGACTCTTCCAAATCTACCAGAAATGGGGCATCCAAATCAAGACTTCTAAATCGGAACTTGTCTGCTTCAGGAGATCTACAACTGGTAGAGGTATTCACACCGCAACAATTTGCAGAAATCTGGGCCCGTATTACAAATTACGAAACGAAAAGCAAAAAAAAAACGATACCCTAGAAAACGATATCCTAGAAAACTATAGCCATGTTCTGGACCGATTATGGTTTACGATAATGGATGCATCAAAATATTGCCAGATAAAATAAAAAAATCTATTTTTTTAAGCGCTTTCAACTTCATTCTTTCAATATTTTTTTAAGCGCTTTCAACTTCATTCTTTCAATAGCCGTGTTTTTTTGGAAAAGTTATCCGTAGAACAGTAGGATTTTATATGAATAACAAATACAACATTCGCTGTAGGATCACTGCCGATAAAAGGAGAACTGAAATCCTGCTGCGGATAGAGATTTGACGTTTATTCGAGTATCGGCAGTGATCCTACTGCGGATGTTGGATTTGTTATTCATATAAAATCCTACGGATAACTTTTCCAAAAAACACGGCTAATATGTCTGTCAAAAATAGTACAACATTTATAAAGTAAGTAAACATTGTAAAGAAATATTATATTCACTTATATCATAACTTCATAACTAATCCGAAATAACAATATTTCAAGATTTAAAAAACTATTTCGATTGAACAAAGAAGCTTTTAAGTATGTTCTGGAAGAAATTGACCCACATCTTCCTAGCTCAAAGTCAATATTATGAATATACCCAACATTTTAAAATTAAGTGTTACTCTTCGCTTCCTGCCAAAAGGGTGCTATCAATGAGGAACTGGGCAAGATTTCGTTGTTGGTATGGCTCAACCAACTGTCTGTGCAACACTGAAAAAAACATTGCCGATTATGGAAAGAATATTTTGCGCGAAATATATTTCATTTGTAATGACTGAGGAGGTGAAGTGTTGATGTTGGATGTGTTGATGGAACACATATAAAAATAATAAGACCTTCCGTCAATGAGCATCTATATTTTAATCGAAAGGGTGATCAAAGCATTAACGCAATGATTGTAATTTCCCAACCGGACTTACAAAGACATTTTTCCTTAAGTTCCATTATGTTTACCTCCCGTCTATAGTCTGTGACTATAAAATGGCAATAAGAGCAATTGACGCGAGGTATGGAGGTGCATCTCATGATTCTTTCGTCTTCAGTTTGAGTGACTACCGTCGACATCTTCTTGAAAACTTGAACAATGGTGATAAGCGAAGTTGGTTATTGGGTGAGTACAAACTTTATTTTAGAAAGATTTTTATTTTAATTGCTTGCAATGGTTTTAACTACTTTCTATAGGAGATTCAGGATACACACTTGTTTTAAAATCAAGATTTAGATGCATCCTTGGAGCAAGGCAGCTGCATTACTCACCAGAACGCGCAATCCAAATAACAAATATTTGTGCTGCTCTTCATAACATTTGTTTAAAAATCAATGCCCCAGAAGATTTAATTACGGAAAATTTCGAGGTGATATTTTCAAAACAGGTTTAGGCTGTATCTGAACAGACAACAGTAAAAGTCGAATGTTATCAAATTTCATCAAAATTTTGAATTCGTTTTTTTTGGGAATTCAAAACTTGTCATAATGAACTCATGTACATTATGTACGTATGTACCTATATGTACATTTACACATGAACGTAATATATCTCATGTTAAAATCATATTTTTTGTAAATCAATTATGCTTACTTTTTCGAGAAGTGCTGTGTCGTTTTTAATAACAGCCAAGATAAAATCCCATCTTCGGTTGAAAAATATCTTTAGGAACCCATCTCGGAACAAATTTCTTGTTTCCACTTATTTTTATTTTCGTTTCAGTATTATTAATATTAAAAAAAAAATTTACTATGTATGTATATTATTTCAATATTTAATTACATCAGCTCAGTAACAATAACAATCATTAAAAAAAACCTAACATTTCATTAAACCAGAGGACATTGGTATGAGGTTCCGTCTTTACAGCAATATTCCTTTCCAGCCGCCAAGTTGGTATTGACCCAAGAGTCTTTGCAGTTCTTAATAAAGAGGAATGCCCGTTCCTTATGGATGTCACGACCCAGTGTTGCACACAATACAGTAGCAGAGTTAGGAAGATGCCCAACGATCTTTTCAAGATATACAATATTTAGTATCAAAAACAAAATTAAACAAACGTAAAAAAAACTCACAGATTCTAAACACTTAGTCTGACACTGCTTTTGTCCAATAACATTACAAGGGAACACTTTATTGACTTCTTGAATCATAGCTGGATCTCCTTTAGGTTGTTCATCGGACCCCTTAACAAACTGACTTGTGAGGAATACTCCACATGTGCATGGAGTTGTTGTATTAGCGGGCTTGACCTCGGTGGGCAAAGCATTCGATTTATTCGTAGTGGTTTCAGTTTTTTCTTTTGGCTTTTTTACTGTTGAACATTCAGCAAGAGCAAGGCATGTAGCCAAAATGAATAATCCCTTCAAGAAAACTAAAAATATAAATAAATAGCATATTAAACAAAAATTGTCCGTGTTTTGTTACACCCTCACCCATGTTGAATTATTACTGCAACTGAACAACTATGCCATTAACAAATGTTGTTTGCGCTTTTAAACAATTTATTCTTTCACAGTTTCCGATGGAATTGACATCACTTTTTGCTGAGTAGCGAGGTAGACATAAACAAACTGATATTCGCTGCTTATGCGTTTTGCTGGCCACCTTGACATGGTGCTTGGGTTTCTATGTGAAATATTAAGGTAAAATATAGAGTCAAAACGATCATTGAAATGCAAAGTAAAGTTAAATTATTTCTTAGCGTTCTGAATGAAAACATAGGTCAGCGACTGAGTTTCAACAGATGTTTATGCCAAGAATAACATTGAAATACAAACTGAACATTTTTTTTTGGAAGCACAGATAGGTAATTACTTTTTATTAAATCATTTTGTCTGCTTTTTGTATTGTATTTGTTTTAAAGGTAATTTACACAAAAAAGTTCACATGCCATTTTGAAGCAATTATTACTATAGACTTGCATACTAAATGTAAAAAAATTCTATGACCCGGAAACGGTTCTATGTATGCCATAAGGGTTTTCCAAAAAATGTTTTCTACAAAAAGATAGACCGTTGTATTAATTTGGAAATACGTATGGTCAGAGAAAAGTAACGATTGTAACGTTTATTTTATCACTGTATCCGATTCCAGTAGAAAATACTGACGCTTACCACAGCAAGTAAAATGTATGACTTATCGTTTGGAGCAGCAAACAATTTTGTAAATTTCGAACAAATGATAAATAATTTTGGGACATATTTGAAAAGCAATCATCATTAAACAATATCGACTTCATCAAACAGCATCTACGTACAAAATATTGTTCTAGTTTTAGTTATATTTGAGACTAAATTCTGGAGTGTCTAATGGGAACTCGCATAATATTAGGATTCTCTTTTATTCTTTTACTTGCCATATTATGTATGTTTTAAAGGACATGTTTTTTATGGATAAGTACCGGTCTGGCAGATCGTCCATAGACCAAATATTCAGATTAAGACAAATCCTCGAAAAGCCGAGACTCACCATCTATTTATCGACTTCAAAGTCGAATCAACATCGGGCTCTCTATATGGCGATGGCCGAACTCAAGAGCCTCAGAAAACTCATGCAACTGCGCCGTGAGATATTGGAAAATAAGCTGTGCAATGTGCAACTAGGACTACTCTGAACTTTTTCAGCGCCAATAGAACACTTCAAGATAAGAAGCAACCTGTACCACTAAAACAATCGGAAAACCCATTATCGGTGAGTGTTAATAACGTTTCATAATTTCATTTCAAAATATATTTTTTCCAATATTTTTATATGAAATATTATTTTAAATTCAAAGGAGCTCTAGCCATCAATAAGAAAGTCAAAAATCAAAAAGACGGTTCTATGACAGATACCGTTAATAACATTTTTTCCTAAATTTTTGTTTGACCAAAATGTAGTCCATGCCCATAATACATGTGAGATCGCCGGGACGAAACGCCAATTTTTGTGGACTATAGGCCAAAAACCTTTTTGAATCATGTCCATAATAGCACACCTATTTTTTTTAATCAAAATCGTTAGAGTCGTTTTTGAGATAAATAAGATTTTGGGACCGTTGGTTTTGGAGCTAAAATATATTTTTTTAATTTTTCCTCTAGGGAATCACCGAAGAAAAAAAATTATTATTTTTTTTTATATCCAAGAACTATTTTTTCGAGAATTTCTTCAAATCTAAGGGAGCTCCTGCATAAAATTTTTGGTTAAAATTGTTAGAGCCGTTAATGAGATAGTCGAAAACCAAAAAAAAAAAACGGTTCTACTTATGACAGTTACCGTTAATAACATTTTTTTCTAAAGCGCGGAACTGATTGAAACAGCAACACCACCGTCAATAGCAACAGCGGCCGCCATTAATTTAGAGCAAATGGCGTAAAATTTTAATTGAATTAGTACGATGCTAAAGCTGTTTTGTATGATAAGTTAAAACAACGAATTTGCAAATTTTAATCGAATATAGCATCATACTTTCTCTACCCTTTTATTAAAGTTAAAATCATCGAATACCTACTTTATTTTTTTAGTATCGTGCTAGCTTCATATGACCCTTTGACATTTGCAAACATCAAAAAAGGTTCATGTACTTACTTTCTTACACGAAATGTCATTGTTTTAGGTGTGTTCAGAAGCAATTTATGAAGAAAATTGGCTTAGTACGATACTAATTAGAAAATGTTTAAAATTAAGAATGAGTTAGTAAACTACTATAAAGTTAGCAAATTGTTAAGTAGTATCATACTAATACCTTAATAATAAGCTGTTTAAAATTTTGCGCCAATGTATTTCATTTGTTCAACACACATAAGCACAGCAATAGCAACGCCAACAGCGTCGTTAGGCCAAAGTCTGTTGGTGGTGCTGTTGCTGGTGCAGTGTTGTCAACTTTTCCACTGCAATATTCAGTGGCACCACAATGAAAAACTTTTTTTCGATATGAAATGACAAACATATGAAATGACGTTGCTGGTGGCAATGTGTTTTAGAAATGTTTGCTGGTCATCAGCGTGCTGTTTGCTGTTGACGATGCTGGTGCTATTGCTGGTTTAATCTGTTTCGTGCATAACACACATACTATCAAACGCCGCCATTTAAAAATAAATGATCCCTTCCTTTCTTTATCTTCCTTTTGACAAGCAAGAAAGAGAAGTTCACTCCCAAATGAAATCGGCGTTTCCATCGGTAAAATTTTTCATTTAGATCTGTCAAAATACAATTTTGGCAATTTTTGTATTCCATTGATTTAAGCTGCATTGATTTTGTATTTTATATTTTATTCTAAATAAAAAACAGATCATTTAAATATTTGTATTAACCTATTCATTTTGTAGGGGAGATTGGGGCACATTTGTACACGGGGCACATTTGAAGAATGCTTATAAAATTTTACTTTATTACTCTTTTTTAAAAGTAATTTAAAATTTTAACCTGTCAATACCATCTCCATAAACGTCATTGACTTTCCTTGAATATCTCAGTTATCTCTCGGACTTAGAGGTGAAGGGTATTTTTGCTTCTGGAAGTGTTTTGTTTTCGTTTTTTAGTTGTAATAGTTTAAACAAAAATTACTGCGCGATTTTAAAACAGGAACACATTTTTTCGGAGGAATATAAATTTAAAACCTAATTGCGGTAAGTTTCTTACTGGCTATATTTCAGTTAAATATTTATAATAAATTTTATGTCACTGGAACAGTTGGAGCAGATTTGAACAAAAGTGTTGGGGCACTTTTGAACATGTTCAAAACTGCCATGATTAGTTTTTTTTAAACATATTTAAGACATTTAAAAAAATTTAATTTAATCAGCTTCAAGCAATTAATCAAGCAATTTTTTATCTGTTCTATAGGGCAAGTACTGGTTTCAGGTAAAAAATGTTTTTGTCATATCGACCATCAGTCTCTGCGTCTATACGTTCTCTGTCTCATTTTTGAGCTATTGAATACTCAAAATAAGGCCTAGTTAAAGCTTTCTAGGTCGAAAAAATCTTGAAATTTGTATAGCATTAACAATAATGTTCTAGTTTAAGCCATTTTTATTCACTCAAATTGAAGCTTAGGCTTGGAAAACAAGTTAAAACTAAATGAACTTAGCGTTGGCTATTTTAAAATAGCTATTACTAGAAAACATCTTTAACTAGCTAGCTTAAGCTTATTCTTATTCAATAAAAAGCCAGTTTTTACTTAAAAATCCAAGTTTTAGATTTAGTTTTTTTTTCTTATTAATCTTTGTGGATTTTTGTTTGTTTTTTTCTATACAAATACATGAATGTGATATAACAAAAGTATTAATTTTGTGTTTTATTGATAAGTTCTTATTAAAAAATGAATATACAAATAAAATTTAAAAGTTCTATTATTCAGTAAAAAAAAATTATATCACTGTTCAAAAGTGCCCCTTCCAAGTTCAAAACTGCCCCCCTGGGCCCGTATTACGAATTGCGATTATCGTTTAAAACCCCTCGTTATCGTTAAGTTGCGATTACGGTTTACGATACTCGTTTTTTTAAAACGATAATCGTTTTCTCTTACGACTGCTTTTTGCACTCGTATTTCATTGTTTTGACACAAGTACTATTTTTGACAGAAATATTGAAAGAATGAAGTTTGATGCGTTTAAAAAAATTGATTTTTTTTATTTTATCAGGCAATATTTTGATGCATCCATTATCGTAAACTATAATCGGTCCATGTGTTGACTATCGTTTTCCAGGGTATCGTTTTTTTGCCTTTCGTTTCGTAATCTGTAATACGGGCCCTGTATTGATTGGAGATAAAAATTCAATATAAATATTTAGTTAAATGGACCAAATATATTTCTAAATTGAACGTCAATACCACTGTTCCATGTGAGTAAAATATCAGGCCAATTGCTCGAATATTTCAGGTTTTATCAGTCTGGAAAGCAAAAAGTGTTCAAATGTGCCCCACTCTCCCTATATTAAAAAATTAAAAACAAAAATATTACAAAACAATAATCTTAGCTGCTATATCCAATTGTTGTTACCTACATCTCATGATATTTCAATGACACTTTTAAAATTATTGAGCCAAAAATTGGCATTTAGTTTATGAGGGTGTTTAAAAGATCGTTTAATTTAAGTTTAGAAGCCTGTTAAATGTTTAGAAGTCCTTCGTGAAATCGGGCATAAAGGGGGCTTTACATATTTACCCCTCCATGTACTAATACCAAAACAAAGTTCAACTGTCAGCTTGCAAATGTGGTTTTATGGTTTTAGGTTAGTTTGATTTATTTTCACTGTGAGCATTTTGTCAAAAACATGAAGTAAAATATTTCTATAAAAAAATGAAGCAGTTTTAAATGATTTGGTAAATTTCTCAAGCTCATATTTTTCTTTTAAAAGCAACTTTTATTTTTAAGGAATTACACAGAGAGAAATTACACGAATATAATGTAAAAAATAAATTAGTTTGAAGTCGTATTCCATTCGCTGCGAAAAAAAATCAACTTTTGGATTTAAATTTTAATTCACCAATGGAAACCCGCATAAAAATTAATTTTTGCAAAATCAGAATTTTCCAGAGATTTTACCACTCAATGTATTAATTTTCAGATATCACTTTGCAAATGTGGATTTTGGTTTGCTTTATTTATTTCAATTGTTTCCAAAACCTCAAAGAATTTATCTTTAACAGTTTAAAACTAATATCTAATTGCATCAAGCTCATATTTCTTTACTGAAAAGGTTGAAATCAGAAGTTATCTTATCACTGGCATACTCCATAATTTAGTTTTTACAAAATATTACATTTGATAACGCCAGGGCCGTTTTCGAGACAAAAAATAAACAATTATGCGTCAGGTACCGTTATTCGATTTGGCATTTCTTGTTAATCCGATTCCTTCTTCAACGGTTCTTTTTGAAGGATTTTGCACTTTTGGTAGTGAGGTTTACATTGGCAAAGTGAATCGATTTACTTCAGACTCGACTATGTTAAAAAGCCGTTTTTGGCAATTCTTGCATTCCATTGAGCAACAAAATTGATTATTTTTTTTTTATTTAAAACCAACTCTGCAAATCTGAATTTTCAACAGAGTAGCAATACCAAACTACTAATTGTCAAGCATCAGTTTGTAAATAAAAGAATTAATGAAAAAGTTGTCAATTATCGAGTTTTCAAAATTGAAGAAGTACATTTAATAGCAGACTTTAGCTGGTCATATTTTTATACAAAAATTGCGAAGCTGTCGGTGATCTCAGAAAACTTAAACTGGCGGATAGTATTACAAAAAAATTCTTTTTATTTTCATTTATAACATTTACCTAGCATGATTTTATCTTTATTGATAACTGGAAAAAAAAACTACGAAAAAAGTGTCAGAAAGTTTTTGAAATGAAACAATGCTTGTTTGTCTCCAAAGTCTAAAACAAACAAACCTTACAAATTGTCAAGCACAGCACTTGGTCTACAACTTGGTCTATCACTCCACTATCAGTTGTCAAACTTCATTTGTGAATAAGATGTCAAAGAGATTCGATATAAAAGGCTATGAAGCTTTCAAGAGCTCTGTAGAAAAAGTTGCCGGTGAAAATGAAATAAATGTATATTTTAGCGGCAGTAAAAATGATAAAGGTGCTTCCTGGTGTCCGGATTGCGTATCAGGTAATTTAAATTCTCCATACCATAAATTTGCCCTAGACAATTTGAAATTCATTTAATTTTTAGCTGAGCCTCACGTAATGGCTGCAGTGGACAAATTTGCCAAAAAGGAGTCTGTTTTCATGTACGTCGATGTTGGCGATAGACCCTTGTAAGTATTGAAGTTCATAAACTTGGATTTTATCTCCATTTCATATTATATTTTGTTTTTAGTTGGAAAGACTTGAAAAATCCATTCAGAACAGATAAAGATATACACATCCAAGTCATTCCAACACTTATCCGGTGGAAGGCCCACCAACGTTTGGAAGGAGACCAATGTGAGAACAGCGATCTTTTGGAAATGTTTTTTACTGAAACCGATGATTAAACGAACTTTTACCTGTTAAAATGGATAACTTAAATCTATTGATAATCTTGGCACGTGTTTAATTTAGTTTCAGCAATAACATTTGTTTTATTTCTAGATAAAAATATTTATTGGCCGCGCCAACTTAAATGGCATTGAGAGATAATGTCATTATTATTTTGTCGTCAGTTTTTAATAATAACGTTGCATTTTCATGTACAGATTATTGGTTTATCTTTGATTATGTCAGGCAGGCATTTAATTATAACCGAGTAATGTTTTTTTTTCTAATTGGAACTTGTGTATGGAGCCATTCAACTTTATCACGAAATTGCTTCGTTAAATTGCCATACAAAAATACTCAAGCAAATGCATCATTTATATTTCTAATTCATTTTTAAGAAGTGAACAAAATTTGGGTATATGCAGTGTACATTCCGTTCAAGCAAAATATAGAGAAATTTGAATTTTAGATAAAAGGTTTTATTGGTATACTATGCCCAGTTCCCTGCCTATGATTCCGGCAAAGTGTGTCACCCTATTAAATTTAATGAGTATATAATAATTTTCATAGGAAATAATGTTTGTACATATTTCAGGTTGAGTAAAATAACGTCTTTCAAAAGTGATACTTTTCATGAGAAATTTTATGAAAAACAAGTTCAGTGTAAAAACGGAACTTTGATCGACAGATATGGGGTGGCGAGCCGTCTTGAGATAAAGATGTAGATATGTATGTACGTATGCATGTATATGAAGATTTTTATAATACGATGTAAAATGAACTGAATTTATCAAAAATTGCGTATTGACAAGGAACCCAATTTTTGTGTGGACTAAAGGCCAAAATAAAGCTATTTTGAATCAATAATTCAACAAGTCCAATAACAGTGCTAAGTCTTCTACTCGGCTGATTTAAGTATATTATAAAAACCTTCAGATGGAAACAATGCCAGGCCACGGGCAAAATGTTTAAGCGTTAAAGATTAGAATTTTAATCTTGGTTGGATATGTACGAATATTATCTGATTTTTTTTATCGTTTTCATTTAAAGGCCATGTTTTTTTATTTGTGAATAACTCCTATTGAGGTTGTTATTTTACTAAAATGACAGATCTGTAGGATCGTCAGTTGGTGTTTCAGTAATTGACGTTAAGTCTTAGTCCTTTAATCAGTATTAGTCGTTTTTTATTGGGAAATGTATAAGCAGCGCAGTAAAATTTTACACATTAAACAACAACAAAGGAATAGTGCGTATAAACTAGGCAGTAATAAGAGTGCACATAATAGTGCTGATAAAGTTTTGGAGCATCTGGATTACAATGACACTCAAATTGGTTGCAAAAGTTTTATTTTTCGTGAGGTTGACAGATTTTGATTATTCTAGAATGTGTTCGGTGATATTTGTTCATTTTATGGTAAATTTTCACAAGAGCAAAATTATGTGGTTTGAAATATTAATTTACGGTCAACGGCCGTGGCTTTGATGAAAGCATCGCTTCCCATCGATCAGCGAAATCAAGCATCATTGCGCGCGGTTAGTACTTGGATGTGGGACCGTTCAAATACCAACCGTGTGCTGTTGACATGTGTTTCTTCTGTTGTTCTTTCTTTGTGTGTCTCTCTCTGTCGTATTGTCTAAAGCCGATGGCCTCAGTTGCCAGTGCTTTTCTGTGTCTCTACTTCGTAGATTTATCTACGGTGTAGTGTAAAATGTAATGTAATGTAATATTAATTTACGATTGGAAGGTAAACGTTAATAGTCAATGGTCAGAATTTTGCCTCTTAATGCGTGTGCATGTTCCCTATCTGTCACGTGAGAGTATGAAAATCATCGAAGGATGGCTGCGATGCCAAACGATTAAAAAGGACATGAAATGATTTTTTTCTGAGACCGAGCCCTTAATTTGACTTTGTGTACATACATGCCATTGAGATTTGATTTTATTAATAATTTTGCCACTTGTTTGACAACAAATTTTTCAGTGATGTTAATTCAGCATAAACCACATCAAAACGTATACTTTTCCAACGCATCCCTTAGCTTATTCAAAAGTGGGTTGTTTATTCGTAGGTATATATTTCATTTTTGGTTTTCGTTTCCATTTACTTTGTTCACTTAATGAGTCTGAAATATCTACTAAATTGAGATGATTTGTTAAAAGAAACTCAGAAATTAAGTATAGCCCTTTTCTGTTTTGGATCTTTATTCATTTCAATTTGTATTATTTTTGTAAGAAATTACATATTTATTTTACTTCTGTTCCAAATCAGCTGATTTTGACACGGGTATAAATGCAAAGCATACCAACTTTAAAATTTAAAGTAAAAGTGTATATGCAGTCAAAAAAGCATTTTATTCGACTTCCATTGCTGCACTATGTATACATTACCAATAAAATACGCCTATTATTTATATCACAACTATTTTTCTGTCAAAAGCCAAGTATTGTCGCATCGGTCAGCCGAGAAACAACTTACAAAGTTACCACTTTTTATTTATGTTTAAATATTATGGAAGTAAGTTTAATTAATTAAATAAATAATTAATTAAATAAAACCTTTTTAACTTCACTTGAGTCGATACATGCTTATTCACATTTTACATTAAACAAAATAATAAAAATTAAAACAAACACGACACTGACCTTGAATGGAATGCATTTCGAAGCAGTTGCGTTTCATCTTTGGCAATCACGAGTCACGACTAAACCATCTTATCGGCATCAAAAATTAAAAATTGCTTTCTTTTCTGCTGGATCAAGGGTCAAGATGTTGTGTTGTTGTGACACACAATATTGCCGTTGTCTAAGTTTAGTGCATATGGGTCTTTTTGTATGAAAAACGATTCATACGCATCTAATCTTCTGTGATCATTTACTTGTTTAAGAAGAGTTAAGTTGTCAATGTTTATATTTTCATGTCCACTATTTAACACCTGAGATGCAATTATTGCAGATTTTTCGGCTGATTGAGGCGAATGTACGCCATATACATATGTTCCTTAAACCGAGTATTAATACTACGTTTCGTTTGTCCATAGTATTTTTGTCTATTATCACCGCATTCGATTTCGTTCGACTTGCTCAAAATTTGTATCTCGTCTTTTGCAGATTTCAATAAATTTACCATTTTTTTTTTTATAATCTACCCGCGCTCAAGGGATTATGATTACCTCATTAAACACGGTGCTACTCTTTTATTTTGAAATTGTTCACTTTTCGCGAGTGTTTATAAACAAGTCTATCCACTATTCGTTCACTAAAACCGTTTATGCGAGCTGTTCCTTTTATGTATTCGTACTCTTTTTCTGAAACTTTGTATCTATAAGGGTTACCGACATAATCATTGAATGATACGCGGCCTTTGAGATTTTCCACTACGATGGATTTTGTGATAGTTTTTTCGGACTCAGAATTAGATAGGTTAATCCGTTTTTCTCTTTTCTTTCCTTTTTTTTATTTCTAAACAGGTTAGGAACATACGAGTAATTAACAATATCCATAATTTCTAAAACAAAACTAAACAATTACGGAACTCTAGAAAGTAGCTGAACAATAATAAATTAAACCGCAATTATGTAGAATGTACATACGATTTACGAGTGTAAACAATTGCTTTAAGCTTTGTATTGCGTTTATCAAGGGTTGCTTTTACCGAGGGCGTACTGTATATGAATTTTGTAGCAGAAAACTGGAGAAATAAATAGCGATTATAAGAGGACCACGGTTGAATAATTGGAATTTTTCGTTGCTTTTTTAAGTGACCACAGCTTCTGGTCAACAAAAACAAATAACCTTTCACACAATATATCGAATGATGAATCGAAATACCAAAACTCAAGAAATTGTGAGTTATGATCTGTTCTGAAGAGATCACAATTTTGATTTTTTTTTGTGACTCATAAATTTTGTTTGTGGGTTAGAATTCAAAAGTCACAAAATCAATTTCACCTCTTCTTAAAAATTGTGAGGTATCAGTGATGTTGGGTAGATTCGGGCTACTAAATTTAATTTAGATTGATTCTATTCATTTTCATAGAGTTGCGACATCACAGGAGATTTCATTCAAAACTCCCATAAAAGATTCTTCATATCAAAACAAAAATATTATTAAAGACCAGTGGTAAACATTATGGTAATGATTTTCCTTACTCATATTATTTTGTTGTGGACATTCTAATTCTTGCAATATTCTTTGCATTTTAATCTAATGTTATTTAATCTTATCTAATCTAATTTAATCTTAAACTACAATAGCAAGTACGAGCGATCCAATCACCTCAGGGTGTAGTGTGTGAGTATTATATGTTTTCCTTTTTTACTTGCGATATACATACATATATAGGTACTATGGGGCAAGTTCTGCATTTGGAAAAAAAAATCGAACTCGAGATTTTGATCAAAGTTAACATTACGATGATAGCGAAGACGAATAAAGTGGGTCCGACAATTCCGTCTGTACCTCGATCTAAAGCCTAAACCACTGGACCTATTTTCTTCTTAAGGGTCTTCGGTGATTCACTAGAGGGGAAATTGAAATTTTATTTTAGCTCCAGTACTAACGGTACCCCCATACACCCGTAATGCATAATCTTATTTATCTCGAAAACGGCTCCAACGATTTTGATAAGAAATATTAGGTGTGATACTATGGACATGGACTACATTTTGGTAAAAAAAAAATTTTGGGGAAAAATGTTATTAACGGTACCTATCATAGAACCGTTTTTTTTTATTTTCGGCTTTCTCATCAACAGGTCTAACGATTTTAACCAAAAATTTTCAGCAGGAGCCCCCTTAAGTTTAAAATAATATGGCATATAAAAAAATTTGAAAAAATATTTTTTGGGTTTTTTGAGAAAAAAAAATCCTAGTTTTTTTTTGAAAAATCAATAGCGCAAAATTTTAATTGAATTAGTACGATGCTAAAGCTGTTTTAGCGGGTTACGAATTTGCAAATTTTAAGCGAATAGAGAATCATACTTTCTCTACCCTTTTACTAAAGTTAAAATCATCGAATATCGTGCTAGCTTCATATGATTCTTTGACATTTGCAAACATCAAAAAAAGTTCGTTTACTTACTTTTTACACGAAATGTCATTGTTTTAGGTGTGTTCAGAAGCAATTTATTAAGAAAATTCTTTTAGTACGATACTAATTAGAAAATGTTTAAAATTAAGAATGAGTTAGTAAACTACTTTAAAGTTAAAGTTTTGTTATCTACGGATCTATGTGGATCCGGATCTGGATTAATTTTTAACATGTATTACAAAAACAATTTGGGACACCAGGTGCGTTTTATTATTCACAAATCTATCTGGATCCGGATCTGGATTAAGTTTTAACATGTATTACAAAAACAATTTGGGATCCTGGGGCCCTATTTTGTATTACGAAACGAGCGGCAAGTCAACGATACTGAGGAATACGATAGTCACGACAAAGAGCGATTAAGTAAAACGAAAAAGTGGTACAAAAGATGTTGCCAAGCTTAACCGAAAAAAAAACATTTTTTAACATTTTTTTTGAAGCGCAACTAACTTTTCGACTATTAGGAATGTCAAAAATTGACATAAATAAATGAAAAAAAAAATTATAAATCAAGAAAAGATAAAACGAACGTTCAACGATAGGTATATGGCAGTCGTTGGAACTAACGAGTATCGTTAAAATTAAACGATTCTCGTTAAACATTATCGCATTTCAACGATAACGAAGTAATTTCAACGATAATCGTTTTACAAAATAGGGCCCCTGTTTTCTATCGGGATCTATTTCAAAGATTCAAAAATTAGTTATTACACTGGCGAGTAGATGGATTTTTGTGGTAAGGTAGTGTAGTGACAAGACATAATTTAAAATTTACAAACCCAAGGATAAAAAGAGACGGGCTTATAACACTGCTGTCAGTAAGATTCGTATCGTTTTATTTCCGAGGGATGATCCAGATCCGGATCCAGATAGATTTGTGGATAATAAAACGCACCTACTGTTCTCTATCTAGATCTATTTTTAAGATCCAGAAATTAGTTCTTTTTCTGGCGAGTAGATGGCTTTTTATGGTAAGGTAGTGTAAACTACAGCGTAAAGAAAAAAGACAAGATACATTTGAAAATCAACAATCATAAGCAAGAGGGAGATGCGCTTTATTTTCGTGGGTTAATCTATATGGATCATTGGCGATAATAAAACGCGGCTATTAGGTGCGTTTTATTATCCACAAATCTATCTGGATCGGGATCAGGATCATCCCTTGAAAATAAAACGATACGGATCTTACTGACAGCAGTGTTATAAGCCCGTCTCTTTTTATCCTTGGGTTTGGAAATTTTAAATTATGTCTTGTCTTTTTTCTTTACACTATAGCTTACACTACCTTACCATAAAATCTTTGAAATAGATCCCGATAGAAAACAGGATCCCAAATTGTTTTTGTAATACATGTTAAAACTTAATCCAGTTCCAGATCCGGATCCAGACAGATTTGTGAATAATAAAACGCACATAATAAAACGCGGCTATTATTGCTCTCTATTAAGGTCATTCTTTTTTAGCCTCAAAGAAAGCTCGCTCCAAACCGGACGTGATCTTGCGGTTCCAATCTATTTAAGAAACACTATTAAGCACTGAACTATTATTTTATCTTTACTCTTTTAATAAGATGTCCAAATTGTTAGCTTTGTTTGTGAAAAAAGTGTTTTCAAGAATTTTTTCTTTTAAATTATTTTCTGGTTAATTTAAAATAAAAAAAAATTAATGAAGTTGTCCGCGTTCATCTTTTTGTCCGATCTGTGCATTTTTTTTTACAAACTCTTCGAGCGAGCTCCGATCGGGCTATAATATAAATAAGAAATCCAAGTTGAACGGTCAGAACCAGTGTGGCCAATTCATAATTTGAGTTTATGCTAAATTCGGCTATTTAGCATGATTTTTTGTGTACTAAATATGCTAAAAATCATGCTAAATATTTTTTTTAGCCGGAAACCTGCCAAAAACTTTGCATTTTAAAAATAATTCACTCTGGTTAAAACTAAAATATAAATATCAAATCATTAAAAAAAAAGAAAAATGTTGAGCCCCATTCAAAAGCCTCTTCAAAAATATCACGCATATTTTCTTCTTCTTCCTGGGTAACATAAAATTTTGATGCTCCAACCTGTTCATTGACTTTATTAGGAACAGCGAAATTATCACAACATGTTTCAGATAAATTATCCCTAATAAGAAGAATGCTATTCAGCATATTTTTTTTGCATCCTGTTTCGCCGCTGGTCTTTGACGAGATTAATGAAACTAAAAACTCTTTCAACAGCAGCATTGGTAAGACCATAGGTAAGACCATATATGAAATGACAAAGTTTGAGAGGTCTTTATATGGATTTTCATTAGAAGCGTCAGTAAATTTATTTACTTCACACCAAAATTCCACAGTGTTTTAAACATTTTCCCAAGCATTTAAATGTAAATTATTCCACTGTGTTTCTATTTTAGATATAAGCTTGGAATTAATTTGTCTACTTTTAAAAAAATCTGTTAACGGTGGCTTGTGTATTCTCAAACACTTTTGAACCGAAAAAAAAATTCATTTTCTGTAAAATTCTCAGATTTTCTGGTGTCCTTTTTTGAAGCTCTTTGATAAGCTTCAAAATAAAGTTTTTACAGTTTTTTCTAAATTCATTTTCATCCTCGCATGTTATTAAATCTTGTAACTTGAATTCTTGTAACTTTTCTTCACACTGAAAGCCGAAGTAAGAATTGGGTAATATAGTTTGTCGATAGTTATATCTACTTTTAATTCATCTTCAGAAAACACAGCTATCTTTTTAATTAGAGATAAAATGAGGCGAGATAAATCGTTAAAAGCTTTCCGATAGAAGGTGGTTCGTCAAGGAATATATGTTAGTTTGCTAAATTCGTTAAAACTTAAAAGTGGTTCCGTTCAACAACACCTACAATAAATATTACATTGAAGTCGGCACACACTTTCGTAGGTTTTGTTTGAGCTTTTTATAAATTCGATTTAATTGCATGGTTCGTGTAAATTTTTGCTAAATTTTCATGCTAAGACCAGATTTAATGCTAAAAAATATGCCGGCATGATTTGAAAAAAAAAAATGCTAAAAAACAATTTTTCCTGCTAGATTTAGCAGGAAAAATGCTAAATTGGCCACACTGGTCACAACGCTCCAAGTTAAAAAAAAGTAATATAAGTACATATTTCTTTTTTGACAGCTCAGTGCCCCGCTTGGGGGTACAAAAGAAGAACGCCTATTGTTAAACATCTGGGGAAATAATTTCACTTTTTTTTCCTGTAGGAGACAATCACAGCTTAAAAATCGTCATGTACCGCATGACTTACAGACGCGTTGATTTGATTTTGACAAATCGAAGAAAATTTTGTTACCATCGCAAAAAGGATAGGGCTTAGTGAAAATTGACTTTCAATTAATACTAGAAATGAATGAACAAGGTCATGATTTTAAACATGTATTTTTCAGAGCGATGAGGCTCATTTCCATTTGTCTGGGTAAAAATGCATATATTTGGTGTGGCAACAGCTCGTCGAGAAGCAGGACTTAGTAAAGTGACTTACAGTTACAAATCTTAACCGATTCTGTGTGCGTATGGAATGGAAGAGACCTGCAATCTTCTGCCAGGTCCGAACCGCTGAGATGAGCAGCACTTTTCTTGACAAGAGATAGATTGTCACCCGGTGAAACTCGTGTGAGTTGGTGTCGTCCCATATACGGACATTTTACTTATTAACACAGCCATTCATTAATAGGAGTGTTTTTTCGCAAGTCCATATAGAATTGTAGAAAAAAACGACATCGGGACTAAGCACTTTACATGCAAATACAACAACTACTTAAATCTATACAGAGTTAAAGCCACTTTACACGATATTATAAGTCATATGCTTTCTCATATGACCTGTCAAAAAAAAACATATCAAATCGTTTGAACGCACTCATTAAACTCATATCACTTCTCAACCGAAAAAGCATATGACTTTTTTGACATTAGGACTGTAGCTAATTCCATTTGAGAAGTCATACGAGATTTGTTGTTTTCGTGGAAAACATTGAATGGAGTGTTGACATTTGAATACAAAATATGGTAAAATTCTGAAAAGGTAACTATGTATGCGGTTTTTTTTTTTAAATATTTCAGATCTCATTAACATATATACTGTAAAAATTTTAATTAATACAGCTATCATTGTTGATAAAACCACTGCCATTGCTTTCTTTTTGTTCTCCATCATGGAATAGCGACACAAATTTATTTCAGTTTATATTTTATATTTATTTTGGATTTTGGTACTCTGAAAATCAAAGGGGAAGTCATAGACGTGTAAAGCATAGATAAACCAAAACGGTTTGACTTGACTCGAAATGACAGGTCATTTGATAAATCATACAGAAAATGTGATGACAGGTCATATGACTTCTATTATCGTGTAAAGTGGCTTTTAGCTAAGACCAGATAATTTTCGAGAGTTAATCTAAGACCCGATAAAAATTGTGATGCCAAAATAATATTATCTATATGTTATCGATAATTTGTTCAGAGAAGTCAAAAGTGACGTTTGGATGCTGGTTGATGCTAGTCGTCAATACAGCTGACAAATGCCATAGCGTACACAGTGCTTCCAGCTATTTAGAAAAAAAGCTCCTAAATCCCTATGTCGTTTTTTTTTTTACAGTTCTATATGGACTTGCAAAACAACACGGCTAATAAATGCGCTAAAAGCGATTTTTCGGCCAAAATCGCGGTAGTCTTCGAAACCCCACAAATTCCAGTCAGCGAACGCACGGCGTTGTCTATTGCCATGGTCTTTGAGCTTCTGGGTCAGTTCGATAGGAATCTATAGGAGAGATTCGTAACAAAGTATTCACAATACATCGTATGGAATCGTGAAGCGTTACTTTCATTTTGACATTTCATCGCATATTTTATTCTTTTTTTATCAGAGGGATCTTCGATTTATTAATCGGACCCCTGCGATAATAGACAATTCGTATACATTTCGTAAAAATCGGTCGGAATTTGATACAATCGGAAACCCTAATAAGGCCCATTGTATTCCATTTGTAACCGCAAAGTTTTATTTTTGATTTAATTAAAAATATCAGCAGTTTCAACAAAAAATCCGTTTTTTAATGATTTAAAATCAAACCCCCCGTTTAAAGACATTTTATATCCAACTAGAGATGAAAGTGCGATCAAAGCTCTATTTGATGGGCAGATGATTTAATGAGTTTCATAAATTTCAACCTACATATTGGTACTATCTGAAACTGTGTTCTACGTAGACAAAGATTCCCCTACAAGCTAGTTGCTTAATAGTGCAAGGCCACATTTAGGTAATACGTACAAAATCATTGTTTTAAATTCTTCTTAAGATGAAAAGCCGTCTAATAAAAAAACTTTCCTTACATCTTTAACAAAGTATCTATGTATGTTCTATCTTTTTTGAGTTTGGCTAATGTCGATGCCGCTGACGAAAATCTCCATCACTCTTTTGTTTGTCATTCCCTCTTCAGATGCCAATGAACGAATCTCTTAATTCGGAATCTTTCCATTACATATTGATTCGGTAATCTATTTCCTCTCTCTAACTACGAACGTACACTTATACCGTTATACGCACCCTCTGTCACTGTCAGAGATATAAAAATTGTGCTTTTTCAGCACATTTTACAACTACCACAATATACCACACCTACCCTTAAATCAACTACACAAAATCTCAGAGAGCTTGAATACTCTTCGCAATAATCTCCTCTCTACAATAAATGCGTCCTCTGTTCGCTCCCGTTTACCCGTTTGGTATAAATCGACAATATACCCGCCGATGAAATGTATCTCGAACGTCGGGGGGGCAACATCGTCGCGCGTCGAGCACGTCATTACCGTTATTCGTGTATGCCCCATCATAAAAGATAACTTTGTTATCATTCTTCTCTCCCTATGTTGTGAAAGTTAGTGTAACAATTTGTTGCTATTTTTCTTGTTTTAAATTAATTTGCTATTGTTCTAGTATCAACAATCAACAAAATGTAAAAAAAAGATACATTCAAAATAAAAAAAAAGAATTATTATACACCTTGCCACCGTTTGTCTGCAACGCAGAGACTGAAAATATATTTATCAATTAAAAAATAAATAAATAAAAAAATACTGACAAATATATCTATCTATATACATAATAAAAAAATATATACATATATACTTCATAATACATTTATATATATGTAGTTACAAATTTATAAATAAACATTTGGATGTTTGTTGAGCTTTAGTAATATACAAGTGGTATCTAAGTTATTTGCTACATCGCGAGCTGTTCCGTGTTCAAGAATATTTTTGTTTTTTAAGTTCAGTATTTTCGTCTAAAAACTTGAAAAAAAAGATACCTAATGTTCAAAGAGATTTCAAAACTTTGAAAAATTCACGTTTATAATATTAAAAAATCGTCTTCGTGGACAGTGTACCTACATAAAAATAAAAATACCATATTTCAAAAATGAAATCTTGAAAAAAATGTTGTTTTTTGTTTTTGAAATTCGTTCGGATAGCTACTCATAATATTATTGTTGTTGTTAATAGCTATCACCGCCAGAGGTGTGTTTGTGAATAAAAAACGGTTTGTGCCATACCTACTACCTACTCTCCGATGGTCAATTATAATAAATTAAAATTGTTTATGATTTATAAGTTTTGTTTTTGTTTTAAGTTTTAAATTAAATTTATGTTCGTGTGAAATATTAGAGAAGAAAATCTAATTCATGTTTCATTTTTCCGAGTTGATATAAATTTAATAATAAAAAAAAAATGATTCTACAAAATCGTCTTCATGGTTCGCTGGTTAATGTTCGCCCGAGTTAAAATAGTTTCGCCTGGATTCTACGTTTTTTTGTTTTTGTTTTTACACAACACAAAACAAAAATGAATTAAAAATAATGCTTCCCCTTGAAATTGCAAATTGATTAACTATCTGAGAGGTTTTGTTTGATAAAAAAAAATATAAAAAAAAGAATGGATCGTCGTTGTACTGAGTGAGAGAATTTGATAAAAATCTAATCGTGGGTTATTAGATACGGAAATTGTTGATATTGCGTAAAGTTTGTCTTTTTATTTTTTTTACTTGTGAGATGAATGAGGTTGAAATTTGCTAACGGATATCGTGGAATTTTGAAAAACGGATGCGATACTATTGTTTGCAGTTTGTTGGCGATGTATAACTATTGAAAACTAAGGATATACCTGTAATAATTATTATCAGAGCGGCGGTGGCAGTAGATGCTTATTTTGAGCGAGCAAATGGTAAGAATTGAAATATGGAAATTAATTTATTTTTTTATTTTGAATAGGCTTAGAAGAGAATTGCCAACTTCTCTTGTTTTAATTATTAAGAAAAAAAGAATATTTTTAAATGTGTAAAAATCTATGCCGGCGGAAGGGTAAACCAAGACCTCAGGTCTGACGTAAACGTTCCGTGCAACCCGATACGGTCACATGTTCCGTGTAGCACGTTATCTACTTCATGGAAGATTGCATTTAAGACCCTGAGGTGGAATCGCGTAAGGCGATAGTTGATTGTCACTGTCTTGTTAGTCAATTCTGATCATGAACTTTTCTTTGTTCTGCGTAAAGTGATCGCTAAAAATGTACGGTTACTTGGCAGCACATACTCAAGTTTGGGAAACTTGGTGAAAATTTCGAATTAGCAAACAGGCATGAATGTTATTTCAATGAAGATATGTACATACATATATGAAATACGAAAATTATTGCGGTTTAAGTGGGCTGATAGAATTTAATTTAATTGAAAGCTCAAGTGGTGACCTCAACTCCAAAGGGTACGACAGCATCTAACTGATGAGTTCTTGAGCTTTCAAGATTAATTGTAACATTAACTGTTTCGACTTCAACCGCAGTTCATCTTGCCTGAAACTTCGTCTAAATCATCCTTCCAATTCACTCCAATTCTAGATTCAAGAGCTATATTTAAGTTATAATAGAAGTTGTATATAAAACTTATCAAAGGGCACGGTAGTGCCCAGCCAAGTTCTGGCACTACACCCTTTTTACAGGAACAAACTCAGGCGATTTTTGACCTCTCCCTATCTTCAGTACCAATGAAGTCAGAAACTTGTAACAGCTACAATGTAATAGAGAAATTTTATTATTTAATGATTACTGACTAAAATTTGATTGTCTTACTTGGCAAGTTTTTTTTTTATGCCCAATTCGAAAGGTTTTAAAAACCTGACCAGTGAAGCCATCAAATTTTAGTCAGTAATCATTAAATAATAAAATTTCTCTATTATATTGTAGCTGTTACAATATTAGTCTACTTTAAATATTCGGTATTAAACCTTCATGAAGTAAGAACTTGGCGTACTTTTAGATCTCAGTACTTTTCACGGCTGACTTGTTACACAAAGGTTTTTGTATAGAAGAACTTGGCTCTTTTTTTAACATTTATGTTTTTGGTCTGATAGTACTATCAAGAAGACGAAAGATTGTGGCGACATCTTAAATACTTGCTAGATTTGTCTCTGCTAAATCTAATAATAAAATATTCTCTTTTTTACCACTTGTTTTGTATTTTATCCTACTCTCCACTGTAAAATCTAGCGCTAATTTCAGCGCCACCACCAGGCTAGAGTTCGCATTACAAAATCACGCTCCATGATAATACAATAGGTTATAATATACAAAGCTTGTATTAAGCCTAATTCAATTTCAATTTTATTTTATTGAACATAAATACTACAATTTGGCTTACAACTAATAGGATACTCCATATGTAATTTACATTATTTGTTGGTTCATAGGGTGCCCAACTACTATATATACAGTGACTTAAGTTTAATTATTTTTATACAAAATTAACATGACGAAAACAAAAAACTTTAAAAGGTCGGTTGACTGGTATTCATTCCCGGTTATTAATGGTGATTTTTGTGGGTTGTGGGCAGGGATGGCGTTTAGCCACGGTAGTAGACTGACCCATTGTTAGCGTAGAACGGGGCTACTTCCTCATTGTCCATGATTACGTTGTCATCCAGAGTTTCCATCACACTGAGCTACCTCAGTGGGGATGTCGTTGTTCTGTGGTCATCCTTCTCATAAACTGATTCGGGATTCGGATGAAGTTCCGCACTAGTTTCTTCGTTGAGCGAGCTAGATATTTGTCCAGTGGAATTAAATTCGTTTCTGTGTAGAGATGCTCGTTTCTGTAATGTTTCTGTCGTTTACGGTCGAAGTAGAGTCAAGTGCAGATCTTCAGTATCTTCCTTTCGAATAGTTGAAGTTCCTTCATAGCTGCCTTCGAGATGGAAATGAATAGCTGATCACTTTTCAGCAATAGGTGCAAGCGGCTTAAGGCCTAGCTGGCCTTTTTCAGAACATTTCTTGAGTGCAGGTTAAACCTTAGCACCTCCTTGAAGTGCACTCACAGGTACTTGACGTTTGGCTTTGCCGCTTGGTGGATCCGTCAGGGAGTCTTAGGACCAGATTTCTGCAAATTGTTGCGGTGCGAATGCCTCTACCAGTTGAAGGTCTCCTGAAGCAGACAAGTTCCAATTTGAAAGTGTTGATATGGATGCCCCATTTCTGGCAGAATTGGAAGAGTCTGTTGATGTGAGTTTCTTCTTTTCGGACAGCGATTAGAGGTGACATTGATGTGGCGTAGGTGGCCTAATAAATGGGGGTACTGCCCCATCAAAATTAAATTAAAAAAATTTGTAGTCATTTCTCGTTCTGTTCGCCTTATAGAAAATTTACATTGAAGTTTCTATTACTGTCGAATTATTTTTGTTTAAACTTTGTTATTTTTTAAACTTTTGTTTTCACTAAAGTTTTAATTTTTAGTGAAGCTGTAGCTCACACAACTTATCTTTCCAAAAAGAAAAAAATTAAACTAAACAAACTGTATGAAAGTGACACTTTAATAGCTGTCACCAACAAAACCATAGCAAATAAGTGATAGTGGAATTGATAATCACCTTACGTAGAACAAAATCATTCATTTTGACGATCAACAATCAACTATCGCCTTTACGCGCTTCCACCCCTGTTTATGTTGGAAATATTTCGTGTTTGCATTGAAATCTTTTTTGAGGCGTCTCGAAAAGACTTCGCATATGGTGTCAATGGATTGAAATCTTGATTTAAGTCCTTTTCATTGATAGTTAGAACTAAATTTCGTCATTCTCCCAATTTTTCTTTACCAATTTTTCTTTACTCACGCAATATGTCAAAAACATGAAACAATTATTGTCAAAATTTATTCCAGGTTCATTCAATGTTTTTTTACGTGAATGATGGACGATAGAATTTTCTATTATGCTCAGGAAAAATTCATTTTTAGGAGAATCGGTTGACATTTGCAATGAAATATTTTCTTAACATCAATATTAATTTGTTCCTTATCTGTCAAACCACATTATGCCAAATGTCGAATTAAAATGTATGTACATAATGTAGAACGTTCTTCGTCTTTCAAGCCAAATTTTAATTTTTCCGTTTTGAGAATTTCCATTACAAGATGAGAATGATTTCAATCGGTTTATAAATCTCTTACATAAGGCGTTTTTCTTTTTTAACTCTGAGCAGATCTTGAGCATGTCAAGAACTCTCAGAGCAGAATTTGATCAGAGTTCTCCGATTTATTTATGAAATACACTGGAGCCCTGAACTGTCAATCTTCATTTTTATTTGTTTCTTTGTTTTTCTTTAGATGTCTGTCTCTGGCATTAGCCGAAGTTAGCCGCTCGGTCATTTTATTCTGAGCTCATATAGTGCGCTCCGAGCTGGCTCTGATTAAAAAAAGAAACACATGTGCCTGAGGTTAAAAAGAAACAAATTGCAGTTCCTTGCTATGAGTTTAAAAAAAAGTGAGATAAAGCACAAAATCGTAAAAAAGAGTCGGAGATTTTGTTCAGTGTGAACACGGAAAAAAGACACCAAGAGCCTGATTAAACGATTTAAAATTTCATATTACTCTGAGTTGGTCCGCCATGATCAAAATTCTAATGAGAAGTGATGTTTGACGCTAATGTTTTTCATCCATCAATTATTCATCATACCGTGCTTGTCAAAAAAATGTTTGAGAATGTGAACGTCCCATTACTGCTCCGACCAAATAGTTATAGTATTTCGTTTCAGTTAACATCTCTGTTTGAATATACTTATGTAGGTGGACAAATTTAATGTTTTATCAAATAACATCACTGTTTCTGGTGTGCGTGTTTTCGGGAATAGAGAAATACAAAAGGATCTAAAATTTTTTGTCGGGAACCAGCAAGAAAGATGAGAAGAACTTTTTAGGAGTAGAAATACTCTTGGAGGGGGAGAGTACGATAACTTGGCCGCCAAGATTTTTTCTACGGGTTTTTGTAGAGGGGTCAAAAACAAGCACTTTTTACTACGGGAGGGGGGGGTCTATCTCCCCCCGTTTAGGAGGTAGGGGCACTTTTAGAAAAAATGGTTTAAATTGAATAAAAAAATATTAAAAAACAACGGCAACACTTACAATAAAGTGCTATACTGCGTTTGAAAGCCAGAAGATTGTTCTATAATCCTGCATTTAAATTAAATTACTCATGTCAATGGTTTTTGAGAAATTCCCATTTAAAGTCCAAATTTTGATAAAATAACGTGAACAAAAAAGTTTAGACCGATTGTTTTCAAAATTGTGAAATGAAATTGTAAGTTAGCTTATATGTGTTCCATGTATCTATCAGTTTTTAATCGAACACAAAAAACCGCATGGTTCTATGGCTTCTAGTTTTTGAGAAAATCGAAAATTACCAAACTGCTTTTTTTGATTTTTGGCGGTGACGGTGATTTCATTTTAAGGATTAATGTTAATAAACATAATGAATCTTTGTTAGTTCAGTACCGCAATTCATTTAGCGTTACCCAGAATGCACCATGAGGAGGTAGAATTGCATCTGGGTCAGTTATTTTGTCAGTTAGTCAGGAGTTAGTCAGTCATAGTCAGTCAAAATGTATTAAAAAGGTGTGTAATTCTCGTCAATAAAGCCACCGTCCGTACTATAACTGTCGAGTTAGTTGAGTTACTCTTTTATGGTGGGAAGCCGAGGATGTTTTGGCGGTAAAACACTTTCTAAATTTTCGCTCTGAAGGGTGGGAGGATCGATGTCTTTTAACTGTAAACCCTCACATATATCACCATCGGTATAACAAGGGTAACATTTTTTTACATCTGATAAAAACTCTATTATTTGCGAACCCCAGTCGTCCTTATATTTCCTTTCTAGGCAGTATTTTCGATAGAAAAATAGTGCCATGTATTGGTGAACATGGTCGGAAGTTTGTTTTGGTTTTCAAGATCGTTTATTGTATTTTATATGTATTTAGTGGACATTGGATAAATAGAATAAATTTGAATTTTTTTAAATACAGATTCTGTGAATGCAAAAGAAACTTTGCATGCACCCAACCTCGCACCTACCCCAAATCCTATAGTGTGCTCAAGCAGGGGGGTTGCAGGGGGGCAGCATGCCCCCCCATACATACTTTACTGTTTATATATTGTAATGTTGGAAGCTAGCACTGATTTATTTATGTAAGGAAGCAAAAAATATCAAGCATTTTGTAGAAAAGTAGTTTAAGTTATTTTCGATTTTCTCAAAAACCAGAAGACATAGAACCATGCGGTTTTTTGTGTTCGATTAAGAACTGATAGATACATGAAACGCATGTAAGCTAATTTACAATTTCATTTCACAATTTTGAAAACAATCGGTCTAAACTTTTTTGTTCACGTTATTTTATCAAAATTTCGACTTTAAATGAGAATTTCTCAAAAACCATTGACATGAGTAATTTAATTTAAATGCAGGATTATAGAACAATCTTCTGGCTTTCAAACGCAGTATAGCACGTTATTGTAAGTGTTGCCGTTGTTTTTTAATATTTTTTTTTTTCAATTTAAACAATTTTTTCTAAAAGTGCCCCTACCTCCTAAACGGAGGTTTTCTCAAAAACCAAAAGATATAGAACAATGCGGTTTTTTGTGTTCGATTAAGAACTGATAGATACATGAAACACATATAAGCTAATTTACAATTTCATTTCACAATTTTGAAAACAACCGGTCTAAACTTTTTTTTCACGTTTTTTTATCAAAATTTGGACTTTAAATGTGAATTTCTCAAAAACTATTGATATGTGTAATTTAATTTAAATGCAGCATTATAGAACAATCTTCTGGCTTTCAAACGCAGTATAGCACTTTATTGTAGGTGTTGCCGTTGTTTTTTAATATTTTTTTATTCAATTTAAACCATTTTTTCTAAAAGTGCCCCTACCTCCTAAACGGGGGGAGATAGACCCCCCCCCCCTCCCGTAGTAAAAAGTGCTTGTTTTTGACCCCTCTACAAACATCCGTCATCAAATCTTGGCGGCCAAGTTATCGTACTCGTGCCTCTTGGAGTACTTGTCACTTACTATAAAGAGGCAGTATAGCCCTCAACAACATGCTTTTTTCTTGTGGCTGGTATTCAATTCAGACCTTCGGAATGTCAGTCTAATGCATTAATTCTGCCAAGGGGTACTTCAACGAACGTTTCATTTCTTTATTTAAAACTAGTTCAAATTGATTTCCCCAAACTTTTTGATGCAAATACTTCTATCTTCATCTATTTTGGGTAAATGACACGTAGACTTGAAAAAAATTGCCTTCTCAAACTCTTGAATCAAAAAAGCTTCCACCACTAAGACAACAAGTCGAGGTTTAGATGATGTATACAGTACTGCGGGACTTTTTTGATTTTTCTGTCATGAAAGTGTCAGATTTGATTAGAATCTTGAGTTCGATATACGAGTATCTTACTAATCAATATAATTGGTCTTAGGACCATTACCAACTTTTACCAACTCTTTGTCAGCTAATTTCATTCTTAAATACGAGTAACTTAAAAAGTCTTGAGAAACAAACATAATTTCAATATTTTGTTATCTTATTGAAAATGTTTTGTTCCAAGCACTAGTAATTTTTTAAAGATCACAAAACCTTTAAGTGTGAACATTTTGGTTCATAAAAAAATTCTTTTCATTCCACTTTCTTTAATAAATTAAGAACTATAAGTAATGCAAAATAAATCTCTCGAGTCCATTCATCAATCTATTGACAAATTATTTGTTAAAAGGCATAGCATCATTATTAGTCAATATTTGATTGTTTATTATTTATTTGATATCATGGTTTTGCCCTGTCAAATGAGGTAACCTGATAAGATTGTAAGAAGCAATTCGAATGAACTAGTAGATTGACTATTTACAAGTATGTATGCATTCCAGTTTAATTAGATTAGATAAGGGAGATTATTCCCGCTGTCAGTTTCACCATGGACAGTACAAATTTATTTATTTCAAAAGTCTTCATTTTTCTGAGTGAAGAAGCCACTGATATCTTCAGAAAGTTTCTATATGGAATAGCACCAAAGCTATGGCAATTTAGGTGGATGTGCCGAAATTCGACACTTTCAATATTTTTCGACTTAAACCTTATTAATAGCAATATATTCACAACTTTTGATATGGCAGAATTATAGTTCGTCTTTTGTACTTTATTGATCTATCTTATCGAATAGGTTTATGATTCAACATAGTATGTTTTGGGTGATAAGTTTTATGTCGAAAAGTTGAAACGACTTAAGAAATGTATAAACATACATATCTACATCGTAAAGGGTTTCATTTGTTTGTATTCTAAAACTTTAATAACTCAATGGGATTGTCAACAGTGCGCTTTAAAAGGGCTAAGAGCCCTATCATCGTATCTATTTGGAGAAATCTACGATTGGCAAAAGTTGCGATATGAACATTAATTTTGTAAATCCGAAATAAAAATAGACGCATATCAACGCATCTAGTCGACATGAAACATATTGTCAAATAAATAATGAAAAAAGCGAAAAAATCATGGACGGGTTAGCACTATTTTTAGCAGGCAAAATATATGAGTAAAAAACAACAAGTTATGAAAAAAGATCCTTGCATACGTCAATTAATTATTTTAGAATTCTCAAATGCAGCCTTACGAGTTAATAAAAAGACTCATAGGTTTGGAATGATAATTTTCTATCTATATACAGCTTCCAACAAAATTTATTTGTATTTAAATTTCTTGGTCAACATTCATTTTTGCTCTCCGGTTCATATTCTATTTTGATAAACATCTTCGGAAATAAATGGCTAAACATCGCACTAATTTGAACAGCATTAGAAGCGTTGCTATGATTTTGACATTAATCCATCGTTGCAGCAGTTTTAATTTTAAATGAGTCACAGCACAGAGGCTGAAAAAATAAGTAGGTTTTAAATTTATCCGTATTTATTGTGACCGATTATTTTGTCGAGCTCGATCTCGATGTAGTTGAACTGTTTCATTTTCGTTTTTTAATAACAAATCTGAAGTAGGAGATGTCATCTATGTATCCGTGTTCCTCACTAGGGGGTAGGGAGTACACATGGAAGAACATGGTTGTACAACATGGTTCTATGGGAAAATAACAGTACACATTACTTTGTGTTCACATGGGGATACTGATATTGTCGAACATCATTATTTTTATATTTTAGAAGTGAATGGAAGCATTATGGCGAAACACATTTTTTTGCTATAATTATGAACGATATTCTTGAATAGGAAGAAGAAGAAAGAATGAAAAAGCAGACAAGAAACGTTTATGGGTTAAAAAATGGATTTTGAATAGAAAGAAATACCCCCACACAAATTTGATGAACGAACTCAAGTTTTCATCAACATCAATTTTTTACGTTTGGATGCTGCCACCTATTGGCTATGGTAAAGCCTTATATACATTGAGCGTCAAAAGTGAGTAAACACCTAAATCATGTCATGAGTTACATGGAATTGAAACCAAAAAATAAACAAAAATTGAATTCCAATAATACAAAATAAAAATTTTATTTATTACGAATACTCTGTATCTTACAACAGTTCTTGTAACGAGAAATATGTTCTTTGTTGTTGGTTTAAAGGAACCTGTTGCTGGTTTATTGGGAGCTTTTGCTGGTTTACAAGCTGCTATTGCTGGCTTACTGGTTTGTTGAGGTTGGACGGAATTGATGTTGTGCATATTTTTTTACTGGTGTTAAGTTGTTATTAGGTTGTTGACTTACGACAACCTGTCCTGGTGCATACTTTGAAATTGTTATCGGGTTGAAATGATAAGAACTGAATTTATTTCTTCCTAACGCTTTGCTTCTGTTGATGACGATTCTATGTTTTGAAAAAATTTGTTTTCTGTACATCGTTTCCGAAGAAGTACTTAAGGTTCTGCCTTCGTCAGGCTTTTCATTTTTTTTTTCGAATTGCTGTAATGCCTTTTTTTTCTTGATGATTGAAGTTCATGCTATAATAAATCCATCAATAGAAACGCAATCGATTTGCTCTTTGTATGTTGATCGTTGTAGTAAAGTTGAGAAGTACAAATTGTCAACTCCAGCACCTGATTTTTTACTTCGTTTTACTTTTTTTTAACTCGCGGCGAAAACAGGATCTAATTGAGCTTAATTTTACTTTTACTGTTTCTAAATTGGCATTTTCTTCCACTTCTTTGTATTTTGTTAGGAGTTTTTGATACGATTTTAATTTAAAATTCTTATCTTTATAAATTTCACATTAAATTTTCCACAATTCTGTTCATACTCGTACATGTTGGTTGGTTGGACGAGCCACCTAAAATTTTTTGAAAACCATCCAACATTGGTTGTTTTTGCATTCACATGATAGAACATTGATGTTTATCGAACCATGTTGTACAAGATGTTCTTCCATTTAAACCCTTTAATAACAATAAAGAAATTTCAAATGTATCTGTTGAACATGTATCTCACACAATAAACAGCGCCTCTATACGTGAATCAAGAACATAGTTTAAGTGCTTTAACTTTCTAAATAAAAGCGTTTAGGAAAGGAAATACAAATGTAGTTCACACTATTTAAACATTAGAAAATCATTTTTTTTTTCGGAAAAATGCAATGAAAGTGTTTGAACTTGCAAATTGATTTAATCGTATTATTTTTATTTTTAAATAAAATGTTAAAGTACTTCGGAATTTAAAATACTTTTCATAAAAGAGATAAAAATGTACAAATGCATAAAATTGCCATCTGATTTGCAGAAAATTATGTAATTTTTTATGTAAGAAATTTCTTTAAAATTTTTCAAGAACAAAATTTGGGATGCCAATTTGAAGAATTTAGTAGTATAGATTTTAGGAAATAATTCCAAAAAATAATCGTTCACACGTTTTGAAAATATTGATTTTTCAAAAAAAAAAAATTGGATTTTTTTTTCAAAAAACCCAAAAAATATTTGTAGAAATATATATATATATATTTGTAGGAATATTATTTCAAACTTAAGAGGACTCCTGTTCAAAAAATTTGGTTAAAATCGTTAATAAGAAATTCTAAAATCAAAAAAACGGTTCTATGATAAATACCGTTAGTAACATTTTTTTCGAATTTTTTTTAAGCACATCTACTTTTTTTTATCAAAATCGTTAGAGCCGTTTTTGAGATAAAAAAGATTATTAATTACGAGTATAGTGTATGGGGGTGCCGTTAGTTTCGGAGCTAATAATTAAATTTCCTCTCTAGAGAATCATCGCTTAGGCTGTAGATTGAGGTACAGACCAGCGTTGCCGCGAAGGAAAAAGCAGAGAGGGCCATTTCGAAATTTTTTTAGGGCCATTTGACAAAAGTTGGGGCCAAATATTTTACTTACAAATCCGTCCTTAAAACATTAAACTACAATTTATTAATATTTGTATTTATTCTTATTTATTTATTTAATGCCTTTCTGAAATCTATGTAGTAGGCAGCAGAAGCAGATCTTAACTCTGTCGTCTGATTTGATTTCTTGGGAATTACCTTAAAATATGATGTCCGTCAAGTTAGCACTACCACTTCAAAATTTTTAAAATTGTAATAATTGGATTAATTGTCATGAATTTGTCGTAAATTTGTCGTGAAACGAAAAAAATGTTCGCTCTTGTTTTTTAAAAAAATATATCCTGGTAATGCTAACTTGACAGTCAAGTTAGCACTACCACCCATCAAAATAGGGTGAAATGAACTCGAAAAAGAAAAAGGACAGCGTAAATAACTGTCGTAAATATGGCGTAAATATATCGTAAAAGAAAAAAAATGTTCGCATCATTTTTTCTCAAAAAAATGCCATGAAACCTAGCACTACCATACCAAACAATCTCTTATAACTAATTTTTTACTCTTACGATATATTTTCTTTTACGAGGTATTTACGACAAATTTACGAATGTTATTTACGCTGTCCTTTTTCTTTTTCGAGTTCATTTTACCCTATTTTGAAGGGTGGTAGTGCTAACTTGACTGTCATGTTAGCATTACCAGGGGTTATTTTTTAAAAAAACAAGCGCGACAAATTTTTTCGTTTCACGAAAAATTTACGACAAATTCACGACAATTAATCCAATTTATTACATTTTTTTACATTGGTAGTGCTAACTTGACGGACATTAAAATATCTTCAAAAAATATATATCACACCAGAAATATTATTTAAATATTTATATTACTTTTCCATATTTTAATTCAATATATGAATGGACAACAAACGAACAAACAACAAGCGCCGAAAATTTTTTTTTATTTAAAAATAGAAAAACCAAATAATTAATTACTGGAGTAAAAAAAAATAAAATTATAAACTTAATCTAAGAGAATAACTTAATACCACCAGATTACGAAGTAGATATAAACAATATGTGCTTCTTAAAATATTCTCGACTTTGTTGAGAAAAAAAATCATCATTAACCGTGTTTTTTTGGAAAAGCTATCCGTAGTACAGTAGGATTTTATATGAATAACAAATTCAACATCCGCAGTAGGATCACTGCCGATTAAAGGAGAAGTGAAATCCTGCTGCGGATAGAGATTTGACGTTTATTCGAGTATCGGCAGTGATCCTACTGCGGATGCTGTATTTGTTATTCATATAAAATCCTACTGTACTACGGATAACTTTTCCAAAAAAACACGGCTATTATTATAAATAATACTGTTGGCTTTTCTAATGCATCGAGTTAAAGGTTCATTTAGATTATATACTACGTTTATATGAGGTATTGAAGCGAGCTTCAATAAACAGGTATTGAGTTGAAATGAGCTTCGTTCGACTCGATCTCACTCGCTCAGCGGTGTAGAGTCGAAATATGAGACGAAAAACCTGGGTCGAGGAGTTGGCTTAACAAAATGTTTCAGAATCGCTCAACACCATTTCAACTCAACTCCAAATCGAGCTCTCAACTCAAATGACGAAAAACCTGGGTCGAAAATCCGACCCTAATCCAACTCGATCTTTCGATACTGCATATAAACTTACAAATAGTTTACCCGATGATGAGGTTCATTAAAAAGGAAACGAGATCGCAGATGCCTTGACGAAGCATACACATTTACACGACACATTTTTACGACGAACGACAAGAGATTGTAGGCCAAGAAGTTGACACCGCGTTTTATAAGTTTGGGTATGAATATTATTTGTTTGTATGTTTTCAATCCTATTAGAATGAATTTGAAAAAAATGGATCCCAAATTACACAGCAATATTCCAAAAGGATCAATGAACTCTTTAGATTTCCGATTAATGAATCCTAACATAGCGTTAGCCTTAGCAATCACAGTCTATATGGTAGTATTGAGAGTTCTGTACCTTCTATAGAATATTGAAAAGGAATAGATGATAGGCTCCTAAAAAATTAAAAAGATTGACACTTTGCTACGGTCAAGAAAATCTGATTAGCTAAACACCATTCAGACAAGCGATGAAGATCATAGTAGTAAATGACAACCATTATTTGACGTAACACGTCGGAATATTTTAATGTAATCCGCAAACATCAAACAAGAAACATTTTTTAAGAAATCAGTGATATCATTGATCAGCAGCACGAATAGACGAGGGCCCAAGTGACTTCCTTGTGGTACTCCTGATGTGACCTCAATTACATCTGATAGTACGTCATTAATACGCACAAACTATTTTCTTCCGGTTATGTAGGATTCAAACTACTTTAAAATATTTGTGTGGAAGCCAATGGATTCCAATTTTGTTATTAGTATATGGCGGTTTACTCTATCGAACGCCTTAGCAAACTCGGTATATATGACATCTGTTTGGAAACCATCTTCAAAATTACTAATAATCTGATTACTAAATATTGCGAGGTTGGCCGTTGTTGACCTTCCAGCAATAAATGTTGAAATGGAGAAATAATTTCTTTAAACAAACAAAAAAACAAAAACAAACAAAAGTAAGCTTATCAGAGACAATTTTTTCCAACATTTTTGGTATCGTTGATAATTTGCTAATGGGGCGATTGTTAGAAACATCTTGCTTGGATCTTAATTTATGAATAGGAATAACGTACGACATTTTCCAATCATTAAGAAAATAACTCTTTTCAAGAGAACTACCTATTAAACAAAAAGTTAATGGTCCCGATAGAGCACTGTTAAGTTTTAAACTCGATTCAGTTCGAATTAAGTAGTCCTTATATTGAAACTTATTTAAAAAATCAAATTCTTTTTGCAAACGCAAATATTTTATCAGAAGATCTTCATTATTGGGAAATTTACGATATAATTTGTAGGATTTATTTTTTTGTTATTTAAGTTACATACACGCTTTAGTAGATGACGAAAGTAAATGACGTGAGAAAAGTCAACACGCTGGACGAAATTGAAAAAGTTAAATCATTGAACGAGATAAATGAATGAATTCAGTTCCATTTTAAGTATGGTTATTTGTATATGGTGGAAACACATTGTAGTGGCGATGCATCGCGATGGTTTATATTTAATTTTGTAAAGCTTTTTAATTATTATTGCACGATATGATGTGATGTTAAATCTTCTAAAATTTAGATTTGGGGGCCATTTCTAATTGGCCCGGGCAAAGGGCCAAAATATAAAACAGGGGGCCAAATGGCCCGATCGGGCACTTTGTGGCAACGCTGGTACAGACATACAGATAGACAGACAGACGGACGGAATTGCCGGACCCACTTTATTCGTCTTCGCTATCATCGTAATGTCAACTTTGATCAAAATCTCAAGTTTGATTTTTTTTCCAAATGAAGAACTTGCCCTATATCTATCGCAAGTATAAAAAATAGTCAAATCTTAAAAAGATGAGTCCTTAAGGGAACCATAAAATAAAATGCTGAACGGAATCGCGCGAACTTTCTCTTATATTTAAGAGTATTATGGCCGATTTCACCAAGGACTTTCAAACATTTGACAGGCGTCTAAACCTTAAAATGGGATTATTTAATTTTCAATTTGGTTTCAACATTATAATGCTTTCTTATATATTTCTTATAAATTTCGCTTATTCGAAATCGATTTATTTTTCCAGTGATAGGAAGAAAACTCAATTTTATCAAAAAATTCCCTTTTAATCTTTGAAACTAAAAATATTTAAGGGTCTTTAAAAATTTAAGAGAATTTTTGATCAAAATGCTTTGTTTGATTATGAAATCGGCCATCAAGTCTTTAAAAATGGATGTAATTAGTGAGACAAGTTCAGAAGCACACAGAGTTAGCTTTCTAAAGGCTAACACAAATTTTTAAGTAGATTTTATTATGCAAGCAAAACAATTCCAAGACCTTAAAATATGTTTTTATATTTAAAATTTGTAAGAAAAAATTAAACATGCCAGATTATACTTTTAATTATTGTTTGAATATCAAAAAACCAATTAATGTTCCGTTTTCTTGAGATATTAAATTTTCAAAAATTCAAAAACACTGTTAAGTGTTTGGGTTTTCTCCGACGATATAATAAATTTGTCACAACTGCTGATCTAGCTGTAATCTTTAACGCCTTTATTTAACCGAAATTACCAATAACCCAGTTGAGTCTCTCACACAGAATTCGAAGAAAGCAAATAGGCTATACAAATATAACAGAAGCATTTGCATCTCTCGAACACCAACGCAATGTTTCATGTCTCACATTTTTATAAACTATTTTTATAAACAGCATTCTAGCGAAATAGCCAGTTACATTGCTTTCTTAAAAAAAATTCTGTTAACCCTTGAAACTAGCTTCGGACGTACCGCAAATTACAGAGATTCTTTTTTCAGCCGTACTACACGAATGTGGATTGCTCTACCTAAAAATAAAGTGTATTGGTATCTCCTTTTAGAACATTCCCCATTTTCTTAAAGCTCGCACTACGATAATCATTTTAAGGGTAGTAATAACCTCTTGAGTGAGCGCATATTATAAGAAAAAGTGAAACAGAAAAATTAGTATCAAAATTCTACGTGGCATTTTCGAGAAAAATACGATTTCCGAAAACCAATTTTTAACATTTGTGTGGTGGATTTTGATATTTTTTTATATAATTTTTTTTCCTTCAAATTGAAGATAGCAGTAACACATTTAATTTAGCCGAGGATGTGGTTTTCGATATATTGAGTTTTCAAAAAAAAAATTGAATTTGAAGATAAACTATTATTAAAACCAGGACCAAGGAACTCGAAATGTTGAAACAAAAGAGCTACTTTCCTAAAACAATTTAATCATTTGCACGAGCTTTTGAACATTATTACGCTCCATGTTGATTTGACGAGACAGAATAAATAAATGACAGCTAATTTGACAAAGTTCGAAAATCCCTTTTAAAAAAACCCTTTATATGGCAAGTACACAATTCGTAAAAAAATCGAAATAGATATTTTGATCAAACTTGACCTTACAAAAAAGTGGGTCTTGCAATTCTGTCTGTCCGTCTGTTCAACTACACGCTAAACAGATTGGTAATTTTTATTAAAACTCTATTTTTTATACCTACTTGTTTGTGTTTTTAAGTTTAAGTTAAAACTGGACCACCTTGTATTAAGGTGTGTACTATGTCTGTATATTTTAAAATATTATGAATAATAAATTGTTTTTGCTTGGCCCACTGAATCATCTAAAAGAACTATTATTTCTATTAAAATTCTAATTGGTTATTATGACAAATTAAAAATGTTCTTCCATTGGAACTTGCTTGCTGTTTCATTTCATCGTACGCGCTTTTGTTGATTTTTCTTATTAATTACCTCAAATATAATCAGGTGCAAAATAACAAAGAAAAAAACATTGTTTTAAGAGTTTGTGTATTGTGGTAGATGGTGAAACAGACAGACGTCGTATGATATACAAAAGTTTCTTCTTATTTAAAGTGCACATTTATTCGACAAAAAGTTTTTGTTTAAACTGAAAGATAAATGAAAATTTTTTAACGAACCATAAGTCGATAGCAATTTAAGATCTGTTGAACCAAACCATCGTAGTGTTCCATTATGAGAATGGATATTATTTCATGATCTAGACAGATTGCTTGTACAGACGTATTCACTATTTGTTTTTCGACTCTGACATCAGTGACGTTTTTGGCTGTCAAATTTATTTACCGTTGCTTCTCATTCACAACAAATTATTACTTTAATTGTGCGTTACATTTTTATTTCTTTCTTCCTTGTTTTTCTGACGCTCGTACTGTTATAATCATTTAAAGGGTAGCAATAACCCCTTGAGTACGCGCTAATTGTAAAAAAAAAATTAAAAATTTCTTTGTCGTTTCGAATGTTTCGTTTTTAAGTTTGGGAGAACCTTAAACCACTGAAGGCTTTGCTTCAAGAAATTAAGGTAATGTCTTTAGCTTTATATTATAGTTTAATAAGATCGACAACAACTCTGATAATTTGAATGAAATTTATTTAGCGTAGAACCGTAGATAGAGCATAATTACATTATTTTTGAATTATACGAGTACATTTTTACTTGTGACATATACATATATGTAGGTAGTACGAGTATATGGCAATAAATTATGCATCCGTAAAAAAAATCGAACTCGAGATTTTGATCAGGGTTAACCGATTTTTTTTTAAACTTGGTAGATAACATTTTTAAATTATTATTCTCCCAAAGTTTTTTTTTCTTTTTTAAAGACCAAAAATAACGGCTCCTGTTATACGACGTTTTTTCAAAATCTTATAAAATATTTTTTTTTTCTCAAAAACTGTTCCACAGATTTAAAAATCACATTGTTATTGATTGTGTCCGCCTTAGAATTTACCCTTTAGATTTTCTCAAAAACGGAACAACCGATTTTGATAATTTTTCTCTGTGCAATAATCTCCCCAAATGTGTATTAAAATTTTGAAAACGTATTTTTTTTTTTATTTAAAAAAAATAAAATTTGTGTTTTTCAAATCTCAATATTTCGAAAACACCTCGATTTTCTTAAAAATTGAGAATTAAATTTTTTTAATACAATCTTCAAGATGTGAAAAAAATGTAGTTTATTTAAAAATAACGTCACACAAATGTTAAAAAATGGTTTTCGAAAATTATTAAAATTGTCTTTCTTTTGCTTATTCGCTTTTATAAAGGGTTTTTCAATAAGGGCGGGAAGATGTTGAAATGTAATAAAACAAGGTATTAACAGAATCTATTTTTATTTGTAAGGTCAATGTATGCCATTATGTACGGAATATGACATCGTTCAAATGTCCACCTCGGCTTCTTACGGTTGTACGGGCCCGAGAGGTCCCATTTTAAATAACTCTTACGCATAGATCTGTTTGAATTTAAACGATATGGCCTGCATTATGTTCACCTTAAGGGCATCGGTCAAGTGTGGTTTATTCGCATAGACCTGTGCCTTCAGTAAATTCTACAAGAAAATGTCGCGCGGGGTCAAATCGCAGGACCTTGGTGGCCAATTCACTTAACTTCTGCGAGAGACAATCTCATTCAAGTATAACATAAGCTGTCTAACGAAGCAGATCCCCTCTTGTGTTTGCAGATAAATAAATGTATTAATTATTGTAAGTAATAATAATAACCAATCTAAATATCTTGAGCATAAATAAAAAGAAATTATTATAAAAAATATGACAAAAACAAGTGAAGTTGCATAAAGATGTCAGGTTGCATCAGGAGGTTCGGTTACATCGAGAAGTAATGTGACATCGAGAGGTCGTATCAAGTTACATCAAGTAAATACTAAGCGACATACTGTAACCGAATAATTTGTAAGACCCCCCCCCACCAGCACTGATTTTACCAGCTTCGGCAGCGATTTTACCAGCTTTAGCTACGATTTTACTGGAGTCTTCTGCTTTTGTACCGCCTTCCGCTGCGATTTCACCTGCTTTGTCTGCGATTTTACCAGCTTCGGTTGCGATTTTAATAATATAATGTTCAAATAAATTGCTTCTGAACACACTTACAGTAATGACAGTTTATGCAAACAAATAAGTAAACAGACTGTTTTGATGTTTGTAAATGCCAAAGAGTCGTATGAAGTTAGCACGATACTAAAAAAAATAAAATAGGTATTCGTTGATTTTAACTTTGAGTAGTGAGTAGTAAGTGTGATTTTTATTTACATTTAGGTATATAAGATCTAATTACATAGTTTGGTATAATTTTTCACAAAAGAGCATTGGAATGTGCCGTCGGCCGAAAAAGAGCATTACTATTTTTGTATTACAAAGTATGAATTAGTTCAAAGCCAAGTTTACATTAATAATAACAAATAAACTAAACTAATGAAAAAAATATAAAGAATAATTATTATTATTAAAATTTATTAACTATAAATTAAAATTTACATGTTAATACATATTGTTGAGAGACTTAGCTGCTGAGGCTTCTGACTCTTAAGAAAATCTAAGCTTGTGTATATGTATTTTTTTTTAACTAAAGAATGTAAATAATAGTAAATAGTATAAATAGTGAGAATTAAATATTTATGTTTTAAAGTTAATTAGGTTTATAAAGTTTTAAGAATTATATAATTAGATTTTAAAGTTATGTAGGTTTATAAAGTTGTATATTTTTCTGATGTTATTCGGATCGAAGTTTCTTAGGATCTCGGTGGTTGATAGATTTGTGTTGTATAAGCTGATGTTAGAAGTAAAGTATTTGTATGCACCCATTCCTAGAATGTGATTAACGTCCAAAATTGCTTGGCAGCCTGTACAAGTTGGAGGGCTTTCTTTTTTTAGAAGGTGTTGATGTGTGAGAATAGTGTGCCCTAGTCGTAGTCTTACCAAAGTAGTGTTCATCTGTCTTGAAGTTGAGGTTGGGTAGATTGGTTTAGATTTTAGATTTGTTGATGGAACTGTAAAAATGTTGGTAATTCTGCCAGTCATTTAGTCTATGTGCTTTAATTTTAGGATTGACTTCGCGTAATAAGTCACGTTTTGTCAGTGCAAGAACAGATTTCACAGGGGAAACATGAGCAGCACTTGCTGCTTCATCAGCTTGTTCGTTATTAAAAATCCCGGCGTGACCGGGAACCCACATTAGTTTTAGTTTGTTGGCAGACTTAATGAGATGGTCTCTTATTTTGCTAATGATGACGGTGCTGTTGTTGGGATTTTGTATGGCATGTAGAACTGCCAGACTGTCCGAACAAATCACAAAGTGGCCTTGTAGTTTTGTTATTATCTCTGCAGTTTTTAAGATCGCAGTAGCTTCAGCGGTGAATACAGAGACAGTATTGTCCAGAATTCCAATGGACAGAAGGGAACCATCTTCGTAGGTTGAAGCAAACGATGTACTGTATTGGGTTTTGGAACCGTCTGTGAAAATCATTTTCCATTTTTTGGACCTTAGGGCATCAGCAGTATCTTTGAATAAAGATCGGTAGATGTGTGAGGAAGTGTAATTTTTGTCGTGTTCAGTCATGTCCATGATAAAAGAGGAATCTTCGATGCACCATGGTGGGCATCCTGGATAGTATTTTTCGTGTTTAATGACTGGAAGTTCCATAGATTTGGCAATTGTTATAGCGGTAGAAATGGCTGAAGGGATGCGTTTGAGATACTTTGATTTATCAAGCGTTTTGACGTCTTCATCAAGAATTGAGCCTTGGTTAAACGCAAATTTCACATAGAGTTTAGCACTGGTTTCAAGAATACGTTCTTCTACTAGAGGAAGTCCAGCTTCTGCCATTATGTTACGTATTGGTGTGGTTGGGAAAGCGTTTAAACTTCTGCGTGCAGCTTGGTGGTAAGGAGCCTTGATGTAGTTTATTGTAGTTTTGGGAAAGTTTCCGTAGATTGATAAACCATAATCTATCTTACTTAAGACTAAAGATCTTGTTACATTACATAAAGTATTTATTTGTGCAAATGATTTTTTACTGGATAGATAATTTACAATATTGACTCTAGCAGCTAAGCTCTTTTTAAGTTCAGTACAGTGGTTTTTAAAATTAAATTTATTATTGAAAATAATACCTAAAATACATAGGTTAGTTACATTTTCTATACTGATATTATTAAAGTTAAAAGAAACTCCTGAACAAGATGTTTTACGACATATATGCAAAGATTTGCATTTATCTACTGATATAATTTAGCACCCGAAGTAACAGACCATGTTAAAATATCAGCTAGAACATTTGAGAAAAGAGCTTGATGTTCTGCGAGGTTATTGTGCTTACACATGATATATACGTCGTCGGCGTAGATACAATGGTCTAGTTGCGAGTATTTGGCTATAATAGAACTGACGTCGTCGAAAGCAATCATGAATAACACGACTGATAAAGGAGAACCTTGGGGGATGCCGTTGTGAAGAGAATAAGATTCAGAAAAACAATTGTTTGACCTGACGCAGATTTTTCTATTTGTCAAGAACGATTTGACGTAGTTGAAGATTTTGGGTCCGATACCCCAAGCTTTAATTTTTTCTAAAATTTGATGGATACCGATTCTATCAAAAGCCTTTTCTAAGTCTAGGGACAATATGGTAACGTGATTACGAGCCGATAAAGCTCTTGTGATATAGAAATCGATATGAAGTAGAGCATCATTGCAGCCTTTGTTTGCTTTGAAAGCGACTTGGTTCGCGCTTATCAGATTTCTTGATTCTATAAACCACATAAGTCTTTTTGCAATTACTTTTTCCATTATTTTGGAAGCGCAAGGAATGAGTGATATTGGGCGATATCCGTTAATAATATTATTTGGTTTGTTTGGTTTATGGAGAGGCAGTATTGTTGCAAGCTTCCAATTCTGTGGAATAGTGCCTGTGTCGAGAATGTTATTAAAGTTTTATTAGCCTGTGTTTGGTTGAAAGAGGAAGGTTTTTTAGCATCGGATATGATATGCGGTCTCTACTAGGAGTTTTACCTTTTAGTTTGGACAAACAACTTTCGAGTTCTAATAACGAAATTGGAGCTTCAATACGGTTAGATTGGCGAGATAGAGGTGTGTGATTGATCGCAAAGTTTAAAGACGATAATTTTTGTATTTTGAACTCGTGAGAGAAGTTCTCGTCTTTGGAAAGGTTTGACCAATTACTAGCAAAAAAATTGCTTATTTCGAAAGGATTTGTTATTTGCTGATCGTTAGCTGCAATACACTTGATGGATTGTGGAGTAAACGTACCTGTAAGACATCGAATATTTTGCCATATCTTGGATGGGGAGGAAGTGGGGTTGATTGAAGCAGTAATTTCACCGAATTTATTAGCTTTACTATTTTTTACTGAAGCATTCCACAGTGGTTTCGCCCATACGACAAAAATAAAAAAATGAAAGCAATTGTTTTTTGTTTCAAGTGTATTTTTCTAATAGATTACAGTTCAACATTTACCGTTGCAAGTATTTTGACATACATGTCACGTGTTATCTGTTTTATTTTCGCTTTCAAAGTGAGCCAAATATTTAATTTTTTGTGAAAATAAATTTAAATAATTGTGAGTAGTTTGAAGTGAATTTTTTTAAATAAAAGTTATATTATTGCAATTTTTTCGCAATGGAATTACAAAAGTAAGGTATTTAGAGTATTTTATTAATTCGTTGTCAATATTTGGATGTTTGGTTTATAATTAATGTTAGTAAAACCGTGTACCATTTTAGTGTTTTTTGTCATTTTGTTCAATGTTTAAATAAAGTTTTAATATAGTAATGAGCCACACATAGCGGTAACAGTCCTTGTGTTATATAGAGTGAATAATCAGCTTTTAGAAAAACCTTATCTTGGCACCCACAATCACCCACAACCAGCACAAATAATGCTTTAGTTTCACGGTTTTGAGCAAAAACGATTTCTTTTTTCTGTACAAATTTTCTTTAGGGACGAAGTATTTTTGTTTGGTACCAAGAAAGAATATCTGCGAAATTTGGTCAACGAAAAACGGCGAGTTGGGTGAAAAAAAACGCAGGTTTTCAATACCGTTATGGATAATATAAGTTAGGGATGGGAAAAACCGGACGGTTAAAACCGAAACCGGTTATTTTGTTTCAATTTATCTTGTTTTCACCGAAATTTTTTTTATCTCGGTTAAAACCGGTGTTTTTTCTAAAATCCAATAACCGAGAAAACGGTTATTTACTTTGGTACCACAAAAATAAAAAAGTGTAGAAAACGTCTTTGAAACAAAATCTCCTTTTCTCATAAGAACTGCACTTTTGTGCAACATGCGACGTTATTACCACTTCCATCTTTTCTTTTATAGAGTAATTAAGTGTAGTGGTAGGAAAGTGAAATCGTTTTAAACTAAACACTATTGCAAAATTGCGTTTTATTGTTTTGTATATTTGTAAATGCAATAGTGTGGAAAAAATACCGTGTCCGCTTAAGGAAATTCTACATTTACATTCTACATTCTACAAATTTAACCAAGTAAGTAAGGCGTGTCAGTGGGCTGAAATTTTCTTAAGTGATTTCTTACGATGTGTTATATCATATCTGAAAGTTTCTTTACAATCGGACATGTGGTTCGAAAGTTATTGAATTATGACGTCGTCTCCATACAACCCAAACCACTGTGCATTCGGGCTCTCAGAAGAGCCCGGATGATTCAACGCTCGAGCAACGGAGTCAAAAGTTTGGATCTTGTTATTTTCATTGCATTTCGACATCGTTTGGATCTGATGGAGTGTTTGCTACAAAGTAGTCATTTTTCTCTACCAACGTTTGTGTTACCTTTGATATAGGTGAGTGCGTTGGTTTGGTGATTGGATCGGTGGTTATTGAAGGTTGTGTTTGATTGAATTCTGGTTGTTTTGAAGAAGAAGGTTGATTGTTTGAAAGAAATTGCAATTTTTGTGAGAGTGAGTTTGATGGTTTGTCGGAGGTATTATTGATACTAGATATGGTTTCGTTAGGGGAAAGGCTTGATGGAATGGGTTTGGTTGTGATGATTGAGTCAGTTTTTGTTGATGTGTTTGTTGGTTTGGTTATGGCAGGGATAAGTCCTGTTGTTTTGAAGTTGTTTGGTCTATTATTATTTATTGATTCAGTGTTTGGTTGCAGTGCATTGGGGATAGGGCTGGAAGCTTTGGTTTTGTCGTTGGTGGTTTTCGGGGGTTGAGCAGTTGGAGGTTGTGTGTATGGTGCGTGTAATAGAGCTATAAGAAGAAATAGGGCTTTGCTCCTTGTGAATTCTCTTGGCCTCGGCCATGGAACATTTTTTATGGGTTTTAATGGTTAAAATTTCCTTGGCTTGTTTATAAGCGGGGCAAATTTTGAAGGAAGATGAATGCGAAAGTGAACAGTTTGCACATATTATATTACTGCATGGGTCTGGTTTATGAGGCAAGAGGCTGCATGATTCGCACCTGGACTCACTGTTGCATTGTTTGCTTGTATGACCTAGGCGTTGGCAATTGCGACAACGCATCGGGTTGGGAATGTATTCCGTGATTTTAGCATCCAATGTCGACGGTTTTTGGAAGTTGGTACAGATTGAAGGTAAAAAGCATTAAACCGGTTGGTTTTTGCTTTCCCACTTCATTTTTAGTAAATTTGTAAATTTCCGTTACTCCTTGGGATTTCATCTCTGTGACGATTTCTGTTTCAGTGACGTTAATCAAACAAGGAGCGTAGGCAATTCCTTTAGTTTCATTCAATTTGTCGTGGAGTTTTACAATGACGGGGCACGTGTTGGCAAGACTATTAACTCTAAGAAAGATGTCTGCAACTTTTTGCAACTTTACTAAAATGAGAAGATTACCGTCTCTTAATTGAGAAATTTGTTCATAATCTTTACTAATGTTGTCGATGGATTTTTTTAGAAGGAAGGGACTGAGGGATGAAATGGGCTTTTCGTTGGTTTTTGGTGAAATAACAATAAATTTGGGATTTCTAGCACTGGTTATTGTAGGGAGATCAGGGTAATTGCACAAAGGGGTCGGGTTTGTTTTATGTTTTTTATTTGGTTGAATAATTGATACGGAATCCACGTCAAGCGGTAGTTGCCTGAAACGGGACCCCCCTGCCCGTGGGGCATTTTAATTTCTAAGAAAGCACGCACTTATCTGTAGTTGAAGGAGTAAACAAATTCGCAAACGGAATGTGTGTAGAAAAAAGAAAGGTATAACGAGAGATACCGGTTGTTGCGCTAGGCAGCAAAAGAGAAAGCACAAAATAGTCTACGAACGATGCGAACTGTTCGGAGGTTAGTCGGTGACTGATAAAGAATAATATATGTACATATAACATTAAAAAGAAGGGTCAAAAAGATTCGTTCATGATTTGATTTCGATATTTATAGGCAGTTTTTATGCAGAGGTAAAGATAGGACAGATGCCAATGAAATGACATGTATTCTCTAGTTCTCATATTGTACAAGCTACATTCCGTGTTTTGCTCATTTATATAAGGTACGTAATTAAACCTTAGGAGTTCACCTCTCGCTTTAAAAAAAAGTATTAATTACATCTAAACTGTTTTGGTCATTAAAGTAGTTTTTTTCTCCCAGAAAATTATTTAATTATTTATAAGAGCTTCTTGTTTGACTTTGTTGGCTTGGTTCGTTGAAAGCATTTCTTGCAGAGTTTTCAATTTTCCCTTAAAAAGTTTGCAGGTTTATTTTTAAAGATTCTTCATTTCCTAGTTGGAGTGGTACATCGTGTTCAAGGCTCAGTCTTTTCCATTCCGAAAAAAAATGTGCATTTCTGTTTGTAAGGTGTAAAACGATTTTATTTGTGAGGCGATTGGAAGGATGTTTTAAAGTCTTTTGTATGTAAGAGAAGTGTAAATCAAGAGTGTACATGTATATTGGCGGTATAGACCAGTTTCAAGGTGCAACATGTAGGTTGATGTGTTTTCTGGCAGTCTGAATATTCTTTTTAAGAAAAATCGTAAGAGTTTTTTTACTTCTTCAAACTCGAGAATACCCCAGACTTTTGCCGCATAACACATAATTGATCTAACGACTGCATACAAAATTTTGTATTTTGTACTTGGAGCTATATTTCGGACGCAGAAAACAGTTTATCGCGTTTATCGCGCGTTTGGATTCTTTAAGCTTTTCTTGTAAATGCTTTTTAAATGATAGCGTTTGATTAAGCAAAACACCGAGATACTTATATTCCTTTATAATTTCCAGTTTTTCATTTTCCCAAGTCCAACTTTCATTTCTTACGAGACGACCGGCCCCGTTTCGAAACACGAATATTTTTGATTTAGATGTTTTTATTTGTAGGTTCCACAGCTTGCAGTACAGTTAAAGTAGAGTAATATTTATATGGGCATTCCATCAAAAAGAATTCCTCCAGGAAGAACCATACTTAGGTCATCTAAATAAATTGAGAAGAGGAGTGGACTCCCTGCTTTACACCAGTTGTAGGTTCTAGCCAATTTGAAAGAATATTTCCATCTCAAACAGCCGACTTATTTTGTTCGTATAGTTTCTGGAAGATTCTTAACATTTTTGTTGAGACTCCAAGGTTGCTTAGAAAGATCTACTGTCTATGCAATCGAAAGCCTCCTTGAAGTCTACAAAGAATGCGTAAAATTTTTTCCTTTATCCAAATACGTACGAGCAGTACTTGTCAGAGAAAAGATATTATCTACTGTTGAGTACCCCTTGCGAAATCCAGCTTGAAATTCGATTAGTATTTAGTAAGTCATTTTCGTTTATACAGTCGGTTAAACGTTGTAGTAAGATCCCTGTGAAGATTTTCGTGATAGTGTTTAAAAACGATATACCTCTGTAGTTACTGGGATTTTTTGGATCTCCTTTTTTTTTTTAAATTGATAGAATTACACTTTTGTAAAAACTTCCAGGAACTTCTCCTGTGAACCATATGAAGTTGAATGTCGAGGTTTGTTTTTCTAAAAAATCTGTTGAAGCGTTTTTGAAAAACTCATAGGAGATACGATCTTCCACAGGGACTTCATTCAATCCACATCGGTGTGTGACACTTGTAACCTCATAAAGCAATATAGATCGGTCCAAGAAAATGTCTTGTTGATATGGGAGTGCATATTCCATGGGTTTAGGGTTTGGAGGTGGATTCAGGAGTTTTTCAAAATGTGTTGCTAACGCTACAGCGTCCACTTTGATACTTTGCGTGAATAGGGCTCCATTTAGCACTTTGGCAGTTTTCCAGAAGGAACGGCTGTCTGATGTTAATCAAAGTTAAAGTTAAATTTTGTGAATATCGCTTTTGTTTTTGAGCGCATAGGTAGGTATGTTAAAGTGGCCGTCATTAAAGCATCTGACACACTTAGACCAGTAGAGGTCCATTGTGATACCACGATCTAATAGAGAACAAAAAGGCTCTCCATTTGGAGCTTCTGATGAAGCGAAGGAGACTTTTGATGTCTAAGTTTATGAGATCGCTTGGTTCATTAACGAAATATTTTCCTAGATGAAGTTTGCGTCTGTTAAGAGAGAGCAGGACATGTACAAAGAAGGTGTGGGATTGTTTCCTCTTCCTCCTCGTCCAAGCAACTCCTGCAAAAATCGTTTGATAGTACACCGAGTCGTGCGGCGTGTCTACCAATAAGACAGTGTCCAGTTATGACACCTATTACGGATCTGATCTGAGATCTACCGAGGGACAATAAACACTTTGACCGCTTCACGTCTAGATTGGGCCAGATTTGTTTGGTTGCCAAGCAAGTGGTAGTGTTAAGCCATCTTGTGTTTGATTGTTCCAGAGCGATTCGCTTCAGCGTAAGTTTACTTGTAGCTATATATGTTTGGCCATCTCCATCAGAGATGAACGACAGTCTTGGGCTGTTGAGACTGATGCGAGGGATTTCAAAGCAGCCTGACTATCTGAGAAAATACGGATATCCGTGCTAGATACCACGTTTTCTTTAAGCCAAGACAATACTTCCTTTATCGCCAGAATTTCCGCTTGGAATACGCTACAATAGTTTGGTAGGCGGAAGGAGATACTAAGGTTTAGTCCATCTGAGTATACTCCACAACCCACTCCGGTTTCAGTTTTAGATCCATCTGTATAAAAATGTACAGATTTATCTTCTATCAAAGCCCCTTCCTCCCAAGCTGACCTTGAGGGAATGGTGACTTCGAAGTTTTTGTCGAAAACTAACGAGGTAGTGATGTAGTCAGAGTGACTTGGGAAAGATCCGCAAAGAGCGCATAAAATCTTGTAGTTTTTGTTTGCCTCCCGATGTCCCGATACATGATCTTAGCGTGATTAGTATTGCATCTTCTTAACAAGCGGAGAAAGGCAAATGATTTTTTCGTTGCAGATTCGCATTCCCAATCATACCATGGTTGTTTGCCTTTATTTTTTGCTGTTTCCTGCAACGGCTTCGCTAATTCCACAATACATGAAGTAAGAATATCTGTACCTCTTATGGACTGAAGATCAGCTTCGATTATAAGGCAAATATTGTTATTTAGATTCGCTCTATACCTCTGTAAATCTTTTTCATACCACCGTAGTTTTGACAGTAAGCACTGTTGTTAGACTGAGTATCCTGCTGAAACTTAACATTAACTTGAACAGAAATAGGTAAATGAATAGGTAAGTCCATCTACTATATCTAAGCCACATTCCCTTCGCAAAACAATGGTGCTTATTTTGACATTCTCTTTCGTTCGAAAGTGAGTCGAATTCGTTGAAACTTAATTTTGAGACTCGGCGAAAGTTCATTCATTTGCGAAAGCTAATTCAATTTTGACATTCGAAAGAATAGAATTAAATGTCATTTTTGTGTCGTTTGAATTTTCCTGTCGAGTAAGCAACAAAACATGTAAGTTTTTAATTATTTCATGGAAAATAAACTACTTTTATTAATTTTTTTGTTGTTTTATGTTTAAAAGTCGCATTCCAACTGGACAAACCGCGAACAAAAGGAAAAGTTTAATCAAAATAGTGGAAGAAAACCCGGAGGTAGCAAAGGTTTTTTTTTACCACCCGCGTTGATACGGAAAGCATCCACTATCCTTCTCCTCTGCACTTCAACACCATCTTCATTTATAAACAACACAAATGCCATATTTTTATTTTTTATTTATTATTTTATGTTTTTATCAAAGAAATTTAAATTATTAAACAACAAACAAAACAATTACAAATAAACAAAGATTTCACTTTTTGGTTTTGACATTTCACAAACACTTCTCTTTTGTTTTTGATATTTTAGTGTGACCAAGTGTATACGAAAAAAAATAAAAATTTAGAACGCGTCATGAACAACTTATTTTTTTTAAGAATAGTTTCAAAACAGCTGAGTTGACACACAAAATGTAATGAATATGTAGTTCTTTATAGTTAAACTTTACTTTATAATGAAAAAGTGTATTATTTACTTTGTTTCTTGATTATTTATCCAACATAAAATGTTAAGAAACAAAAAAAAAATGTAAAACGGTCATACTAATTCAAATAGAAATATAGTAAATGTCAAACGGCTGACAATGAAAATGAATCTTTTTTGAAGTTCATTTTATGCTATCTTTCGCAAATGAATGTTATTCGTTCGAATCTCAAAATTAAGAAAGTTCATTCGAAGGAATAGAATCATTCTAACGAATAGACTATTCATGAGAATGGCAAAATAAGCATTAATAATCGATTGTTGAGCATGCAGTTCCCCTGATAAATGTATAATGACCGTTTGTATCGCTGTTTGCTCGCCCATATTTAGCAACGTTAAGCCGATGGATTCACACATTTCGATCAGTTTTTTTCCATTGCCATCCAAAACTTCATCTGTTGCACTTCTTACAGCTTTTATAGATTGATTCAAAAATTCGGGTTCTTCATTCAGTATTTGTGATTTTAACTTTAATAAAAGGGTAGAGAGAAAGTATGATGTTATATTCGAATAAAATTTACAAAATCGTCGTTTTAATCTAGTTCCATACTAAAGCACGAAATCGTTTTCAATTTGCTGTCGATAGCTGTATGGGGTGCCATTATCCCAGAGCCTCCCGAGTCCCGATAGCTCAATAAATATGTCTAATTACGACATTCAAAATAAAGTCTGGCAACACCTCAACCATCAAATAGAAAATAAAGTCTTCTAGCCCACAAAGATATCCCCCAAAAGAGAAAAACGACTGCCAATCTCTTTAGGAGAAGCCAACAATAGCAAACAGCAACTAGTTAATACTCCAGCTCCAGTTAGGCAAGCAGTATCTCCGCACTACACATTGTGTAGTCACTAGGTTTACACTACGATTGTGCAATTGTAATTGTATAACTGTGAGAAAGGCCATATAGGATAACAGAGAGCATGTTTTCGGAATTGAAAGAGAAATGCAGTTTTCAACCATTATTACCCACATATAAGGAAGCCGAACGCCGAAGCCAGTTTCCTATCTTTTTCTTCTTCCTTAGATAGTATTTCTGCATAACTGTGTTGTTATTTACATTGCCGTGCAATATATCGAAAAAGAAATGAAAATAAATATAATCAAAATGTACACACGGTTTGTTTTTCTGTTTTCCATTTATATATATGGGTGTTTTTAACCGTGCATTGTTCTTAAATTATTCCCACGGCTCTGTGTTTATTTAATTTCCCCGTGTGTCCTTTTTTCTGTGTTCCATTTGTTGTGTTTTTTTTTGTGTGTTCCATTTATTAGAATATTGCTTGCTACACACATTGCCAAAGCGAATTTGCGATTCTCATTACACTAACCTTGCTTAATATGTGTGTTTAACCTAATAAAACTGAACATACGTACATAGCAACAAACAAGAAAAAAAAAATCAAAATCAAATTTTTAAGAAGGTAATTGCATGTTTTATGTACATTTATAGATAAATTCGATGTCCTTATACGGGTATATGTATGTATATGACGAAATTAATTGATGTGTGACTTGTAAAAACAAAAAAATCCTTAAAAAACCAACCACCCAGGATTATTTGTTTTATACGACAAAATGTGTTATATAAGCTTTCTTCTGGTGCCGCCGTCGTCGCTGCTTTTGTTGTGTTTATGTAAGCCTCTATACATATATACACAAGGATGATAATAAGGAGCAGAGAGAAAATATCCTTTTTATTAAAATAAACCAAAAATGGAAATAGCGCACAAACAAAAAAATTTAAAGAAGAATAAAAAAAAACTTTGTTTGAATCAATGTGGCTTACTTCGGCAAAATAGCAACTTCGTCCTAGTTGTTGTTGTACAAGAGTTGGTATAGTGGTATTTTGTATAGCAAACCATTCAGGTGTGTATACACCGTAAAGTAATACATGTGCGTTTGGTTACACAAATTTTACACTATACTAGGACTATAAGGACGAACTTAAAGTTTTGGCATGGCATTTATTGTCGTATAGTGTTGTTGACTAGAACATTGAATTTATCTGTTGGGGTGGCGACTACTGTAGTTGAGGTTTTCGCTCTGTTTCGGCTTTCTTCGATGTGAGATTCTACCCGTCGCCACCGTCCGTCGTCACCTGAGAAACAAACGGTAAACATCTCACAGTATTTCTCTTTTATTCGTTCTATACCTTTCTACCTAGCATAAGATTCTCCCTCAACAAGGCATTAGGGTGACCGGGTTGAGATGGAAGTTTATTTTTATAAAAGTTAAGAGACTTTGACTTTAATGGAGCATGCGGGAATCGTCCTTCGACACACAGGTTGTACGTCAATGCACACACACACACACCTACAATAATTCTATACACTCAAAGCTTATATATTCGAGAAAAAATATCAATTTCTGTCTTAAATGAGTTGTAATCGGTACCTTTAGTTTAAGCTAGGTAGGGCCATTCATTGTTTTTTTTTTTAAGAAAGGTATTATAATAGATTTTTAATTCGAGGTGTATGAAATTACTTTGATGTATGTAGGTAGGTATACCTAGTTGGGTTCCGTTTTATAAAAAAAAACAAACCATTTGCTTTAAAATACCTATGTAGGTATAGTTGTCGGTAGACGAAAATATTAAAGGTGTTCTCTGTCTTCTGCGACTTAGACCATTTAGGTAATGTTTTTTTTTGGCACATTTTAGTGAAAGTAGATATTTGTTTTATGTTTTTTACTTATATAATTTTTAATTGCACCCTATGCATAATGTACATATGTATGTAGGTACTTAATATGTAATTGCAAGTTATGCATTCGCAAACAAAAATCAAACTCAAGATTTGAATCAGATTGTCGATTTTCTTTAAACTTGTAGACACCATTTTTAAATTTTTCTCTCTCTCAAACTAATTGTACCTGGCATACCAATTTTTTCGAAATTTTATAAAATATTTTATTTTATCAAATAACAGATCTTTACATTGTTTTTGAGAAAGTTATATTATTGCACTTGACAGTTCTAAGGAATTTTCTCTATTATTATTTAAAATGCATGCTTTTGGTATCAACAAAACACTTATTCTTTGGATTAGAAATTGCCTTATAAATTGTTCAATACATGCTGATGGTTTCAAGACTGATCTTACCTACCTTACCTTTGGTCTCCGACTCTCTTTCTAATTTTTATAAATGATCTCTTGTCTGAAACTTCTAATCCACTTCATTGTTTTGCCGACGACTCAGTGGCGTAGCATGCCATCTCGGCGCACGAGGCGGGAGACCCATTCTGCCGCCCCATTCAATACTTATTTAAAATTAAATTTCGAGACATCATTTCACAGGCAATGAGGTATCTTTTATTGAAGGTAAAATAGGATCAGCGGTTTCACAAACAGATTCTACGGGCCTTACGAGCAGCGAAGTGAGAAATAAATTTGTCAAAACCAATATTTGCAGCCATTACTTGTTTAATCGCCAAGTTTGATAGTCTAGTGGAGCTCATAGTGGATCTGAGATAATTTTTGATTAGCTATAACTTCGAAAAACTTCTCTAACAACTAGCGACACTAATTGCCAAAGTCAAATATATGTATACGAATCAAGATGACTTTATTTGGAACCGAAATTCCCGTATTCAGTTTTTGAATGAACTAGAGGAGCTCCAGTGATCCTTTGCACCTTATATCTTCCTCTGATTCGGAACTATTGACAAACTGCTGGATACGCTTCCGCTTCATCTGAAACTCATCCTTGTCGTTGTCTTCTAATACATGGGAAAGATAACACTCGTACTTGCTGTCCAAAAGTTTGATGGCGTCAAAAATCCGAACTTGTCCGCTATTTCTTCAACTTGCTAGAATCGAGTCGTCATTTCTTAAATGATCTTGACAAATGATGCGAACACCTCTAGACGGAGTTCCTGCTCGTGAGACAAAGCTGAATCTGCGGATTCATCGCCATGCATGAGTTACGTCCCAACATATTTATGTTCGCACTCCACTGCGTTAATCCGATTTTGTACTTACCTATCAAGCTTATTAAATAAGATAAGATGCTACGCACTTAACGCCAGATGTTATGCACTTGCCTAAAAACATGTAAATCCAAGTTCAAGGCTGTTTGGGAGTGGCTTAGCGTATGAGTGGAGCAGTTATCGGTGTTTTGTTTATTAGTGATAAGTTTAGTTTAAGTCTGGATCTGTCTTAATAAAGATCGTTAGAAAAAATATATAATTGTTTTACTAAATAGACGAAAGACTATAACTCATGCGATTTTTCTTGCGAATTCTTCTCGTTTTGAGTTCGATTCCGAGTTTTTCGCAGAGAGCCTTAGCAAAGTCGATTGCGGCTTGGACGAAACGGTCTCTGCTCTCCACTAGGAGAGCTTTTAAAGTGCAGAGCTTCTGAGCACACTTATCCACACTCAGTCCTCGTTGCTGCAGGTAAATCTGTGCGTATCTACCTTAGGTAGCACTGCAACCCAAAAGCCAAGAAAAGTGAGGAAGTTGAATGACTGCATGGCTGTCAGAAGAAGACTGGCTCCCGATCTTGTTTCGGAAGTTTGAGATGAATCCGACAATTCTTCCAGTACCATAAGAACTTCCTCAAACTTATTTTTAAGCCACTTGACAGCTTCATGTCTAGCGCTCCAGCGCGTTTCGGTGACTCGTTTCACTGCTTGACCTGTGACGGCAACCAAAGCGTTCCACCGAGCAGTTGATACAGAAAAGAAGGCAAATAGCTTCTCCAGAGTTCCAAAAAATGTCACGGAATTCACTGATTCAGAAGCAGCGTGTACCCTAGCCATGTTGAGTGAGTGGTTTGTGCATGCAACGAATGTAGCTTTCGGATTCAGTGCTTCAATTCGGGGTTGAACTCCATTGCGGATCCCTGACATTGTGGCAGCATTGTCATAAGCCTGTCCTCTCAAGTTCTGCGTATGTCCAGTCCGTCTGAGGTTATCTTCGCTATTAAATCGTTGCTGAGATCTTCTGCATTTTTTCCTTTTGGTTCGAAGAAGTCGATGAAAGATTCTACCACGGCGACCTTTTTTCCTTCGATATGTACGTATCGCAAAACCTGGCTCATTTGGTCCCAGTAAGTTTATCAATTCATTCTGGGTTTCTGGAGATAGATACGAAACTGGGATTCTTGCTCCCAGCTTTATCTTTGTCAGGTGTTCCATTAGAAGAGGGTCATATTTAGCCGTGGCGCTGAAATTAGCGCTAGATTTTATTATTATATTTAGCAGAGAGAAATCTAGCAAGTACAGTCCCTATACTTAAGATGTCGCCACAATCTTTCGTCTTCTTGATAGTACTAAAAGTTTTATATACAAAGGTGTAACTCACATCTTTGGGCAGGCGCAGCATAGACTTCTCTCCACTAATTGGATAGAATTCAGAATAGAGCGTTAAAACTGATAGGTAACAGAGCTATCATGGAATCATTCCAATCTCTCGAACATCGTCGGAATGTTTCATGTCTTTCCATATTTTATCGCTTTTTTCACAAGCAATGCGTTCTCGAAGTAGACAGTTATATTCCTGCCCTTAATCAGTTTACCCGTGATACCCTTTTCGCTAAGAGTGTTCATCAGTTCACCCTCAAGCCGAACATTGGTCGTACCACTCTAATTTCCCCATCGCGCGTGCTGTGTTTAACATTATAAGGGTCTCTTAATAAACCCTTGAGTGCGTGTGAATTATAAAAAAAAATAAACCTATATGATTTAATAAAAGTTTATCACAGCAATTTGATAACACGTACATACATATATGTACATAATAACTCGTTCTAAAACCGCATAAGCAACTATAGATCTATTTCTAAGATTTAGTTTATTTACCTTATTACCTAAAACATTTGAAGCGATTGATAAAAATAAACTGTACGCAATTGTTGAATACCAATCTCTGAATACCAACACGCCTTTGTAAATGGAAGGTCTATTGCTACAAATTTGACCATTTTCACAAATTATTGCTTTAATTTTATGGAAAAGCGTCACCAAACTGACACAGTTTTCACTGATTTCGCGAAAGCCTTTGATTGTTTTCAGCATTTCCCCAAATTTAAATTTTTGGGACTAAGTCCCACTTAGGAGAGATATAATTCCAAAATTCGATTTAATTGGGACATAAGTCCCAAAAATGAAAATTTGGAATTATGTCGCTGTGCCAACCAAACATACTACGATGACAGTCAAAACCCAATTTATATAGATGTCTCTACATACATATATCGGGTTTTGAAGCCTTCTTTTTTTAAGTAAAACGCCAACCATTCGAGAAATCTCGATATTACTCGTATATTGAATTACAATGAAAACATCGAGATTGATGTTGTTCATATGTTCACCACTGGCACGTTTGCAATTGTCGAACCCAATTTTCGATGACAGCCGCTATATCTCGTTTAATATTGGCTCCGAACTCCTCTAATGCCACCGCACCGGCTTCTTGGCATAGATCAATGCTTTATCGTAGCCCCATCAAACAAAGAACGTTGTAGCTGTAGATGTGCTGGATCACATGATCTAAGCTGGCAATCAATAGGACCATTTGTCGATATAACACATTCCTCGAATTAAGTTTTCAATATGTCGATTGTTACACCCGCAGGTTTTTAGCAGTGCCAACATACTCAATGGTTTCGTTATCAAGTTTCAATGGGTGTTAAACCGAAAGGTCTACTTATCAAGAACCGCACCTGATCAGCCAGCGTAAAGTTGAATCAAAACATGTTTACAAATGTGAGAAGAGGATCGGTCCAAGGATAGATTCCTGTGGCACTCCACTTAAAACATTGAGAAAGGTAGATGGGTGTCGATTAGCAAGCACACATTGTTGCCTTGCGGTGAATAACGAAAGAACTTAGAACTTTCTATATAGAACTTGAGTAGTTCACAGTGTGAAGTCTTTGAATAATCTAACTACGACACTACGTTATGCAGTGTATTATGATCACTGTCCATTGCTATACTTATTTCATCAGTGACAAAAAGTTAAGAGTTTTGCAGCTACGGTTAGTTTAAAAACCAGACTGATGGGTACTTATTGATCGCTAGATATACTTGAACCGGCTTCAGTAAAACACCTTTGAAAAAATTGAAAGAATGGCTGTCGGTCGGGAACTCTGTAGTAATACCTGTTTACTTTTTTGGTATGTGAATAATCTTTGCCTTCTTCCATTCTAAAAAAAAAAACTTGGAAGTAGTTAATATACCATTAAATATGTGGGTTTAATAACGCAGAATATTTGGAAGCAGTAGTCTTACGATCTTAGGGTCTATTAGGTCAAGCTCAGCAGTATTGAATTAAGTCGACAATATATTTCACTTGTATTCCTATAAAGTTCAGGGAGCTATTCTTAGCGGTTGATTCTTTTTCGGTATAAGGGAATCGATGGGTTAAGCAACGTTTAAGGGCGATGCAATTTTTTTTACCAATATCGATTTCAAAATTTTTTGCCAGGATTAAAGGACCAAGTTAATTTTCGTAGCAAAATTTTGAAACCCTTCAATCTATGGAAGCTATAACGTATGTCTCGTTGAAGCCAAGTTTCCGACACAGACGTGATATCTATCTTAGATTCCACAAATAGGTACATATCTAAATTCCCCTAATTTATTGGTTAAACTCTGCGCGTTTAAATGACATATCTTTAATTCATTATTTTGTGCCCTTAAAATTAGAATCATATCTGAAGTCGTTAGCTGCACTTTAATTAACAAACAAAAATACACTTTCAATCGATAAACTATGATTTAAGAACGACGCACGGCAGCATTTTTAACATTATACTTTCAATCCTGATTTAACCAAACTCTCAGATTGAGTTTTAAAACGGAACGATCAACCTTCATTTAAATAAATCATCTCCCGACACAAGCCATGGCCTAGCGTTTATGATTTCAATATAAATTTAATTTCAAAGAGCTTTGGACAATTTATTTAAATTCAAATCTAAAAAAAAACAACCTTTAGTTGTTTGTCATATAAGTAAAACAAAATCGATTGCCATCAAACTCTCCATGTACCTTTTCCACGATGGTCGTTATTCAACTCGAATAAATAAATTCCACTAAAAACGTTAAAAACCTAACTACAAAATTGATAAAATAAAAAAAAGTTAAACCACTAAAACCTCCGGCAAAAGCCATAGTTTTGAAATGAAGTATCTTAATAAATTCCGCATTTTATGTTATCTATACTATTTTCTGTGTAATTGAAAATGAAAAAAAAAAAATCCTTGGGTCGCACGTGCATGCATTTTATTTGAACTTCGGCAAAATATATAGGAGGAGTCGCGTTGTTATGCTTTTTTTTTAAATATGCGAAAAAACAGTCGTCAAGTTACAGGTTGATAACTCGAGTTCTTGAGATGGAGTTAGATATTGAGATGCAAGACAAACAGAAAAACATAATTGGAAAATTTAATAAAAAAAGATCTCTTCTGTGGAAGGGGTGGTGTGATAGTAGAAATTCATTAATTTTAAGAATTCTTAATAGGAAACTTGATAGTAAATTTCAAAATATATTAAAACCATTACAATTCTGTATTACAATGTTCTAATTGTCAAATTTTTTCCATTAATTTCTGACCTTTAATGTCGCCTAAAAGTGGACATAATTTGTTTTAGATTTACTCGCCTGATTAGCATAAGAATATTTTTCAATTTTCCACACCTTAAAATATTGCATGTTATTTTTTAATTTTTTTTTTCAATCCATTACTTATCCTTAAAAATAACCTTCATCACTATATTGCAAGTTAAAAAGTACATAAAGCAATTGACCGTAAAAATGCTGTGTGGATGTTAACAATATTGGCTAACAGACCAGAACTTTATTGAACCACACCCACTAGTTGTTAACAAAGAAATTAAGTGAAACACTTTCGGATTTTAGTGACCAAAACCGCATGAGCAGTTGACATTTTGTGATTGAACGTAAACAAAACCAAATAAATGTTTTAATGGGGTAAATAAGTTGCAGCTTTATATGGGTGGTGTTTAAAATTTAGTTACTAATTAAAAAAGATCAGGCAGACTTTGAGATGAGGAAGTAAATTTTATTTAATTGAAATATAATAGTTGTCTCATCTATAACAGAAAAGGAAATAATTGAAGTTTCCAATAACAGTGGAATGTTTTAAATTGAATTACTTAAAAAGGGTATTTTGTTAGATGCTGATAACTTTAAATTGGCAACACTGTTTTCTATGACAGCGGGTTTGACAGTTCTTTGAGGTAAGTTTGATTTGACAATTCACCAATGAATAGACTCACGCTCCGTGGCAACGTTAGGAAATTGTTCAAATTTATTTTGATTCACTTCAAAAAACATATCGTGTGTTACGTGCGTTTTATGGTGCTCATAATCGGCCATCATAAGGATTAATTCGAGAAACTATGTTAATTGCAAATGATGTTAATGGACGGCATACTCTCCGGGACAGTTTAGAGATCAATGAACATTGTGAGTCCATTTTCGATTTTTTAATTGAAACTACTCTTGCGATCTGCAATAGAGCTGTTTTTCCAGCTCGGTAAATTATGAAAGGCGGGGGCATGTATTAGATGTTACGATCGTAAATATCAACCTTTGTCCAATGGTTGAAAATTGGAGAGTATACTCTTTGAAATATTATTCGGACCACAGATGGATTCTCTTCAACATAAAGTTCGAAGCCAAAACTCATCTACCTTTTAGAAATCCCAAAAGTATTGACTGGAAGAAGCTCAGTAAGATAGTTAATTCTAAACTGCGAAATATACCGAATCGTGAGTATAGATTCGATTATAGACCTCTCGTCAAAGGTGGAATCTTTTGAAATGTCAATGAATATTGCTTTTAAGGTCTCATGTCCAATCCTTGGTGGAATGAAAATTTGTCTATCCTGAGGAAAATAACAAGAACAATCTTCAATATCTGCCATAAACATAAGTTTTGTCAACCTTATAACGATTGTCTCAGAATTTCCAAGCGGGCTCTCATTAGCCAAGCAAAAAGGTTGGAGAGAATTCTGTTGATCACTTGAAAATATAAAATATTCTGCAAGGCTTGGTAAAGTGCTTTTGAGAAAACATTGCAATCAGTCATTTTTGAAAAAGCCTGATGGACTCAGGACAATTACACCGGCTGAGTCCTTTGAAATACTAATGGCGACACACTTTGCGACCTGTAAAAACAGCAGGACCGAAAAGCTTAGATTCTTTAACATGTCAATGGCTTGTGAAGGGCAAATCAACACTGTTATAACATAAGAGAAAATTGCCAGGGCAATTAATACTTTTTCTCTATATAAGTCTCTAGGACTGGATGGCACACTGCCGATTATGCTAGAAAAACTGGAAGATGTTAAAGTTCCATGGCTGGACATAATTTTCAAGGGATGCCTCTCTCAAACATGTTAAATTTTTTTGTTTGTTTATAATTCACGCTCAAGGGTATTTGAAGAGACCCTTATAATGTTAAACACAGCACGGGCAACGATGAACATTGGTTTTGAATGTTTGCAAATTGAAACGGCCGGCGAGGGAAAACTGTGCCGGGTAAGTTATTCCATAATCGTGTGGTGCGACTTAAAAACGAATCTCTATATTTGACGGTACGACCAAAGTTAGGCTCAAGGGTGAACTGATGAGTATTCCTAGCGAAGCGGGTATCACGGGTGAATGGATATAGGGGAGGAATGCAACTGGCTGCTTCGAGTGATCATTGCTTGTGAAAGAAGTGATAAAACAGGGAAATACATGAAACATTCCGACGGTATTCAAGAGATGGGAATGAATCCATGGTAACTCTGTTTCCTATCAGTTTTAACGCTCTGTTCTGAATTCTATCCAATAAATAGAGAGCCCAAAGGTGTGAGTTATACTTGAGTTTTGGACGTATAAACGCCTTATAAATTGTAGCCAGATCAGAAGGGGTGAAAAATTTCTTACATCGATATAGAAATCCTAAGCATTTAGCAGCATTTTTGGCAGTCTCGAGAACGTTATCATTCCAACGAAGATCTTTGTTAACACACATACCGATTACTGAGAGCTTTTCCGTTTCTTCGATGCAAGTGCCATTTAAGGACAATAGCATAGGGGGTATATTTTGCTTTAACGACAATAGACAGAATTGAGTTTTCGAAGCATTAAACTCCACACGGTTTTTTGTACCCCATTTAACAATGCTGTAAAGATCGGAGTTTAATGAACTTATAATACGGTACCGTTGCAAATTCACTTTCGAAGGAGATGGACGTGAGTTTAGGAACGAGTATGAAAAGCTGAGAGTGGAGGCATCGGCAAAGCAATGAAGTGGATTAGAAGTTTCAGACAAGAGATCATTTATAAAAATGAGGAAGAGAGTCGGAGACAAAACGGAGCCTTGGGGAACACCAGCATTTATTTTGTGAAGATCAGACTTAAAACCATTCAATACAACATGTATTGAACGATCTAGAAGGTAATTTCTAATCCAAAAAATAAGGGTTTCGTTGATGCCAAATGCACGCATTTTTAACAAGAGAGCCTGGTGCCAAAATCTATCAAATCTCTTAGAAATATCAAGTGAAATAATCTTACTTTCTCCAAAATAATGTAAAGATCTGTTCCACTCTTCAGTGAGATATGCCATCAGATCACCAGTGGAACGATTGTTGCGAAAGCCTTATTGCCGGTCATTAAGAATCTTTCGAATTTCGTGATATTTCTTGAGCTGACGATTTATCAGCGATCGCGTGACCTTGGAAAGAAGGGACATAAGTACAATTGGTCGATAGAACGAGGGGCAAATGCGATGTGATTATTTCAATTCGAAGATCCGATTTACATTAACTAAATTTAACTACATTAACTACATAAATTACGTAGCAGACGTAACAAATGTTGTTATTTCTAAAAAGTGACAGCTCGGCCAACCCTGGATACAACCCTCCGCTCTATCCTGACTCAACGGGCAAACACATCTTTCCTATCCTTCTTTCTCTTCCGTAACTTCACGCCCACGCTGTGTTGAAACATTTGAAGGGTAATCATATTCCCTTGAGCGTGTGTAGATTATAAAAAAAAAAACAATCTTGCTCTTTTCCAGTGCAATATATCTAGTTGTTATTCTGGAACCTTAGTTAAACTGGAAACTAGCTAACTTTCTGCGCCTTAAGTAAAACCTTCGGTAAAAAGCTGGGTTTTCAATCTAAGATGATTTTGTGGAAGTACACAGCCGTTATGAAGGGCAATATTCTCTCAATTTTTGTCAACGAATCAAACCGCAGATGGAGCAGTTCAACTAAGTAACTAACTAGAAATATTTGGGCCACCTTTAATAAACACCGAAAACTTGATTTGATATGCGGACCCAGACAAGACATAGCCAGAATCGTAGCAACCTGTAGCATACACCGGCCAATAGGAGAGCTTAATGCGTAGGCATTGGCGCAATTCAGAGCTAATCGAGCCACAGGGCTAGGCTGCAATTGGTCGCCGCACTGTTTCATGGATAGTTTTCGCAATACGTCCGCGTTCGTACGATTTGATGCAATTAGGCTAGGCGCGCACATTCAATTTTTAGTTTCGCAACTGCTTGATTCGAGCAACTAAAAAGTTTGTGTTTTGACACAAACTAAACGATTGCCTTAAATGAGTTCGCTATTTTGTGTAATATGTAATATTAATAATATGGACCTGCGCGGACATTCAACCAAATAGTTCATCTGTTTTCTATAAGCAACCAAACAGTTGCGCAACTAAAAATTGAATGTGCGCGCCTAGCCTTAGATTAGATTTTTTGAGAATATGGACCAAAACCAAACACAATTGAGGATTTGGTGGCCAACATTCGACGCGTCATTGCCGAAATACAGCCTGATTTAATGCAAAGATTGAGTGAAAATTGGATGTACGAGCTATTCGGTCGATATGATTGCCTATGGCCCTATGGGTGCTCGGGGTGGTTCAACGTTGCCCCATAGCAAATGGAAAAGTTTCGGGTATGTGAGAGACAGCGCCTTAGACGTTGCCTTGGATTAAACAGAAAACCAGAGTTGAAGTACAAACATTATTATGCCAATCAGGTTCTATGCAACGGAGCCAACATAAACAGAATTCATAATTTTTTTATTAAGCGGATTCGGGGTCACATTGCAAGAGCGATGTCCTCGAGCAACAAGCTTACTATTCTAACGAAGAATAATACGATATCTAATTACATAGTCTCGAGGCAGTCCAGGGCTGGTTCAGAACAAAATGGCTATTCCGCTAATCTACCACTTCGTGTCGGCCCCTCGCACAAGGCGGATCAGAGGGTTACACAGGAGAACCAGTTCTGGTGGTTATCTGATAGAGAAAGTTGACTTAAAATGTATGTCTTGGGCAACTTTCATAGATTTAAGTGCAAAATTACGCAGAGACAGTCAGGTTGGCACAAAAACTAATACTTACTGTGGATGTTCTAGTTTTAATTAGGTGTAGTTTTCAGTTTTAAACATGAAAAATAAAACCCGATAGTTTGTAAGATTTTCACCATAAATATAGTTTTCAGGCCGAAGGACATTAGGACTAAGATAAAGTTCAAATTAGAGCGCCCGCATAGGGCTAGTAGTTGAGTTGTAAACGATTGATAAGAAGGCTAGTTTTTGCAAAAGCTCATGGAGAACCTGGACCTAATGGCATCCTACAACTTTCAACCTGTGGCCGCCTTGTTGCGGCATGAATTAAGGGGACTCACAACTTTCTGCCGAGTCCGAACGCCTAAGATAAGAAGTACTTTTTATGGCAAAATGTTACTTGCATCCTCGCAAGAGGCATATAGACATCCTAAAATAGACCCTGGACACATAACAAGTTTACAGAACCGTTAAACTGACTGAAATGTGCTAGAAAAAAGATGGAACCAGGATACTAATTTTTCGGAATTGATATTCCAAAGTGAGTCCCTGTGCAAAAGTCTCTGAAGTCGTTAAAATCCTAAAACAAACATTTTAACGAACGACAGTCAAATGTTTTCGCCTTAATCAGCCCTCAATACTGATGTTGTTTTATTCGACTTATAAAATGTAAATTGATGTAGACAAAGCCTAAGTTTCGTAGCATTGCTATAGGTACTCGTATGTTAACATACAAAACAAAAACATTTAAGTTTGACATTTTTTCATTGGACAAAATGCAAATAATGCTTTAATTTGCCAGATAACTCTATAAGCCCGAAGCCCTATTGCTAATATACAACCTGTTCACATAGAACACGCGCATGAAATTTAGGAACAGAAAAGCCTAAATAAACATTTACAGGCAAATAAAGTGCAGACACATCATAAATTAACATAAAACTATTAAATTCCTAGAAAAACTTCGTCTTCAACAAGTTAAGGGAATTTAAAATATAAGTTGTTATGAATATAAAATCAAAAATATTTTTCCTTCAAGAAGAAACGACACGGACGACGCGACGGACGGACGGACAAACCGAAAAACAGTTTCATAACTTCTAAAACTTCTAAAGATGGCAATATAGCGAGGAAAGACAAAGTTTTGCCCCAAAAAGGAAATTCAAAATCTGTAAACTTCCTTCCCCCTTAATAACGACAAAGATGACGACGCCGAAGATGACGACGACGACGACGCAAACGGAATTGCTCAGCAGTAGAAAACCATCCGCAATTTCACAAACGTTCATCACAATATGGAGCAACTGCACATCCGGCAAACGGACCCATTGACATTTTGTAAAAAGCATCATTTCCCCGGAGATAATCATGCCCAAGAGATTCTCATATTTAAGTCCTGGGGTTGGCGAAAGGTATCCTTTTTTTGTCTCTCTCTCTTATTCAAGGGAATGTCTGGCAGGTGCCGAATTGATGTCAATGCCCTAACACTTGAAACGTGTGTACTGAGGAGAATAAGCCCTAACTGAACAATATGAAACAATGTAGGTTGTGTGGTTTTCTCTATATGGGGCTACAATTTACATATACACCTGTCCAAGTGTGTCAACAAGTAGAAGGTATGGTACACCTACCAACAAATGAGCAGGATAATATCGATTGGCAAACGTAGTATATATTAAACCATAAACCTACCTACCTACATCCTTATGTATATGTATATTGTCTGGGATATCAGAGTTACTATAGTGGAAGAGGTAAAGCGGAGCCTATTTATAGTTCCTTTGGTTATTTGTTCATTTTACAATTCAATAAATAATCGCAAAGGGAAGGGTTGGCGATTCCAATAGCATTAATTTAAGGCTTGTTAAAGGCTCTTTGATTTAATAGCCGTTTAATTGCTGAGCAATTTCGTAAGATGAGTTACATAATTTTTGGGTTGTTTATTAGATATCTAAAAGACTTCGTTTTTAACAAATAGTCACGGAGCACTAAGCTAAACTAAAGGCCACAAACCTACATACATAGATATAGCTGCGAGCAAAAAAAAAGCAGTTCAACGGAAAATAAGTTTCTTTTCGAATACGAAATAAGAAAGATGTTTGTTTTTTTTTGAAATGGTTGTTCGTAAAATTGTTTATATTATATTCAAATGTTTTAATTAAAAACCAAATGTGTTTTATTGATCAATAGTTTAACAATAATTAAAAACATTTTTGCATTATTTGATTAAAAAGGATTTGAAAAAAAAAGTTAAATTCAATGTCACTTTTGGCTTATGAAGCTATAGTACTCGTATGTAGTGGCATGATCATTTTTACTTGCGATATAGGTACTATAGGGCAAGTTCTGCATTTGGAAAAAAAAAATCGAACTCGAGATTTTGATCAAAGTTGACATTACGATGATAGCGAAGACGAATAAAGTGGGTCTGACAATTCCGTCTGTCTGTCTGTATGTCTGTATGTTTGTATGGCTGTATGTCTGTACCTCCATCTAGAGCCTAAGCCACTGGACCTATTTTCTTCAAACTTGGCACTTAAGGGTCTACGGTGACTCCCTAGAGGGGAAATTGAAATTTTTTTTAGCTCTAAAGCTAACGGTACCCCCATACATCCGTAATGCATAATCAAAGGGCACGGTAGTGCCCAGCCAAGTTCTGGCACTACACCCTTTTTACAGGAACAAACTCAGGCGATTTTTGACCCCTTCCTATCTTCAGTACCAATGAAGTCAGAAACTGAAAACTCCGAATATATGCTAAGCTAGTCAGGCACAGGCGCCTCACCAAATTTTAATTTTCTAGCATAAGCGGTTCCTGAGATATAAGGCCTCAACAATCACAAAAACCGTAACTGACTGACTGACAGATCATCAAAATTATGGAGCACTTCCCGACATCGCAGAATCTTATAATTTTGCACAACGGTAGGTCTTGTCATGCAAGCAGAGGAAAAAATCGAAAATTTGAAATTTTCCATTCAGGGGGCGCGGTATCCGCCCACTTTTTCCGAATTGGTGTTGGTTGAATGGAGCACTTCCGACTACTGTAAAACGATGAAATTTGGTAAACCGGTAGGGCTTATATTGCATATAAAGAACCAAAAATAAACACCAAGGTTTTCTTTTCAGGGGGCGTGGTATCCGCCCACTTTCTCCGAATTGGTGTTGGTTGAATGGAGCACTTCCGATTGCTGTAAAACGATGAAATTTGATAAATTGGTAGGGCTTAAATTGCATTCAAAGGAAAAACTATAAAATTCGCGGTTTTCCATTCAGGGGCATGGTATCCGCCCACTTCCACAGAACTAATGTTAATTATACAGGCACACTTCCGATTGCAGTAGGACAATGAAATTTGGTAGAACTGTAGGGCTCAAATTGCATATAAAGGACCAAAAATAAAATTTTAGCTTGTCCATTCCAGGGGCGTGTTATCCGCCCACTTTCTGAGAAAATGTTTAATTTATATGGAGCACTTCCGATCCCTGTAGAACGAGAAAATTTTGTAGAGCGGTACAAATTTGGTGGCTAGAATTTGATGGGCTTACATAGCAAGTTTTTTTGTATGCCCAATTCGAAAGGTTTTAAAAACTTGACCAGTGAACCCATCAAATTTTAGTCAGTAATCATTAAATAATAAAATTTCTCTATTATATTGTAGCTGTTACAATATTAGTCTACTTTAAATATTCGGTATTAAACCTTCATGAAGTAAGAACTTGGCGTACTTTTAGATCTCAGTACTTTTCACGGCTGACTTGTTACACAAAGGTTTTTGTATAGAAGAACTTGGCTCTTTTTTTAACATTTATGTTTTTGGTATGATCTTATTTATCTCAAAAATGGCTCTAACGATTTTCATGAAAAAAATTTGGTGTGATATTATTGACATGGACTACATTTTGGTAAAAACAAAATATTTGGGGGGAAACGTTATTAACGATACCTGTCAAAGAACGTTTTTTTTTGATTTTCGAATTTCTCATTAATGGCTCTAACGATTTTAACCAAAATTTGTATGCAGGAGCTCATTTGCATTTTAAAAACTATAATCTAAAAATCTTTTCGAAAAACTAGGTTTTGGATTTTTAAAAAAATAATAATTTTTTTTTTGAAAATTCAATATCTTGAAAACGGATATACGAATAAATTTTTAAATTACGTTATATAATGTATTTTATTGAATACTAACAATTTGCATATCAATTTTTTTCATAAAAGTTTTAAGGAAAATTTAGTACACAAAAAACATGTTTCAGTGTGTCTGTATGTCTGTACCGCTTCCTACAGCCTAAACCACTGGACCTATTTCTTTCAATCTCTGTAGTTAAGGATCTTTGGTAATTCCCTAGAGGAGAAATTGAAATTTTTTTTTGCTTCAAGACTAACGGTACCCCCCATACACCCGTAATGCAAAATCTTATTTATCTCCAAAACGGCTCTAAAGATTTTGATACAAAAAAAATAAGTTAGATATTATGGATATGGACTACATTTTGGTAAAAAAAATTTTGGGGCAAAATGTTATTAATGGTACCTGTCATAGAACCGTTTTTTGATTTTCGACTTTCTCTAACGATCTTAACCAAAAATTTTCACCAGGAGCCCCCTTAAGTTTAAAATAATATTGTACATATAGATATACAAATATTCGAAAAAATATTTTTTTTGTTTTTTGAGAAAAAAAATTCCAATTAATTTTTTGAAAAATCAATATCTTAAAAACGTGTGAACGATTATTTTTTGAAATTATTTCCTAAGATCTATATTACTAAGCACATAAAATTGGCATCCCAAATTTTGTTCTAGAAAAAATTGAAAGAAATTTCGTATATAAAAAATTACTTTAATAAAACGATTTTTGAACTTTATTTGCTCAAATTCATATACTTTTCCGGAAATCAGACCGCAATTCCATCCATTTGAACATTTTAATTTCATTAAATCCATGTTTTATATTTATAAAATGTGTTTTAAATTCCAAAGTACTTTTACATAAGAGCAAGTTCGTGCGATCCAGTCGTGCATTTTATTTTTATTGCTACTTCGCTGCGACAATCCTCTCACATCTTTGCGGTGTTATTGTTGGTTTTCAAACATTCCCAACTACACCCCATAACTCTTTGTTATTTTTTGGTTTGGTATTCCAGACTTATTTTTTATATCCACCTAAAGATTCTTAAGAGGATTGAGTTCAGGGGATTGAGCAGGCCCCTCCATAACCTCAAGCTTGTTGTTCTAAAACTATTGCTTAGGTGTTCTGCTGGTGTGATGCTTTGGGTCATTATCCTGCTGAAAGACCCATTTAGGTGACATTGTGCCATTGCAAAATACAGGTTGGGCCATCTAGTGGTTTCTTTTCAAATCATAAGTTACAGTTACAGTTAAGACAGCTATTTCCTGCTCGAAACGTTGACAGAAAGTCAGTATCATATCTCCGCGGAACAAAATGCGTCGCTTTACGCTTGATCAACGTTGGAAAATATTGAAAACCTTTTTCCAAAGTCAGTGATGTATATCCCAAACAGGGCGTTTTATGAAAAGACTAAATGAAGCACCCTCCGTGCCTGTTTTACGAAAGTTTGTGCAAAAAGTTCGTGAGCCTCTGTAAGATTCTGACCTATAAACGTACAAACATGTTGTATTCTAAAACATGTCGCTGTCTTTGACTGATAACGTGCCGTTTTGACATGTCACTGACAGCTGCATAGAAAATTGTTTACCCCCAACGCCGGAAAAGAAGTTTAACTTTAAAAATTTACTTTTGTTCATTTTATTGCATTTTTAAAAATAAACTTGTATCTGGCCCACCTTTTACAAATGAATTCAGCTTTATCAGAGAATAATAGACCTTATAACCATTTGACCGATCACCATGAAAGTTGGCACATATAGTTTAACATGCGCTACGAACAAATACGTACTACGAGTATCTTAATATATTTGTAAAACAAAGTCGGGTTTGTTCGAACCCTTATAAGTTATAACTCGAGAACGGCTGGACAGATTTTCATAGTTTTTGATTTGTTGTGTTTACCTCCGTACAGAATAGCTAGCAGAATAACTATTAAAAACATTGGAAAATTGATGAAAAAATAAAATAAAAGAAAAAACATTTACTCACAAAATTATTTCAGGAACAGAAAAGACAAACAGTTTATTTAGATAATCCCTCATAAAAAGGACTAATTGTTTTTTCTTTGCTTAAAAGACGTTTTATAAATACATTAAATAATATTGGACCTAAATGTCGGCCCTGGAAAACACCTGGCATAATATAAACAGACCGCTCATTTCTAAATGAAATAGTATTGTCTCATTTCTAAATACGACGAGATGTATTTTTTTTTAAAGAATATTATTATTCATCCCTGGTATTTTAATTATATTCGTTGTGTTTTAAGGCTAGCCGCGCACTGGCAACTGTTATCGAAATCAAATAGTTTAATCACCAGTTGATAGACTACCGCGCACTGGCAACTCTTTACTCACGCTCACACTCTTTTCTCTCTTGCGCTTATAGAAAACAGCTCAACTGTTGCGAATTAATTTTAGGCAATCGATTAGTTTGTATCAAAACAAACTTATTAGTTGCTCGAATCGAGTTGTTCTAAGTGCGCGGTGTCCCATATAAGCCCATATGTTTCATTTTAGCAACTAAACAGTTGCGAAACTAAAAATTGAATGTGCGCGCCTGGCTTAAGAGCTTCACTAAAATTTGTCATAAGCAAACAGACCTGGACGGAGTTGAGTACGAAATCGCGCATCACAAAATCCCGATTCACAAAATCCCGAATCACGAAATCCCGCCATTTTAATACTAAATTGACAGCACAGTATAGATTTTCATTTCCAATCAATGAGAAGCAAGGAGAACGAAGTTTTCTACTATTGTACTTGAATATTCAATACGAAGAAGACCACTCTGATTTTGTTAATTTTTAACGAGCTCTGATTGGCTTAAAGCTGAAGACAAGTCCAAAAAAAGTATAAGTATGAAGTCTTGAAAGTATGTTAAAACAAAAAAATTAAAAAAATACAAAAAAAATTCAAAAAAAGTTAAAAAAAAAAACATGTGATACGTCACTCCCTACATCACGAATATGCAATTTTTAACTCATTAAGATGCCTGGTTTAGCCAGAAATCACGTTTGCAAATGTCAACTTTGGGGGGCTTACGAAGCTCCGTTTAAAGATCGTTTCGTTTCATGCGATACATGGATTGAAAGGTGGCACTCCCTAGAGCACGAATATGTATTTTTTAATTCTCTAAAATGCTTGGTTTAGCCACAAATAACATTCAAATAAAAGGTGTCAACTTTGATAGGTCTGCGGCACTTAGTTTGCCAGAAAATCGACTTTAGATATATAAAAAATTGTTTTCCTTATAATATAATAATGTCAATAATTGGTGTGCTTGCAGTTTATGTTTAATAAACAAACAGTACTTTGGTACTTTGAACTCCTTTTTTCGGGGACACACCCATTCACGCGACTCCGTCGTACCGCTTATGGTATGTTAAGTCACCTGGCAGGCGCCAATGTAAACAGTTTTTTTTTGATTAAAAGTAACTTGGGTGGCAAATTTTTGTCAACAAATATTTTGAAAAAAAAAAAATGTATGAAAAATCAAAATTTTCTCAAAAAAAAATTTTTGGAAAAAAGTTTGTTAAAAAAATATTTTTTGACAAAATGTCCAAAAATATTTTGGCCAAATGTCGAAAAAACCATTGAAAATCGTCTTATCTCTCTAAATATGGAGGAGGTCTTACGTTCTCGGAGTTCTAACACAAGAACTGAATTTTTCCCGAACCAACAGTTCCTTAAATACGAGTACTTTCCATTTGTTTAAAAATAAATCAATATAAAATATTTTATTAATTGTATTAAAATAGTATTGAAAATCCCGACAAATATTTAAAAAAATATCTGTCGGCGGGATTTTTATTTTCGGAGGGATTTCGTGATTCGGGATTTTGTGCCGCGGCATTTCGTTACTCTTCCCCTGAAAGACGTTAAATGGAAAATGTTTAAAAGTTTGAATTTTTTTTAAACTGCTGTTTACTATAAATAATTACAATTAAAAGAAAAGATGTCACACAAATTTGACTCAAACAGTCACTTCGTTTTTTCAACACAAGTTTATAGACTGGACTCTAGGGTAATAATATGTTTGGTATGGATTTGACATCCCTGCTTCAATAATAAACCAATTTTACTACATGGATCGATTATTATCGCTGAACGAGTGAAAGTTTGTAAAATCTTACAACAAAAATAGTTCCATCTGTTTGAAAATTAGGAAAGTGTAGCCGTCACCCTCAACCTATGTTAAAGCGCGGAACAGATTGAACCAGCAACAGCACCGTCAACAGCAACAGCGGCCGCCATTAATTTAGAGCCAATGTATTTCAATTGTTCAACACACATAAGAACAGCAACAGCAACGCCAACAGCGTCGTTAGGCCAAAGTCCTAAATTTGCTGTTGCTGGTGCTGTGTTGTCAACTTTTCCACTGCAATATTTAGTGGCACCACAATGAAAAACTTTTTTCCAATATGAAATGTCAAGCAGATGAAATGACGTTGCTGGTGGCAATGTGTTTGAGAAATGTTTGCTGGTCAGCGTGCTGTTTGCTGTTGACGACACTGGTGCTGTTGCTGGTTTAATCTGTTTCGCGCATAAAAGAATTCTTTTTCGGCTGCAGTCGATGATATGAATGTGCAGGAGAACAATAGCCGGAAATTATTTCCCGTATTTGTAAATAGTTTTGAAGATTGTTACATCGTCGGCGTAAATGAGGCACTTGGAGTATTTTAACACAGATGGTAAGTCGTTTATAAATAAAATAAAAAGAATAGCGCCTAAATGACTACCCTGTGTAATTCCTGAATTGATTTTAAACTTATTTGATTCGCAACCGTTAAATAACACTGAATAAGATCTATCGAATAAATAGGATTGAAGCCATTTTACAAAATTTTCGTTAAATTCTAATTTTCTTAATTTAAAAAGCAAAACACGATGTGACAGCTTGTCAAAAGCTTTAGTGAAATCGGTAAATACACAATCTACTTGTTTACTGTTTTGAAATGAATAAATACAATTTTCAGCAAATTCTATTAGAAAAGTAACAGTAGAGCGACCTTTTATTAAACCATGCTGATGAGGAACAATAAATGATTTAACATAAAAACATAAAGCTTCACAAATAATAGCTTCAAAAAATTTAGGAATCACAGATAATAATCTGGCTATAAGCCTGTAGTTTTTCACTTCGTCTTTTTTCCCTTTTTTATGTAGAGGGATAATAAATGAACTTTTCCAAATAGATGGGAATGAACATGAAGACATTGAAAAATTAAAAAGAATAGACAAAGGTAATGACAAGTGACGTACACAGTTTTTCGAAATAGTAGAGGGTATACCATCAGGATCTGGTATACAGCTGTCGTCAAGGTTAGAAATAAACTTTACAATGTTGTCGATATCAATGTTAAAGTTCATATCAGTCAAGTAAGTAAAAGATTTCCTTGGTGCGTCCCCATCTTGAGTATGCATCGCAGGTTTGGACTCCTCTTTATGATATTCATATTGAGAGGTTAGAATCTGTGCAAAGAAACTTTACTCGTTTTGCCTTGAAAGGACTTCAATGGAATGATCCTTCGTATGTCCTCTCTTATGACCAACGATTATCTATTCTTCAGATGCAAACTTTGGAACAAAGAAGAACAAACAATGATTTGGTATTTTTCCACCAATTAATAACAGGCGTCACAGATGCACCAGATCTTTTATGTTCGGTTTATTTTAATTATCGGGGAGGAGGTTATAATCTTCGAGGCCTCGATATGGTTAAGGTCCCAACACATAGGACCAACTATGGCATTCATGAGCCCTTGACACGTATGGGTAGACTTGTAAATTTGAATTCAAATATTTTTGATTTTAATATAAATAAATGTAAATTAAAAAACCTTCTCAAAACCAGTGGTCCACGCTCCTAAATGTTCTTTGTTTCCTGTTATGTTATTGTTTTGTTCTTACGTAATATTATTTGTGTCAGTGTTAATTGTAATAGAGTTTGCCTACTAACAACTAACACTGCACTAAATGATGAGCCGGTGGTATAACACAGTTCTCTGTGTTGGCAAACCATTGGTCGAAAGACGGAGCTTGCTATAAGCTTTCTTCGACCAATTCTGATAGTGTAAAAAAAAAAAAAAAAAGGGTCAAAGTTTTGATCCATTTCGTCAGATTTATCACATATTGAGGAATCACAGTTAAAAGTATCACAGTTTGAAGTATCACAGTTAAAAGCACTTTGAAAGAAGTCAAAAAAGTTGCGTTATAACCCGTGGGTCGTGACTTAAAATGTCATTTAACTTGAGAACAGACACGTAAGGACAAGATTTTCTTTTGCTGTTAATAAAATTCCAAAAACACTGGATTAATTTTTAGATCTCTTTGCACCTTCTGAATGTAATTTAGATACTTTAAACTAGACTAGCCGACCCAGCTCTCGAAATTCGAGTGCCAATTTATTTATTTAATTCATTATCATTCAATAAAAAACAGAGAATTCATGATTTTTTTAAATTGTTGAATGCAATGAGAAGTACCTACTAAGCACTCAATCCTGGAGTCCAAAGGAAAACAAACAGTTAATGGTAAACAAAATTTCAAACCTATACACATTTCTGACACATTGCAGATTTTTGATACGTTGCAGATTGGTTGTTGATGTTGTAGGCCGCAAAAACAATTGTTGGGTTGAACTGATGTTATTTGATGTATCAGAATCCGGTATGTTTAATGTGGATTTTTGGACGTTTCTTAATCCATCGACATCGTAGCCATCCTTTGATGGAATTTGACAGTTTATGGCTTGACGAATAGAGGACGAATTCAGTTATGACATTCAAAGAGTATTTCGTACAAAATGTCAGCCGAAAGCCCTAAAATTGCTCTTTTCCGGAGTAACAAATAAAATACTTTTTTTTGTGATATTTATAGACGTTTTTTAATCCATCGAAATTTTAGCCATCCTTTGATGCAGTTTGACAGTTTATGACTTGACGAATAGAGGACGAATTCAGTTATGACGCACAAAGTGTATTTCGTACAAAATATCAGCCGAAAGCCCTAAAATTGCTCTTTTCCGGAGTAGCAAATAAAATACTTTTTTTTGGGATATTTATAGACGTTTTTTAATCCATCGAAATCTTAGCCATCGTTTGATGGAATTTGACAGTTTATGACTTGACAAATAGATAGTTCAGCTTTGACGTACAAAGTGTATTTCGTACAAAATGTACTTTTTTGACACTTTTTAATCCATGTACAAAGTAGGCATCATTCGATGTTATTTGGCAATTTATGGCTTACAATAATAGGATATTTTGTGAGAACTATCAAAGCCATAAGTCAATCTTATCATCGAAATCGAAATTAAAATCGAATAGGAACAGTATTGAATCATTTCAGTGAAATGAAAATGATCGAATGATCGGTTGGTTGAAATGATCGGATCATTTTCGTAATCGATTGTTGAACGATTCAATCATTTGAAATGAACAATTTACTCAGCTCTAATTCGAATTTGATATTTTGTTTGTTTGTTAACGCATTCTTGTCAAACCAGGGGAATATTTTATTTTCAGGGAAGATTTGAAAACAGTAACGCATAGAATAAAGCTAGAACTACATGCTCTCTTTTTCCAACTCATTTCAAATTTCTATCTTCCATCTCGAAAAACACAAAAAGTAAAAGTTGAAATGGTTATAAATTTTACTTCTTCATTTTTTGAAAACACTAAGGCTAGGCGCGCACATTCAATTTTTAGTTTCGCAACTGCTTGGTTCGAGTGTCTAAGAAGTTTGTGTTTTGACACAAACTAAACGATTGTCCAAAAAGAGTTCGGTATTTTGCGTAACATATAATTATATGCACTTACGCGAACATTCAACCAAATAGTTCATCTGTTTTTTATAAGGAACGAAACAGTTGTGCAACTAAAATTGAATGTGCGCGCCTAGCCTAACACGGAAATTGCCCGATAGATGTAGTCAATTCTCTAAGACTTAACTACATTCAACTTCAAAGAATGAAAAGTGAACAAAATGTGCTGTATTTTTCCAAACAACAACAAAAGCAAAAGTTAAAATGGTTCTAACTTTTACTAAACTTAAACCACAGATAATTATATATATACAGCCATATTCATAAACTTATTATAGTGAGTACATATGGCTATGCAACCCTTATAATGCCTCTTAAAGCAAAATCGTTATTTATAAAACTTATGTGACGTTGAATAGAGGCATTATAAGCTAAACGCGTTTGGAGGTTGAATAGTGGCTACATAAGCACATTTTAGTATTGAAGTGTCACATTCACTTTGACATCACATTGAATTATAAAGATTATCAACAAAATAAAATGCCTTTGACTTGTTATTCAAACTAAAACTTTGTGTTATTTTTATTTATTGAAACAAAAATGTTATACTATTAAAAACAAATCGAATTGAAAAGTGTTTAGAATTAAATAGATAAATATACGATTACTTGGTGATCTCTCTCCACGCATCCTTCTTCATCCGGTGTGTTAGTGTTGTAATTTTTATTTTGCATTATTGATATATTATCTTCAAGAACTTGTCTGAGGAGTATTCCAACTAGGATGAAACGAATAAAAATTTGATTTCCAGTATTGTGCTAGAGATAATAACATACTTTATCTGATGAATCAAAGTTAATTGTTGGAGTTCTTTTAGCTTTTGGTAGTTTCGTTTTTGTTTATTAAATTCGATAGAGCTAAATGTAATAGATTCTTACTTTTTGGTACTTTATTTGACACAAGCTCATTATAACTATGCAGGGTAGGCAAATGTTTTATAAATATGAATTTGCATAGTGGATGAATAAGTCCTTATGCATTGCATAACTATTCACGCGTTTAGCGAATTCTAATAAATACGGCTGATAATGTATGACAGTAACTGTATGACAGTATAGTGTAAATGTATGCTCTATTCAGCAACAGATGTCCGGGCATTTTTTTTGCAATTTTTATTTCTTGTTTTAAACAATTTCGGTGTAGTATATTTAAATAATTTTGGCATTGTGCACATCTATGCAAAAAATGCTTTCGTTTAATATGTAATTTATGCCCCTTCGGTTTTTGTGGTAAGTGTACCACAAAAAACATGTTTGCCGTTTTATTATATGATTGCATTGAAAAATCTTCATTTGGATCTATGTTGCGTATGTCTTCACTTTACCTGTGCTAGAAGATTTAAAAAATTTATCGTTTCCAACATTGCCCCTGTGACTATTAAGTAAGTTCCATAAGCTTTAGCATTTCCATTTCCCTGAAAATTTCATTTTTTTCTTCGAATTTAAGGCCACTGCTTTCTATCTTTCCATATCAATATGAGTTTCCGGTGCATAAGCCAGAAACAAAAGGTTTATTTATACAAAAAAGTAAATGTTCCGATGAACCTTTTGTTTCAATTGAATACAAAAAAAAAAGAAAGTAAATTCTAATCTGTGACGAAAAAAAAAACAAATCTCGTCTACATCAAACTACTAAAATAAAAATCCAAATGGAACCTGAAATTGTGTTTCAACAAAGTCAAACCAATTACATAATGCCCTGCCAAACCTATCTCGTATAGGTTAAATTTTTCCTTTTTTTAAATTGAGGTTAAAACTGGTTGGGGGTTATCCTCTGGTGGGTTGTAAGGAATGAAAGTCATAAAGAGTCTATATTCATCCATTTTCAGTGGTCTGATATTGTTGTTTTTTTTTCTCTTTTTTATTGTGCCAGAGTTAACCGTGTAAGCACGTTCCAAATCATCAGCAGTTCCTGCCTGAAAGGGCTGATGGGTTTTATGAATTTACACAGAGAGATTTTACTGGGCCTGTCCTGCGCACTGACTTCAATTTACGGTTGGAAGTTTCTCAATAACACAAAACGGAAGGCCACAGAGAATCGTGTGCGGAAGAAGGCGCATGTATTTGTAAATATGTATGAACTCGTATATTATACATACATATGTTTGAATGTGGCACGGGTTCAACTTGTTGCGTTTTATATGTCAGCAAGTAGATATTTCTTCATGCTGAAGTACTTTTCTTAATGCCAAAGTATTTTGAGAATGTATGATGAAAGACAGCAGCGTCTTCATCGCTGCGGTGTTCATTTTGATTAATATTTTGAGATGTTCGTCTTGAAACTTAAATTATTTCTGCAATTTGATTCATTAACTTTCATTTATTCTCCAGTATAAAAGAGCGAACGAAAAATATGAGAATGGATCTCGTCGCGTTTAAGGAACAAAACTGACTCCATCAATTGTTGTTTGTCGAGCTTCAGATTATTGTTGGCGTTGATTTTTTTTGTTCTTGTTAAATGAATGTCAAGAAACTAATTAACGACTTTAAGAATAATCCATAAACTTCATCTTCATCCTCAAGTTTCTTTAAGTTCTTAAGTATAGGGTATCAAATTAAAAAACTAATGATTTGTGTTTAAATTTTTAATTTTCTTCATCTTCTTCATTTTCTAATGAAACCAAATATCTATCATTTCATTAGTGAATTGAGAATCTGTTTGCGGACTTTGCTGATTTGATTTAGGGAAATGTCAACGTTAGATCAATGTCTTAGTTAAAAATCTAACACATTTTTGGGCTGTGTCCACGGGGGTTGTTCGATAAGTCAGTGACTTTGAGATGAAGGAATGGTCTTATATTTTGAAATTAATTTCATTTTTGAACATAGTCTCCTTTTACAGCTATGCACTTCCTCCAACGATATTCCAACAATACGTTTTATCAAACTCTGCAGTATACGTGCATGCATTTGTTGCATCAATAACTTCATTATTTGATGAAAATCTTTTGCCCACCGAGCCATTTCTTCATATTTGGAAATAAGAAAAAATCACAGGGAGCCAAGTCTGGACAATAGGGTGGTTGAGGTAGCAGTTTATAGCGCAATTAAGCTAATTTAGCTTTTGATACTGCGGGCGAATGTGCTGGAGCATTGTCGTGATGAAACAGAACTTTGTTCTTCTTCATATGAGGCCACTTTTGCACCAATACTGTGTGGAATTTATCCAGTAAATTGGCATATCAGTAATTTTCTAAATAATCAATGAAAATTACGCCGTGGGAATTCTAGAAAACCATTGCCATAACTTTTCCCGTCGACGGAACCTTTTTGGTCCCACATTCACCTGAAAAAGTTCACTGCTTTGATTGTTCTTTCAATTTAAATATGAAGTGGTGTATCCAAGTTTCATCAACATTTACAAAACGCAAAAAAAAATTCATTTGAATTGCGCTCAAAGAGTTCTAAGTACAGCTCTGAAGTAATGATCCGATTCCGTTTTTATTCATTTGCTAGTAAACGCGGCGATAATTTTTTTCATACCCAAATAGTCATGCAGGATCCGAATAACGCTATCATTTGAAATAGCTTCAATGTTAGGTGTCTCACGAACTTTGATCCGGCGGGGTTCATCTGCCACAATCCCTATTTTTGTGACCATTTCTTCAGTCGTCTTTTGTAAACCACTTTTGGACCATTCTATGCAAAGGAGCAGAGTCTCTATAGTATTTTTTAAGTGTTTCCTCAGTTTCCTTAATGGTCTTACCACGCGAAAAGTAGTCCTTTCTCGCGAAATTCACTTTTCCCGTTTTTAATTTTAAGGCAAATTATGCATTCGTAAAAAAAATCGAACTCTATATTTTAATCATTACGATGATAGCGAAGACGAAAAAAGTTGGTCTCACAATTCTGTCTGTCTGTCTATTCGACTACATCTTAAATAGCTCGGTCGATTTTCTTTAAACTTGGTAGATAGTATTTTTGCACAATCATTTAATAACTTTTTAAAGAGATTCAAAGAGATTCAAGATTCAAATATTTTATTTATAACAAATTAGTTCTTACAATATAAGTTTCAACGACATTAATAAGACAATGGCGTTGCCGTCTGTCTGGTAAGTAAGTTGATTGAGATGCAAAACATGTTTTTCGAATATAAAAATAAAAATAAAATAAAATAAAAAGGAAGCCTATTTTCATAAGAACTTGATTATCTTTGTTTGTTTCTATCTAAATTCTGTTGTTATATTGTTTCGGTATATAAATGCAGATACAATAAATTTATAAAGAGCTTGCCAATTGCAACCATTTAGGAGTCTCTTTGTATGTTCCATTGTCAACGAGCGTTCCCCGAAGTAAATAAGTCTTAGATCTTTATAAATGGGACATATAGCTAAAAAATGGAAAGTATCTTCTTTCGCTTTCATATTACAAATTGTGCACTGATTGGTTATAACGTTTCTATATGGAGATCCATTCAAATTCAGCATTTCACATCTTGCTCTACATATTAGTGATATTTCTTTCACACTGTAACGGTCATTAAAGTAATTCTTTTCGTTGAGATCATAGTTAAGACCTGAATAAATAATTCTATTAATTGATGATTTTGCTTTTTCAATGTTTTGGGCACGATCTTGTGAGTCGGATATTTCCAGAAGATTATAGCATTGTTGCTTCAGAAGTGCTAGATTTGTGTATTGTATATTTAGGTCTGTTTCACATTTTTCTGCCAATGAAATCCAATAATTAGTCCATTCTAATTTATGGTCAAAAGTATACTTAGCAAGAATATTTGGAAGTCTGTTTGATGGGTAACAGAGAACTTTATGTATATAATCAAAATGTAACTTTAGAGTAAAATGAAATATATTTGGAAGGCCTGTTTCAAGCATGAGTACATAAGTAGGGGTATTCGAGGGAAGGTGGAATAACTTTTTCAGAAAGAAACGTAGAAGCTTTTCGGTTTGTTCGTATTGCTTAAATCCCCAGGTCTGACAGCTGTAACACATTACTGAGCGCATAACACTTTCAAAAATTTTATACTTAGCTGAGAGTGGTATTTCATTTTTACTAATGATATCCTTCCATGAGGCGTTGATAAGGTTTTTTGAGGCTTTTTAAATTTACCGTCAAATTTAAAGTTTAAATCAAAGCGAATAAACTCAGCACGAGGAATCACCCGCGCATGGTTCATTGAGATCCACAAAGGTATTAATAAAAAGTAGTGTTGTAATGGCTGACATTGTTTGTCTAATCGGTTAAGCAAGTTTTGCTTGCACCTAAAAACTTATGCGGCTTTTGAAAATTTTCGAAATAAACTTGTTTTTAAATATGTGCAAAAAATAAATAAACATTTTTTACCAGTTCTTCTAGTTCCAGTGGTTACTCCCTTGAAACTGAAGATGAACATAAACTTAATGAGTGGCAAGTGCAACCATATTAAATAAATGTTTGTTTTCGTTCTGGTCTTACACCACCACCTTTGCTTTCTTGCATCACAGAAGCGTTATCAGAAGCAAAAAGTGGTAGAATAGTTGTCTTCCATGGAAGAAGTGGTGGATTATCAAAATCTAAGAAAAATTGGTAGAAATACCAACCAACAAAATGACAACACTATACCCACCATACCAAACGTTAAAAAATGGTTTTCCAAAATCGTATTTTTCTCGAAAACGGCACCTAGAATTTTGATTAAATTTTTTGCTTTAGATTAATTTTTACGATCTATAATTTAATAAAAAAAAATTAAATTAAGATATTACTGACAGTACTAACCTGTACTTAGTGAATTTTTTTTATAAAGAAGCTTTTAATTTAAAAAAAAAAAAACGGTTAATACTTGACAGATCGATTTGAATTTTTTTTGTCTAGGCCTAGAAAAAACAAAGATAACTGAGAAAATAAAATTCAATGCCATCTGAGCGACATCTATCTCTAAAGTCTCTGACTTATCGAACAGCCCTCGTACCTACTTGTATTACTTTTGTTATAGAAATGCAAAAATCGGAGTAAGCCACCTGTTTAACCGAAGTCTTCTAGCTTTAACGACATCCTGTTTTTTTTTCTTTTTCGAGAGGACAAGTACATATCGACCTCCCGAAAAATAAAAGACTAATGGCGCAAAGTTTTAAACAGTTTTGTGGTTAGCCCAATCAAAATAGACATTTAGCTCGAGGCGAGTTCGCATCCTGCCGAAAATTTTGATATACCGAATGAGCCGACAAAAGTTCTCCATCGACTCGGAAATATTGAAAATTCTTGAATGGTAAATAAAACCGAAATCACGTTCAGATGATGTTTTTAGATTTAAATCAGGCTAGGATTTTAAAATAAAACATGATTTGGATTTTAAAAATCAGTTTTTGGAAAATTCTGAAACTAAACGAGGAAAGAATTATTAGACAGTTATATCATGCAAGATAACTATTATGCGAGAGAAGTATCATGCGATAAAAATATCATGCAAGGAAACTATCATGTGGGAATACTATGAAGCAAGAAAACTATCATGTGAGCAAACTTCCATGCGAAAAAACTATCATGTTGGAAAACTGTCATCCAAGAAAACTATAATACGTGAAATATATCATACGATAAAATTTCCATGCGAGAAACATATTTTTTGCATGATATTTTTTCGTATGATATATTTTTGATACAAAAATAGGTTATTAAAATCTGTTTGAATTTTTTGAGAGTTATATATATATATATATATATATATATTTGCTAAACTTTTAATGAAGCTTAACTCTAGGTAAAGGCAATTTTATTTAAAGGCGAATCTTGCTCTTCCTCCAATTAACTACCAAATCACTGATCTCTATAACACACTGCATAAAGCGCGGAACAGATTGAACCAGCAACAGCACCATCAACAGCGGCCGCCATTAATTTAGAACCAATGCATTTCAATTGTTCAACACGCATAAGAACAGCAACAGTAACGCCAACAGCGTCGTTAGGCCAAAGTCCTAAATTTGCTGTTGCTGGTGCAGTGTTATCAACTTTCTCATATTCAGTGGCACCACAATGCAAAACAAAAAACAAAATAGAACGTAAAATATTTTTTTCATTTTTTTACTTTCTTATTATGGTTGCAATTACCATGTGAAAAAAAAAACAACATATAATTTTTGATAAACTAAAATTGCAAAATTAAGTGTCCAAAAAGTAATAAAGAATAAAAAACTATCGTGAGTGTTCAAAAGTCGCTGAATAAATGAAAAAATTACTAATGCGAGAAACAGAATAGCACAGCAACAGCAACTTTAACAACCACGTCACTCTTTTTAGGGCCACTGGTTTTAAATGGCTTTGATTACATTAACACAGCAACTTCGACATTAACGTTAGACCTTAACCCTAAATTCGATGTCACTGTGCAAATTCTACCAACTTTTGAGGCGAAATTTGTCAGTATTATCAACACCTAAATGAAAATGTGACAACCATCTTCCATCATCCAATGGAAGAATTACTAAATTAAAATACAAATTAATTTTATTACGACAAATTTCGCAAGTCGTATACATTGACGCAATTTACGTAAATTTTTATCGTTAAATGTACGGCAAAATCATTTCGCAAAATCTATTTCACAAGACTTTTGATGTTGAAGTTTTCGTTGCTGTTAGACTAGGCGCGCATATTCAATTTTTAGTTGCACAACTGTTAGATTGCTTATAGAAAACAGATGAACTATTTGGTTGAATGTCCGCGCAGGTGCATATAATTATATGTTACATAAAATAGCGAACTCATTTTAGGCCAGGCGCGCACATTCAATTTTTAGTTTCGCAACTGTTTAGTTGGTAAAATGAAACATATGGGCTTATATGGGATACCGCGCACTTAGAGCAACTCGATTCGAGCAACTAAAAAGTTTGTGTTTTGACACAAACTAAACGATTGCCTAAAATTAATTCGCAACAGTTGAGCTGTTTTCTATAAGCGCAAGACAGAAAAGAGTGTGAGCGCGAGTAAAGAGTTGCCAGTGCGCGGTACTCTATCAACTGGTGATCAAACTATCTATTTGATTTCGATCACAGTTGCCAGTGCGTGGATAGTCTTAGGCAATCGTTTAGTTTGTGTAAAAACACAAAATTTTAAGTTGCTCGAACCAAGCAGTTGCGAAACTAAAAATTTAATGTGTGCGCCTAGCCTTAAAGTTGCTGTGTTAATCTGTTTCTCGCATAAACAAGTGCAGTCACATTTGTTTTCCTCTTTGTCATGTAAAAATATTTTTTTTTTGTGAAAAGAAGACGTCAAATTATGAAGCTGCCCACCATCTGTCATCTTCAATTGGAGTCAAAAAATCTGTTATACAATGTAGTGAATGCGCTATCCAGTGTATTATAGAGATCAGTGGACCAAATGCACTAAAGTTTTTTGCTAATGGAAACCGCTTTCAAGTCTGATATTCCTAAAATAAATACTCCGTTTTGTGCCCGAAATGTTCTACAATGCAAAAATCCACCCAAACCATGAGTATGACTCTCATATTACTCATTTAAACCTTTCGACCTATCCATTACAGAAGCTTTTGTTTCTCTTGAACACCGTCGTCGTAACACTTCCTGTTTTTCATTGTCTTTTCGCTTTTTTATCAACAATCCTCAAATAAAATAGCCAGTTGCATTCCTCTGCAACACTTAATTGTCGATCAGCTCTGATAAATATTGAATAGCAGTGTAATCTTCACCTTTGTTGGATGCCAAGCCATACAGACGCTGTTAGGCTCCCGAGCTCGCCCAAAGTCGAATAACACTAACTATTTTACCAGATTAAAATATAATCCACTTATGACTTCGCCCCGTTCCGTTCCAGCATTCTGCTTAAAAGTAGAAAACTATAAAAAATTTGATAACTTTAAGTACATAGATTGGATATTGTCTATTTTTTCTACCATGACCATAGTGATTTTGCAAACATAGATATATGCAAGCAGTCTAGCACATAAAATATAGCGGTTATGAGAGAGACATGAAGAGCCTCGGATTATGATTACCCTCAAATGGTAACAAGATCCGAAAAGTCAAAGGACAATGATCTGAGAGTATGTACCTAGAACGTGAGAATACTTTGTATCCCAGGTGCTACTCGAAAGCTTGAATCTGTCCTTAAGCTGTATAGGGCAGACATTACCGCAATCCAAGAGGTTCGATGCATAAGACCAGGTATACTTAAAAAAAAAAAATTGCGACAGTTTTGACAACCATTTACGATAAAATTAACGTTGATTTGACGTTTTCGAAAACGTCCAATAATAAACGCAACATGTTTGGAAGTTATAAGTGGAAGAAAGACAATAAAAAGGTAGATACATATCAAAGAAATTTGACGAAGTTTAGATATTCTAATCAAAACTTAAAAAAAACACAACTCGCAAAACGAATAATTGGAGTGTCAGAAAAACAACTCTTAAAGAAACTCGATTAAATCTATTAAAAATAAATTAATCAATTAGTTGGATTTTGAATTTTCGGCATCCCCACTTGAGGTTTACCACTTCGATTATTAAGCCTAGTACGCAGATCGAGACAAGACAAATTTTATCTCTACAATTTTAATCTCTACAAAACTTTTCCAAATCTCGCGCAAAAGTTTTAAGTTGGAGAGAATAAATCTAATTTAATGTGTTTTTTAGTGTATCTCTAGAACGGTTTGTCTTACAAAAGTCGTTCATACCTTTTTGGAATCTCCTCTTGAATATTTCTAGACAAGCATCAGCACCTTTTACATAAAATCAGAATTGACAAAAATCACTTTCGGAAATACGGTGGCTGTCAAAATTTGTCCCGCAAAATAATGCTTGTATCATTCTTTTTCCTGGCAAAATTTAATGGAGACATTTTAAAGAGCAATTCACAATAGTTTGAATTTTGCGCGCGAACTGCGTACTGCTAGGAAAAATATCCGAGACAAAATTTGTCCCAGGAAAAAAAATGTATGGGAGACAAAATTTTTCCCGATCTGCGTACTAGGCTTTATGTTTGACAATCCATTATATCCTTACATCCTTTAACTTTGCAAATTGAGGTGCAGAAAAACCAACAAATCTTGTAAAAAACGATAGAACATTTCAACACAAAAAAAAAACAAAAATATTCAACCAATGTGTATCATTGTGTTATGAGGAACTCACCACAACGCCAATATATACATAATTGTGTTTGCCTTAAATCACCCAATAGGCGTAATAAATCACATACTTAGCATTCTAACCCTTTTCGTTATAGTTAGGGTGCTGGTGATTTCAGATTCTTAGATTGAAAATGCTTTCCAAAGAATAAATTGATACCGAAATTATGTGAATGAATACAAAAGATATGATATAAGTTATCATATACTACGGGAGAGGGATGGAATTTTTGATTCGTTTTACCACAAATAAAATAAAAACATTCCCTTCGACATACTTAAATATATAAATAAATGTGTAATAAAAATTATTTCAAATTTGCAAATTTTATATAGCAGTCGTGAAGTAAGACGGGAGTTTTTTAAAATTCGTATTCTAAGTAGGGTAAAGTTGGGTTTAATTGGGTAACAGTCGTGGTATTTTGGTAGTGATGAATTTTTGTGAAGCAGTATTTTCGAGGATTTATTTTAATATGCATATTTTACTGAGGTGAGCTTCAGTATATGACATTCTCTAAAAGATTTAATGGAGGTATTAGATTCTAATACACATTTGGTGAACATTTTGGGCGGCAACATTTGAGTGAAATATAAATATTTTTGTAAGATGCTGGAGATCGACAGATAGAAGTTAGAATTCTTATAAAATTACTGCAACTAGAAAAGCACTTCTTCAAAATTAAAAAAAAATATTTATGCCACATAGAAACGATTTGGAAGGTATTTGCTCTCATTGCAAATTGCTTTCATTATAATGTGTCTATAATTGCTGATGAAGCTTAGGAGGCTTTTCTATGAAAAGAATTACATAGAAGAAGAAGACATTAGACCAATTTTGAATGGAGAAGACTGGTTCTGATTATATAAATTCATTACAGAAGCAATGTCCTATAGAAGCCGAATTATTACTGAACATACATTTTTAAACGTAAATTAAGTTCTCAATCTTTTTTAAATTACTTTTGTTTTTCTTAACTAAACTAAAAGTTCAAAAAAGAATATATTTGGGCGATTCTCTACAAAAAGCTTCTTAAGGTGGCTCTGATCGAAAATGGGTACAAAACATACCGAAAGTAAACATATTTTAAAGTCGATAAAAGAATTAGAAATGTTTCTAACTTATCCACTTCTCAATTTTAAATATTTTAAAGTATTTAATAATTAAAAAATAATATTTAATGTCCTAGTCATTTCCGTGACGTGTCTCCTCCTTGTTTCAGAACAAAAAAGGCGACTTTCTTTATTTTAAAAACAAAATATATAGTTCGATTGTGTTGCAGTATCAAAATAATGTAGGTTTCAAATATGTAAAGGGTGGTTAAATTTTAAGGGCCGATGTTGATTTTGAATAAAACACAAATTATTTAGGAAATTACTGTCATTTCTTTTTATTATGATAATATTGGTATGGTTCAGTTATGTATGGAACAAAATATCGGCCACATCTCCATCCGATGGTCCAAATTTTCGATGAACATGAGGCATAATTGTGGTTCTATGCCGTTAATGTGCCGAATCATCTCATCCTTTAGCTCTTGAATTGTTGCTGGCTTATCGACGTACACCTTTTTCTTTCAAATAACCCCAAAGAAAGAAGTCCAGCGGTGTCAAATCACATGATCTTGGCGGCCAATTGACATCGCCACCACGTGAGATAACACGGCCATTGAATTTGTCGCGCTTTAGAGCCATTGTTTCGTTAGCTGTGTGGCAAGTGGCACCGTCCTGTTGTTACGGTAAATTTTACCGCAACAAAAACTTCCCTTTGGTCGTTCCTTCCCCCTTTCTTTCTATTGGTTGCAGCTGCAAAATATTGGCGAAGTTGAGGGCAACCATGGTCTCATCAACCACTGGTGTTCCTAGCCTGTATTTTGCAAAAGCAACAAACGCAGGTGTTCGAGTTTACGCTAGGAGTACCCGTTTTCAATTTTTTCTCGAAATAAAATTTATTTGGGAAGGTGTCTGAACTCGCCATTATGTTTCGGCAAGTTTTGGGAACACATCCAACAACTTGTTGAAACCGTGTTTGTGTGTGTGAGAGTGAAGTTTCGCAGAGAATCGACAACGGTTGCTTTCTTGGTTAGCGTCAAGCTTCCAGGAAGCCGTAATCCCGTGACCGACGATCTCGAAAACGATTGCTTGAGTTGAACGTATGTGTGAATGACTGGAATTGACGAGGGAGGAATTGTAGTTGAAAAACTCGCTTGGAAAGCACTCTGAGGAGAGCCTTGAAAGTGAAAGCTTGAAAAACAGAAGAAAAAAAAGAGGCTGGGTGCGACCCACACTGATAACTTCCCATTTGTGGTCTTGAAAACTTTATATTTAGATAAAAAAATATTGTGACGTTTTCTTCAATTTTACCATTATTAATGGAATTTGAATATGTGGGACTTGGGTACAAATGAACAGCCTTATTCATATACGTATGTACAGTACATACATTCTTCTAAAGCTAAGTTGATAATAAAATTATAAAATTATGTATTATATTATAGAAATTACTTTATTATTTCGGTTCCAAACATTTTAATTGAAAAAATTTAAAAACGAAATATTCAAATATAAAAGATATGGTTTGGTTATTGATGGAAGGGTACTTATAAAATATATCCGCTCTAAAACTAGATACATATATGTCAAATATAAACCATTTGTTAGAAATTGTATTATGTATAAAATTAAATAATGGCAAAGTCAATATCATTGCTCGTTCTCAAGATATTCTAGTCGAAAAACAAATATTACCACTTTTTAGTAGATTTTTTTTATATTTTTGTTAAAACTGTCAATTCGATACTTGTCAAAATTTAACCATATGTTAATATGTAATAATTGTACCTATTATGTCGATACCTTCCCGTAAGAATGTACTAAGCGACACTTTTTTCGAAAATGACTTTTTGATGAGGAAATATACTATATGTTAAGGGCCACGTTTTGGCCTGGGTTTCGCCAACCTACGAGTATTATGCATGAAAAGGAAACTAGAGTACAAATAAAAAAAATTATCAACTGCCATGTTTTCTCATTAAAATAATGTTGCCCCCTGAAATTATGCTAAGCGACATTAATAAAGATCTCATTGTCGTGAGCAACAAACAATTTTGTTAGATGTCACTTGTTTAACCAAAATTGTCTCTTATCACACTACGAGCCCAAATGCAAAATAGTTGGACTACCTATGATAAAAAACAAAAATCTTCTGATTCTTAAATTCCATCGGAAATAAAATAAATATTTTGGTATTTTTCTTAAGATATATTTATTTTGAATAGGAATAAGTGACAAAAACAAAATGACTTCAATTAAATAACGGTATAGAGCAATCTTACAAAATAAAATAACGATTTAAACATTTTTTTAAGTGCAAAATAGTTGGCCAATGGGTCTTAATTTCTATTTTACCATGGTGTTACGTCGCCTTTGGCCTTGATAACTGCTTCTATGCGTCGTGGCATTGTGTCAACTAATTTTTGACATTCTTCGGTACCAAAAGATTCCCAAATATTTATGATTTTAGCTATAAGGTCTTGAAGAGGTCCGGCATGGTTCTTTTCGCGGTTTTTGTTTCATTTTATGCCAGACAGTTTCAATTGGTGAAAGGTCAAGACTGCTGGAAGGCCATTCCAGTAAAGGAATAGCTTCAGCAGATAACCACGCCATTTTAGACCTTGCTGTATGGCAAGAAGCTCCATCCTGTTGGAAAATATAGTCTCGATCACTAGCTTGAAGTCGTGGTATTGATGGGAAAAGCTCATTTTCCAGAATATCCCTGTACCTGGCAGCATTGACACTTCCATTTACAAAATGCAAATTGCCCAAACCCCGCCCCGACATGCATCCCCATATCATTAGAGATGCTGGAAACTTGACCTTTTTTTTAAGGCAATCTTTTGTGAAAAACCTCTTTTGAATTTCTAATGACTCGTTTTCGTTCGTCGCCCACGCAAACTTCAAACCTGGACTCATCACTCCAAATAACGGACCGCCATTGACTTAAAGTCCAGTTTTTACGTTGTTTGGCACACTCTAGCCGCTTTTTCTTTCGTTTAAGTGTTAAAAGTGGTTTTTCTTTGGCCTATGTTTTTAACGAATTAAAATTGCTCTAATTTAAATAAATCTAAAACAAACCTTATAAAATTTGTATCTAATTTTTTTCATAGTCCGTTTGCAAGTGTCGACCGAAACACTTTTTTTTTTATTCTTTCCCTCCATTGAACAGTTATTGCAGCGGCGGTTTGACGTCGATTTTCTTTTATTATTTTTTTTTAAACTCGGCAATCTCGAGGTTTTGCAATTGGTGGGCGTCCCGTTTTTTAACCGATCTCCACATTTCCACTATTTTTGAACTTTGAGATAATGTTTCGAATTGATGAGCGCGGTAAATTCAATTGTTTTGCGATTTTATAGCTCGATAATCCCGTTTCGAAGGCTTTATTTATGGATTCCCTAAGGTCTCTTAATATTGCAACGCCACGCACCATGGTTGACATTAAATTGATTGAGATCAATAAACAACAAAACAAGTGCATGTCATTTTTTTAATAACGGTTAACTGAAAATCTATTTAAATCTTCATAGGCCAACTATTTTGCATCCCAGAGAGAGTAGTCCAACTATTATGCTCTATCTTTGTTTGAGGGAATGCAAATTGGAGCCATATGTGCTTTCTCGAATTTAGTTCTGTTTGGTCTAATTTACTTATTAAATGTAATTTATTACATCGACAAAAAAAAAAATTAAAAAACAACTGCTTGGGGACCAGAAAATATAGGCACATAAAAAATGTTAATTTGTTAATTGATGAGTAGGCCAACTATTTTGCGTTTGGGTCGTATGATTCAACTAGAACTTTCTTCGTTTTTTTCGTTTCCTGAACAATTTTAGAAATGTCACTTAGTAGGTATACATTCTTACGGGAAGGTATCGATGTATAAAACAACATACTTTAGAAGGCACTATCGGTGTTCATTCCCAAGAAATTCGACTTGAAATACAATTTTAACTAGAATTTTTAATAGTTTTTTTATTTACAAAAAAAAAAAACTATTAATTCAATATTTGTCAATATTTTACCAATTGTACAAAATTATACTATGTATAAAATAAACTAAATTAGAAGTCAATATCACTACTAGTTCTCGAGAAATTTGAGTCGAAAAACAATTTTTACCAATTTTCAATAGAATTTTATATAGTTTTTTATTTATTGTAAAAAAACCGTAAGCTGATTTTTTTTTGAAATTTTCACCAGTTGTCAAACACATTATTTTTCGTAAAATAAAATTATTTTGAGTTTCAAACTGTTTTCCGTTCTTAGAATATCTGGGTTATGAAATTTTTTTTTCAGTTTTTTTTATTTAAAAAAATAACGGTATGTTCATTTTTTTCCAAATTCATACCAAATCTGTATGACCTTATAATGAGTACATTAAATTTTATTTTAAATCAATAGCATTATTTTTTCGTGAGATATTTGGAACTAACCAAAATTCTTACTTTTTTTTAAACCGTTATAGTTGAAAAACTACTCACTGAATTTTAATAAACGCCCTTTCAGTCTCTTTTGAAGTTATTATCTATTAAACAAAATTTATTTGAAGTCGATATCTTTACTGGTTCTTGAGATATCGACGACGAAAAATGGTACAAGAACGTACGGACGTACGAACGTACGAACGTACGAACGTACGAACGTACGAACGTACGAACGTACGAACGTACGAACGTACGAACGTACGTACACACACACACACAGACATCTCTCTAAAAATGATTGATATAGCCTGTAGGGACCTTGAAACGTCGAGAAATATCAAAAATTCCAGTTTGACAAATCGGACCGATTACAATAACTCCCTATGGGAAGTTAATAAAAAAACTTCTAAAATTAAGATATTACAAACGCCACAAAAGGTCTGTTTACTTAGTTTTTTGCACGAACTGTCATTGTTTTAGGTGTGTTCAGAGGCAATTTACTAAGAAAATTGCTTTAGTAAGATACTAGTTAGAAAATGTTTAAAATTAAGAATGAGCTAGTAAACTATTTTAAAGTTAGCAATTTGTTAAGTAATATCATCATACTAATACCTCAATAATAGGGTGTTTAAGATTTTCGCCATTAGTTTTTGAAATTCTTAGTCTTTTACATAAGAGCAAGTTCTTTTACATAAGAGCACTCGTGCATTTTATTTTTATCATACTTATGTAGGGGCCATTTTGATATGCAAAAAAAAAAACTTTTGACAGAAAATCACCCATTTATATTCGGTTTTAGCTAAACTAAAAGTCATTATAAAAATCAAATTTGTTTTAACTAAACTAAAAGTTTCTATTTAAAAGTCTTAACTGAATTTAGATTGGATATTAGACCTTTTTCCATAAACCATGTTCATATTGATAAAATTAACAATTATACACTCATAGGCATATTTAACAGACTACTTCGTGTATCTCTACATTTAAAGAAACCGTCAAGCTTAGAGCACATTGGGTGTAAGTATTGTTGATTTCTCAGTATATTGGTGACTACAAAGAGTTCATCCCAAGCTAATGTATCGATGACGACCTTAAACAAAAAACAAATCGGCAGATAAATCATAGTGAACTTAAAGAGTTAGGGTGACGAAAAATGCAGGTGGTCAGATAATTGTGCCTGTGAGTGTATTATTTTAAATGTATTTATGTTAACGTCTAAAATAAAAGCACCTACAGTCACTGGGGCAGACGGCTGCAATGTCATGGCCTGCTTTATTCAACAAATGAATTAACAAATGAATAAAACTATCTATATGTATATCTATCTATCATAAGAGTAAGTTGGTGCGTTTTATTTTCAACTCGATTGCGTTTCAAAGAAAAACAAAAACGCCTTTTCCGATTTAAATTCTATTCACTAATTATTTATTAAATTTAAATCCGTTTATAAGTTCTAACTAGATCAAAAGAGATATACTAGGCGTGTTTTTTTTGCAAGTCCATATAGAATTGTAGAAAAAACCGACATCGGGACGCGTATTGCCAAACTGTATATCAGCACAGATCTCCATAGTCTGTGCTCAGCCATTTTCTGCTCACCGAATTTGAAAGTATTGTAGAGCAAACTGTATGCTACCACAGAGCGCTCTGTGGTCACATGCAGTTTGCTTGTAAAATATTAAAAAAGCTGAAGCAAACTATATGCTAGTTCAGATCGAGCAATGTACCTGCGATTACAGAGCCATCGTTCACGTTGGTATAGTTATTGTGTGTGGTGAGTTCTGGGTTGGTATACATTTTGCTCAGGAAACTAAGAGCAAAGTACCTGTGATTACAGAGCCATCGTTCACGTTGGTGTGGTTATTATGTGTGGTGTGTGGTACCGTGACATAAGGCCAAGTGACAAAAGGCCAAACATAAAATGTTTTGTCTTGAGCAACAGTACCTTGGGTGGCCCGCTTCGCGGGTTTTCAGGATTTTAACTTCCTTTTCGGGGCTCACACCCGCTCACGCAACTCCGTTGCTCCGCTTAGGGTATGTTCAGTCGCCAGGCAGGCGCCTGTAGCAACAGTTTTGTATTTTACATTAATTGGAGTAAACAACTAACAGTTATGTACTGCTGCTCAGGAAAACTGTTGCTACAGGCGCCTGCCTGGCGACTGAACATACCCTAAGCGGAGCAACGGAGTTGCGTGAGCGGGTGTGAGCCCCGAAAAGGGATTTAAAATCCTGAAAACCCGCGAAGCGGGCCACCCAAGGTACTGTTGCTCAAGACAAAACATTTTATGTTTGGCCTTAAGTCACAAACAAATTTGGCCTTTTGTCACTTGGCCTTATGTCACGGCACCACACACCATACACAATAACCACACCAACGTGAACGATGGCTCTGTAATCACAGGTACTTTGCTCTTAGTTTCCTGAGCAAAATATATACCAACCCAGAACTCACCACACACAATAACTATACCAACGTGAACGATGGCTCTGTAATCACAGGTACTTTGCTCTTAGTTTCCTGAGCAAAATGTATACCAACACAGAAAAATCTGCTTTTGATCTGACACAGTATATAGTATGCTCTTAATTTGAATGAGCATTCTGTAGTCTATTATAGAGCGTCGGAGCTCTGTACTGATATACAGTTTGGCAATACGCCATCGGGACTAAGCGATTTTCGAGAGTTAATCTAAGCCCCGTTAAAAAAGGTGATGCCAAAACAGTATTATCTATATGTTATCGATAATTTGCTCAGAGACGTCAAAAGTGACGTCATACAATACAACTCACAAATGTCATAGCGTACACAGTGCTTCCAGCTATTTCGAAAAAAAGCTCCTAAATCACGATGTCGTTTTTTTTTACAATTCTATATGGACTTGCGAAAAAAACACACCTACTTTAGAAGTGCTCTTACGGCGGGCGGTTAAATGGAGTGCTTGTCACACTCAATTAGACATTCTAATTTTCGTTTGCTGATTTTATAAAAATTTACTGTCACTAGCTCCTAAAAAAGTCTTAGAATGTATAAAATCCTTTCAAACTATGTATTTTGAAATGGGGTTAAGGTCGTTTTGATTGAAATTCATCATTTAATCGTTCGTTGCTCCAGGAGCTAGGAGCAAGGAAGCCTTTTCATCTGCTACCCTTTTTTCCACAGCATATTGAAAGTACATTAGCAGAATACCTCTTGTCACTTAAATTGTGTTTCGGTGATTTATAATATGGGACATGATTCGGATTCGGATTCACTATTTCCTTTCTCTATTCATGCGATATTTTTGCTCGAAAACATTTATTTGGGAAAAAGATGTTCTTTGTTAACTAAGCCATCATCATTTGATGTTTTCGTGCAATTCTCGATTAGAACTTAACGAAACTTTTATGATCTCAGTTGTTTATTTACAGGAAAGTCGTCATCATAATATGTGTATTTTTCTAGTCCAAGGCCAAAGGTCTCTAGAGAAATGGCTATACACACATTCGGTTGGACAAATTAATGAAATTGATTAATTAGCGTGAAGTATGACTTACTCGTACGTATTTGTTATTTGTCTGCTTCGAGTTGTATTTTTGCTATCTTTATCTAGATCTATAGGGAAGATAATTTAACTGTTTGTCTTGCCAAACTGTTGTTGTATATTTTAATTGATAAACTGTGCAATTGTCTTTTGGTTTTACATTGTTTTATTTTTCCTGTAATAATGCATTGTTGGTAAACACTTTCAATCCCATCAGTGCGAAACGTGACTATGGCGATATTTGTTTTTGCCAATGATAAACGATCTGAATGCAATCATTTCGTTCAATCTACTTGAGAACAAATATTTTTTTGTTTTTTATGGATTAATTCTTTGGTTTGTAGTGGCATATGACGTTATGACGTCCTTAAAAAAATCAATTAAAATACAATTTAGAGAGGTCTTAAGTGGTTTCAATAAAAAACACACTTATCATAAAATTTACCAAATTGATGCAAATGGTTCAAAGTGCAATTATGCATGCATTTATGCATTTATTTTTCCCGCACACATATTTAAGATGGCAATGGAACTGAAAAGTGCACACTCCATCACGGAATTTCGTTCACACTTCACTTCAACTACAGTCTGATGACGGAATGTGAAACTTCTTATGATCGAGAATCAATTTGTAGATTTTTTGTTAAGCTTAAAGCGATAAGTCGTCTCCAATCAAGATCATGAATTGAGATTTCTTCGCGTTTATTGCTATGAACCTTTTGTGGAAATGTCATCTGTGTATGCATGTATTTGTATTTGTATTTGTATTTGTATTTGTATTATTATAAAAATTACTAGATACAGCAAGATTCAATCTTTTATAGCATCAAAAATTCGTAACCAAGTTGTATATATTACAATACATAATAAGTAAAAACTAATGAAACTGATAATAATTACAAAAGAAAATAAAATAATAAGAAAAAGTATTACAAAAATTTTATAAACAATCTGGGCAAAACAGAGAAAAATGAAAATAAATAAATATAGATACATTAAATCGAGCACAATTTTAAACCATAGACGATAAAAGTTCAAATAATTTCTTCTTGAAAATGGTTGGAGAGGTGGTTCTTTGTAATTCAAATGATAAGCCATTCCACAATCTAATAACTGTTACAAAAAAAGATCTTTCGGCAATGGTGTGCGTAAAGCGCGGTAAAATTAATCTTAATCCTCTTTGAGAATGTGCGAATTGAAGCATTTCACCTAAATACGCAGGACTTCTGTTATGAATTATGTTGTTTAAAAAAATAACATTACGGAACATTAAATATTTATCAAAATTTAGTCCTAACAGCGATGGATGTAAATTAGACACACTTTCATGCCTTGGAATATTGTAGATGAAACGTAGACAATCATTAAACGCGACATGAAGTTTTCGTTTACACTCATAGTCAAGAGAGGGATATACATTACAATTAAAAGTAAGAGAGGGCATAACGAGACTCTTCACAAGATGTTTTCTTAAAACAGGATCAAAGATGTACGAAGAACATCGTAGAGAACGCAGACTACAGTAAACTCGTCTAATAGTATCAGAAACAGCGTCACAGCAGGTTAGTTTGTTGTTAATTTGGAAACCCAAATATTTTACTTTTGAAACATAGTTAACAACTTGTGAATTTAAAACAATTTTGGGTAAATCATCAAGAGTAACTTCAGTCCTCGAACAAATCATAGAAAGAGTTTTTGATGGATTAAGTAGTAACTTATTTTCAAAAGACCACTTTTGAATATTTGTAAGATCTTCGTTAACCCGGACAATGCAGTCATCCATCAAACCTAATTCACTAAAATTATAGAGCAGAACATCGTCTGCATACATGTGAATATGACAACTATAAACAATATCTTGTAGATCGTTAATAAATATTGAGAAAAGGAGTGGTTCTAAAACTGACCCTTGGGGCACACACTGATTAACAATAAATGTACTTGAATTACCTTGATCTGTGGTTACCATCTGCAGTCTTTTACAGAGATAGTTGCTTAATAGTTTTAAGGCTGTTTTTGAAAAATTGAACTTGTTGCTTAATTTAGAAATTAAAATTTGATGGTCAACACAGTCAAAGGCTTTCGAAAAATCCAAAAGCACCATAACACCCAAAAGATCCTTGTCAAGAGCAGCTCGAAAATCAGATGTTACTTTCAGAACAGCAGACTCACAACTATGTTTGTTACGAAAACCAGACTGGCATTTAGATAACTTTTGATTGAATTGAATGAAGTCTAGCATTTGATTAAACATTAACCGTTCAAATATTTTACCAAAAAATGGTAACAAGTTAATTGGTCTATAGTCCGAAGGCTCTGAGGAATTAGCTTTTTTGGGTATGGGTACAATAATTCCACTTTTCCAGGCTTCTGGGAATTGAGAACTTGAGATACATGTATTCAAAATGTGCTTCATGTGGTTCTGGTAGTGCTCAAGTATCTGGTTCAAACTGTTTTGAATGTGAATAATTTCTTGAAACCTACTGTTCGGACTGAAAGCTTCAAATGGACTATGAAATGTGAAACCATACTGTTTCGCACCCAAGTTTGACGCGGTAATTTAGATTTAAGACGCAATTGGAAAAACCTAAGAATAACGAGTTTAAATGGTCTTAATATCGGGTCGAAAACTGTTGTGCAGTATTGAGGTGTTTATTTAGACAATTTCTTGTACTACAATGAGCACACAAATATGTACTTAGTTATACAAGGCAATAGCTACTTACGACCCGGTGTGAAGATTATTTGTTACAAAGCATTCATTCCTCCAATTCGGGCTTATGCGAGTCCAGTATGGTGGGACATTTACCCTTCGTACATGGAAAAGCTTCGAGTATTTGAAAAGATGTGTTTAAGAATGCACATGAATTGAAATACACATTCTGACTTTCGTCACTATATCTCGAACAAAAGACAATTGGATGCTTCAGGAGTGTCCAGAATTGACCAGTGTGTCACACAGTGTTTCGAGTAGAACAAGCTAGGTGAAGAAAAGTTGTCATCAGGTCTTGTAAACAATAGCCCCAAACTTCTAATTTCACAAAAAATGTGATGTATAGCACGTATAACAGTGATGAGTGAGCAGGTACAATAGATAGCTTAAAAGTCTTAGAGTTTAATAGTGCAAAATTAAGTTATTCATGTTGTAATCTTTTATTGCGAAATAATAAGACAAATTAGGGCATTTTTTTTTGTCCAAGTTTTAAAAGCCTAAAAAGAACTTGTACCCTCTTGTACCCGAGCTAAATTTTGTATATGTTTTAGATATACGAGTATATGTGTTTATGTTATAGGACCGTTTATTAATTATGAATAAATCGTGGTTGGATGCTGATGGACTATTTCCTAGTGCAAACTTCTGAACAACAACCGTCTACATCCAAAAAATATGTTGCCCATATAGTAAGACTTCGAAAAAACCTCTAAGAATCTTCGATCAAGGCGAATAAACTTCCTGTTGAAGACCTTGTTGAAGAGTTAAATACTGCTGCTAAGGTAGTTGTAGGTTCAGGAGGGAAAAGAAATACGAAATATTACGTGTTAGAATAATAGTTCTTCGGTGAGCTCTAGACAATTTAGTGGTAATGAGGTTTTAGCCTATTATTTTAACTCAAAATCTACAACGTACTCATACAAGAAAACTAGGAAGTGGTCCATGAAGGCTGGGCACCATGTGTTTCCATCATACTATAGTTTAAGCAAGTCAAAAAAGGCCTGCTTCCCTTATGATCTGTATATTTTTGTTACCGAAACATGAGTTGAAATACATTTACAAGCTATTTTAGACAAAACTGTTGAGCGTTTATTAGAAGCCTAGGAGGAAGTCATTAAAAGTGTTCTTTCTTATTCGATAACTTTCATTAGTAAATGAGGTTGTGATGAGAGTTCTGGCCATAGTAACTACAAACATAAATTTGAGAACCAGGAGGATACTGATGTGTTCCTTTTTGTAGTTTTTTTTGTTCCTCTAAAATTATTGGACAACAACATAATTTCGCAAAATCTTCGATCATCATCTACGATGTTTTGTAGTTCGATTAAATTCATTTTTGCGAAAGAGTTTACTAAAGAAAAGAATGATAAGAAATTCAAAATTTACTTCCAACTGTTTGTAGCCTATAGGAGGATCACAAATCTCTATCCAACACAAACTTTTACTAACAATGACTGACGAAAAGGTTTTTAACGCACTAACTGATACTGTCCCAAAAATGATGAATGAGGAATCGATTAGTCACATCAAGATAATTTTGGCTTTGGTTTGTTCACACTACATGCTTGGATCCGTTTTTTCGAATGTTGTCTTCACATAAGTTATAAATTAGATAAAAAGGAATGGCAGGCTAGACTAGGAGTATTGAAGAAAAGGCTTGTTCAAAAATTCGATCTAACCAAATAAAGCAGTTCAGAGAAAAGATGGGACTTATTGTGGACAAACCAAAGCCAGGATCTGGATTCACAAATGAAGGCAACACTGCTCGGCTTCGGGAACCCTGAGCTTAGTGCTAGTATAAGGGGTTGACACAAGAACACATTAATAAGGTCTTTATTCGTGGTATTATATGCCTGCCACAGTGCATAAAATACTTATCCATAGCATAGATGTCATAAAAAGTGCTATCATCCCAATCGGCCAGCTTTTTGAAGAAGCACAGGAAGCCAGAAATAAATATTTCCGTACGTTTCGAGAGCTTAACACAAGAAAGCGGTTAAGAATTGCCACGAATGAAGACTTGTTATCGATGCTGATAGTAACATCTGATCCTGCTTTTAATAGCCTCCGAGAAAAACCCTGATCAGTTATGTTAAGAAGTCCGAAAACTGATAATACAACCTGATATATAACTTCAATCTATACAGTTCCGCCTAAATCATTCCCAAAATGAGGCCGATTATTCTATACCTGATTCATGACAAGATTCTGAAGATAGTTTTTAATTTTGTCTACTTAGCTTGTTCCCGTGTAAACGCCTGCCCTGTGCAACATCTGCTTTAGAAGGAGATTGAAGAAATTACATGATAGCGCATCTCCTTGCGGAAACCCTGTGTATGTTTCGCATAGTTCAGAAGAGTTTCTGCCTATAGTTGCACATTGCATCGCCTATATTCCAATGTCACGCGACACAGTTGGATCAGTTTTCACTGAACCCCGAGTTCGGCCATCGCCATATAGACCTCCTGACGATGAATGCTATAATATGGGGCTTTGAAGTCGATAAATAGATGGTGAGTCTCGACTTGAGATACATTGGTATTTTTCAGGATTTGCTTCAGTGTTAAGATTTAACCTATGGTAGATCTCACAAGCAACAACGCAGACTGATAATTTCCGATTATAGTGCTGAGGAACGCATACATACTTGGTTAATATCTTAATGCATACGTCAAAATATAAAATAGTATTTGAAAATCTACGCTGGTAACCCACCAGAACCGACTGTCTTGTTTTTGTAAGCTATGAATGAATGAAAAGATGAATAATTTTAGGGCTTAAGTGCACTTTGACCTAAAGATCTACTGTGTCTTTTCTGGAGTTGAATGAGATCGCTCATAGAACAGCTCTTTTTGCAGACTTAATTCCTTGCGAAACTTAAGTAAAGGGGTTTTCGGCTATATATAGGCGGCCTGCGGCGGCCATGATATTTTATTGATATCTGTCAAATTTGTTGTTTCTTATTCAATTATTGATGTCAAATCATCAGGGCAAGTTACACGTGTAAACAGCACGTCCAAGTGATAAAACTTAAACTTAATTATCAAAATGAGTGTTCGTTAGAGCAAACGTTGCGTGCGTTGCACCCATTTTACGGTAGACGTGGTAGCCCTTCTAAGTCGACTCTTCAAGGCTTGGTTGCTAAATCAGCCTACATCGCCGTGAAAGTTTACAGCAGAACCCGAGGTATTCGATTGCTCACCGTGCATAAGAACTCGCCCATTCGCAGACGTCAACTAGGCAGATTTAGCCTTGGTATTTGGGTCTGCACCCCTAAAAGATCCAACTTAGTTAGGAGCTCAAAGAAAATGACCGTAGATAACACTCCACTCCAGGCCCAAGTTTTGTTGCTTCTTTGGGAAGAATCCTGACCACCGACGAGTTAACCTCAGCAACGAAAAAAAGGCATCACAGGTCTTAGCGTGAACATAGCACCGGTCATCGCAGAAGAGTCATTCAAAATTATACAAAGTGGATCCGTACCGAGGTAGCCATTTTAAAGATGTCATATTCATACATAATGGAATAAATGGGCCTTTCAAATAAGAAAAAGAATTTTGTTAATACCTCATACACAGCTTGTTTTATTCCATTTCAATATCTACTCGCTCTTATTGATAAACCCTTTATATGGAGTACTTTCAGAGATTTTAGTTCACTCTGTTCTGTCTGGCGAACGTTCCAAATGGTTATTGCATTGATCCGATGTGTCCTCATGAGTGGTGCAGTATCTGCATTTGGCACGGCTCAATACGTCAAGAATACTGAGGTGTGTTCTCAGTTTCAGTGACTAAATGAAGAAACCCTTAGTTATTAGAAGATTGTTCCTTCTTAAGTATTCCTTGGCGTAATGATATGGCATGAACTGTCATCCCGAAGATCTGGGGTTCAAATCCTAACTGCTCTGTTTCAGGGGTGTACTGTCTCTTCCGAAGAATTGACAAATTCTTTTAGAGTATATCTTGTCATAAAAAGTGCTGCTAATTAGCCGTTCGGAATTGTCAAAAAATGTGTAGGTTCCCCCGTTCCTGGTAACACGCAAACAGGAATGATTGAAAGTTGTAAGTCACTAGGTCCTGGTTCTCTTCGAGCGGTTGCACCACCAATTTTTTTTTTGGTATACTGACTATTGCAGATCTAACAATATTGTTTGTCATTTGTGTCAATGTCTGATACGAGCTGTAAATGAGCTGACATTCTCCAATTATCTTACAATGCTAAATTGTCAGCTCACACCGCTGTTGGCTGTTTCCTCAGAAAATCTAAAAATTTCATTATTGGCCTTGCAAAAGCTTTAAAATGACATTTCTGACAGCATTGTGAGTTAACAGGATTGAGGGCATGTTTGTTTATTGAAAATTGGTCAATCCGTTGGCAGGTATTTTCAGACAAATACAATTTTTTTTCTTCGTTTTACTATAAAGACTTCGTGTGAAGCGTGACCATTTCATATTATTGCATCTGATATTTCACAAACTTCGTTGTGCCTAGATTGACATGCCAGGGGCCTCGGAGTCGACTGCGATGGGGCATATTTTCATTAGTTGAATTTTCACTCTACTTACCAATCAAAATATTTTTTTCAATTGTCAGATGTCATAAAGAATGACATAAAATTTCTAAGTAATTTGACAGTTCCTTCAAGCCTGACAATAATAAAAGTTGTTTATAGCAAGTTCGTACAATCCATTTGAACATTTTATTTTTCACAATCCAATATGTTTAAATTATTTAAAAATAAAACAAATTAATATTTATGACGAGTGGGTTAATATTAATAATAATAATCCAACAAAATGTCTAAAGTATATATTCGAATATATGAATGTTTTTGTTTTGCACATTTAGTTTTCAAAAACCATAATAATGTTGATATATTTAATGTCCTAATTAACGGACTTCAGCCTTATAATTATGAATTATTATTAAACATTCCTCCTTCTCTGCATTAAGAGATCTCGAAACATCATGACATTTTCAACTTAAATTATATTAATTTATATTTTCAACGAGGAATATTTAAGAAAAAAAAAAATAAATAAATATTTTTAGTACTAAATCTATTTCGTTCTGCATGAGATAATATTAAACAGAATAAAACAAAGAAATATATTCACTGCCCATCCATCTAAGTATTTGAAAAATAAGGTAAGCGATTTTGTCGCATGTACTTGTCGCAAAATGCTTAAATTTTTGTGAGTGATCAATTTTATTTTTAAGGAACCGAATATACGGGAATTTTTGTTATCGAAAATGTTGGTTTAATTTTGGTTGGGGCAATACTCCCCCTCCCCATTTACTAGGCCTTACAAGCTAATTCTTAACTTCAAAACAGCTCTTATTATATAAATCTAGAAATGGGGGGAAATTTGAAGGATGATTAAGACTGCGTTTCAGGCAGCGTGAAGTGAGGTTATGGTCGAAACAGTCAGTGTTGCAATAATACTCCATAAGAGGTACGGTGCCTGGGCAGATAGAAGAGACGAGTATTTTTTAGATTATGGGAATAAGTGTTGAAAAAGATGAAATTGTAGAGAGTTGTGCATTCAAGAGATCCTTAAAGTAGTCGCTGAATGAAGAGAATCTCGCTTATAGCTCTTTGTTGGTCCAACGTGAACATATTCAAGTTAATTAATAGAAGTCGGTCTCGATATGGAGGTAGAATCAAAAGGTTTTTCCAAGAGAGACCCCGACGGGCAAAACCTATTAAAACACGTTGAATGCCGTCGATTCTGGATATATAAATTTGTTGACAAACGTATTCAAGAAGGGGCAAACAAAGGTTATGTATAAAGATCGGGTAGTGCAGAGTTTGCTTTAAGAATAATATCATCGATATGTGTGAGAAACTTCGGGTCTCTATCACATAAAACACCATCAAGATCGCGAATTGACTCAGCGTCAACTCGTTAATTAAAGTTGTTAATCTGATATGAAGGGTGTGAATTATGTTATTTATGCCTCTTGGTCTTGGTGAAGGTTAGACAGACGATCAAAGTTGATATGTGAGGTGCACGAATTGATTAATTAGAAAGTGTTAAAAAAAGCTTCACTGAGTTTCATCCACAAAATCAGGGGCCAAATTACCGCATCAGTTATCGAGTAATACGTGACTGAATTATGCGACTTTGGCATTACCGCTTACGTCATCTAGCAATCGATTACTCTAATTTGAATGAGAAAAGGTTTAAAAAAATGTCGCACCTAGATTAAGTATAAAGTTTAAAAACTTAAAAAACAATTGTTTTTATATCTATTAAAAAAATTGACATAAAAAGAAGACTTTTTTGAAGGCTTTCTTTAACGTTTTGCTCCATATCTTCTATTACTGTTTTTTTATATATTTATTTGAAAAATAACCGCTGAATATTTTGCAATTTCTGATAGATAATTTTTAATATAAAATCGTTTTTAAATGTTTTCTGAAGACCAAAATTTTCAATTCTCAAAAAAAAAAAAATGGTCAAAATTCAGTTCTTAAAAAAATAAAAAAATGTTTACCAAACATTTTTAGATGTTGAGTACTAAAAAAAATGTAAGTCACATCACGAATTTTAAACTAGCTTTAAAATCTCACTTTGAATCCTAGTTCACAACAAAATGCGATCGTTCACACCAAATGAAAAAAAAAAAACCTTTTTTTCTTCTGGAAAAATTGGTTCAATAAGAATTTTTCGTTAAAAAAATATACTTCATCCGCTGGACGCCCTGCACTTGATTTTTCCAATAGTCGTGAGCAGACAAAACGAAAGCGCACTGCAGAGTTACTAAGTACTATTCCAACACCTGAACTTGTATTTACAGCTCAAAAATAAGAAGCTGATTTAGTCAAAAAGCAACATCACCCCCAGTAGGCGTGTGGTATCCCTATGGGATGCCGGGAAATATTCCCGGGGATTGTTGCCTTTGGAATTGAAAAATTAGGTGTCATGCCCTTTGATTAACATTAACTTCTTATTTGTTTTTGTAATCTTAGTATACTCCAATTTTAAGTCTTTGTTATTGTATAAATAAAAATTCAATTTCAAAAAAAAAATATTGATCCGTTTTTGAGATATCGAATTTTCCAAAAAAAAAAAAAAAGATTTTTTTTCAAAACTTCAAAAAATAGTTTTTTTAATTTCATTAAAATCCGTTCTGCCGATAATGAGAAATTCAAAGTTCGAAAAAATCTTTCTATGGAAGGTACAGTCAGTAATATCTTAATTTCAAAATTCTAGGCGCCGTTTTCGAGAAAAAAATACGATTTTCGAAAACCATTTTTCAACATTTGTATGGTGGCTACCGTTATTCTTAGGTAAAATATTTTTTTTTCACATCTTGTAGATTTTTCATGGTGTTTTCGGAATATTGAGTTTTGAAACAAAATTTTTAATTTTTTTAAAACTCCAAAACAAATTTTCAGAAAAATTTGTTTTGGATTTTTATAAAAAATTTAAAAAAAAACTTTTTGGGAGCTTTAGCATAAAAAATCTATCAAAATCTGTTGTACCGTTTTCGAGAATATCAAAAACAAAACAATGGTTCCAGGGGGATTGTAATGATATATAACATAACTATACATATAGTCATGTCAAGTATAAGAGCTACTTTGTGTATATAACATTTAAGAATTGTAAGCCAGTTGTTAATAAAGACTCATACATAATACTTCGTCTACTTAATACATGGCGCAGTCGGTTTTTAAGAATCATTGAACGAAAAAATGTATATAAGCGTGTATGAATTATTAGTAAAAAAATTCACAATGCTAATTATTTAAATTCAAAAAAAAAAATAAGAAATTAATTACAAAGTTTCAATCTCTTCATCAGTGTAAGCGCGCTGAGTAAAATTCTTGCTGCATGGGAAAAGCTAAAACTAACCTTAAATTAAAGCTACCTAGGCCTCGTGGTCGCCCTCCTAAAAACGTACGACTTGTATATATTTCCGAGAATATGGACTTCGTAAAAAAAATTAATGAGCTTAACCTGAGCTCAGGCAATTTAGCAGAAAATTGGCAAACTTTCTACAGAAATTTCGAGGTATTTGCAACTGCGATTGAAGTCGAAAAAAAAAGTGACGTTGTTCAAGTCGCTGTATTCTTAAATGCGGCTGGTGAGGAAGCTACAGAAATCTTTCAAAATGTGCTGAAACTTGATGTTGGAGACCGAACGAAGCTCAAACCTGTAGTTGATGCATTCAAAAAATTTTGTATAGGTAAAACAAACCAAGTGTATGAAAGTTTTGTTTTTCACACGAGGAACCAAGGTCAAAATGAACCGTTTGACATCTTTTTGATGGATATCAAAAAATTAGTTCGCAATTGTGATTTCAATGATGCCGACAGAATGGTGAGAGACAGGATAGTTCTTGGAATCAACGATAAGAACCTGCAAAAACGTTTACTCGAAACCGAAGATCTTTCATTAACAAAAGCAATTGAAATGGCACGATCTTCTGAACTGTTGCTTCAGATGGACCAGATGAACAATAAAGTTGAAGGAGCTCCAGTAGACGCAGTGAAATGCGAAAATAGGCCCAACCCAATAGATAAGAATAAAACAGTTTTATCAAATAAACAATTTGAAAAAAATAATTTTTATAATTTTAGATCAGCAAATGTCCAATCAGATAGCCAAATTGATTGTATGCGGTGTGGAAGAACACATGTAAGATTATCTTGCCCAGCTTATCGGAAAAAATGCACGAGGTGTAATAGACTCAATCACTTTGCGACAGTTTGTAAGACTAAACCGGTTAATGAAGTCAATGTTGATAGCAATGAGGTGAGCGAAGACTTTTATATTGACACCATTGCAAACAGTCATAAAATAACTAGCCCGTGGCTAGAAACCATTAAAATTAAAAACAAAAATGTAACATTTAAGTTGGACACGGGGGCAATGGTCAATATATTGCCAGCTAAATATATAAAAGATTTTCCGGGTACAATTATTTCTCGAAATGACTCCAAGCTCTCAGCTTACAACGGGACTGAAATTAAAACGTTAGGTACAGTTGAACTAGAATAGCGAGGTTGGTAATAAAAAGGCAATTATAGAATTCTTTGTCGTTGAAGACGATAGAGTTCCATTGTTGGGGCTAGAAACTTCCATTAATTTAGAATTTATCAAAAAAGTTAGTGAGGTAAAGAAAGATAAAGAATCGAAATCTGAGTTAGTAAAAAAGTATAGAAAAGTGTTTTCTGGTCTAGGTTGTTGCTACAAGAATTTTCATATTGAAATAAAGGAAAATACAACACCTGTTGCTAAGCCAGCGAGGCGTATTTATTCCTTTGTCTTTGAAAGATCCACTGAAAAAAGAACTAGAAAGGTTATGTCAAATGGGAATTATCGAGCGCTGTGAAGGATCGAGTGAATGGGTTTCAAACATTGTTATCGTGGAAAAACCCAATAAACTTAGGATATGTTTAGATCCAAAATACTTGAACATGTCAATTAAAGAACAATTTCACGAGATTCCTTCATTTGAACAAATTAAAGCCCAATTCGCAAACAAAAAAGTTTTTTCGGTTTTTGATATAAAAGATGGATTTTTTCATATCGAACTAGATGAACAGTCAAAAAATTTATGTACGTTTAGCACTCCTCTTGGTACATATAGGTATATGAAGCTTCCATTTGGCCTCAAAACGGCTCCAGAGATTTTTCAAAAAATCAATGAACAAAATTTTGCAGGCATCCCCAATCTTAGTATTTATATCGACGATATAGCTATAGCAACAAAAAGTATGGAGGAGCATGATCGAATAGTGGATCTAGTGTTAAATAGAGCTCTAGAAAAAAACATAACTTTTAATTTAGATAAAGTACAATATAAGGAAAAGAGTATAAAGTTTTTAGGTCATATATTCAGCGAGGATGGCATTGCACTAGATGATGATAGGGTGCTTGCGATTCAAGACCTTAAAGCGCCAAAATGCAAAAACGATTTGCAAAAGCTTTTAGGTTTTATTAATTACGTGAGGGAGTATGTACCTAATTTGTCTGAAATATCAAATCCGTTGCGAGAACTTTTAAAAAATAATGTCTGCTTTCAATGGAATGGCGTTCATGAAAAATGCCTTCAACAAATAAAAGATAGCATCATAAGTGCCCCAATTCTTAAACCATTTGATGCAAACGAGATGATTACCATACAGGCCGATGCTTCTCTAAATGGACTTGGTGCATGCCTTCTACAAAATGGTAGACCAGTTTCATTCGCCTCCTGCAGCCTTACTGAAACGGAGAAGCAATATGCGAATATTGAAAGAGAGTTTCTTGCTGTAGTATTTGCATGTAATAAATGGCATTTCTTAATATACGGCAGAAACATTAATGTAGTAACCGATCATAAACCACTATTAGGAATAATGAAAAAAGAATATAGTAAAATTCCATCTCCAAGGCTACAGCGAATGAAGCTTAAATTAGAAAAATATTCTTTGAATTTTAAATATTTGCCTGGAAAGCAAATGGTTCTCTCTGATCTATTGTCACGTAATCCCAGCTCTCTCAAATTTAATAAAAACGAAATTAATGGCCTTCATGAGGTAATTCACACTATAAATATAAGCTCTGAAAAAAGAGAATTATATAAACAAAAAACAGATGAGGACGATGTTTTAAAAGACTTGAAAATATTGTTGCATAATGGATGGCCGGAACATAAAAGTAAACTTCCAGACAAATTGAAGTATTTTTGGAATTGTAAGGAAAATCTTTTCTTGGATGACGGTTTAGTTTTTTTTGATCGAAGAATATTTGTTCCTAAGGTTTTGAGAAATTCAGTTCTTGAAAAAATTCACTTGGCCCATTTAGGAATAGAAAAAACAAAATCAAGGGCTCGTTCGCTAGTATATTGGCCAAGTTTAAACCAAGAAATTGAAAATTTAGTCGCAACATGTAATACTTGTCAGAAATATAGATCAAGTAACATAAAAGAACCTTTAATAAATCATCAGTTACCAGATGGTCCATATCAAAAAGTTGGCATGGATATTATAGAGTACAATTCAAAATTATATCTTATAATAGGTGATTTTTTTTCAAAGTATATTGATATTATACCTCTGACTAATAAAACCGCTAAAGCAATTATAGGAAAGTTAGAAGTAGTATTTTCTATATACGGAATACCGAGACAAATCGTTGCCGATAACATGCCATTCAATTCCTTTGAATTTACGGAGTTTTGCAAGAAAATGGATTTAGAAATTATTACCAGTAGCCCAAGATATCCGAAATCTAACGGGTTCAGTGAAAAGTGTGTGCAAACAGCGAAAAATTTAGTTAGAAAGTCAAATGATTCCAAAAGTAGCCTATGGCTTGCCTTACTTGAGTATAGAAACACTCCCATACAAAATTCTTACTTGACACCAACTCAAATACTTATGGGTAGACAAACTCGCACCCTCGTTCCTGGATCTGATAGTTTGTATAAAGATTCGAAAATATGCAGAAAAATATTACCAGTATTGAAACTTAACAACAAAAGAAACAAATATTATCATGATCGCAATGCAAGAAAAAAATCAGATTTCCACGTAGGGCAGAAAGTTTGGATGCAGGAAGGAAAGCATTGGGTACCCGGTGAAATTAAAGCAAAACATACAAAACCAAGGTCTTATTGGATACAACTGCAGAGTGGTAGAGTCTTGCGCAGAAATTCTCTTTTCATAAGAAACAGTTAACTTTATACAATCAGTTTGGCATTTGATAATATATAATTAGTATTTTTCTTTTTTCTTGATTATTATTATTACATTGAAGTAACACATAAAAATAATTTAAAATATAAATATTATATAATTTCTCATTTTTACTTGCATACATTACAACCATATATCATAATACCTATGAATTTAATTTTCCATGTATTTATTTGTAATTGAAGTTAACATTGGAATTCAAAACTGAAGTAACTATAAATTTATAAATTTTGTTAACATTTACTAATTGCAATCACCAATATCTGAATTTAAATGGGGTTGTAAGATTGTTAGAAATATAATTTGATATTATAACTTAAGGGGGAGATGTAATGATATATAACATAACTATACATATAGTCATGTCAAGTATAAGAGCTACTTCGTGTATATAACATTTAAGAATTGTAAGCCAGTTGTTAATAAAGACTCATACATAATACTTCGTCTACTTAATACAGGGATACCATTATAATATGCATTTTTAGCTTTAGTTAAATGAAATTTTTTGAATTTTGTTTTTTAAAATCTGTGGAACAGTTTTTGAGAGAAACATATTTTTAGTCTTAAAAAAAGAAAAGAAACGTGTAGGAGGAAATTTTTTTAAATGATATATACCAAGTTTAAAGAACTTTGTGATGTGCTTTTTGCTTTCCAGTCGAGGTTTTGCTCGCCGGATTTCCAGGGTGGCTCTGAAGAAAAACACGAAACTTCAGTAGGAAGGTCTTTAAAACCTTACACAAAATCTTTATTAAAAACAAATCTTAAATTAATATAACAACTTAAATATTCTTGATTTCAATTAATTACACCCTGCCTGGTGTATCTGGTAAACATCGGTTATTCTCCTTGTATCGGGTCCTGCTGGTTTCCTTTAAAAAGCTTTATTCTGGCATCTGGTTTCTTCTTTAACTGGCATTCGGTATCGGGCTACTCTTTTATATATACGGACTACGGACTACGCCCTTGGCGCTTACAAGATCAACAGGTTTAAGGCCTCTGGTAGGCACAAGATCAACAGGTTTTAGGCCTCTGGTAGGCACTAGATCAATAGGTTTTAGGCCTCTGGTAGGCACTAGATCAACAGGTCTTAGGCCTCTGGTAGGCACAAGATCAACAGCTTTTAGGCCTCTGGTAGGCACTAGATCAACAGGTTTTAGGCCTCTGGTAGGCACAAGATCAACAGGTTTTAGGCCTCTGGTAGGCACAAGATCAACAGGTTTTAGGCCTCTGGTAGGCACAGCCAATGTATAAACACCGACAGATCAACAGGTACCAAAGCCCCTGGTGGCAATTAGGACGTTTTATTCTTCGAACCAAACTGATGGAACGAAATAGCTGGACAATTTCAGATGACTTGTTAACTAAAATCAAGCTCGTCAGCTTCGACCGTAGCAAACAAGTGACTTTCCTTCCCAAAAGGAGGTCCTCTTGTTATATTTTTCGTATAAACTGTGTGTGAACTATATACTGGTCGAATGCAAATCACCAACTGTGACGTCATGATCTTATAGTGACTGCATATTGTATTAAGACAAGGTACAAAATCCCTTTATCTTGGCGAGGTAACTGGTGTCGTTGGTAACTGCGGCGTCGTATGGTGTCATCGGTCGGTGCTGCGGCGGCGGCGGCTGCTTAGTCATGGTGAATTAAATCACCCAGTGTGTTCAGTATTGGTAGAAGCATGGAACACTTCGTTACAACTTTGATTAAAATATCGAGTTGGAATTTTTTTACGAATGCATAACTTGCCTTATAAAAAATATATATTATTAGTCCTCGGCCACGCACTGAGCGACGAGCGACTGAGCGATTGAGCGGCGTGAAAATTGGTGATGGGCGAAAAATTGTTATGCCAGGAAGTGGTGATTAATTGTTCAATCAAGAAGAAAATGATAAATCAGCTCGCGTCAACAGCAAACACATTGAGAATTGCAATTGCTATGTCGGCTTTGTGTTTCAATTCATAATGAACTATAGAATGTATTTTTTGGAATATAAATATATAAAAAATTATATATTGCTACCTACCCTACCTATGACACAAGTGAAGTGTGAAAGAAGCTTTTCAAAATTCAAAATTATAAAGAATAGATTTAGATGTACTTTAAGTGATGAAAACTTAGAAGCGTATGTTAATGACATATTGCCATAAATTAGCGAATGGAAAACCATAGAAAAACTTCGTGAAAGTAATTCGAAATACCGCAGACTTTTTCATTAATGCAGTATAACCTTTTGTTATATGCACCTATTGTATGTAATTAATGAAAATAATTTGTGCAGGCTCTAGGTCAAACCTGACCGGAACTAGAGCCTGCATAAATTATTCTCTATAATAAATTTGAGAAGTCTCCAATAATTCGCACATATTCTATCGTATGTATGTACATATCTGGGAATATTTTGTAGTCATTAAATGTAATAAAATTTATTTAATTTATAAATTTTTTTTTGTATTTTTAAGTGCCAACTTTTTTTTTAAAGATGGGCCGTTTTTTGTTCTAAATTCCGGTGGAAAATTTGTTCCCACCACATGCCAGAATTTTGTAAGCAAATCACAAAATTGCAAAATGTTCAAAAAATTTTTTAACTTAAAGCTAAATTGTCTCGACATCAGTACAATGACACTTGACAAAACTTGTTTTACAACATCATTTTTACTTAAAAGTGAAACATTACATTTTTCAAGGTTCCGTTGTCTTCAATACGAACTGGAATCTAATAAAATATTATAATCTAATAAAATATTCTTTTCTTAAAGTGCAAGAAGCCCTGTTCTAATGCTTTTTGTTTCACATGGAAATAGTTTTTTGTTTTTTCAATGAACTTGGAACGGTCTTTAAAAATACTTATATTCATTCAGACGGTGTTAATTGAATTATGAACAGGGCCAGACAAATTATTTGTAAGTGCAAACACACTTTCTTGTCATTTTTCATATTGTAATATCTCAAAATCGTGAAGACTTCCTTTAAGAATATCTCTAATATGTGAAGTGCTGGATTTTTATTTAGCTTCGAATTTGATTTTAGAATACTCAAATTCTTAAAAAAAGTTAATTTTTGTTCATAGGTAAGAAAAAAGATATTTTTTCTTAAACAAGTAGAATAAGTTGATTTAATGGTTTTAAATACGACATTCCAGGTTAATTTATGGATTTCTGAAATGTTAAACTGTACGACAAGTTTCGATTAACTATTACATAATAACATTTATTTATTATAAAATAATTAATATCATAAAATGGTCAATTTTGCCCCACTATGTGTCTTAAGGAAAGAAATTTAGCTAATTAGTTACAGACAAAAGATATTTGATGAACATTACAAAAAGAGTTGGAGACATAACGGAGCCCTGTGGCACACCTGAATTTATCTTATGAATAAAATACTTGAAATCATTCAATACAACTTGTAGCCTTAGCCTACAAAAAAAACACAACATTTTGGAAAAGTGGCGATTTATTTCTCAACATAGTCTCCTTTCAGCTCGATACACTTGATCCAGCGATGCTCCAACTTCTTTAACCCATCCGAAAAATAGGTTTTCTCGAGGTCTACAAAGTAGGCATCCGTGGCGGCGATGAACTCCTCATTCGAGTCAAATTTTTTCAAGTTTGCCAAATTTGGAGAATACGGTGGGGCAGCAGTTTCTAGGGCAATTGAACCAATTTGACCACTGCTCTGAAGTGATGCAGGTGGGGATTATAGCTTGCTTGGTAGTTTAAGGCATGTCCGGGGCTCTGTGAACTCTGCTGGTATTGCTACGGATGTACAAACCATGCACTAACGTGTATGGGTGCTGAAGTAGTTTAATGCTAGTTTGTAGTTCTAATGGGCTCGTCCACTGATTTATCGATGGGCCGGTATTGCTATACCTATGCACAACTCTTTCATTTCGGGTTCCTATCGACCTCCTCGTGGTGCCTGTGGATAGGTTACGTAAGTAACTGAACTAACTAGATGGGAACAGTCTGGACGGTATCCTTAAAGTAGGAATCCGCTAAGGAGTGTGTAACAACTCACGAGAGGGATGCATACTCTTAGTTGTTGGTTTCTACCTTGACTAATAGCTGGGTGTGTGTATCTGGGGTTGACAGGCCCTGAGTTTTGCAGGAATTCATCTGTAAGTGACCTCACGGTTGCGAAGCTCGACCGGAAGCTATATTCTGGCACCACGGAAGATAGTGCCCAGAGGTTTGAGAGCTGTCATGTCTTCTGGCTCTCCTATTCTATCTTCGGATAGTGAGGTTGAGCTGTTGCGTGCGTGCAATCGTTCTTAATACTATCTATGAGGTAGGCCCCTTGTGGGAGTATTGTGGCTTGGTTTATTCCGAACGCGGAGACACATGGTTTTCAGGCGTGCCTGGATTCAAGAGGTGTTAGATAGACCTCGCCTCCAAGCAAGAGGTGTGCACATGCTGCAACATGTCACAGCTTTGCGACTGAGATGGCTTCGGCTATGTCAGGGTTAATGGTCAGGACCCAATCTGACTCCGATGTGGGTAGGTCCACCGTGGGATTGAGTCATAATCGACAGGTGCTCACGTAAAACGAAACATAGGTTCTGCACTGAAGTGGTCTCACGTTTGCACTTGTTGTCCGGAGTGAGCTAACGCGGCACCCATCACGACAGCTTTCTCATGCCCAAAATTTCATGGATGATATGACCCACGCGGTCTCTTGAGATGCCTACTGTTTCAGCTATTTCGCGCACCGTCAATCGGCGGTCTGCCAATACGAGATCGTGGATTTTTGACACGTTATCCCCCGTGGTACCCATTTTCGGTACATCTGGGTGGGGCTTATCAAAAACCGACGTGCGACCACGTTGAAACTCGTTATACCAGTTTTTGACGGTCGCCATCGAGGAGAAAATTCACCGTACACAGTATCCAAGCACTCTTTGATTTCGCTGCGCGATTTCCCTTCCAAAAACAAGAATCGAATTCACGGACAAGCTGGCTTCCACACTTTGTCAAAACAAAACTACGAGTCTGATTCGGATGAAATTTTGACTAGACGGTAGCAAATCTCTCTTGCGATACTGGCACCATCAGGCGATGAGGCTAAGTACTTATCGGAGCGCCCTCGTACATAGCGGTTCGAAAGACGATTTCTAATTCATCGGAGTTGTTAAGTTCTTAAGAACAGGATTTTTTTGAACATAATTAAAAATTTACAAAAACATTGATTTTTTCACGAACCAATAACTTGCCCTTACAGAAACTACCTGCATCTGAAGAACATAAAACGTAAAAAATCTTAAAATTGGTCAATAATGGTTGTGCGGCCAAAAATGATATATGAAGCCGATCCCATTCAGCTTTTCTCTCTTGGCCGGATATGCATATATGTACAAAGTTATTCACATAGCCAAGAAATAATAATTATTTTCGAGACTCTGTTGAATTTTTATTCACTTCGAAAAACGTAATGTATCTTTTTTAGTAAATTTTCATGATGACACATTAATTACCGCCCGACGCAAAGTTGAAAATGGAAATCAATTAAGACCTTCATTTCGCTTGTCATATGACCGAACAGACGATTGAAATTATTATTCCTGAGACGTAGCTTTCCAGAGACTTATTGCAAATCCAGATCAATCACTGAGGCAAGACTTTCTTCTTCTATTATGTACCGTAGTATCTATATATTATGCGCTGAACCAGACTCATAGATAAGTATAAGTACATTAACTAATTAAAAAGTTCTTCCAACTTGAGGAGGTTGAATAGTAAAATATTAAGCAGCAGAACAAAATAACCTTCCACAAGATGGGACGCAATGATAAATCGCACATGAAGTGGTCGATTCATTATGAGGTTTTGATGTATGCTGAAGATGAATCGGAAAAAATAAGGTCTATCGTTTTTAAAGAGCTTTGGTCTTGCTGTCTTAAGGAAGTTTTTCAAAATTCTTTTTCATTTTAATGATGAATTCTAGTTGAACAAATTTCTGATTTATAAAATAAAAGGATAGAAAAAATACTTTTAGCTGAGTTAGAGGGTGGTTTTGCGATAAAAAAGATTGTTTAGAAGATTCTCCCAGGAAGTCTTTGACGAGAGAAAAGATTTAATACCTATACTGTAGTTAAACACTTTGGTACATTTAAGTGTTTTCTAGAATAATTTTGGGTAGCCGAAAAAGAAAAAATGGTATCCACTTTTTTCGTTGAAAATCGAAGCAGCAGGGGATTTCTAGGATAATTCTTCGTCGGATCTCTGCTTGGATGTCGTTCGTGTGGTTAATATTTCCTACGATATATGTAGATAATCCTCTTAACTACTTAAAAGTTGTTGCTGTTCATAACGACGTTTTGTCCTATTTGATTCACTGATATTCGATTGTTTGTTGATAGCATGTACTTGGTCTTGCCTTCATTTCGTCAAAAACCTGCAACTTTCATCAGTTCTTCAACGTTCAACCGTCGTAAAGGACTCTGTTGTGGAACGATAGGAAGGCCGATGATATCAATTTCGCCAGCTGCAGCTGTTGGACAGAATTGTTGAAGATAGTGCCTGCCCTGCGCACCATATTCCAAAACGCGATTGAAGAAATACATAATATACCATCTACTTTCTGAAGCCTTGTTTGAAATAGTTCTGAGAAAGTGTTCCCTAGTTGCACTTTACACCAAATTATTCCCATCGCGGTTGGAAGGCCATCGGCATATAGAACCCCTGAGTATAAGTGCTATCATATCCGGCTTTGAAGTCGATGAAATGAAGCTGGGTCTCCTTGCCTGAACGTAAATATTTAGTCCATTGTTTTTCCGCCTGGTTTTCAGGGGTGTACTGCCTCATTAGCAGTTCGGAATCATCAGAAAAATTGTAGGTCCCCTCCGTTCCTGGTAACACGCACACAGGAATTGAGGGGACCTACAGTTTTCTGCCGATTCCAAACAGCTAATGAGCAGTCCTTCTCATGACAAGAGATGCTCTTAGAGGATCCGTTATTTCTTAGCAAAATGCAGTACACACCTGAAAAATTGACAATTGAACTCAAGTCCTTCTGCATGATAGTTCAATGCACTGACTATTCTGCCAAGGTATACTAATGGGGTATAATGGAGCTTATAATCCAGTCATCTGACAAGCTGCCTTCCACACATAATTGGTTGATGATTTGGTGCATGTACCCTACTGAAGCGTCATCTTTATCTTTGCATAGTTTTGTTTGTAAGCCATCAGATCCTGTGGATCTTAGGATTTTTAAAAGATATATTCCATGGTCCAGTTGATTCGGGTTGTCTTCTGGCCCTATTACTCGTTCTACAGAGTGTCCATTGAGCAGCAGCTGCATGAAAACATCTACTATTCCTTGTTGTGGTTCGGTGACAAAGCTGAGCTAGAGCCTGCGTTCGGTTCTTAAAACCAGCACCCAGGTGAACTTGGGTTTTTATAAAATCTGAATTTTACTTAACTAACTTAATAAACTTTGCTTCAAATCCGATTTCCAATAATCCAATGCCACAACCCCACTTCGGGTATATCAGAGCTGTCATTGGCACCTAACGGGTTCATCCTAAAATAAAATAAATTTGGTGGTGCAATATCTCGGCGTGAACCAGGACCTAGTGACTTACAACTCTCAACCATTCCTGTGTGCGTGTTACCAGGAACGGAGGGGGCCTACAATTTTCTGCCGATTCCGAACGGCTAATGAGCAGCACTTTCCATGACAAGAGATACTCTTGGAGAAATTTGTCAATTCCTCGGAAGAGGCAGTACACCCCTGAAAAAAACTTTCTTGCAGCGGCTGAGAATCGAACTCGAGACCTTCCGCATGAAAGTCCAACGCCCTCACCATTATGCCAAGGTGTACTACGCTATCATATATTTCTTGGCAACTTGGCTAGTACTGACCTCAGCGCAAAATATGTCAAACTAGCACACGAAAGATGATAACAAAACAAAGATGAAAAATGAACTAAAACTGAGGTAAACTCCATTGAATATATCTACAGAAATCTACCGCTATCGTCTTTTCGAGGTCTTCTCAGTGGGAGCACACTTTAATTGCAGGTAACTAGTAACGAAATCCATATCCACTGCGACTTTTCAACTATTAGAAGCCCTTCAGCATAAAAGGGTTCCACTATCGTATAACTCAAAATCGTTGGCAAATACGACTTCGAATTCAATAACCAAGCTCCTGCCTTAGAGCAGTAAGCTTGAACTACTTAGTGAACACCTTACAACATGTTCGAAGCTCAGGACTGTGTCACCGGGGTGACTTCCCGGCCACATAAAATATTTTTCTAGTTGCGAAGCAAAAACAAGCCTAGGATACGGACGAATTCACTGATGGCGAACCATGCAAAAGAAGTAAGTACAATGAACTTCGGATCTGTACGTGAAATCTTAGTTCCCTTAATAGACTATGTGCAACAGCAGCGTCTATTTACATGCCTCCTTGTTCTTGGAACTAGACTGAGGTAAAAACTCTCGAGTTTCTAATCTAGAGGCCTATAAAGCAACGCTGGACAGCTCGCGATCAACGAGCAGAAGAGGAGAGAAGAACACCGGCTTCTCAGAAAGAAAAAGAACGAGTATATGAAGTGCTCCATCGAGGAACTAGAGGGATAGCATACCAGGAATGAGGCTAGGAAGTTTTACCAAAAAAGTAAAAAAAAACATTACATGGTTGCAATACCCGAGACGAAGCCTGCATGAATAATCAAAGGAACATCGTAGTAGAGCCGCAGTCCATGCTGAGAAAATGGAAAGACCATTTCTTCAAACTTTATAACTGCGATGAAGAAGAGAATTCCGCTGCTTTAGAGGTAATACCATTCGACTTAGGGAATGCAGACCAACAATACCGCACACCAGACATGGACGAATTAAAGATAGCTATATCGAATCTCAAGTCCAACAAAGCCGCTGACGGCCTCGCTGCCAAACTGTTCAAAGCGACAGGCGATGACTTGTTTGGGAGTATGCACTAGCTCATCTGCTAAATATGGTCAGAAGAAAGCATGCCCGCTAAATGGAACCTCACTTTTGTTTGTGCGATCCTCAAGAAAGGAGATCCTCTAAACTGCGCCAACTAAAATGGCATAAATCTCCTAAACATCGCATACAAGATCTCTTCTGCCGTATTACGTGAATGTCTGAAGCCTTTCGTTAACAACCTGATAGGTCCATATCATTGAGTCTTTAGACCAGGAAAGTCCTCAATATATCAAATATTCACATTTTGGCAGATCTTGGAAAACGACCAAGAACTTCAAATCGCCACCGACCACCTTTTCATCGATTTCAAAACCGCGTATGATAGCATCGATGATAGTGCAATTTCTAGTTTTGGCATCTCTGACAAACTTGTCCCTTTATGCAGGATGATGATGGAGTGGAGACCGCACGCTGCTCTGTCAAGGTCGGAAAAGTTCTCACCGATGCATTTGATGTCCAAATAGATTTAAGGCAAGGCGATACTCTATGGTGGCACTTCTTCAACATCGTTCTTGAAATAATAGTTCAAAACTCCCACGTCAACATTAATGGCATAATCTTTCCGTCCAATTACTCGGAAACGCCGATGACATTGATAGAATTGGGAGAACAAAGCGGATGTCAGCGACGAGTTTGTGAGCATTGAGACGGAAGCGAAGAAGATGGGTTAAGCGGTCAATGAGGGCAAGACCAAGACTTCTTGGACAGAACGTCACCATAGATAGCAATAATTTTGAGATAGTTAAGGACTTTGTATACGTAGGCACCGCTATAAATTCAGACAATAACACCAGCGCTAAAATAAAATGTAGAATAACTCTTGCCAATCGCTGCTTCTTTGGACTAAGGAGGTAACTGAGTAGCAAAGTCCGAGCAATTAAAGTGTCCCTATATAAAACTTTCATCATCCCGGTCCTCCTGTATGGTGCAGAGACATGGACCTTGTCGAAAGTGGATGAGAATGCTTTCGCATGTTTCGAGAGGAAAATTCTACGTGGGATCTTTGGTCCCGTCTGCATAGACAGGGAACTCTACGGGCTGTACAGCGAAACAGACCTAGTCAAACGAGTTTAAGTCCAACGACTGGATTGGTCCGGCACGGAGAGTCTTCGAGTCCAATCGCCAGGGACGGCGCGGCGCAGTAAAAGAAGACTGTGACTCAGGTGGCCCTCAAACAACTTGACGTGCGAAACTGAAGACAGCTAGCTAGGGACTGAGCTACATGGAGATGCTTGTTGGTTGAGGCCCTGGTGCACCCCGAACTGTAGCGTCAACATTAGTTAGTAAGTAAGTACTTTGGAACAGTATATAGAGCATTGCATACAAGTAGTTCATTTGGACAGTCAACCTTCTACACGTGAAGGATTCGTCATCAGCACATACAACATACAGAACTTATCGGGTATTCGTAACTGCCTTATCTGTACCACAATTACATAAGTTATTATTTCAAAAGTTATCAACTTCAATAGATACATAATGCTCAAGTGTCCAATAAAATCCAAATTAAAGACGTCGACTTCTCCTGTGGGATTATTATTAAATAAAGTGTTCACCGTAATCTTCTTTGTAAAAGGATCAGAGTCGAGCGCCAATTTGAATCATATTCCTCTTAGATTAATATTAAATCGATATAACTTCAAGCTTAAATAAAGATTACAACTCTGCCTCACTTATATTTTGAGCTCGCCTGTCACTTGCAATGCAATTCAAGAAAACTTAACTTCAATAGTTTTCCTTTTATACCAATCCTTACAAGTTCTTTCATTTATCGTTAAATTTAATAATTTTTATGACTACATGTCACTCTCCTTGTAGCATTTGACGAAAAATACTCAGCGCACAAGGAAGAAAAACTCTATTTTTTTCTATACAACGCCCTCTACTATGACGTTAAGGTGAAATGCATTTGTGAAAGAAAAGTCGGATCCGTCAGAAATGTCCTACCCTCCTTACAGATTTCCAAGGTGAACGATGCGCCAGTAAAAAACTCCTTGCCACAGTAGATAGCAGATGGTTCCTTTCAAGTTAAGATATGCCCCACTTTATCGAGCATTGACTTAAAGTTTGTATAGAGAAACATTAAGAAAATAAGAAGAAATTGCTTGTCAGACAGGGAGAAAGTTTGGAAGTGTTTAAGTTAAATGTGCTTCTTATTGTTCAATGTGAGTGAGGAGGAAATGGAGAAAATACTCACTGAGGAAATAGGCCTTCGTTCCACTCTGCCACTTTCATTAATTGTTTTCTTTACAAAGGAGCCCAAGTGTAAGAAATGAACACCATAGATCCACAGTCCTTCGTATACGTTGAGATGTTCAATTAGGTCATATGTTAATAGAGAAGACAATTATTTCAAGAAGACATTTTACTTTGGAAACACTACTTATGTATACCGTCATATAATGTGTATATACATATTCAAACTTTGAGGGAACATTCCAGCCCTAAGATTAAAGGCTGACAGAACTAAAAGATTATTTTTTCGACTACGATGATAACTAGGAAAAACTTGCACGTCTAAATCGCACGCACTTGCTCTGGAAGTTCAAGGCTATAATGTGACTCAATATTGAAGGCATACTACATTGATAGGTTAACGGAACTATCGCACTGTTGAGGGAGAGCTTGAAAAGGCACAAGTATCTTCTAAATTTTAATTTATTCAAGCTTTTTTCTTTACACAAATGGAATGCAATATCTGAAAAACCGGCAAAACTATAGTGAAATTGGTTGAGTCATTATCGAGATATAAGCGAATAATCCAAAACTAAAAAAGTTGTATCCAAAAACGTCAGAATAATATTTTTTATGAGCATTCTTCACCAGGAATTAAAAGCTCAGTTGTATTATAATCACTTATGGCAATGGTAGATGGTACGAAGTTTAATCAAAATCGCTAAAGTCGTTTTCGAGAAAATTAAAAAAAACCATTATCGTTGTATGCCACAAAGTAGAACTGGCGCCCAGATTCACAAACCAATGGACAGCATGGCGAAAAGCACTCATCATGGGTACAGGCGTAGTGTTATATTTGTGTACAGGAAACCAATACTTACCCCTAAGACCAACTAAGGAAGCTTAAGTGTGGAAAAGATACTCGTACATTTTTCTTGTAAGTTTGTAACTGTGATATAGCTCCATATGAATGAGAGTGGAAATTTTCATTTTCAGTAAGATAATACAATTGAATAAATTAATGAAGAAATTCTTTGAAGAAGATTAAAATGATGGTTTTCGGTTACATATTAATGAAAATATAGCTAATAATTTATTCTTATGAGCTTTTTATCTCTGACCTAAAGACTTTAGTTGGAAGATTGTGGGAAATAAAGAAATTTAGTTTCTATGTTCTTTGACGAAAAGAATGGGAAATCCGTAGAATTAGAAATATACTTAGAGCAATAAAAGAATAATAAAATAAAGGGTTTTTCATGTTGGTTTGATGACATCTGTCGAATCTGTTGTTGTTTTTTCAGTTACTGATGCCAAATTCCCACGGTAAAATACACGATTGAATAGCACGTCCAAATGATAAAACTTTATTATAAATTATTTATTATTCAAACGTTGCGCCCATTTTACGAAAGACGTGGTGGCCCCTGTGCACCAAATTTGAGACGACCGGTTCGGTAATCAATCAGCCAAAATTCGCACGTCAAATCAATATCGGCCGAGAACCGGTGCCATTCCAATACTCGCCCTTTCCCAAACTTCAACTTGGCGAATTTTGCGTTGAAACTTGAGCCTTACACCTAGCTAAATGGACGTATATGGGGATTTGGTTTTCAAAATACCTGATTATATTTTTCACACCTATCCACAGGTGAAAAGTAGAAGCTTCTGCAAGGTGTGGTTCTGGAAATATTTGTAACCAAAGTGATTTTACTGAATTTTTGAGAATTTTGAAAAAATCATGAACTAACCACTTGTCTTAAAAAATCACCAAATTTTCAAAGTCTCCCAAACGCATCGAGACATACATCGAATGAAAGGTCTATTCAATTTCTATATACACATCTAAACGGAAAGCTTGTGAGTGGTCTAGTTATCGAAGTATGCCGGTCCAAAGTGATTTTATGAATTTTCGAGCCCCAACTAAGTAATAATGTCTTTGGTTGTAGCTATTTCCGAAACCAAGCCTTGTATGAGGCTATGGTTTTCAAAATTCGTGATTAAATTTTCCTCAGCTATCAACAGGTGAAAACCAGAGGCTACTGCGAGGTCTGGTTGTCGAAATATTTCTAACCAAAGTGATTTTACTGAACTTTGCAAAAATCATGGACTAACCACTTGTTTTGAAAAATCACCAAATTTTCAAAGTTTCCCAAAGGTCTATTCAATTCCTAGACAGCAAAACTAGAATCCAGAAGAGTTGATACCCGTGAATCATTGGATTGCCAGAATTAATTGAAATACTAGACTAACAGAATATTGTGTGTTATAGATACAAAAGTTATTTTCAATAAAGATTTTGTAATAGGGTTTGAAGACCTTTTCTTCTGAAGTTTCGTGATTTTTTCAGGACGACCCTGGCGAGACAGGCGAACATAACCTCGGCTGGAAAGCTAAAAGACACATTACATTTATTCGGATTAGTCAAAAAGCTTGCAAATATAAGGTATAATTTAAGTATCATTAGAACAATGATCTAAATAGTTAAGGATAGTATGATAACCAGCAGACTATTTTGTTGAGTTGATAAATTGCCAAAATCGTTCAGGATCACTGATAATATCGAATTGCATTTGGTATAAATATGCATCCTATAACTTTAACAGAATATCGTGTTCCTTAACCCAAGCTGTAAGCTGTAGGCGTAGCAGTAGTAAAATCTATATAAAATGGACAACCCACCATAGATTGTGACAGCATTAGTTTTTAAATTTCATCAATCAGTGCAGTGCTGCCATTTTGATATATACCATTAGCTGTATTATTCTCAGATGTACAATAGGGTGTGTCACTTTTGTATGGCCGCAAAAAAGTACTCTTATTTTTAAATGTAATAGTGCTCAAAAGTTGTATTAGGGTCAGAGGTTTAAGAACATGTAAAAAAAAATAAGATATCGTTCGTCTTTGGCTCGCTCCAATGGGTTGAAGTTGAAAAAAAAAAATTTAATTTACAGTAAATTTTTTTTTTTTTTATACTAAAAAAAAAACTTAACAAAATACAGAAAGAATTTTTGTCTTTACAAAACGATATACCACGATATTTTAGGTGGTTCCGTTGATTTTGAAGAATTTTTTTTTGTAAAAAAAAAACGATTTTACATAAAAAAATGATTTTTCTTCCTTCTTTTATTATTTCATAGCTTCTTTATCAAGTGTTCAATTTAAACAAATATAAGCTTAAAAGTGTTTCCTTGCAATTATCTTTGACATGAAAACACGGTGCAATTTAAAACAACACCTATTTCAAAAATCTCGAAAAATCAATTTTTTTTGGATTTCATCCTATTTTTTGAGGGAGCCAAAGATATTAGTTAAAATGAAAATTATAAACGCAGGATTTAATTTTGATAAGCAATGCAACTTTAAAAAGCTATTACATTTGAAAATACCATAGTTGAGCACTTTGACACACCCTAATGTACAAGTAGAGAATGCTAAAAGAATTTCGTCGATCTCTATAAAACGATCTAGTATTTCAGGATATGATAATGTTCTTGACTCTGTTGGTTCTTTTGTATGAAACAGGGGATGGAATTTGCAATATTTTGTATTTCAGAACGAATTGTGGGTGTCGGTTTGGAAGAAAAACAACAAAAATCAAAAAACGCGCATTTTTCAAAACATGCGAAATAAAATTCATTAATCAGTTGAATTTCTTTAAATTTCTAAAAATATCAAAATCACACAATAGCTCGGATAGTTTTTTTTTTTTTAAATTAGTTTTTCTCCCGACATATTTCTGTATAAGGAAAATGATTGTTTGGCTTTTAAGATCGCTTTTTTAAAAAAAAATGTTAGACATATTTTTAAATATTCCAAAACATGTATACTTTATTTTACAACTATAAATGTATTTTAAAATTGTTTTTCTTTTTTCTTTCCAGGTAAGTTGAAATGAATCTTCTTGGCAAGTAAATTTATGTTTGTATGTGTAGCATAATTGTTTTATTTATAAGAAAGTAATCTTTTTGTAAAATTTCGGAATACAAAATATATTTTTTTTTTTCATAATCGAACCACTCGTTTAGGCTTGATAAATAGTCGACAAACATTCTCGTACACATGCCGTAAGTAAGTTTGAGCCATACCTAGACAAGAAGTCTTGAGTTTCAGCTATGTGAATGTGCGCCTCGCGACAGTTCGCATAAAGCGAAAATTCGCCAGCATAAGTATAATGTGAACTCGTGTCCCGTCAGACGAAGAAAAAAGATGACATCAAAGTAAGCTGCAAAACTCATATCTCATCGCTTACGAAATAAAATGCACGACTGGGTCGCACAAACTTGTTCCTATGTAAACTACTAAGAATTTCAAAAATGAATGTTTTAAGAGAAGACTGTTCTTAACCCATTAAAGGCCAAGGACCTTAAAAATAGAGATAAATAAAAAATCTTTGAAATGCTGTTTATCAAGGCTTACATTTGCACAAAAATGCAATGTTTTTTAAAGTTTTTAAAAGCTTTAATACGAAAAATTTCAGTAAAATCTGTTATGCCGATAATGAGAAATTTGAAATTCGAAAAAATCGTTCTATCGTAGATACAGTCAGTAATATCTTGATTTCAATTTTTTTTATTAAATTATATAGATCGTAAGAATTAATCAAAAGAAAAAAAATTTTAGCAAAATTCTCTGAACCGTTTTCGAGAAAAATACGATTTTCAAAAACCATTTTTTAACTTTTGTATGGACGTTACCGTTATTTTTAGGTAAAATACATTTTTTTCTCATTTCTTGTAGATTATATTAAGAAACTTTTATTTATCAAGTTTTAAAAAAATCGAGCATGGGGTTTTCGAAATATTGATTTTTTTTCAATCCAAAAAATATTTTTTTTTTAAATTTGAATTCACAATAATATTCAAACTATTGGGTACGTTTAGCAGAAAAAAAATTATCAAAATCCGTCGTACCGTTTTTGAGATAATCAAAACCAAAGAAATGGTTCCAAGGGGGGTACCAAAAATAACAATTTTTTGGAAAATTTTTTTTCGACCGTTAGCAAGCTTTAACTAAATGAGATTGTTTGATTTTTTTTTAAATCTGTGGGACAGTTTTTGAGAAAAAAAAATATTTATAAAATTTCGAAAAAAATCTTATGGCAGGTACCGTTATTTTTTGTCTTTAAAAAAAAAGGAAAAAACGTGTGGGGAAAAAATTCAAAACGACATCTACGAAGTTTAACGAAAATCGGCCAAGCCGTTTAGGATGTAGTCGAAGCGACAGACAGACAGACAGACAGAATTGCGAGACCCACTTTTTTAGTCTTCGCTATCATCGTAATGTCAACTTTGATCAAAATCTCGAGTTCGATTTTTTTTCCGAATGCATAATTTGCCTTATATTACCTATAGGTCGCAAGTAAAAATGGCGGTTAGGCCTCTACATGTCCTACTAGCTTCAAGAAAACACATGAGGGACAGTGTACTACCTGTGACATTAAAATTATTGTTCGAAGTCCAAGACATCTTTAATATCTGATCGCCTTTGCTGCGTGACCAAATACTGTGGTATACGGAGATCTCCTGATCGATCACCCTTAAAAGTAGGACAGTGTGATCGTCCCAAGGCAGTTCTTCAGTAGTCTAGTCCAAATGGGCCTAAAGTTTCCCACGATACGTATTTTTTTTGGACCAAACATAACGGTGCCCGAAATCACATTTATTTTAAGAAATCTTAGAAAATAATTTTTTTTCTCAAAAACTGATCCACAGATTAAAAAACAAAATTCCATGTATCAATTTTGATACATTTGGAATCGCGTCTGCACTGTCATCTGTGAATGTAGAAGGTTCGCTTATCGCTATCAAATTCTAACCAACAGGATTATTAATTCAAAGCTGGACGGGTTTCAGCAAGAAGATTTATCAATAGAGGGCCGCCTTACCACGAGACGGTGTGCTATATCCCCTTCTTTGGAACTTGGTAGCGTTTGAGCTGCTGAGATATCTGGAAGCGGAGAGTTAAAGTGTTATTGTATATGCGGATGACATTGCTATTTCCGTATCAAAAAAAAGACGTCATGACAACTTAAAAGATCTCATTAAATATGGTTTAAACAAGCAAACAATTTGGGCTGATCGGTGTGGACTGGGTGTAAACCCTCACAAAATAGATCTTTTCATCTTCTCCATATAGACCCACCTTCCATTAAATGTCTTATATTAGATAAAAGTTATGTTGGAGAACTAACATTCAATAAAGTGTTAAAAAGGCCACAGTGGCGCTCTTCTCGTGCAAAAAAGATATTGGGAATAAATGGGGGGTCCAACCCCGCATCACTCACTGGCTATACATATCGGTAATTAAAACGAACGTACGATGCGGTGCGGTGCGGACAACTCTAGACAAGCATACTATTTTATAATATTAAGCAAGGTCCGCCGGGCAGCTCGTCTGCGCATCGGTGGAGCGCTTCGCATGACTCTCTTCGCTGCACACTAATGACGGGGTGGGTGGAGTTGTATACTCAGACAGACTTAATTTAAGTCTCTCTTTTCGTCGTCCCAATCACTGTAGAATATTCCAGGCGGACATTTTGGCGATTTAAGAAGTCCTGTCTTGGCTTAAAGAAAACGTGATATCAATCAAAGATACACGCATCTTCTCTACCAGCTCAATATCAGCCCTTAACTGCCGATCGTCTCTGATGGAGATGGCGCAGCAGTTTAACACTCACCTCTGCTGGGTGCCGGGAAATAAGAGACATTTCAGGAAATTGTTAATGATACCTTTAAGAATAAGGCAAATATGGGCATTTCCATGGCTACGTGTAAACTTATGCTACAGCTATACAGAGAACAAACCTTAGGTGGAACAAAACAGATGTGGGCAAGGCTTGATCTAAAGTGCTCTAAAGGTGTAATATCTTCAAGCAGATTGCATACAGGCTCCGTAATAGGTGTTATAATAGCACACTGTACAGCTGTGTAAATCGTTCATTTCAAATGATCGAATCGTTCAACAATCGATTACGAAAATGATCCGATAATTTCAATCGATCGATTCTTTTTCATTTCACTGAAATGATTCAATACTGTTCCTATTCGATTTTAAGATGATAAGATTGACTTGTGGCTTTGATAGTTCTCACAAAAAACTCTTTTATTGTAAGCCATAAATTGCCGAATAACATCAAATGATGGCTACTTTGTATATGGATTTAAAAGTGTCAAAAACAAAAAAATTCAAGAAAACGATATTTTATTTGTTGCTCCGGAAAAGAACAATTTTAGGGTTTTCGGATTACATTTGGTACGAAATATGCTTTGTACGTCATAACTGAATTCGTCCTCTATTTTTCAAGTCATAAACTGTCAAACTTCATCAAAGGATGGCTACGATGTTGATGGATTAAGAAACGTCTAAAAATACAAAAAAAAAGAGATTTTATTTGTTGCTCCGGAAAAGAGCAATTTAACGGCTTTCGGCTGACATTTTGTATGAAATACACTTTGTACGTCATAAGTCATAACTGAATTCGTCCTCGATTCGTCAAGTCATAAACTGCCAAATTCCATCGAAGCATGGCTACGATGTCGATGGATTAAGAAACGTCCAAAAATCCACATTAAACATACCGGATCCTGATACATCAAAAAACATCAGTTCAACCCAACAATTGTTTTTTCGGCCTACAACATCAACAACCAACTCCATCAATCATGTTCTTCAATGCCGAGTTCAACCCAGAAATTCCAGTCCACCGTCCGTTTGGCATTCATAATCCACATTGAATGAATCAGAATAAATGGAATCAAGTAAATCATGGTTAATCGAGTTAACTGATATCGATAATCGAGACTTATTGAAATGATTGAGATTGAAATAGAAAATCGAGAATCCAGAATCGAGAATCCTCTAAATAATTGAGATTGAGATCGATTAAAAGGATTGATTTCGATCATCAATACTTTTCGATGATCGGATCAAAAAAATCGAATCGATTCTGATTGACACAACTCTAGCACACTGTTTGTGCTATGCTAGTATGCTATAGTTGTGCTATACTGGTATGCTAGTAGATCACACTCATGGTCTCCGTCGTCGTATAGTGCACACAAACGAGAATAGGGCTGCTGTAGCCGAGATTGTGATACTCAATTCACGAACATCAACTCACCATCGATCTCAACAGCTCAACATTTCAGGCACTAGCCTGAGGAGAATTCTGCACAAAGATCTCGGATTATTCGCTTACAAGGTCCAATCGACTCCAGCCGAGACAGCCACTTGATCAACGTTGTGTTCAATAACTAATGGGAATGTTTGCTCTTACTATCAAAGCCATAATACATCATACATGGACAAAATTTAATGTTGTTCATTTTATTGCCTTACAGTTCCCTCCAAGGTCCCTATGCCCTTGCACCCAATAGAGGCGCAGTAGTTTAATATCTACTGCGCCATCTCCATAAGAGATGTACGGTAGTTGAAAGCTGTTATAGATTTAGTAAATATCGAGTCTAGAGATTTAATAGCCGCTAGACTATCCGAGGAGATGTGGATATCAGTAGTTGATATTACGTTTTTTTTTTTGTTGAATACAGGACTTCTTTAATCGCCATAAGTACCGCCTGGAACACACTACAATGATCAGGAAAACGGAAAGAGAGAAATAGGCCGATTTTCTTCAAATTTGATAGATATGCGTTTTAATTTTTCCCCCCGCATGTTTTTTTCTTTTTTTCTAAGACTAAAAATAACGGTACCTGCCATACGAATTTTTTTTCGAAAATTTATAAATATTTTTTTTTCTCAAAAACTGTCCAACAGATTTTTAAAAGAGAATTCAAAAAATTTCATTTAGTTAAACTTAGGTAATGGTTGAAAAAAAATTTGCAAAAAATTATTTTTCTTGGTACCCCCCTTGGAACCATTTTTTTTGGTTTTCTCAAAAACGGTACGGCCGATTTTGATAATTTTTTTTATGTTAAGGCTCCCAGGCAGTTTCAATATTATTGTGTATTAAAATTTTCAAATTTTTTTTTTTGGATTTTTAAATAAATTTTCAGTTTTTTTTTTAAATTCAATATTTCGAAAACCCCATCTTCGATTTTTTTAAGACTTGATAAATAAAAGTTTCTTAACACAATCTACAAGATATGAGAAAAAGAGAATTATTTTACCTAAAAATAACGTTACCCTCAATATAAATGTTAAAAAATGGTTTTCGAAAATCGTACTTTTCTCGAAAACGGTTCCCAGAATTTTGCTAAAAAATTTTTTTCTTTCGATTAATTTTTACGGTCTACAACTTAATAAAAAATTTTGAAAACAAGATATTACTGACTGTACCTACCAGAGAACGATTTTTTTTTAATTTTGAATTTCTCACTATCGGCATAACGGATTTTAATGAAATTTTTCTATAAAGAAGCTCCTAAAAAATTTAAAATATGTACATTGCATTTCAAAACTTAAAGAAATATATTTTTTTCAATTTTTGGAAAAAAAGTAATTTTTTTTTGGAAAATTCGATATCTAAAGAACGGCTTAGTATTTTTCTTGGAAATTTAATTCTCATTCGTACAATAATAAAAGCTTAAAGTTTGCGTACCAAAATTTTTTATTAAAAATGTTGTAGATAAAAGCTTATTTTTTTAAGGAACCACTACAACGGCTTATAATTTTTGTTCTGGCATAAATTCATATTTGCATAGCATTCTGTTTTTATCTCTTACTACTAAAAGAATTTAAAAAATTCATTTTATCCTTATGAACAGTTTTCTCTAATAACATTCGTTTTTAAAATTCCTAGTCTAATAAGTCGACAACCAGTGAACGAATGGATAAAAGATGATATGTCTAGAACGTGTATATGTCAAAGGATGCAGATTCTGCAAAACACAGTGTTGCCAAAGTACTATAAGGCAAGTTATACATTCGTAAAAAAAATCGAACTCGAGATTTCGATCAAAGTTGACATTACGATGATACCGAAGACTAAAAAAGTGGGTCTCTGTATGTCTGTCTGTCTGTTCGACTACAGGCTAAACGGCTCGGCCGAGTTTCTTTAAACTTGGTAGATATCCTTTTTAATTTTTTCCCCCCACACGTTTTTTTCTTTTTTTTTTTTTGAGACCAAAAATAACGGTACCTGCCATACGATTATTTTTTTTCAAAATTTTATAAACATTTTTTTTTCTCAAAAACTGTTCGACAAATTTTAAAAATAAAAATACAAAAAAATTTCATTTAATTAAAGCTAGGTATTGGTTGAAAAAAATTTTTCGAAAAATGGTTATTGAGGATACCCCCCATGGAACCATTTTTTTGTTTTTGATTTTCTCAAAAACGGTACGACCGATTTTGATTATTTTTTTTTGCTAAAGCTCCCCAAAAACATAAATAAAATTGTCTACTTAAATTTTCAAAAAATTTTTTTTTGGATTTTTAAAAAAAAAAACTTAAAATTTTTTTTTTCAAAACTCAATATTTCGAAAACCCCCTGCTAGATTTTGTTTAAACTTGATAAATAAAAGTTTCTCAATATAATCTACAAGATGTGAGAAAAAAATTTTATTTTACCTAAAAATAAAGGTACCTACTATACAATGGCTAAAAAATTAAAGAAAATGGTTTTCAAAAATCGTATTTTTCTCGAAAACGGCGCCTAGAATTTCGATAATTTTTTTTTCTTTCAATTACCTTTTACGATCTTTAATTTAATAAAAAAAAATTAAAATTAGGATATTACAGCTTGTACCTACCATAGAACCATTTTTTCGAATTTGAATTTCTCATTATCCACATAACGGATCTTAATGAAATTTTTTATAGAGAAGCTTCTAAAAAGTCTAAAACACATTGCATTTCAAAACTTTAAAATAAATATTTTTTGAATTTTTGAAAAAAAAAATCAATTTTTTGTTTTTTTTTGAAAATTCGATATCTCCGAAACGGGTCAATATTTTTTTTTGTAAATTTAATTTTTATTCGAACAATAAAAACTTTAAATTGGCGTACCAAAATACTTTCTTAAAAAGCTTTTAAAAAGTTTGTATATAAAAGCTTTTTTTTAAGAAACCACTACAACGACTTATAATTTTTGTTCTTGCATTCTGTTTTTGTCTCTTACTACTAAAAGAATTTAAAAATTAATTTTATCCTTAAGAACAGCTTTCTCTAATAGCATTCGTTTTTAAAATTCCTAGTCGATTCGTAGGAGCAAGTTCGTGCGACCCAGTCGTGCATTTTATTTTTGATGAAATTGTTGATGTTTGCTATAAACTGCAAATAAATAGGAACAAATTATAAAAAGTGTGCTCTCACCTTAATAATAAAGTATGTAGAGTTGAAGCGAGATTGAACTACGTTTTGAATTACTTTTGTATACGACCTGCAGTTGCGGAGAATTGAAATATGTTTGGTTCAACTCGATTGCTTTTGTTCAGTGGATTTTAGTCGAAATCTGTTTACTCAATACATCAACCATACGTCAGTGGATCTGAAATGTAAAAATGGGTTGTAAAAATTGTTAATGGAGAACTTTACGAATTTTTTAACGACAAAGGTGACAGCAATTAGTTTGTTGAATCTGACAGAATATAGAGTTGCAAAGTTAAAGTAGGTAGGTAGACAGATATAACGACCACTGGCAGTCTAGTCATTTAGACCATTTAGCACTGAAGTGCGCCGTTTTGATACCATGACTTGTGTGCACCTGTGGGTGGAATTGATAAGGGGAATTATGGACATTTTAACGCAATTATTTTGTTTGGATTTAGTTAAAGAAGGATCTAGTAGGTTTTGAGGTCTCTTATTGTGTGTTTGCTTTTGAACAATGATCTGGAATTGGGATCACTCACTCACCCGGACCACCACACTCATCCGACATCATCTACTCTGTGCCGAGCTAGGGAGTTTGTTGTTGACTGTTGCTGAAACAGTAGTCAATCTGATTGAGTGATCATCCGGGCTAAAGAATCTAACGGAGGGCACGGTACAGAAGTTACCGAAGTTCGTCCTAGATCCATTTCGTCGAGTTGAGAAAAGAGATCAAGTTCATTTCCGAAAGTTCGTTAATGTCGCCAAAAAATGTCCTTCCTTATGATTGTGCCCTAAATTTTCATTTGAAAATTTTCATTTTCAGATGAAGTTGAGGACTGTTTCCCTTACTCGATGTTCTCCACAGCTATGATAGGTAGTGATGTGGGGAATTCCTAGTTTCGCTGAATGCTCTCTATTGGCCAGTGTCCTCTACAGGTAGCTCTGATCCTGGCTGTTATGAAAGGCTGATCCTGCTCAGCCCGTCCATCCGTTCATTCCTGAACCGGAACCCAAATCATTCTGGCATTGCTGGAACAATTTGGAGGATAATATATTAGAATCAATGGCTTTAAGAGCTGCCTGACTCTCTGTGATAATAGCCGTATTGCAAAGTTCAAGTAAAAGGTATTATTTATCATTATGTAAAACAAAAATGTCAGTATTTGCAAATGTAAGATTCATCAAAGTGAAGATGCTCTCTGAAATATTATAGAAGGCTTTCAATTCATATTCCCTCACTCAAGTATAAGTACACCCAAGAGTATTCCAGAAACATCAGATGTCAGTCAACAATCCTTTAACTGTAATTCCATATAAATCTAAAATGAAATTCAGATAATACTCACAAAAATTTGAGGCACTTGATAAAAGAGCAGTTCATAAAAAATATTAAAGACACAAGACAGCAATTATAGTTACGAAAATAAAATACCTTTCCCGGACATTTAATTTGCATAACTTCTATGCCGAAAACTGTACAAAAAGTTTCAAATCTCTTTTTCAAGTAATTAAAATTCCGAACCTTGGTCTTTTTTTGTGCTACAACAGAAACTCACTCTACTCTACACAATTAAACACACAGATGAAAGATCTTAACTCAATTTCTGACGAGTCAAATTATTCCTGACACAGCTCAGAGCAACAATTGCAGAAGGTATTATATTTAACAGCTTCTACGTTCTCTTTTGTGATTGGGGAACGTTTGCAAATAATTTGATTCATTTGAATCTTAAAGATGCGTAGCTGTTATTTTCAGTGGAAAACAACAACATTAAGTACATCCATGAAGTTGCCGCAAGCGTTTCCTGTTTGAAACACCTCGGAGCTCACTTCCTTCGTTTTCTTAATTTTTATAAAAAAAGATATGGGCGGAATGAAACATAAACAAGCACAACTTTCAGTGCGAACTTAAATTTAATAAAGAACAAAACAAACTTCAATTAGGACCTACAACCCTGTTCTATATAATTGTGACATTCGCGTAGCTTCTGCTTTTGCTGAAAGGAGTAAGGATAAAATCAACGCGATGGCAGGGCGATGGTGGGGGCAGTGGCCTTGACGCGACGCCCGGTAAGCTGTGGCATGGGGCTTGTGGTGGGAATGGGAGTTGCGTTTCCTAATAAAGAACACAAAAGTAATGTTCGACATTAATTTCACTTTTGGGCATAAAAGTTACAGTTTCGGAAGACGGAGAGAAGAGTCGTAATGTAAACGAGGTAAATACTCGTATATACCTCAGAGGGTGTTTTGGGGCTCGAGTTCCTTCCAATTGATTGCTAGGATTACCCAAGAATATAATTAAATGTTGTATTTTTGTATGTGTATTCATTAATGGAAGAAATATACAACAAGAGCTTTGCCAAAAACGTTTTCAACTTCACCTTGTGGAATATGTATTTATTAAATCATAAGTTTAAATATCTTGTTAACCTTTAAGGAAAGTTCTTTTATATCCTAAGGCGAGAATTTAGCTGAGTATCGTTTTTTTTTTTTTTTTTTTTTTTTTTGATTAAAGTAGAAAATAAGAAAAATCCTTTTTTTAAGCTAGAAGAAGCTTTAAAGAATAGAAAAATGTGTTTCCTTATAAAAGCTTGTATCAATTTTCAACAAACAAAAAAATACCATAAGTTTAAAGTTCTGTGCTTTTTTTCTGGAAATCCTACTAATATTATAAATGTGAATGTTACGATGTATGGATTTTTGTTACTCAATAACGCTTGAACAATTGAATGGATCTTGATAAAATTTAACACGCAAGAAAGTTATAGTCTGGATTACCGTATAGGCTACTTTTTTTTTATTATCAGGGGAGGGGCATTGGGTGGTCGAAACACCCCAAAATTATTAATCTCTACTTCTATCTTCGTATTGCACTGAAATGTAGTACATATACATTAGGGCGTTTCAAAAAAAAAATATTTTTTCTCGGAACCACGCTCAAAAGTTTCGTTTGCATGCCAAAATAGGCCTCTGAAAATATGAGCCCTTAATATTAAGATTTAGGTTGTCCGTATCGCACTTTTCGATTTCCCATAAGAATAACACAGGAAAAAATTTTTTTTTTCTTCTGATTTTTATATCTCATAACGATAAATTGCATTGCAATACCCTTTATGTATTTTGTAGAGAATTGAACGCTCTACAAAAAAAGTATGATGTAATTTTTTTTTGCTAATTTAAAAAAAAAAAGAATTTTCAAATTTGAAGTTAACTGTAATTGATAATTCGTTTAAAGTACCTCGTCGATCTTTACTATTTAGCAGAAAATAATGGTTAACAGTCTTCAGAAGTCTTATTTGTATTTAGGTTTATTTTGTAAAATTTTTTGGTCAATTTTTTTCTAAAAACATGATATTTTGCCAAATCATTCAGAAAAACGGCTAAATTAAGGGTAAATTAAATTTTGACCTTTAATAACTTTTGACTGAGTTGAATTATCGAAAAATGACATCACACTTTTTTTGTAGAGCGTTCAATTCTCTACAAAATACATAAAGGGTATTGCAATGTAATTTAAAGTTCATGAGTTATAAAAATCAGAAGAAAAAAAATTTTTTTTCCTGTGTTATTCTTATGGGAAATCGAAAAGTGCGATGCGGACAACCTAAATCTTAATATTAAGGGCTCATATTTTCAGAGGCCTATTTTGGCATGCAAACGAAACTTTTGAGCGTGGTTCCGAGAAAAAATAATTTTTTTTTTTGAAACGCCCTAATATACATACATAAGTAGTTGCATTGAAATGCCATACTTTGGTGGTGCGGGCCCAGAGGAGAGGCATTGTTTGATTAATTTACCTAATCAGTAACGATAAAAACACTCAAAAAAGTTTTTAAAATAAATAAAACAAAAATAAAATTCTCCGAATTAAAAACAAAAAAAATTTGACAAATATTTGTGTTGGTTTGAATTTAAACTGTTTTAAGGCAAGTTAAACTTTATGTGCCTACAGGTTTAACTACATACATTGTTATAGGATAGTTACATACGTATATGATTTGCTCATTGTTTGTTAGTTTTTTCAAAATATCCTTCACTTACCTTTAAGAAAAGGACTTGATTGGATTTATTGGTTTGCTGTTTTGTTTTAATCCAGGTACATGCATATGTTAAATAAAAATAATTCGCACGCTTTCAACTTCTCATGTTAAACAGGAGATCAGTTGTGGCAGTTCTTGGCTAAGCTAATCGTATTTATTATTTCAATGGTAAGTCGTCTTTTTCAAATAGAGCTGTTCAACGATGACACACAGAAATAAAATAAACACCCAAAAACAACATTCAGTACTTCACACAATATTTCCAATGCAAGAAAAACTGAGCGAATCTACAGAAACTTTTAGACACATGATTTATTTTGAAAAACTTCAGTTGAAAAAAAAAATTTGGTTGCGGGAGTTCCCGCACGGATACGCTAATAAAGTATAAATCGCAAATTCACAGCATAAAAAACTCAATTTGTTGTTGTAAGGTGCAGATTCATTTAGCTATACTAGTCTCGGCGCGCGTGCATACATAAGATATGTACATTTGTATCTACAGATTTTTTAATTGTAGAGCACTTTCGTACGATTGTTTCGAATTTATAATATTCAGTGATTCAGTCATTTGTAAAGAACATTTTTAAATAGTCTTATAAAACATCAGCAAACATTTTTTCTTCCATTGGCTTTGTAATGAAATGACCATTAAAGTAAGACGAGCTCTTTAAGGTTAAAATATAGTTTATGTGCTTTAAAATTAACAAAAAGTCGGTTCTCGTTTTATACTCAATATTTAGAGTCGACTCCCATTCTAAAATTAATTTAGAGTAGGTTTTAAATGTTTAAAATTTTGCGCCTTTGTATTTGTTGCTATGTGCTTTATGACTACTGCTGGAAATTACCCTCCATGCAACATTGCTTGTGGTTTTAACTTTCACTTGTTTTTGGGTTAGATGCCTTTCTGTACTGAAGTTTTTGGTGAAATAAAATCCTTGATATCTGTGCTCTTTGAGCACTCCTTCGAGTTTGATCTTTCTTCTCCGTTTTGGAATACCATAACTTTTAACTTTTCTAAGTTGACAACTAATTTCCACATAGTGCAGTATTCTTAAAGCTGTGTTTATCATGGTTTCACCCGAGTAAGCTAATAGCACAATAAAAATAAAAAAAAAAAAATTTAAAAAGGGTTCCTGCCAGTGGTACCACTTTACTTCAATTGAAGTAGATCTACGTCTTTTCTACTACTTCATTTCAAAAATCTCTATTTCAACCTACTTCAATTTTACAAAATGAAGCCCAAATCTACTTCTTTTCCTCTATTTCACTATAAATAGTCGTATGTAACCCTAAAATTACCATTAAATAAAAGAACGTCAATACAGTACAAATACACAAATGAGTTATTTTATTCGAAATTTTTTTAAAATTAAAGAAATGTATTAACAATTTTAAATATTTAATAACATTCGTTTAAGGAAAAAAATTTTTGTACCTATACATTGTTTTTTCTAAAAGCAAGTAAAAAGTCATTTTGAAATCTACTTCGATTTTTCTCAATTTACTTCACTTTTTTCTTCAAATCTACTTTTCTACTTTTTTTCCGGAACTGGTAACTCTGGTTTCTGCATATTCTATATTCCAGATGGCTTTCTCTGAGGGAATAATAATATAAAATAATATTATAACATTTACAAAAAGTAATTACGATACATTTGGCCCCGTATTGAATAAACAGACAATCGTTCATGGATTAAATTTTCAAAAAGATCGTCTGCAGATTTCAGACAAAAACAAAACTTAAACATAGATACTATGTCATTGATAAAGATAATAAATAGCAATGATCCAAAATGGCTGCCTTGAGGTACTCCTGACGAACAGCAAATTGGCATTGAACATTGAACATGCATCATCGCTTATTACTCTTTTGCTTTTACCAATGAGAAAAGAAGACATACAGTTCATATTCAAACTTATTTAGTTTCTTAATAAGTTAAAGATGGTTAACTGAGTCTAAGTCTCTGCTAAAACCACAATATAGTGGAAGGAGGTGTCGATGAACAACACCATGTCGGGTAAATTATTCCATAATCGTGTTGTGCGATACATAAAACATTCCGACTGTGTTTCAGAGATTGGAATGATTCCATGAATGCTCTGTTTTCTATCAGTTTTAAAACTCTGTTCTGAATTCTATCCAATAAGTGGAGAGAAGTGTGTGCTGCACCTACACAAAGATGATGTGAGTTATACTCGAGTCTTGGACGTTTAAACGCATTATAAATGGTATCCAGATTAGAGGGTGAGAAAATTTCTTACATCTTTAAATAAATCGTACGCATTTAGCAGCTTTTTTGGCGGTATCGGGAATGTGGTCATTCAAACGAAGATCGTCGTTGTTTCACCTTCTTCGATACAAGTTCCATTCAAGGACAATGCCATAAGGTGTAAATTTTTCTTCAAAGACAATAGACAGCATTGAGTTCTCGAAGCATTAAACTCCTTACAATTTTGTATACCTCATTTAACAAATACTGTAAAGATCGAAGTTCAATGTGCTTATCATACGATACTGTTGCAATTCCACTTCTGAAGGATATTGACAAGAATCTTAGAACGAGTATGAGAAGCTGAAGGTAGATTACTGGGCAAAACAATGAAGTAGACTAGACGTTTCACACAAGAGATCATTTATAGAAATGAGGAAGAGAATCGGACAAAAAGCGGAGCCCTGGGGAACACCAGCATTTATTTTTTGAAGATCAGACTTGAGACTTGAGACTTGAGAATTCATTTTTAAGTTTTTTTAAATGTAAAAAAAGCTGGTGGGTGAGTTAGCAAAAAAGGTTAGATTTAAGTACTTGCTTGTATAACATCATGCATCATGCTAAACCATCTCAAAAATCAATTTTAAATCATTTATTTATTATTAGTATGGAATTCAAAATTGATTTTTTTCTTAACATTTGAACATTTCATGTCAACAAACAAACAAAAAAACCTTCTGCTCTTGAGTCGATTTGAATACCAATTATACCACTGACATCTTTGCGTTTAAGCTATTTGAAGAACCACAATTTACACGTGTACCAATTAGTTATTTTTTCGTATTATGTATTTATAAATATTATAATAAATTTCGAAACGAAAAACGTTGAGACTTTTCCAGAATTCAATTGATTGCCGTGGCTAAAACTTTACATATATTTGTAACACTTTTAGCTAATTAATGTTTTCCTATAACTTGAGGTTCTAATTAATGTCCACACCACCAAAATATTAAATTTATTTTTGGAATACCTACTGAAATGAATTTTAATTTTTGAAAAAAAAAAAATAATTCTATTTTCGATGAAACGACCTCTTCCCTCATTCAAATGTGTATCCACAAATAACAAAATGTAAGAGTTGGAAATTTTGAAAAATGTTTTTTTTTTTTATTGAGCTCGCTATTTGACGAACGAATAAAAACTTGAAACTCATAATTTTGTAAATTCAAATACTAAATTAAATTTTTTATTCGGTCAATATTCTTAAAGGTGTTTACGAGTGTTTTTATGAATATTGAGTGCCTATTATCGTCCATGTGTATTTTTTCCCATAGTCAAATGAAAATTTTCCGTCAAACTACAACCATCGAATTTGTGTTGACAAGTGTGTGTATTTCATAGATTTGTATACATCACAATTTACATGGAGAGAGCTAACGAATAGGCCTACGGCAGCGATGGAGATTATTCTTCATCTGTCTCCATTATGTGTTATAGTTGAAAGTGCTGCTAAGGGAGCCATTGTGGTATTTACCAAGGAAGGGACTGGGTTCGGCAAATTTTAAAGTCTCAGGGAAAAGCACTGCTTTTTAAAGTCGGCAGTAACTTACCTTATCGACATTCCTAGGGATGGAATGATTGCAAAGTATAATTTTGTAAAACAAATTATAACACGGAGTTACGTTGCAAAAAAGAGTGAATAGGCGAAACAGAAAACTACACACTCAAAGCCAATGCCATTAGGTGGTACACGGATGGTTCGATAACGACAGAAGTGCCTAGAGCTGGACCTAGAACCAAACTTTCCATACCAATGGGACAATCTACTTGCATTTTCCAGGCGGAAGGAATTCGAAAGGCATTACCGAAATCAAAACATTGCCATTATGTGAAACGCACTCAAAGCACTAAGCTCATACGTCATCAAGTCTAAGTAGGTGTAAGAATGTGTAAGCAGGCTGAACGAACTTGGCAAGAACAATAATGTCTCACATCATTGGGTACCTACCTGCACATGGAGGTGTCCAGGAAAATGAGGAGGCACACTCCTTAGCAATTAAAGGCGCAGGGGCTCCTCTAATGGGCCAGAGCCCTAGTGTGGAAAAGGATAAAACAAGATTAAAAACGAAATCAAAATAGAGGAGGAGGCCAAAAGATCTAAAAACTGGAAAGTACTACCAGAACTGAGACGGGCCAAACTACTTCTTGGGAACTATAACCAAGATTATTGTTTTGCGCTCTTTGCATCTTTTTCAAAATTGTTTTTCAGTTTGACAAATTTTATTACAAGAATTAAAAATTTTAACAAAAAATTCAAAACATAACACAACCATTTTCTTTTTTAATTTTATCAAAACCGATACAACTAATTCTGATCAAAATTTGTATGTTTAAGTTTCTAAAAAATTTAAATAATACATACTGTAATATATGACACAATCTAGTCGAGAAATTATGTGAGATAGTAAAAAAATTTGTAGTAGCTATCAAATATTAACTGTTTCAATCTATCAATTCATTGATAACTCTCGGTATTTTGATTATCAATTGATAATTAATATCCCATTGTGAATACTAAACAAAGTTATATTGTGAATGTGATGTTTCTAATGTGTGCTTGGTCTTATTTTGTATTTCCTATGCTAATTTTGTTTGAATAACAATTAGAGCAAGTGGATTAAAATCAAAAAGTAGCCAAGGGAATCTGTGTAAAAACAGAAAGATATTTGAGGTTTATGAATTGAAGTGGTTGGGTGCAAAAAAAAGAAAATAGAGTTCAGCAAGGAAAAAATAATAGAAAATCTTAAAAATCTTCCACGTTCGTGTAATTTCAATTCTGTACTTGTGAACAGAGTAGTATGACCCTGATACACACATCCGTTTTCTTTAAGAATTTGTCTAACAAAAGAAACATTTAAAACCATAAGGACCACGGAATTCACTGCAAAAGCATCTGACGAAACCAAGCCAACCAAAAACACTGCAAAAATGGGACAAATTCGACAGATAGTCAAAATTATTGATAACAAAATATGAATAAAACAAACAGCAAAGGACCAAAATGGCTTCCCTGAGGTACACCAAAATTAGCTTTAAATTGATGTGAACTATTGGTTTTCAAGACTTGTTTACAATATCTACCTTTTTAAAAATTTATTTAAAAGTATTTATTGACTAAATTTATCAAAATCTGTCAAAGTACAATCTACTTGCGAATGATTTTCAAATGCATCTCAGCAAAAAGTAGTACCCCTTGGCATAATGGTAAGTGCGTTAAACTGTCATGCATAAGGTCTTGGGTTCGGCTGGGTTCGTCGGCTACACTCAGAACTTCAGTGCACTAACACAATGTTCAACCAGGCAATAAAACATCACCAGGAAAAGGATTTCAGGAAGAGACTCGAAGATATCAAACCTGGACCTGACACGTTTAAAAAGATCAATCTGATTGTTGGAAGACCAAACTCAATTCCATTCACCATCCTTTATGGACAAGAAGTATCAACAACTTCTGCAGAGAAAGCTGAAGCGTTTGCAAATCATTTTCTCGATAGTTTCAAAGACCGCCCTCCCGTACACCTTCCTGACCTTATCGAAGACGTTGAAACTCGCTTTCAAGAGATATCAGCGACCACCGAAACCGTGACCCTGTTCAACGAGGAAAACCCATCATCGGAGCCGACGCTGACAGATGTTTTCACTTCCCCTGAAGAAGTAGCTGACATTATCTTCACTGGAAACTCCAAAAAATCAGCAGGAAGCGACAAGATTTCTAATTACGTACTCAAAAGGTTACCAAATCTTGCTGTTCTCCTGTTGACTATAATCTTCAATAACTGCCTGAACAACAGCTATTTCCCTGCAGCCTGGAAAACCGCAAAAGTGGTACCTGTCCCGAAGAAGAACAACCGCGCAAATGTGGAAGGATATCGGCCAATTTCTTTGCTCAGCAGCATGAGTAAGATACTGGAGGCGTTGATATTGAAGAAACTCAACGTTTTCTGCAGAGAAAGAGATGTCATACCGGAGTTTCAGTATGGCTTTCGAAATAAACACTCTACCCTACATCCATTACTGGGACTCCATACTGATGTTACAATTGGACTCAACAAAAAGGAAACAACTGTAGCGTGTTTGCTGGACATCGAAAAAGCTTTCGACAGCGTTTGGATAAAAGGATTGCTATTCAAACTCTCGGAACTTGGACTTCCTAATTACTTAGTAAGAATAATCAAAAATTTCCTAACCCATAGACTTTTTTATGTACAGGTAAAAAAACATGTGTCATCAACCAAAGGAATTAACGCTGGAGTTCCTCAAGGATCAAAACTTGGACCGCTGCTGTTCAACATTTACACTGCTGATCAACCAGCCAACTTACCAGGTACAAAGACGAAGCTTTATGCAGACGACTCAATCACATACGCTACCGCTTTTTCACCAGAAATTGCTGCCAGGAGAGTGCAAGAGCACATTAAAAACCTATGGGAATACTATGTCAAATGGGGACTGAGGATAAACAGCGAAAAGACTGAACTCATCTGCTTCAGAACACCAGTGACTGTCATTCGAAGACGAGCGTTTGCAACACGCTGTGATGCAATCAAAATAAAGCTTCCAGACAACTCTGAAGTGACTGTCAAATCATCAACGAAATACTTGGGAATCAACTTTTCCAACAAATTCAAATTCAAAAGGCATGCAGACTTGATGTTGAAGAGAGCCAACTATTCTCTGCACTTGGTCCATCCGCTTCTCAGGAGGCGAAATGGACTAAGTAAGAAAACCAAGCTGCTTGTGTACAAACAACTTATTCGACCCGTTCTGACCTACGCCTTTCCCATCTGGTTTACTATTTCACCTACAGCAATGAAAAAGATGAAGCTTTTTGAAAGAAAGATGCTCCGCATTTGCACTGGACTGTACCGTAACCCACTGACGAAGAAATATATACCAACAAGGAATCTGTATAAAGAAGCAAAATTAATACCACTAGACGAGTATTTACTGCAGCTCTCCGGAAAAATCATCAGGAACCTGGAAGATCATCCCAACACAGAAGTGCAACAACTTCTCCAGCATGAACTAGAGCCTCGTGACAAGTATCTATACACCCGAGCCATCACTGACGATCAATTTGAAGACATCATCCATAACGACAACGCACCCTTTTACGAGAAGAACAACAATCAATACTATAGGGGTTAAAACACCCACTCATCAAAAATTATTATTTAGTTAATATTAAAAAATCATGAATTAGATTAAGAAAACATTAATATGATATTGTAAGCAAATAGCATTATGTAAAGCCAAATGAAGAACGTTGGGCCCCTATTGTTGAGCCAACATGATTTAATTTAGTAATAAGTTAGTTTTAAGTCAAATTGTATATAAAACAAATTGAAAAATAAAATTCTTCTTAATCTAAAGGTCTTGGGTTCGATTCTCAGCCGCTGCAAAAAAGTTTTTCGGGTGTGTACTGCCTGTACTAAATTTTGTTGTAAGGTGCAGATTCATTTAGCTATACACTCGTCTCGGCATGCATACATAAGATATGTATGTACAGATTTGTTAATAGCAGAGCACTTTCGTACGATTGTTTCGATTCAGTATATTTACAAAGAATATATTTAAAAATCGAAAAAACATCAGTAAATATATTTTCTTCGATTTACTTTGGTATGAAATTCAGAGGGCGTTATTTTACTTCACTATGGTGGCTATATATCATATTTTATTTTTATTTTAAACTCCGCCGAATTGTACAAAATCATCCGTTACGAATTTCATGTGGTCTATTTGACATGCACTTTGACTTCAGACGGGCCTTTGGATATACAGATGTACCACTTTGATGTGGACATTAAAAAAAAATATGAATGTACTAAAATAATGTTGTAATAAAATTATTTTTATTAAAAAAAATGAAAATAATAAATCGAACACGTATTTTTGAGTAAGCATTATTTATAAATCAAATTGACCTCAAAACATATACATATACATACATACATAGGGTGCAGTCCATTAAAAAAACTGTGTATGAAATTCCCTACTGATCTTCTATGAAAAATTGATATGAATCCATTTCTAAGTCTTATTTTTGCAGTCACTATGACAGTCGCATGATTTGATTAATTTTGAATGACTTTCGGTTGTTTTGGTATTAGTACAAGTTTTGGTACAAGTTAATTTTATTTTAGATCTGTAGATATGTTCATAAAATTCTTCATGTATTAATCTGAGTGATTTTTGGAAAAACATTTGTCTTCGGTTCCTACGTTCGTCTTCAATGAGACTTTTCTTGTCAGCTTACAAGATAAATTAAATTTGCTGACAGTATAGTGTGATGTTGATCCGATCCTGTCAGAAAGTGTTATGGCTCCTTTTAGTCTTAAAAGCATACTTTATAATTAATTAAAGGGTTTGATAGAGATCGGAATTGAGGTCTGTTATTGAAACCATTAATAATACTTACGAAAGTTCCTGTCCTATTGCCAAGGGAAATGCAAGCTCAACTCCGTAAGGTGTCCAAAGAACTGTCTATTCTTAGGAAAAACTGAAGAACGATTTCGAATAGAGCCAAACACAGTAATGACCCTGATGACTGGGATCTCTCAAGATCAGCAATAATGAATATACAAATGAGGGAACCTATGAAAAAAGAGCAGAATGGCGGAAATGTTGTACAGGCATTGAGTCTTCAAACGATGCTTCTTGTCTAAAGAAAGTCATATCAAAAGTCTACACTCCCCCCGGACTTCATTAAAAGGCGGTACAAGACCTGGATGAGACAGATTCCCAAATCGTAGATAGTAGAAAGTGGCTTTGGCCATTGCCTCCTTCTCAGGGTTAGATGGAACAATTCTAATATAGCAATAATGTTGAAGAGAAGTCCATGTCATCTTTCTATCCTCCTTACTTCCCTAGACCCTAGAAAGACCCATAATCTCCTTGAGTTAGGGATGGTGTGCTCTCCTAGACCCAACATGCATATACCAACAACAAATCTGTTGAGACAGCATAATCGAAAGTGCAATTAATTTACACTGGCAGCATTCCTGGACATAGAAGAGGGCTTCAGTAATGTTAAAAACAATGCAATTCGACAAGCCCTTGACTCCATTAACGCCGATTCAGCAGTGACGAACTGGATAGACTGCATGCTTCAAAGAAGACTTATAAATGCAGAAATGGGGATAGCATCTTAAAAGTAAGGTCTTGTAAAGTTACTCCGCAAGGTGGAGTCTTTTCTCCACTGCTGGTTTGTCGTCGTTGACCAAATCTTATTTAAACTAAGTAAGGACGGTGTCAAGGTCGTAGCACACGCCTTTGATATAGAGTTAATGGCCTCGGGTAAAATGTGTCCCTACCTTATATGAACTAATACAAGTGACCCTTGTTAAACTCCCAGAAGCTCTGGACTTAACGTTAACCCACTGAAGACAGAACTGGTGTTGTTTACAAGAAAACGCAATATTCTCAACATGCACTCGGCAAGCAGTTACGGAATTGCGATACCATCGCACTTATATCTACCACTTGACCTGGAGAAAAACGAAATTCGCTAGAATTTCCTTGGTACTGCGTATGTCAAATGATCAACAATTGACACTTGTCGGGTTTAAAGGAACATACTCGTATTTCAAGGGAAAAAAAAACTGAATATTTACACAAGATAAGCAAGCCTTAACTATCAATCCTAATTGGAGATTCCTAATGGGCCACAATGCAATGGGAATCCACGTGAGCAGAATGTGGATTAGCTCGTTTGACTTGTGTAGAGGGTGTCAGGATAAAGAGGCAGAAGAGAGCGCATATCACTTCCTTTGTTAATGCCCCAATCTAGCCCATACCAGAAAAGCAGCCCTCTGAGGATATTTTTGCGATTAAGGAAACAAGGAAACCATCATTCGTAGTTCAGGATTGTTCAATGAAGCATCAAATACCTTAGGTTCCTTTAATTCACAACTTCCTCTTCCAAACACCTTCCTTGTCTACTTTTCGGGGAGCGCAATGGATTCATTGAGATCTGAGTGAGACGGTACGACTTTGCTGTATCATAACATCACCCCTTTTAACCTGTCTTATTGAAATTTCATGTATTTGGCATCGAAGGGGTTCCTCTTTTTCGTTGGATTAAAAAATTAACTTTTAAATCGCTCAATACAGGTTATATTACACAAACTAAATGCTGGTTTGCCAGAGGATTTCTCTCTGTCTCTGAAATTCTTCTTGATATTTATCAAAGATTTCGAGACTTCGAATTCATTAATTGTTTTGGAATACCCTCAGCTTTTCATATCCGCTTCCAGATTCATATCCTGTTCTACGGATGTGGAATTGATTAGTTGGTTGTTATATCATCTAAATATAATTGTTCAATAGGGAATTAAGAGCTGCGTCAAAGAAGCTGAAAAGCTTTCAGGCATTGGTATTTTTGTGAACAGAGCTTTATACTACTACAGCGCCATCTGTTGGAAAACTGCATATCTAATTTATGGACGAAAAGCTCTTTTCCAATGTCAAATGTATTTCCCCTTATTCCAAACATCTAGAACATTCCAAGACAAGAACTTTCGAGAACAACTAATTTGAGTATATAAGGGAGTGTTCACGGTGAGCGAAAGACAGTTGATTTTGGATTGTGAAAGTGTGCAAAAGTATTGCTTATTGGATTGTGTTATTAAACAAGTGTGATTTAAATTGAATAAGAGTATTTGAGCTGATTATAAATTGAGATTTACTGTTTTGAATTGGAAAGTGTAAATAAAGAAGAAATACTTAAAAGAGTGATAAGTTTTATTTAACGAACCTAGCAAAAATATTACATTGGTGTCAGAAAAGTGGAATAAAACTTATTGTGCAGTGAAGTGTGCGAAAAAAAAAAATAATAATGAGCAAGTTGCTGAAAGAGCTCAACTGTAATGAGCTGAAAAGTGAATTGGGCAAGCGAGAACTTTCTAGAGCAGGATCGAAAAATGAGCTTCTTCTGCGTTTGGCCGAATATTTGAAACAACAAAATGAAGACCCGGACATTTTCGTCTTTGAAGCTGACGCTGAGGAAGCAGACGTAAGTAAAAATGTAGATGTTTCAAATATGATTAGTCTTCTGCTTCAACGTTTCGAAGAGCAACGAAATGAACAAAACGAACGTTTTAATGAACAGAAAAACGAACAAAAGAATGTTCTCGAACGTCTCGAAGAGCAACGAAATGAACAAAAGAATGTTCTCAAACGTCTCGAAGAGCAACGAAATGAACAAAAGAATGTTCTCGAACGTCTCGAAGAGCAACGAAATGAACAAACCGAACGTTTCAATGAGCAGAAAAATGAACAAAAGAATATTCTCGAACGCCTTGAGAAACAGCATAGCGAACAAAAAGACCTTCTCGAAGAGCAGAGAAACATACTAGAAGGCAAGCTTGTTAACATCGAAAATAATGTATCTGCACTTGATGAACGTGTTTCATTGCTGGAGGATAAAGTCGACAACAAAATGGAGACGCTTTCAAAAGAGTTAGATGAACGTGTTTCATTGCTAGGGAATCAAGTCGACAGCAAAATGGAAACGTTTTCAAAAGAGTTAGACCGTGTTCGAAATATAAAAGTTCGGGAAAGTTCTGGAGAAACCTTGAGGAAAAAGGAGATGCAACCTCCAACCTTTGATGGACAAACTTCTTGGTCTATTTACAAGAGGCAATTCGAGGCAGCTTCTACAGCAAATGGCTGGGATGAGGCTGACAAGTGTTTAGCTCTAACCCTTGCTCTTAGAGGAGCAGCTGCTGAGTTATTGCTAACCATACCAACAGATAAGAGCGGCGACTTTAATTACTTGGTTGAGGCTATAGACAAACGCTTTGGCAATAGCCATATGAAAGAAGTCTTCAAAGTACGACTCTATTCCAGAGTTCAGAAGAGGGGCGAAACTCTACAACAGCTACAAGCGGACATTGAAAGGCTTGTTCATCTTGCATATCCAGATGTTGGAGAAGAAATCCGTAACCAGTTTGCAATTGAGGCATTTGTTCGCGCCATTTCCGACATACATCTTCAAAGGGCCGTGCGAACTGCTGGAAAACGAACGCTTTCTGAAACATTAGCGTTTGCCTTGACAATAGAAGCAGCAGAGCAAGCTTCTTACGGAGTACATCGACTTAGAGAAGACATCGTCGAAGAATGCTCATGCCAAAGAACTGATGTCCAAAGGAATCAACGAAATGGACTTGCAAAGTGCTGGAATTGCAACAAGACTGGACATTTACAGCTTCAATGTCGATTACCACCAAGAAGAGCTTGTCAACATTGTGGACACGGAGTTTCAAATTCAGAACAAAGTAACAATAACATCAGTGTTACTTCCCGAACAAGTTTCCCAACAGAGAAACAAGTAAGAACTAACTTCGAGGGGCAGAAGCTGGCTAGAAACACCATCCAGGTTTCTCAGACCAAACGAAACAATAAAAGTCTGACTGTCGAGGCAACGGCAAATGGCAACAAACGCATGGTCGCCATCAACACACTGCGAATAAGGGCTGACCCCATTTGTGGATGGAGCAATGAAGAAATAAGATCTGCTCAACAAGAAGACCCCGACATTGAACCTCTTCTCGCATGGAAGGAACATGAAGAAAAACCCGCATGGAATGACATTTCCGATAGGAGTCCAGTTTTAAAGGCCTATTGGGCACAATGGGACTCACTTCATGTGCAAGAAGGTGTTCTTCGGCGAAAATGGGAGTCCGCTGATGGTAAATCCTATGTGATGCAGCTTGTGTTACCTCAATCAAAAATTAAAGAGGTTCTTCGAGAGATGCATGATGGACCTTCAGGAGGCCATTTGGGAATCAACAAGATGTTAGAAAAAGTGAGACAACGATTCTACTGGTTGCATGCAAGAGACGACGTTAAAAAGTGGTGCCGAAATTGTGACGCTTGTGCTGCAACCAAAGGACCTGGTAGAAAACTGCAAGGAAAAATGATGCAATATAATGTTGGCTCACCGTTTGAAAGGATTGCTGTTGATGTAGCTGGCCCATTTCCGGAAACGAATGCTGGAAACAAATACATTCTGGTGGTAATGGATTACTTCAGCAAATGGCCTGAGGCATACGCTATTCCGAACCAAGAAGCCACGACCGTGGCCGACCAGATTGTGTCTAACTGGGTAAGCAGGTTTGGTGTGCCTATGGAACTTCATTCCGACCAAGGAAGGAACTTCGAGTCGAACATATTCCAAGAGGTCTGCGCGTTCCTTGGCATTAAGAAAACGAGAACCACACCACTTCACCCGCAATCTGATGGAATGGTCGAGAGATTCAACAGGACCTTAAAAGAACACCTCACTAAAGTCGTAGGCGACTACCAAAGAAACTGGGATAGGCACATACCACTATTTTTGATGGCCTACCGAAGTGCAATACATAGCTCAACAGGACAAACACCATCTGAAATCCTGTTTGGAAGAAGCATACGGCTGCCTAGTGAGATAAGGTTTGGACACCCATCACAAGAGTCTAAGGAAACAAGGGATTACGTGAGTGACCTAAAAGAGAGGCTAATTGACATCCACGAAAGGACCAGGACTAGAATGAGCGCTTACAGCGATCGAATGAAGACAAGGTACGACACAAGAGCAAACACGACAGGATTCCAAGTAGGAGTTCGTGTATGGCTGTATAATACACATCGTCAAAAGGGATTGTCGCCGAAGCTTCAACAAAACTGGGAAGGCCCTTATACTGTCGTCACGAAAATCAATGATGTCGTTTACCGAATTCAAAGAGGGTCAAGAGGAAAGTTGAAAGTTGTGCATAGCGATCGACTGCACCGATACAGTGGCGAATGTGGAGATAGAATTGTTCGGGACGAAAAATCTTAAGAAGGGGGCAATGTTGTGAACAGATCTTTATACTACTACAGCGCCATCTGTTGGAAAACTGCATATCTAATTTATGGAAGAAACGAAAAGCTCTTTTCCAATGTCAAATGTATTTCCCCTTATTCCAAACATCTAGAACATTCCAAGACAAGAACTTTCGAGAACAACTAATTTGAGTATATAAGGGAGTGTTCACGGTGAGCGAAAGACAGTTGATTTTGGATTGTGAAAGTGTGCAAAAGTATTGCTTATTGGATTGTGTTATTAAACAAGTGTGATTTAAATTGAATAAGAGTATTTGAGCTGATTATAAATTGAGATTTACTGTTTTGAATTGGAAAGTGTAAATAAAGAAGAAATACTAAAAAGAGTGATAAGTTTTATTTAACGAACCTAGCAAAAATATTACAGTATGATACACCGATAACAGCATCGACTTTCTTTTGGGAAATGATAACATATTCTATAAAAGCCTTTATTCATCCAAAGCTTGAGTATAACTCTTCCATCAGGACAGGTACTCCTTTAACTCACTTGAGTCCTTTTAATAGAACTTAAAAGTGTTTCAATGATAGAACTATAACAGTTCCTAGAAACAACTGCTGTCTACTGTAGTTGTTTCTATCTTCAAATAAGACTCAGCACAAATAAATTTAATAACTTCAATATTATATTAAATTCCTTATTTCACGGATGTTTTTCCCGAAAATCCCGATTTTCACTTAATTAAATTTACAAAGCTGTTAAATCTCAAGGTCTTATTTCAATAAATCAAAAACCCTGACAAACCACCATAAATGTGTGTATTTAAAATCCATACTTTATACAAAACAAAAAACCGAAATATTCTTCCCATTCTTCTTTATGTATATAATCTATTCAAAGGCTGATGCAGCTCACAAGCAGCTAATACAAAGGCTTAGACTATAAAAAAACCTTTTTAATTAAATGAAAATAAATCACCCTACCACTACAGCCCACATAAAAATCTCACATAGCCGGAAGGTGACCGGCAGGGCCCGGTTCCAGAACGAAAAATTTAATTTTAAAAAATGGTCAACCCAAATATTATGTTGGATAATGTTTTTTTAACGGCAGCACATCAGCGAATTAGCTGTATGGTACTATTTTGAAGAGTTACGAGCGGGCTATATGCGAATGAATACCAGGGCTGTCGTTTAAAAAAGCAGTATTCCCAAAAAAAAAACAGCAATACACAGTATTTTTGGCAGTAAAATAAATATTTACTCATTTTTAATTATATAAACAAGCATAAAGCGACACATTTCGTTCCGCGGAGGTATAAAACTGACTTTCTGTCAAGATTTCGAGCAGGTAACATCTGTCAGTGTCAAAATAACCTATGATTTAAGAACAAACCACTAGATGGCTCACTCTGTATAAATGAACTTACTTGACTTATTTGGACTTGTTTAATTATTGGTAGCATAGAGTAGGTAGCAAAGTGTAAATGGATCTTTAAACTTTTTGAGTTTCGAACCACAAATCCCAGCAGACTATTAGCCTTAATTTCCACAAAATCATCAATGTGGGAGGTTAAACTTAGTTTGGAATTCATTATTACACCAAAAAGGGAGAAAGATTGGCATTTGTAGACATTTAAAAAGAGCTGGTTAGTATTGAACCAATCAGATAATAATCACTCCAGGTCGCTTTGAAGTATAAGCCAATCATCTAACTATTTGATATAATGGAAAATTTTGACATCATATGCAAATATTAGGCAGAGAGCATTGTTGATAAAAGTTGAAACCTCATTCATCCAAAATAGAAACAGAAGGGGCCCGAAATGACTACCTTGAAGAACACCAGACGTTACAGAAATTACTTCAAAAAATAAATCATTCTTCTTCTTCTTCCTTTGTTTCGGCGCTGTTATGATCTCGATGTCGAGGGGATCATAACTCTCCCACGTATCTGCTTCACACTAGTGATCCGCCTGTGGGGTTCGCCGGGTTGACCTCAGAAATCGGCGGCAAGCCTCCCGGTTTTGTATTGTTCCATTTCTGAGGCCAACTGAATGCTGGTGTTTTTGCATTTGTTTGTACCAGGAGTGTTTAGGCCTACCTTTCTTTTTACTCCGAATTGGAACGTTGTATGATATTGCTCTTTTGACGGGGTTCTCAGGATCTCTCCTTTGAACATGGCAATACCAACTGAGTCGGTCGTGTTCAATTTTTTGGGAAATGGTATTCTTAACATGAAGGCTTCCTCGGATCTTCGTACTTCTAATTCGATCAAGCTTTGTAACTCCTGCTGTCATACGAAGCATCTTCATCTCAGCTGCCGTTAGCTTACTCTCATACTTTTTGTACATTGTCCAACATTGTGAACCGTATGTGAGTGCTGGACGCACAACTGAAGTGTAGAGCTTTCCTTTCAGCTTAGGGGGCATTTTTCGGTCACAGAAGATAGCAGAATTTTCCCGCCACTTCATCCACCCTACGCTTACGCGATGATTGATATCGTCATCACAAGTAGCTTCGTTATTTATCATAGACCCCAGATATTTAAACTTTTCACACTTGGGAAGCACTACTCCATTCAAATAAATGTCTGGAATAGGCCTGTGTGGATCAGAAAATGGGCAGCATAGGTATTCTGTCTTTTTCGCGCTTATGCGGTACCCACTTCCTTCTAGAACATCCACCCATACGTCAAGTGCTCGTTGTAGGGATATCGGGTCTTCACTTATGATGGCTCCATCGTCAGCAAAGAATAACTGATGCACTTTTGGATCCGTCACCTTGCCTTCAAGCAGGTAATCAAGAACTGTAATAAAGAGCAGGGGACTCAAGACACTTCCCTGGTGTACACCTACTGTGATTTCGAATTCTTCGGTGACTCCAGCTGCGCATCTTACTTTAGTAACTGCTCCATCATACATGTCCATAATTATCCGCACATAGGTTTCTGGAACTCCTCGTTGCCTGAGGGCCACCCATATTAGATCTCGTGGTTGCCGATCGAATGCTTTTTCAAAATCAACCAATACGACATGCAAATCCTCCAAAGAATCCCGATGTTTTTCCATAATTATTCTTATACTCTGGATTGCATCCGTGGTTGACTTACCCCCGACAAACCCGCACTGGTCATCAGATAGCCTAATTATTTTTCGCAGTCGGCTACCCAAGACTCGCTCAACGATCTTCATGGTGTGTGACATCAGCTTAATCGAACGGTAATTATCACAGCTTCGAGTATCACCCTTTCCTTTATAAATTGGAAGAAGGTAACTTTCCCTCCATTGATTAGGCATGCGATCACCTCGTATAAGTTTGGAGACAAGAATCATGAGCCATCTAAACCCGATGTCTCCCATCTTTTTCCAAAACTCTGAGGGTATTTCGTCTGGGCCAACAGCTTTTCCCTTTTTGGAGTATTTTACCGCCTCACTAACTTCTTCGACTGTGACGTCGGATACTTCGCTTAAGTTAGGTGAAGCTATTGGAAAGTACAGCCTTGGAAATTGTTCGTTTAGAAGTCCGTCACAATACTGTCGCCACCTGTGAAGAATTTCGTTGTCTTCCACAAGTAGTTGGCCTTGAGCATTGTTAATGAACTTTGGCGAACAAATCTCCTGGGCATTTCTTCTTCTTTGAGCGGCTATTTTGAAGATAAAAAAAAAAATAAATCATTAATGCGAACAAACTGTGTTCTATCGTTGAGATAAACTAAATGCAAACCATTTTAGAACACATCTTTTATATTGAAAGATAGATAGATAGATAATTGATTTTTATTTTTCTTCAATATGTTACAAAATATAATTTCGACCATAATCTTCAAAACATGGATTTTGCCGACTACCTGATTCAAATTAAATAAATAAGAAACTTCATAATATAAGTTTGTATCAAAAGGCACGGTAGTGCCCAGCGAAGTTCTGGCACTACACCCTTTTTACAGGAACAAACTCAGGCGATTTTTGACCCCTCCCTATCTTCAGTACCAACGAAGTCAGAAACTTAAAATATTTGCTAAGCTAGTCAGGCACAGGCGCCTCACTAAAGCTCAATTTTCTAGCATCAGCGGTTCCTGAGATATAAGGCCTCAAAAACCACAAAAACCGTAACTGGCTGACTGACTGACTGACAGATCATCAAAATTATGGAGCACTTCCCGATATCGTAGAATCTTGTAATTTTGGACAATGGTAGGTCTTGTCATGCAAGCATAGAAAAAAATCGAAAATTTAAAATTTTCCATTCAGGAACGTGGTATCCGCCCACTTTCTCCGAATTGGTGTTGGTTGAATGGAGCTTACTTCGCAAGTTTTTTTTTTATGCACAATTCGAAAGGTTTTAAAAACTTGACCAGTGAACCCATTAAATTTTAGTCAGTAATCATTAAATAATAAAATTTCTCTATTACGTTGTAGCTGTTTCAATATTATTCTACTTTAAATATTCGCTATTAAACCTTCATGAAGTAAGAACTTGGCGTACTTTTAGATCTTAGTACTTTTCACGGCTGACTTGTTACACAAAGGTTTTTGTATAGAAGAACTTGGCTCTTTTTTTAACATTTATGTTTTTGGTCTGATTGTATTTACATCATTTACAAGATGAATAGTAGTATAATATTGACTGTTTTGAAATGAAGAATTTTCACTTATAATATTATTTCAGCAAGTTATTAATTTTTTTTTAATAGTTTAAGAATAGCTTTACATCTGATTCACAATTGACTTCAGATTCGGATTTAACATCACTGCCTAGATAAAATCTACATGTTTCTTTAAGAACAAGACATCTTTCAATAAAGTGCACAATATATTCTCTTTCCGAGATAGATCGGTAAATCAGAACGATGTGGTATGTAGTTTAACTTTATGAGCTCTCCTTTCATTTTGGAGATGATTCATTGTATAGCTCTCATTGCAACGATTTTGGGAAGTCTTTCGTCTGGTACCTTAAGAACTTTCAGAATGTAATCTGTGTGTAGGTTCATTTTTTTTTAACAAACAATGATGAAAATCCTATTTCGATTATCAGTTTATAATTTGGTGTTGTACTAGGCAGTCAAATGATTCTTTTAATATAGTATCTTTTTAATTTTTCTACAGATTCATGTTGACTATGCCCCCAAGATTGTGCAGCATACACCATCACCGATTCCACCATTCCAATGAAATCTTTGTATTTACCGGTATGGTCAACGAATTTGTTTGAAAAACATCTCTTCCATGTAGCAGCAATAACACTTTTTGCTTTTCAAACTTTACGCAATTCGCGCGCAAAGTACATACTTTTGTTCATTGCTGTACAAAATATCTCCACTAAATTTTGCTAGGAAAAAGAATGATACAAGCATTATTTTGCGGGGCAAATTTTGACAGCCACCGTATTTCCAAAAGTGATTTTTCTCAAAACTGGTTTTATGTAAAAGGTGCTGATGCTTCTCTTGAAAGCATCAAGAGGAAATTCCAAAAAGGTATGAAGATGAAAGACTTTTGTAAGACAACCCATTGCAGATATACACTACAAAACACATGAAATTGGATTTTATCTCTCCAAATTCAAACTTTTGCGCGGGATTTGGAAAAGTTTTGTACAGATTAAAATTGTAGAGATAAAATTTCTCTTGTCTCGATCTGCGTACTAGGCTTAACCTTTTAAAGTGTTACCACATCTTGAGATTAGGTACTTTTAGTTTTTTTTCAAAATCGATTATTTCTCCATTGGAATGGCATTGCTCGTTTCTTTATAATCTACCACACTCGTTTTGAAAATTATCACCTTTAATTTTTTAGGTTAACCATTAAGTTCCACTTTAGGCAGTATATGTATGTCAGTTGTAATGATTTGGGCGAGTGCGCGAATAGCTCTATAACGTCTGCTAAAAGAAGTGCTCTAATTAACACTCCCGAAAACTCTATTCCTCCTGGTAGACATTCTGTGACGTCATTGTTATACCTACAATGAAAATAGGTATGGACTTAAGAAACTGCCTTGTGTGACTCCTATATTTATTTTGAACCTATGCGAAGTCTTAGTTTCACACCTGATACCAACGCCTGATACCTCTACCCTATTCTAAATTATATGAATTGGTTCTTGTCCCTACTAGATGGTTTCTAATTCCAAACAAAGATGTCACTCCTTGATTGACAGCTCTATCATCTGTCACATTCACTCCGCGTTGAAGCACAGCTAGGTAATTGCTCAGATCGGTTTTGAAAATGTTATTTAGCTTTAGAATCCTGAATCCCATTGCTATTGTTGTATAATGAAATACTTCAACCGAAAACATTTTTTCGACAAACATTCTATCATCTCAAACCAAAACTTTTACCTGTGGAAACTTTAGGATGTTAATATAAAATTGTTCACTCTATCGACAGCCTTCGGAAAGTCCGTAAATATAACATCAGTTTGAAAACCATTTCCGAAATGTCCAATAATTTGGTTACAAAAAATTGCTAGGTTTGTCTTAGTGGATCTTCCTGTTATATATATCCATGTTGAAATGGTTAAATTATTTCCTCAAGAATAAAGGTTAGTTTTTCGTATACTACTTTCTCAAAAATCTTGGGAATCGTAGACGATTTATTTATAGGACGGTAGGTAGAAATATCCTGATTCGAGCTAGATTTATGGAAAGGTATATTAAAAGGAATTTTAAATCGTTAAGAGAAACATTGAAAAATAGTTAATGGTTAGTGCGTTTGACTATCAAGCAGAAGGCCTTGGGTCCGATTCTCAGCCGCCGCATCTGCCTCTTTCGAAGAATTGACAAATCCTCTACATAAGAGTATCTCTTGTCATGAAAAGATCTGCCTTTCGGAATCGACACAACTTAGGAATTTTAGGGACCCTTCATTTCTGGTGACACGCACAAAGAAATGGTTAAGAGTTGTGAGTTGTTAATGGCCAGTAAACCACCAAAAATTGCTATTTAGTCCAGGCGGTCTTAAACGAACTCCTCGTTTGGCCTGGCCAATAAGCAATTTTTGAAGTCAAGTTCAACTTACATCCATTTTTGACAAAAATCTTATGCGAACTGCCTATATCTAACAAGATTAAAATTCTTAACCATAAAGTTGAAAGGAGATTTTTACATTCAGAGAAGATCATTTTTATAATAATCTCTTCTAAGGTCATACATTTTCAAGCTTTCTGATTGGATTTTAAACACCCCCGGGCACTGAGCTGTCAAATCAATTCTGCCATTTGTGTTTTTTATTTAACTTTTTGACCACTGAATATAATCTATGAAGAGCAACGTAGTTGTGTGAGGGGGAGAAAGGACCCTTCGAATATATGAAGGTTTTTATAATACAAACTGTATATACTACTGAAATAAATCAGCCAAGTAGAATACTTAGCACTATTATTGGACTTGTTGAATTATTGATTCAGAATAGCTTTTTTGTGCACAAAAATTGGCGTTTCGAAAACGCGAAAAAGGCGACTTAATTATGTACTGAGATGTCCATGAAAACGTGTTGAGCACATTAGTTTACCTTATCACCATTGAAAATATTCTCTGAAAACATGAAACTTATTTTAAAGATATGTGGCACTAGGTACTTACCACTTCAAAAATTCTTAATATATTTCAAAACATAGTTTATGATTTTTTTTAAACATATCAATTTAACATTGAATTTCTCAACTCCATTTGATTTATCAAAGGAAATTCACTTTTTAAAGGGAGGAATCTTCAACTAAATTTATACTCGAATTCAGCGAGTGATTTAAACTCGCAATGTTTACGAACACACCCATTTAAAATGTATTCCTTGATTTCAAGACCCTTTCCGAGAGTATCATCCTAATCAAATATTTTAAGATACCTTAAATTTTTGCATCAGCTAGTTTTTTGTCCAGGAACTATAAAAATACCAAGCTATACAGATCGCTTCGAATAGATATTTGAACGCAGCCATTTAAATTGGAATAAATTGTAAAATGTTTGGTGGAACATGGAAATGGAAAATTTCCAACAAATGGTGCAATATTTTGGTTTCTTTTATGAAACAAGAGCTGCGTTCAATTATCAAGGGATCTATATGGATCCGGATCTAGATTAAGTTTTAAAACGTATTACAACAACAATTTGGGATCCTGCTCTCTATCCGGATCTATTTCAAAGATCAACAAATAAGTTACTCAGGAGAGAAGATGGCTTTTATGGTAAGCTAGTAAACTACAGTGTAAGGAAAGATAGGAAACATTTGTACGTCGGCAAATACCAGTGTGGATTCCGGTCCGGCAGATAGTTCATAGACCAAATATTCATATTGAGTCAAATCCCGGAAAAGACCAACGGATTTCAAGTCGAGATTCTATTTATCGACTTCAAAGTCTCTTGTGATAGCATACATTGTCAGGAGCTCCATATGGCGATGGCCGAACTCGGGACCATGGAAAAACGGATCTAACTGTGTCGCGTGACATTGAAAAATAAGCGGTACAATTTGCAACTACAGAGCCACTCTTCTGAACTATCCCAAACATGCACAATGCTTCAGCAAGAAGATTCGGTATAATGTGATTTCTTCAATCGTTTTTTTAAACCAAATAGTGCACAGGCCAGGCGTTAGCATGAAGGGCACTATATTCAACAAATCTGCCCAACAATTGGGGTATGCAGATGATATCTACATAATCGGCAGTTCTCAACATTCTTTAATAGAGTCCTTCACAACTGTTGAAGATCAGACGAGACTTGTTGGTCTTGAAGTAAATGCGGACAAGACCAAGTTTACAAACATATGTTCCACCTATTAGGGCAAAACGTTACTATAGATAGTAAAAACTTCGAGGAAGTTAAGGTGTTCATCTATCTCGAAGGTAATATTAATTCCACGAATGAAGCCTTAGCGAAGAATTACCCTAGGTAACCGCTGCTAATTCTGTCTTATTTACTTACTTACTTACTTAAGGTGGGCTTACAGTCCAGGAAAGACCAGGGCCTCAACTAACAAGCTTCTTCAGTTAGCTCGGTCCGTAGCTAGCTGTTTCCCAGTTTCACACTTCAACTTAGTTGAAGTCCTCTCCCACTTGTGTGCGCCACCTGAGTCGCGATCTTTCTCATTTAGTTCCATTGGCTCTACATGAATTTCCATCTCAGTTGTTGGACTTTAATTCGTTTGATTAGATTAGTTTTGCTGTACAGAACGCACAGTTCGTGGTTATATCTTCTCCTACACACCCCGTCAATGCAGACGGGACCAAAGATAACACGGAAAATATACTCCTCGAAACATTCTAAAGCCTTGCCATTCACTTTCGACAAGGTACATGTCTCTGCACCATGCTCAAGGACCGGGATGATAAGAGTTTTATAGATGAGCACTTTAGTTGCTCGAGGGAGGACTCAATTGCCTTCTTAGTCCAAAGAATCACCGATTGGCAAGAGTTATTCTCCGTTTGATTTCAGCGCTGATGTTTATTGTCTGCTGCTGCTACTTCGGTTCAACAAAATTAATGCTTTCAAAACTCCTCACTCCTAAGACAAAGGGCGCGCTCTACAAAACTTTTATACTATACTAGGCCTATTTTATGACACGCTGAGTGTTGGACTGTAATCAGGAAGGTAAGGATGATACTGGGCTCTTTTAAAAGAAACATCTTCCGACAGACAGCTGGTCATGTGAAACTGTGTGGAGGACATATGGAGGAGAAAATATAACCGCAAAATCTATCAGCTTTACCAAGATATGGATGGAGTCCAGAAAGCCAGATCAATTTAATTATATTGGCTCGGCCACATTGAGTGCATGCACAAGAATGCTCCAGCTAAGAGATGCTTTGAATCGCAGTTCCCAGGTTCTCGACGACAATGAAGACCGAACATGCGATGGAAAGACCAATCCATCGCGAATGACATAGCGCTCGGCCTAGATGACTGGAAGCAGAGTGTTCGGGTTCACAGAGGATGCAAAGCTGCCGGCAGAAATCCTTAATGGATCGGGGGTTGGTTTATTAAAGGAATTAAGAAAGATGGAAATGCGTTATAAATAAAACAAAAAGTTGCACAAACAGACCAAGACTAAAAAATGCAGTATAAGCTTACAGATAAGTTAAGATACTAGTACGGTCTAGAAATTGCAAAAAACGCGCGATTTTTGGGAATTTTTTTCTCGGAAACTTTATAAGATAATAACATAATTTTTTTTAAAATAATGAATACATGTGTCAAGAGTACAAAAAAAATTTGTTTGTCGAATTTCGGCCGAACTATAGAGGGCGCACGTCGACTCTTCAAAAAACACATTTTCCCATGGCGGGCAGTTAATCTCCGGATCTACTGAACCGATTTTCAAAAAACTTGTTGCAACTAGATTGTTTTTATGTTTTCTAAGATAATTTACCACAATTTGACCAAAAAGTTATGAAAGAAAAAAATGGCGACCCAAAAATGGCCAAAAAAATTGCCAAAAAAAATTTTTTTTTTCAAAGCTCCAGATTTTTTTTTTTGTTTTGACTTTTCCAACAAATTGTGGTAAATTGTCTCGTAAGAAACCTTTCTTTAAGTAACCCACCTTGTTTTTTTTGTTTCAGTCCAGCCAATCCTGAGATTAACTGTCCGCCATGGGACAATGTATTTTTTTATGAGTCGACTTTGGGCCTTCTATAATTCGGCCAAAATTCTCAAATTTAAAAAAAAATTTTTTTTTGTACTCTTGACGCATGTATTCATTATTTTAAAAATTATGTTATTACGTAATAAGGTTTCGGAGAAAAAAATTCCCAAAAATCGTGCGTTTTTTGGCGTTCTAGACCGTACTAGCACCTTAAGACAGTTTTTTTGTTTAAAGTGTAAATGTTGGTATATTGGTGGTATATTTGGTAAAAATCTTTTAATTTAAAAATTTGTTCGTCTACTGAGTGCCATAAGTTGGGGCCGAAGGAAGCACTTGAACCTAATCCGCCCCTGCACGTAGCCTTAAGATACACACTTTGGAAATTGCTAACCCATATAAATTTATTGATTTATTTTTCCACTCATCATTACTTGGTTTAAAAATTAAAAAAAAAATGTTCCCTGCAATATACACACACTTACGCATATGTATCTCATGCACACTTAGATAGAAATTAAATAACATACATACTCTTTTTCGGCACACATACCTATGTGTACATTTCTTAAGGGAAAGCACTTTTTTTATTTTATTTTATTTTATTTGTACTTATTGTTTTTTTTTGCACTTTTCATCCAGAGTGGGCGCTTTTTTGGCGTATAATTTATAAAAGATCCTTAAAGGCAAAAGTTCAAGATTTCTTTAATTTTACTTCTGCGCCTTGTTTTGACAGGGAAATCACTGTGGGAATTGTTTTTTTTTAATCTTTAACTCATCATTACTGTGTATTTTGCTTGTAGCAGTGTGGGTAGGTTGGTATGTACCTACATAGGTAGGCATAAATTTATACAGAGTCACATCTAAGTGGGGTTGCTTTTTATCAATGTCGAGAAGGGGGCAACTAAAGGATCCCTATATATACATTTATATATTTTAACTTACTCCCTAAGGGTTTTATTTTTGTACTTTATCTCAGCTGAATAATTCCCTTTTTTATCTTTCTGTCTCTGGAAAATTGTTTCTTTTTTTTTCGTTATGTAAATCAACAAGTTTGTGTTTTTTTTTAGGATTAATACAAAATCAAAACAAATTCTGTGCAATAAAATGAGATTGAAGTGTTTTGGGATAATGTAACGTATTTGATTGGGTTTAATTTATTTCCGTATTAATTTAATGAAGTCTCGAGTTATTCACAGTAAAAGATACTGAATTTGCTAGAAACCTAGTTCAGTTATTGAAAGCTATTAAAGGGCGTAACGGGCGTTTCTTAAGAAAAGTGATGATTAACGAATAGGTTTTCTAAAAAAATTTACATATATATATGTAATTACTTCTACCTTATTGGAAAACTTAAACCAAAAAATGTGGAACATTATTATAGTCAAAGAAACGATTGTTATGATATAACTATAATGGGCTTATCAAAAGAGTCAATTTGTGGAGTTCCGCAATTCAATAGAAGCGGCTTCGATGATTGGCAGTTCAGAGTGCGAACACATCTGATGGACTCGTTAATTCTGGAGGATGTATTAACAAACATAGTTGAATCTAATGCTGCAGGATAAGTTGAATTTTCAAAGAGGGATAAGAAAGTGAAAGAATCGTATCGTTTGTACATAACGTTTACTTGAGTTAGATCTGTGAAAAGCATACAGGTAAAGAGATTTGAGAGAGCCTTCATTCTTCTTTTGCCAGCAAATCACTGGTCAACCAGCTATTGGTGCGAAAGCAACTTATGAAGCTTCGCATGAAGGATGACGATTCAGTTATTAGTCACCTTATGTTAATCGAAATCTTACTAAGGCGATTTATTGGCAAAATTCTTTTTAACACTCACAGAAAAGTTTGATCCGTTAGTAATCGCCTTACGAAAATTAGCGGATGGAAAACTAACGTTGAATATTGTCAAAGTTAGGTTTCTTTTGGAAGAAGTAAAGTTAGAGGGTAGGAATGGAGAAGATGTTCAGGAAAGATCTGTATTTTGCTGAGAAGAATTTTTCTAAGAAACCCCTTCAAATTTCAGGGTAAGTGTTTTAAGTGCTTTAAGATAGGATGGACATTTAGCAAAAGACTGTCGAGGATATGATGGGGTATCGAAGCAAAGATGCAACAAATACTCGAAAAGCATTTGGTTAATGTCAGATCGAAGTCATTGAAGTCATTAGCGCCAAAATAAAGTTCAAATTAGACTCTGGAGCAAGTGATAATCTTTCAAAGGAAGACTGGTTGTTTTTTGAGGAAAATGAACTGAGCGAACATATTTAAATCAATGTTTCCAGAAATAATCAGTTTTTAGTTGCAAAAAGCCCTGGAATTATAAACGGAAAATGCAACAAGAATAATATAGATGTCATTATAAGAGACGTGTTCTACTTGGTCTTTTATTAATTCGAAGAGAAATTCAACTGGCATTCCTCAGAATCTGACCTTTAACAGGGTTAATTCGTCATGCATTGACACTCATTTGGAACTGTTTGCAATTTTTACTTGCGATATAGGTACTATAGGGCAATTCCTGCATTTGGAAAAAAAATCGAACTCGAGATTTTGATCAAAGTTGACATAGCGATGATAGCGAAGACGAATAAAGTGGGTCTCGCAATTCCGTGTGTCTGTCTGTATGTCTGTATGTCTATATGTCTGTACCTCTCGCTACAGCCTAAATCAATGAACCTGTTTTCTTCAATATCTGTAGTTGAGGGTCTTCGGTGATTCCCTAGAGGAGAAATCGAAATTTTTTTAGCTCCAAAACTAACGGTACCACTCATACACCCGTAATGCAAAATCTTATTTATCTCGAAAACGGCTCTAACAATTTTAATAAAAAATAAAATACACGACTGGGTCGCACGAACTTGCTCCTATATAATAGACTAGGAATTTTAAAAACGAATGTCATTAGAGAAAACTGTTCATAAGGATAAAATTCATTTTTTAAATGACTAAAAAAACTCCTTTAACAGTTGGAGCTAAGCACAGGATACCATGCGTTTTAAACAAAAATTAGTTTATGCAAGAACAAAATTATAATTCGTTGCAGTGGTTTCTTAAAAAAATAAGCTTTTATATACAAAATTTTTAAAAAACTTTTAGGAAAAAAATTTGGTACGACAACTTTAAGTTGTAGTTATTTTACGAATAAAAATTAAATTATAAAAAAAATATCAAGCCGTTTTTGAAATATCGATTTTTTTTTTTAAATTCAAAAAATATTTTTTTTGTAAGTTTTGAAATGCAATGTTTTTTAAACTTTTCAGAAGCATCTCTATAAAAATTTTTATTAAAATCCGTTAGGTCGATAATGAGTAATTCAAAATTTGAAAAAATGGTTGTATGGTGGATACAAGCTGTAATATCTTAATTTCAGTTTTTTATTTGCGACTTATAGGTACTATAAGACAAGTAATGCATTCGTAAAAAAAAATCGAACTCACGATTTTGATCAAAGTTGACATTATGATTATAGCGAAGACTAAAAAAGTGGGTCTCGCAATTCTGTCTGTTCGACTACAGCCTAAACGGCTCGGCCGATTTTTTTTAAACGTGGTAGATATCATTTATAATTCCCCCCCCCCCACACGTTTTTTTTTTTTTTTAAGACCAAAAATAACGGTACCTGCCATACGATTTATTTTCGAAATTTTATAAATATTTTTTTTCTCAAAAACTGCGATAGAATTAAAAAAATAAAAATACAAAAAAAATTCATTTAGTTAAAGCTAGGTAATGGTTGAAAATTTTTTTCCGAAAAATGGTTATTGAGAGAACCCCCATGGAATCATTTTTTTGTTTTTGATTTTCTCGAAAATGGTACCACCGATTTGTTTTGCTAAACCTCCACAAAAATTTGAATAGAATTGTGTATTCAAATTTTCAACAATTTTTTGTTTGGATATATAAAAAAAAAATTCAACATTTTTTTAAAAAACTCAATATTTCGAAAACCACATACTAGATTTTTTTTTCAACTTGATAAATGAAAGTTTCTCAATATAATCTACAACATGTAAGAAAAAACTAATTATTTTACCTAAAAATAAATAATTTTACCTAAAAAATGGTTTTCAAAATTCGTATTTTTCTCGAAAATGGCGCCTAGAATTTTGATAATTTTTTTTTCTTTCAATTAATTTTTACGATCTTTAATTTAATTAAAAAAAAAATTGAAAATAAGATATTACAGCTTGTATCCACCATAGAACCATTTTTAACTTCCCATAGGGAGTTATTGTAATCGGTCCGATTTGTCAAATTGGAATTTTTGACATTTCTCGACGTTTCAAGGTCCCTAGAGGCTATATCAATCATTTTTAGAGAGATGTCTGTGTGTGTGTGTGTACGTACGTTCGTACGTTCGTACGTTCGTACGTCCGTACGTTCTGGTACCATTTTTCTTCGTCGATATCTCAAGAACGAGTAAAGATATCGACTTCAAATAAATTTTGTTTAATAGATAATAACTTCGAAAGAGGCTGAAAGGGCGTTTATTAAAATTCAGTGAGTAGTTTTTTCACTATAACGGTTTAAGAAAAAAGGAAAAATTTTGGTTAGTTTCAAATATCTCACGAAAAAATAATGCTATTGATTTCAAATAAAATTTAATGTACTCATTATAAGGTCATACAGATTTGGTATGAATTTGGAAAAAAATGAACATACCGTTATTTTTTTAAATAAAAAAAACTGAAAAAAAAAATTCATAACCCAAATATTCTAAGAACGGAAAACAATTTGAAACTCAAAATAATTTTATTTTACGAAAAATAATGTGTTTGACAACTGGTGAAAATTTCAGGAAAAATCAGTTTACAGTTTTTTTACAAAAAATAAAAAACTATATAAAATTCTATTGAAAATTGGTAAAAATTGTTTTTCGACTCAAATTTCTCGAGAACTAGTAGTGATATTGATTTCTAATTTAGTTTATTTTATACATAGTATAATTTTGTACAATTGGTAAAATTTTGACAAATATTGAATTAATAGTTTTTTTTTAAACAAATGGGAAGTTATCAGTGTGGGTCGCACCCAGCCTCTTTTTTCAAATTTTGAATTACTCATTATCGACCTAACGGACTTTAATGAAATTTTTTATAGAGATGCTTCTAAAAAGTTTAAAAAACCATGCATTTCAAAACTTTTAAATAAATATTTTTTGAATTTTTGGAAAAAAAAATTATTTCTTTCTTGTAAAATTCGATATCTCAAAAATGGGTCAACATTTTTTTTGGAAATTTAATTTTCATTCGTATAATAATAAAACCTAAAGTTGACGTATTAAATTTTTTTCTTAAAAATGTTTTAAAAATTTTGTATATAAAACCTTATTTTATTTTATTAACTACAACGACTTATAATTTTTGTTTTTGCATACATTCATATTTGGATAGCATTCTGTTTTTGTCTCTAACTACCAAAAGAATTTAAAAAAAGAGGCTGGGTGCGACCCACACTGATAACTTCCCATTGTGGTAAGAAAACCTTGAGTAGAATATACATACATCTTTTTCATGGACAAAGAGATAAAAACATATTGTGACGTTTTCTTTAATTTTGAATGGAATTTGAATATGTGGGACTTGGGTACAACTGAACAACCTTATTCATGTACAGTACATATGTACATTCTTCTAAAAACTAAGTTGATAATAAAATTATAAAATTATGTATTATATTATAGAAATTACTTTATTATTTCGGTTCCAAACATTTTAATTGAAAAAAATTTAAAAACGAGATATTCAAATATAAAAAAAATGGTTTGGTTATTGATGGAAGGGTACTTACAAAATATATCCGCTCTAAAACTAAATATATGTCAAATATAAACCATTTGTTAGAAATTGTATTATGTATAAAATTAAATAATGGCAAAGTCAATATCATTGCTCGTTCTCAAGACATTCTAGTCGAAAAACAAATATTACCACTTTTTAGTAGATTTTTTTTATATTTTTGTTAAAACTGTCAATTTGATACTTGTCAAAATTTAACCATATGTTAATAATTGTATTATGTCAATACCTTCCCGTAAGAATGTACTAAGCGACACTTTTTTCGAAAATGACTTTTTGATGAGGAAATATACTATGTGTTAAGGGCCACGTTTTGGCCTGGGTTTCTCAACTGCCATGTTTTCTCATTAAAATAATGTTGCCCCCTGAAATTTGTATTATCCGCCAAAAAAATTATTCTAAGCGACATTAATAAAGATCTCATTGTCGTGAGCAACAAAAAATTTTGTTAGATGTCACTTAGTTTAACCAAAATTGTCTCTTAGCACACTATGATTCAACTAGAACTTTCTTCTTTTTTTTCGTTTCCTGAACAATTTTAGAAATGTAGCTTAGTATACATTCTTACGGGAAGGTATCGATGTATAAAACAACATACTTTAGAAGGCACTATCGATGTTCATTTCCAAGAAATTAGACTTGAAATACAATTTTAACTAGTTTTCACTACAATTTTTAATAGTTTTTTTATTTAAAAAAAAAAAACAATTAATTCAATATTTGTCAACTTTTTACCAATTGTACAAAATTGTACTATGTATAAAATAAACTAAATTAGAAGTCAATATCACTACTAGTTCTCGAGAAATTTGAGTCGAAAAACAATTTTTACCAATTTTCAATAGAATTTTATATAGTTTTTTATTTTTTGTAAAAAAACTGTAAACTGATTTTTTTTGAAATTTTCACCAATTGTCAAACACATTATTTTTCGTAAAATAAAATTATTCTGAGTTTCAAATTGTTTTCCGTTCTTAGAATATCTGGGTTATGAAATTATTTTTTTCAGTTTTTTTTATTTAAAAAAATAACGGTATGTTCATTTTTTTCCAAACTCATACCAAATCTGTATGACCTTATAATAAGTACATTAAATTTTATTTGAAATCAATAGCATTCTTTTTTCGTGAGATATTTGAAACTAACCAAAATTTTGACTTTTTTTTTAAACCGTTATAGTGAAAAAACTACTCACTGAATTTTAATAAACGCCCTTTCAGCCTCTTTCGAAGTTATTATCTATTAAACAAAATTTATTCGAAGTCAATACCTTTACTCGTTCTTGAGATATCGACGTCGAAAAATGGTACAAGAACGTACGGACGTACGAACGTACGAACGTACGAACGTACGAACGTACGTACACACACACACACAGACATCTCTCTAAAAATGATTTATATAGCCTCTAGGGACCTTGAAATGTCGAGAAATGTCAAAAATTCCAATTTGACAAATCGGACCGATTACAATAACTCCCTATGGGAAGTTAAAAATTATGATAATTTTATCCTTATGAACAGTCTAATAACATTCGTTTTTAAAATTCCTATTCTATTACATAGGAGCAAGTTCGTGCGACCCAGTCGTGCATTTTATTTTTTATTAAATTTAAGATCATAAGAATTAATTGAAAGAAAAAAAATTGTATCAAAATTCAAGGCGCCATTTTCGAGAAAAATACGATTTTTGAAAACCATTTTTTAACATTTGTATGGTGGGTACCTTTAGTTTTAGGTAAAATAATTTTTTTTTTCACATTTTTTAGATTATATTGAGAAACTTTCTTTTATAAAGCTTAAAAACAAATTTTAGTTTTAGCAGAAAAAATATGATAAAAATCGGTTGTACCGTTTTTGAGAAAATGAAAAACAGAAAAATGGTTCTTTGGGGGGTACCATCAATAACCATTTTTCGGGAAAATTTTTTCAACCATTAACTAGCTTTAAGTAAATTTTTTTTTTTTATTTTTAAATCTGTCGAACAGTTTTTGAAAAAAAAAATATTTAAAAAGTTTCGAAAAATATCGTATGCCAGGTACCGTTATTTTTGGTCTTAAAAAAAAAGAAAAAAACGTGTGGGGAAAAAAAGAAAATCGGCCGAGCGGTTTAGGCTGTAGTCGAGCCGACAGACAGACAGACATACAGACAGACAGAATTGCGAAACCCACTTTTCTATTCTTCGCTATCATCGTAATGTCAACTTTGATCAAAAACTCGAGTTCGATTTTTTTTACGAAAGCATAACTTGCCTTATAGTACCTATAAGTCGCATGTAAAAATTGAGTGTGATATTATGGACATGGACATTGGTCAAACAAAATTTGGTTGCAAAATGTTATTAACGGTACCTGTCATAGAACGGTTTTCATGATTTTTGATTTCGGGAATTAAATCATGCATTTGAACATTTTTATCACATTAAGTCCATGCTTCGATATCTCAAAAATTGTTCAGTTTGATATACATATGTAATAAAATTTTAAAGTTGGCGTTCAAAATTTTTTCCTAAAAATGATTTAAAAATTTTGTATTTTAAAGCTCATTTTTTTAAAAAAAAAAAACCCTATAACGATTTATAATTATTATTAATTCTTATATAAACTACCTTGAGGACTCTCATGACATCCTGTTTTAATCTCCAAATACCAAAGGAGTCATTTTAGTCATTTAAAAAATGAATTTTATGTATACGAACATTTTTTTTTGTAGTATATTAGCAGCTATTTGCTAAAAACATCAACGATAGCTTTGATGTAGTTTGACTTCTAATACAAGGTGGCGCAAAATTAATGTCATAATGTTAATGTGCCTTAAATTTTGAAAATGGCGTTAAACGTCATTGGGCTTTGACATCTACATATGTTCTGCTTAGAAAAAGAATAAGTTGACACCATGCAATGAAAAGATACACATTTGAAGAAAGTGGAATTATTGTAACTGCTTATTTGACCAATTTTTATTCTGTCAATCGGTTGCTTTGACGCAGCAAGCATTTCTTTCTTTGCGTCGTTAAACATGAAGCTAATAGCGAAGACAATGCACACAATTTGGCATCAGCAGACTTTTAGCGAGATATTTGAAGATGTCCCTGTACAAAATGCAAACCGTTCACGGATTGATGTCTGCTAACCGTTGACTTCCTCCCAGGCTCTGTCAAACTTGGTGCAAGTGAGTGATCAAGTCCAAATCCACTTAATTGATTGTATTAAGAAAAAAATTGCATTTCTGGGGAACAGAGAACTCCCAATAAAAGCAAGAAGACCCATTGTTTTTCCTCAAAGATCGGTCCTTATTTTTTTTTGAGGACACCCATTAAGCTACGGTAACCATAAGTGGAGGCGTTAAGAGCAGATGTTAAATGAGTATTTTCCCCCAAGTAATTGAATTCGGTCTCGATCATAATTGCTTCCAGAAGATGGAGCAACCGTGGGGTTTTTAAGACACCAATTTCAGGGCCAAGTGGTCTACCGTTTCGGAGATTTGAACGGACAATCTTTATCGCCAGATCTAACGGCGCCAAGGTTTTTCCTCTGGGGCTATCTCGAACAACTCAAGTGACCCATATCAACCCAGTATTCCTGTGTAAATTAGAGAAATAAACACTCCACACTTTCACAATGATTTGGTTGAGGTCGCTCTCCGGTACGCGTACCTCTTGCATTGTCGATCAGAGGTGGATTTGAAGAATTGGCCCCACATAACCCAGCCATATTATTTATTGTGGTCTCAATGTTTCGATCAGATTGATATATAGAACAGCCCATCCCCGAATTCTAACTCCAATATTATATATTCAGACCAAAGCAAGATATAGCCAGGGTACGTGCTGCATGTACTGCACATTGGCCAATAAGGTAACATGCAGCGAAGTTGGGAATTTCTTAAAATCCTTACTGTCATATTTGTGAGGATCAGCAGTCATTCATTTTCTTTGGAAATGTCCCCCTCAGGAAAGTTATTCCTTGACATTAGTTCACATTGGATTTTGTCAAAAAATCGATGTAAGATGAACTGAATTTAATAAAATTTGCGTATTGACAAGGCTTTCACTAGTCAACTGATAAGTCCAAGTGAGATCGCCATGACAAAACACTACAAAAGGCCAAAAAAGTTAATTTGAATCAGTTATTCTTTGACAACATTAACAAACTATCTGAACTGTAGTTCAAAACCTTTATCTATTTTCTTAACGAGTGGCTCAAAGATAAGTCTGTCTAATCTTGAAGATTTCTGTAAGGATTTTCCCTGATCTTAAGACCGTGAGCTAGCGAACTTATGAATCCCTCATGCTCATCATATCTAATTAAATGCAGAACTCAAACAAAATTGTTGGTATCAAAACAGCGCTAATTATATCACTGAGAAAGATTGGTCGTGATCTTCTAAAAACCTTTACCAATCCTCCATTGAAACAAACATCGGAAAATTTTCTCTGAAAAGAACCCAAGAAGTTATGATTTGGTATTCAATACATCTGTCTCATACAGAACAGGCTGAATGATCAGAGCTTTGTTGAGTCATCCTTGTCCTTTCTCATCCCATCTTTCAATTTCTATACAGAAGTCCTAAACGTACTGGTTAGTGCAGTGAACTGCCACGACGCGACGCACGGTGGTCTAAATTCGATTCTCAGCCGCTACAATCTAATATCAAAAATGTTTTTTCAGGGTTCTGCCTTTTGCTAGAAAGTGACAAATCCTCCAAGAGCATGTCTTGTAAAAGTGCCTTTCTTCCTACCCGCTTGGACACAGGAAGATTTGAGAGTTGTAAGTCACTAGATTCCGGTTCTCCCAGGCTGTTGCGACCGAAATTTATTTATCTTTCAATTTTTATACGAAAATTAAGCTAAACAATACCAGAACTAAGTTGGTAGACTGATACTCAAACATAAAGTGCTATAATGAATCTTGAAAAATCAAATTTGATAATTTTTTTTGTGAGGTATTTCCAAATGGAAGTGTTAGTGAATTACTAATTCACGAACGAAAATAATTTCACGGTGATGATTAATCTGCGAAGCGCAAACACAATTCCAATAAAAAAGCATACTACACGACCTTATGAAACTTTATGAGTTTGTTACAGCCTCCCCAAGCCCTATAAGCAGGATATCCATTCAAAACACTAAAACACTGTTTTGCCTCATTGATTTGGAAATTTCATTCAAGCTCTGAATTCACGCCCAGATGATATCGCTTCTCCGATTCATTTTCTTTTTACTTAAGCTCCTGGCACGACACCAAGGTATGTAGGTTTTATATATAAAAAAATCGATACACGGGGAAGATCTAACGATGGATTCAATGCCATTAACCAGCCTCAAAACCAATTTCTTTTTCGTTTCGTGTTATTTTTTTTTTCGTCATCATTTCACATTGCACCTTTGTGTAAGAGAAAGACTTACGACGAATAGTCCGAAAGGTAGATTTGTAATTTAGTTGCGGATCAATATAAACTGTAATGAATAAATTAAATAATGCTGATAAGCAGAATAAGGTTCAGACAGTGAACTTATGTGCATGGGTGGTGATGTAGGTATAAGTTCTAGGAAATTCCAAAGACCGTGCGCCCATCTATCGACTAAGGATAACTGCTGATTTAAGTTTATTTTGGACTATGAGGGAAACGCCCACCAAACGAATAAGTTGCTGCAACTTTTCCATATACTCGTAATTAAATCAAGTTTTTGGGAATTTAATAAAAGTTTTGTGGTGCTCTCGCTTGTAGGCTATTAAAGAAGAAATTGAGTTGACAATTAAATATGTGATAGCCAGTTACACTGCTAGCGGCGGCACCACAGGTGCTCTAAAATCTTGCCCAACTGATGCCTTAAGTATTTTTCTGTACCTAAGTATCTAGTATTTTGTAGTGCATTAAGACTGAAGGAATCGAACTCTTAGATTGCCAAACCTTTTGGCCACAGCAATACATATTTCGGAGTTGATTCCAAAAGAGATTTTTTCTTCACCCACTGACTACTTCACCCCTTAAATGGCCATCAGTAAAGGACTGGGATGATGACGAAAAACTTTGATGCAACTATCTTTACTGATGGCTCAAAGAGGGAGTGTAGTGTTGGTTCAGGAATCTCCTCTAAGACTATGAATATATTTAGGTCGCTTAAGCTACCCGACTCTGCTAGTGTTTTTCAAACTGAATTACTGGTTATCAGGGAAGCATGCAAGGTACACAAACAAGCTCCAAACGAGGACCGGCTATTATCGCAGACAGTCAGGTTAGATTAGGTTAGTGGGCTGACAGGTGATCTTGTTACCGTCACACTTAGATCAATGTAGATCCGTTGTGATACCCTAGGGTTTGTGACCCTTGTATTGAAACCTATGATAATCCTATTTTTTTTTTTTTTTTTTTTATTATTATTATCGGCGCACACTCAAGGGGTTTGTATACCCTTAATATGCCAGAGACACAGTGTGAGCATTAAGAAAAAAGGGAAGGGTTAGAAAGGTGTCGGTGTACATTGGTTTTGAATTCTTGAACATTACAATGACTGGGAAAGACAGAGCGTGGCAAAGAATTCCACATTCGCGTAGTACGGCTGAAGAACGAATCTCTGTACTTCACAGTACGGCCGAAGTTGGGCTCAAGGGTAAACTGATGGGCATTCCTAGAAGTGCGAGTATTACGGTTAAATTGTTTAAGGGGAGGAATGCAGCTGGCTATTTCACTAGAGGATAGTCCGTTAAAATAACGTTAAAAAAGGGTGAGGCAAGAAACATTTCGACGATGTTGGAGTACGTAAATGAGTCAATGATGCTATTATCACCAATCATTTTAAAAGCTCTTCTTTGAATACTGTCCAAGAGACTTAAATAAGTTACTGGAGCACCAGCCCATAGATGGGAGTTATACTCAAGTTTTGGACGTACATATATAGGTTATATAGATTTAGCCATATCAGAAGGAGAGAAAAATTTCTTGCAGCGTCTCAGAAAACCCAAATATCTTGCGGCATTTTTGACAACATCGCGTATGTGAGTGTTTCACAAGAGGTGGTTCGTGATGCACATACCGAGAATATCGAGATGTTCAGTTTCATTGATGCAAGTGCCACTTTAACGATATAAGACAACATTGGGTTTTCGAAGCATTAAATTCGACACGGTTTCTTATTCCCCATTGCACAATGCTGTTTAGGTCGTAATTTAATGAGCTTATCATATTTTGTCGTTGCAGTTCCACATCCGAAGAGGAAGGATGTGAGTCTGAAAACGAATATGAAAAGCTGAGAGTACTATCGTCAGCGAAACAATTAATTGGATTAGAAGTTGTAGACAGGAGATCATTAATAAAAATGAGGAAGAGGGTTGGGGACAAAACAGAGCCCTGGGGCACACCAGCATTTATATTGTGGGTTTCAGACTTGAATCCGTCTAGTACAACTTGTATTAAACGGTTCGAAAGAAAATTTCTAATCCAAAGAAGTAGGGATTCGTCGATCCCGAAAGCACGCATTTTCGATAAAAGAGCAAGATGCCAGACTTTATCAAATGCCTTTGAAATATCAAGTGCAATAATCTTACTTTCTCCGAAACAATGTAAAGATTTGTTCCACTTTTCGGTTAGATAAACCATCAAATCACCTGTGGACCTATTGCTACGAAAGCCATACTGCCGGTCATAAAGAAGCTTTCGTTCCTCAAGATATTTCTTAAGCTGATAATTAATCAGCGGTTCCATGACCTTAGAAAGAAGGGACGTTAGTGCGATCGGTCGATAATTAGAGGGAGAAGAAGATTCGCCTTTTTGAGAATTGGCTGAACAAATGCAGTTTTCCAACTACTCGGAACGAGCCCTGAAGAATAGGACAGATGGAAAAGCTTCAGGGGTTTTGCTAGCGTGGAAGAACACCTCTTCAGAATAATAGCGGGGATACCATCCGGACCAGCGGATTTATGAATGTTGAGATCTTTCAGGACTCTTGCCACGGTACGAGTGCGAAAAAAGATTTGTCCCATAGAAACATTAACGCGCTCAAGAATTGGGGGAGTCATGACACTATCCGGCAAGGTGGAATTTGCGGCGAACTGCCTTACAAACAAGTTAGCTTTATCAATAGAGCTAACGAAAGGAGTGTCATTGACAACAAGCGTAGGAACCGAGGAAGAGGAAGAATTCCTCATATTTTTTACAAATGACCAAAAATTTTTACTGCCTTTGGGACATTGCAGTATTTTTTGCCTTGATTTTTGATCATGTAAAAATTTGGTCCATCGAATATGGGCGCTGCAGGCCTTCCTGGCTTGTTTGAACTTTTTCCGGTTTTCCTCAGTTGGGTTGGCTCTAAAACACCGGAAGCTTACCTCTTTTTCCTTGATAGCCTCTTTACAGCTCAAATCAAACCATGAATTATCCTTGGGTCTGATACTTTTAACCCTATTCGGGATAAAATGTTTCATTCCCAAAAGAATAATGTTAGTTATCATATCTGCGCTGGAGTCTACGTCACTATCGAGGAAGCCTAGTGACCAGTTAAAGATCCTGAAAAAGTTATTCAAACCGTTCCAGTTGGCTTTCTCGTACTGCCATACGGTTCTTCTAGGAGCTCTTTCTCTAACTGGATTTGTTTGACACGAGAAATTTGCAGATATAACACTATGGTCAGATGTGCCTAGAGGTGTCAGTACACTTATTGTGTATTTATCAGGGTCAGAGGTAAGAAACAAGTCAAGAGTATTTTCTGCTCGGCCATTAACGTCCGATATTCGAGTAGGCTTGTTGACAAGCTGAGTAAGGTGGTTAAACTCAGCAAAAATCTCAACATACATTCCTTCGGGTGTTGTCTGACTCGAATGGAGAAGCCAAGAAGAATTGTGAACATTGAAATCGCCCGTAATAACGATTTCAGTGTGAGGATATGTCGATCAAGTCCGTTAAGGGTGTAGATGGGCTACAGCAAGCTATAGCCTGAAATGTCAGAGGGTATTACTAAAGTATTATAATTACTATCGTCACATAATAACCTGGCTAGGAAGAGGCTTACGCCTTCTCAGGGGGTGTTGATTTCCTTTACCCTTACTTGAGCAATCATCACCCCCACCAGGCATGTAGGAGCACGTGGCTCCTTGCAACGTCTAGTAGATGAATGTGATATGTCAGCGTTTGGTGTATATGTTCGTTTGCTTGGTCGTTAATTAAGTCGAAGAGGCTTTTACCAATCTTAGATAGGGGTGGCCCCGTCAACCCACTAATGCTCGTGTTCAACGTAGGAATCGAAATCGCAGGTATAAAGGCGAGGTGCCCATTCTCCATTGGTGCTGCACCTACGGCGTACGTCGTTAAGTCTTTTTCATTCGTACTACACTATCGTACTGTAGTTGAAGGCGGCAGGTGGAAGTGACGGCGTGCTTGAGTCCGGGACTCTGTTGAATTCTACTGGTGTTGCTGCGGAAGCGCTAATACTGGTTTGATGTTCTGATGGGCTCGTCCACTGACTTTGACATTGGGCCCGGTATTGCTACCTAGCACAATGCGGTCATTCCCGGTTCCTATCGACCTCCAAGCGGTCCCTGTGGATAGGTTACTGTAACGGTAACTGAACTAACTTGATAGGAACAGTCTGGACGGTGTGCTTAAGGTAGGAAGAGTGTGTAACAACTCACCAGGGGGGTGCACATTCTTGGTTGTGGTTTCTACCTCGACTATAGCTGGGTGTGTGTATCCTGGTAATTGAGAGTGGCCGAGCTTTGCAGGAGCTCATCTGTAAGTGACCATAATTGCAGCTGTCGCGTGCGTGCTCTCTTTCTCAGACTATCTATGAGGTAGGCCCCCTAGTGGGATTATCGTGGTGGCTTGGTTTATTCCGAATGCGGAGACACATGGTTTCCAGGCGTGCCTGGATTCAAGAGGTGTTAGATAGACCTCGCCTCCTAAGCAAGAGGTGTGTTCATGCCTGCAACATGTCACAACTTTGCGACCGAGATGGCTTCGGCTATGTCGGGGTTAATGGTCAGGACCCAATCTGACTCCGATGGAGGTAGGACTCCCGTGGGGTAGAGCCGGTAATCGGCAGGTACTCACGTAAAACCCAAAGACGATTCCGTTGTTGAAGGCGGTTTTCAGAGCTTAGGAATTCTGAAGCCATTTGGTATCGTTAACGAATTTTAACATAATTTTGCTTGGAAAGTCAGAGAGCTCCTCCAAATCGCTGAAGAAGTGTCTCCCTAGATGTCTATTCCTTAGATGATATAGCACAGGGCACAGTCGTCCATACTAAGTTTCATCTTTTTCTTGTGGAAACCGAGTTGGTTGTGACTGGTGATGATACTTACGAGAAGAGAAACAGACTTTTTATTAAGTTAGATGATAACGTCGGTCTTTTGTTGGCTGAAGAATTTGATTAAAAAATAGAATCAAAACGGAAGAGGATGCCATGCGATCAAAACTACGAGTATCGTCTGAACTTCAAATTGATGAGTGATAAAAATTGAATTTTGTCATTTCAAAACTCAATGTAATCATTTATTCACTGATAAATGTAAATTTTCTTTCAATTCACTATGATCAAACAGTTTATCAATTGTGCAGATAAATATCGACTTTTCACGTTTATTAATTTACATTTGATAATTTGAACTCATAATCGGCAAGCCGAAATGCTTCTTGGGAGCTCCGGCCAAGAACGCTTCACATCCTGTATTGGTTAAAGAAGGAATAACCTTCAATAATTACGGGTTTCATCACTGGTCCATGCAAACTGAGAAGACACCTCTGCATTCTTGACCGAGTGACCAGTTCCACATGCGGATTCCCTAACACTTATGAGGAAACACAACATTTTAAGTAGATAAGTTGAACTCGTGCACCAGAGACACAGATATCTGGGACTACACCAGATAGAAGTGAGTGAACTACAGTCTCTGAAATACTTCATACACTTTCTTAGGAGGCAGGACTGAAGGAAGAGCTGTAGAAGATGCGACCCAACTCAGCTATAGAAGGGGACACAATAGATCTGTAATTTACAGGGCACTTAAAGCTTAAAAAACTATTCATTCTTCCATTAAAAAAAGTTCAACTGAAACAGTCTTACATAGAAAGCACTCCATTGACTCTATTTCTTTGGGCCAAACATAACCCCTTCCTGTGTCGATGTGGAACCTTTTTATTTGCAATGCTACCTCTCAGACTATAAATAACACTACGTGTATGTTCAATTAGATTTCTAATTTTAAATACAAAAAATGATCCCAAATTCGCTAAGTGGTGAAATGTCGAAAAAATTTCATTATTTTTACACTTTCAAAGGAATTTCGTCTAGATTGTTGATTTTGTAAGGACTTAGGATTGGAATTCTATTACTTCTATCTACACCCGTGTCGTGTTTCGGCAATTGGAACTGCCATGCCACAACTGTCAGCGAAAGCACTTTATTCAACAAACAACTGTAATATCGATCCCTTTCCTTTATAAAGCTGTGTTTATTTGCTTTTCTATCAATGGTGTCATCGTATCAACGGAAATGAGAAGGTGTGATACAAATTTTTCTTGTAAAAGGTTTCAATTAATTGAACATGATGTATAGCTTCAGCGGCGGTAGCGATTGACATTTTCTGTACTTCGCCATCATCGAATGTTCATCTTTATTTGCATGTCTCTTTTTTGGAATGGTCGATTTCAATAATATTTAACTAAGGACTATGGCACTTGTTTGTTTGTTGTATAAGGGTTTAGGGGGAAATCCAGTTGGACGAAAAGCCCCTAATTATAATTTCCAATGGCGAAGAAATAGTATTGGAAAAGAAATGCCATAATGGCTATTGCGATACAAGGCTAAGGCAATATTGAAAGGATGATTGTGAATTTTATCCTGGGGATTACAGGCTTCGTACTCAATCGAAAAGGCATCCTTAAATGGCACGTTTTGAAGAGATAATGACAATGTCAAGAAAACGAATCCCGAAGATTAGTAGGGAGATTTGCAAAATTGAAATCTGCAGGGCTAAAATATTGATTTGTTGTATTTAAAGTAGTAAAGTTCACCTAGACATAACTTTATCCAGCTTAATCAATTTCTACTATGGTATTGGATTTCTTCTTAAATCCAATGTCCTGGATGTCCTTAAATTGTCGAATCAGAAATAATTGATTTTAATGTTTTGCTGTTAACGACTTAATGGGTCTTGGAATATGTGTGTCAGTTGGAAAAGCCTTGTGAAAGTCCACTTGCTGTCGGCTTCTGTGTATACGCGAATAACTTCATACTGGGCGGTGTTATCCTTGAGAGAGATTTTGTGTTTGTTGTTTTTCTTGTTCGGTTTTGCTTATGTAAACCATTAATTACATTTGGTGTCTCTGGGCTACAAATGGGATAGTACTTTGTTTTTGTTCAAGTACATAGTTGATGGTTGTTTTGTTTGACATAGATTTGGTCCTTGAATGAATACATTTTTGCTAAAAAGTACATCCAAAAAATTGGGTTAGCCATTGAAAAAGAGATAAGTAAATGCATCTTAAATCGAAGTTGGGCTTACTAAAAGAAGGTTTTTTGAATTAAGTGGCTATGGAAATTTAAACCAGTTTGATGCACTGTCGGACTGCAGACAAGCAATAGTTTCGCTTAATCTTTACACCGATAGCGTCTTAACGGGCGATTTTAATTTGCATAGTTCTAATTGGTATTTGTTTCGAGGTTGTAGTTTATTTCTTCTTCTACCCAATCTTTTTTGTTGCTTAGCTCTGTGAAAAAGTTTTTCTCGAAGTTATATTTTTTAATCATACAAGAGATAGTGATGTCAAGAAGGTTTGTTACTGTGGACCTGCTGATTACGTCTCTTTTCCTGAGACCAATAATTTTGCCTGTCCCAGTTCCTTCCTTTGAGATACCTCGCATTTGCCGCACTCGTGATGACCTCGTGATAGATAGATAGATAGATAGATAGATAGATAGATAGATAGATAGAGAGGATAGATGGAGGACAATGTCCATAGCTGCGGTAGGGCAGGTTGGCATTACTCCCGTAATACAGATACACACGAGCCCTTAGACTTTTTCTAGAGTTTTCCTAATTGTTGATAATTCGGTTCTCTTGCGCCATACAACCGCCCCATAGGTAATGATAGGTTTTACCGTCATAGAGTTCGTCCACCTGAGGATGTTTGGTTTGCATCCCCATGACTTGCCTGCAAAATATTAGGGCTTTTGTGACTTTTCTGACTATAGCTTTTAAGTGTTTGTTCCAGAGGAGTTTACTATCTAGTATAATTCCTAGATATTTTGCCTCTCTCTGCGTTTCAATTACTTCACCAGCTAACTGAATAGGTTTCATATGTGGCAGAAGTCTTTTCCAAGTAAAATGGTATCATTGTGTTCTGGGAGTGGTTTATTGATAGCACCACAGATAGGCACCATGTCCCTGTAATTGTTAATCCTCTTTGGATAATATCGCAAAGAGTTTCTTCAAACTTACCTACCGCAATCATCGGCAAAACCAATGCAATATATAGCTTGAAAGGTAAGATTTTCTAACAACTCATCCACTCTTGTTGTGATTATTTGTTTTACATTTTATCCTGCATGTGTCTCTGCATTTCTAGTGCCTAAAATTTCTTTTATCCATCTGGTAATGCTGATGGATACGCATTTCCTAACAAGAGTGTTTTCTACAACCTCGTAGGATGTGTTGTGGAAGGCTCTCTCTATGTTAAAGAAGGCAGCTAATACTGTTTCCTTTACATCTAAGGCGTTTTGTATCTTATGATATAGGCAATCTCTCTCACTTCATAAGAATCTCCAATTAGTTTAACGGTTAGAGAGAAAGTCTCCAAGATTCAATGTGGTATCCCAATGGACAAACTCATTGTGTAAGTGTGTCGGCTCTCCTACTGGCAGCCACGTCAAACTAACCTTGCTATAGAGTACAAAATATTTTCTAGCTGCACCCGTTTAGAAGATAAAAACCCAGTTCAATATTTAAGATAGCGAAATCCCTTCAAGGGATTGATGTTCAAACACTGTAATCTAAGCTTCCCAAAAGGTTATCTAACAGTGGTGAAAGATGTCTTCTTTAATGAAATAGGTACTAAAAATAAAGGACTAAATATTAAAGTAAAGTCGGGTAATATGGACCACCAATCATATTTTTGTTAATGAAACACAAACGGTGTAAGTTTTTTTTAAAGATATTTAAAAAAAAATACATCAGTTAATTCTGATAAAAAAAGTAGCAACACAAAAATAAATTCACTTAATAAAAAAATAACAAAAAACAAAAAGTTAAGTAACTCTAAAACGTAACAAAAAATAAGTGGAGGGTAATATGGACCACCTGGTCTTCAATCCATTGACGGCCATTTATCCAGCTTGGACTCTGACATAAGCCTTGCCAAGCAATTCACATGTATCAAAATCATCAATAGTCGATCATTCATCCTCGTACAGACCCGAAACTTCTTATATTAAAAAGGCGGGTAATGTGGACCACTAGTCCAAATACACCTTTTCTCCGGTGGTCCATATTACCCGCAACATAATGTTTGGAAAAAAAGCAATTTTAGAACAAAATGAGACTCTTTACAATAGTTTTAAAAATAAAAACCGTAAAATAAATATTCACTTCTTATATTTTAAAAATAAAAGAAGAAGAAACTATATTTTTAACTATAGAAAAAAGGAGAAACACCTACGAAAAAAAAATAATCAATGCCTTGGATTTTCTTTTAATCCGAACAACTTCGTAACGCGCTACTCCTGACTACTCAAACTATAGTGAGTTAAGTTTAAGCAGGTCCTGCATAATCGCAACCAATCGTCTCCTCGATTGCATTTGTGTAAGGCGAGACCACCAGCTGTCCATATTAGCCGACTGGTCCACATTACCCGACTTTACTCTATTAGTAAAATAATACTTTATATTTCCAATGTCAAAAGACTTAAAAGCTTTGAACCACAAGGCCAAGTTCGTGCGATTGAGTCGTGCAATATTTTTATCATAAAGGGTGGTTAAATTTTAAGGGCCAATTTTGATTTTGATTATTTAGGAAATTATTGTCATTTCTTTTTATTATGACAATATGGTATGGTTCAATTATGTATGGAACAAAATATCGGTTAAATGGCACACCTCCATCCGATGGTCCAAATTTTCGATGACGCTGAGGCATAATTGAGGTTCTATGCCGTTAATGTGCCGAATTATCATATCCTTTAGCTATTGAATTGTTGCTGGCTTATCGACGTACACCTTTTCTTTCAAATAACCCCAAAGAAAGAAGACCAACGGTGTCAAATCACATGATCTTGGCGGGCAATTGATATCGCCACCACGTGAGATAACACGGCCATTGAATTTGTCGCGCAAAAGAGCTATTGTTTCGTTAGCTGTGTGGCAAGTGGCACCGTCCTGTTGAAACCACATATCGTCCACATCCATATCTTCCAATTCTTGCCATAAAAAGTTCGTTATCATCTCACGATAGCGAACACCATTCACTAATATCTTGCCACCATTCTTACCATTGACGACGCTTGAAATGGCCAAGAGGCTTTAGTTCTTGAGTCAATTGCACCTTGTAAGCGTGTAAATGCAAGTCTTTATGCATAATGTTCATCAACGACAAGCGTGGGAGGTGGAATTGTTGGGCACGACGACGAGTTGAGGTGGACGGCTCTTCAGCCACACTAACGCGAACAGCAGCAATATTTTCTGCAGTGCGATCATGCACTGGTGTTTTCACATCTTCTTCAGACCCGGTTTGCTGGGACTATTAAATTGACCGAAAAAAGGGTAATCATAATCCCTTGAGCTCGGGTAGATTATAAACAAAAAAAAATACAAAAGGGATCTGAAAATTATTTTGACCAGCGCTTAACGAAGCCAAGTGCAGAGTTAGCTCTATTAATAAATATAGTAATGTGAGATCTAAAATTAAGTTCTTTATCACAAAGAATACCTAAATCACATAGTGAGTCAACTACTGTGACTGTCTCATAAAGTATGTTCGAGGAGGAAGAGGTGAGCGTTTACGGGAGTATGTTATAGCTTGACACTTACTAACATTAAGTTCTTCTGGCACCAGATAGAAAATCTATTTAAATCTCGCTGAAGAAGAATGGCATCGGAAGGTGAGGAAATTTTTCTGTAAATTTTTTTATCATCAGCATAAACAGAAATCATAGAATCATTGATGACGCAGTCTACATCGTTAATGGTCAAAATGAAAATCAGAGGGCCGAGATGGCTTCCCTGCGGAACGCTAGAGGTTGCAAGGATGGGATTTGATTCGATACCTCTAAAAAGGATTGTATACTGCCTATCGCTCAGATATGATTGGATCCATGAAAGGAGGAAGGAAGGGAAGCCAAGTGCTTTGAGTTTGAAGAGAATAAGGGAATGAGAAATTTTATCAAAGGCTTTGCTGAGATCAGTAGCGATGACGTCAACTTCATTCCCAGCCTCCATGGCGCATATAGTACCAGAGACAAAATCAACTAGGTTTGTAGTAGTTGATCTACCGGTAAGAAAACCATGTTGATTGGGGGAAAAAATTTGTTTACGGTGGAAAAGCAAAGTGTCATAGACTATGCTTTTAAAAAGCTTAGGAATACACGACAGCTTAGCTATGGGGCGGTAGTTACATATTTCTTTTTTAGGGCTTTTTTTATGGATCGGGATAATATAGGAATTTTTCCAACGAGAAGGAAATATTCCTTGTGAGATTGAGAGCTGAAAAAGAGTGGTCAATGGCTCAATTAAAGTTGACGAGCAATTTTTTAATATTATTGAAGGCAAGCCATCAGGACCACCAGTAAATTTAACCTTGAGCTTATTAATCTTATCTTCAACGATAGAAGGGGGAATGACGATTGAAGACAGTGAAGTTTGGGAGCAGGTGTCTGTCTTAAAAGGAAAAGTAATCCGAGTCTGGTAGGGAAGTGTTATCCGAAAATGATTGACTGAAAAATTGGGCATAAAGGTTAGCGATAATTGAAGGATCGTCTGAACTGGTATTCAAATAAGTAAGCGTAGAAGGGTAGTTATCAGACTTTCTTTTAGCATTATTGAAATTAAAAAACTTTTTGAGTCAGATAAAATGTTAGATTGAACTTGACTAAGGTATTTATGGTAGAGAGACTTACAGAGTTCAGAGAAATTATGGTTTGCACTTTGAAAGGCAGAGAAATCGTAGCCAGTACGAGATTGCAAGTACTTACGGCAAAGTTTGTTTCTTTTATTTCGAAGAGATTTCAATTCATTATTATACCATGGCGGGCTTGAAGAAATGTTTTTTTTGGGGATAGATAGAGACTGATTGGCTAAGGCAACAAAATATTAGAGAGTAAAAATGGTGAAGGGCAGAATTGATGTCGTGACTTTCAAAGATAATATCAAAATCGACGGCACTTGCAAGTTATTAAGTTTGGGAAAATTTGCCTTACGAAAATTAAAAGCCATTATTTTTTCCGGAGCAGTGGCGAAATGGGACGAGTTATAAGAAAAAGAAAGGAAAATAGGAGGATGGTATGGGTCTAGAGTAGAAAGAAGATGATTACTCGGTGAAACTACACAATTGTCTACATCAGAGGAGAAGATAAGATCTAGTTGACGGTCTAAATTATTTTTGACACCACTCAATTGGTAAAGATCTGAGTCAGAGAGACAACCAGTGAATAAGATTTCCTTAGCAGTGATGGCTTTGGAACTCATATAGTGTGATTCATCATCAGAGAGAGTCCATTGGAGATTCGGAAAGTCGAAATCACCTAAAATTAAAACCAAGTCAGATGGTTCAGCTGCTTTAAAGATAGAATCTATAGCATCAACTGCGAGCTGATAACATTGAATAGGCTGGCAAGGTTTAATATAACAGCAAGCTATATAAAGGGTTACTTTGGCGATTGTTGATTTCACACAGAAATACTCAAAGGAGGAGGAATCAGATATTTTGAAAAGAGTCGAATCAAATCGATTGTGAACTGCTAATAGAACACCGCGTCCAACGGATACATCATCGTGCAAAGAGCCGTCTACTCGAAAGACGTTGAAGTCAGGGTTAAAGAGCTCACTATTGTTTTTTAGTTGCTCTAAGTGCGCGTATTGCTCGATTGTGTATTTTTCCATGGTTCAAATTGAGTTAGTCTGAAATTGAGAAATGTCAAATGAAATGCAGAAAAAAACTTGATGTTTAGGTATGGTTCACATTTAACATCGGCCCTTAAAATTTAACCACCCTTTATTTTTGCATCTTATGCAGGGTTTTTACGACCAACAAATCGCATATTTTCTGCAATTAGTTTAATTGTGTCAAAATACAATATTAAGGTAACAAAAGGCTTGGAAATAGCAAACTGTCATTATTTATTATTGTTTCTTATATAATTTTATTAACTCAAATTAATTTAGTTTTTTTTTTTCGTACTGAGTGTGTACCTTTAGAAAAAAAATCAACTTTTCTCACTTGTTTTGCTTTTTTAATTAAAAGCAAAAAGAAAGCAATAAGACTCGGTCCGGTAAGCTGCTTATATAAGTGTTTAGGTACAGGGTAAGGATGCAATAAAGTCCCTCGAAGGACTACGAGGACGCATTAAAAATGTAGATTGATACCCCTTCCCCTATTCTTACAACACTCTCTCTTATAGGTTAGCCTTAGCAAATACTTGAATGAAATTACGAACATACCAAGTGCACCGCAACCGATAGATAGCTCTAGATAGCTTGATACTCATGATGCTTCCAGAGTAAACTTATTCCAAGCACGCTACGGGCAAAAATAGAATCAATAAAAAGATTCCCATCAGGTACCTAAGTAAGTAGGTACCTACGACGAGTTTTCCACAAGCTGCACACGCAGTACACACAAACACAAACACCCCCACTGGAATTGCCCCAAAGCAAAACAAATCGAATTAAATATCTATAAAATGCCACCCACTTAGGGAGAGTGATGACATCACCCCGTGGAGGCTCTACAGGTTATCAAAGAATTAGAGATACATTTTCTTTGAATATTTTAATGAGCATTGCCCAACTATAATATTGGATTCACTAATTAAAAATAAGCATTTTCTCTTCTCCAATAAAAATAAATTATTGTTTTAATCGAAAAAAAAACACTCCCCAATCGAACAGATGCTTCTTTATTATTTACTGATGCGCATTTGAACGAACGCACTTGTATCTGACACAATTTATTTATGGAAAAAGAGTGTAGGTATATATAGTTGTCTTAATAAAGTATATTTTCCATGTGAAAACGTTATTGTTGTTTATTGTGATTTATGTTGGGGCTTTCAATTAAATACATAAATATTTGAATGCGAATGTATCTATGCGTTTCGTCGCTCAAGGACACACAAATTGAGGTTAATGCCCGAAAAGAGATCACACCGCGCGCCGTCAGGCAGATTCAAACAGACAAGTTTTTTGTTTATATTGATTGAGTCTTTATTATGTTATGGTTGTCTTATTAACCTGGAAAGATGAGTTATTGCGTAAACTTATAAATCACTTGTATCTTTGTTGAGTCGATATAATATGTACAGGAAGATGAAAAATGAACTTTTTGCTTGTAAATCTTGTGAGAAATTGTGATCCAATATTTTTTAGTGGAGGATTTTTTACTGGAATTATCTATGTATGCTTTTTAAGGAAATTTAAAACTAAAGTCTTTTTCATTAGGAATTTCCGAACTTTGACAGGTGATTGCGGCCATACTGTTGAAGCTTCATCTGCTGCCAAATTGGCTGTAATCTATTAAGCATGTTTTTGAAAATCTACGTGGATAATAATAGCGTTTAACATTATGGGCAAATAATTAAATTGTTAAATGGGTCTTCTGTTCGAGCAGCATTTCGCGCTCATCGAAAAGTGAAGAAAAGTGCAAGGCCGAAACAAAAACCAAACAGAGATAAACCTGAAACAAGCCAAATAAATTTAATTGATAAAAGGAATTTTTTTTTTAGATTAAGAATTTTATTTTTCAATTTGTTTTATATACAATTTGACTTAAAACTAACTTATTACTAAATTAAATCATGTTGGCTCAACAATAGGGGCCCAACGTTCTTCATTTGGCTTTACATAATGCTATTTGCTTACAATATCATATTAATGTTTTCTTAATCTAATACATGATTTTTTTAATATTAACTGAATAATAATTTTTGATGAGTGGGCGATTTATCCCCTGTAGTATTGATTGTTGTTCTTATCGTAAAAGGGTGCGTTGTCGTTATGTATGATGTCTTCAAATTGATCGTCAGTGATGGCTCGTGTGTATAGATACTTGTCACTAGGCTCTAGTTCATGCTGGAGAAGTTGTTGCACTTCTGTGTTGGGATGATCTTCCAGGTTCCTGATGATTTTTCCGGAGAGCTGCAGTAAATACTTGTCCAATGGTATTAACTTTGCTTCTTTATACAGATTCCTTGTTGGTATGTATTTCTTCGTCAGTGGGTTACGGTACAGTCCAGTGCAAATGCGGAGCATCTTTCTTTCAAAAAGCTTCATCTTTTTCATTGATGTAGGTGAAATAGTAAACCAGATGGGAAAGGCGTAGGTCAGAACGGGTCGGATAAGTTGTTTGTACACAAGCAGCTTGGTTTTCTTACTTAGTCCAATTCGCCTCCTGAGAAGCGGATGGACCAAGTGCAGAGAATAGTTGGCTCTCTTCAACATCAGGTCTGCATGCCTTTTGAATTTGAATTTGTTGGAAAAATTGATTCCTAAGTACTTCGTTGATGATTTGACTGTCACTTCAGTGTTGTCTGGAAGCTTTACTTTAATTGCATCACAGCGTGTTGCAGTCACTTGTGTTCGGAAGCAGATGAGTTCAGTCTTTTCGCTGTTTATCCTCAGTCCCCATTTGACATAGTATTCCCATAGGTTTTTAATGTGCTCTTGCACTCTCCTGGCAGCAATTTCTGGTAAACAAACGCGGTGGCGTATGTGATTGAGTCGTCTGCATAAAGCTTCGTCTTTGTACCTGATATGTTGGCTGGTTGATCAGCAGTGTAAATGTTGAACAGCAGTGGTCTAAGTTTTGATCCTTGAGGAACTCCAGCGTTAATTCCTTTGGTTGATGAAACATGTTTTTCTACCTGTACATAAAAAAGTCTATGGGTTAGGAAATTTTTGATTATTCTTACCAAGTAATTAGCAAGTCCAAGTTCCGAGAGTTCTAATAGTAATCCTTTTATCCAAACGCTGTCAAAAGCTTTTTCGATGTCCAGTAAACACGCTACAGTGGTTTCCTTTTTGTTGAGTCCAATTGTAACATCAGTATGGAGTCCCAGTAATGGATGTATGGTTGAATGTTTATTTCGAAAGCCATACTGAAACTCCGGTATGCCATCTCTTTCTCTGCAGAAAATGTTGAGTTTCTTCAATATCAATGCCTCCAGTATCTTACTCATGCAGCTGAGCAAAGAAATTGGCCGATATCCTTCCACATTTGCGCGGTTGTTCTTCTTCGGGACAGGGACCACTTTTGCGGTTTTCCAGGCTGCAGGGAAATAGCTGTTGTTCAGGCAGTTATTGAAGATTATAGTCAACAGGAGAAGAGCAAGATTTGGTAACTTTTTAAGCACGTAATTAGAAATCTTGTCGCTTCCTGCTGATTTTTTGGAGTTTCCAGTGAAGATAATGTCACCTACTTCTTCAGGAGAAGTGAAAACATCTGTCAGCGTCGGCTCCGATGATGGGTTTTCCTCGTTGAACAGGGTCACGGTTTCGGTGGTTGCTGATATCATTAATTGATAAAAGGGCTAGTAAGTCTATTAACGAAAACACGAAACAAAAGGAAACTAAAGATAGAAACGAAAAATCCAAACCAAGTGATACAAAAACGTATGCCAAAGTGGAGTCACAAAACCAGGAACAGAGTACAAAAACCAGACCCAGTTTCCCAAGTATTTTCTTTGATTCTTGCCAGATTTGAAGAGTAAAGCAGGACGAATACACTTATATTTGAAAAATTAAGCATGCTTGAGCCTAAGACTCATATATGTATCCCAGAATAAATTATGAAAATGGATGAGCTGTTTAAAATTTTTACATGGAATGCGAATAGATTATTATCAAAAATCGATGAACTAGAAATACTTCTACAAAATGAAAAAAATTGACATATGCTTGATTACCGAAACTCATTTAAAAAAAGACTGCGATGTACGAGTATAAATTAAAGGATTCTGTGCTTATCATGCATTCCATCCATCTGACAGAGCAAGAGGCGGATCCTCTCTATTTATTAAGGATACTATCGAACATTCAATTAGAACCATAATTGAGATCGATATAATGCAAATAAGTTCAGTAACTGTTAAATTTAGAAATACGTAATATAGTGTTGCGTCAATCTACACTGTCCTCCTGGAAGTAAAATTGCGAAAAACGACTTTATAGATCTATTTGAAGTTCTCGGCCCGAAATTTATCATTGGGGGCGACTTCACTTCGAAACACACTTTCTGGGTATCAAGGCGCATCTCAACTAAAGGTAGGCTTTTAAAAGGTTGTATGGCATCTTGTTTTGATTTTTTCTGGACAGGTAAACCAACATACTGGCCAAGCGAAAATGCCAGACCTTCTAGACTTCTTTATCGCAAAAGAACTAGATAAAAATTACATGAAAATCCAAGAAAACTTTGACCTTTCCACCGATCATTCACCAGTCATATTGACAGTAAGTGGAAAGCTAGTCAAAAAGGAAAGAGCTTCATTTTTATGTAACAACAGAACTAACTGGGGTAAATTCAGAGAACACTGCGAAGACAATATTGCGCTTAATATATCTTTGAAAACGCCTTTAGAGCTAGAAGATGAAGTCGATATATTTATTAAAGTCAAATATGCTATCCGCGACTCAAAAAATCGGAAGATTTCTACCTATCTTGAAGGTCTGACTGCAGATAAAAATACGAACTATTCATTGTGAAAAGCTATAAAAGATGTTAAAAAGCCACAAATACTTTTAAACCTTTTGACGGTCAGGCGTTGATAAATGAACATGGTGATATCCAATGGCCATCTGAAAACTTTCTTATTCGGAATATCACGTTATCAGAACTTTATCAAGCTATTGAAAATCTTGATAATAATAAAGCTCCTGGGTACGACCTAGTAAATTCTCGCATGCTTAAAAAGCTACCCAGGAAAGCAGCAATTAAATTTCAGCACCTTATGAATGCGGCATTAAGGCTTTCATACGTTCCATGCTAATGGAAAGTCGCAGAAGTTTTAATGGTTCCAAAACTGACCGATTTCCCTCTTGCCACTGATCTCGAAGGTATTCGTGATAATCTTATTAAAGCGACTGCTTCCTATTATCGAAGAAAAGCGGCTTATTCCTGACCATCAATTTGGTTTCCGAAAAAGCCACTAGAGAGAAAAAATGTATTTTTAAGCGCTCTCAAGCCTTTGACAAGGTCTGGCACGATGACCTTAAATTTAAACTGCGACAGGTCTTTCCGGATCAAATATATTACATCCTTGAGTTGAACCTCGAAGATAGGCTATTTCGAGTTAAGCAAGGGAGGGAATATTCGGATTTTAAGGAAATCAATGCTGGTATTCCCCAGGGAAGTGTTCTCGGTCCGATTCTGTTCATACTATACACTAGCGATATTCCTCAAGAAGAAGATACAATAATAGGTACGTTTGCAGACGATACGGCTATACTTGCAACATCCGATTCAGTTGAATCTGCAACCGACGAGAAGCTCCAACGAGCTCTAGATAAAATTTCGGTATGGACTAAGAAATGGCGAATTGTTCTGAATGAGTCCAAATCAACACATATTAATTTTCTTCTTCTTCTTCCTTTGCTTCGGCGCTGTTATGATCTCGATGTCGAAGGGATCATAACTCTCCCACGTATCTGCTTCACACTAGTGATCCGCCTGTGGGGTTCGCCGGGTTGACCTCAGAAATCGGCGGCAAGCCTCCCGGTTTTGTATTGTTCCATTTCTGAGGCCAACTGAATGCTGGTGTTTTTGCATTTGTTTGTACCAGGAGTGTTTAGGCCTACCTTTCTTTTTATTCCGAATTGGAACATTGTATGATATTGCCTTTTTGACGGGGTTCTCAGGATCTCTCCTTTGAACATGGCAATACCAACTGTATCGGTCGTGTTCAATTTTTTGGGAAATGGTATTCTTAACATGAAGACTTCCTCGGATCTTCGTACTTCTAATTCGATCAAGCTTTGTAACTCCTGCTGTCATGCGAAGCATCTTCATCTCAGCTGCCGTTAGCTTACTCTCATACTTTTTGTACATTGTCCAACATTGTGAACGGTATGTGAGTGCTGGGCGCACAACTGAAGTGTAGAGCTTTTCTTTCAGCTTAGGGGGCATTTTTCGGTCACAGAAGATAGCAGAATTTTCCCGCCACTTCATCCACCCTACGCTTACGCGATGATTGATATCGTCATCACAAGTAGCTTCGTTATTTATCATAGACCCCAGATATTTAAACTTTTCACACTTGGGAAGCACTACTCCATTCAAATAAATGTCTGGAATAGGCCTGTGTGGATCAGAAAATGGGCAGCATAGGTATTCTGTCTTTTTCGCGCTTATGCGGTACCCACTTCCTTCTAGAACATCCACCCATACGTCAAGTGCTCGTTGTAGGGATATCGGGTCTTCACTTATGATGGCTCCATCGTCAGCAAAGAATAACTGATGCACTTTTGGATCCGTCACTTTGCCTTCAAGCAGGTAATCAAGAACTGTAATGAAGAGCAGGGGACTCAAGACACTTCCCTAGTGTACACCTACTGTGATTTCGAATTCTTCGGTGACTCCAGCTGCGCATCTTACTTTAGTAACTGCTCCATCATACATGTCCATAATTATCCGCACATAGGTTTCTGAAACTCCTCGTTGCCTGAGGGCCGCCCATATTAGATCTCGTGGTTGCCGATCGAATGCTTTTTCAAAATCAACCAATACGACATGCAAATCCTCCAAAGAATCCCGATGTTTTTCCATAATTATTCTTATACTCTGGATTGCATCCGTAGTTGACTTACCCCCGACAAACCCGCACTGGTCATCAGATAGCCTAATTATTTTTCGCAGTCGGCTACCCAAGACTCGCTCAACAATCTTCATGGTGTGTGACATCAGCTTAATCGAACGGTAATTATCACAGCTTCGAGTATCACCCTTTCCTTTATAAATTGGAAGAAGGTAACTTTCCCTCCATTGATTAGGCATGCGATCACCTCGTATAAGTTTGGAGACAAGAATCATGAGCCATCTAAACCCGATGTCTCCCATCTTTTTCCAAAACTCTGAGGGTATTTCGTCTGGGCCAACAGCTTTTCCCTTTTTGGAGTATTTTACCGCCTCACTAACTTCTTTGACTGTGACGTCGGATACTTCGCTTAAGTTAGGTGAAGCTACTGGAAAGTATAGCCTTGGAAATTGTTCGTTTAGAAGTCCGTCACAATACTGTCGCCACCTGTGAAGAATTTCGTTGTCTTCCACAAGTAGTTGGCCTTGAGCATTGTTAATGAACTTTGGCGAACAAATCTCCTGGGCATTTCTTCTTCTTTGAGCGGCTATTTTGAAGATAGTTGCGCCCTTATTCGTGTTTTGCCGTAGCTCTTGAATAGCACCAGCTGTCGGGGTAAAAATTTCATCCAGCTCCCGATACAGGTTTTCTGTATTCTTTGCTTGAATTTGGGCGCACTTCTTCTTCGCTTCTTTCTTGCAGTTTCTATATTCCACTTCGAGGCGTGAATTTTGCTCTGTATCATTAGAGGGGCACTTCGACCAAGCCTTGAAAGCCATTTTCTTTTTCCTTATAACTGATTTAGCTTCATCATTCCACCACCATGTTTCTTTGTCTTGTTGGTTGTGTCCTTTTGAAACCCCTAACAGTGTTTTGGCTTTTTCTTTGCAAGTTCTCTGTAGGAGATCCCACATACTTTGTGCTGTACTCTCTTCATTTCGAACTAGTATATCGGTGTTGTTATACACATATTAATTTTACTTACAAAAAAATTACCAATCTGCCCACCTATATTAATTCGGTGCAAATACCATATGCTAATGAAGCAAAGTACCTAGGAATGACACTAGACGCTAAGCTTAAATGGAAAACTCACATTAAAAAGAAACGAGATCAACTTGAAAATAAATTACGTGAAATGAATTGGCTTATTGGAAGATATTCCAAACTCAGCATCTACAATAAATTGCTTATCTATAAGCAAGTGATAAAACCAGTATGGACGTACGGTATACAACTTTGGGGCTGTACTAAACCAAGCAATAGACAAATATTACAATCTTTACAGAGCAAAGTTCTCAGAGAAATCGTTAATTCTCCGTAGTATATTAGAAACAGTGATTTACACAGAGACTTAGCATTACCAACTGTTGAAGATGAAATAGCAGTTTTCGCTGGGATGCTACGAACTCACTTAAATAACCATAGCAATAGAATTATTCGAAAAACAATTGATGAGACAAACCTTGTGCGCCGACTTCAAAGAACGAGACCGTTCGACTTAGCGCCGTAAGGAGTATCCGCTTTCAAATGCGGTATCCGCAGGTCCTTTCAGTGGGGAGCTTCCTGCCAAACGTGATTATAATATTATGAAATTAAAACTACTTGAAAAGGTAACTTAGTTGTAGTCGCAAGAACAAAAGGGAGGTGTTTTTTAGTGAGTAAAAATCTCACACTACTATGAGTACCGGGCTCATATAGTGTCTATGAAGATTCTTCACCTACCCACGAAAAAAAAATCGAAAAGTGGAATAGCCAAGCTTGAGATGATCGCAATCCACACGAGATCCATCCAAATTGCAATGCATCTAGAGAAAGCCACTGTTTATTGTGAATCTTGTGCTGGCGCCATCATTGTTCCATACTTCTTGACGACGTTTGGCCAGGCCATCAACATCAACGGCGAGCACTATCGGTTGATGATAACGAATTTATTTGGTCATGTGAACACGGACGATATTTGGTTTCAATAGAACGACGCTACGTGCCATACACCCCGAGCCACAATGGACATTTTGTACGACCGATTTCCAAACATAATGATCTCTCGCGGAGTCGATGTGAATTGGCCACCAATATTGTACGATTTAACCCCGTTAGACTTCTTCTTGTGGGAGTTGTTTAGGTCACAATACACCAGAGCCCTGAAAACCAACATAATCGGCCATGTTCTGCATTTCGCTTGTTGTGAATTCGAGCAACAAAAGTGAAATTTATGTTCTGCATTCCGCATAAAATTACTTTTGTGGTATGTTCATTCCGAATGTGAAATGTTGTTGTTCTGAATTCATCCCGAAATGAAGATTGTGAATTGTGTTTTCGGAGATGAAAATTCGTGTTCTACATTTAGAATACATAGCGTTTTACAATGAATTCAATTCACTTAGTTTTGTTTGGTGAAACTCTACATTTGCGCGACAATTGACAAACATGTAAATAAAGGTTTGAAATTTTGATTTTATTAAAATAAATTGTTGTTTACAAAGAAATACAAGAGAGCTCCCGAAAAGAAAAAGTTTTGATACAATTTATGAAGTAAGTTAAGGAAGAAATTTTGTGTTAACGGAATTGAAGTCGATTTTATTAAGGGATTTATTTCTAAATTGTAGATAAATGCTTCTTCGTGTGGTCTGAAGCTTCTTTTGAAACAACAAACAATTCAAATATGACCATGTTAATTCATTCCCCATTTTAACTTACGCTGCTTTTGGAAGATCTAAAATTTTGGCTTTACCACATAAACTCATGAACTCCCTATCATTGATTTTCATCCCTTCCACCACTTATTAATAATGTTATAGTGAATCTATTTTCATTTTGCACTAGAAACAATATTTGAATAAATGATGCAAATTGTCTTTCAGCTGATTTTGACATTTTCAAAATAAATTCGGAGTGAATTGAATTCACTCGGAATAATGTAAAACAGGCTTTTTCATTTAAAGTGAAATTGAAATTCGTTTTCAATTCACTTTCACTCGGAATACATAACATGGTTAAATCAATCACCCTTATTGCGTAGTTCAACTATCAACCGATTGACGGTTGATAGAAATTATCAATTGAATTAAAAATCGGTATTGTGACAATGAATTGATAAAATATTGTGCTATTGTGAATGCCTTCAAAATATTATTATTGTTGTGAATGGGAATGTCCGTCTGACGGATGTTTTTTTTTTTTTGTGAGGAATGTACAAAGAAAATCATTTATCTGAAAATCAATACAAATAAAAACAAAATTGTTTTGACAAGAAATAGGTCAAGTAAAAGGTAATAAATTAAAAATAAAAATATTTTCGCCATAGATTATTTGGTCAAAAGTTTGGTTTTCGTGTAACTATATGCGATCTTCATGAAGCTTTTCCTTCCTATGAGTTTTTTTTCTTCTGTTGCTCAACAGAAACCGGGTCAAGCTGATCTGTAGATTGTTCATGTGCATCGTCTTCAGTTGACATATCATTTTCCATTGGAGGTAGTAACATTTTTTAAATCAATCTCTCTTCCAGGTGGAGCTTACAACAGATTCTTCTAAATCACTGAATTGGTGAAGCCTGTTTGGGCCACCAGTAGTGGCTGTGACTTCTATTTTGTTTTTGTTTTCTTCTTTTTTATTTTACATCTTAGATCGATCCATACTCTCTGACACTTTTTGAAGTTCGTTCTGGAGTCCCTAGGCTATTTAGCTCAACTGGATCAATCTGCACAACTGTTCTGTTTTTGTTAATTACTTCTATTTGACACCTTTGGAAATAAAAAAATTAAAATTTTGATCATTTATTTAATTTGAAACTCACATCTTTTTAGTTATTTATATTTCCTTATATTTTTAACCAGCACGAACTCATCAACTGCATATTTACGATTGAAAGAAAAATTGACAACTGACAAGAAAATCGATGAAAATTGTTCTTCACAATACCGATTTTTTTCATTCACAATAAACTATTAAAACAAAAATCACAATGGATCAACAATATTGACAGTTGACAGTCACAATACCATTTAATAAAATTGATTGATAAATGGTCAATATTTATTTATCTTCGCAATAAGGGTCAATGTCGTTGGTCAAATGCAGCCTTATCTAATTAAAAGCTATCGCATTGCCGTGCCGTCAGCTCAGAGTCAGAGGTTTATACAAGGTGGTGCAAAATTAATCATATAATTTTGTTTTTGAATTACTTTTTTACTAAATAAAAAAAATGATTTTGAGTGATGGAATCTTTACAATTTTGTCTGTAAAGTGAAAAAGATGATATGTTTCAAGTGGCTGCCACCAGTATTGATACAAATATTTACTCGTATGCCCATTTTTTGAATTTTGCATGACTCCTCAAAATTTCCGGTCATAAATGTTCGCGTTTATGTCGAATATTCTCCTTAAAGCCTGTAGTTGCCAGAGACTTATTGACATAAGCCCGTAACTTAAAGTAGCCCCAAAGAAAGGAGTCTAGTATGGTTCAATCAGGGAATCTTGCTGGTCATGCTGGCCACGCGACCAGGAAACGCTTTCTTCACAATATCCTTTGTGGCTCGTGCTGTGTGTGTGCCCACACTATCTTATTTTAACCACATGTTCACCAAACCCCGCTCATCCAATTCCAGCAGTAAGAAGTCGTTTATCATGGCCCTGGAGCTTTCTTCAGTAACAGAGACCGTATCGCCGATGGCGTCCTCAGCAATATACGGCCCAATTACTCCTCCTGCGTAAACGCTGGCCGCTCCACAAAATGGCTTTGATTGGATGTGATGGCTCTTCGCGTGCATCATACGCAGATTTTCAGGGCTCCGAACCGAAGATTTTGCTTACTGACGTTACTGTTTAAGTAGAATTGCGCTTCGTCGCTTATGATGTTTCTTGACACAAAATCGTCCTCTTCGTTGTTGCGATTGAGGATAGCTTGAAAGTAATTCACACGCGCCGGACGGCCAGCAGGCGTTAACTGATGTATTGGTTGCTTTTTGTAAGGGAACATGGTGTAAGTCTTTCACTCAAATTCGCTGTAGGGTCCATCTGTCAGTGATGTCCAAGTGCGTGGCCCGTGCGTCGTCTGGTTAATGTATCTTCTTTCTCAGCGACATCGGCAGCCATAGCCAAACGACCTGTACGGTGCGTGGCGGCCACGCCCTGCGTCTCATTTTCAAAACATGACAATTATCGGTTCTCGCATTTAAACTCTAGCTGGATGAACAATGAAGGTACTTCGTACAGATGCATCGACCGATTTGCATGAAAAAAAAAACACTTCTTTGAACCACAGAATTTTAATCGTAATCTTAAGTTTAGTTAAAATCTTGGAATTTTTACTTCCTCTTTAGGACAAGGAATTTGTGCAGATTTCGTGTGGAGAACTTAAAAAAAAGTGTCTTTTATCATACTGATCATCTATGTTCTTATCTGTGCGTCCAAGAGCTTAAACCGAAATTTGGTATAAAGCATTCTTTTTAATCTCTGACCTATAAATTTAAGTTATTTTTTGTCGCCTCATCAATGTCGATCTACTGCTCGTATCGAACGGTCATGATCGTGAGAGATTTTAAAAAATGTGTTTTGTTGTCCCGAAAACATAATTTTCGAAATGGCAAGTGATTTTTGTGCTGTGTTTTCTATTTTTTGTGGGCTAAAAAAAAAATCTTTGATATTGTAAGCGAAAAAGAGTTCCCCTTAAAATAGGAGAGAACAAAAGAAAGAAAAGAACAAAATATATACAAATGTAAAGGGTTGCCGGTAGGTATAAGCAGAAAGATACATGCGAACAGTCAGTCGTATTCTTGAGTCGCAACCGATCGGTCGTGTTTGTTTAGGGTTACTTTATTAATAAAGAAAAAAAAATAAGTTTAAGAACCAAACGAGAAGTCTTTTATTTAAGTTTATACTTGAAGAATATATTTACAGTTGAACAATAAAGTAAGTTTAAAATTCAGAAGTGGGATAAAATATCCACCGCGCGATATAAAAGAAAAAGAAAGAAAAGTACCCCTCGCGAAAAAAATAAATCAGAATCAATAAAACACGACGCCGTACCCAACCGCCGTTGAAATTCAAATTTCAGCACACACATCTACGAGATGGAGAACGAGTCAAACATCGAGTCGTATAAAAAATATACAGCCGTACAGCTGCGGTCGTGGTTGGAGAAGAAAAAGCAAAAAACCACAGGCACAAAGGCGGAACTCATCTTGCGGCTGTTGTCTTTACCAGCCACACAGCGAGGAGAATTCCTTCAAGTAGAAACCAACAGTGACGACGCACACTCGGATGACTCAGAGGCATATGCAGACAGCATAAGTGTGGTGGTGGAAGATATGGCGGCGAGAGTTATAGACAGTACACGAATGAACGAGCAAACAGAGAGACAACAAATGAACGAGCATGCAGATGCAGAGGGGCAACAAATGAACGAGAATGCAGAGAGGCAACAAATGAACGCGCATACAAGCAAGAAAGTCAGCACAAATGATGGAAACAAGGAGAGTACAAATGAGGGGAGCACACAGAACGAGCGACAACTGGAAAGTACCACAAAAGAGCGAATGCAAAAAATGGAAAAAGAAATACAACAACTGAAGAGGGAAATCGATTTGCAGGCTCGAGAAAAAAATGTGCTGATGAAGGAAATCGAGCTGTTGAAAAACTACAGACAAAATACCAACAGTGCCGGCGGCGTTGCAGTGGCAGTACTAAAGGAGTTACTTCCAGAATTCCGGGGTGAGTGTTTTTCACATTGGGAAAAACAGTTTCGTAATTTGATAGAGGCCTACAATTTGGACGACAACAACGCTCGCATTTTAATTTCATGCCGATTGGGTGGAAACGCATTAAAATGGTTTCACTCGAAAAGCGATTTGGCGCAAATTACTACAAACCAACTGATGAGAGAAATGGGCGAAATGTTCGCATCTAATGATAGTCGCCTATCTTTAAAACGAGCGTTCGAGGGAAGAGTCTGGCAGTCGACGGAAACATTCCAGAGTTATGTCCATGAAAAAACTATCATGGCAAACAGATTGGACTTGGACAATGATGAGGTGCTTGAGAGTCTCATCGATGGAATACCAGATATAAGGTTGCGAACACAAGCACGTATGCAGTGTTTCGTAACGAAGCAGCAGTTGTTGGAGGCATTTAGGCAAATTGAGTTGCCCAAAATTGCAATTAAAATGTCTACTTCCGTGTCATCGATACCGAAACAATCTACGGCTCCCATTCGTACTCCATCTACATCACGGGCTGTTATGATTCCCGGCCAATCAACATCGCAACGGGCAGTGACTTCAGGAAAGATAGAAGCCAAGCAAATAAGGTGCTACAATTGCAACTCGCTTGGGCATTATGCGTACGAGTGCCGCAAGGAGAGAAGACAGTACGGAGCTTGCCATGTTTGTGCCCGGTTAGGTCATCTGGCATCAGAGTGTCCCCAGAGAAAAGCGTTGGTGCTTCACACATTGGAAGACGATGATGAAGAAGATTATGTAAGGCAATTATATTATATTTTCAAAATAAATCTTTTATCGTATAAATTATCTTTAGGAACGTTACTAGATACCGGCAGCCCTATTTCTATTATTAAACGGCAGCATGTTCCGTCTAATTTTCTTTTTATAAATAAAGAATATATTAAACCTATTTATGGTATAAATAAAAGTCAGTTAAAAATAATTGGTTATGTCGACTCTTGTATTTATTTCGAATTTGAAGAGATTAATTTAAAACTTTATGTGGTAGAAGACAGTACGATGCAATATTCAGTTCTACTCGGAAGAGATTTTTTAAGATCAGCAAAATTAAAATTATTAAAAGAAAGTAAAATGAAAGAAGAAAATATAAATAAAAATGATATTAAAAATGCAAGCATATTGAAAATAGATGAAATTGAAGAAAAAATTGAAAACGAAAACGAAAGTATAGATAAAAATACACTTAGGTTAAAAAATATGAATACAAATGAAAATAAAAGTAATTATGGAAAAGAATGTTTTAAATTAATGAATATAAAATTAGAAAATAATGAAAATAAAATTGATTTAGAAAACATATGTAAGCAATCGTATAAGACAAAAAGTATTTTCTATGAAATGTACCGGGATTTCTTGACATGCAGACGTCCTGATCGTCCTGAGACTGATTTTCAAATGAGGCTTAGAGTATCTGATGACAAATTATTTAGTTGTGCGCCTAGGAGATTATCATATTTAGAAAAAGCGCAGGTACAGGAAATATTAGATGAGTTACTAGAGGCAGGAGTAATTAGGCCGAGCAAATCGGAGTATGCATCTCCCATAGTCCTTGTAAGAAAAAAAACAGGTGATATCAGACTATGTGTCGATTATCGGATTTTAAATAAAAAGACACTAAAAGATAATTACCCACTCCCACTCATCGATGATTTGTTGGATAGGTTGGCGAACAAAAAATTATTCTCGCTGTTAGATCTAAAGAGTGCCTTTTATCACATAAAGATGGAAGAGGATTCAATCAAATTCACTTCGTTCGTGACTCCGTTGGGTCAATATGAGTTTATGAAAATGCCGTTCGGATTGAGAAACGCACCTTCAACATTCCAGCGATTTATAAATGAGGTGTTTGAAGACTTGATCCGAGCAGGCAAAATAGCTATATACCTGGATGATATTATGGTGGCAACGGAAACAGTAGAGGAACATTTAGATATTTTGAGGGAAGTTTTTAGAAAATTGATTGCAAATAAATTAGAACTGAGGGAAGACAAATGCAAGTTTATGGAGTCAGAAATTCAGTATTTAGGGTATGTTATATCGGGAGAGGGTATTAGGCCAGACGAGAAGGGCCTGGAATCTGTAAAGAATTTTCCTATTCCAAAAAACACTAAAGAAGTCCACAGTTTCCTAGGATTATGTTCATATTTTAGAAGATTTATAAAAGGATTCTCATTGTTAGCTGAGCCATTATACAGGTTGATAAAGAAAGATGCTGTATTTAGATTTGAAGAAAAAGAGGTAGAAACTTTTCGTGTACTTCAACAGAAATTACTAGAGTCGCCGATTTTAGCCATTTACGATCCGCGTGACGAAACCGAACTCCATTGTGACGCAAGTGCACTGGGATTTGGGGCGATTCTTTTACAAAAGAAAAAAGATATGATCTTTCATCCGATCTTTTACTTTTCGAAACGAACAACAGAGTGTGAGTCGAAGTACCATAGTTTCGAGTTAGAAACTTTGGCGATAGTAAATGCTCTAAAGCGGTTTAGAATTTATTTACATGGGCTAAAGTTTAAAATCGTCACAGACTGCAATTCTTTGACGCTAACATTAAATAAGAAAGACATAAATCCTAGAATTGCTAGATGGGCTCTTGAGTTGCAGGATTATGATTACGTTTTGGAACATAGGAGTGGAGCTAAAATGCAGCATGTAGATGCATTGAGTCGTATCCCTAGTATATTAGTACTAGAGGATAATACGTTTGAACAAACACTATCAATTAATCAAAATAAAGATGAGTTTATACAAAAGATTAAAGAGAGGTTACAAATGAGGGAAGATAGTATGTATGAGCTAAGGAATGGATTGGTGTATAGGAAAATGGGAAAAGATATACTGTTTGTGGTACCAAAGAGTATGGAACGAAATATCTTACAGAAATATCATGATGATATGGGACATGTTGGAGCCGAGAAGGTCATAGATAATATTTTAAAATCATATTGGTTTTCAGAAAAGAACAGAAAAGTTAAGGCTCATATAAGTAATTGTCTGAAATGTATAGTATTCGCTACCAAAATGGGTAAGCATGAAGGACTCTTACATAGCATACCGAAAGGTGATGTACCGTTTGATACCGTACATATTGACCACTTCGGACCGGTGGCCCTAAAGACTTGTAAGAAGAAGTACGTATTCCTAGTAATAGATGCGTTTACAAAATTCACTAGGTTGTATGCGATGCGCTCTACGGGTACTAATGAAGTGATCGCTTGTTTGAAATCCTATTTCAATGCGTATAGTAGGCCGAAGGTAATGGTGTCCGATAGGGGAAGTGCGTTTACGTCTGAGGCATTTGAGGAATTCTTGAAAGAGAATAGTGTTCGACACGTGAAGATCGCTACGGCGTCACCTCAGGCCAACGGTCAGGTTGAACGTGTCAATAGGAGTTTGGCGCCGATGCTAGCAAAAATAACGAACGGTGGACTAGAATTCTCATTAGATAGGGCTTTATCTAAGATTGAGTTTGTCATGAACAATACTATACATAAGGGGACAGGAGCTCATCCAAGCCAATTACTTTTTGGTGTTAGTCAACGAGGAGATTGTGTAGATCCATTAAAAGAGAGATTAGAAGAAATGAATGAAAAGGAAAACGAGAGAGATTTAGAAATAATACGAAGGAGAGCTTCTGAACGAATAGTAAAAATGCAGGACTATCATAAACAAAAGAAAGATCAAAAGAGGGTATCTAAGGAGTATAAGATAGGGGATTATGTTATGGTGAAAAATTTTGTTAGTCAATCAAATGTATGTAAAAAGATAATCCCGAAATTCAAAGGACCTTATGAGATAAGACAAGTTTTGCCAAATGATAGGTATGTAATAGGTGACGTAGAAGGGTTTCAGATTAGTCAAATACCCTATAGTGGAGTATGGGAGGTAGATAACTTAAAGCCGTATATAAACGAGGACGCCGGGATCAGGAGCAATCGGGACGATTGTATGTCAGGAGGGCCGAGTTGTAAGCGAAAAAGAGTTCCCCTTAAAATAGGAGAGAACAAAAGAAAGAAAAGAACAAAATATATACAAATGTAAAGGGTTGCCGGTAGGTATAAGCAGAAAGATACATGCGAACAGTCAGTCGTATTCTTGAGTCGCAACCGATCGGTCGTGTTTGTTTAGGGTTACTTTATTAATAAAGAAAAAAAAATAAGTTTAAGAACCAAACGAGAAGTCTTTTATTTAAGTTTATACTTGAAGAATATATTTACAGTTGAACAATAAAGTAAGTTTAAAATATGTACGCCCATTTTGTTAAATACCGACCACCTGTTTTGGCATTAGACTAAACATAGGTTGGTGCAAATACTAATTTTTTCCGAATTTCGCCTCACTGGCTATAACGTATTGCCATTACTCTTTCGCCATTACAGTCTTATAATTTATGTTAGATATGATGTTGCTTCCCATAGTTTTGCTCAATACCGACATTTTTCTAAAACGAGCTTCAACTTCATGTGGCTCAAATTGACCGTCCACAACACATCCTCCATTATTGTTTCATTTATAGGCGTCCAATTCATGACAGCAATTTAACTCTTAAAGAGTTTGCTGCGCTGTATAATTCCATTTCCCGAATTGTTTTGTTCTACCTTCACACTGAAGTCGTTATTGCGGGCGACTTTAATGTACATAATTCAAGTTGGATCCGCTATTCAGGACACACAGCACAGAAAAATCGGAAAAAGTATGAACAAGGCTGTTAAAAAAAAAAAAAACAAATTCTTAAATGGCAAGAAATTAGGGAGAACAAATACTGCAATGTCCCAAAAGCAGTAAAAGTTCTGATCATTTGTCAAGAACGTAAAAAAATTCAACTTCATCTTCGGTTCCAACACTCATCTGCATCGATAACCCTATTACTAGCTTTTCAGATAATGCAAATGTACTCGCAGCTCATTTTGCTGCTACGTTGCCTGATAGCAACTTTGCCTCTCCTTGAGAACCTAAATCATTCAATGGACAGTTATATATCCGCACTCGTACAATTGCAAAAGCCCTTCGAGACCTTGATATAAACAAATCCGCTGGTCCTGATGGTATACCCTACATTCTTCTTTGAAGAGGTGTTCTTCATCGCTGGCAAAACAATTGCGTAGGCTTTTCCATCGCTCCTACTGTTCTCGAATCTTCCTTAGAAGAGGGAAAACTGTATTTGTTCTTAAAAAAAGGTGACGCATCCTGCCTCTCTTCCTCCCAACCAATTACACTTACGTCCCTTCTCTCTAAGGTCAAGAAATCGTTGACAAATCAGCAGCTTGAAATATCTTGAAGATCGAAAGCTTCTGAATGAGCAGCAGTATGGCTTTCGCATCAATCGTTCCGCAGGTGATCTCACATATCTCACCGAAGAGTGAAACAGATCTTTACATTGTTTTGGAGAAAGTAAGATTATTGCGCTTGATATTTCTAAGGTATTTGATAGATTTTGACACCAGGCTCTGTTATCAAAAATGCGTTGGTTTGGTATCAATGAAACCATTATTCTTTGGATTAGAAATTACCTTCAAGGTCGTTCAACACATGCTGTATTGGACTTTTCCAAGTATCATTTTCACAAAGTAATTTCTGGTGTTCCCCAAGGCTCCGTTTTGTCTCCAACTCTCTTCCTTATTTTTATAAATGATTTTTTGTCTGAAACTACTAATCCACTTCATTGTTTCTCTGACAACTATCTTAATTTCATTAAACTCTGATCTTTACAGCGTTGCTTAATTATGTTTTAAAAAATCGTGTGGAGTTGAATGCTTCGAAAACTGAATGCTCTCTTTTGTATGTAAGAAGCTGAAAAGCTTTCAGTGATCGGTATGTGTGTCATCGACGATCTTCGTTGGAATGACCAAATTCTCGAGACCGCCAAAAATACTACTAAATGCTTAGGATTTCTGCATCGATGTAAGAAAATTTTCACCCCATCTGATCTGGCTTCCATTTATAAGCCGTTTATACGTTCAGTATAACTCGCATATTTGGATAGATGCAGCACAAACTTCGCTTCATTCATTGGACAGAGTCCAGAACAGAGCGTTAAAACTGATGGGAAATAGAAGTATCGTGGAATCTTTCCCATCTCTTGAACGCAATGTGTCATGTCTTTCCTTGTGTTATAGCTTCTTTCACAAGCAATGTTCACTCGATGTAGCTAGTTGCATTCCTCCTTCCCTCAATCAAATCACTTGTGATACCTTTTTCGCTAGGCATGCCCATTAGTTCATCCTTAAGGCAAGTTTTGGACATACGGTCAAATACAAAGATTCATTTTATTTAAATTCATTTAATAAATTAGTAATAAATCAAAATGATGATGGAGAGGAAGAACTGCAGCGAATGTATGGGAAAATAAACTTTGAATCTGTCAAAAACATAATGATGTCAACAACAAACTCTAGACGTCAATATGATTGTACTAGATCACCGATCTCCATTTCACCAATGATGTCTTTTGCGTCAAATAGTAATATAGTACCTACATGAGAATTAGAAACCGTCAGCTTAATTAATTTGAATTCTAGTATTTTAGTTTATAATATATCAGGTCTTAACAACAAACTTCTTTTTACTTAATTTTTTAATTATGTTAAAACATTTGATGTATTTTTCCTTTTCGAAACACATGTAATTAATGATAATTCGTTTAAATTCAAAAGTCTTTTAAATGGATTCAAACTTTTTTGGAGTGGTGCAGTCAAAACATCAGCGAAAGGACTAGCAAGTGGTGGAAGCGTTTACGGAATTAAAACATCGCAATTAAAAACATACGATTTTGTAGAACTTGAAGGCACAACTATAGTTAAACTTGTACAAAAAAATAATATGTATATTATCCCAGCATATATATTAACTGCAATAAGTGGAGTGAAGATTTTGAAAAACTGAATAATGTAATGAGTTACCTTGCTAATAAAAGCGTACTTTTAGTAGGAGATTTCAATGCCAGAATTAGCAACTTCCAAACCAAACTCGTAAATGAAATAAACAATGAGTTAATCTCACCATCTAACAGACTGTCCAAAGACAATATTTGTAACCAAAATGGTATGGATTTACTGGAGATGTTGCAAATGTACGATTGTACAGGGTGGCGCACCAATTGTGCTACAAAAATAAAACGTAATAACTTTTTTTCTGTGTGAGTAATCGGCTTATTTTTTTTTTTTATTTTGTAGGTTACTATTTAGATTTATAAAAATGGATGCTTGGGATACGGAGAAAAGAATTTGGATAGTGCAACGGTACCATGCTTTGCAGTCCGTCATTTCCGTCCAAAGGGAATTTAGGCGGGAGTTTGGCGGTAATCCCCCGAGTAGATGGACCATTATGAGGTTTGTAAACATGTTTGCCGAATCTGGAAGCATCGCACGAAGGCCGTACCATCGAGATGCCAATGTTCGGGTTCAGGATACAATCGCAGCAGTAGCATCTGCAATACAGGCCAATCCGAGCGTTTCGACCCGAAACTTATCGGGGCAAATTGGAATTAGTAGACGGTCATTACAACGGATACTTCATGACGATTTAAACTTGTTTCCGTACAAAGTCCAAATTACTAGCAAGTTCAACCCTCAGGATTTTCCTGTTCGCCTGGAACTTTGCCAAAAAATGATATCAATGGCCGAAGAAGACAACACATTGATCAATTGTTTGTTCATGTCTGATGAGGCCCATTTTGATCTTAACGGCAATGTAAACAAGCAAAATTGCCGTATATGGAATGAGTCTAATCCAGAAATGCTCCATGAGACGGAACTGCACCCAGAACGAGTCACTGTGTGGTGCGCAGTTTCATCAAGGTGTATTGTCGGGCCGTACTTCTTTGAAGAAAACGGTGTAACCGTTACTGTCAATGGGGACCGTTATTTAAAGAGGAGTTTTTTTACCCAGAACTGCGCCGAAGACGTATACCATTCAACAGCGTTTGGTTTCAGCAAGATGGAGCAACTGCACATATAGCCAGACCAGTTATGGCGGAGCTAAACAAAAAATTCGCAAACAAATTAATTTCTAGGAACTCCACTTTTCGCTGGCCCCCAAGGTCACCTGACCTGACTGCACCAGACATCTTTTTATGGGGTTATGTCAAGCAAGAGGTGTATAAAACGAAGCCCAGGAATTTAACTGAACTAAAGCAGTCCATAACGACAATAATTGAGGCGATCCCAACTTCAACTCTTCATTATTATTATTATCTTAAACGGCTGTACGTTTGGTGATACGGAGGGTCATTATACCTTTGTTGGAGGGCAAGGAAAATCTGTGATTGACTTCTGCACAGCAAACTATAACTGGATTAACTCTATTACAAAATTCACTATTAAATATAAAACATTTTCTGATCATATGCCCCTTGTGGTTGAATGGACAAGTAAAGATACAGTGCAACAACAAAATCTCAACCTACTACCGAAACTTAAATGGAAAAACGAAAACATGAGTAACTACCAAATAAATCTTGACTACTTTATCTCAGGAGCAGCAATACCTAACCAATCTGTTGAATTGTTTTCAAATGAAATTATAAAATGCATCAAGAATTCCTCACGAAATCAATCACCCGGAAATACAAAATTTAAACAAAAATGGTTTGATAAAGAGTGCATGAATGCCCGAAAAAAATCGTTCAAACTCTTACAAGCACTAAGGACCAACTATACCGAAGAACTTAGAAGGTGGCATATCGAATCAAACAAAAGATACAAACTAATTTGTCGTTCAAAGAAAATCGAATATGAAAACACACAGGCTAATTCTCTTAGTTTAGCTAAAAGCTCAAATGATTTCTGGAAGATACCAAAAGGAATAAATGGATGCAGTTTTGTCATTGGCACCAGTGTATCCGCAGATGATTTATTCATCTACTTCAAAAGACTTTTATTTAACAATGCAAATCTATCTTTTTCATATGCAGAACCATTAGTCACGGATGCAATCTTGGACCCCGAAATAACGATTGATGAAATAAATATCGTTCTTAAATAAGCCAAAAACGGAAAAGCACCTGGAGAAGACGATATTCCATATGAGTATTTCAAAAATGCAACACCTACTCTCATTAACGAGCTGAAACAACTTTATAACGCCATTTTTTCAACTGGAACTATCCCCTCGTCGTTCAAAAAAACTGTAATCTTCCCTATTTACAAGAAAGGTGATCCAAAATTCCAAACGTCGTCGAAAATTATCGTGGAATATCCTTCATGAACGTTATGCCTAAAATATTTTGTGGTGTCCTAGTTAATAGACTTGAAAAATGGGTTGTTGATGACAACAATATTTTAACTGAATCCCAAGCTGGATTCAGGAAAAACTACTCAACTGTGGACCAGATATTGGTGTTGACTTCATTAGTCAAAGCTTTTCATGCTAGAAATAAGAAGATCTACTGTTTTTTCGTTGACTTCAAAGCTGCATTTGATCTTGTGAATAGAAACGCTCTCATATATAAATTAATGCAACTTGGTGTCTCTTCAAAATTCTTAAATGTTATTAAAAATATGTACATCGGTTCAGAGTCTGCTGTTTGGGATGGATCATGTATTTCACAATGGTTTGATACGAATTCTGGAGTGAAACAAGGATGTCCACTAAGTGCTTTACTGTTTTCCTTATTAACTTCCCATAGGGAGTTATTGTAATCGGTGCGATTTGTCAAATTGGAATTTTTGACATTTCTCGACGTTTCAAGGTCCCTAGAGGCTATATCAATCATTTTTAGAGAGATGTCTGTGTGTGTGTGTGTACGTACGTTCGTACGTTCGTACGTGCGTACGTTCGTACGTCCGTACGTTCTCGTACCATTTTTCGTCGTCGATATCTCAAGAACGAGTAAAGATATCGACTTCAAATAAGTTTTGTTTAATAGATAATAACTTCGAAAGAGGCTGAAAGGGCGTTTATTAAAATTCAGTGAGTAGTTTTTTCACTATAACGGTTTAAAAAAAAGTAAAAATTTTGGTTAGTTTCAAATATCTCACGAAAAAATAATGCTATTGATTTCAAATAAAATTTAATGTACTCATTATAAGGTCATACAGATTTGGTATGAATTTGGAAAAAAATGAACATACCGTTATTTTTTTAAATACAAAAAACTGAAAAAAAAAATTTCATAACCCAGATATTCTAAGAACGGAAAACAATTTGAAACTCAAAATAATTTTATTTTACGAAAAATAATGTGTTTGACAACTGGTGAAAATTTCAAAAAAAATCAGCTTACAGTTTTTTTACAAAAAAATAAAAAACTATATAAAATTTTATTGAAAATTGGTAAAAATTGTTTTTCGACTCAATTTTCTCGAGAACTAGTAGTGATATTGACTTCTAATTTAGTTTATTTTATACATAGTATAATTTTGTACAATTGGTAAAATGTTGACAAATATTGAATTAATAGTTTTTTTTTTTTAAATAAAAAAACTATTAAAAATTCTAGTGAAAACTAGTTAAAATTGTATTTCAAGTCGAATTTCTTGGGAATAAACTCCGACAGTGCCTTCTAAAGTATGTTGTTTTATACATCGATACCTTCCCGTAAGAATGTATACTAAGCGACATTTCTAAAATTGTTCAGGAAACGAAAAAAACGAAGAAAGTTCGTTGGCGAAACCCAGGCCAAAACGTGGCCCTTAACATATATTATATTTCCTCATCAAAAAGTCATTTTCGGAAAAAGTGTCGCTTAGTACATTCTTACGGGAAGGTATCGACATAATGCAATTATTAACATATGGTTAAATTTTGACAAGTATCGAATTGACAGTTTTAACAAAAATATAAAAAAAATCTACCAAAAAGTGGTAATATTTGTTTTTCGACTAGAATATCTTGAGAACGAGCAATGATATTGACTTTGCAATTATTTAATTTTATACATAATACAATTTATTGTATATTTGACATAAATCTAGTTTTAGAGCGGATATATTTTGTAAGTACACTTCCATCAATAACCAAACCATATCTTTTATATTTGAATATTTCGTTTTTAATTTTTTTTCAATTAAAATGTTTGGAACCGAAATAATAAAGTAATTTCTATAATATAATATTAAAAAGCACGGAAATCTATAATTCAGTATATAATATGTACCTACTCGTACCAACCTTCGTAATTATTACAAGTTTTCAAGACCACAAATGGGAAGTTATCAGTGTGGGTCGCACCCAGCCTCTTTTTTATCAACGATATCGGACAATATCTTCCTGGTGGTGTTCGGATCGCCAATACTATTGTCAATGTTCTTCTTTACGCAGACGATCTTGTTATACTATCAGAGTCACCAGAAAACTTACAACTTATGATAAACCGTTTATCAGATAGTTGTCAGACATGGGGTCTTACAATCAATGTCGAAAAATCTAAAACTATGGTTTTCACACGGTCTGTACATACAAATTAGAGATACTTGGTCATTTAACGAGAAAATCATTGAAAATACAAAAGAATATAAATATTTAGGAGTTATACTAAACCCAACATTGGATTTCAAATACCATTTAAGAGAAAAGGCAAATGCATCCCAAGGTCTGATCAACATGACATGGAAGAAAATTTTTTCAAATCAGAATGTGTTAATGTCTGCCAAGTACAGAATATTTGAATGTGTTGTCAAAACATCACTTTTGTATGCTGCTCAGGTTTGGGGAATAGATGAGTTTGAAGAAGTGGAAAAATTTCAAAGAAATTGTTAAAAAACTATTCAACTTACCAAAAAGAACACCGAACTATGCGCTGTATTTAGAAACAGGCTTACCAAAACTCTTTACCAACACCTTAAAGCTCCAGGCAGACTATATCATGAAAGTTCTTTCGTTCCCAGATACACATTTGACCAAGCAAATGCTTTTGTACGAACTAAGAAACAAGGACTGGTGGATTGTGAAGTGGCAGACTATCGGTTGTACCTGTGGAGAAGTTTTCGAGTTCAATTACTACAACCCAGCTCAATTTAAAGAAAATTTCTACAAGATTATTCAAAAAAACGAAGATTCTTGCAGGGAATCATTAGTATCAGAAGCTCATCAGTCATATAGTAGAATAATTTACTCTCAACTTAATTATAATCTATTAAAAAACAACTACTTTATGATATATTAAACTATAAAGAAGTATCGCTTATATTCAAATCAAGATGTGAACTTCTTCCTTTAAATGGTAGCCCATACAATGGTAAATTCGACCAATTCTGTACGCTTTGCAATCTACAAGCCAAAGAAGACTGCTTCCATTTCATAAGTGTTTGCCCTATATTTAAATACCAAAGAATGATATATCTAAGAAAGAAAAGCTTAACAATGCAAGAAACGATACAAGTATTAAATGGTCCTAATTGGAAAACACTTTACTGTTTTTTAAATTCAATTTATAAATATAGAAACTTGTTAATGACTGAATTTATTTAAATTGTTTTTTTTTTTAGTAAGATTTTGCCAATCTGGCTGACGGCATAGCCAAAGTTTTTAAAATTCATTATTTAATAAAACAATGTATGTATGTATGTATATTATGATAAATAAAATGAATACTGAATGAATGAATGAATGAATACAAAGATTCGTTTTTTAGTCGCATATCACGATTATGGAATAATTTACCCGGCACAGTTTTTCCTTGTAATTTCAATTCGCAAACATTCAAGACAAATGTTCATCTACATTTCCACTTCTCTCCCCTTTCCCCTTAATTTCACCATCAATCGTGCTATGTTTATGCTGAACATTATAAGCGTCTCTCAATAAACCCTTGAGTGAACGGCTACCTGTTAGGCAAAAGTTTTGATTCTTTGGAATTGTCCCCCAAAAGGGCTCCAACTATTTTTATTGTTATTCGTACTTCTTATGTCAAAACAAGCGTCCTATAATATGAAAATATGGTTTTGACGTATTTCGGGCAACTTGTGGTAATGGGTCTATAGATTTTGTTAGAATTTTGTTTTAATAATATTGCATTCCAATTTTTTTTTTTAATTAATTTTAGGTAAACAGAAAGAATTCAAAAATAATTAATATTCTCTTTTAAAACAAATATGTACATGTACATACATATCTCCTCTTTTTTGATATTCATATTTTAAGTGAAAAAAAAAAGACATTTTAAAACAGTTTTATATTTTTTGTTTATGTTTTTATGGATCGAATTCAAACAAAACAAATAAATAAAAGCTACAAACAAAATTCAAAACAAAAATCTACATCTAAATTGGTTTTGACATTTTTCTCTTTTTTTTTGCTTCAAATACCTACCGACTACTTTCACTGGAAAATGCCAAAACGAAGTGAAAAAGATGATTTAAATATATTGATTGAAGAATAATAAATGAACACGATATTAAAGGTGCGCCACTCCGCTCCTACCCTACCAGATTTTAATTCTAAATAAGTTATGCAAGATACCTGTTGTCAAAATGTCAAAAAAAAAAATTGCTTTTGCCTTCAAATTTTTTTTATGACCAAAGTTCATCCTAAAGTTATATGAAAACCCTAATCCCACCATTTCGCCTCATGCACACACATATCATGTCTAAAAGTAATAAAAAAAATCCCTAGCAGAACATCGAAGTAGCAGCATAAAAGCTCCTTTTATTAGTCACACAATAATAGGGGATATCAACTTACGAGCATATCTATATGGGTTCTGATAGGCCTTAAAAATACGAGCATGTTATAAAAAATTTACTTAAGTTTGGTCACGAAAAAGCCGTTTGGACCGATACTTGTTTTTTTTTGCAGGTACTATTTACACACACCATAGCATGTTTTATTGGATTATACAAATTTGTATGTTCAATCTTACTTATTACCTCCTAATAAAGTGTACATTGCACAACTTCCGGTTTGTTCGTTTTAAATGACTGTTTAGGATCCATTTTGAAATATTAAAATAAACTTTATAGTATCCTGAATATGACAAACGTGTCATGCACCATTATCATCGAATTGATTGATAATATTCTCTAACGAATTCGACCATTCGAAACCAATGGATGCATTCATGGGGATATGTGTTAAAAGAATCTCTCAGTACTGAATCCTATTTAGGTTATATGCTGTACGATGCCAGAAAATCCATCATGACATGACCGACCATCTGTCAAATAGAGGTCTGATATTGTCTCTGGTTTTGTTTCTTTGTTCTCATGGGAAATACTCGTACAACAAGTTCAAAGGATATGACAACAAATTCAGTGAACTAGATAAAAGTGAAATAAAACACACATAATATGAGCATTTTACGATAACTGTCACATTTTGAAAGTGAAAAATTGAAATTGGCGCCAATGCAAAAAGTTCATTACTCGTATGATGAAACGTCAAAAATGTAAAATTTTCGTATAAACATGCTTTGTTTGATTTATTGGTGTACATAATGTATGTACAGATGGTACAGTGGGACAGAATAAGGTTGGAATAGAATGAAAATAGAAAATCAAAAAAATTTGTGTTGATTATTGTTTTTGAAATTCACATCTTTTTTTTTCAAAACAAAAATACAATGTGCGAAACTAGGAGGTCATTATTCTAATGGCTCAAACATTTATTCATACATAAATAAACAAAAAATTTGGTTGTGCCACAGCTCGAAGAGAAAAAGGACATAGTGACTTAAAACTATTAACCATTCCTGTGTGCGTGTTACCAGAAATGGAGGGAACCTACAATTTTCGGACGATTCCGGACAGCACTTTTTATATATTTTAAGTGTTCACTGTGGCGTATACGTAATTTATTTATCTTAAACTGCGAATATTTCATTTTGTTTTGTTTGTTTAATTATACGCGCAATCAAGGGGTTATGAATACCCTTGTAATGTTAAACAAAGTGTGATTATTAAAGTGGCATAGGATAAGAAAGAAGATACCGATGCAAATTGGTTTTGAATGTCTGCACATTGAGACCTGTAAAGTATTCCACAGTCGTGTAGTGCGGCTAAAAAAAGAATCTCTGTACTTAACAGGATCAAGGGTAAACTGATAAGTATTCCTAGAAGTATTGTTATTACGGTTGAATTGTTTGAGTTGAGGAATGCAACTGGCTATTCCATTATAGACATGAAACATTGCGGCGCGGCGGCGGTGCTCGAGAGATAATAATGTTTCAGTTAGACAATGGTCGCCTATCATCTTAAGAGCTCTCTTTTGAATTCTGTTAAATAGACTCTAGTGGGTTATTGGAGCACCTGGATATGGGAATTGTAATCGAGTATCGGAAGAATAAAGGCTTAATATATTGCAGCCAGATTAGAAGTGTTAACCAAATTCTTGCATCGGCGAAAAAAAGACTTACACCTAGCAGCGTTTTTGGCGACGGCAAATTTGTGATCAATCCACAAAAGATGGTCTGTAATGCACATAGCTAGAACTGGAAAGTGGCCCATCTGCTCCATGCACATGTGTCATCCATGGGTAGTGGCATTGAGGGAGGGTTACGCTTTAGCGATAGTAAACAGGATTGAGTTTTCGAAGCACTGCATTCTACACGGCAATTTTCCATTAGACAATGCTGTCAAGATTAGTATTTAATGAGTTTATCATACGCTGTTGTTGGAAATCCACATCCGAAGACCAATTATGTGAATCTTAAAACGAATATGAAAAGCTGAGGACACTGTTATCAACGAAACAATTTAATGGATTAGAAGGTTTAAACAAAAGATCATTTATGAACACAAGGAAGAGTGTCATAGACAAAACGGAGCTCTGCGGTGCACCAGCGTTTATTTTGTGAATATCAGAAGTGAAACCGTCCAATACTTCTTGTAGTGAACGGTCCGAAAGGTTATTTCTAATCCAATGAAGAAGAGCATCATCGATACCAAATCCACGCACTTTCGATAAGAACTTCTTAAGAGCTTATTAAAGATTATCGGAAAATAACCTGGCGATCTCTTGCGATTGTAGCCGTTCAACTTTGAACTTCCTCGTAGTACTTCCTTGTTTTGGCTTGGGTTGCGATATCCGCAGCCGTACTTCGGTTATAACGAAGTAGTAGTCTTCTTGATTATAACGACCTAATTCCAAGTTATCTAGCCTCATAACTAGGGCTGAAATTCCAGCCCATTTTTTACTTGCGATATAGGTACTATAGGGCAAGTTTTGCATTTGAAAAAAAAAAATCGAACTCGAGATTTTGATCAAAGTTGATATACGATGATAGCGAAGACAAATAAAGGGGGTCCGACAATTCCGTCTGTCTGCTATATGTCTGTACCTCTCTCTACAGCCTAAGCCACTGGAGCTATTTTCTTCAAACTCGGTTCTTAAAAATCTTGGGTGATAGTAACCAGTAATGCATAATCTCATTTATCTCGAAAACGGCTCTAACGATTTTGAAAAAAAAAAAAAAAAAAAAAATAGGTGCGATATCATGGACATGGACTACATTTTGGTCTAAAAAAATTTGGGGGCAAAATGTTATTAATGGTACCTGTCATAGACAGTGGCGTAGATAGCTTTTCGATATGGGGGGGGATAGATCTAGTTCGCTCATTTTTTTTAAGTTTTAAAAATTAAAAAAAAAGCAAATAAGACTTCATTGAATTCATTATGTATGACATAAAAAAATTATTTCTTAAAGATAATATATTATACGCGTTTATTTGAATATGAACTAGAATAAATATTGATATACAGTGCCTTGCATAAGTATAACCGCACCTGTAAAAATGCGTTTTGTAGAAAATTAAAATGGGAATGACACTTTACTATTTTTTTTATTGAATGGCATCACTAATCAAGTAAATTGAGAAGAAAAAAAGTTCCGTTATTTTCTCTTCTGTTGTTTAAAAATTAAAAACAGATTTTTATATATTGCAAAAGTATAACCGCACAATGCAAACCTTTCTAAAGCTTCATTTAGTTATGTGCTTCGAAATGACAAGAAACAATGCCGCGTGGTAAACATGTAAGCGATACGGAAAAAGTCAAAATTCAAGCTTTTCGGTTAACTGGCCTAAGCTTAAGGGCTATTGGTAGGAAAATTTAAAGATCCGATCGTGTCGTCCGAAATTTCTTTTAAGATCCATATACAGATCCATATGAGACCAAAATAAGACCCGGGCATCTGCAGAAGCTGACACGTCGAGATAAGAGGCGTTTAATAAATTCTGCATCCAATTCGGCGCATTCTTTGCCAGACGTGGCGAATTGGGCTTAGGAATTTCGGTTTCAACGGTTTTTCGTGCCTTTAAAAGCAGTAAAGTGATTGTTTTGTGCAAAATGATGCCAGCTCCATATTTAACAACAGTCTACAAAAAAAGTAAGAATTTGCCCAGCAAAACATGAAACGGAATTGGAAAACCATTGGAAAAACATTCCATTAATTTACACTTAATTCTTGTTATTCCAAATGGCATAATCTAATGAATGGTTTTTTTTTAGATTATTTTCAGTGGAGAAAAAAAGTTTAATCTTGATGGGTCAGGTGGTTTTAATGGATATTGGCACGATCTGAGAAAGGAAAAAAGTTTTTTTTTCAAGAGGAACTTTGGTGGTGGCAGTTGTAAGGTTTGGGGGGCCTTCTGCGACCATGGTAAGTTTGCACTTGCCTTCACCTCTGCAAAGATGAATAGTTCAGCTTGCACCCAGGTGCTTCTGCATAATTTGGTGCCCTACTTAAGACGATTTCGTCGAGTTCGGCATGTCTTCCAGCATGATAATGCCCCAATTCACGTTAGTCCTCAAAGTTTGGGATGGTACGAATCGAATAACATACATTTTATGGTGTTCCCGGCACGTTCTATAGATTGTAACCCTATTGAAAATCTTTGGGGAATTTTGACCCGCAAAATGTATGCCCATAATAGGCAATTATACAGTGTTGCTGAGCTGCGAGAGGCGATTGTGGAAGAATGGAACTGTATATACGATTCCATATTAAATAACCTTGTCAACAGTATGTCGAAAATAATTTTTAGATTGGTCGAAAATAGGGGCATCAATGTCCTTTACTAATTTAGCCGAAAATATTTACTTAAAATAAAAAAAAAAAACAGATAAAAATAAAAAAGCGGTTATACTTTTGCAATACAAAAAAATCTGTTTTAATTTTTAACCACCAGAAGAGAAACTAACGGAACTTTTTTTCCTTCTCAATTTACTTGACTAGTGATGCCATTCAATAAAAAATAGTAGTGTCATTCCCATTTTAATTTTCTACAAAACGCATTTTTACAGGTGCGATTTTACTTATGCAAGGCACTAAATCACAAAATAAAATCCAGTTTTCTGTTCTTTTTAGATAAAACACTTAAAACCTCGTCTGCTTTTATCAAAGGGCACGGTAGTGCCCAGCCAAGTTCTGGCACTACACCCTTTTTACAGGAACAAACTCAGGCGACTTTTGACCCCTCCCTATCTTCAGTACCAATGAAGTCAGAAACTTGAAATTTCGAATATTTGCTAAGCTAGTCAAGCACAGGCGCCTCAACAAATTTCAGTTTTCTATTATAAGCCGTTCCTGAGATATAAGATCTCAAAAATCACAAAAACCGTAACTGACTGACTCACTGACTGACAGATCATCAAAAGTATGGAGCACTTCCCGACATCGTAGAATCTTGTAATTTTGCACAATGGTAGGTCTTGTCATGCAAGTAGAGGAAAAAAATTTGAGGTTTTCCATTCAGGGGGCGTGGTATCCGCCCACTTTCTCCGAATTGGTGTTGGTTGAATGGAGCACTTCCGACTGCTGTAAAACGATGAAATTTGGTAAAGTGGTAGGACTTAAATTGCATACAAAGAAAAAAATATAAAATTTGAAGTTTTCCATTCAGGGTGCGTGGTATCCGCCCACTTCCCCACAACTGATGTGAATTATACATGGCGCATTTCCGGTTGCAGTAGAGCAATGAAATTTGGTAGAACGGTAGGGCTCAAATTGCATATAAAGGACCAAACATAAAAATTGGGGTTTTTCATTCAGGGGGCGTGGTATCCACCCACTTTATGAGAAAATGTTTAATTTATATGGAGCACTTCCGATTGCCGTAATTAAGGTAGGTATGTTAGTGTTAGGTATCTTGCCAGGACAAGAAGAAATAATTGAAGCGCAAATCAAAACAACCAATAACAAAAAGAAAATATACCAAAAGAAATAGGAAGCTTTAAACTAAGTTGAGTACACCCTTCTATCTTTCCATATCTTTCGAGATATTGACGTGGCAAAATATTAAAATCTTTGCAAAAAGGAGTGAGATCAGACCAAAAACATAAATGATAAAAAAAGAAAGTTCTTCTATACAAAAACCTTTGTGTAACAAGTCAGCCGTGAAAAGTAATGAGATCTAAAAGTGCGCCAAGTTCTTCATGAAGGTTTAATACCGAATATTTAAAGTAGAATAATATTGAAACAGCTACAATGTAATAAAGAAATTTTATTATTTAATGATTACTGACTAAAATTTGATGGACTTACTTGGCAAGTTTTTTTTATGTCCCAATTCGAAAGGTTTTAAAAACTTGACAAGTGAACCCATCAAATTTTAGTCAGTAATCATTAAATAATACAATTTCTCTATTACATTGTAGCTGTTTCAATATTATTCTACTTTAAATATTCGGTTTTAAACATTCATGAAGTAACAACTTGGCGCACTTTTAGATCTTAGTACTTTTCAAGGCTGACTTGTTACACAAAGATTTTGTATAGAAGAACTTGGCTCTTTTTTAACATTTATGTTTTTGGTCTGATAGGTATTTCGCGATGAATAGCTAGAGCGGCCAAACCATTCAAACGATCCTGCAAATAAGTAAACATCCAAAGCTTATCACACTGTTATTAAAATAGACATATAGACAATAGAAACCGGCAGGGTAGCTAATATCTTTAATAAAATATATATAGCTGGATGGAAGCGCTTTTTCTTGCACGTTTACCTATTATCAATTTGTGAGAGACGTAAAAAAAATTTCAGAGTGCGTTTCTTTAACTAATTTGGTTCATGACTGGTTATGTTGAACAATTATCGATCCCAATGGGGGGGATATATCCCCCTGATCCCCCCCCTATCTACGCCACTGGTCATAGAACCGTTTTTTTTTTGATTTTCGAATTTCTCACCAATGGCTCTAACGATTTTAACCAATATTTTTTTGCAGGGGCTCCTTTAAATTTGAAAAAATATAATCTAAACATTTTTTCGAAAAACTAGTTTTAGGATTTTTAAAAAAATAGTAAAATTTTTTTTTGAAAATTAAATATCTTGAAAACGGATACACGATTAAATTTTTAATTTACCTTTTAAAATGTATTTTATTAAATACTTACAATTTGCATATCAATTTTTTTATAAGAATTTTAAGGAAAATTTAGTACACAAAAAACATTGTTCAGTGTGTCTGTATGTGTGTACCTCTCCCTGAAGCCTAAGCTACTGGACTTTTTGATATTCAATTTAAGCCCATTTATCTGACACCATTCAGATAGAGAATCAATGTCAGATTGAATGAGTTGACAATCATCCAAATTCGAAACTTTTAAAAATAGTTTAAGACCGTCCGCATATAATAAGCATTCACAATACTTAAAGATCTAGACAATGTTTTTGATGAAAATTATAAAAAGGAGCGAACCCAGATGGCTACCTTGCGGGACACCTGAGGTACACTGAATTTCTTTTGAATATGTATGTACCTCCAATCTTAACTCTTGTTCTGTTCTAAAATATTAATATGATAACAACCAACGAAGAAAGTGAGACTGAAAGCCAAAAATCTCAACTTTATTCAGAAGTGTTTGGTGGTTCACAGAATCAAAGGCTTTACTAAAGTCAGTGTATACTGCGTCTACAGTTGGTTGATCAGGAGATCTGTATATCTCTTTGTGAATATCCAGATGTTTGAACTGTCGTGTACACGCGATATACAATATTAAATAGATCGAAACACTGGTATGGTATACTTTTATACAGGAAGATGTCTTTATTCTTTAAGTGCTGAGAGTCTTCTGACTAAAGTATACATTTATGTACTCTTTTAATATTAAAACATATAAGTAATATGTAAGCTTAATATAATACATTTGAACTATACTTGGCAGCTTTACTTACTCTACAACAATTCCCCCTAAGAATAATATTAACATAATTAAAATTAAAATAATTCATTACCTATTATATACATAATAATAGAATATAAGAAAAGTAGTAATAATTGAATAATTCAAATTGAAATAGAAAAGATGGAACTTCATTTAAGGATTCAAAGAACTTTGATTTAATTGATTTACTTCTGGGCAATTTTAAAACATGACAATTACATTTCAATTTGTATATATATATATTATATAACATGTAATTTTGTATATATATATATTATATAACATAACATATGTATATTTACTTTCTCTCTTTTTTTTTTTTTTTTTTTTTTTTTTTTTACTTAAACAAATTATATTCATTTTTGATTTAATTTTCATTTCAGTATCTCCCTAACTGTTGTGTTTTTTTTTTTTTTTTTTTTTTTTTTTTTTTTCTTCTTTTTTTTTTTTTTTTTTTTGTTTTTAATATATCATATCAAATATTACATAATTTGACTTACATATATCATTATCACTGATTACAAGAAAAAAAAAAAAAAAAAACAAAGTTAATTATTGTAACATAAACGATCAGGTGGTCTAGAAACTCTTCCTTTTCTTGTTATGTAAGTTAATGGCTCTTTGTTTTCGCTTCTACTTTCAACAGCTTGAGGTAAGTTCTCGTTAACTGTCTCCTTTTGAGATGGCAATGCTATTTCCGTTTCGTTTTCAAATGAATCCGTCAGATTAAACTTGGGGTGATTACTAGATTTTCGGATGTGAATAGTGTTCCTGCGACACACATTATTGTTTTCGGTTTTTACAAGATATGATCTTGGCTTGTCATGCTGTTCTACAACCTTAGCTGGAACCCACTTGTTTCCTGTTTGAACTACTACATTATCCCCCTTTTTAAATTCCTCGTCTTTAGCTGTTCCCTTCTTACTGTCGTGATAGTTTTTATATTTTTGTTGGTGGATCTTTATTTTTTCTTCAACTCCTATTGGGACTTTAGGTATAAGCAGCTCTTCCTTTATTGGAACCTTCGCCCGCAAATGCCTGCTCATGAGGAGTTGTGATGGTGAAAAGCCTAATGCAGGAATAGGAGCTGTGCGATATGCTAGTAAACCACTTTGGATGTCTTTGTTTGTGTCTGCACACTTCTTCATTATTGATTTGACAATTCCTACTGCTCTTTCAGCCAAGCCGTTTGAACGAGGGTAATTTGGGCTTGAATTAACAAGCGTTATATGCCACTCAGTAGCAAATTGCTTCATTGCGTATGAATTAAAAGGCTGATTATCACTCATTAACATTTTTGGTACCCCATGACATGCAAAAATCTCTTTTAAAATTTCTATTGTTTCTTTTGCAGTTTTACTATTTGTTTGTTTTAGCTCTATCCATTTAGAAAAATAATCTATCAGCACTAAAAAAGATTTACCTTTAAATTCCAGAAAATCACATGCAACTTTAAGGAAAGGAATATTTGGGATTTCATGCGGTATTAAAGGAGAATGAGTTTTAGAAATTTGAAATTTTTCACATGACCTACAATTCTTGATAATATTTTCAATATCCGTATCTAAGTTGTGCCAATAAACTCTTTCTCTAGCTAGTTTTTTAGTTTTGGTCATACCCATATGTGACTCATGCAAATTTTTAAGTACATTTGCCCTTAACGAACTTGGTATAATTATACGATCTTTGTAAAATAGCATGCAATTCTCATAGTAAATTTCGTTTCTAATAGGCCAGTATTTTTTCACAATTTCATTACATTTTCGAATTTCAGTCGGCCATCCTTCTAAACAGTAATTTATTAACACCATAAGCTGCACATCCTTAGCTGTATTTGTAGTTAATAACTTTTCAAAATCACTTGACACTTCAATTGAATGAACAACCTCGTTAAGTGAGTCATCAGTGTCCTTGTTACATTTAATATAACTACGAGATAATGTGTCCGCAATGTGCATGTTCTTGCCAGGAGTATATTCTAAGCAAATATCATATTTCAAAAGCTTTAACTTCATTCTTTGAAGCCTACTTGAATGAATCTGACTCACTGGTTTATTAAGTATCCCTAATAAAGGTTTGTGATCTGACATCACAACTATTCTACGTCCGTAAACATAATCATTGAATTTTGTGCATGCAAACAAAATAGCAAGCATCTCTTTTTCAATTTGTGCATATCGTTTTTCGCACTCAGTCATACTCTTGGAAGCATAGCATACTGGCTTCCCATTCTGTAAAATGCAACTTCCTATACCATCTTTCGAAGCATCTGTTTGTATATATATCTGCAATTCTGGATTAAAATTTTGAAGGATTGGAGCCTTAGTTATCAATTCTTTTAACATGTTAAAAGTTTTTGTGTGGCGTGGAAGCCATGTAAAAATTACATTCTTTTTCATAAGTTCACGAAGAGGAGCAGTTAGCTCCGATAAATTCGGTATAAAACTTCGTAGATAATTGATTAACCCTAAGAATCTCTGTAGCGCTTTTTTATCAGATGGCTCCTCAATAGCATCAATAGCTGCAATCCTGCCTTTATCAATACTTATTCCTTTTTTTTCAAAAGTGTATCCCAGATACTTAACACTCCGCGAGCATAATTGCAACTTTTTAGAGTTAAATTTTATATTTAAAGATCTAGCTCTTTCTAAAACCTTTCTTAAATTTGCATCATGACTGTCTTTAGTTCCTCCAGATATAAGAATGTCGTCAAAATAAATTAGAACACCTGGGATATTACCAAAATACTTCTCGTTTAGACTCTGAAATACTTCTGGTGCTGCACTAACACCGGGTGGAACACGGAGGAAACGATAAGTACCGAAAGGTGTGCTAAAAGTACACACCTGAGAGCTTTCTTCGTCAAGTGGTACTTGATAAAACCCATCTTTTAAGTCAACAACAGTATAATAATCTTTGTCATGCAATTTACTAGTGAAATCTTCTAGTCGAGGAATCTCATATAATTGTCTTTTTATACTCGAATTCAGTTCGCGAGGATCGAGACATAACCTCACTGACTTATCTGACTTTTCTACTACTACCAGCTGATGTACCCAATTTGATGGGGTTTCTACCTTTATTATCACACCTGATGCTTCCATCTCATCCAGCTTTTCTTTTACCTTTTCTTTTAATGTCATTGGAATTCGTTTTGGTGGTTTCACTGTTGGGATAGCATCTTCTTTTAAATATATGTGACATTTGTCAGGAAAACATCCTAATCCCGAAAATACATCTGCGAATTCCTCGATAATATTTGGTTTACTTGTTATCTCATTGGTGAATTTTATTATATTCATTGAAACACTTGTTTTTAATCCTAATATGGGTGTCGACGTAGCATCGACAAGAATGAATGTTGTTTTATAAACTGTTTTATTGTGTATCACTGGTAGACTAACCTCACCCAAAACATCCAATTCATGACCTCCATATGCCATCAATTTATGTTTACAAGGACCCACCTCAAAGCTATCAACAAATAATTTCAAAAATGTACTCACGGGAATTATGTTCACTTGTGAACCTGTGTCGATCTTAAATTTGATTAGATGTTCGCCAACTTCAATGTTTCTAAACCACCCTCCGTTTTTGTCAATATCACAGCTGTCAACGAAAATAGAATTAATTATTAGAGATTCACTGTTAGCAAATTCACTATCACTACTGTCACCTTCAATTATTTCATTAACATTTTTATTCTTACATACAATAGCAAAATGATTTTGCTTTCCACATTTGTTACATGTTTTCCCCATGGCTGGACAATTGCTACCTCTATGTACAAACGAGCATCTTCTACATTTGGTGCTAGCTTTCGTTGATTTCCCACGCTGACTGCTCGCCGCCGCCCGTACCTTTTGCTGTTTATTTCGTTCCCAATCGCCACTGCCGCTTTTGTTGTCTTGTCCACCTGATTGTCTTCGTCTTATTTCGTCTACTGTCATATGATTGCGTTGTAATTCTTGGACTTGTTGGTGGGTGATTTCTGCTACTCTGCACGTGTCTATTGCCTTTTGCAGGGTAAGATCTGGTATTCTTAAGAGCCGTTGTTGAACATCGTGATGACGTATGCCCATCACAATGCGATCGCGTATCATTTGGTCTTGAATTGATTCGGAAGTTGATGTCGAAAAGTTACACCTTTTTGCTTGATTTGTGATCTCTGTCAAAAACGCATCAAATGGTTCCGTGCTTTGCTGAGATCGACTATGAAACTTAAAGCGTTCATAAATAATATAATCTTTTGGAGAGCAATACGCATCGAATTTTTTCACAACTTCATCGTAATCCATTTTTTCTGCTTCGCTGAGGTTGAGGGTTTCAAGCACTTCCATGGCTTTTTCTCCCATGAGATTCAAAAGCATCGCTGCTTTCACCTTAGGATCCACTTCTGTAGATTTGCAAATAGCAATGACATACATCTCGAAATTTCGCTTGAACATCTCCCACGTGCAGCTCACATTTCCTTCAAATGACATCGGGGCTGGTGGTCTAAATTGCTCCATTTTGGCACTTGTTTCGTCGTCTTCTTTATTTTGTCCGTATACTCTCAAATAGTTTTAATTAGCTTTCAATTTTTTAAACTGGTTAAGTATTACAGCAATAATTTTAATATTATATCGTTGTACGCAGTGTCTAGGTTCTTTTTGTATAATATATATATATTTAATTTAACAGTACCGGCTGCGCCATGTCGTGTACACGCGATATACAATATTAAATAGATCGAAACACTGGTATGGTATACTTTTATACAGGAAGATGTCTTTATTCTTTAAGTGCTGAGAGTCTTCTGACTAAAGTATGCATTTATGTACTCTTTTAATATTAAAACATATAAGTAATATGTAAGCTTAATATAATACATTTGAACTATACTTGGCAGCTTTACTTACTCTACAACAGAACTGCGTACTTTCTACCATAACGTCTCGCCTCTTGTCGTGTCTTTTATTTTTTAAGGCTGTGAAAGTTAACAAATATATTGGAAATAAAAATATTCATTAAAATCCATCCGTTAGCTCATAAGTTACAGCACACTTTCTTAAATCTTAGTTAACCTTCTGCACGAAACCTTACAACCTTCAGCACGAAAAAAAATATATATCTTTACTCTACTACGAGTATAGTATTTGAATTACATCCATAATATTAATCATTCAATCGAAATTCTTAAGCCAATTTTAATCTGGCAACGTTCTCACTAGTAAATTCCCAGTGAGATATGTAATTCGAATGAAACGTTAATTTATTTAAACTAAAAACAATTTCAAAGTATTTATGTTTTCGTCCAGAGCAGCGATTCCCAAATCTTTTTTAGTCGCGGAACACTTTTCACGTAAGAAATTCCACGCGGAGCATTTCGTTGTGCATATATGTCATTTTTCGCAGTTACATGTAGAAAATAAAATATTTTTTTTTTTAATTTTTTTAATTTTATTGAATTCAAGAAACACAGTTTCTACAACGAAGAACACAAAAACATTTTTTACTTCTAAAAATAAGGAATTATAGAATTATATTATGAAATATATATCTATATTATTTATGTATATGTACATATATGGTAGATATGTAAATAAAAAACTCGGAGTTTCTTTTAGTGGGAATAATGTGCCTGCTTTTTTTGCATAAAGTTGGAATATCTGGTTGAATTTGGGACAACTGCAGCCGTATATCAGGCTCTGCATCGAGACGGGTTCTATATTTTGTTTTGGTTCCAAAAGCAGAAGATCTATTTTGGCTTTATCTGACAGTATATTCAATTCGTCTTTCAACATACACCAGAATTCTGATAAGGACTTCTTCGTTGCAAAATGTTCTTTTATCGAAGAATCTGATGTCAGGTCAATCAAGCACTCAAACTGCAGCGATGTCAGAGAAGCTGGTTTTTCCAACGCGTCAGAGTATGGGTTTATAACCCACACGTTTTCCTTAATATTTAAGTGGAATTCTTCTGGAAAATATTGGATGAAGCTATCAAGCAAACCTAGTAGGGGGATATGAAACTCATTTAAAATATCGTCAGGAATGTCCAAATCTATTTCTTCTTTAAATTCTTTGAGCATTGGAAAGCTGTCTAGGTTTCGATTTTTTATAGGTTTAGCCCAAAACTGGATTTTATTTTTAAATGCTTCTACTTTGTCACTGGCATCGAAAACAGTTATTGCCTTTTCCTGAAGTGATACACTCAAATCATTTATTTTTCTAAATATATCTGACAGATATGTCAATTTCAATAGCCAACGCTCATTACACAACATGTTGCCCAAAACAAAATTGTCGTCAATGAGGAAGGTTCTAACTTCAGCTCTCATTTCGAAAAGCCGCGTCAGTGTTTTTCCGCGAGAAAGCCACCTTACTTCTGCGTGAAGAAGTATGTAGACTACCCATGTCATCACACAATACTTTAAAAAGCCTTGTATTGTTTGGCCGTGATTTAATAAAGTTAATTATTTCCACGCTTTCGTCCAACACCTCTTTAAGGGAGACCGGCATTTTTTTCATTGTAAGGACATGGCGGTGTAGAACGCAATGGCTTCTTGTACTTCCTTTAACAATTTGCTTTATTCTTGCGACGACGGCACCGGACGTTTTTCCAGTCATGGCGTTGGCACCGTCCGTGCAAATATCCACGCAGTTACCCGATGGTATGTCATTCACAATAAAGAAATTGTCAATCAAACGAAAAATTTCAGCACCAGTTGTAGTATTTAGCAACGGCTTGCAGAAAAGCAGATCTTCTTGAAAGGAATGTAGGTATTGGTAGCGCATAGCCAACCCTGGAACATCCGTTGATTTATCCATTTGCAGCGCAAATTTTGTGACTTTTATTATTTGACAAAGGAACGGTGTCAACAAATTTTTTGGCCTTTTCACCCAACATACATTCAACAATGTCTTTCACGCATGGCTTAATTAAGTTTTCAGCAATAGTATGGGCTTCACCAGTTTGCGCTATTCGGAAACTTACCAAGTAGGATGCCATCAACGCATTTTCGTTCACTGTCTTTGAGTGATTAGTAATAATTGCTTGATATTTAGTAAGTTCAGCATACTTTCTTTCGAAGAAATCATTTGGTTTGCTTTTGCAATCTGAATGAATCCCTTCAAAGTGACGTTTCATTTTTGCTGGAAACATTGCACTGTTCGGCAACACTTTGCCGCAAATCACGCATTGAGGTTTGTTGTCACTTGTCTCAGTAAATCCAAAATTTAGGTATGAATCGTGGTACTTCCTTTTAACTGATTTTTTTTTCTGTAGCATTGATCACCACCAGTACTAGCCAAACTGTCAAACTCAAAAACTTCAGAAATCTCTAACGCCTCTGTCTCTATTGCGTCATTTTCCTTCGCACTTAAAAAAAGTATATGGAAAACGAAATTGAACAAGTAAAATTAAATCATTGAAATCATTTTGTGCATTTAAATGCTTAAAAAGAAGAAGTAATTAACCGGGAATTACTGTATTAAGTAAATTATGATTTTGTTTGAACATACCTGTGAGTTGGTGATTCTTCAGTAACTTCGGGTGCTTTTACGGAGCATTTAACTGCTTTTTTCAAAGATCCGAAGTTAAGCCAGCGATCCATTGGACAATTTTATGTACAAAAACAAAATAAAGTAAAACTCACGCACTAAACGCAACTAAAAATTAACTACACCGTACTACGTTTTAAAGTTTAAACTGCATGAATTGAAAAAAAACTGTTTCTATTTCTCGGTATTAGACTGATTGCCTGCAGGCCTACGCCTACTAGGGTAGAGCTGTGTCAATCGCGATTGATTCGGTCTTTGAGACCAAAAAGATTGATTGATTGCAATCAAAGTAGACCAAATCAATCAATCCTAATGTCAATCCCTTGCCACTGAAGCCATTGTATATATATTTTAATAGTACTCTCATGAATAGGAACGCGACTAGGCGAACCAAGCGGCACCATAATTACTAAATTAGCAGAGATGCCTATGGCAGAGTTTTAACAGATAGACATTTAATACATGACAGTGACAGCAATAGGAATACTGTATATAAAGTAGGAGAACAAAGGCACATACTATGTACATTGGAGTAGAATGTAGGTGTGTGTGGGGATTTGGTAGTTGTTATTTTCTGTAGGCAAATATTTTCAAGGTCAATACTTTCAATACTTTTTTGGCGATTACGTATTTTTTGGGATAGAAGAAAATTATTTCTGTGCATATTGTCGTCTGAGTTATATCTTGTTCAAAAGAGCATTTTTGGCGAAATTTAGTTAGAAATGCAGTTTTTATAAATCAAACATGCTCTTTCGAATGGCACACTCCATTTCTTTCTATCTCTTTTAGTTTTTAAGTTATGAAGAACAATTATGTTCAATAAACCACTTTATTAAACATTTGAGTTCGACTAAAGCTAAACGGCTCGGCCGATTTTCTTCAAACTTGGTAGATGTTTTTTTCTTTGGAATTTTTTTCGAAATTTCATAAATATTTTTTTTTTTCAAAAACTGTCCCACAGATTTAAAAAAAAAAAAAAATCATTTAGTTAAAGCTAGGCATTGTATATATATACAATGAGCTAGGTAATGGTTGAAAAAAATTTTACAAAAAATTGTTATTTTTGGTACCCCCCTTGGGACCATTTTTTTTGTTTTCGATTTTCTCAAAAACTGTACGACGGATTTTGATCATTTTTTTTTGCTAAAGATCCCTAATAGTTTGAATATTATTGTGTATTCAAATTTTCAAAAAATTATTTTTTGGATTTTTAAAAAAATTTTCAAAATTTTTTTGAAAACTCAATATTTCGAAAACCCCATGCTCGATTTTTTTCAAACTTGATGAATAAAAGTTTTTTAATATAATCTACATAATATGAGAAAAAAAAATGTATTTTACCTAAAAATAACGGTATCCTCCAAGAACAAAAATTATAATTCGTGTTGTTTTCTTAAAAATATATAAGCTTTTATATACAGAAATTAATAAAAAGAAACAAATTTCAGCCTCGGAACAGTTTTCGAGAAAAATACAATTTTCGAAAACCCTTTTTTGAAAAAATATCAAGTAACTTACGAAAAAAAAAATATTTTCACGCGTATACAAATTTTCCTTTTTCCAAAAAATGTTCATACTTTTTTGAAAATTTTAATATTATCAAAAGTCTTTAATATTTATAATATTTTTTTTTAATTTTTAGAAAAAAAGTCATTCTTTTTGGAAAATTCGATATCTCAAAAACCGGCGCAATGTTTTTTTCGAAATTTAATTTCCATTCGTACAGTAATAAAACTTAAAGCTAGCGCACGATTTGAGGAGATTTTACTTAAAAACAATATTTTTTTGTTCCACGCTTAAAATACGTTTTAAGCGTTTTCGCGTTTTTCGTTTCATACGTGGATTGAAAGGTGGCACTCCCTAGATCACGAATATGTAATTTTTAATTCTGTAGGATGAATAGTTTGGCCAGAAATCACGTTTGAAAATGTCAACTTTGAGGGGTCTACGAGGCTCCGTTTAGCCGCAAATCGCGTTTAAAGATAAAAATTCGTTTTTTGATACAATTTTTTCAAATTTTGATATTTGACAATTATCTCATTATCGAAATAGGGATTTTTTATAGAAATGCTTCCAATAAGTTGAAAAAACATTGCTCAAAGCTTTGAGTTTTTTTTTTTTAATTTTTGGAAAAAAAATTTTTTTTCTTGGAAAATTCGATATCTCAAAAACGGCTCCATATTTTATTTCGAAACTTAATTTCATTCGTAAAATAAAAAAAAAACTTAAGGTTGGCGTACCAAATTTTTTTTATATTACATATTTTCACTTACAAAATTATGTAATTGCAAGTTTTGCATGTGGAAAAAATTTAACTCAAGATTTTGATCAAATTTGACTTTACGATGATAGAGAATACGAAAAAATATTTTTTTATCTAAAAAAATTGTTTTTGAAAAATCAATGTCTTGAAAATGTTTGAGCGATTAATTTTTGAAAATATTTCCTAGAATCTTTATTTTCAAATACTTAAAATTAATATCCCAATTTTTTTTCTAAAAGAATTTTAAAGAAATTTCTTATATTCAAAATCATAACAATATATGTACAGTGGTGGACACAAATTTAGCACACTGAGATGGGTACTACCATATTTTTAATTTTCTCTCTTGTTTTGTTCCAAGCAACGGTACATTTTGAACTAATATATATGACAACAAATCAGAGAAAACAAAACTGTATATTTTCATATGCAATCCAATTATATAGTGAAAAAATCGTTGATAGATTGTCATTTGCATTGTTTTTGGTTGGACATCAATTTAGCACGTGTACAAATTTTGGTTATTTTTTTTTATTTGTGTGTTTTTAAGAGAACAAAATTATTTTCGAGGTAATTTTATATCTTCTTAATGTTATATATTCAAATAAAATTTAAAAAAAACATTAAATAGTCATGGCATAAGGGCAATGGTGTTCTGAGGACAAAAGGAGTATTATCATTAAGATGAAGTCAAAGGGTCGCACAGTAACGGAGATTTCTGAGCTGCTAGAATGTTCCAGGAAGATGGTCTACAATGCTCTTAGACATTTTGAAAAGTATGAAGTGACAAAACATGTAAAATAAGCCTCTCGCACACGAAAGACAACAAAGAGGAAAGATAAAGTCATTTACATGTTATCAACAAAGGATCCATTTAAGACCTCTAGTGTCATTCGAAATGAATTAATGGAGAATTACAATGTCAATGTATTCTGAAGAACCGTGAGACGACGCCTGAATGAAAAAAAATTGAGAGGGTGCATTGCGCAAAGAAAACCATTGGTTTCGAAAAAAAATCTGAAGGCTAGATTAGAGTTTGCCAAATTACATCGAGGAAAACTACTAAATTTCTGGAAAAATGTACTTAGAAGCGATGAATCAAAGTTCTGTCGATTCAAATCAGATGGAAAAAAATATGTGTGGCGTCCACAAAATAAGGAACATGATCCAAAATACACCGTTAAGACGGTGAAGCACGGTGGTGGAAACGTGATGGTCTGGGCTGCCTTTTCTTGGAACAGTGTTGGTCCAATAGTGAAGATAGACTCCAAAATGGACCAGCACCTGTACAAAGATATTTTCTCGAACCATATGATTCCATATGCCGAAGATAATTTGCCGGTTTTATGGCGCTTCATGCACGACAATGACCCTAAGAACACTTCAAAGCTAGTGAAAAGTGCCTTAGAGGTCAATAAAGTGAATGTTTTAAAGTGGCCTGCTCAATCACCCGATCTGAACCCGATCGAAAATTTGTGGAATGACGTTGAGCAACACATTGAAAAACAAAAAACGAAAAATTTAACAGATTTGTGGCAAGAGATACAGAATGCTTGGTATTCAATACCTAAGCAACGCTGTGAGGCCTTATACGAGAGCTTGCCAAGAAGACTCAATTCAGTATTAAAGAACAAAGGATTTCCAACAAAATATAAAAGAAAATATAGTTTTAGTAACGGTAAATAACATAACTAAGCAATTTTAATAAAATGTGCTAAATTCATGTCCAGACAAAAAAGTATGTTTTCTGTTATTTTTTTCATTTTTTTCTTTCAGATATAAAAAATATAAGATTGTATTTTGGAAAAATATACTTATATTCGTAAATAATGTAAATAACATAAAAATGAAAATATTGAAATAGAAACAAATTTTGTAAATATAGTTTAATTTTTTCTTTTATTAATGTGCTAAATTCTTGTCCACCACTGTATATTCATAACAATAATTTTTCGTTTTTGTACCTAATCAAAATTATTATTTTAATTTCATACAATTTTCTATGGGTATGTACCTACATACTATGCAAAAGCTATTTTCTTTAATAAAAATATAGGTACGTACCTATAAGATTTTCTTAAAGAAATAGTTTTCTAACTGTGTATGTACATATCTATATTAATTACAAAAAAAATTTAATTGCCACTATCTAACTACCCACTGCAAATGATTATTATAAAATTATTATTATAAAATTATTTTGGTTACCATAAAGAAATAAAGCCAATTTGAAATTACTTACTTTTCAAAAACGAAATAAAACCATTTGAGTTTATTAAGTTCAAATTCCTCTAGATCTTATTACAAAGTCCATAAAATGGCAACCTCGGTAATTAATCGTATCAGAATTTAAACAAACCATATTGCATGAGCAATGAAACAAAATTCACAAAAACTCTCATACACTCTCAATACTATTTGCTTGTATTCATCTCGCTCATGGCATATAAAACTGTATATACCTACCTACAATTGATTCTGACAGCAAAAAGAAACGCAGATAAGACTTTCTCCCTTACCCTCTTTATTGTTGTCAGAATAAATATATATCTACCTCGTCTCTTTTTTTGCTTATATTTTCTCCTTCCACGTCAACTCTGTACTGCTTAACATAGCCACACTTACGATTTTGCGGCACAATAAGTTAACTTAAAATCGTGTTCCATGAGAGTACTATAAAAATATATATACAATGCTTGAATGAATGATTGAAAACATTTCGTGTCGGTCTATATCTCGTTCGGTACGAAACGGATGGATAAAAAATGATTGAATGAACTTTTGATTGAAAATACCGAATCCTTGAACCAATCAATCAATGATTGATTCGATCTTTCAAAATGAACGATTTAGTCCAGTCATTTTAGGTTTTATCTTTGGAAAAATTCCTAGTGAGCTGAATTTTTGTATACACCTTTTTTATGGCATTGTAATGAAGATGTGAAAAATCGACATTGATATCGTGCCGGCTAAAAAAGTTATAAGGGTCAAAAGGTCACAAAAATCAGTTTTTCGCAAATATCTCGCGATCTATTGCTCAGAGGTCAATAAAGGTCATTATAAAAATTGTTTGTCGTAAAATTAAAAATTAAATTAAAATTGTTTCTGTAAAATTAACCGTTTTCGGAGTAGAGCGCTGAGAAAGCGAATATATTATGACGATGCACTCGTTTCCTCACCACCTTTGAGGTAGAATGCAGGGCGCGTTTTTTTACATGGTTTCATCGTAGGCATAATCCATGATATGTAATCAGAGGTTTTTCTTATTTACGAGTGAATGATTTTTTATTTGAATACAGAAAAATACAGAAAAATTAACTTTAGTATATAATTTTTTTTATCATTCACTGTCGATATCTTCAGTTTCTGTGTCATTAACAATTGCATACCGCAATCTTCGATATTAAAAATGATCTTCAGCTGTGAGCGGTTAACTCGCTGATTCTATTCAGCATTTACACCAGCAATCTAGTAGGTAGTCTAACTGGGGCAATTGTGTATGCCGTCGACCTAATAGTGTACAGAACAGCTCCCAAAGTCGAGGTCATCAGAATTCTTTTGCACTGTGACTTCAACAAGATTCAGTGACATTGCGATGATATGGAAGTCAGTTTCAGAAATCTGAAACTATTCAGCTTAGGACTCGATCCATCAGTGTGCCACTTGATGATATTTGTTTCGAGGATCTCAAGATAACTCCAATTGCCGCACTTCTGATGGCCTCGTGTAGAAGGGAAAGATAGAGGAGAACCTCTATAGCTACAGATACACGCGAGCACTTAGACTTTTTCTAGAGCTTTCCTTGTTCTTGATAATTCGGTTCTCTTGTGCCATGCAACCGCCCCATATGTAATAATTGGTCTTATCATCATAGTGTATATCCAGCTAAGGATGTTCGGTTTGCATCTGCATGACTTGCCTGCAAGTCTCTTGCAAATCATTAGGGCTTTTGTGGCTTTCCCGACTATAGCTTTTAAGTGTTTGTTCAAAAGGAGTCTACTATCTGGTAGAATTACTAGATATTTTACCCCTCTCTGCGTTTCAATCACTTCACCAGCTAGATGGATAGGTTTCATATGTGGCAGAAGTTATTCCTTGTAAATGGTATGATTGTCGTCTTGGAGGGGTTTATTGATAATCCTACAGATAGACACCATTTCCGTGTAATTGTTAGTCCTCTTTGGATTACCTACGGCTATGATAGCAACATCATCAGCAAACCCAATGGAGAATATACCTTGGGAGGTAAAATTTTCTAACAATTCATCCACTACTCTTCAACAAGGGTGATAATACACCACCCTGAGGACAGCCTCATGTTGTGATTACTTTTTTTTACATTTTGTCCTTTTTTGACAGGATTTTTAGTGCCTAATATTTCCATCTAGTTATGGTGATGGGTACGCATTTCCTAACAAAAGCTGTGCCTACAGCCTCGTGGGATGTGTTGTGGAAGGCTCCCTCTATGTCTAAGAACGCATCTAATATTGTATCTTTTTTCTATATTTTGGGAATAAATATTAGCTTTCCTGTTCTCCATATACTTGGTATACACCCAAACGCAATGCTACTACGAAGAATATTAGTGAGATAGGGCATAAGGTTTTCTTTTCCCTTCTGCAAGAAAGCTGGGAAGATACCATCTACATCTGGACTTTTAGAGTTGAAAAGTATTATCTTTTTACTTGAACACATGTTCCTACGTCCTACCTATTTACCTGTCCTCTATTTTTGGTATGAGAAGTGTTCTATCTACCAAGTTAGCATTTTAGGTTTTATGATAAAATGCTATTTTTAGGACTTTTGCCATATTTAAGTATTTTTTTGAGGCATTCACGGGCACGAAATGTCCTGTCTATACTAGTATTACTAGTGCTATATGTCTTTGTATGTAGTGGATTTTACTAACAACACACTTACAAACATGAATAAAAAGCAATAGAGTTTACGCCTTGATATACGCCGTACGGTATACAATACCGTATGTGAGTGCATTCTAGTCGTTTTCTCTACTTCAAAAACAGTTAATTTTACAGAAAAATGCAAGAGACATTTTTTGTAGACTATTTCACGACAAACAATTTTTATAATGACCTTTACTGACCTCTGAGCAATAGATCGCGAGATATTTGCGAAAAAATGATTTTTGTGACCTTTTGACCCTTATAAGTTTTTTAGCCGGCACGATATCAATGTCGATTTTTCACATCTTCATTACAATACCGTAATAAAGGTGTATACAAAAATTCAGCTCACTAGGAATTTTTTCGCAGATTGGGGTTTAAAATGCCTAAAATGACTGGACTAATTGGCACAGCTCTATACTAGGGCTGCCGTTGAAAAAAAAAAAAAAATTGTTTGATATTTGTTTGTAGGTAACTATGTTGATTTTTTTTAAATATGAATTTCACATTCGACTGCTGCGATCAAAATTACAAGTTCAGTAGCAAAAAATTACTAGTTACTAGTCTGTCTAATGGAATTTTTATATTTTTTCAAACCTTTCCGCGGAGCACACTTTGAGAAACCCGGGTTGATGGTAATAAATGCCAAACCAATTAATAACTACCCATCACTATTCACAAAGCTATACTGAATTTGTAAAGCTAACATACCTAAATTGTGTTATTCATTTTATCATGTCATTATGATTCTTTTTTCATACTTATCTTTTACTTCCTTTTTACAACTTAAATAAACCACACTGAATTATTAGTATTAAACTCTTTTCTTTTATTTAATAAAGTCAACTAGTTTTCAATAAATATTTATCACGTTTCATCACGGGTCCAGAGGATTTCTGATTTTATTCCAGTTTTCCAAGTTGTCTGCTCCACTGTCCTTTCGTAGGAACGATCAGTTTTCTATGACCTTTGTTTCAATGAAAATAAGATCGGATATACTCGTACTTATGAAAAATGTCTTAGCTTAGTTTTTAATTATTTTTCTAAACATTAGCATTAAGAGAGTAGCCAAATAAAATAAAGTAGTCAAAGTGATTCGAATACTCTTATCCTCTCGAATACTATGATAACATTACTTGGTTTTTCGTTCGCATTAATTATTCTAAACAAATACGAAAGCATTTAAACTTTTTCGAATGGTTTGTAGGAGTGGATAAGACCGGGGGTGCTCCTTGATTGAAACAGTGTTGCATCTAGAAGCACAATTTGCGCACCCCAACTCAATTAAGCCGAACAGTGGCAGTGTGGTGTGAGTGGGGTTGTTTGTTCGTTCCACGCCAATGAATTTAAATTGCAAACTTGATGTCGCTTATTTGCATGAAAGTTTGTTTGGAATTTTCACGCCACAGCTAGCGTCGTCGTTGCGCGTGTGCTTTTATGCTCAATATATGGAGATACTTTTAAATGAGGGGCATTATTTGCATGCTGTTGATAGAAAGGGATTCTGTGAAGATTCTTATTTAAAATGATGAATATGGCGAAACTTGCAACATGGAATGAACCATATTGTAACCGGTTAGTAGGATTGTTTAAAGTAACTATTAATATACATGTGTAGATAGCTAAAGTAATTTGCATTTGCATCTGCAACCCAATCAACTTGTATGCGCTTCATGGAATTTTAAATCACATTACAAAGCAAAGGCGTCCACAAAGGCACTTCTTAGTTTAAGAGCGTACAATTTGGGTGGTCGCAAAAATGTTGTTAAATCCATACATACATTGACAATGGAACAAGGGGCCCCTTACATATTCGAAAGTTGTCATTTACTCCATGAGTTATAAAAACATAAGAAAAATGGCAGAGGTACATAAGTCCACAGGACAAAGGTTCCACACATACCAAATGTTTGTATGGATATACAGGGTGCGCCTAATAAGACCTACCAATTTTAAAAACGTAAAGGTCTTTCAATAAGGGCGGGTAGAAACAGATATCGTATACATATATCCATATGGTTCAATTTGAACCATAAAAAGTTGGTTATCATTGTTCTGCTCGCCATTGATGGTCACGTCGTTTTCGGAAAACTATGGACCCATGTCGCCGCCCAAAATCCGCACCAAACCGTAAGTTTTTGAGGATGCATTGTCACCTAATGATCCTCGTGTGTGTCCCAAATATAGCAATTCACAGCCATTCATCAAAAAATGCTCCTTGTCGCTAGAGACAACGAGCTCGTCTAAGCGCTCCGAAGCCTAGTCAACGACCAAATGGCGGCGTAGTCTATGGTCATGAACTTGGATTTTTTGGGTCAGTTGGATTTTGTACAGGTGTATGCCCAAGTCCTGATGCGAAATTTTCCAATTTCTACAAAAGGTCGAGTTCTTGTGCGCGATGAGGAATCGACTACCTCGAGTTCGGCTGTACACTTTTCCTCGGTCGCTCTGGCGTTCCTGAAGTATGAATGTTACCTTATTGATTACGGAACCGTTCCTCTCCACGCCTACCGAAAAATGAGCGCAAGCTTTCTACTAACGAACACTCATTTTGATAATAATTTTTTATCGGTTGATCGTGCTTTTCAATCGTGTCCCTTGCCTTAGCGATTTGGCATCAGTTACTGAATAATAAAGAAAAACAAGACCGCCATAGGCCGCCGAATTCTACTCTCACCAATTGAAAATCCTTTTAATAATTGATAGTAAAGGGTGGTTAAATTTTAAGGGCCAATGTTGATTTTGAATAAAACACAAATTACGAGTATTTAGGAAATTATTGTCATTTCTTTTTATTATGATAATATGGCATGGTTCAATTATGTATGGAACAAAATATCGGCCAAATGGCCGCCGCCCCAACCTCGGCGGCACACCTCCATCCGATGGTCCAAATTTTCGATGACGCTGAGGTATAATTGAGGTTCTTTGCCGTTAATGTGACGAATTATCTCATCCTTTAGCTCTTGAATTTTTGCTGGCTTATCGACGTACACCTTTTCTTTCAAATAACCCCAAAGAAAGAAGTCAGACGGTGTCAAATCACATGATCTTGGCGGCCAATTGACATCGCCACCAGGTGAGATAACACGGCCATTGAATTTGTCGCGCAAGAGAGCCATTGTTTCGTTAGCTGTGTGGCAAGTGGCACCGTCCTGTTGAAACCACATATCGTCCACATCCATATCTTCCAATTTGGACAGTAACTGCCTGACCGGCCTCATTTTGGATAAAATACGGCCCGATAATGCCGCCAGCCCATAAACCGCACCAAACAGTCACTCTTTGTGGGTGCATTGGTTTTTCGACAATCACTCGTGGATTATCATTCGCCCAATTGTGCGGCAGTTCTGCTTATTGACGAATCCACTGAGGTGAAAATGTGCCTCATCACTGAAGATGATTTTCTTCGAAAATTGATCATCCACTGTTGCCATTTATTGCCACCATTCTGACCATTGATGACACTTGAAATGGTCAAGAGGCGGCTTTAGTTCTTGAGTCTATTGCCCCTTGTAAGCGAGTAAATGCAAGTCTTTATGCATAATTTTCATCAACGACGAGCGTGAGAGGTGAACGAGCATGCACTGGTGTTTTCACATTTCCTTCAGACCCGGTTTGCTCAAATTTTTGCACGATTTTTCCAATTGTACGCACATTTGGACGATTAAATTGACTGAAGAAATCACGAAGTGCACGATATGCATTTTGATTTGAACGCCCATTTTCATAATAAGCCTGAATAACTTTAAGTCTAGTCGCGTACTGGCAACTGTGATCGTAATCAAATAGTTTAATCACCAGTTGATAGAGTAGCGCGCACTGGAAACTCTTTACTCACGCTCACACTATTTTCTCTCTTGCGCTTATAGAAAACAGCTCAACTGCAATTAATTTTAGGCAATCGTTTAGTTTGTGTCAAAACACAAAGTTTTTAGTTGCTCTAATCGAGTTACTCTAAGTGCGCGGTGTCCCATATAAGCCCATATGTTTCATTTTAGCAACTAAACAGTTGCGAAACTAAAAATTGAATGTGGCCTTACACGTTGCACGATTTTGTATCTTTCCATGGTTTAAATTGAGTTAGTCTGAAATTGCAGAAAAAAAACTGGACGTTTAGGTGTGGTTCACATTCAACATCGGCCCTTAAAATTTAACCACCCTTTAAATACATTATATGATATTTATGGCCATATTGCGCCAGAAATACGACATCAGACGAATGTTCACCATATTGCTCGATTTGGGCACAGGTTCTTATTTAGCTGGTTTTCTATTTCACCATCACGTAATGTTTTTGGTTGCAGTCGAATATTCTGCTTCATAAAAAAAGTCGTGCGCAGTTAAGTATGGTTTTTTAACTCCCTTGGCATAACGATTAATGCCTTGGACTGTCATGCAGTAGGTCTTGGGTTCGATTTCCAGCCACCGCCAAGAAGTTTTTAAGGGGTATATTGCCTCTAACGAGGAATTGACAAATGCTTTAAGGTCCATTTTTTTCACTATTTGTCAACTTGCGCAAACTCTCAAGTTGGCCAACTCTAGAGTTGACACAAACTTCAGAGTTGAGTGACAAGTTGAAATTTGTTTTTCTTCACTATTTTAAATCTCAGCTCGAGTCGAGAGTTGAAATTTAAAAGTTAGTCTGCTTGCGTTTTTAAAAATTTCCCTTCGAATTTATTCTGTGCGATTATTTGAAAATTAAAGTTCCGCTTGTTTTTGTGCATTGAAAAATAAAAATAAATAAATAAATGACGGCCGAAAAAAATAAGTTGCCAAAAGTGGTATATTCTGCAGAGTAGGAAGACTGGCTAGTTGAAAATGATTTGCAATATAGCCGTATAATAAAAAATAAAAAAAACGCCAAGGCAACAGGGTGGAGGTTCACAAAAAAAAATCTTCTCTGCTTTGAGCGAGCCGATGAATGAACTGTTGGCCATGTTGATTCCGTCGACACGTATGGCCTTTGTACAGCGACTGGTGATAGCGACTTATCACCAATAGAAAAACCTGCGTTGCTGCCGGAACCATTCGCAATTACAGTCAATGAAGACAATACAATTCATATAGCGGATGAAATGATTGTTTTTGAAAATGAGAACTCTAATGCCAACAGCATGGTTGAAATTCAAAATGAAGTCGCAACTCAAATGATGGAAAAAGCTGTTGAAGACTCTTAGGAGAGGGTCAATCCAGCAAAGTTGCGGAAGCCACCGAACCCTTTGCTGAGCAGGCGTCGCAAACAAAAAATGGAGGGTGAAATGGGTGAAGAGTATGCAACACCAGATGAAAAAACATGCCATTGAATTGGAAGTCCCGAACATCGAAAGAGAGCATTACAAACTGGAAAGGGAAAGAGCCCAATTCGACCGCGAACGTGCTATAGTCGAATTGCAGAGGGCCAAAAATTTACTTGAGTGCAATGCAAAATGACGTATGGCTCGAATGGCGACGTTAAAAGATCACCCAATTCAATCTACCATCCCAACAGCAGCCGTAAAAAAAAGTTTATTTTTAAATTTAGCCATTTTATTTTGTTTTTATAAAAAAATTTAATAATAAAAATATTAATTAATTACGAATAAGCAATTTTGATTTCTCTATTCTTGGTCTTAAATTGACTGAAAATAATTTCAAATTCGAGACCTTGCGTTCCCAACCGTTGCCAAAGGTAATTGATAATGCCTTGCGGCTGGAACATTTATATTACGCAATTCGTCGAATCCGGGCATTTCCGGTGGAGTTTGTGGTTCCTTTTTGTCGATTGCTATGTTGTAAAGGACGGCACAAGCAATTATAATCAATTGCACGGTTTCAACTCTGGATCTTAACCCGGTGGCCAATATTGGAAACCGTCTTTTCCAAATTCTATAGGAACGCTCGACACAATTTCGAGTGCGAATCTGAGACTCGTTTATAAATTTTGAACAGAGTTTGAAACATTTTGAAAAGGTGTCGCCAAGTTAAGTAGCCAGAGTCACCAATAATAAAAAAGTACTTAAATTGATCCTCTTCAAATCGTTGCCTCAAAGTTGACGAATTGAAAATACGTTGATCGTGCGTGGAACCCTGAGAAAAGAATAGGACCGAAAGTCAGTGGCATAACTTTTATTTATTAACTTCCCATAGGGAGTTATTGTAATCGGTCCGATTTGTCAAATTGGAATTTTTGACATTTCTCGACGTTTCAAGGTCCCTAGAGGCTATATCAATCATTTTTAGAGAAATGTCTGTGTGTGTGTGTGTACGTACGTTCGTACGTTCGTACGTTCGAACGTCCGTACGTTCTGGTACCATTTTTCGTCGTCGATATCTCAAGAAAGAGTAAAGATATCGACTTCAAATAAATTTTGTTTAATAGATAATAACTTCGAAAGAGGCTGAAAGGGCGTTTATTAAAATTCAGTAAGTAGTTTTTTCACTATAACGGTTTAAAAAAAAAAAAGTAAAAATTTTGGTTAGTTTCAAATATCTCACGAAAAAATAATGCTATTGATTTCAAATACAATTTAATGTACTCATTATAAGGTCATACAGATTTGGTATGAATTTGGAAGAAAATGAACATACCGTTATTTTTTTAAATAAAAAACACTGAAAAAAAATTTCATAACCCAGATATTCTAAGAACGGAAAACAATTTGAAACTCAAAATAATTTTATTTCACGAAAAATAATGTGTTTGACAACTGGTGAAAATTTAAAAAAAAATCAGTTTACAGTTTTTTTTTACAAAAAATAAAAAACTATATAAAATTCTATTGAAAATTGGTAAAAATTGTTTTTCGACTCAAATTTCTCGAGAACTAGTAGTGATATTGACTTCTAATTTAGTTTATTATATACATAGTATAATTTTGTACAATTGGTAAAATGTTGACAAATATTGAATTAATAGTTTTTTTTTTAAACAAATGGGAAGTTATCAGTGTGGGTCGCACCCAGCCTCTGCCCCGGCAGACGTTGTTCTGCTCTATTTTCTTTAAAACAACACAACATTGATTTTTTATGTTAATAGTTCCTCTCCTACAGACTTTTTTCTGTCAATAGTTGTTGGCCCTTCGCAGTAATAAAACATATTTCAGAGTGATCACTTTATTTATAGATTTATGTCTCCATAATAAATAAAGATTACTTATGTACAAATATAAGTTTTCTATTTTGTACATTGCAAGACTTTAGTAGTATAATAGTATCTAATAATGTGGTATTTTCCTTGTAATGCCTTATCGTAAGCGATATTTCTTGTTTTATTACCTAGAGCGTGTATAAATAAAGCTGTCGGTTTTCCGAGAGAAGCATGGGTTTTCCAGATTGACGCCGCAAATACTCAACGACTGACTCTGTGATTTATTTATGGTCGTAGCGAAAGCAAGCCGCACTGGAAATTGCAGTCCTTTAAATTCAAACGGTACGTCAGTTGGTACCATTGGATTGCAGGGTATCGACACATCTTATCCCTTATATTTTCCCTTTAGAATAGTTGCTTCGATCACATTGTTTGGTAATTTTTTCACTGCTAGCCGTGTGCCGTTACAAAGTCGAGGGTTGGTTGATATTTCGTAACATTATGACCACCGATCCTACTTTTAATTGAAGATATGGGGAGGTAATCCTGCCAAATCCAGTGAGTTAAAAAAGTCTCGTGTATAATTGACGATATCTTGGTTAGTTGCACAATCAACTGATTTGTATGTCCTTAATTCACCGGCAATTTCATTTTGGATTTGGAAATTTATTTTATTTACATCCGTGTTTTTGGCAGCTAATATACATACATAGTTCGTTCACTCAACCAACAATGATCTCTGTATTTTTGAGCGACGTTTGAGAACACCTTTTCTATAAACTCCGTTTTTGATTTTGTAAACTGACAAAAATAGACAGGAAATGTAATGCAGCCTTTCATAAGATCTACAGGGATTTTACCATTACCAATTTCAATTCGTTGTTTTGAATATATTTCTCCAGATCGATCATTTTGCAATTCGACACGCATATTCTCACTCAAATTTAGTATCTTAATTTTTGTCAACAAAATGGAGGACTTCAAACATGCATTCAGTTCATCCGCTGGTGTAGACAGTGGAATAACTGGTAATGTTTGACGAAAATCCCCTGCTAACAAAAATCATCATACTATCACCTTGCATTGCTGCAAAACCTTTACCATTGCAGAATTCTTCTCTGTTGCAAGTCGGAGTTTCGTTGCTTTGAATATTCAATGGTAATTTCATCGCTGAATGGGCTGTTCAACCGCCTTCCAACAATGTAGTTGCAATAGCAGAGAAAGCAAGTGCGAGTGTAATTCCATTCTGTAAGCGAATTGTTTCTAAAATCAATGAAATTAAATATGTCTTTCCTGTACCACCGGGAGCATCCAAAAAGTAACCCTCCAGTTCCACCATTTACAACTTTCATAAGTGTATCAAAGACATACTTTTATTGTTGGTTCAACAGCGGAACATACATACATATATTCGAACCGATTCCCTTAAAGCATCGAGATCGAACAGTTTTTCACGTTGCAACTCTTGATTAAAAACGTCGTGCATTGGGCGATTAGGCGCCGGCATGCCTATCATCATCAAGCACATGTAATTATAGAAAACAATGTCCGTATTTGTTTAGCTTTTGAAGAAACTACAGAATCATTGAAAGTTTGATCCCAATGATCATCATTTTCTAACAGTTGCAAACGCTTACACGCATCTCTGTAAGAGCCACATAATTCACCATTAACAGCTCGTAAATGTTGGAATGATGTTGGGCCTCGAACATTGACTAAGAGTAATCTAGCCGAATTGGTGGAGCCGTTTGAGTTTTACGCTTAACAACACATTAGGCAATTAATTTTTATTTATATAGATGTAGATCATACCTGTCAACCAGCAACGATATCTATTATTTTCAGGTCTGCAGATGCCACGGTCTGAATGTTTATAGAGAACCAATCCTTGCGGTTTCTAAAGACTTCTGCATCGTTTCCACCAGGCGATTGGATTTTAACAAGCGTGCATTCCATTGCCCCAATTGTTCTTGGAAATTTGGCTATATCATAGAATTTTCTTGCTGCTTTTAACCGTTCTCTTCGTGTTTCGGGCATGTGAACAAACTGGGGCGCAAGGTTAGGAATTGCATTTGACACCCGCTTCGATGCACTGTTGAAATACTTACGTCAATAAAATCAGCAATGGCCAACTGAATTGATCCGAGTGCATAATATCTCAGCACAATCAATAATTGGTCGTAATTCGCACTATCTACACACCTTGTTTCAGTGCAAGACAAACTACTTTTTATCAATTCCTAGAGCAAAATTGTCGTTCGCTTTGAAATACGAAATCGGTAGATAAAATCATGGTCGTCCATTTTTCTAGCCTGACCCGTGGACACATTTTATATTCACCCCTATTACAGAATTCGGCGAAAGAGCTAAAGTGACAGTTTCAATTCATTTCCAAACTTTTGCTATTACTGAATCCGACGAATGAAAATTGAACGAATGTCGGTAACAATCCCTGCACCACTGACATTTTGTTCAACTTATACTTATGGTATTACAGAATTTGCAATCCATTTGCACTCTATACAATTTCTATCATTTTACATTCGCACCAATTTCGAGACGAATCTGAAGTGAATTTTTGATTAAACGAAAATAAACAATGGAGAGTACAAAAATGTAATTCAAAAGCTTATCATACTGAATGCTAAAGTGTTTTTTTAACAAATTTTAATAGAAAACGCACAAATAGCAACGCAACCAGAGAGCAAAAAATCTAAAAAAAAAAAGAGCACACGGTTGGTTTTAAACCGTCCTCCATCTTCGTACTAACCACTCTCAACGATGCTTGATTTCGTTGATCGAAAGCGATACTATTATCACAGCCTAGGCCAGTTGAATAAATGTTTGTAGCTGACAGTGTCGATACGAAAGTTCATAAATGATAAGGTAATTTTAGGAATCGACAATGTAGTTCATCCGACGAATTTCATAATTGAGTTTTACAGCGGATGCGAATCGACTCAACCCACCGGGAGTAAAATTCTGCGAATTCTGTAATAGACATGATTGTCTTCTTTCAATCGCCGACAATTCTTCCTCTTCTTCATCTTCGCTTCGGGAAGCAGACGATAGTTGATTTTCCCAATAATAATTTTCTCGGAACATTTTATTTAAAAAATATTTGTATTCAAACCGAAACCGAGAATAATTTTTGACAGAAGATGCAACAAAATGTATTACAAATTTGAATTTGACAAAAAACTCTCAAGGTTGCTCTGTCAACTTCTACTATTTTCCGAAGTTAAGAAAAACAGAAGTTGATCAACTCGAGAGCAGGGAATCGAAAGTTGTAACTGTCAACTTTGATTGAAGAAAAACAAAATCACAAGTTCTGTTCAACTTTTAGTGAAGAAAATGTATCTAAGAGTATCTTTTGTCTTGGAATCGGCAGAAAATTCCTGGTAACACTCACATAGTAAAAGTTGATAGTTGTATGTCACTTGATTCTCCCAAGCAACACAATTGCCTCTTACAGATATTTTCCAAGTGTTTTCAACTCTTTGAAAAAAAAGGTCTGTAATACCCAAAAAGGCCTAAAAGGGAGGAGTCTATTGTATTGTACAAAGAGTTCTAAGTAAAGTATTTGTAAGACTTCATAAAGATCATTTTTTGATTAATCTATAAAGACACTTTCAAGTGGTTTTCAAGATGTTTATATTTTTGAGTAGAAAGATTGAACTGCGAAGAAGAAAAAATGTCTTTCTCTTTCACGCAAATACAAATTTAATGCAATTCAAATAAAATGGATTGACAAATATAAATACACAAACATGGCGAATTCTTTCCTTCAATAATTTATGGCTGGATTTACGATATTCATTGTATATCCTTTTTATGATTGTGTGTTTTGATTTGCGAATAAGTATTTACAAATAAATATTCAGAAAAATAATGTTATAATAATAAAATGCCCTCAGAATTAAAAAAGAAATGACGTTTAAGTATGCAATAGATATGGCCGTTTCATGTATGTGTATGTATCGAAGGTATTCCTACCTACAGGGTGCTTTATTTTATGAAAGGTCTTTTTTTTGTTCTGAATAATTTTAAAATGTAAAATAATTTCAGCAAATAAATTCAACTCAAAAGATTTACAAACTGAGCGACATATTAGCACTCACGTCTTTAGATTTTTGTATGAAATAAAATTAAATCAACTTTTTTATTGTATATGGTGATGCTAAGATCTCCTTTATACTACAAAACACGAAGAAACATAATAATTGTTTGAAGAATGATTCCGGATTTTTATTGCATTTTTTTCAAAATTTAAATGTTAGTTGACAGGTTTTATACATCTTACAGAGAAAAGATACAAAACGACATACTATATGAAAATAAGTGAAAATATAATGTCATTCCCTTATTTTTATTCCACAAAGTGTTAAAATCCCTGGATTAAAAATCTGTTAGAAAAATATGCTAACTTATCATTTTATTGTTGCGTCAACATTCTATCAAGATACAAAATATTGAGTTCAAATGTCAACCGACTAAAGAATCACTGAAAATTCAGAAAATTTGATATTATACATAATCAAAATAATACCCATTTTAATGAATTTGAATTTTTTTCAACATTTCTTTTATATTGTGCCAAAGTTCTTCAAATAACAACATTTCCTTCTTTCATTTACTTACATCCGTAGAAACTGATGACTTCGTATAGTAAACGATAAAACATAAAAATCTAGTAAATAATAATTTTATCTTCAAAATACTTTTAACAATGTCACCTTTTACAAAATATATGTATTTTATACAGATACGCCAACCATTTGAAGGGTCCAGGGGAAAAACGGCATAAGTCACATCAAACCAATTTGGAGAAAAATGAATATTAAGGTTCACTTTCTTACACAGGCTAATATAGAAGGAAAATAAAATATTCAAAAACATAGTTTTTTAGCCCATCATTTTCTTAGCCCCAGAAAAAAATTAATGTTCATTTCATGGATAAATAGATTTAATAAAAATAATTTAATGACTACAGTATGAGACTTGTGTCGTTTTTCAATTTTAATCAAGCAGAAAACGAAATTATAAGTTTACTTTCCCAGCTAAATTGAAAAGAAAGTCAGAATTTCAAAAACACAGTTTTGTAACCGATCATGTTCTTAGAACCAGAAAAAAATAAATTTGTATTTCATGGATAAATAGAATAAATATAAATAATTTGTAGAGTACCTATATTATGTGATTTGTGACGTTTTTTCCTTCTAATCAAGCGTCCATCGGTGGATCGGCAAGGAATTCATCGTCACTTTCTTCGTTTTCATTGTTGAAGGGTAAATGTTGGTAAAAGTTCTTGGACTCTTCCTTCATAAGGAATTTTGTGAGGTGTTGCAAGTCTTTACCCTTGATGATTTTTCTATTGGAGAGATGTTGTATATATAAAATATGGATCTTGAATTAGACAGCACATAAATGTTTAAACTGATAAAATTTAACTGCCGCTTATAATATATGTACATCATTGGTTGTAATGTTATAACATGGAAGATTTTTTTAAAAATCCATTGAAATCGATTCCATTGATAAAGATTTAGAACTAAGTTTTTTCTTCATGGCTTAAAAAACCTCCAATAAGCATGGACTTGTGCCATTCTTCCATACAACGTTATGGACATAGGCTGTTCTTCTGCAGCATGGCTTTTTTTGAAAATGTTTTTTTTAGGTAGAATCACATTGTTTTTTTTAAGAGTATAGAACATCATAAAGTACTCACAAAAATCTACAAGATGCCATCATTAGTTTAATTTTGACAAAAAATGGACTTGTGCCGTTTTTCCCCTGGACCCTTCATTTGTTAAGAACTCTTTAAAATATCTTAAGCACTTCACAATAAGATATTGAAACTGAAATTCAAAGCAAAGAGGGAAAAAAGTGTAAAAAAAGAGTAAAGGAAGAATATAGCTGTTTACAATCAGTCAAATTCAAAGAAAAAAAGAGCAACCAAAGTGTAAGCAAAGAGTAAAAGAAAAAGATAACAAATTCACAACAATTAGGCTAGGCGCGCACATTCAATTTTTAGTTTTGCAACTGTTTGTTACGAGCAACTAAAAAGTTTGTGTTTTGACACAAACTAAACGATTGCCTAAAATGAGTTCGCTATTTTGTGTAACATATAATTGAATCGGTCATTTCAAAAACCTCATAAGTCATTCAATTAGAATTTTTCAGGAATCAATAAAAACTGTTTCATGCACAAACAAATAAGTTTTAAACTACTTTTTTATGCTTAATTAAGTATTTTAGTGGTAAGAAAATTAAAAAGCGAAAAAAATTCACAGTTTATTAATAAAAATAATGAAAAAAACCTAAAAAAATTGTTCTTGACTTAAGTTGTTTTAGCAAGGACTGGGGTAAGTGGTATATAATTTAACCAAAAAAATGGTAGTAATCATATTTTTTATTGCTTATTATTGAAAATTACACTTAAGAATAACGGTTTGTCATGTTTTAATATCTTTAAGGTACATATGTATATTGATTATCTTCAACATTTTCTTATTGATGGGCACTTTTAAAACATAAGCCTTGGCTTATAGAAGTGAAACAGAATTTGTAACTTTCTTTATTAATAAGAATGAATGTTTAATCAGTCCATCAATATATTCCTATGATAGTACCTTTTCTATGTGAAGCATACTTAAAGCTCATGTATGATGTATGTCGAAGGTGCTTTTTTATGTTTTTGTGGGACTTGTTTTCTATAAGATTCAGTGTTGACAAACATGTTTTTTGGTACAAATTTGGCCACAATTTCATGATTTCCAAAACATGTTCAGTTTTTAGCTCTATGACTATATTTTCTAAATTTCGAATGAGATGGACGTGAATTTGGCAGACGAGACGGATGAGTATGAAAAGCTGAGATAGACAATGAAGGGCAAAAGATCATTCAGTTTCAGAGGTCATTCATAAAAATGAGAAAGAGAGTCAGAGACTAAACGGAGCCCTTGAGGACCCCAACATTTATTTTGTGAAGATCCGATTTGAAACCTTACAAAACAAAATTTATTGAACAATCCACTAGAAAATTTCTAATCCAACGAATAAGGGCTTCATTGCTACAAAACTCACGTATTTTCTATATAATAGCTTAGTGCCAAAATCTATCAAATGCCTTAGAAATATAAAGCTCAATGATCTTACTTCGACATAAGAGTAGAATCATCTTCTGCAACTTGATATCGACAGTTCCTCGGTTTTTCAAATCTCTTAGATAAATAGTTTATCCTTGTCTTTCAATTTTATAATTTCTTATAATATTTCATTAAGGTATACTTTAAGGAATTACATGTTCTTTTCTTTTTCGACGCACCATCACTCTCTATTTCACTTCACTTGAAGACATTTTTAAAACTAAAATTACTTTTCGCAGAAAACAGCTGTTTGAAAGATAGAAATATGACATTAAAGACGGTTGTTATATCAAATTGAAGATTTGAATATTGTTGAACCAATCAGAGCAAAGCAAATTTAATAAACTAAGTCATAAAACTACTCCAGCCATTTTGGTAGTGCATGCAAAAACCTCTTAAGTCACTGACTAATGTTGTTTATGCAATGAACGTCTTTCCGACGGTATTATTTGAATAGGAAGGAATGTACAGACTTACGTGGTTCTTACCCAGAATACGCATCTCCCTTTAAGGAATCATTTTCAGCAAAAAAAGCATTTTGGAAAAAAATGTGACTTAAGAGGTTTTTGAAATGACCGATTCAATTATACGCACCTGCGCGAACATTCAACCAAATAGTTCATCTGTTTTCTATAAGCAACCAAACAGTTGTGCAGTTTTGTTTATTTTTATTAAACATAATCATATGCAATGGCGCGCACATTCAACTAAATAGTTGAGTTGTTTTCTTTAAACAGAAGAGAGAAAAAAAGATTTTCGCTTGGTTTCACAATTGACAATTGTTAGGCGAAACTAAACATTTTTTCCAACCAAAGAGGAAAGTAGTAATTCTTGATGTTAAGCTTTCATAAATACGTTTTAGTGAAAACTTCCACAGAATATCTTCAAGATGTATTCGAAAGATTAAAATGAAAACCTCTTTCAGCATTTTAAAACTACTCCTTTTAAAGAGGTTTTATAGAGGGTACATAGAGAGTCAATATGGTGACATTTGTCATGATTATCTCTAAGATGTTTTAAAGAGCATTTAATTATACTATAACAAAAAGAACATTTTAAAGAGCAAATTAGGAGGTCATAAAGTGAAATGGTATTAAGTATTGGGGTGGTCGTAGAGCGATGGATGTGTGCTCGCCTGTGAACCTCATGATCACAGGTTCGATTCCTGCCGTCGTCTATGTCGTTTTAATTCCATTAAAAATCTTCTAAAATTGTCATCAATGGGTTGCTGGTTTACTCATTGCATGTTGTTCAGGCATAACACTAACAACATGTAATTGAGTTGAACTAGTATGCCCAACAAGGATGAACACGAATAAAATAATGTGAATTATAAGCGACATAGAAATAAGACACGGCATTTCACCGCTTTAGCTCAGCCGCCATCCCTGGAGATAAAAATATCTGAGACAACTACCAACAGTCTCAGAACATCGTGCCACACATCTTTCCCATCCTCCTTTCTCTTCATTAACTTCACGACGGCGCTGTGTTGAAACATTTATAGAGTAATCATAATCCCTTGAGCGCGGGTAGATTATAAAAAAAAAAAAAAGAAGATTGAACTAACAGCTTGTAAAGAGCTGATACATTTATTGAAGTACTCTCCAAGAGTTTATGTGTTGCTTGGGTTGGTTCTCTTTAAGCTGTTGCAGCACCAAATTTATTTATTTATTAAGGTTAATCTGGTGAACGAAGAGAAATATGAATTTTTTTAAATGCTCTCCAAAAATTTCCCGCAGCTCCTCCGTGGTTTACATATCAGTGTTAACCTGATCGCTCCATCTATTAGCCGCAAAAAGTTGTCCATCATTGTTCTGTAATAAGCCTCAGAAATCGTTTCTGGCGTTTCATTCAAATTCTCGAAGAAATATGGACAGATAACATTTTTTACCATAACACTCCACCAAACATGGCATCTGCATGGGTGTAACTGATGCTGGTGTGTTGCCCTTAGATTTTCGAAGCCCTGCAATCTTCAGTATATGAAGCCTGTGGGACCTGATTTTGAATTGAAATATTGGCGATATTTTCGGTGCGCCATAACAAATTATTGATAATCTTAAGGCGTTTGTGAACTGTATTTATCCATTACAAATTTCCAAAAAATTCAGTTATAACTTACAAAACGAAAAAAAAAAAATAAAATGCACGACTGGGTCGCACGAACTTGCTCCTATGTAATAGACTAGGAATTTTAAAAACGAATGTTATTGGAGAAAACTGTTCATAAGGATCAAATTAATTTTTTAAATTCTTTTAATAGTAAGAGACGAAAACAGAATGCTATGCAAATATGAATTTATGCAAGAACACAAATTATAAGTCGTTTTAGTGGTTTCTTAACAAAAGCTTTTATATACAAAATTTTTAAAAGATTTTTAAGAAAAAATTTTGATACGCCAATTTAAAGTTTTTATTATTGTTCGAATAAAAACTAAATTAAAAAAAAATATTGAGCCGTTTCTGAGATATCAATTTTCAAAAAAAGAAAAAAAATAGTTTTTTTTTTTCAAAAATTCAAAAAATATTTATTTTAAAGTTTTGAAATGCAATATGTTTTAGACTTTTTAGAAGCTTCTCTATAAAAATTTTTATTAAGAACCGTTATGTGGATAATGAGAAATTCGAAAAAATGGTTCTATGGTAGGTACAAGCTGTAATATCTTAATTTCAAAAGTTTTTTTTAAGAAATTAAAGATCATAAAAATTAATTGAAAGAAAAAAAAATTTTATCAAAATTCTAGGTGCCGTTTTCGATAAAAAAAACGATTTTTAAAAACCATTTTTTTTAATTTTTTTTAACATTTGTATGGTGGGTACCTTTATTTTAAGGTAAAATGAAATTTTTTTTCTCACACCTTGTAGATTATATTAAGAAACTTTTATTTATCAAGTTAAAAAAAATCTAGCATGGGATTTTCGAAATATTGAGTTTTGAAAAAAAAATTTTGAAGTTTTTTTTTTTAAAATCCAACAAAATTTTTTTTGAAAATTTGAATAAACAATTCTATTTAAATTTTTGAAGAGCCTTCGCAAAAAAAAAAAATGATCAAAATCGGTGGTACCGTTTTTGAGAAAATCAAAAACAAAAAAAATGGTTCCATGGGGGTACCCTCAATAACCATTTTTCGGAAAAATTTTTTCAAGCATTACCTAGATTTAACTAAATGAATTTTTTTTGTGTTTTCTGTTTTTAAATCTGTCCAGCAGTTTTTGAGAAAAACAAAATATTTATAAAATTTCAAAAAAAAATCGTATTGCAGGTACCGTTATTATTGGTTTTAAAAAAAAAACGAAAAAAACGTGTGGGGGTAAAAAATCAAAACCCATATCTACTAAGTTTAAAGAAAATCGACCCAGCCGTTTAGGCTGTAGTCGAAGCGATAGACAGACAGACAGAATTGCCAGACCATCTTTTTTAGTCTTCGCTATCATCGTAATGTCAACTTTGATCAAAATCTCGAGTTCGATTTTTTTTACGAATGCATAACTTGCCTTATAGTACCTATAAGTCGCAAGTAAAAACAATTTTATTGGGAAATAAAAAAGTTATACGTGTTTAATATTGGTAGATCTTATTAGGTCCTCCCTGTATCTTGGAAGAAATATATCTCCAAAATTGTCAGCTTAGATCGACTGGTACATGATATATCGGAATGGGTATGGGGCATTAGATTCTTCATTTTTCTTGCGACTTATGTTCTCATGAGTTCAGGCAAAGGTTCAGAAGAGGATCATTTAAATGGGGCACAAGTCCTTTCAAGTATCTATCTTTTCTGCTTCAAGAAAACACCGTTTGTAGAAAATGTTGTAATATACCCGTTCGTCTTCATTATAAAATACTTTAAATAGATACTTAGGATCAAGTCACAAAAAATTTACTTCTCATTACATTTAAAATCTTTCAATTAATATTTTGTATATTTTATTTTTTCTGTTTTCCAGACAATTACAATTACTGGCTGTAAAATCTCCAAACAACAACTAATCACCATGTTCGCAACGTAAAATTTTCAAATATGGTTCGAATTGAGACAATCTTAAGAGATCTCGACGACTGCTGCTTTGCCATAAAATGCGATTAGCGAAACTCTCCCATCACATAAAATTCAATAATGGTGGTCAAAAAGTGGAAACCGACTCTGCAAAGCATGCGCCTTCAAACAAGGTTTGTTATCATGTTCTTTGAACTCCTACCAAAATCCACAAAGGCGATAAATTGATCAATTGAAAAAAAAAATATATATATAACTTAAAAAAAAAATAAAAAAAACGTCAAAACTCGTCAAAAAAAATTATAGAAAAAAATTGAATTACATCATTTAATTTATTATTTTATGTAATTTATAGTTTTAGTAAGGCTCCACGATTTATCATTCATTTATTTCTTCGAATTTTATCTCACGTTATAACATCAAAAATATTTTTAAAAATCATAGCGTTCAGCCGAGCATTCAAAACGCATATCAAAGCCCAAGTGCTTCGGAGGCACAGTGTTTCGCTGCTGTATACCTTGTCGCGGGGGCTCAGCAGCCCCCGCTACAAGTCCGCCGAATTCACCGATTCCTTCGGATGAACTTAATAACATTGTTATTGAAGGACATACTATTAACAAAGTTTCCACACCCGAGAGCTTAGAGCCCACATCACCCGTATCCAAGCAATCTGATACATCGGAGAGCCCAGATGATATTGTCGCCTCGATTGCATCCTCAATATCGAATCAAGCAAATAGTAATTCATCTGCGTCATCTACACCGCCCAGCAGGGTTTGCCAACCTCAAACGTCACCATTACCTCATATTAAAGAAGAGGAAGAGTCTGAACAAAACCAGCATCCGCCACTACAGTTGTCCCGTACAACCCCCGCATCTCTGTGTGCCAGTGATAGACATTCGCAACGCGGCGCATCCGAAGAATACTCCAGCTCACCATCGCCACGAATTAAACTGAAAATCAGGAAACACATCAAATCGGGCTGGAATAGAACTGTTGTAGCACTTGCCACCAACTCGAGTGAAACACTTACGTCTAGCGGCAGTGCGTATAGCGCTGTAGGGAGCATCGGTGGAGGCAGTGTTGCCAGCAACGTCAATCATTCAAGCAATCTAGTTAGTTCCAATCCCCAGAGTAGTACCATACTGCCAAAAATGCAAGCCGAACAGGGATCCATCGGCGATCTGCAGAAGTATCACAGTCGATATTTAAAAAATCGGCGGCATACATTAGCGAATGTTCGGTAAGTAATTTTTCAGTAGTTACCTATTTTTAGAAAAAAAAAAATTATTTATTTATTTCCAACTATAGTTCATATGGTTTTTTTATTCGATAAGGTATAATAACTTTTAAACTAGTGCTAAGCTTATAGATTTACAATGTGAGCTACGAAATAAATAAAAAGGGAAAACAGTTAGATTTCCTAGTTGAATCAGCTGATCAGACCTGACTGAAGAAGCTCCTTGTAATGCGTTAATGCAGTGTGTAAGCAGAACATCCGAGAGCAAGGATAGTGTGAGAAAGTAGTTCTCCAAAACAAGACTTAGCTTTATTTTACATGCAAAGTTTAAACTCGAAAAAATTTCGCAATTTCTTACAAGCATGGTGGATGCTTTTACTCCGTAAGCCTTGCCAACTACTATTTCTTGTCTTATGCAATATCAAGAGTAAAAATAACACCAAGCTTGCGAACAGAATCCACATATTCAACATTTGCATTGTTATTTAAAATAATTTGTGGAAAGTATGTTTAATACAGAAAGTTTTAAGATATACTCAAACACTTTCATTTGGCCGAGTTTAAGGTCAGTACATTAATTCGTGTCCAACCCATTAGCCTTTAGAGGTATTAATTTAAACGGCCAGCAGCATCTTCCGACAGAAACCGAAGTACATCTGTATGCCATAAGCATACAAAAATTATTTGCAGTTTTGAACAACGAAGGGAATATCATTCTTATAAAGAGAAAATAGTAAGGGTTCCAAAATCCATCCTTGTGGAATGCCACTAGTGATTTCAAATAAGTCAGACAACTTGTTACCTTTACTTTATCTTCATCAATTGATTGTTGGGGGCCCTCTTTAACATTTATCAGTGCAGTGATAGAACCGCATTTCTCTCGAAAACCACTTTGTCTTAGGCTAGGAACGCACTATCGATTTCAATCGCGCGGTTTTTAAGTCGCAAAAACAGATCACATGAGTTTAAATGAGAATGAACGTACTTGATACCAACAAATCGTGACGATCTAAAGGTCGCAATTCGTTTCATTTTTCACGCGATGCGATTGTCGTAAGGTAAAATTAAACAAATGAACTCAAATGGATATGCTCACATTTGCGATTTAAATTACTACGACTTAATCGTAATCGCAACAAGAAATTGTTATGCACGCACTTGTAATTTTTAATCCACGATTTGTTAGCCGCAAGGAATAAGACACATGGCGTTTAATGTAAATGCACGCACATGCGACTTAAAAATCGTAGCGATTATAAAAATGAAACAAGTTCCATTTTTTCAAGCGATTTTTCTGTCGTTAATTATTTGTAGCAAATGCGTACACTCACATTAAAAGTAGTGTGTTTTATTATTTGCGATTAAATAATCGCGCTCAAAAAAATCACAAGTGCGTGCATGACAATAATTTGTAGCGACCGCGATTTTTTAATCACCACGACAAAAAATCGCATTTGCGTTGCAAGCCTTACAGTTGTGGGTTTTTCGCTTCAAGAAAAACATCCACGTGTTTTTCCAAAAACCTTTAAAAAAATATTGAAAAAATTCATGAACTCCTCTCTAGCTGAAATTCGCTAGTTCTTAAGATCGAGAGAAACCCATTACAGAAGTTGTCGAGGTTCATCGTCGCGTTTAGAATAGAGATTATGTTTTTGATCTTCATAGTTTATTAAGGTTGCCGAGGAGTAACTTTCCGAATAATTGGGAGATTCATTTTAGTCAAGTCAGTCAAATTTATAGAGGAAATTTTCCTACTGATCCCCACAAATATGAAAGTAAGCATTCAAAGTAATGCCAATCTTATTGGTCAGTGTCCAAATCATGTGGCAACTACCATTGCTATGTCGTGCTTGCGGGTCTGAATGTAAAGTCATTTTTTCGGGACTTATTATAAGCGGTAAAACTACGCTGCCTACGGCTGGAATCTGTCAGAAAAGTCGAAACAAAAAGTTGCACCAAGAGGAATATTAACTCTTTCTACAAGTGAGCTATGAAGGGCTGATCTTTGTCAGCTCGTTAATTTTCCTTAATTCCACTGTGACCAGAAACCCAGATAAGGCTGACACTCACGTTAATGACCAGGCTCCCAAGATTTGATTCGGTTGATCACAATATTTTATTAAAAAAGCTTTAGTATTTTGGTTTTCATTCTTAGATGCTTAAATGGATTAATTCATATTTGAAGAATAGAACCCAACTCGTACTTATTGATTCCAAAAATTCAAGAAGCATTAAATGTACTTCTGGGGTTCCACAATGAAGTCAACTTGGCCATTTACTTTTTATATTATATATTAATGATATAGTAAATGTATTAGAAAATTGTAATTATTTGCCTTTACTCTTGGTTTTTATACCATAAAGTATATTTTTCTCATTCATCTGAATTAAGAATTGTAAAATATACGATAGTAATATTGTTTTAGGAAATTTTAAACTATTTTATCACATGAACTTTATCCAATAAGAAACCTTTGCAAGAAATACATCTGGTGTCGTTCTTCTTTAAAGAGGTTCAAGATCTTCAAGAGTCCAAGCGGGCTTCCACTGCGAGTGGATTAACTCAACAGGTTGAGTTAAGTCTTCTTGTTTAAAATTTAGAAATTATTCATTCCATGCAAACCAATGGTAACACTGAAGCTTTTATTACCTTAAAAGATATAGGCGCAAAATTTTAGTTCAATTAGTACGATGTTTAAGCTGTTTTTAATATGAAACTAGGTTAAAAGAAGGATTTTGCTAATGTTAATCGAATACACCATCATACTTTCTTTACCCTTTTATTAAAGTTGAAATCATACAAACGCCACAAAAGGTCTGTTTACGTAGTTTATTGCATGAACTGTCATTGTTTTAGGCAGGCCTGGATTAAAGAAAATGGGGGCCCGGGGCTATTTCAAATTTGAGGCCCCCTAAAAAGATATAAAACCAATGCAAGTCAACCCCTCATAACCCAGAGCGTCCTAAGCCCCAAGCGAGCCAACCCCCAATAACCCGGGGCGCTAGGAGTCCACGTTCTCAAAGATAATGCGTCGAGGAGTTGACGCATCGAAAATCCAAGAAGCTACAAAAAAATATTTGTATGCCTCTAAAAAAGGTTGAACTTTGAAAAATAAGACATAGTTGCCACATTTAAAAAATCGCAATGTTGATTATTTTAGCAGAAATTGTTTTTTCTGATTTAGTAGTTGAATTTAATTATAAATTAACCAAATTAATTAAAAGTAAAAAATATGAAAGTATTTTTTTTTTTAGAAAAAAGATCTTTTTTTGCCTTTTTCCTTCGAAACCACAATGAATTTTATTTGAAGGTTAATATAGAATTGTTTTAATTTGCATATTGAAGAAGATAAAAGAAGCCCCATATATAAAAAATGGTTGCAATTTGTAGATTTTACCAACAAACATTTATTTTTGAAAAAAGTTATTTTAAAAAATGTATAGAAACTTTTTAATATGAGATACCTGCCTACATATTTAATTAAAATACATACTATGATTTGAAACATATTTATTTGAGTGGAAATTGATTACACATACAATCCATTGGTTGGTTCTTCTCTTCCTTATTTTGCATTTCAAAATTCTACTTATCAAAATTCTGAATTGTATAATTTTACTTCTCAAAATTCTATATTTTGAAATTGTACTTCTCAAAATTCTGAATTTCAAAGTTCTAATTTATAAAATTTTAGTTTTCAATATACTAGGTACTTGTCAAAATTAAAGTTTTCAAAATTCTGCATTTCGAAATTCTACTTCTCGAAATTCTGCATTTCAAAATTCTACTTCTCAAAACTCTGCTTTTCAAAATTTTACTTATTAAGTTTTCTGCATTTCAGAATTCTACTTCTCAAAATAACTTTTTTTAAATTTTACTTTACCATTCACTTCTGCGGCAAAATTTGTATCGCCATTTTTCGCACATCTGTCTTAATCAAGAATTAATAAGGTACGTTTTTGGGGTATATAGCTTTCGAGTTTGGATTTTGTGGGGTGAACTAATTTTGGTTTTTATTTTTGGGGTTTATTAGATTGTACAGTTTGAATATCACGGTTTTACGGTTTAAATTTCTTAATGGGATGGGGCCCTTGTTTTCGCGGGGCCCGGGGCTTCAGTCCCCCCTAGCCCCCCTATTAATCCGGCCCTGGTTTTAGGTGTGTTCAGAAGCAATTTATTAAGAAAATTGCTTTAGTACGATACTAGTTAGAAAATTTTTAAAATTACGAACGAGTTAGTAAACTTCTTTAAAGTATTGTTAAGTAGTATCATACTTATACCTTAATAATACGCTGTTTAAATTTTTTCGCCATTGTATCTTACGAGTACTATGCAAGACTAGTTTTTTTTTTTTTTTTTTTTTTTTATAATCTACCCGCGCTTAAGGGATTATGATTACCCTTTAAATGTATCAACACAGCGCGGGCGTGAAGTTAATGAAGAGAAAGAAGGATAGGAAAGATGTGTGGCACGATGTTCGGAGACTGTTGGTGGTTGTCTCAGATATTTTTATCTCCAGGGATGGCGGCTGAACTAAAGCGGAGAAATGCCGTGTCTTATAATTCACATTATTTTATTCGTATTCATCCTTGTTGGGCATACTAGTTTAACTCAATTACATGTTGTTAGTGTTATGCCTGAACAACACGTAATGAGTAAACCAGCAACTCATTGATGACAATTTTTTAAAAGGTTTTAATGGAATTAAAGCGACATAGACGACGGCAGAGATCGAACCTGTGATCATGAGGTTGACAGGCGTGTGGACAACCATCGCGCCACGGCCACCCCCTAAAAATAATAATAATATAAATAAATGTTATGACACCACACTCCATCGTTGAGAGATCAGTTAAGATTGTTCTGTCGAAGTCTCTAATCAAATCTTTCCAGTCCCTTCTGGTCAGGAATAACTGTATCTATTAAATTAAATATTAAAGCAATTGAGGCCTATAGTAGGAACGCAGTAGTCACTGTTTGTCGAGAAAATGTCTGCTGTCATTCAGCCCATGTGAGGAAATATTTAGTATTGGCGATGTTAGAACCTTTGATTGAAATCCACTTGAGGGCAAACATTGATAAGTCTTTGCTATCCAATGCTCAACATGCCTATAATAAAGGGAAATCTGTAGAAACCGCTCTACATACGCTGATTCGCACCGTCGAACATTCCCTTCATCACAAGGAGTTCACTTTAGTTGCTTTCCTAGATATAGAAGGAGCTTTTAACAATGTCGACATATCTGCGCTGTCATTTCTGAAGGTGGATAAATCGATCAGGAAGTTGATAAATCATATGCTGATAAGCAGGATTATCTATTCAAAACTGGGCGAAGAACTGCCAGTACAGGTAAGCCGCAAGGCGGTATCCTCTCTCCTCTCCTCTAAACGAACTACTAACAATTCTAGCCTGGGTACAGAGTGATTGCCTATGCGGACGATGTTGCCTTAGCGATATCTGGAAAGCATCCTAACACACTGAAGGAACTCCTACAAAATGCTTTAAACAAGCTTACTACCTGGGCAGATCAATGTGGACTCGGTGTCAACCCCCACAAAGCTGAACTTGTCCTTTTACTAAGAAATATAAAATATCATACATAGACCCTTCTCATATAAAAGGTATATCGCTTAAATTTTCATACAAAGCAAAATATTTGGGTCCTATTTTGGACAAGAAATTAAGCTGGAAACCCAATATTCAAGAGAGAATCAACAAAGCCAGTAAAGTCCTATTCTCTTGCAAAAAAGTCGTAGGTAACAAATAGGGTCTACAAACCCATATTACACTGGGTATACATCTCGTAACAGTATGGTGGACTCTGCTGGAAACAACATTAAACCGCGACAAGCTCATCAAAGTCCAACGAACAGCCTGCTTAATCAAGGGTGGAGCTCTCCGCTCAACTCCCTCCGCTGCACTTAATGTTCTGTTTCATCTCATACCGCTAGATATCTTTAGCAAGCAATCGGCTGCTAGCATAGCCATTCGGCTTAAAGCCTCCTCGCAGTGGATCAATAATGATATTGGCCACTCCATTATACTTAACTCGTTCAGATCTCTACCTAGCAACGTCGATTACACCACCCCTCATCCAAAATTCAATAAAAACTTTCAAGTGTCCATCCCTTCCAGGTCTACCTGGGAAATGAGTCATTATTGGTAGACGAAGCAATTCATTTCTAAGTAGTTGGATCTAAAACCGATGACGGGTTCGGTGGAGTCATATACTCCGAAAGATTAAATCTTTGTCTCTCTTTTCGTCTTCCCAATCACTGTAGCATGTTGCAGGCAGAACTTCTAGCAATCAAAGAAGTCCTCTCTTGCCTTAAAGATCTTCTCAGACAGTCTAGCTGTTTCTGGATTCGGTCTCCACTTACCAACAGCCCAAAATTGTCGATCATCTCTGGCGGCGATGGCAAAACAGTTTAACATTAACCTAATATCGGTGCCGGGTCATAGAGACATTCCAGGCAACTGTAAAGCCGACGAACTTGCAAAAACTTTTGTCGGATAGCAAATCTACTCGTAACATCGGTATACCTCTAGGTACTTGTAAACTTATGCTAAAGCTTGATACCATTAAGAAAGGGAGCCATAGATGGACCGGCACCCCAACTTGCCAATCGACAAAGCTAATTTGGCCACTGCTTGATGGTAAACGCTCAAAACAACTAATTTCTATTGGTAGATTGTACATTAGTGTCCTTATTGGACACTACCTAATAGGAAGACATGCTTTTCAACTTGGAGTTCCTGCAAATAATTTTTGCAGAAGCTGCATGAATGAAGAACAAGAAGAGTCAGTTTCTCACCTTCTATGTTCTTGTCCTGCTTTAGCACAAAGACGTAGACTCCACTTGGGAGACTTCTACTATAATGATCCTAGTGATCTAAGAAATTTCGACATTCAGTGTCTCAAACGCTTCATGGATAGCTCCAAATGGTTTAACGAGTAAGGCTGATCTTTGGAATCCTGTGGTATCACAATTCACAACGGACCAAATATTGGTCTAAGTGTGTTGGCTTTTCCGGCCAGCAGACACCTTAACCTAACCTAACCATGTTGGAACCTAGAATTTTGTAGTAAGGTGCCAATTGATATTAAGGGATACATTTCTGAAATAATTGAACAAAACATGAAATCAGTAAAATACAGCCTTTTTTCAACAGTGGATCTAACTTTTGCTATTCTTTAATATTTCAAAATGCTAACAGTGAATATAAATTTCAGAAGTTCTCACAAACTCTTAAAGTTTCATCAATTCAATTGGGAACTCGCGTGTAATAAATCTTCAAGTGGAAGGTTAAGTAAAAGCAATACAAACATTTTGTTCTTGCACACTTCGTTCACTCTTAAGTTCACCTTTTCCGGTGTTCGTTTCAATAAACCAGTGTTTACGCAAACCCGAGTGTTCTTTATGTTATAAGTGTATTAATGCTGAACGCACATTCTCAAATCTCAGTCATTCAAATCACTCCCGATTGGATTGTATATTCATTTGCGTCACAAAGGTACTAATCTTATTTTAAATAATTAGGTATTAACTCACTTACTCACAATCCATATAGTTATAACGCATGACAGTACAAAAATTGCAAGTTTCGACATTCGCCACCAGTTTTTCAAGCTTATTCCACTTAATCGATATTGATGAAATACTGTGCGGATACACAGCTCAGACACACGTCAGCCATATTACATGCGGCTCTCCTTCCAAATTAATAACTTTGTAGACATTAGGACACAGGACACCACAGCACATGAATATGGATGGATGCTATTAGGTAGCAAGTTCCAGTCCTTCCATGCATTATGGCTATACCTTTTCAGATTACTCACATAAACAACAACAAAAAGCACCATAAAGGCAGATGTCCAAGTCTATAAATAAAACGTGAGAAGTGCTTCCTTTAGATGGCTGGCTGGCCTTTCGTTCTAGGAAAAAGTTCCTTGCTGATTTTGCTGCTGCTACTGCTGCTGGCGAAAAACTTATCAATTGTTTGGAGATTACGTGGCAAAAAGAATTCTGAAAAATTCTGAAAAATTGTAACATTTCTTAAAGCGAATATTTTCCTTTTCAGTGTTTACTTTTTTTTTTCTCAAACAGAGGCAATCATTTTCAATTCAGTTGCAAAAGAACTCAGAAAAAAAGGACTCTTTAGCTGAAATGGGTTTTAAGAGAAGCCTTTTGTGTAAGGGGACAATAAACGTTTCCCTGAAGAGATATGATGTAGGGTATACCTAGAATTATAACGGGTGATTTTTTAAGAGCTTGAGAACTTTTTTTAAAAAAAAAACGCATAAAATTTGCAAAATCTCATCGATTCTTTATTTGAAACGTTAGATTTGTCCATGACATTTACTTTTTGAAGATAATTTCATTTAAATGTTGACCGCGGCTGCGTCTTAGGTGGTCCATTCGGAAAGTCCAATTTTGGGTAACTTTTTCGAGCATTTCGGCCGGAATAGCCCGAATTTCTTCGGAAATGTTGTCTTCCAAAGCTGGAATAGTTGCTGGCTTATTTGTGTAGACTTTAGACTTGACGTAGCCCCACAAAAAATAGTCTAAAGGCGTCAAATCGCATGATCTTGGTGGCCAACTTACCGGTCCATTCCTTGAGATGAATTGTTCTCCGAAGTTTTCCCTCAAAATGGCCATAGAATCGCGAGCTGTGTGGCATGTAGCGCCATCTTGTTGAAACCACATGTCAACCAAGTTCAGTTCTTCCATTTTTGGCAACAAAAAGTTTGTTAGCATTGAACGATAGCGATCGCCATTCACCGTAACGTTGCGTCCAACAGCATCTTTGAAAAAATACGGTCCAATGATTCCACCAGCGTACAAACCACACCAAACAGTGCATTTTTCGGGATGCATGGGCAGTTCTTGAACGGCTTCTGGTTGCTCTTCACTGCAAATGCGGCAATTTTGCTTATTTACGTAGCCATTCAACCAGAAATGAGCCTCATCGCTGAACAAAATTTGTCGATAAAAAAGCGGATTTTCTGCCAACTTTTCTAGGGCCCATTCACTGAAAATTCGACGTTGTGGCAGATCGTTCGGCTTCAGTTCTTGCACGAGCTGTATTTTATACGGTTTTACACCAAGATCTTTGCGTAAAATCTTCCATGTGGTCGAATAACACAAACCCAATTGCTGCGAACGGCGACGAATCGACATTTCACGGTCTTCAGCAACACTCTCAGAAACAGACGCAATATTCTCTTCTGTACGCACTGTACGCATTCGTGTGGTTGGTTTAATGTCCAATAAAGTAAACTGAGTGCGAAACTTGGTCACAATCGCATTAATTGTTTGCTCACTTGGTCGATTATGTAGACCATAAATCGGACGTAAAGCGCGAAACACATTTCGAACCGAACACTGATTTTGGTAATAAAATTCAATGATTTGCAAGCGTTGCTCGTTAGTAAGTCTATTCATGATGAAATGTCAAAGCATACTGAGCATCTTTCTCTTTGACACCATGTCTGAAATCCCGCGTGATCTGTCAAATACTAATGCATGAAAATCCTAACCTCAAAAAAATCACCCGTTATAAATTTTAAGCAGGCATAGGTTTAGGCATCAAGGATGATAGGAAAAATATGAAATTTTCACGTTTAAGAGTTTTTTTTTTTAAATATCGCTCTCGCTGTATTGAGGACGTTATCCAAGTTATGGATAGATAAAAGCTGTATAGGTCATATAAGCTTTATGTTGTGCGTGTGCAGCGCCATGAATGGGAAAGTATAGAATGTTATACGAGCGTTTTAAAAATTAATTCTTTTACACACATGTATGTTTTTGTGGGAGTATGTGGAAATGGCGGGTAAGATGGGGCATCGGGGGATTTGATGATGGTGCATTTTGAATAGCGCTTACATTTAATATTCAAATCCATAATTTACTAACCCTTTTTCTTCGTTTTATCATTTTAAATCGAAGGAAAATCAGGAAAATACATATTTTTGTTCGTGGAAATACTTGTTTGAACTTTTTTTTTTTTGTCGTTGTGATGGTTTTGGTTTCATTGTGAATCGTAGTAGTAGGGTGCTTGGATCGCTTTTATACTCAATATAGGAGCAGGCTATATGAATTTTTTTTATAAAATTCCAATTCGTTATTTTGTTGAGTCCAAAAATAATTGAATTCCTTTCCTGAAAGGATGGTAACATTTATTCGGATGAGGTACCACGGATATTATAGTACATTATTTACTAATATACAATACAAGTACAAATACAAGTTTACTCGTATATTTTAGGGTATGGAATTAAACTGGATCTCGAAATTGAATTGAATTTTTCGTAGTATGATTTGTTGCGGAAAATGTTATCATTCGTTATCCTTTCTCTTCTTCAGTCTTTCCTTCCCGATTTAGGCTCCAAAATGCTGCCAGAGTACAGTGTGAACCTGGCCAATCGGCCTCTTAAGACGTATTGGAAAACCCATAAAAGCAGGGGTTAAATTTGTATAAAGACAAGTGACAGATTCTCATTGTCCGACACCACATGTGTGACAGGTGGTCCACATAATACAGAAAATGTGACAGATTCCTCACATAACACAAGACTCTTGACAGATGTTCACGACACGTCAATAACCAACATTGATAACGCCATCTTCCATAAGAGGCTAAGAGCCCAACTACGAAAATGGCCGAGAGCCTAACATTAAATTAGTGTCTTGTAAACTAAAAGAAGTTTATTTTTGGAGAAGAATAATCGCTTAGCTGCCTAAAATCTGTGCAAAAGTCTACGGAGTTAGTTGATTTAAATTTTGGCGTGAAATTGAATTTTTCCTAAATATTTAACATTAATAAATGGCGAAGTGCATCCTTCCAAGATTTTTCTCTCCATTTAAGTCTGGGTCGGTTCGGGACGGGGACTTTGATCGCATATTAAATTGATTTTTCGTTTTGCTTTAAACTTTAGGGGTATGGGACGGAAGTACTCTGAATACGTTCATTATGCGAACTTCATTGTGAATAATCTCTTGCAGTAGGGATATTTTGAGTATAAATGAGAAAGTGGTTTGGGGTCAACTACGGAGTGAGCTTCTACGCGAAAATGGTAAAGAGCTGCGGATTATAACCGTAACTGAATACCGCCACTACACGTTTGCTCTCTCGGGAATCTTTCTCAGGATCATCTTGGATTCGTTACGTTTGTGTCACGTAACAAATTGATAAATTAACTTTAAGTCCCCGTATAAATTGTGTTCTCTTTGATATTTTCAATTTTGGTCTTCTGTCAAATTTAAACATATTGTCACATCTTTATTATTGAAAAAAAAATTTAGGGTCTTATCAGATTTACTCGTAAAGGTTTCCCTAATAAATTGATTAACTTCCTTTTGGAAATAAATTTTTGTGTTATTAATTCAGTTTGGAATTATCTCGTGGTAGGTTTTCACCATATATAAACAAGAAAACGCAGATTAGGCGTTCGATCAATAAAATCGCCTATAAAACAAATCCACCCATCGCTGAACGAACCGGCGAGGTAGCACCTTCTTCTCCTCCTCATTTTAATCGAAATCCTGGCATACACCCCAATCTTTTTCATTTGAGATGACCAACATTGAACCACACCGGGCACCCATAGGAAATCATAGACTGGATGGGGCTCACGCTAGTGTCTGTCCATGTGGCCCTATTGTCACCAGTTCTTTCTCGTATATCTTGTGGCTCCATGCAGCGGAGTCCTAAGCAGAATCGTTTCATATTTCTGAAAGTTAATTTTCAACTTGTAGTCATCGCAATATCGCTGAATCTTGTCGAAGTCACGCTGCAAAATAATTTTAATGACCTCAACTTTTGGAGCTGTTCTGTACGCTATTAGATCGTCGGTATATGCAATTGCCTGGAGTAAGACTATCTATCAGATAGCTGGTGTAAATGCTGAATAGGATCGCTCCCTGCTGCAAAACATTTTTAATATCGAAGATTGCGGTAGAAGTTATATTGCCACTTTTTATGCATGAAAGCATAATTAATAAAAGTGGTTAACTTATGCCGAGTCTGGTCAGATTTACATTATAGAGACCTTCTCCAAATCAACCAGACAGGTACCAGTACATTACCTCTTAGTTTTGTTCCATTGGATATCAGAGACTAGCTTAGACGCGGCATGAATTGTATCACATACCACATTAACCCCGAACTGAATATCCGGTATAATATTGTTTTCATCCGCCCATTGGGACAGAGCTCTCTTAACAACTTTTCTGAATACCTTTCTAATACTCGGAAGAAGACTTATTCCAAAGGCAGTAGAAATTGCTGGTCATTTGTAAAAAATGTAAAAAAATCAATATCTTCGGATCTACACTGAAAATAAATTTCTATGTAATATTGATAAAAACGTTTTTGTTGACCTTCAGCAAAACAATTTTATCGTTTTGATAAAATTTTATCAATACGAAAGAATGATTACAAAATTTTTGTTATTCTGCATGATTTTTTGTCAGTTTACCTAAATATGCACTACAAATAATATTGTCAGTTTAACAAACCAAATTTTGTTAATAAATCAAAATTAAACAGAGATTTTCGTCACATCCACAAACTTTCTTGTGATGTTAACAAAATGTTTGTTGTATCTACGAAAATTCTGTTTTGAAAATGTTTGTTAATGTCACAAAATTTTTGTTATTTTTTTGTCAATTTAACAAAAAAAGAAAACATTTTTGTTAAAATGACAAATATTTTTTTTTGAGGTTAAAAAAAAATATTTTGTAAAAAAAACAAAAAAATTTTTTCATCATGACAAATGTTTTGTGTATGATATAGTTCACATATGGCTTTTGTCAAGAAATCGATGTCAGATTAACTAAATTTAACAAAAATTGCATATTGTCAATACGCCCTCACAGATGATTCCATGTGAGATCGCAGGAACGAAACGCCAATTTTTTGTGGACATAAATCCCAAAAAACATAACTATTTTGAAATAAAAATTGAAAGTAACTTTTTTGTATTAAGCTGACAAATAAATTTGTGGATTCAACAAAAGAAATTTGTTAAATTGACAAAATACTTTGTTAATTTAACAAAACGATTTTGTTAATCCCATAATAAAAAAAAAAAAGAAAAACAAAAATTTTTTTTGATACAACAAAAGAATTGTTGATATGACAAATTTATTTTCTAAATTCTACAAAAAACTTGTCATATTGACAAAATATTTTTATTATTTCAACAAATCAATCTTTTAGCTTGACAAATTGATTTTGTGGATACAACAAAATATTTTTTGTTACCTCAACAAATTTTCGTAATTTTTATCAATTTGATGAAACGTTTCGTCTGACGTATATTGACAGAAATTTTATCAGCCAACCCATATTTTTATCATATATACATACCTAGATTTTATTTTCGGTGTACAACGACAACCCGATAACTTGCTCTTCAGATAAGGCAAACATGCTCTAAGCTCAATTTGTTGGTAACTCTATATTGCCTGACAGCAACATTGCCCCTTCTATTCTTGACAACGTAAATCATTCAATTGGACAGGTATATTTTAGCACTTGTCCTATTGCAAAAGCCCTTGAGGATCTTGATATAAACAAATCTGCTGGTCCTGATGGTATGCCCCCCCATTCTTCTCAAGATGTGTTCTTCATCACTGACAAAATCATTTCGTAAGCTTTTCCATCTCTTCTACTGTTCTGCTGGAATCTTCTCTAGAAGATGGAAATCTGTATTTGTCTAGCCACTTCCTAAGAAAGGTGACCCATCCTGCCCCTCTTCCTACCAACCAATTACACTTACGACCCTTCTTGTCAAGGTCAAGAAATGGCTGATAAATCAGCAGGTCAAGAAATATCTCGAAGATCGAAAGCTTTTGAATAAGCGGCAATATGTCTCATGACATATCTCATCGAATAGTGGAGCAGATCTTTACATTGTTTTGGAGAAAGTAAGATTATTGCACCTGTTATTTCTAAGGCATTTGATAGAGTTTGGCACCAGGCTCTGTTATCAAAAAAGATTTCGTTTGGCATCAATGAAACCCTTATTCTTTGAATTAGAAATTACCTACAAGATCGTTCAATACATGCTGTATTGGACGATTCCAAGTCTGATTTTCACAAAAAATGCTGGTGTTCCCCAAGGGTCCGTTTTGTCTCCGACTCTCTTCCTCATTTTTATAAATGATCTCTTGTCTGAAACTTCTAATCCACGAAGTTGCGAAGATCAGTCTTATTACATAGCTTCCAATCCCACCTCTGCCAAAGAATGTCTATTTATTGATCACCTAGCAGATTCAAGTCTATGCCAAGTTAGTGGTATTCTAAAACCCAAACTATATGAACAGGCAACTAGATCTTATTTTCACAACCGACCGATGCCGCAGAAATATTTTACAGAGAAATATTCACTTCTATTTCACTCCATGTACCCTTTTGTCGCCATGAATCATCGTTCGCTTCACCACCTTGGTATAACCGCAAGCTTCGCTCTTTGCGTAATAAGAGAAACAAGTTGTGTGCAATTTTCCTTCGCACTAACTCTCCCACCGACTATTCTAACTATCTTGGTTCCTATCTTCACTTTATCGAGCTATACAACTCCCTTTACCGGCGCTACTTAATAGAAACACAAACCAACCTTATAAATAAGAAAATCCGATGGTTACCCTACCTCTCTTTCCTACAACACCGAAACTTCAAATAATTCGCACGGTATTGCCAACTTTTTTGCCACCTTTTTCAACCAATCTTTCACTGACGACCTTTGTACCTGATTCTGGTTATTTCGATTATTTGCCAAATTTCTCCCCAGTCCCATCTCTTCCACTTACCGTTGACCCATGTCTAATCGAAAATAAGCTAAATCAACTTAATGACGAATTTCTTCCTGGTCCTGATGGCCTACCTGCAATATTTCTGAAAATATGCTCTGCAGTCCTCTAAAAAAAATAAAATTTTCAGCTTAAGGAGAATTTCCTCAGGTATGGAAAACCTCTTTCATAACCCCAATACACAAAAGAGTGACGTTAAAAGCTATCGTCCCATTGCCAAACTTTCACATATCCCTAAAATATTTGAAAGTATCTTGTACGAAATTTTAAGTTTCCGCTGTAAGTCTCTGATCTCTCCAAGACAACACGGCTTTCTTAAATGTAGGTCTGCAACCACTAACCTTGTCGAATTCGTATCGTATTCCCTATCTGCCCTAGAGAACGGAAAGGAAGTTGAAGCCATATTTACTGACTTTAGCAGAGCTTTTGACAAAATTTCGCATAAACTAATACTTTTCAAATTATCCGCCCTTGGCTTTGAACCTTATTTCTTGAAATGGATTTCTTCTTACCTAGAAATTCCTTATTACTATGTTCGTTTCAGATCTTCCCTCTCTAGTCCTTTCTTAGCTACCTCCGGAGTCCCACAAGGCAGCCACTTAGGTCCTCTCCTTTTCATTCTTACCATAAACGATATTGAAAACGTCATCAAACATTCCCATATCTCACTCTACGCTGACGATACTAAGATGTTCAAAACATGACTCTTCCCTTATCCAACAAGATCCCGACAGTTTGTCAGTCTGGTGCCTTAAAAACAGCTTAGAGCTAAATATTGCCAAATGCCAATCAATCACTTTTTCACGTAAACACATAAAATCTCCTCCACGTCTCTACCTTCTCCACAACCAACCTACATATATCAACTGTTGAATCGATCCACGACCTAGGAATATTATGCGACCGAGAGCTCAACTTACTGGCACATATCGACAATTTTATTTTAAAAGCCAACTAATCACTTGGTTTTGTTAAACGGTGGTCCAAAGAATTCTCCGACCCCTACGTCAGCCGATCCCTATACATAACGTTTGTTCGTCAAGTTTGGTCCCCATATCAACAAATCCACATCTCTAGAATCGAGAGCATTCAACGTCGCTTTCTATGATTTGCCCGTCGCGGTCTGTCTTGGAATAATCCCTTGATCCTACCCCTCTACCAAAACCGCCTTTAACTAATTAACCTAAATACACTGCAAGAACGGAGAAATATAGCATATATCCTCTTCATTCATCGGCTTCTCTCAGGCTCCGTTGACTGTCAAACTCTTTACAACTCTATCTTTTTCAGCACAAACCCTCGTAACCTTAGAAATCCTCGCGTCTTCTATCTCCCTACCCACTCCTATGGCTCCAACGAACCTATTACGCGTATGCTGCGGAGGGTTAATTCGAATGAAAACGATTTCGACTTTAACCTCAGCACTCCCTGCCTAAAACACCTCCTCCGAAACACAATCCAAACATAGTTTTAAGTTAGCCCAACCCTAGCTGTAAGTTTCATAGTTTTAAGTTAGATTAAGTTATGAAGCTTGTATTAAGCTAAATAAATGGGGGTATTGCCCCCACCAAATTTTTTTTTTGAATTTTTTTTTTCACGTTCACCTCAATCAGTTCACCCGTGATACTTGTTTCCCTAGGAATACTAATCAGTTCACCATCGAGCCTTATTTTGGAAGTACCGTCAGATACAGAGATTCGTTTTTTAGGCGCACAACACGATTGTGGAATAATTTACCCGGCACAGTTTTCCCTTGTCTTTTCAATTTGCAAGCAATCAAGACCAATGTTCATCGACACCTCCTTCCCCCCCCCCCCCGTAATTTCTCCATCAACCGTGCGATAATTGCAAGAATAAGGAACGGCAGTGTGAGTCTAGGAATATAATTTTTGGCGAATCGCGTTGGATATGTTCTGTTGACAATGGTTAGTGTCTCCAGGAAGAAGCAAAGTCATACATCTGATAGGTACCTTAGACATTTTTGAAAAAGTCCGCATTAAAACACCCACACACTTAAATAAAGAAAGATTCGAAAAAAAAAATCAAGAGGAGAGAAACTTCTATTCGCAACATTTTCGATGTTCCGTATCCATTTATTTTCATGGGGCAATTTATGGATCATTATCGATTTTTAAATAGTGGCTATTTAAGTCGTGCACATTTTTAATTTACACAATCTTTTTATTATCATCCTCTTCTTAGTCACGTATTGAAGAACCCTTATTGAAAAGAAACCCTCTTTTCATGACTTTGGTTTGGCATATAAATTATACAAAAAATTCATTTTTTTTTCGAATAATTACCTATTTAATTTTTTAAAGTAAATATACCTTCAATCTTGAAAATTAAAAACACACAACAGTGGATAACTTATCAGTCCGCTTTAAAATTTAACGCATTCCGACTATATGAATAGGCAAGAAATTCATCAATCAGATTGAGAAAAACAAAACGAGAACCAACGCAGTGGGTCGTGGTCGTAACTCCTGGTGTAGCCTACATACACGCCTATACGCCCCCAACGGGGATGTGAGCTGAGAAGTGCTATTTGATCTGACGAGCGTCATTGCTCTTCCATTTCCCCACTGGAGTAACACTAATAATACAAATTGATTTCCGATTTATTGTCATTTCCCGGATCGGTGGTGCTGTCGTGATGCATTGCAAACAACGAACGGTATCATAAAACGGTTCCTCCTCATCAGCATCACGTGTAGAGATATGATAAGCGTATACCATTCCAGGGACATCCATTTCTGAAAATCAAATAAATTGCTTTCGATTTATCTTCTTGACACAAACGCTTCGTGGTTGGCATTTTACTGTTGTATTTTTGTTTTTTTTTTTCTTTTATTTTTCTATGTTCTTAAAGATATCCTCGTACAGTGAAGGAGCCCCTGGACAATAATTTGAATGCAAATTCATGAAATGTTTGTATCTATGTATGTATGTATATGTGTTACATCGCAAATGTAAATCGAAACAACCTCTTGCCTCATGTTATCTGGTAGGTCGCCATAGTGTCCTTCGGTCCCGTTGCTCCTTATCCTTAAACTTTCTATCCGCCCTATATAAATAAGAGTATTTTTCGGATCTTCAGTTTCAGTCAATTATAAATAATTGACCCTAAAGCCCCGAAGGAAAACAGTTGCCTATCGATTGCGAAATTGTTGCCATAGAGAGTTGGGGAGGGGGGAATCTTAAGCTTAATGCAAATATGTGGAGCAAAATTTAGAAATTCATTTGTGAAGATTTTGATGGAAAATAAAGTACGAAACATGGTCGCAGGTATCTACTTGTATTTATAACAAAAGTTGCCAGTATTAGTGACCATATTTTTACTAAATTTCAAAATTAAGAATAATTATATGAGTTGAAAAAATAAAATTGGGATTTTTCTGAAACGTCTTCAGAAATGGGCCGAAACGTACGAGTATTCTGCGAAGAAGTCGTAAGACTTTTCAGCCCTCACTAATAATATTCAAGTCAAACTACCTAAAAAATCGATTACAAAGAAAGTATTTGAAGATTTTAAGTCTACATTTGACAATATTAACAGAGAAGCTTATAAGCTAAGTGTAGCGAAATGGAATGGAAACAAAATCATGCTTATTTTGACAATCTCATGAATAGTCTAAATGATTCTATTCCTTCGAATGAACTTTCTTAATTTTGAGATTCGAACTTCAAAAAAGATTCATTTTCATTATCAGCTGTTTGACATTTACTATATTTATATTTGAATTAGTATGACCGTTTTACATGTATTTGTTTCTAAACATTTTATAGATGTTGGATAAATAATCAAGAAACAAAATAAATAATGCACTTTTTCATTATAAAGTAAAGTTTAACCATAAAGAACTACATATTTATTACATTTTTTGTGTCAACTCAGCTGTTTTGAAACTATTCTTAAAAAAAAAATAAGTTGTTCATGACGCGTTCTAAATTTTTATTTTTTTTCGTATGCACTTGGTCACACTAAAATATCAAAAACAAAAGAGAAGTGTTTGTGAAATGTCAAAACCAAAAAGTGAAATGTTTGTTTATTTGTAATTGTTTTGTTTATTATTTAATAATTTAAATTTCTGTGATAAAAACATGAAATAATAAATAAAAAATAAAAATATGGCATTTGTGTTGTTTATAAATGAAGATGGTGTTGAAGAAGTGTAGAGGAGAAGGATAGTGGATGCTTTCCGTATCAACGCGGGTGAAAAAAAAAAAACCCTTTGCTACCTCCGGGTTTTCTTCCATTATTTTAATTAACTTTTCCTTTTGTTCGCGGTTTGTCCAGTTGGAATGCGACCTTTAAACATTAAACAACAACAAAATTAATAAAAGTAATTTATTTTCCATGAAATAATCAAAAACTTACATGTTTTGTTGTTTACTCGACAGAAAAATTCAAACGACACAAAAATGACATTTAATTCTATTCTTTCGAATGTCAAAATTGAATAAGCTTTCGCAAATGAATGAACTTTCGATTTGTTTGATTAACATTCTAATCGCCGAGTCTCAAAATTAAGTTTCAACGAATTCGACTCACTTTCTAACGAAAGAGAATGTCAAAATAAGCACCAATATCTGCTTGGTTTTGGTCCATTTTTGTTTCTGCTTTTCTTAATAATCTTTACGAATGTTTATCCGATGGGTTATTTACTGCTTCAGCACGTCTAAAATTATGCCGATAAAACAGTCATTCTACCAGAAAATTCCAGAACTCAAAAAACTATGATTGACAAACTTGCTTCGTTATTGCAAATCTATGCTACGCCAACTATGGACTAGCAAATATTTTATCTAGATAAATCATAAAAAATAAGTTGTTGTGGTCTCAATCTTGGCTCACACTTGCTTCAAATTTTAACTGTTGATTCGTCTCTAGTTCCGTGCAAGTACCCCCTGAGAACAGCAGTTACTTAATCTGATTTAAGTTATTTGCGCGAAATTTTAGTTGAATTCGTACAATAAGCTGCTTTAGTATGAAACTAGGTTAAAACGACAATTTTGCTAGTTTTAATCGAATATATCATCATTCTTTCTCTACTCTTTTATTAAAGTTAAAATAATCGAAAACCTATTTTATTTTTTAGTATCGTGCTATGACAAACGCCACAAAAAGTCTGTTTACTTAGTTTTTTTGCACGAACTGCCATTGTTTTAGGTGTGTTCAGAGGTAATTTATTAAGAAAATTGTCTTAGTACGATACTAATTAGAAAATATTTGAAATTAAGAATGAGTTGGTAAACTACTTTATAGTTAGCAAATACTAATATTTTGATACTAAATATGGCTTCCGGATACAACACGCCTTGCTCGGTGAGGATTCCATTTAAAAGATTTCTTCGAAATGTTATTGTCAGGTTTCCTCAATGTATAGACAATTCACCGCCATTTTCGTTGCATTATTGTCTACATCCACTTTTTTCTGCCCGGTTCTATTGCACAACTCGACGTTTAATATAGTACCGCAAACATAGAAGAGAGAGGCATCCAAATGCACGTCGGGCCTTACTTATCCTTATGTTAACATCCAGGTCTGTTCCACCATCAATTGCTACACAATTACTCGGATAATTAAACTGCTTGACCTCTTCAATCATCCCCTGCCTTCACTGTAGCTGTTATCACATCATCAATGTCCAGTAAAAAACAAGATAGGTGAAAGAACATCTCCTTGTTTCACTCCTTGACGCATCTCAAAAGAATCTTGCGCTATTGAAGGACTCTTTGATGACATCAACTATCTCGCAATCAGAGATCCCCATATACATTCCCGATTAACCCAGTCAAAAGCCTTTTCGAACTCAACAAACATGAGGTAGAGCGGTGTTTGATACTCGGATGATTACTCAAGTATAATTCGCAAGGTTTTATTGTGATCGACGCAAGATCGACCACTGCGAAACCGTGCTTGATTCCTCTTAAGCTTAGACTCTATCCTACACTTTATCCTTTCGATAATTATAATTGCTATAAACTTCGGGAACATGGACAAAATGGGGATACCACGCCAATTATTACAGTTTTTAAGGCCACCTTTCTTTGATAACTTAACTATAACGCTGTCCTTCCAATCACTGGGATAGGTTTCATTGTTCCAAACAGCCTCCATAAATGGTTGCAAAATACAAGAACTTGCTTTCGAGAACTCTGCAGGTACGCAATCAAGTCCAGCTGCTTTATTAGCCTTAGGAAGGTGAATTGCGGATTTAATTTCTGCACTTGTTGGGGGACTGATGTCAATACCTCTGGAAGACCTGCGTGCATTTGTAGGTTGAGGAGTGTACAAAAGTGATCCTTCCACCTTAGCAGCTGATCTTCTTTAGTCACCAATAGGTTGCCGTCCACATCTAACACAGGACGGTTCTTTTTCTTACGTTCTCCGACAATGTCTCCGACAACGTCCTTGGTGATTTTATACAGCTGCCGGGTATTACCTCTTCCTACAGCTTTTTCTGCACTCTGCGCATCTCTGCACTGTCTTATGGGCTGTTTTATACTCATTCATTAAGATATGTTTCCTATGAGCATCACTTTCAGCATTGATTCTTGTTTTCAATGGTCTTCGGTCTGTGATTTTGTCCCAGGTGTCTTGGGATATCCAGGAAGCGTATTGCCAAACTGTATATCAGCACAGATCTCCATAGTCTGTGCTCAGCCATTTTCTGCTCACCGAATTTGAAAGTATTGTAGAGCAAACTGTATGCTACCACAGAGCGCTCTGTGGTCACATGCAGTTTGCTTGTAAAATATTAAAAAAGCTGAAGCAAACTATATGCTAGTTCAGATCGAGCAATGTACCTGCGATTACAGAGCCATCGTTCACGTTGGTATAGTTATTGTGTGTGGTGAGTTCTGGGTTGGTATACATTTTGATTAGGAAACTAAGAGCAAAGTACCTGTGATTACAGAGCCATCGTTCACGTTGGTATAGTTATTGTGTGTGGTGAGTTCTGTGTTGGTATATATTTTGCTCAGGAAACTAAGAGCAAAGTACCTGTGATTACAGAGCCATCGTTCACGTTGGTGTGGTTATTATGTGTGGTGTGTGGTGCCGTGACATAAGGCCAAGTGACAAAAGGCCAAACATAAAATGTTTTGTCTTGAGCAACAGTACCTTGGGTGGCCCGCTTCGCGGGTTTTCAGGATTTTAACTTCCTTTTCGGGGCTCACACCCGCTCACGCAACTCCGTTGCTCCGCTTAGGGTATGTTCAGTCGCCAGGCAGGCGCCTGTAGCAACAGTTTTGTATTTTACATTAATTGGAGTAAACAACTAACAGTTATGTACTGCTGCTCAGGAAAACTGTTGCTACAGGCGCCTGCCTGGCGACTGAACATACCCTAAGCGGAGCAACGGAGTTGCGTGAGCGGGTGTGAGCCCCGAAAAGGGATTTAAAATCCTGAAAACCCGCGAAGCGGGCCACCCAAGGTACTGTTGCTCAAGACAAAACATTTTATGTTTGGCCTTAAGTCACAAACAAATTTGGCCTTTTGTCACTTGGCCTTATGTCACGGCACCACACACCACACATAATAACCACACCAACGTGAACGATGGCTCTGTAATCACAGGTACTTTGCTCTTAGTTTCCTGAGCAAAATATATACCAACACAGAACTCACCACACACAATAACTATACCAACGTGAACGATGGCTCTGTAATCACAGGTACTTTGCTCTTAGTTTCCTGAGCAAAATGTATACCAACACAGAAAAATCTGCTTTTGATCTGACACAGTATATAGTATGCTCTTAATTTGAATGAGCATTCTGTAGTCTATTATAGAGCGTCGGAGCTCTGTACTGATATACAGTTTGGCAATACGCATCCAGGAATCTTAATACTAAGCTTTTTAAAATTTTGCGGCATTGGTGTTAGCAAGCGTGTAGCTTTTAGTCATGCTTGTGATCGCACTGGCATTAGCTCGACATGGGTGGGATCTTGCTGCAACATTCAACAGTCCTAAGCACCCATATCTATATATCGTGCTTGAATGTTTATTTATTTATTATTATTATTAATTTTCCTATATATGTTACAGCTTCGAGTATTAGCTTTTTGTCTAACTTGTGTTTTCTCTGTTTTTAATGTTAAATTAATTTATTTCTATGGCATTTCTAACTTAAAACTTTTTGTTTTATAATTTTAGATAATTTTTAATTCATTCAAAAATGAAAAATCATAGATCCCCACTCCAATCAATTAAAGATGCTTAGGAAAATCTTAAGACAAAGCTTGCCTAAGGTTCTCTCGTGTTGAATTCTTTATTGAGGTACATATAAAGGTAGTTTTAAATACCGATCAGTCGCAATACAAAATGACACTTAATCCGTCCAAGAAAATTGTGGACGAAATCCGTTATCGCTCCAGTGATATGGCTATGTTAAAAAATAGATCCATAGTCGAGGAAATCCAGGCCATCAACGACTAATCATCCAAATCTGAAAGATCTATTTTTCCTTCATCAACAACTTCATCTTCAACCCATGTTTTCTATATCAGATGTTGATGCAAACGCACCTCAGCCAGTAGTTTTGAAATTCTTATCCCAATAAGATACGAATGGCTTTTTTCATGTCCTGACGGAGTGATTCAACTCGGTGAGATATAAATGGATAGACAACCTTCCGCAAAACGAACACCAAAATCAAAAACCAACACCTGGCAGCCTGCCCATTTATGAAAACATTCGTGTCTTCTTGGCGTAGTTACACGATAAATTACTATTAAGGTGAAACAAACACAAGTTTCATGGTTTCCATTCAGCAGGAAGGCCTCTCCACAGACATATCCATATCATGAACATCTACATATAAAAAATACCATGAATTTTTCAACATGTCTCCCCAAAAAGTAATGAGTGATATATTCATTCGATACGGATATCACACCTTCAGCACAGCAGAGCTGACCATGACAGGTGTTTTCGTTCCGAATCTACTTCTTCATCTACCCTTTGCTTTACTCCCTCTTTCCTTCTATTACCAGAATGTGAGAGGTCTTCGCTCTAAAACCAATGCATTGTATACCGCTCTAAACGAATCTTGTCCCTAGTATTAAAAATCAGAAATGGTTTCTAACTTCCTTTAATGTTTATCGCGATAACGTTCATAACCGGCCTTTTGATGAATTCTTCGTTCTCGATCTCCAACTGACTACACAAACTATCTTGGTACTTATCTTGGCTTTACCGAACCTTACAACTCCTTCTATCGAAGCTTTTTAATCCAAACCCAAACCCAAAACATTCCAATTTTTCAACTTTAAACGAAAATGCGATGGTTATCCTGCCTTTCTCCCTTTCATTAATGAAATTTCAAACGAACCACAAACAATCGCCAACTTTTTTAAACAATCGCTTACCGATGACTACTTTATACTTCATTGTAATTATTTCAATTATTTACCGAATTTCTCCCTCGGTACATTTCTACCTCATACCATTGACCATCTAAAATAACTCAATGATGTGTATATTCCCGACCCAGAAGGTAGGTTTCCCCGCCATATTACTCAAAAAATGATCTTTAACACTCTTCTTCTCACAAAAATCTTCGGTTTATCTCTATCTCAAGGAGAATTCTTTCAGTTATGGAAGACCTCTTTCATATTCCCAATACGTAAGAAGGACCCAAAATTTGAAGTTACAAACTACCGTCCAATTGCTAAACTTTCTTGAATTCCCAAAATCTTTGAAAGCATTTTGTATAATATTTTAACTTTCCGTTGTAAATCTCTTAATGGTAAGTTTTCAAAAACTAACCTCGTTGAATTCGTATCCTTTAGCCTCTTAGCCTTACAAAACGTAAATCCAGTCATCGTTGTCTCAAGCGATTTTAGTAAGGCCATTGACTAAAGCTCACATAAGCTTATTCTATTCAGACTGTCCACCCTTGGGCTTGAACCTATCTTCTTACCTGAAAACCCGTTACTACAAAGTTCGATTCAGATCTTCCTTCTCTGATGATTTCATAGCGACCTTCGGGGTCCCACAAGGTAGCCACCTAGGACCTCTCATCTTTATTGTTACTATTAACGTTATTAAAATAGTCAAAGTTACAAAGTTTTTCAAGACCATTTGTTCCACACATGAGGCCACTCTTCTGCAAATTGATCTCATGACTTTCTCTGCCTGGTGTTTTATGTAATAGAGAGTTCAACTTTCTCGCTCTCTACACTAGGCTTTGTGAAACGTTGGTCTAAAGAATTCTCTGACCCCATACCACAGTGCGTCGATTGTATGGATAGAGTGGACAAAAATCAATTTTTCGAAAGTAATGTAACTGTGCACAAAAATTGTTTAGTAAATGAAATAAATTGCAGATTTCATTAAATTTAAGGACTTTGTACGCCCCCTACTACGCCCACTCTTGACAAAAAGTAAGTTGTATGAAAATTTCTCGTACGATTTTTCATTTTCATTTCATGATTTTTATGTTATACAAAAGATAAAAAAGATTTAACGAAGTATATATTGTACAAACATAGTATCAGGAATGTTTTTATTGCTCACAAAAATAAATATTTATAAAAAAGTTTCCATAATAAGGAAAAAAAAAATACGAAGAAAGATCACTATAAGAGTCTTCAAGGGTAATTGATGAAGATGATAAATTTGTAAAATTGTCATACACTTTGATGTATGGCCTGATATCACTTTGGTCCACTTTTGAAAGTCTTGTAGTAATGTTGTCAGTAGGTCTTCAATTGTATTGATCCGAGATGATTTTCTTGTATGAGAAAGGCGATTTCTACGGAACTCTTTGTGACTTACCTCTAGTGCTTCTTCAGAAAGCTGTCCTATAGGTATTTTAAAAGATGAAATTATATCTGGACCGTGTATCAGAAGCTTATGGACACTTATAGGCATATAGTACCAACTGTAGAGCCCAAGATATTTGGCTCTAACTTCAGATAGCAATTCAGAAAACGTATTTAAGACTCTTAAAAGGATTGAAAATTTATAAATGAGTTGTTCATCAAGTCCTGTTTTTTCTGAAGTAATTTTAAAATTTTGAAAAAAACGTCTTGCCGTGTTTCCATCATTCGTTGACCCAAATCCTGACTTGGGCTTGTCAACAATGAGACCCAATCTACGTTTGAACAATGTTTGAATGCGACGTTTTCTTTCGTTAAAAATTGTTTTGTTTTCTGAACCTTGCAGCACTCGCCATGTTTTGAAAAGCAGACTATAAGAAATATGAAATAGATATTCAAAACATCTTATCCATGAATGCAGGGTAGAGAGTCCGAACCGAAAGTTTTCTTCTTTTGTTGGTTTTTCTTGAATTTGTAGTGACAAAATATTACATACACTGCCATCAACCATAGTAAACATCAACTTGAATGAAATTTTGAAATTAAAACCTCTTTTGGTGAAAGACGTCGAAGTGAGCTGGTCTATAATAAAAAAAGGTATTTTCTTACATAAAAAGCAGCATTTTAAAAAAGTTCTTATGAGAAGACAAGACGTTTTTAACTCAAAGTACAGATTTTAATGGACACTCTTGGACAACACACAATTCTAAATTCAAAGTTTTCTGGTTAAAACGTTTAATAATTATAAACTGGTGCTAATCACATTTAGCAAACTACAACACAAAAATAAACGCTTAGTAGGCTTACCTATGAAGGATTTCATTTTAGCCTCCTCATTTCTCACAAGCTCTGGACATTCTTTTATAAACATAAATTTAATTGGTCGACAAAATATGGTTGAAGAAGATCGTGGGCTTTTTCAAAACTCCATGCCAGTACTATTATCGACCAATTTCAAAGGTGATAATGCTTATAAAAAGAGAAATTCATCTGTGTTGTCTGAATCTCTAAAAATTTGCTTATATTGTCCATGGCCAGAACTCCCATCAAAGCCCCATTTTCAAATAAGCGTTACAGTTGTGTCATCATGTATTCCTGACATTTCAGCAATACTTTTGCCAGTCTTGTTAAGAAGTTCCTGAAGATCAACTGCGGCCGAGTTTTCGGTAACCTCTCTTTAAATTGGAAGTATTAACTTTTTAGCTTTTCTCAAATTATATAAACTCGGAAAGCAATTCTTATGTAAGGCATTGACAACCGAAAGCAGTACATTATATTTTTGTTCAGAAAGATCTAGATCCAGATATAATTCCAATGCCTCTTGTTGTGTTAATATTCTTTCAGTTTCACCACCTGATAAACGCTTTGACATTTTTGCCGCAAAATGTAGCTCTTCAGTAGAGTTAGATTCTAAAAGCTCACAAGCCCTGCGTTTTTTGGTGGTTTTCTGGGATAAATCAGAAAATGCTTTTAGCGGTCTTCCACGACTGGTATACTTTGTTTTTCACAAGATATTGAATTTTCTAGAAAATTGAGAAAGCTTTTTGGAAGAATAAAATTAGTTTTTAACCAGACTCCGTGGCGTCTTGCAAAAAGAGCGCGGTTTCGTGTACAATGTTTCTACCTACGTTCCAAATTTTTGTCTAAAAGACTGCCAAACCACTCTTAGTTGTACCAGGACAATTTTTTATTTTCAATTCATTTAATACAAATTGAATAACACCTTCAATTTTAAAGTTTTTATCGAAAGAAATCCATTTTTCAATTTTTTTTTTTTCATTTTTAATGGTTTGACCTTGTCCTACAAAAAGTGAAATTTTTTGAAGGTTAGCAAGAAGTAGCAACAAAATTTAACATTTTCTTAGAGCACAATAACAACAAAACATAATGGCATAAAAGATTTTGCTGCCATTTGCTGCCATTTTATTAAAGCTTAAGCTTATACAATTTGTAAGCCTTAAAAAGAGCATTTTTTTTCAAAAAATCACCAAAATTCACATAAACAAGAAAAAAATAAAACAACAACTTATACCAGTACTCAATGTATCCATTTTCAATATTTAAATAAAAAAAATCATAAAAGCAAAATATTTTTCTCACACGAGCTAAACTTGTTCGCACAAAATTTCAACCTTTAATTACACTGCAGCTTAAATTTCCTTAGTTGCTATCGGACTTAAAAACAAATTTAAGTACTCCAAGATGTTTCAAAATAGGCTTAGAGCTTAAAACAAAGAAATTGCATTTTTATTTTTTTTATTTTTTTCCACTAGTCGACACACTGTTTATACGTTATCCGATCTTTATAGATAACCTTTGTTCGCTCCCTATTTGAACACGCCTGTTAAGTATGGTCCCCTTATCAACAAATTCATGTATCCAGAATCGGGAGCATTCAATGTCGTTTACTACGTTTCGCATTTCGTGGTCAGTCTTGGAATAACCTTGAAACTCCATCTTAATCATTCTTCCAATTCACTCCAATCCTAGATTTAAGAGCTTTATTTAAGTAAGATTAAGAATTAGCTTGTTTTAAGCCTAATACATAAATCGGGGTATTGCCCCACCAAAAATTAAAGATTGAAATAAGTCAGAAAATAGTCGTGGTATAACCCGAGGGTCATGTCTTGAAATGTAATTTTACAAGATTTTTTTACAAATCCTCAAATGATATGGCACAAAATCTTTACAGGGTTTTAGCCAACTCAAAAAATAAAGTCCCAAAAGAAGTGTTTCCGGTAATTTTTAAGAAAGTCAGTGACAGCTTGCATAACAACGTTAAGAAAATTTATAATCCGGCTTTCGGGCAGCTGGAATCTATCCATGCAATACACCACAACATTTCGAAAAAAAAAACAATTGGAGCAAAACATCTTCAAGATGATCCAACTTTCATGACTATGATAACGCATAGCGATTCAGTTTAAGACTATACAAAGAGCCTCTGAATCCTCAACACCTCTAGTAGAAAGGCAAACAAAGGTCAACCTGGACCGAGTTAGATGATTCAGACAGTATTGAATTCACTGCTTGGTCAAGTCAACAATTATCATCGACAGGGTAAGTAGGTCAAATTTCCATCAATACAGAAACATCGCCTATACGAAGTCGGATACCCGAAATTGAAGGGTGGCTTTGGGTACCTTAATTTATTTACTTTTTAAATACAAGAGTGAGTCGAGTAGGTGTGAGCTGAAATTGCAAAAGTTATTCAATTTTTTAAATGAAAATCTCCCAAAGTCACCCGGGTTCACGGTCAAATCTCACAAGTATTCCGGCATCAGAAATAATTAATTAAAGACTCAAACAACACGCGTGTGCGTGTCGAAGTGTTAATTACTCCTAACAATCTTGTGTGACATCGCCGCCGCTACCGTGTCGTTTCGGCTGGCAGGTCATTGTATAATATGTCCAAATCAATTAGTAAGTCAATGTGAAAAATCCAAAATCAAAAGCATAAAATACGATGCCTCTGGCTCGAGAATCGAGAGTTGTTCCCAGCACGTGTCCGTCTCAATTACAAACGTTGTCATCGCAATATACGCCGACCGTTGTCGTCGTCATCGCCGCTGTTTTATTGCAATAAATATGTCCAATTTAGCTAAGCCTTAGCTCTAAGTGCCTCCGATGGAATCATTATGATCATGTTTCTTTCCCGCGGGTCGTCATCGTCGTCAGTAACCTCCTTTGATTTAATAAAACCTATAAATGTTTGGTCTTTGTAGGTATCCATGTATACTCGTATCTACACTTGCAAGAGTTACACACAAGTTTGGATTAAAAATAATAAAGATTGACGGTTTTATTAGTGTCATTGGACAAATTTGATTGAATGACGCTAAAGTTTTACTATCGAATCACTAGATTGCGCATCAATATGAGTTTGAGTTTGTTCTGTGAATAAAATTACTCAAAGATAATAATTGGTATTTATTGATTGTTTATGTTTGTACAATAAACTATCTTTTATAAAGATAGCTGATTGTATTTGCTGCGTCATAAACCGTGGGTAGTTTGGAGTTCAATTGTAGGTAGATTCGGTTTAAGTAAGAATACTCGTAAGATAAAGTAATTGAGATTCAAATCAACTATAGATCGACATTTGAGAGACTATGAGTCGTATAAATAAACTGACTCTATTTTTCGAGAGCTGTCCAACTTTATTCTGTTGATTAAACCTGGATTAAAATGACATTTCATTCAACTGAATAATGCATATTTGCAACTCTTTCGAACACAAGCAAATTTTGCATTTTCATATAATAACGCTACTTAGAAGTTATCATCCTAGCATCATACACCACAAACGGTTACTCTGACGTATTAACTGATGATCAGTCCAATTGGAAGTTTAAGAGACTTAAACTCCATAGTGCGTTTCGCCCAGGTACGACAGTACTGATGACCCCCGTTAGATGCTGTCGTACCCTTTCTAAGATGCAATTATTGGTCGATGTTAACCAATTCTTATACATTTCACAGCAGTAAGACACTGTGAATTTTATTTTGATCAGTCCCTTTTTTGATGGCACAATCTGCAGAACATTTCTCCTCTTTAGGGTTGGTGCGTCTGAAAATCTACTCTTGATGCTGGGTCGACCTTTTGATGGCTGAATGTGTTCTTTATAAGTATTTACAAAGCGTACCAGCAAGTTGCCTTCTAAAATCAACTAGGTTCATTTTTTTTTGGCCACCACTTACTTATAGAGCACCCAGTTTGTCACAGTTAAGTCTAGGAAGTGATAGAAAAGTCTCATGTGGCAATTTCGCACTCGTTCGGATCCACCCCGCCCATATGGGTGTTGTATTCTTTAACAATTTTTAAAAACGATTTACTCTTCTTTCTCTTTTCGGTCTTGTCGTACATGTCAATAGTTGAAATAGGCTCTGTGCCTACAAAAGTTGAGCATAGAGGACCCTGTTAATTGTCCTTAAAATTCACAGTAGACATCTCGATACCATATGCTAAACTGTGAGGTATTCGGCGTACGATCCTCTTTCTACCGACTTTGTCATAACCTGTTGCTTTTTTGAAGGCTTACACTTTTTACCTAGACGATTTCTTTTTACTGTCCCCAAATACAAAATTCCTTCCTTGGCTATGTAATACATGAATGGTACGGAACTATAAAAGCTGTCAAAATAAACAATTGTCAATAAACAATTGAGAAAAAAATTACATACATTTAAAGATTTTACCCCCGCTACCTTCTTAGATTTAGAAGGGGCTTTCAATGACCTCCTTACCAAGTCCATTCTGGAATCACTTATCGACTTTGGTGTAGAAGAATACATCAGGGAGTGGATTATGTTCATGCTCAGAGACAGAAAGATTCTAGGTACTTTAGGTAATATAACCTTGACAAAGTCCATACGTTAATAGAGGAAAACTCCAGGACATAGTTTCAAGACTACGATTAGAAAATAGCTGTCAGTGTCAAAATAACCTATGATTTTACTCTGTACTTCCTGGGGAGCGCAATAGATTCAATCCGACTGAGATGGGACGGCTTTGCCTTATCATCACCCCTTCTAATGTAGCCTAAGAGTTCGCCAAGTTATAATTTTACTTTCATAATAACTAAACAATAATTTTAAGTTGACTAGTATCGTGACAGGTTCAAATTTTGAGAGAAAAAAAATTTAAATCACTGATTACTGATCAAAATTTGGTAGACTTACTTTGAAAGTCTTCTTTTTTACTTAATTACTCACAAATTTAAAATAGTTTAAAAATTTACCAGTAAACCTGCTAAATTGTATTAAGTTATTCCTTAACCGAACTTAGAACTTGGGAAGCTCTTGGATTTTTCTTACATTTCACCTCTGATTCACCGTCCAGGGAATTGATAACTCTCAGTTAAAAATAGAATTAAGGTCACTCACATTTTTTGTTCTGTTTTGAAGATTCTCACATGTTACGCATAAATGAATCAGTTTAAATTCGTGCCTTAAGGTATCCGAATATTTCTAATTAATATCTGGATGTTTGAAACAGATCCTCAAAGAAGTATAACCGATGAAGCCGACAGCGCAAAATACACTCCAAGCTGTGACTTCTCTGCATGTGGATTGTGATCGTCCCAAATTCGAAAATTTAGCTTGTTGGGGGGTCAAAATCGCGAAACAGAAGACCCACTTTCATTTCTCATAAACCGTTATCTAGTTTTTAATCAAGCTGAATGAGCAGTTATATCATTTTTGATTTTAAAAGCTTTTCTGTTATAAAATTCAAAAATTAAAATACTGTCTCTTCCGATTGATGCGCCCTCTCGATGAATTTTAAAAGAAAAGCCTAAAGCTTTAAAAGCACAAACAAAAAGTTCACTCCAAAAGTGGTTATTTTCTTTGCTTTATTAAATTTAAAAAAAAAACTGAAAAAGCTCTTTAAAGCACTAAAAGCTCTTTAAAATGGCTTTAACAGTTGGAAAAAAAAAGTATTTCTTTTTTGCATTTCATCAATGAATCAACAATCTGTATCTGTTTGTGCGTGGAGGAGAAATATGCGAATAGTGAGACGATGCATATATTGTCTTTCTCCAAGAACTTATCCAGGCATAGAATATTTTTTTTTCATTTACAATAGTGTTGCACAGCGTTGCCACTTGGAAAATAATTGCGCAGTAAATCATTCAATAAAAATTGAGCAGATTAGACCTTTCCGCAGTAGAATTGTTATTTAAAAATAAAAATACAATTTGTAGGTATTGGTTTGAATAATATCACTGTTGTCGCTATAGTATTGGGTTAGTCTATTCATCACATATGCTTCTTCCTAATAGGTTTATAATTTTGTACTTAACTCTTTTTTACGTTGAGGATTATGAACGCGAACATACTTCTACTGAAACATTTTGAATTTGCAACTTGCCTAGAGATCGTATCTCGTAACCTTTTTCTAAGAATGACGTCATAAGCTTTTCGATTTAACGCACCAGAACTCGTTCCAAATTTGATGTCTGTTGGTAGCCATAGATTATTTTCTAAGAGTCTTAAGCTAAGTGTACACGATTGGTAGATCTTACAATATTGTCAGATCTGTCAGTGAAAAACATGCTTACAATAGGTGTGTTTTTTTTGCAAGTCCATATAGAATTGTAAAAAAAACGACATCGGGACTAAGCGCTTTACATGCAAATGCAACAACTACTTAAATCTATACAGAGTTAGCTAAGACCAGATAATTATCGAGAGTTAATGTAAGACCCGATAAAAATTGTGATGCCAAAATAGTATTATCTATATGTTATCGATAATTTGCTCAGAGACGTCAAACGTGAAGTTTTTGGATTGGTTGATGCTAGTCGTCAATAAGCTGACAAATGTCATAGCGTACACAGTGCTTCCAGCTATGTGGAAAAAATGCTCCTAAATCCCGATGTCGTTTTTTTTTACAATTCTATATGGACCCGCAAAAAAAACACACCTAATGCCTTACAACCGTGTAGTCTTACAATTAATTGTCAGAAAATTTGTCTGACAATTAATTGTTAGATCATTGTCTGACAATTAATTGTAAGAAATCTGACAATCATGTGTACGCTAGCTGACAATCGTGTAATCTTCCAATTAATTGCCAGAAAATGTATCTGACAATTAATTGTAAGACGGTAAATTGTAAGCTATTTGATAATCGTGTACACACACAATTTATTGTCAGGCCTGCCAATTTTTATCGTTGTCTGACGTTTCTGACAATGAAGAAATTGTAAGATGTTCGTTTTTTAGCATCATACAATTTTTTCATTGTCAGAAAATTTGCAGCCAAGGTTTAATTGTCAGTTTCCATAACCAACAAAAACTGACAATTAATTGTGTGTGTACACGGTTGGTAGAAAATCTACCAATCTCTTACAATTAATTGGTAGGTATTAAGCCGGCTATCTGAAAATGAATTGTCAGCCAACTTCTGACAATTAATTGTAAGAGATTGGTAGATTTTCTACCAACCGTGTACACACACACAACTTAATTGTCAGCTCATTGGTAGATAATTGTCAGACATTGTCAGGTCTTACAATATTGTAAGATCTACCAATCGTGTACACTTAGCTTTAGTCGTATTATACTTTATACACCGCATGGGCTGGGTTCCCGCTTTTTACAATCCCGTTTCTTAAAATCCCGCTTTTTTAAAATCCCGCTTTTTATAAACCCTTTTTTTAACATCCCGTCTCTTATAATCCCGTTTTTTATAATCCCGTTTCTTATTATCCCGCTTTTGCAATAAAAACCATTTGTTTTATTTTAAAAAATCACGCGATTTTTTTTTTTGGTCTCGGTCAGAATGAATCCATTGAAAAGAAAAGGTGAATGAACTATTGAAAACATTTCGAGTCGGTCTTGGTCTAGTTCGGAACGAAACGGCTGGACAAAAAATGATTTTGATTGAGTGAACGGTCGATTGAAAAGATCGCGTCCTTGAACCAATTTTTATTGATTAGATATTTCAAAATGAACGATTGACACAGCTCTATCCTTAAAGTGACATTAGTTTATTATGAATTCCTTCCGGCAACAGCCGGATTCTTATTCTCTGCTTTTCTCTTTCGTGAAAAGAAATTTACGAGTGGATAATCTTCTTAGGTTTTCAATGTTTTTTATTGAACTTTAATATATACAATTGTAAAACTTAAACTTAAGGATAATATGAATAAAGTAGAAATATGCTGGCACATAGGGGGCCTAACTTATAAAATGACTTAAACTCAAAAAAAATTATAACATTTATAATGTACATGGTAAAAAATTAAGATTAAGATAAATTGGCTTGGTTTTTCTCTGGAGTTGTTCAGTCCCGGTTGTCTAAGCTTCCTATACATATTTCTTACGTCTTCTTGTTATATTTCGCGCTACAGCGTATAGTTGGCTAAAAAATATAAATAATTTGACGTCGTCGAACTGTGTGTATCATCGGTGAGCGACTGGTACCTATATAATATTGTAATATTTTTACTTAGTTCGTTAAATAAAACTTATTACTCTTTTTAGTATTTCTTCTTTATTCACACTTTCAAATTCAAAACAGTGGTGCTTATTTTGACATTCTCTTTCGTTCGAAAGTGAGTCAAATTCGTTGAAACTTAATTTTGAGACTCGGCGATTAGAATGTTAATCGAACAAATCGAAAGTTCACCCAATCCATAGAAAGTTCATTCATTTGCGAAAGCTAATTCAATTTTGACATTCGAAAGAATAGAATTAAATGTCATTTTTGTGTCGTTTGAATTTTCCTGTCGAGTAAGCAACAAAACATGTAAGTTTTTAATTATTTCATGGAAAATAAATTACTTTTATTAATTTTTTTCTTGTTTAATGTTTAAAAGTCGCATTCCAACTGGACAAAAGGAAAAGTTTAATCAAAATAGTGGAAGAAAACCCGGAGGTAGCAAAGGGTTTTTTTACCACCCGCGTTGATACGGAAAGCATCCACTATCCTTCTCCTCTGCACTTCAGCACCATCTTCATTTATAAACAACACAAATGCCATATTTTTATTTTTTATTTATTATTTTATGTTTTTATCAAAGCAATTTAAATTGTTAAACAACAAACAAAACAATTTCAAATAAACAAAGATTTCACTATTTGGTTTTGACATTTCACAAACACTTCTTCTTTTGTTTTTGATATTTTAGTGTGACCAAGTGTATACGAAAAAAAATAAAAATTTAGAACGCGTCATGAACAACTTATTTTTTAAGAATAGTTTCAAAACAGCTGAGTTGACACACAAAATGTAATGAATATGTAGTTCTTTATGGTTAAACTTTACTTTATAATGAAAAAGTGTATTATTTACTTTGTTTCTTGATTATTTATCCAACATCTATAAAATGTTTAGAAACAAAACAAAAAATGTAAAACGGTCATACTAATTCAAATAGAAATAAAGTAAATGTCAAACGGCTGACAATGAAAATGAATCTTTTTTGAAGTTCATTTTATGCTATCTTTTGCAAATGAATGCTATTCGTTCGAATCTCAAAATAAAGAAAGTTCATTCGAAGGAATAGAATCATTCTAACGAATAGACTATTCATGAGAATGTCAAAATAAGCATGAGTAAATCTCAATTTATAAACAACTCAAATACTTTTATTCAAACTTAAATCACACTTATTTAATAACACAATCCAGTAAGCAATACTTTTGCACACTTTCATAATCCAAAATCAACTGTCTTGTGCTCACCGCGAGCGCTCCCTTATATACTCATGTTAGTTGTTCTCGAAAATTCGCGAAGCTTCTCGTCTTGGAATGTTGGAATAAGGGGAAATACATTTGACATTGGAAAAGAGCTTTTTGTTTCTTCCTTAAATTAGATATGCAATTTTCCAACAGATGGCGCTGTAGTACTATAAAGCTCTGTTCACAACAATATGTTAGTTGGATGTTGATGTAGGTTGCTGGTTTTGGGTTATGTGTGTGAGGTGATGATGGAGGTGAGAGATAATGAAAGCTCGGCTGTGAACAGGTGTGTTCTCTTTCTATCTGAAACAAGGAACATTTGAAACAACAACACAAATTTTGTGTTGACAATCAATATAAAGTGAAATAGAAAGAAAATATCATGGCGTGAACTGAAGCTTTAACCAAAACTGGAATTTAAACTTCCACTATGAAACTGGGGTATAGTTGTAAGACCATTTACTAAACAAAAAGATTGGAAACAATTATTAATTAATCTATTAATATTTTTTTGTTCGTTCTATTTTAATTATTTTTTTTTTTATAATTTTTAAAACTATTTCAAATAGCTCCTTACGCTACCTTTAATTAATTACTTCAAATTTCTTAATTTTTGAATATTTTATTTGTCTTTCAGGTAAGTTTCAACCAAATTACTATAAAATACAAAAAGAAAACTTAAAAATCATCGGTAAGTTAATTTTTAATAATTTTACGAGTTTTTCAATTGAAATCTAAATACCAATTACTTGTACGTTTGGTCTGAAACTTGTCATTCATTTATTTTATATTTAAGACCAGTTTATGTAGCTCCCTTTAGATTATATAAACGGATAACAATTCTTTGATTACAAAATGCAAAAAATGTGGTCTATTGAAACGCCATTTATCTGCAAGACAATAAAATTCTATAACTAAGAATCTATTTTCAACATTTAAGTTAAGTTAATTACAGTTAGATTGCTTGTAAACTACTAGACTGTTAATAGATAAATTTTGTAGTATTGAAACCTATCTTTCTTTTTTTACATTTTATAAACTTCATAAAATGAAGTTATTCGGATTAAAATTCTTTATGTTAATGGGAATATAATTTCAAAAAGTACGTTTTTATTTCAAAGGTTTAATATTGCTAGAAAAAGAACGTACCACCAGATCAAAATAATATTTAAACAGAAATGTTATCTGATATGAAATACTACAAATATCTGCTTGGATCACTAATAGGCATATTCACAATCTCAAATTTGTTTGACAAGCGCGGCATGATGAATATTTGATGGATGATTAACATTAGTGTTCAAGTTCATATTCATCAAACATCCTGTCAAACATCACTTCTCATTAGAATTTTGATCATGGCGGATTAACTCAGAACATAGATGAAATCTTAGATGAGGAAATTTACTTGATTTTTATATTCAAGTCTGCGAAAAAACTTATATTAATCTAGTAAAATCCACTTGAATTTTCCGCTATTTTTATAAAATTAAAAAACTCATTTTGATACTATTTCTTATGGTCTGCACAGCTCGAGAACTTCATGGAAAATTAAATTGAGAAGACGAATAATTTAATCATATGACCCATATCAACGGTAAGAACTACTAATTAGATGACAACCAATTTGCAACCCTATCAATTAACGTTATTTAATATTTCTCAAGTTTTAATTTAAATTATAAATCTATAATTTAAAGAATATTATGCATTATTTAACTGCAGAAGAGTGAATTAACACTAAACAACTGTGTCAAGAACAGTAAATATTAACTAGAACTGTTTAAATCACCGGTCACATTCATTATCTAATAACAGAAGAAATACTAAATTTCCATCAGGCTTTAAACCGCGATTTAACTATCTTGTTAAATCTTCATAGAGCCAATAGTTTTTCGAATCGAACTTACTTATACCAATATCGCGCTGAACACATTCTCTGGAAAATCGACATTTTTTTTGCTTTGTTTGATGTATGTCACTTAAGCTTTATGTCTCATTTCCACTTCATAGCCAAAATGAAACAACATTCGAACTTTGAAAGGTATTGTCAAAGTTAATCTTTTTAGTAGTGAAAACAATTTATGTCTAAACTAAACTTCGGTCGAAAACTGCTAACAATATTGTCCAAACATCATCATCATCATCATCGGCTCGACAACCGGGTTCCGGTCCTGGCCTCTTTCAACAAGTCTCTCCACCTATCCCGGTCTCTAGCCGACGCCATCCAGTTGCGCACCCCAAGGCTTCGGGCGTCCTGGTCTAGGCCATCTCTCCAGCGCAAGCATGGTCTACCACGCTGTCGTCTACCATAGAATGTACCACAAAGAACTTTCCGAGCAGGTTCCTCTTCGCTCATGCGAGCTAGGTGCCCTGCCCACCGGAGTCTATTGTCCAAACAAGTTAAACTTATTCCAAAGTTCAGTTTATTCCATGGATATAAAAGAGTTTTTGAATTCTGTAAAGTTTTCGTCATTTAAGAATTACATGTGTACCTACTATAAACATGTACGGAATCTGTCATACATTTTAAGCCCGTTTAAGGGGTCAATTATAGCTATCATTGAAATTCATCATTGCAATATTTTTTTTTTGAAAAGCCAGTTACAGCAATCATTGAAAAATTGGTTTCTGTAAAATATACTGTCAGTGACTGATAACAACCAATTCTATGTATTTGAAGTTAGAGTTGATTATTAAAAGCAATTCTGACATTTGTGAATAGAAAGAGAATCGAACACCTTCAGTGGAACGATTGTGTTCCAAATTAAAGAAATGAAAATCAGCTGTTCACTGAAATTGATTTCTATCAATGAAATAATAAGGGTCCAGTTATAGTTATCATTGAAAACCATCATTGAAACACAAATCAGTGGAATGGTGGAATATTTTTTGACAAGTCGGTTATAGCAATCAATAATTTCGCTGTCATTGAAAATATCTGTCGCCTGGATGCTTGCTAAATTACTAGTGATGGGTACCTCACTCATGAGGCAATACAAAATGTCGCATGTTATGTTATTGTTTAAAGTTTTTGTTTTGCTAACTGCAATCATTTACTTGTTTTGTTTTTGTTATAGATATGAGCTTTAAGAAAAAAAAATCATTTCTTTGGGGTTTTGGTGCGTGATTAGTGTTTAGTCCAGTTTAGTTTATAGTTTCCTACTCGCTGCTTTGCTTTCCATAAACCGACTCTCACATAATTACTCTATAAGGCTATGCGCGCACATTCAACTTTTAGTTTCGCAACTGCTTGGTTCGAGCAACTAAAAAGCTTGTGTTTTGACATAAAATCTGTGTTTTATTTTCCCCCACATCTGATCCAGATTGGATCTTCATTCAAAATGACATGTATAGCAAAAACAACATAAGGCCCAGTTTTGTTTGTACTTGTTGTTTTACATGTTATTTTGAAAACAAAATCCAATCCGGATCAGATCTGGGGGAAAATAAAATACGGCTAAACTAAACGATTGCCTAAAATGAGTTCGCTATTTTGTGTAACATATATTATATGCACCTCCGTGGACATTCAACCAAATAGTTCATCTGTTTTCTATAAGCAACCAAAGAGTTGTGCAACTAAAAATTGAATGTGCGCGCCCAGCCTAAGTGTCTTTTGTGCTAGTGTTTGTCTATTTTGCAATGGGCGGTTTTCAAATTTCAGTCGCCTCTCGTTTGTCGAGTCTCGCATCTCGCCTGAAAAGAAGAATATGAAAAGGGAATAATAAAAATGTTTTTGTATAACTTACGTATCTAGGTACATACATATATAACTTTGTATGTTTTATTCAAATTTCATGATCATTAGAATTGCAGAGACGTCATTAAAAAATTAATTTTTTTGTTGAAAATTCCCATTAAAATAGGTATATCTTCTGGGACATTTGAGGTGAGACAAAATACCACCTCATTTCGAAAAATGAGTACCTCATACAAACTGATTTTAAATTCGTATCCTACCCATCACTATAAATTACAAAAACAACCTGAATAATTTTTTGAGGTTAGAGTTGATCATTGAAAAAAAAACTGACACATGAGAATAGAAAGAGATTCGAACACAAATCATTGGAACGATTGTGTTCCACTTTGTTGGAATGAAAATCAGCTGTTCATTGAAAACGATTTTCATCATTGAAAAATTAAATGTAGTTTTATGAAAAATATTGAACATACCTATTTGTTTATTTTTATTTGCAAAAGTAAAATATGTAATTGATTAGCTTCGTTTGTATACCAAACATTCTCAATATTCATAGTTTAACTATCCCAAAAAGTGAAAACAAAATTTTCAATGATGGTTTTCAATGATAGCTATAACTGGCGCCTAAAAGTGGATTTAAAAGAAAGATTAAGGGGCCAGTTATAGCTATCATTGAAAACCATCATTGAAACACAAATCAGTGGAACGGTGGAATATTTTTTGACAAGTCGATTATAGCAATCAATAATTTCGCTTTCATTGAAAAGATGTGTCATTGAAAATATCTGTCGCTTTGATGCTTGCTAAATTACTAGTGATGGGTACCTCATTCATGAGGCAATACAAAATGTCGTATGTTATGTTATTGTTTAAAGTTTTTTTTTTTTGCTAACTGCAATCATTTAGGCCTATTCGGCGAGATCTTTTATTCTTCTATTCTGTTATGAATTTCAATACAAAAGTTTGAGATGTCAACAAATCTTTTATGAATTATAATTTTGGTATTCGGCATGGTAAAATCTTTTATAAAATCTGCTAAGAAAACTTTTATAAAATGTCAAACGTTCGAACTTGGAAAAAATCTTTTACGAATAGCATTTTTGGTATTCAGCATGCCAAAATCTGTTAAAAATCATAAAAGAATAAAAGACAAACTTCTGTGACTTTTATCATAAAAGATTTCAATAAGTACACAGGTGCATCAAGTAAAAATGAATATTTATCTTTTATTTCGTCAACGAAATGTTCCTAAAAAGAGCAAATGAAAGAAAATATATTAAAACTCATATCATATAAGCATATAAGTAGAGTACGGCCATGGTATTCCCAGAAACATATGAGGTAAATTCCTGTTTTATGGTATAGATACCAATAGTATGTAAGAGTTTACTTCTTTGTTCGTCATCCGTTTTAATTATGTCAGATGAAATATTTTACATAATCGCAGCTGATTATGATAACAGATTTAGTTCAGTTTCATAACAGATCTCGTTTTCGAAGTAGCATAACAGACTTTTATAAAAGTTCGAACCTCTGAATACCAATCATAAAAGATCTTTTAACGTGGAAATCTTTTATGATTCATATAACAGAAAATCTATAGCAGAATAACAGATGTGGCAGAATAGGCCAAATTTTCTTGTTTTGTTTTTATTAGAGATATGAGCTATAAGAAAAAAAAATCATTTCTTTGGGGTTCGGGTGCGTGATTAGTATTTATTCCAGTTTAGTTTATAGTTTCCTACTCGCTGCTTTGCTTTCCATAAACCGACTCTCACAGAATTACTCTATAAGGCTATGCGCGCACATTCAACTTTTAGTTCCGCAACTGCTTGGTTCGAGCAACTAAAAAGCTTGTGTTTTGACACAAACTAAACGATTGTCTAAAATGAGTTCGCTATTTTGTGTAACATATAATTAAATGCACTTCCGCGGAGATTCAACCAAATAGTTCATCTGTTTCCTATAAGCAACCAAACAGTTGTGCAACTAAAAATTGAATGTGCGCGCCTAGCCTAAGTGTCTTTTGTGCTAGTCTACGTATCTAGGTACATACATACATATATAACTTTGTATGTTTTATTCAAATTTCATGATCATTAGAATTGCAGAGACGTCATTGAAAAATTGATTTTTTTGTTGAAAATGTCCATTAAAATAGGTATATCCTATGGGACATTTGTGGTGAGACAAAATACCACCTCATTTCGAAAAATGAGTACCTCATACAAACTCATTTTAAATTCGTATCCTACGCATCACTATAAATTACAAAGCAACCTGAATAATTTTTTGAGGCTAGAGTTGATCATTGAAAAAAAACTGACACATGAGAATAGAAAGAGAATCGAACACAAATCATTGGAACGATTGTGTTCCACTTTGTTGGAACGAAAATAAGCTGTTCATTGAAAACGATTTTCATCATTGAAAAATTGAATGTAGTTTTATGAGAAATATTTAACATATTTGTTTATTTTTATTTGCAAAAGTAAAATGTGTAATTGATTAGCTTCGTTTGTATACCAAATATTCTCAATATTCATAGTTTAACCATCCCAAAAAGTGAAAACAAAATTTTCAATGATGGTTTTCAATGAAAGCTATAACTGGCGCCTAAATCAGAATTTTGTATTTTATAAAGTAAAAAAAATCTGCTACTCATTATGTTCATTTTGGTGCCAATTAAAGCCATTGCAGTTCGTTCAATCGACTTAAAAATGGAAACGAAAATTTTCAACGATTCATTTTAATGATAGCTATAACTGGCCCCAAAGAATCATAGATTTCAATTATCTCTGCATTCTAAGAAACTTAAACAGGGTTCTGTGTCAAAATTTCTCAATTTTTCGCTAAACATAGAATTTACTTGCTGAATTTTCGACTGAGGAAAATTTGTTAAATTTCAAAACACGTAAACTTGCTAATTTATTTCAAAATGTTTCTGGTCACAAATCAACAGGACTAGAATAATATATATCTACTTCTGGATTTATAATCCACCAAGATGTACTTTAGTATTTAATTGAATTATATTACTACTCGCACAAAATTATCCAAACTTTCGAAAGAATATTCTTTTTCTTTTAAAGACTTAATAAAAATGAATTTCTAATCAAACAAAGAAATTAAAATGAACAAAACAAAATACAATCAACCTTAATAAAAAAGTTTTTGAACTTTCACAAACTTTATACACTTGTTAATCTAAACATAAACACCTCTACCCCTAATAATCACCACCTGCTGTCTAGAAAGTACATTTTTAAGACTTCTCAGACTTATTCTACTTTTCCTATAGTATTAAATATACATATACATACCTATATCTATATATATATACCTATATCTATGTATATCTATTTGTATCTATGTATTTATAAAACATCTGCTTTTGTGATAAACCAGACAAACGTTCATTGGAAAACATTGTGAACAGCTTACGTACATTTTACTTATTATTGGCCCTGTTCTCAATGTTGCCTGCTTTGCACATTTAGAAGAACAAATAATACACTGAAAAAAAAAATCAAATTTATATGCAAGAAACCTTATCTTAGCATTAGTAATAGCGCGCACTTTTAGTGGAATAATTACGGTGTCAAAAATAATTTAGTATGGTTTTGAAGTTCGACTCTTATGTCATTTCCAAATGTCAAAACTTAGTTTACTTAGTTTTTGCACGAGCTGTCATTGGTTTAGGTGTGTTGAGAATTAATTTATTAATAAAATCGGCTAAGCACGATACCATTTAGAAAATATTTATAAGTTACTAAACTGCTTTAAAGCTAGATAATTGCCAAGTGCTATCATATCTACTAGCATCTTTTCATTAGGCATTTACAAATTGTTCGCCAGTAGTTTCGAAATTATTATCAAATAATAAAAATCGATATGAAAAAATTTCCCTTTGGCAATACGAGAAAGCCAACCGGAACGGTCTCAACGATTTCTTTAGGAACTTTAACTATAGTCACTAATCAAATCACTATATGCTTCCTCTATACTGACGTGGACTCTAGTACAGAATACAGATATGATCAGAAATTTAATTCATTTCGGAATGGGAAAATGTATCCCGAATAGGGAAACATCTATCAAACCGAAAGAGAATTCATGGTTTGATTCGAGCTGTAAAGAGGTTATTAGGGTTAGAGAAGTAAGTTTCCGATGTTATTAAGCCAACCTTACTGAGAAAACCCGGAATGAGTTCAAACAAGTTAGAAAGAACTGTAATGATCGTATTTGAGAAACCAAATTTTTGCTGTGAATTCGAGGATCCGAGAAAGTGTCATGACTCTTCTTGAACTTGAGAGCGATTTTATGGGAAAAATCTTCTTTCGCACTCGTACTGCTGCAAGAGTACTGAAAGATCTTGATATACACAAATACGCAGGCCCGGATAGTATCCCTCTAATTGTTCTGGAGAGGTGTTCTTCAATGCTGGTTAAATCACTGCGTAAGCATTTCCATCTGTCCTACTCTAAAGGCCTCTTTACGAGTGGATGGAAAACATGATTTGTCCAGCATGTCGCTAAAAACTGCCATCTTCTGCTCCCTCTAACTATCGTCCAATTGTATTTATGGCCATTCTTTTCAAAGACAAGGAAGCTCTGATAAATTATCAGCTCAAAAAATATCTTGAAGAAGTAAAGCTTTTCAGTGACCAGCAGTACGGCTTTTGTAGCAATAGGTCCACCGGTGATCTGATGGTACATCTCACAACAGTGGCACAAATCTTTATATCGTTTTGGAGAAAGTAAAATTATTGTACTTGATATTTAAAAAGGATTTGATAGAGTTTAGCATCAAACTCTCTAGTTGGAAATACTTGCATTTGGTACTGATAAATCTCTTCTTCGTTGCAACCTTTCGCACATTTCTAAATACATGTTACGTTTGACGGTTTGAAGTCTGTAGTTCATAAAATAAATGCTGGTGTACCACAGGGCTCTGTTTTGTCTCCGTTTCTCTTTCTCATATTCCTTAATGATTTTTTGTCTGAAACTTTTAATCTATTTAATTGTTTTGCTGACAACAGTACTATCAGCTTCTCATATTCATTTCCAGGTCCACGTCTTTGTCCTTGGGATTTATATTTAGAAATAATGCTTCAAAAACTCAATGCTATCCTCTGTCGTTAAAGCGCAACCAACACCCAATGCCGCTATTCATGAGTGCCAACGGCTGTAGGCTTATAGCTCGAGTACAATTCCTTTATTTGGGCAAGTGCTTTAATAACCCACTTAAGTCTGTTGGATATAACAGAAATGTTTCTTGTCTTTCATTATTTTACCGTTATTTTTATAAACCGTGTTCTAATAGAATAGCATCCTCCTCCACTTTAACAATTTAACCATAATAGTCGCGGTTCAGGAAAGGCTCATTAAATCCCTTTAGCCCAACTTCCGACGTACTATTAAATTCAGAGATTCTTTCTTTAGCCGCACTTCACGAATGTGGAATACTTTACCCGACTCAATATTTCCCTCTTATTGTGATATTCAGACATTCAAAACCAATGTGCATTGTTCTCTTCTTTTAAATCCTGTCCAACTTTCCTAAAACACTCGCAGTGTGCTCAAACATTTTAAGGGTATTCATAATCCATAATGCATACGTGTATGTCGTCAGCAGGAATAGAGGTTTACTACATTTTTTACCATTTCCGGTCGACTAATGGGGCTTTCCATTGGCAAATTTAGATTTCAATCAAAAATAAATTTTTTTCGCGGAGAATGGAATGCGTTTTTTAATAAAGGATTTGGCATCACCACAATGATGTTTTACCCCTTGGCATAATGTTTAATGCATTGAACTGTCCTGCAGAATGTCTTGGGTTCGATTCTCACCCGGTGCAAAAAAAATTTGTAGGTCCTCTCCATTCCATTCCTGGTTCTTTTCCAACTTTGCACCACCAAATCTATAATGATATTTTACTATAGTAGGAGCAGTAAGGATAATAATTATAAAATTAGTTTATGGAGGCCTGAATCTGCCAAAATTTGATTTTATAGGTATCAAAAAATAGATCAATTTTTTACCAATTGAATACAACAATTGACAAAATTGGGATTTTGACATATGAAAATCGAAAATAAATTGATTTATCTTACCAATAAAAACCACAAAAGATGCGTCACATTTCTCATGACAAGAGAAGAGTATCCCCCGCTTCCTCGAAGGAGGCAGTATCACGTTTTATTTTTAAATGGCAGATGGCAGTCCACGGCACTAACCATGATGGTGGTAACAAAGGGTACTTAAAAAAAGACAATGTATAGTTTTATTTATCTTTTAACTGATTGGTATAAACTGGTCTAATTGAAAATACTCGTGTTAAAGGTAGTGTTCTTGGTATGAAATAAAAAAGTTGTTTTTTATTATTAACTGGTTTAATTGCAGACACTCGTCTTGAAGGTGGTATTCTCGGTATAAATTAAAAAATAATATTTTTAGCAGAAACTGGTATAAAATGGCCTAATTCGTTAGGCAAGCGTTATAAGTACTTTTTTTGATCAAAATAAGAAACATACAATAAAATAATTATCTTCCCACAAAAAATAATATCAAAAGTAATTCTACTCAATACAAATAAATTTCAACATCATCTTGGTGTACATATATTTTTTCATAAATTAGTTTGATTATTTCAATTTACATTTCTCTCTGTGCACTCAGTTCAGTGAATATTAATTTATCCCTCTGTACAAAACATATTATTCAAATACCTCGTGCGTCGTCGTGCCAAAGAAAATGACAACAACAGGTGGGGAATAAACTTCAAGGCATTTAAAAAATAAAACGTTTCAACAATTAGTCACTCCTATGTTCCATCTGTTAAAAATAAACCTCATACAGTAAATGAGAAATTTGAGTTGTATATTTACGTATGTTGCTTAGAAAAATATTATTTTTGAAAACATCACACCTAATGATGTTGCCTCATGATGTATTCGTGGAAACTGATTCAATATCTTCTAATGTAAATAATTGTGTATCCCTTTCTGAGCTAAAAAGACAATATTGATACTAGTGTAGCTTTTTTGTGGATTCAAATGCACTGCGCAGGATATTTTCTACGAAAGCTATCTGCTTTAGCAGAGAACATTTTTGCAGTTTTTTTTTTATGTCTGGTGACATATATAAAGCACTGGGAAAATTGATTGCGAGAAATCTCTGCAGATGTTCTACTATATTTATCTTCCAGAAATATATTTTATCAAGTCTTACATTATTAATCCAATTTAAAGGCTTTTCAAATGTTCATGTGACATCTTTCGTATGGTGTTGTGTTGGACGATTTATCAGAAGAATTTCAGTTTGGAATGTTTTTTTTTTTTACTTACGTTTGGGTTGGGGAATATTAATTTATTATAATCGATATTATTTTAATTTTGTCACGCTTTTGCAATTTCTGACCATATGAACGATGTTATGACAAATCTAATTTTATTTAAATCTACACGAGGAATTCATTTAAAATTGTTTTGGTCAGATCATATGCCAGTGAAACTGACCATCAATATTTGCACTTTTATAAATGAGTCAACTTAAAATAGGTTTCTACCGAAACTGACGTGGAAGGAGTCAAAAAACTTTGAATACCAGAATAAGCTTAATTTTAACCTTCCTATAGCTTAATAACTGACAATCCTTCATTTAAGTCAAAAAAACAAATGGCACTATTTTGTGAATTAGCGAGAAAAAAGACTATGTATTAAATAGATAGATACCAAAGAACGCAAAGAACTGAGGAAAAACTGAACTATCAAAGAGCGAAATGAGATTCCAAAACATAGGTCGTTTTGAAACGTCAATTAAAGACAATTTGACCGGCAAATTTTCGTCATTTATGACGCAGAAGTTGCAATCATCAAATTTGTAATCGTCGCGTACACATGTCTTTTTTTAACGTCATTTGCATTTGACGTTTTCGAATAAAAACTGAAACAAAACAAAATGGATCCGGTGAAGAAATTTGTTGCGAAAATTGAAAATCTTTCTAGAGCTGGTAATAATGAATCATTATAAATGATTGTTATCAGACAAAAAAGAATATTTTTAGTATAAAAAAATCTAAAAAGATTTGACCCACCAATAATAAATAAGGAACATTTGATCTGATATGCAGAACCAGGCAAGGCATATCGAAGATCCTAGCAACCTGTAGAGGACACTGGGCAATTGGAGAGCATGCAACGAAGCTAGGCACTCCTCACAACATTCGTTGTCATAGCTGTGAGTACCAGCGGGAAAGGAAATAGTCCTCCATTTCCTCTGCAAATGTCCTGCTCTGGCCAAAGTTAGAGCACAATCATTAGGAAGAGAATATTTCGACGATATTGACGAATTTTCAGAAATGAGGATCATAGACTTATGTAACTCTTTTCTCAACGCGACGAACTTTGGTTATTTCTGTGGCCGTGCCTTCCGTTTGACTTCATAGATCTCAAGCTACCGGATCATCACATAATCTGATTGGCAATTATTTCAGCACCAGTCAACAAGCTGCCTAGCTTGGCTATTATTTCAGCACCAGTCAACAAGCTGCCTAGCTTGGCAGAGTGTGGTGATTCGGCTGAGTTAGTGATCCAATTTCCGGATGATTAAGCAAAAGCGAACACACAATAAGAGACATCAAAACCTACTAGATCCTTTCATATATTTGAACTTAATCCAAAACTCCTTGAGATTGTCCACAATTTCCCCTAATAACTAATAATTCCATGTTCCATCCACATGGAATTATGGTAGGTGTGTTTTATTCACTGCTGCATAGCTAGCGCAGCAAAATTTCCCTCGACAAACAACAACAATTTGATTGCTGGCGAAAAAGAAGCCAGTAAAAAAAATGGCAGTTGTGCTGGCGATAGAACTTTAAATTTATTGAAATGAAAATAGCGTTTTGCATTAAATTTTAGAATTAGACATAATTATGTACTTACATGTTTTGACATCAGATTTTGATATTTTCTATAATAATGGCCAACATTGAAATATAAATTGAAATTGACATATGGAGTGAGTTTGACCGTTTTATTCCCACTTGAATGCTGCGCTGGCTATGCAGCAATGAATAAAGCACACCTGGTATCAAAATGGCGCATTTTAACGCTAATTGGGTTATAAGCCTAGACTTTTAGTAGTCGCCATTTCTACGTACCTACCTGCCTGATATTAAAAGAAAAATTTTGTGAAAACTCCGAAGTAAAAGAAAAAAAAATCGAAATTATGTACAAATATGTAATCAAGCAATTTTCAGACGAGGAATTTTTCAAACACTTTGGGATGTTAAGACTCTTCTCTGTGTTTAGTTTATTATAAAGCAAAACGCCAAAGATCTTTATGTATGCCCGCAAATATCACAAATTAGGGTTTAAAACTTATTTCGTTACCCCTACCAGCATATAAACCAAATTCACGATAGTTTTGTTGAAAATGGAATTTGGTTAAATCAATCTCAATTGATAAAATAAATAAAATGCACGACTGGGTTGCACAAACCTGCTCTTAAGGAAAAGACTAAGAATTTCAAAAACTAATGTTATTAGAGAAAAATTCATTTTTCAAATGACTTAAGCAACTCCGTTAGAAGTTGGTTTCCTGAAAAAATAAGCTTTTATACATATACAAAATTCCTAAAACATTTTTAAGAAAAAAATTTAGTACGCCAACTTAAATTTTTTATTATTGTACGAATAAAAATTAAATTTCAAAAAAAGAAATATTGAGCCATTTTTGAGATATAGAATTTTCCAAAAAAAAATATTTTTTTTTTTAAGTTTTGAAATGCAATGTTTTTCAAAGTTTAAATTTCATTAAGATCCGCTATGCCGATAATGAGAAATTCGAAATTTGGAAAAAATAGTTCTATCGTAGGTACAGTCAGCAATATCTCAATTTCAAAATTTGTTTTATTAAATTATAGATCGTAAAAATTGATTGAAAGAAAACAAAATTATATACGATTTTTGAAAACCATTTTTTAACATTTGTATGGTGGGTATTTTTAATTAAAAGAACTGGGTCGCACGAACTTGCTCCTATGTAATCGACTAGGAATTTTAAAAACGAATATTATTAGAGAAAACTGTTCATAAGAATAAAATTAATATTAAAATTCGTTAAGTAGTAAGAGACAAAAACAGAATGCAAATATGAATTTATGCAAGAACAAAAATTATAAGTCCTTGTAGTGGTTTCTTTAAAAGAAGCTTTTATGTACAAACTTTTTAAAAGCTTTTTAAGAAAAAAATTTTGGTACGCCAATTTAAAGTTTTTATTATTGTTCGAATAAAAATTAAATTTACGAAAAGAAATATTGACCCCTTTCGGAGATATCGAATTTTCAAAAAAGAAAAAAATAAATTTTTTTTTTTCAAAAATTCAAAAAATATTTATTTTAAAGTTTTGAAATGCAATGTGTTTTAGACTTTTTATAAGGTTCTCTATAAAAATTTTCATTAAGATCCGTTATGTTTATAATGAGAAATTCAAAATTCGAAAAAATGGTTCTATGGTAGGTACAAGCTGTAATATCTTAATTTCTATTTTTTTTATTAAATTAAAGATCGTAAAAATTATTTGAAAGAAAAAAAATTTTATCAAAATTCTAGGTGCCGTTTTCGAGAAAAATACGATTTTTAAAAACCATTTTTTTAATTTTTTAGCATTTGTATGGTAGGTACCTTTATTTTTAGGTAAAATAAAATTTTGTTCTCACATTTTGTAGATTATATTGAGAAACTTTTATTTATCAAGTTTAAAAAAAAATCTAGCATGGGGTTTTCGAAATATTGAGTTTTGAAAAAAAAAATTTGAAGTTTTTTTTTGAAAATTTGAGTACATAATTCTATTCACGTTTTTGGAGAGCTTTAGAAAAAAAATGATCAAATTCGGTTGAACCGTTCTTGAGAAAATCAAAAACAAAAAAAAAATGGTTCCATGGGGGGTACCCTCAATAACCATTTTTCGGAAAAATGTTTTCAACCATTACCTAGCTTTAATTAAATGAAATTTTTCTGTATTTTAATTTTTAAAATCTGTCGAACAGTTTTCGAGAAAAAAAAAATGTTTATAAAATTTCGAAAAAAAATTCGTATGGCAAGTACCGTTATTTTTGGTCCTAAAAAAAAAAAGAAAAAACGTGTGGGGGGAAAAATGATATCTACCAAGTTTAAAGAAAATCGGCCCAGCCGTTTAGCCTGTAGTCGAACAGACAGACAGACAGACAGAATTGCGAGACCCACTTTTTTTAGTCTTCGCTATTATCGTAATGTCAACTTTGATCAAAATCTCAAGTTCGATTTTTTTACGAATGCATAACTTGCCTTAAAGTATCTATAAGTCGCAAGTAAAAATGAATTTTATGGTTATGAACATTTTTGTCTAGTAACGTTTATTTTGAAAATGTTTAGTCTTTTACATAAGAGAATGCTTGTGCTTGGCATAATGTGCGTTTAACTGTCTTGCATAAGGTCTTGGGTTCGATTCTTAGCCGCTGCCAAACATGTTTTTGAGGGGTGTATTGCCTCTAATGAGGAATCGACAAATCTTCTAAGAGTATCTCTTGTCTTGAAAAGTGCTGCTCATTAGCCGTTTAGAATCGGCAGAAAATTTCTGCTAACACTCACACAGGAATGGTTGAGAGTTGTACGTCACTAGGTTCTGGTTGTCTTGGAGCTGTTGCACCACCAAATTTAATTTAAAGTTCGATATAATTCAAATTTGTATATACATACTTCGAACTTCCATGTTTCGTATACCATTATGTATATATTCGCTGGGTGGCGTGCATCAGAAACGTCCTATTTTCCGAAAACTCTGGTGCATAAATCTGGCTGAATTTGACCAATAGCATTGATTACATATGTTCGCGTCCATAGCAGTAGTGGTTTGCTATCTTGTGGCATAGATTTATGACCTAAGAAAACCCAACACGAAAAAGTCTAATGGGGTCGAAGCACACAATCTCGGTGATAAATTCGCATGAAGTTCGTATGAGGCAACCATGTTCGGAAATCGCTCCCCCATTGTGGCACAAGTTGTGTGGCACGTAGCGTCGTCCTGTTGAAACTACATGTCATCGATGTCGATATCATCCAATTCGGGATAAACTAAATTGGTTATATTCGACTAATAGCACTCGCCGTTGACGGTAATGGCCTGTCGTATGAGAAGTATGGACCGTTGACCGCGCAACTCAAAATCCACACCAAACAGTGACTTTCTCAGGATACATTGCAATTTGGTGAATCTCGTGTGGATTGTTGATTTCCAAAATCTACAAATTTTTGCTTTTTTGACAAACCTATTCATCCAGTAATATGGATCCCGTCGAGGAATATGATTTTTCGATTGAAGCGTTTGAAATGGTGCTCGAACATTAAACCCACTTTTTGAGTGTTATAACTCTCCATGTTGGTTTGGCAAGACAGGCTGGCAGATGTAGCATCAATTCTATTGTTGTGGAAAATGCTTCTCATTCTGAATCGTTTAAACTCGCAGAAAATTGTAGAGCTCCTCCATTTTCGCCATGAATGTGCACACAGGATTGGCTCAAAATTTGTAAGTCACTAAACCCAGCTACGAATAGGTCACATTTATGATTTTTTGTAATTCTTATCTTTAACGGTCAGCCACTTTATATATAGATAGCTTTGGACCACTAGATCAATTTCGTGCCATCCAGTCATGGATTTTAATTTCTTCAAGAATCGAAATAAAACATTTTCTTTAAAAATCAGAAAACAGGAAGGATAGATTTATAACCACTCACATATTTTGAATACGTTACTGTGTCTTGTCTCCATTGAAATGTTAGTCCTTTAAACCCCAAAGGGTTTTTGCTGAGCCAACCATTTCGGCAAGCCAAGAGTCCGAAACCTATTACATAACATACAACATCTGCAATAAATCTAAGTTCTCTTACTAAAGCTTTTCTTGCCCTTGCAAATTACACCATATCGCCCATAATCACACATCTTATATCGCCTTGTGGTTTATTGCTACAACACCATACTAAAGATATCTGGTTTCTGACAACAGGCTGAAGGCTGTGCCAGTGACAGGTAATCTTAATGTCATTATCCAGTAATAGAATCAATCTGTTACACTTGAATGCGTTTAAAGAGTCCCTTTCTTCCAGAAGTAAAAACGCCACAAGCATGGGAAAAGTTCACAGGGAAAATAGAACTCTCCTATTTGTATAAAGTTTTAATTACTGCGCAAGACTATTTTCTATAGAGCTTTAGTCTTGAAATTTCGCATAGACCAGAATGGATGACAATATTTAATGTTATCAAACATTTCGACTTGAAAGACATGATGTTTTATTTTTAATATAACAAGACAAGACAAACGAAAAAAATCATACATATATGCTGAAGATTAGCTTTGAGCTAACCTATTAAATTAATTACGTCTAAGGAATGAGGGTCTCTTGATTAAAAATCTGAAATGGCTTCCAGACAGCATAAAAATAAAATTTCTTTTCTTAGGAATTATTTTTAAATAGTTAAGAAAATTATTTCTTAAGACTTTTTATTTTGTTAATTTGTTTTGTATACAATTTGACTTAAAACTCACTTTTTACTAAATAAAATCGTTTTGACTCAACAATAACGGACGAACGTTCCATTTTTGGCTTTGTTTACATAATCTTTCAAGATCTTGCTGTTTCTCGGACGGTCTTTCATTCATATTTAAAATGTTCACGGTTAAAATGTGTTAACATCAAAGTTCGTTCGAGTGTCGAATTTTTGTTATCGAACGTACCCGATAAACATACATAATATTACAATCGTAATTCGTTTTGTTTTTGAAATATTGAAAACGTTTTCTGGCAATATTAGTAGAATTTTATTTCTTTTAAATGAATTTTGACAGAACTTTGGAATGAAATTCACAGAAATGCACAGAAAATTACATAGTCTCAAACAGGGTTGCAAAAGCTTAAGTCACTTTTTAGCTTAAGCTTGGCTTTAATTCACAAGCTAGTGGGTGACTTATGAATTAAGAAAAAATGTAATTCAGCTGCTAGTTACTGACTTATGAATTACAAAAATTTAAGTCATGAGCAAGTAAGTGACTTAAGAATTAAAAAAGATTTAATTCAAAAATTACCTAGTGACTTATGAAGCTAATGGATAAATTCTGATTAAAAAATTATTAATTGGAAAATTTATAAGCTAGCATGACAATTTTATGACACACAAAAGCTTGAAATCTACATTCGTTAATAATTAATTAATTATGTAGTCAAAACAAACTTAAACATTTCCAATTTACCAACTACTCGTAGCTTATGAATTAAATTTTTTTAAAATCATATGTCACTAACTAACTTATGAATAAATTTTTTTTCAATTCACAAATCATCTACAGACTTATGACTTATGGTTTTTTTAATTCAAAAATTCGCATCCCTGGTCTCAAAGTAAAGGAACGAACCCGTTTTCTTCAAAAGTGAAATAGAATAGAAAAAGAACGCACCACCAGACCAGAATTATATTTAAACAGGGATGTTATTTGATACATTACATTTTTCCACCTATATTTAAACAGAGATGTTATCTGATATGAAATACTTTAACTATCTGCTTGGATCATTAATAGGCACGTTCACATTCTCAAATTTGTTTGACAAGCACGGCATGATGAATATTTTATGGATGAAAAACATTAGCGTTCACATTCGCCGAACATGCTGTCAAACATCACTTCTCATTAGAATTTTGACCCACTCAGAGCGTGTATCACGTTTTAGATGGGGAAATTCACTTGATTTTTGAAATTGAATTTTGAAAGGAAATCGATTACCCATTTTCATATATAGAATTCTCTAAGTTTTTTGCCAAAAATTCACAAAAATATATTTTCAATGGAAGGTACAGTCAGTAATGTCTCAGTTTCAAAGTTGCGACTTATAGGTACTATAAGGCAAGTTATGCATTCGTAAAAAAATCGAATTCGAGTTTTTGATCAAAGTTGACATTACGATGATAGTCAAGACCAAAAAAGTAGGTCTCGCAATTCTGCCTGTCTGTCTTCCTGTCTTTCTGTCTGTCTGTTCGACTACAGCCTAAACGGCTCGGCCGATTTTCTTCAAACTTGGTAGATATGGGTTTTGATTTTTCCCCCCATACGTTTTTTTCTTTTTTTTAAGGCCAAAAATAACGGTATACCTGCCATAAGAATTTTTTTCAAAATTTTATAAATACTTTTTTTTTCAGAAAGTGTCCTACAGAAAAAAATTAAAAAATTTTATTTAGTTAGAGCTAGGTAATGGTTGGAAAAAATTTTCCAAAAAATGGTTATTTTTGGCACCCCCCTTGGAACCATTTCTTTGTTTTTTGATTTTCTCAAAAACGGTACATCCGATTTTGATAATTTTTCATATGTGAAGGCTTCTCAGCAGTTTTAATATTATTGTGTATTCAAATTTTCCAAAAATTTTTTTTGGATTTTTAAAAAAAAACTTCATTTTTTTTTTGACAACTCAATATTTCGAAATCCCGATGCTCGATTTTTATAAAACTTGATAAATAAAAGTTTCTTAAAATAATCTACAAGATACGAAAAAAAAAATTATTTTACCTAAAAATAACGGTACCCTCCATACAAATGTTAAAAAATGGTTTTCGAAAATCGTATTTTGCTCGAAAACGGTTCCGAGAATTTTGCTAAAATTTTTTTCTGATTAATTTTTACGATTTATGAATAATCAAATACAAACAAAATTGAAATCAAGATATTACTGACTGTACCTACCGATGAACGATTTTTTAAAATTTTGAATTGCTCATTATCGACAAAACGGATTTTAATGAAATTTTTGATAGAGAAGCGAAACTTAAGAAAAATAATTCTTGAGTTTTTGAAAAAAAAATCTTATTTTTTTTGAAAATTCGATATCTCAGAAACGGCTCAATATTTTTGTTTGCAAATTTAACTTTTATTTGAAAAATAATAAAACTTTAAATTGGCGTACCAAAATTCGTTTACATAAGAGCAAGTTCGCGCGACCCAGTCGTGCATTTATTTTTGTTATCAAATTATAAATCGTTAAAATTAAGAGTAAAAAAAAATGTATCAAAATTCTCATATTTAGCTTTTTAAATGGGCCGCAACGACGTTTTTTTACGATGCCTCGGGCCACAAGATAAATGTATTTAGCGTAAATAATAAGACATATTTAAAAAATTCTGTATTTATTTTAATACAAATGCAATTTTTTAAATTGGGAACACATTTCCGAAACTTATGCATACCAACCTTTTGACATCATTCAGATGGGTGTTCGTTAGTTTCTTTCGGTACATATCCAAATAATGTTAAAAGAATTTGGGCACTTCTTTGCACCATTTTATATTTTTCGGAGACATTGCTCCAAAGTTTTAAATAATCTACTTTTTGCTTTAATCAGAACTTCAAGGTTGGAGTCAATTTTTAAATCGACGAACTTATGAAAAAACTTTGCTTCGTCTTGATTTAAAACGGAAACCAGGTGTAAGATGGTCGTTGTTTCCAGACGCCGCGCCATAAGTTTTCGACAAGCATTAAATTTTTTTTTATTTTTCCTTAATAATGAAACAGTTTTTCAAATTCGTTTGAAATAGCTGTTATGTAGTTTCAAATTGTCGACCAGTTTTCTTCAGAAATGTCAATGAGCTGTATCCATTATCAAATTCGAAAGATTTATTTAGATTTCTGCATGAAAAATACTCGGCTTTTCTTCAAAACCAAATTTGTTACTCGCCATCTGTGAGATTATTTTATTTTGACCTTGAAAATTCCGATTGATTCTATTCAGTTTTTCTGTAATATCGCATAGAAATGCTAAAAGGAACCATTCATCATCTCGTAATTCTGGGTAAACTTTATTATTTTGTTGTAAGAAAACAATTATTTCCTGGTGCAAGGAAAAAACCTTTCGAAAACTCTTCCCCTGCTAAGCCATCGCACCCCAGTTTTTTCCAAAGTCTTTTAAATTTTCTGCTATTCAATTCTTTCGCTCGGATATAATTCACAATATCAATAACAATCTTCATCACAGCTTCGATTTTTAGATTGACAACACTCACAGCCAAGTTTTTCTTGATGAATAATGCAGTGAAATGAAATTAAATTTTGTCAAATTATATTTTTCCTATAAGCAATGTAATTAATCCATTTTCGGATCCTGTCATCGAAGGACAGCCATCCCTTCATATACGAGTACATCCATACATACATACGATTTTTTGTATGTCAATTTCATTCTGCTCTAGAAAATTTAAAATAGTATCACGCCTCGGATTTGATATTTTATTGAAAGGAATTTGGAAAAGTCTTCAAAGATTAAATTCCGTTCAGTGAAATATCTAGCAAACACCGAGCATTGAAATGTTGCTAAAATATCAGTGCTGGATTCTAAAGCCAAGGTAAAAAACTTACTGTTCTTTAGTTTGTGACGAATATATTTGGAAATATTTTCAATACATGTTGAATCGGATAGCTGTAGTTTTTTCTTTGTTTCTGACAGTTTTTGTTTTTTGTTGCCAAATTTATCAAAAAGTATATCGGTAGCACTTATAAAACATTGCTTTACAATCTGCATCAATAGCCGTGTTTTTTTGTAAGTCCATAAGGAATTGTAGAAAAAGAACGACATCTACAAATTACAAGTACAAATTTGTGATTAAAAAAAAAATTACATATGAAAAAAACTCGATTTTTTACAATTTTTTTAAAAAAATGCTTGTAATCACAATTTTCTAAGATGGTGCAATAGGCCCTTGACTAAGCGGCCTTACATGTAAATACAACAACTACTTAAGTCTATACGGACTTACATAGCTAAGTCCAGATAATTTTCGAGAATTAATCTAAGTGCCGGTAAAAACGGTGATGCCAAAATAATAGATATTATCTTTTATACTATATGTTATCGATTATTTGTACAGAGAAGTCAAAAGTGACGTTTTTGGATGATGGTTGAAGAACAAAATTTTACAATCAGAAAAAAATGACAGAACAAAGCAAATGGTAAGTTAATAGCAGTGTTTTTTTGGAAAAGTTATCCGTACTACAGTAGGATTTTATATGAATAACAAATACAAAATCCGCAGTAGGATCACTGCAGATACTCGAATATACGTCAAATCTCTATCCGCAGCAGGATTTCACTTCTCCTTTTATCGCCAGTGATCCTACTGCGGATGTTGTATTTGTTATTCATATAAAGTCCTACTGTACTACGGATAACTTTTCCAAAAAAACACTGCTAATATATGTATAGTTGTGTCTAAAACAATTTTTGTATACTTATTTTTGAGTAGTATTCGAAAAAAGTGGGCGAAGGAGGAAGTGTTGGCCTACGAAAACGTCCTGGAGGATATGATATAGCAGGGTTATTTGTTTTGTTTTTATTTATTTATTAAAAATTAATTCAGAACAATTCTTCTTTGTTGACTATGTTTTGTCAAGAGAATTAAAACACTTCCATTTATGGCTTCACAATCAATTTGTATTTATAAATTAATTAATTTACTTGAATACACGTAGCTCTTATGGCGGCCAGTTTGGAATGTGTCAGAATACTTTTTTGTTTTGCCATTTTGACTTTTTTAGTCGTGAATACAGCTGACAAGTAGCGTGCTCAGTGCTTCCAACTTTTTGGAAAGATGTTCCTAGGTCCCGATATCGTTTTTTCTACAGCGCTATAGGGTGATGGCACCTAAGGTCGGCCACCTCCAGTAGTCGGCCACTTCGTCGTAAAGTACAGCGTAATAGTTAAGGCCTTCGTTCAACTTCCAGGCAAAAAATATTTTCTAATAGGCTAACGGTTTTTCTTCCTGGGTGCAAAATTTCATTCAATTGCAGCTGCTGGTTTTCTTGTAGAAAATAAAAGTTTGCGTCGAGATTTCGTTCGTTGTGTTTTTATGCTTTTTAGAACAAAAAAAATTAGTGGAAGTAAGTTTTTAAAACAGGTTTAATTGGCAAGATATTGAAGGTAGGTGCACTATGTGTTCATTTTTTATTTGTTTATAGTTTATATTTGAGTATTTTCGCTAAAAAACTTAAAAAATATTTTTTTGTTATTAACTACAAGGGGGGCCGGCCTCAGAAGACACTTTTTTTTCGATTCTTCTTAGCTCGGCCCCCCCCGGCCGACTACTGAAAACTACTCATATTTAGTTTTTTTTCAACTGAGTATGCAAAGTGAAGGGAAATTGTATTCTCTTTTAATTCCCACAAACACTTTGAACAAATATTGCATGGTTTCATTAGTCGGCCGCCTGTTAACGTAAAGGGAGAAGGGGTGGCCGACTATAGACAACCAGTATTCTTAGGTCGGCCTATTACGATTTGTATGTAAGGCTATAGGATTACACATGTAAGATTTACTTAAATAACTTACTAGTGTTATTAAATTCTTGACAAAAAACTTGAATTAATAGTTTAAGTTATTAACAGTATATTTCTTGCCGCTAGTAGTAGATCCCTCGGGAGTCTCAGGACCAGATTTCTGCAAATTGTTGCGATGTTGAGTGTTTTTCTCGAAAGCCGATTTGCATATCAGGGATGATGGAATTTTCACAGCAGAATTTCTTCAGTCTTCGGAAGACTACTTCTTCCAGTAAATTGCTAATGTTTTCGAGAATTGATATCAGCCTGTACTTGGAAACTAGGTTGGAAGCACCTTCCTTCGGAATTTGAACAATCTTTGCTGTTTTCTCTTCTGGGAGAAGTAACAGTAATTCAAGCAGCTGTTTAAACTGTTTGTGAGGAAAGTCATTACGATTACTGCATGAGCAACCTTTTCAGGATGTAGTAGGAGACACCATCTGGCCCATTAGACTTTTTTGGCCTAGAATTACCGATGATTTCGACATCTTCTCTAGATTGGGTAAATTTGAAACATCGGTGGAATCATTTGCTGGATTTATGATATTAAAATTGATCGTTCGAATTGTTTGTTGAACTGTTGCCTCAACTTTTTGTAATAAAGTTGAGTCAGTAGGTGGATACGGAGTGAAGTTTCCTTCAAAGTAGTCGGCTAACGCTTCCACCTTGTTTGGGGGAGAGGTAGCTTCAGTATCACTGCTGATGATGGTTTCCTGTATTTATGGCTGTTTTCCTATGGATCCTATTGATGTTTTAAAAGCATCACGTCCTGATTTACAATCTTTTCTGGTATTGGATATTATTGTGGTATTGAATAGAGTTCCGGAACATGATGTTGGCTTGCGGTAGATCATTACAAACTATCTGTAAGTTTCTGTTGGTTGTATTTAGTTCACTTTGATGGATCCGCTAGAGATGTTTTCTTATACCAATGAAGATATGAAAATTATTTCGGTTTAAGTGGAGTGATTGAATTTAAGGTGCGTTTCGCCTTGGAGTTGTGGTCACTTGATTTTTTAATTGATTCGTTTTCTTAGAAGCTGGAAGTGAGCATAGAGACTCTGAAAGTACTCGGGAAGGTGCTGGTACCTATCCTTTGACGTTCTAGACTGTTTTTGCTTGTCCAAGGCATTAGATAAGGCATGTTAAAATTGACAATCGCTGCATCGATGTGGGTAGCCAGAAGATTCCTGTCTGAAGGTATAAGAGTTAAGATGTCTTCGATGTCCCTGTGAAGTCTATCAATATCCATCCGTCTGAAATTCTCAAGAACTTCTGTTGTAAAGTTTACGGGTTGGTTGAGATTGATCGACAGTTGAACAGCTTCATGATCCGTGTCACTGTGCAATAATGTACACATATAATTCATGAACAGTGTGTACTAGGTTCGAGGAAGCCAGGAAGAATTCCAGCGTTGAGGGTGTTCTGGGAAAGGTGGGTTTGTGTTGTGAAAAAATCACTAAAGAGTGCTGGTCATTGTTGCCGAACATGTTCCTGTTGTGTTTTGATAGTTATTAAATGCTAAAATGCTTCTTAGATACTTTTTACTATTGCAAATAGTATGAAAATATGAATTGTCGAATAGAGGCCGACTACTAGATACCTATGCGGCCGACTACTGAAACTGAAAGGGCCGACTACTCAAGAATCACACTTTCATCTCCATAAAGGTAAATAATTTGTTTCATGTAGTAAATATACTTAATTCGTCTAGAATTTCCCAATCTACACATTTCAATTAATCATTAAAACTGATAACTCTATCAAAAACTTAAATAAGTGATTTTTAAACGCTAATCAAAGATAAAAAAAAAGTTAACTGGCCGACTACTGGTGCCATCACCCTATGGACTTAAAAACAAAAACACGCCTTTTATGCTATATGCTTTTAATCGGAACCAACTTTAAAAACAGCAAACATCAGAAATTCACACATTTAACCGAACAATCAGACGCTACCTCTACTGTATACACCTTTACCCCCAATATTTCACTATTTATAAATTAATATAAAATGTCTGCACATAGCTTTCACATGTTTTTAAATTTTATTCAAAGAAAAAATAAATAAAAAAGAAATCTCTCCATTATGTTAATATTCTCGTCATAAAAATAAATATTGGTATACTCATACACATGTACCATTAAAAATACGCAGAATAAAATTAATTGCATTTACGAGTATATCGACCTGCACACACAATATGCAGTATTTTAATAATAAATCATTACATCGAGTGAACTGTGCTTCCACCCAATTCCATTAAACCTTACGTATAGGCATTTAAACACGGCATTTAAACTGATGAGTCTATTATCGAAAGTACTTCTCAATTAATTTAATTAATGTTTTCGCATAAAAAATTAAATAAAATTTCCCTATAATTTAATATTTCCGTAAACAAGATTATTATAATAAATTTTGTATTCCACTGAACTATATTCGCAGCAATAATTTTATATTGTTATACCTTTTACTTTTAACCAAACGCCCATATTTGGAGTCTTGGAATCACGTTTGGTTTGGTGGCTTTAAAAGGAAATGGTGTATTTAACCACATTCCTACGTGTTGAATATTGTTGAGAACACATTTTCCATTGACAGACAATTTGACAGCTAATAGCTGATGTGTGCTGAGTGGGGTTTACCATTTCACCACAAATATAAACTAAGGCGACTAGCAATGTTAAAAAGTATTTTTTTTTTCAAATGCATTTCAAATTTGCAAAAATTATAGGTCTACCTGCATTCTATTTCAGCGAGGGTACTCAATTTTGCTCAACAGGATACATCAACAAGCACTATTTACGCATTTATAGTCAATAGAGATAGTGGGTTCAATGCAAAATAAGTCGTGGTTTGGTGGGTCTTAAGTGGTGGTGAAATCGGTCAGTATTTCTTCAAAACTGATACTGACCAATGTCACAATCTCGCCGCAAAAGATTTTCAAAAGTTGTTAAACAAAGTCGCTTTCTTCGAATATGGATTAGTATGAGATAAAATTTGAGTTCTTACCTAAGAAAAAGGGACTTTAAAAAGGCTGTATAACATATGCTTGGAGGCAACTGTTCACCATTTCAGGCGCCCAACTAACTAATATGTGTGCGAGTCTCGTTATCAATTTAATGTCTATTTTGGTGATCTCTGCAGCCACATTTGGGCTTCACAAAAAACCTCTGTGAACGTCAACTTTGTTAGTTCTCCATGATTTAAAGGTTAGGTTATATGTCAGATGCAATAACTAAAGGGTTTTTCAACAGGGACGCTACAAAAGTAGAGCGACAGGGACAGCAAACGACGCCATATTTCTTGCCGCTCTTTTGAAATTTCTCTTCAGTAAAGTTTGCCATTTCTCTTCAGTAAAGTTTGCCATTTCATGATAGAAAGATATACGAGCCAACGAGTCGAAATTATTAAAATTTACTACCGAAATTTGGAGTCAGTGGCCTCAACGTTAAGAGCGCTACGTCCAATTTATGGTCGTCATAATCGTCCTAGCAGATCAACAATTGAGCGTCTAGTGGAAAAATTTGAATCCACAGGCACAGTACAAAATGTTCCCGGCCAGTGAGACAAAGAAGTGCCCGTAGTGTCGAGAATATTGCTGCCGCTCAGGCATCAGTTGCAGAAAGCCCAAATGTGCCTCTCACACGTCGTTCTCAAGCGTTGGGCATCTCTGTGACGTCGTTGTGGCGAATTTTGCGAAAATTTTGAAAACCGTCGAAAATTGTGGTGGCCATGCAAAAGAAATCGAGTTCCATACATAATGGCATCGAGCGTACTTTCACAGGAATAAAGAATTTCATTGATATCCGAAACTGTTTTTGTTTTATTTAAAAAACTTTTGTAGCGCTCTTATCGAAAAACCCGATATATACTCCATAAAGCTGTAGACATTCAAATTGCAACTCGGGCTTTTTCTCGACTAACTGTAATGATTTTAGTAGAATTGTAAATATAAGTCATTTTTTATTGGTAAATGTATAAGCAGAGCATCAAAATTTTACACGTAAACAACAACAAAGGAATACTGCGGATAAATATTAAGTAATAACACCGCATCAGCGTTACAACTTCCAGAAAAAAAAGTCGAAGTAGATTTGAAGAAAAAAGTGAAGTTAATCGAGAAAAATCGAAGTAGATTTTAAAATGACTTTTTACTTGCTTTTAGAAAAATTTGAACTCGAGATTTTCATCAATTGACATTACAACACGAAAAAGTAGTGATTCCGTTTGTCTGCAGGTCTGTAACTCAACGTGCAGCCTAGATGAGAAATTAAAATGGTTTGTTTTGTATGTATGTGTAGACCATACCAACAATGCGGTCTACATTTTGGTAAAAAAAAAGGAATTATTAAAGGTAACTGTCATATAACTTTTTTTTTATTTTCTATTTTCTCATTTCCGACTCAACTGCTTTCGATCAAAATTTGTACATACATATATCGGAGCTTCTTTGATTTTGAAATAATATTTTATACAAAAGATATTTTCCTTAAAAGTACATTATTAAATACTTAAAATTATCTAAAGAATAACACTAAAATTACTATAATTAATTATAATCTTATTTTACGCACGCAAGCGAAATTTTCATAAGAGTCGTATTCGAGTGTGGTGAGTTTCTAAGCTTTCAAAATTACTCATTTGTGTACTTTTATTGCATTGACATTCATTTTTGATTGGGAATTCTGGAGCTACCCAGTACCTAGAGTGAAAAAGAGAAAAAGATTTGGGCATTTTTTTGTAAAATTGAAGTAGATTGAAACAGAGATTTTTAAAACTAAGTAGATTTCAGTATTTTAATGATGGTGCGAAGTAGAAAGTAGATTTTAAAATATTTTTTAAAAAAGAAGTAGATCTACTTCAATTGTAGTAAAGTGGTACCACTGCAGCGAATAAAGTTTTGGAACGTCTGGAATATAATGATGCTCAAAATGATTGCAGAAAAATGTTTTGTTTTTGCGCGGGGTTGACAGGTTTTGATTATTTGGGGATGCGTTCGGTGATATTTGTGCACTTAATGGTTTGTTTTCACTGAAGTAAAAACTATGCGGTTTGGAATAATAATATACGATTAGACGATAAACGTTAATAGTTGCCTCTTAATGCGTTGGTGTGTAATATTTTTCAAAGTGTTAACGTATCTGGCTTTGAATCTGAAATCAAATAAAGATGCATGTTCCCTATCTGTCAGGTAAGAATATGAAATTGAGCGAATGGTGGGTGCGATGCCAATAGATAAAAAAGCATTACAAAAGTTAAGAAATGTCATTATATTTTTCGTCCTGGAAAAAAACAATTGGAGGGCTTTGCGGTGACATTTGTAATGAAATAAAATAAAATCCACGATTTCGATGTCTTATTTTCAATAACAGAGAAGATAAACAGATTTATCTAGAAGTAACCGAAATATCATTCCCGTTGTTAGCGAAGACACTAATGCTGGATTTGGATGACCTAGAAGTTTTTTTTTTCTATTTTTTAAGATTTGTGACTTTTTCGTGTAAATACTTTTGGATCTGCTTTTATTTTCGACATACGAAACTGACATTGTTTTAATGTTTTGTTAAGCTGGTTTTTGCGTATGGGGCTTGAGATCAAATTGTGAAAATTTGTGAGAAATTTCAGGATACCAAAAACACATAATATTGTATGGCCACCATATTGCAAATCATGATTGTTTCTGATGCCAGAAAATTTGTCAGTGGTCCAAATCCAGGACAAACCACATCTATACGTTTGGAGTGAATTAATGATTTTGACATTTTTTTTTCAAACATTATGTAAAACGAGTTTATAGCTTAAACGATGTTTTTAAGAATTTGATTTTTCACCTACTATGTACAATGTACATACATATAACCATCAATTTCAATTCTCTTTCAACTTCAGCTTATTCAAAAATGGATTGTATACGATTATTTGTAGGTATATACATACATAAACATGTATTTTATCTTTCCTTTTCCTTTTCGTTTGCTTTTGCTTTGTTCAATGAGTCTGAAATATCTAGGGTAAGCTGGGGTACATTTGACAGCGGGGCACATTTGACTTTGCGTTTTTCGGAGTTCGGATGAAGGAAGAAGCTTAGTTTGATTTAAAGAATCGTTACGAAATTTGGCAGTATTTCTTTAACTCTTCGTGGAGTACCACGTGTTTTCGTGTTTTCTGTGTCTCTGATCTAATTTTTGACCACCGGTAAGTAAGCGATTTTTGAACCTAATAAAATAAATTTTTTTTTTATCGTGAATCAATATTATCATAGTACAATGCATAAAGTTCAATAAATTAAAGCCAGTTTTGTGAAGATATAGTATTAGTTATTAAAAAATGAAAAAAAAAAACTTATAAAGGTCCTTCGGGGCACCTTTGACTTTTGCAATTGGGGCAAATGGTTCGAAACTACAAAAGAAAGATATTTATTAAATAAATTATATAAAAAATGTCGATATCGATAAATTTTAATTTAGATTTATATAGACTGGGGCCGAATTACCGCATCAGTTATCGAGTCATACGTGACTGAATTATGTAAATTTGGCATTACCGCTCACGTTATCGAGCAGTCTAGTACAATAATTTGACATTCTCTCATCAGTTATCGAACTGAATTTTATTCGTCAGATGAGAAGCCGACTGATAGAACGTACATATTTTATTTGAATAGATAGATAGATAGATAGATAGATAATTTTATTCATTCAAGCAAACTTAAAGCTATAAATACAATATAAATGTTTAAAGATTGAATGAAATTAGTGAATTCCGGATTAGAATGTAAGAATTATTGTATTTATTGTTTTTCATTTTATTTTCACGAAATTTATCTTATTTAGGTCTAATTTAAACAAAATAAATCAACAACAAAAAATTATAATGGCAGAATTTATGTCAAAACATAATGATTTGGCAAAAAACATAGCTTCTTCATCTTCTGGTTGATGTGAATTAAATGTTAGTTATTATGTACATACATATGTATGTACGTATAAAAATATTTTTTAAATCCTTACCATCTGAATCGCTTGATAAAAAGAAATAATCCATTTTTAGTGGATATTTAGAAATATCCTCAAATCCTTGTAATAAAAACTGGAAACTCGCGAAAAATTTGTTGTTTTTACAAAAAAATGAAATTTGTTTGTCCAAAAATAAATTAAATGAATACAAATTTCATCTGTCAAACAAGAAAGACTCGATAAAAATCAATAGAGACTCGATGTAGTAGAATAGAATTACTACAATTTAAAATAGTTACACGATACGTTAGTCTACGAATGCCAAAGTGCTCACTAGTTCATTCGATAACTGATGAGACTCACTCACTCGATCACGGAAGCGGTGATTTGGCCCCTGATTTTTTATGTTTATAAATGAAACAATTTATGTTTTGTATTCTTGTTGTTCTTTTTTTTAGAAAGTGAATTTATTGATTTATTTTTTTCGTTATATTGTTTAATAAATTGTTTAAAAACAAAAATTTACTTTTTTACTATTCAAACAACAGACGTGCTGGATCCGTTGATACTTTTAAAAATATAATGCACACGATGTGGGTTTTAATCCACCATTGTCAAATGTACCCCTTTTAAAGTCAAAGGTGCCCCGCTCCCGGGGCACTTTTGACAAAATGACTTTTTTTAGAAAATATTTTTCTTTGAAATGTGGAAATGTTTTAAAACAAAAAATTATATTATAGCATAATATTGAATAATCAATAAATCAAATACAAAACAAAACATTGGAATACATTCACAGTTTTTGGAAATACAGACTTTAAAAAACTAAGTGTCAAATGTACCCCCTTCTCCCCTACTAAATAATTATCATTTGTTAAAAGAAATTCTGAAATTATTTATAACCCTTTTTTCTAAGAAATTAAATATTTATTTTACTTTCTTTCCCAATCAGCTGATTTTGACATGAGTGTAAATGACAAGCATAGCAACTTTAAAATTTATAGTAAAAGTGTGTATGAAGTCAATAAAGCATTTTATTCGGACTTGAATTATTTTTTTTTTGTTTTTTGAGAACTCATTGTTTCGAGAACCACATGCTAACTTTTAACGATCTATCGTTGAAATTGAAATTTTGATATTTGGCTTTCTCATTATCGGCAGAACACCTTCAAAAATATTATTTACTAAAACTTAAAAAAAATATTTTTGAATTTTTGAAATTCCATAACTTAAAAAGGGGTCATTAAATACCTTTTGAAAATAAATTTTTATTTGCACAATTATAAAAACCTCTAACTGTCATACCAACGCTTTTCTTAAAATTTTGTATACATAAATCTTATTTTAGGAATTTAAAATATTTTTATACCTTTGTTTATAAAACTTATAGTAGTCTCATGAAGGCGAACGATTGGGGCGACATCTTAAGTATAGCGATAGTACTTGTTAGATTTGTCTCTGCTAAATTAAATAATAAATATTGTAACGAAAATCTGCTGCCGAAAATAGAATAAAAAGGAATTCAAAAGAAATAATATTCGAATTATTCAATTTTTTATTATTTTTTTTGTTTGTTACAGAAATTTATTTATTTGTTCAATTCAACAATTTTGTATGTGATTGTGGAGAACTCCAGTTCGCGAGAGTTAAATTTTTTTTATTTTGTTCCTCCACAATCTGTTTCCACCTTGCTGTCAATCCAAAGAAAAAAGAGGGCTTTGGTCTCGAACGCACTCCCTTTTATAGCCTCCAAGCCTTGTGATAGCTGAAAGCTCTAAAATAATTCGCCCTTAGTTTCTTCTACTTCTCCTTTTTTTCCACGTGTCCAGCTTTCAATTTTTTGAAATTTTTTTTCGCCCGTTCGCCAAGTTGTCAAAATTCCATTGCAAAGTGTTTCAGACAATGTGCCACGAAATTTTTGACATTTCGCAACAATATTCTCTTTTTTACTACTTGTTTTGTAGCTTTTCCTACCCTCCACTGTAAAATAGTACGCTTATTTCAGCGCCACCACCAGGATAGCGTTGGTACCACAAAATTACGCTCCATGATAATACTATAATTTATATATAGGTATACAAAGGTTATACTCACATCATCATCATCATCGGCTCGACAACCGGGTTCCGGTCCTGGCCTCCTTCAACAAGTCTCTCCACCTATCCCGGTCTCTAGCCGACGCCATCCAGTTGCGCACCCCAAGGCTTCGGGCGTCCTGGTCTACGCCATCTCTCCAACGCAAGCATGGTCTACCACGCTGTCGTCTACCATAGAATGTACCACAAAGAACTTTCCGAGCAGGTTCCTCTTCGCTCATGCGAGCTAGGTGCCCTGCCCACCGGAGTCTACCGAGCTTAATTTTTGTCACGATATCTGCTTCAAGGTAGATTGCGTACAGTTCATGATTGTACCGTCTCCGGAATCGTCCTTCCTCACATACGGGGCCAACAATTCTCCTTAAGACTTTTCTCTCGAACGCAGCTAAGAGGTCGGAGTGCCTTTTGCTAAGCACCCAAGTCTCGGATCCATATGTGAGTACTGGCAGGACCATGGTCCTATACAGCAGCAGTTTTGAAGTTATGGTGAGATTTCTGGATTTGAAGAGCTTTGACAGACTATAGTAGGCTCTGTTGGATTTGAGAAGCCGCCCGCGTATTTCTTCTTCTATATTGTTATCGGCTGCTACTATTGACCCAAGGTATTTAAAGGATTGCACCACTTCAAATTCGTGCTCCGCAACCTTGATTGTTTGACCAACTGTTCCTCTCGCATTCGACGCCACCATGTACTTTGTTTTACCTTCACTAATGTGCAGCCCCAGATTTAGTGCCGCCTGCTCAATCTGGATGAAGGAATCGTGTACAGCTTGTTCGGTTCTTCCGATGATGTCAATGTCGTCTGCGTAAGCTAGTAACTGGCTGGACCTGTTGACGATGGTCCCTCTTGTTGCCGTGCCAGAGTCACGGATTGCTTTCTCCAACGCCAGGTTGAAGAGGAGGCAGGCCAAACCGTCCCCTTGTCGGAGTCCATTAAAGATGTTGATTGGTCTGGATAGCAATCCGGCTATTTTTACTTGGCTTGTTACGTTGGTCATGGTCAACCTACATAGTCGTGTCAATTTATTTGGGATGCCGAATTCTCTCATGGCTTTGTAAAGTTCTACCCTGGCTATGCTATCATAGGCGGCCTTAAAGTCTATAAACAGATGGTATGTTGGGATGTTAAATTCTAGACATTTTTCCATCGCCTGCCTAAGGGTAAAGATCTGATCAGTTGTTGATTTGCCTGGAATGAAACCACACTGATATTGTCCGATGACGGTTTTAGCGTATGGGGTTATCCGGTCTTGTAGGATAGAGGAGAATATCTTATAGGCGGTACTCAACAACGTGATACCTCTATAATTGCTGCACGTTGTGACATCTCCCTTCTTATGTATGGGGCATATTATGCCTTTTCGCCAGTCTTCTGGCATTTCTTCCTGCTCCCATACGTGCACTATAATATCATGAATTGCTTGACGTAAGGCTGGCCCGCCGTGATGAAATAATTCGGCTGGTAAGCCATCGGCTCCCGGGGATTTGTTCTGATTAAGCCGGCCTATAGCCTTCTCAACCTCTTCTATGCTTGGTGGCGGCAACATAGGGTATTCTTCTTGAAGTAGTGGAGCCTCCACTTCTGCAGTGAGCTGACCATTTAGCAATTCATTGAAGTACACTTCCCATCGCTCCAGTATGCTTTCAGGATCGGTGATCAGATTTCCCTCTCCGTCCTTGCAGTATGTGCAGCGTGGTGTGTACTGCGTCATGTTTCGGACGGATTGGTAGAACTTCCGCGCCTGGTGCGGACCTCGCTCTCGGCTGTTTTCTATTTCACAGATTAGCTTCTTCTCCCAGGCTGATTTCTTTTGTCTGTGAAGCCGTTTTTCTGTTCTTCTGAGCTCTTTATATTCCTCTTCGCGTGCCCGCGTTCTATGAGATTGTTGCATTGCTCGGTACGCAACATTCTTACGTTCAGTCGCTAGCTTGCATTCATCATCAAACCAGTCGTTCCGATTTTTACGACTGCTGCCTAAGATGGAGTTGGCAGTACTAATGACAGTATTTTTAAGACGTGTCCACTTTTCATTTACGCCCAGCATACTGGCTCCAGGACTTACTCTCCCTAAGTCAGGTGTTTCTAGGGCGAGTCCTAACGCATTACCAAAGGTGTTACTGGTGTTTTCATTGCGCAGGGCAGCCGTGTTGATTCGAACCTGATCGGCGGATGCAATGCGTCTTCGCAAGGCAATCCGCCCTCGGAAAACCATACCAACAAGATAGTGATCCGAGTCGATATTGGCACCTCGGTACGTTCGTACCGTCATCAAGTTCGAGTAGTGGCGACGGTCAACACGTGGTCTATTTGGTTACGAGTGACTCCATCAGGTGATACCCAGGTGGCTTTGTAGATATCTTTACGCGGGAACCTGGTACTCGCAACGACCATGTTTTTCGATGCTGCCAATTCTAAGACTCGAAGTCCATTGTCATTATTGTTCTCATGCCAACTATGGGTGCCTGCGTAATGCCTGAATACCGGCTCCCGACCTATTTTTGCGTTCAAATCCCCAAGGATGATTTTAACATCATACCTTGGACAGGCATTGAGGGCCCTCTCGACTTGTTCGTAGTAAGTCTCTTTTTCTTCGTCTGAGGACTCCTCCGTAGGTCCGTGAACGTTAATGAGGCTGATGTTCGTAAATTTGCCTCGCACGCGAAGGGTGCATAGCCTTTCGCTTATAGCGTTAAAGCCGATGATGGTAGACTTCATTTTTTCGCTGACTAGGAAGCCTACCCCGAGCACATGGTGTTTTGTATGACAGCTATAGTATATGTCATATTCTTTCTTCTCTAAAACACCATTCCCTGTCCATCTGATTTCTTGAAGAGCTGTTATGTCAGCTTTATATTTTAAAAGGGCATCGGCTAGCTGCTGAGCAGCTCGAGCTCTATAGAGCGATCGTACGTTCCATAAGAAAATTCGTAAATCGTTTTTCAGTTTTCGTTGCGTTGGTTGTCGTCGTGTGATCAGTCCGTTTCCGAGGCTTGTTGTCGGTCTCGTAATTCATAAGTTTTACGGGACAGGGAATTAACCTGTCGCCAACCTGAGGAACCAGCCTGATCATATTAGCCAAACCTTTTTAAAGGCTTGTTTCTAGCGGCCGCCACGGAGAGGCTATGATCAGACTTCCACCAGTCCCGAATAGTTACGGCACGTGCATGTTTTCGTATGCTACATGTTATTCCCCCTATTCGTCTGATGGCTGACCGCCATCACATAAATATACATATTTACTTTTGGCAATTTTTTCGAAGCTCCAAAAACTAAAAAAAATGTTTTGGCAGTAACTTATTATAATATATTATATAAGTAACTTATTATAATATAGAATTATCCAGTGTAATTGTGAAATTGTTTTTTCTTCTCTCTAAAAAAGTATCTTTTGATGGCAGCTTTCTATTACTTTCAAGTAATTAAAGCACCACCGGAAAAATGTGAGTCTTTTTTGTATTAAGTTCTAAAAAAAATCACAAAGTTGAATTTTCATTTTTGAGATGATTTCCTCTTTATCTAATGTGCGACAAATTCTGTTATTCTTAGAGATTCTAAAGATAAAACCAGACGATGTTGTATAGCTGGCTATTACTTTAACGACGCAGGGCCGTCATGCTTTGAATAGCCGTAGGCCGTAGCGTCAAAGCTAAATTGCATACAAACTCATTAGTGTGAATACAATGGAAAGCGCAACGCCAGGTTAGATATTGTTAACTTTTAACCGTCTTTTATACACAGATGAAAAAAAAGAAAAGGAAATAAAAAAAACATCAAAACGGATGAAATTAAAAAATTGTTGAAGAATATTTTGTCAGAAATACATTATCAATCGCATATCTATTTTACCCAATAGCTAATCAATTCAACCTAAACACGAATAGATTTAACTCAAACGGTAACAGATTTAACCCAAAGACAAATCAATTTAATCTAAACAAATTAATTTAAACTATTACAAAAATTGAATTGGATTGTTAAAAGTGTAAATCGATTTGCGTGTGAGTTAAATCCAATTCTGATTGGGTTAAATATGTTTCCGTTTAGGTTTAATTAATTTGTTATTTGATTATAAAAATGTGCGAATAATAAACATCAACAAAAAAAAAAAAAATTAAACCTAAGAAATGCTTCATGAACTTAAGTTTTCGAAATTTTCTAACCTAAAACTGTAATAATAGGTTGGTTTATGTTTGTTTGAGGTCATATTACATAAGTTTATAATTTGTTTTTGTAAAGGAATCTGAAAATATCACAGAACTTTCCTCTCCAAAATAAATCTAACATTATCTACGATGATGGAATCTTCCAAAAAAGTGACTCGTTTCTAAACATTTTGAATAAACTTTGTGCAACTTCCTACAAGCAATTGAAAAACATTCCTAAAAAATTCTCATAACCGAAACTGGGTCTAGGTATTTATTGTTAGAAAACTCTCGGACTCCGCTACGTAACGTAAGTTTGTTAGGCTTTTGTTTAAACAGGGATGTTATTTGATACAATATTAAATTTTGTCACCTATATTCAAAGAGAGATGTTACCTCATATGAAATACTACAGCTATTTGCTCGCAGCATTAATGCTCGTTCACGTTCTCAAATTTGTTTGGCAAGAACATCACTTCTCATATGAATTTTAACGAATTTTAAATGTGGAAATTTACGAAACTAATTTTTATATTGAAAGTCTGCGAAAAACTTATATTAATCTAATAAAATCCACTTGAATTACCGCTATTGCTGATAAAACTCATTTTAAATATTTTCCTACGATTTACACAGCTCGAGATTTTGATAGAAAATGAAATTCTTAAATCCATTCAGCATGCTTGACAAACCATTGGATGCAGGGTTCACATTAGCAAAATCAAGCCAATCATACCGTGCTTGTCAAATATATTTGAGAATGTGAACGCCCCAACCGGGCATGAAAATATGATACATCCGTTTGACTCTTGCAGCCTTATTACACGATTCTTTTTCTCGTTCGTTTCGTCTTTCGTCTTTTTGGCAGTTTGAGTGAGGGGTGTAGTAAACGTAGCTTCATTCCTCACACCAAATATGTCAAAAAGACAACTGACGTTTCTGTACTTTTTGACGTTTGACGTTTCTGTACTTTATCTCACTTTCTTTATCAGAAATTTATAAACCGATTTACATCATTCCTATCATGTAATGGAAATTGACAAAGTTAATATGGGCATCGTAGTCATCATCCAGTTCATAGCTTGACAGATGAAGAACGATCTATATTCTGATGTACAAATGTATGTACAGTATTTATTTCGAAATTTGGCGTTTTGTGGTTTGACAGATAGGGGACAAATTAAATTTTTACATCATCTTTGTGTATAAAACTTATAGTACTGTCATGAAGACGAACTATTGGGGCGACATCTTAAGAATAGCGATAGTACTTATTAGATTCGTCTCTGCTAAAATTAATAAACAAATATTTTTACTACTTGTTTTGTATCTTTTCCTACTCTCCACTGTAAGGTCGTGCGTTAATTTGAGCACCACCACCCGGATAGCGTTGGTAACACAAAATCATGCTCAATTTTAATACTATAGTTTATATATACAAAGGTTATACATACCCCTGAAAATACATTTTCCGGAGCATAAAATAAAATGCAATCGTCCATCACCAACGTGACGGGGATCGTCTTTTTGACATGTTGGGTGAGATGTAAAGAAATATTGGGAGAAGGAAGATATTTAGTTCTAACTATCAATGGAAAGTACTAAAATCGAGATTTCAATCTGTTGAAACTTAAGGGTGGGCTAAATAGTTACAAGTCTCTTTTTAAAAATGCAATAAAATGAACAAAATAAAATTTATTCCATTTATTATTATCCCATAAATTATGGAACACAACGTCGTTCAAGCTGATGGTCGTGGGCCTTAGTCTTCAATTACCGAGTCAATTGGACCTTTTAAGCGAATAATCCGAGATCTTTCTGCAGAATTCTTTTCAGGCTAGTGCGTGAAATGTTGAGCTGTTGAGATCGAGGGTGAGTTGATGTCGTGAATTGAGTCTGACACTCTCAGCTACAGCAGCCACATTCTCGTCTGTGCGCAACGTATGACCACGGGGAGCATGAGTGTTGTCAACCAGCATACCAGTCTCACGAACTTTTTGCACAAACTTGCGTACAGCAGGAGTGGTGGGTGCTTCATTTCGGCAAAAACTTCTTTTCAAAAACCGCACGGCTTGGGCTACACAAGATTCACTTTGGAAATAAGTTTTCAATATTTCCCAACTTTGTTCAAGAGTAAAGCGACTCATTTCGATCCGCGGAGGTATGATATTGACTTTCTGCCAAGATTTCGAGCTGGAAATAGCTGTCAGTGTCAAAATAACCTATGATTTAAAAAGAAACCACTAGATGGCCCAACCTGTATAGGCGAACAACTCCCCTCAAAGTTTCCAATGTAAACACGAAGTATAGTAAGTACGCAACATTCGCAATGTAAACAGGGTCTTAAGGTCATGTGCTGCACGGAACATGTAACCGTAACGGATTAAACGGAACGTATCTATATATTTTTCTCTACCCTACCGCCGTCATAGATGTTTACACATCAAAATTTGATCCGTAGGTAATAATTGCGCTTATTATTCTTGAAAATTATATATGTATGTACGTTATATAGCTTATACTCGTAGGTATATACGATTCATGTATACTCGTATTTTATGTTCTTCAAATTCCGCTCCTTCTAATTCCAATTTTAATTACTGTCTTCCATTTCATTCATATTTAATTAGAACTTAAATTCTATCAAAAATTATGATTGATTAAACCAACAAATTTGCCAACAAGTAGGTAAGTGTTAAAAATTCTTTCCTCGTCAAATAAATATTTCATAGCTATAAATGCAAAATTTTCAGCAACACATTTTCTAATAGCATTTTCATTCTGTCTGTCAGTCAGTACATACCTACCTATCCGTAAAGCATCTATCGGTAGGTACCTAAGTGCCTTATAAAAAATTAAATCAAGTACCTAGGTACCTTCCTTCAACCCTAAAAACTCACGTCAATCCTGTCAAAATTGCATTAACAAATCACTCATATTTCAAATTAAGCATTACATACATAGGTAGGTATGTAAGTAAATAGGTATATGTACATATTTAACACCGTGCTAGGTATATCTAGGGAATTTTAATTTTATAAATAAAGCGTTAATATTTTCCACTGACACTTGTTTTTATGGCTCTTTTGATAAATTCAGAGATAGATAGTGTGCTCTCTCAAGAGGAACATTTATTATAACTGTCCGAAGATAACCCCCTTCTAAGTATAGGTAGGTGCTACCTACCTATCCATATCTTTCTAAACTTGTTTTGGTAATCATTTTTTGTTTACTTTTCATTCACATGTAGGTAGGTACTCGTACCTACCTACCCATAAGAGAAACTTACGTTGAAGGTATTTTATTTATCCTTTTCCTGATGGGATTTTCTATCTGAATCGGATATCTTCTTCCTTAGGGATATAAAACATTTTTTTTTTCGCAAGAAATCTATCTAAGAAAATAACAAATACCCACCCCTCTATAAACTACACACGAGAATGTAGCAACTTAAAGAAAAATCTGCACTGACAACGGACGTCATGTCTTTTCCAGTCACCATTATCCCTTAACGGTCAACCTTTTGCTTCCGGAGTATCTATCTTCTATCTACTCGTCGTCGTCAACAATACAACGGGAGAAAATGACGAACAAGCCAGATGAAGAAAACCAAAATAAAAACAACCAAACAGAAAGGCAAAAGCTCTGTGCTCAACCCCAGGTACTGTTATTGTTATAATCGAACAGTATACGAATACGAGACGAGTTTGCCTCAGTTAGCCCTCAAAAGCTCGCTCGCCTGAGTGTATCTTTTTATCTGGGGCTGGCGCTGGGGTGGTGAAAAAAGCTTTCCAACGCCAGCTGGTTGAAATTGTTGGCCTTTCTAGCAAAAGTGCGGTTAACATTTATTAGTTTCACGTCAGTTTCTTCCAAAATCATTTCATGGTTCTACTCGCAGTCAATTACAAAATCTCATCCACACCGAGGTCTTCGTCGTTGTCATCGTCATCGTCGTCGTCGCCTTAGTCGCTGTCGTTGTCATTGTCGACGTTATTAAAAATTTACAGAATTTGTTTTTTTTTTTTTTAATCCCGTAAGCCACGTGATTCCGGCCGACAAACAAAACAGGGGTGCTTAGAAAAAAAAAGTTTAAGAACACAAATATTTGTCAATAATTTTTGTTGTTTAAACTGAAAAATTGCTGTTTGTGGGTAAATTTCTGTCGCGTCTTATTTTAGTCCCCAGAGCCAACCTTCGCGGGTTTTGTGTTGTTCTGCTTCTGCACGTTCCAGTGGTCGTGGTGATGTTGATAATAAAAAGGAAATAGATTCATTAAATCGGTCGAATGGATAAATCGTTGTTTAATTAATGAAAATCTTTACCGTAGTTTCGGTGGAATTTAGTTGTCAGTGCATAAATCATCAGGGTTAATCTGAGGCATTAGAGAAGAGAGAGAGAGTGTTGTGTGCTGAATTTAACGTTCGGGATCGGGATATAAAGTCGATAAGATATTTTATTTATTCGATTTTGTGCGGGCGAAAATACCTACCTATAACATAAAGATATAAAAGATGTTTTCAAATCAATGGTGATTTTGATGGTGTTGGTGGTTGTTGGTGGAGTCTGTTATTGTTAGATCGCCATCATTGTCGTTCCATCAAAACGTTCTATTTTAAAGAAAATATTAACTTCGGATCAGTGAATTTTTGGTTTTGGGGTGGAAGGTAGCGCGGTTTTGTTTCACCCAGTGGAAACGGAAGAGTGTTACACGATACTGATACAACAACCTACCAACCTACCTACAAATCCAAGCATCTATCCACGTTTTGAATATTGATTTACGGAGGAAAAATCGGAACAAGCCAATTATAACAAAACTGGTATAGTACCTTCTACCTAAGGGTTGTTTTTTTTTTACCATGAAATATTGCAATTTAATTCTTAAGCTACACAAGTTTGTTGGATGTTTTGTTTCAAAAAAAAATTAACATAAATTGAAGTGAAAAATAAATACACAGTACCTACGAGTATCTACCTATGCTCTTTTGAAGTGTGGATATACTTCTAGCTTGAGGAATATTTGGATAAGAAATTGAAAAGGGATATCGAACACAGATTGAAGTGCAGCCCACGCAACAAGGTGAGTGTTTATTGTTTCATTTTTGTATTTCAGAAAAAAAAAAATTTTAAACGGAATCCATTGATTGAAGCGCAGAAAATGTTGGTTAAGATCTCCCGAAAAAGAAGACATTTAAAATTAAGGGGTGTTTTTTTTGTTTGTTAATTCCTGTTTTCCTGTAGGTATCCTGTTTTTTTTTTCAATTTTATTTATAGCAGTGTATCAGGTGTGAACTCAAGGGTTTCTTACGGTTCATTAATCAGATGTTGACGAGAGTGGCACAGAAGCTCTTTTATACAATGACTGTAATTTGCATAAAGGTTGTTGAAGGGAAATTGTGAATTCATAAAATAAATCGAAAAAAAATAAATCGGGATTTCATAATCAAACTTTACGGAACGGCGGCCGAGATGGGGAAAAGACCTTTCAATTTCGGTTGTGTGTGTATTTGCTTTAAGTATATCTATACCTACCTAGAATAGAGGTACCTACCATCCCGTCTTAAGGGTTTGTTAAAAGACTAAATTTTTACCTTTTTGGTTCAGCTATGGGTATTTTAAATTTTCTTTTTTGAGATCTACCTACAGACTTGTAATTTGAAAATAATTGTTTTAAATCGGCAATTTATCCGTAGGGATCACTCAAGTCGGTTTTAGATGTAAAAGCAGGCATTTCAAATGATATTTGATGCTATGAGTGCAATAGTGGCGTAACCCACTTTTTTTCAAAAATGAGTTTTTCATAAAAATGGGTCTCTTAATATATCTATTTTAATACAAAAATAGTTTTATGCAGCTATCTACACTCAAAACTAGATGGCACTCAAAAAGGTGTTATTGCATTTTATAATTTGATCATAGTTTGAGTGCAATAGTGGCGTAATCTTCATGCTTCTCTTAGAAACTGCTTAGATTGTGACTGCTCTACGCGCTAGGCAGGGGCTGAGGCAAGATTCGGAAATGGCTAAAGTATCTACCGATACTTTGGTAATAACTTTTGATCTCATGAAGACCACTAATAATAGGGGTTGTATATTACAAAAGACAACTTTGGACCTTTTGCTTCGGCATAAATGATAAGGGTACTGAAAAAGTTCACATGTATATTTGGGATGAGTCCACAGCGTCAAGAGGGCCTCAAGAAATTGGATCTTGTCTTATGCATTATTTTAAGAACGTAGGACAGTCTAAAAAAATTATTATGTATCTATTCTGACTAATATGGGGGCCAAAATAGAAATATAAAACTTTCACTGTTGTGCTAATTTCTGGTATCCCATCCCGATTTTATGGTTGAAGAAATCGACCATAAATTTTAAGTTAGTGGCCATTCCTATTTGCCATGTGACCGAAATTTTGGTATATTAGAAAAGAATACAAAAATTTATAAGGATATCTTCGTCCCAGATGATTGGGTTAACGTCATCTCCTCGGCCAGAAAGAGAAACCCATTTGAAATTGTGAAAATGACTTTTCTCTCGAAGAAAATATCGCAAATAGAAAACTGTCCATTTCAAATTCCAAGGTTGAATGGCTTAAAATTCAGTGGTTACATTTTGAAAAAAGTAAACCAATTTCATTTTTTTATAAATATTCTAATGAAATTTACTCGAAGAGGTAAATGTAAAAAAGAGACAATCAGCTAATATTAAAAAACTCAACCAGCTTGTTGTTCAAGCAACTAAATGATAAAAAAAAAGAAAGACTTAATTGAACTGCTTCAATTTATACCACCAATCCATCACTTTTTTTTACAATAATTTAAAAATGTCAACAAGTGTTCCAATCGAAATATTTGACGATTTATCAGACGAGGAGTAAAATCAATAATAAGTTTAGCGTAACCTTTCTTTTTCTTTATTTTTACAGAAAACCATGAATGCAATAGTGGCGCAATCCACTTTTTTTCCAAAATAAAGTTGAATTTAAAAAAAAAAACCTTGCCTTTTTTTAAACTCTTCCACGTTTTTAGATAAATCAAAAATGTCAAAGGAAAAATACAAAAAATGTTTAAAGAAAACCTGTTTCTTAAATCTCTCGTAGCTCTAAAGTGAATTTTATGGGTTACGCCACTATTGCACTGACAGCCTCATTTATAAGCAACTAGAACCTCTGTCTAAGACAATAAAAATGTAATTTTTTCTGACTTTTGCACCATTTTTGTGTGGTAAATATTTTAACTAGGGATTAAAATATTTTAAAGAAGATATCAACGGACATTCCTTTTGTTGTTTTGAATATTATATTGAGCCGATTAGATTATTCCACATTCGTGTAGTGCGACTAAAGAAAGAACCTCTGAATTTAACAGTACGTCCGAAGATGGGCTCAAGGGTAAACTGACGAGCACTCCCTGAAGCGCGATTATTACGGGTAAATTGTTTAAGGTGAGGCTATTTCAATAGAACACTATTAAAAAAAATAACGGTAAAATGCTGATATACAAGAAAAATTGCTGCGGTAATCGAGAAATACACATATTTCTGCAATAGCTACTTCTATCACCTATCATTTTTAAAACCCTTTTTTAGAGTCTATATCCAAGAGACTCAAGTGAGTTATTGGATCAGCTGGCCAAATATGGGAATTGTACTCGAGCTTTGGTTAAATATATGTATGTAGGTCTTATAGATTACAATCAGACTAGAATTTCATGCAACGTTGAACAAAACCTAAACAATTAGAGCGTTTTTGGTGACGACATTAAATTCTGCGTGGCTTATGGTTCCCCATTTGACAGTGCTATTGAGATCAGAATTTAAGGAGCATATCATACACTTCTGTCCTAAATGCACATCCGATGAACATGGACTTGCATCTGGAAATGAATATAAAAAGCTGTCTTCAAAAAAACTTAATGAATTGGAAGTTTCAGAAAAAAGATCATTGATGAATATGAGAAAGAGAGTCGGATACAAGCCGGAGCCCTGTGGCACACCAGCATTTAATTTATGAATTTCAGGCTTAAAACCGTCCAACACTACTTCAATTGAGTGGTTTGAAAGGTAGGTAGTTTCTAATCCAAAGAAGAAGAGATTCGTCATATATAAATACCAAATGCACGCATTTTCGATAAAAGATCTTGATGCCAAACTATTAAACTTTCTCCACAACGATGTAAAGATTAGTGCCACCTTTCGGTGAGATATACCTACCATAAAATCACAATTGGACCTATTGTTATAAAATCCATACTGAGAAACGTAATGTCCGTCAAGTTAGCACGCACTACCATTTCAACATTTTAAAGATGTAATAATGGGATTAACTGTGGTGAATTTGTCGTGAAGCGAAAAAATTTGATCCATAATGAAACTGTGTAGGTACCTACAATACAGAAATGTAAAAAAAAAAAAGATTGTGTGTACTGACGTACGCGCGGTTGAAGTAAAACTTCTTTTTCCTCAAGCAAAGCTTCTGTAAGATTATAACCTACGAACAAACATTTTGTATTCTAAAAACATGTCGCTGTCTTTGACGGATAACGTGACGTTTTGACATGTCACTGACAGCTTTTTTTACCCCTAACGCCGGAAAAGAAGTTTTACTTCAAAAAAACATCAAAAAGATATGTTTGTTTGTTTTTTTTTTTAAGGATAGTGGTTTCTGCTTGTTAAATTGGTCGACCACATAATTCACAAACATTTTGTATTTTTAAAACATGTCGCTGTGTTTGACTGATAACGTGACGGTTTGAAATGTCAATGACAGCTGCATAGAGAATTTTTTACCACCAACGCCGGAAAAGAAGTTTTACTTGAAAAAAAATTGAATGTGCGCGCCTAGCCTTAAATGAAATCGAGAAGAAAAGTACAAAACTCCCATGCCACTTGACAAGCAAGTTGCCTCGCTTTGTTTGTATTACCCTAGGGCTGCACGTGCAAGTATTGGCAAGCATGTTGTAATCTTGTAATGTACACAAGCATTTCTTATTAACCCGTACAAACCCGAGCAACTTAGAAGTCACCTGGCATTGATTCAGTATCCAGGCAACTTGGAAAGCAAGTACACTGACAGCGGCACTCTTGTAAAATTAATTATTAAAGTATTTGATTGATTAGTCGGGTGACGTTCAAATTTATAAATACCAAAACAAATGTCGGTGGCGTGTGCGATTAAGCGAATAAATATTATTAAAAAGTATAATTTCAAAACTTTCAGGCAACCTGATGGTCATATGGCATGCCATCTATGACAGCAAGAATACAAATGGTAGTGGATATACCCAACTTTTTGGCCAGTACTTTGTATGCGAGGGTTAGGTGTTGGTAAAATTTATTTGGATTGCAATATGCTTGTCAATAATTATTCGGTTGCATAGCCATTGCGCGTCTGAACCTATAGTTTTATGTTTATCTTTGAATGCAGCCATTTGAAATATGTAAATTCTAAATCGTATCCAACTTCATGTTTTACTTTGCACATGCTAAAAACATGTCGCTATCTTTGACGGATGGCGTGGCGGTTTGACATGTCACTGACAGCTGCATAGAAATTTTTTTACCCCCAACGCCGGAAAAGAAGTTTTACTTCAAAAATATTCTTGGCCCAGTACAAAATGAAAAACTTCGAAAACTAAGAACGGTTTTCAGTACTATGAACCTGGGTGACTTGTCAGTTTTTGAAAATGTGAATAGTTTTTTGTTTAAGGAGATTTCAGCCTACTTAACTACTCAACTCACTCCACAGGTTTGACAGGTTTATGTCATTCTCTTCGACCAATAGTTGGAACAACAAGTTTCTTTCCCAGATCACATTTGCTCACAGTTATAATGTCCTTCTTTTGTCGAGCTTAATCCAGCTCCTTCCCGCAAAAATGAGCCCTATTCATGTTAAATTTACCTAAAATTATATAGGGTGTTTTTATTTAGTGGAAATTTGACCAAAACGTAGTCACCCACCTTGACATTATAATCTTCGTAGTCGATCATTTTTTTATCATTCATCAACTGTTGATTTTATAAAATCAATACTCTCTCCACTCGCTCTAGATTCAGTACTTACCATTTATTCCTTGGCTTTCTACTGAAAATATCTGGGGTTCAGAGGGTCTTCTTATATTTTATTTTAGCTTAGAGTTATCACGTTGATGGAAGTGGGATAATCTTGAAGTGTTCTTGAAGATGTTTTGCCAAATGTTTTTTTTTCGAAAGTTGTGGTCTATCGCATGGATAGATTCCAGTTGCCTCAAAACCGGATTTATTTTTCGGGGTTTTCAGGACCCCGTTAAGATTTTGTGCCATATAATTTTGTAAAGTTTCATATAAGTCTAAATCTACTGGATGTGCTATACATACGATTGCTATTTGTGGGAACAAAAAACAAAATGAATATCGAATCTTCGGAGAATTGCCATTATCACCGATAGTAATAGCTTTTGGACCAATAAGCCTGGAAGGCCTGTGGAAATTAAATTGCTTGAACCGAAAACATTTTTCTGTCAACCCACGCATGAGATGTATCATTATATCGGGCTCCAGGGTGGTCCGCATTCAACCAGTTATATACGTTTTAAGTCTTAAATAAGTTACCAATTTTCCAGTAGCTATGCCACAAAGCCTGGGTAAAATTCAAGTTCTGAAAAGTGCCATCATTTGCTCTGTTTTTTTACACCTCTCGAAAAAATGGTTATACCAGCCAGATTTCCGAGATAACTGGACATTGGTTTTGTTTGAAACTAAGGCGGCTTCTTATCTAGGAGTTATGATTTGGCACACTTAGGAGGTTATTCCCCTTTTGCTACCCCTTTTCTGGAAAGTTGTTATTAAATTTTGACTCCCGTTTGTTTTTTTCGATTCAAAAACTCTTGGATATAAGGCGAAAAGCAAAGGTTTATAACGGAAATCCCCAATCACTTGCAGTAGTAGGAATAAAAATTTACAAATACTTGCCCTTACCAACATTTTAATAACAAAAGAGTAAAATTCAAATCTTAGAGCGTGGCCAAGAAAGTGTATTATGCCAAAGATATTCTATCATTTGCCATTTTTAATAAAAAGATTTAAATAATTTGTGTATAAAATAGTTACAAAATTAGAATATATGTATAGAGAATTCTATAATGCTAATATCATAATATTTAGAAAAAAAAATTCACTCAAAAGCCAAAGTAACCCCACCAGGCCTAAGGTACCTGGGTGCACGTTAACGTTTGGCATATAGTTAGTGAGTTAGACAGAGGGTCTTGCATTAAATTCTCAGCAGCTGCACAAATATTTTTCAGGGGTATCTTTTGTCATGACCGTTTGGAATCGGCAAAAAATTATAGGTCCCCACATTTCGGCTCCGTGAAATTAGGCCCCACGAAATTAGGCCCCAAAAGAAAAAATGAAATAAGGCCCCAAATTGGGGTAATTTTTCATAATGAAATTATGCTCCAATGAAATAAGGCCCCATCGAAATGAAAAAAGGCCCCAAAAATATATGAAATAAGGCCCCAGCTTGTGTTGTCTTTTTTTATTTTTAATGAAATAAGACCCCAATTTGTTTTTTTTTTATATTAAAGATGGTTTTCAACACGATCCTTATATTGAAAAGCATCAGTAAGTAACAGAATAGCTGACAAAATCGCATGATTTTTTTCAGCTATTCTGTTAATCGCTGATGGTTTTCAACACGATGCTCGAATTTAAGCATTAAAAATAATTGATTAATCTTACCTCGTCAAAATATTCTAACAGAATAGCTGACAAAATCGCGCGATTTTTTTCAGCTATTCTGTTACTTTTACATCACCTCGGTTTTACATTGAAACATGATTGCTGGGACCACACTAAGCGGTATTCTGCTAGCTCTGGGTCCTCGATTAGCGGATTTTCTTAATACTTTTTGTGAAAACAATGTTGTTTTGACAATTTTAAGTAAATTATGCAAAATGAAATAAGGCCCCAAATTGTTTTTCAAAATAAAATGAAATTAAGCCCCAAATTTAATGTTGGTGTCTTTTTTCATTGGGGCCTTATTTCATTTTTTTTTGGCCTAATTTCGCGGAGCCCACATTTCTACTAACACGCACACAGGAATGGTTGAGAAGTGTAAGTAAGTTGTAATGACTTCTAATTTACTTTCCGAATTCCGAATAAGGTCCAAAATTTCAATAAAAACTCAAAAATCAAAGCAATTCAATTTTTACTTGCGACTCGCAATTCTGTCGGTCTGTCTGTCTGTTAGGCTTAGCCTAAACGGCTCAACCGATTTTCTTTAAACTTAGTAGATATCATTTTTAATTTTTCCCCCCACACGTTTTTTTTTTATTTTTTAAGACCAAAAATAGAGGTACCTGCCATACGACTTTTTTTCGAAACTTTATTATATTTTTTTTTCTTAAAAACTGTTCTACAAATTTTGAAAATAAAAACACAAATAAATTTAATTTAGTTAAAGCTAGGTTGAAAGAAATTTTCCGAAAAATGGTTATTAAGGCTAGCCGCGCACTAGCAATTTTTAGTTGCGAAACTGTTTGGTTACTTATAGAAAACAGATGAACTGTTTGGTTGAATGTCCGTGAATTTGCAGATAATTATATATGTTCAATAAAATGGCGAACTTATTTTAGGCAATCGTTTAGTTTGTGTCAAAACACAAACTTTTTAGTTGCTCGAACCAAGCAGTTTCGCAACTAAAAATTGCTAGTGCGCGGCTAGCCTAAGGGTACCCCCCATGGAACCATTTTTTGTTTTTGATTTTCTCAAAAACGGTACAACCGATTTTAATAATTTTTTTATGTTAAGGCTCTTTAGCAGTTTCAATATAATTGCGTATTCAAATTTTCAAATTTTTTTTTTTTTGGATTTTAAAAAAAAAAACTTAAATTTTTTTTTCAAAATTCAATATTTCTAAAACCCCATGCTAGATTTTTTTAAACTTGATAAATAAAAGTTTCTCAATATAATCTACAAGATGTGAGAAAAAAAATTTTATTTCACCTAAAAATAAAGGTACCCACCATACAAATGTTAAAAAATTAAAAAAAATTGTTTTCAAAAATCGTATTTTTCTCGAAAACGGCGTCTAGAATTTTGATAAAATTTTTGTTCTTTCAATTAATTTTTATGATATTTAATTTAATACAAAAATTGAAATTAAGATATTACAGCTTGTACCTACCATAGAACCATTTCTTTGAATTTTGAATTTCTCATTATCGACATAACGAATCTTATTGACATTTTTTATAGAGAAGCTTCTAAAAAGTCTAAAAAACATTGGATTTTTAAAACTTTAAAATAAATATTTTTTAATTTAAAAAAAAAAACTATTTTTTTTTTGAAAATTCGATATCCCAGAAACGATTCAATACTTTTTTTTGTAAATTTAATTTTTATTCGAACAATTATAAAAACTTTAAATTGGCGTACCAACATTTTTTCTTAAAAATGTTTTAAAAATTTTGTATATAAAAGCTTATTTTTATAAGAAACCACTACAATGCATTATAATTTTGTTCTTGCATAAACTAATTTTTTCTTAAAACACATGGCATCCTGTGCTTAGCTCCAACTGCTAAAGGAGTTATTTTAGTCATTTAAAAAATTAATTTTATCCTTATGAACAATTTTCTCTAATAACATTCGTTTTTAAAATTCCTAGTCTATTACATAGGAGCAAGTTCGTGCGACCCAGTCCTGCATTTTATTTTTGTATTAAATCATAGTTCGAAAAGTTAAGTGAAACAGAAAAAATTGTATCTTATATCTGTGTGTTGTTTTCGAGCAAGATAATATTTTCAAAAACCATTATTTTACATTCGTAAATTGGGAAGAGTTAGTTTTTGATTAAATACAAAAACATCTTGTAGATAGTATTATAAACCTGTTTTATGTCAAGTATCCGATAAAAATCGAGCATATGCTTTCGAAATTTCTTAAGTTTGCAAACAGATTCTTTTTGTTTTTAATCTAAACAAAATATTTATGAAATTTAACTACTAAATAATATTTAATTTTGTTCGGAGTCTAAGCATAAAAAAATTGATCAAAATCGGTTATATAGAAAATCGAAAACAAAATGGTTCTACGGAAGGTACCATTAATAACGGTTTATCGGGAATATTTTTCCAACCATTAGATTTTATAAAATATGTAGAACAGTTTATATTTTTTAGATTTAGAAAAAAAAATTTATTTTATTTTATTTTTGGTTTAAAGAAAAAAAAAAAGTGTCAAGGGGAAAAATTAAAAAATGCTATGTCCGAAGTTCAAGAAGATCTGCGGAGCCCTTTAGGCAGTAGTCGAATAGTAGTTCCATGTCAACTTTTTTTTTTAGCACAGATGCCAGTGTGTCCCAAGGTTGCCCCTTAAGCCCTTTAATGTTCGCTTTGTTCATCTGTTTCTTGGTGGAGTTTGGTATGGTAGTCTGCTCATCAAGGTTCTGCTTTATGCGAGCTTGTTATTTTGTCAGATATCCCCACCACCCTACAGTTACAAATTAATAGGTTAAAAAGATTTTGTGACATGAGGGAATTGAAAATAACTACTTTAAAATCAAAAATTATGATTTTCGAAAGTACCCGTCGGTCGGAGGAGAAACCCTCTAGAGGAGTGGTCACTGGAATGAGAACCTGTAGAGCTGTTTACCCAATTGGTATTCTATTCTCCAGCAATCGGCAATAATTGCGATAAGTACGTAGACATTTCGGTTAAATTAATTTTCGATGCCACGATAAAGTTGTGCTTATGTTATACCTGTCAAATTGTTGATTATCAGAATCTTGATAAATTTGAAATTGTGCAAATTGTGCTTCTTTTTTTTAAACTTCCAATCTCAACACTACCATTGTGACGTACACGTGGAATCAGGTCTGCCTCCAATTAAAAAAAAAAAAACCTTTAATCCAATTCCGACTACATATTTAAGGCCATGCAAAGGTTAAATGAAAATCGGCACTGGCAAATCATGGATTTTGCATTCCGATGGCAACTATCTTCGTCTGAAGAATGATATGATAAAGCTAATTTTCATGTTAATATTTTCAATCGTCATCTTAATGATACACTTCTTTCACTTTGGCATGGTAGGGTTTATGAATGCATTGCTAAGGTCGATGACTCATTTTATCCGAAATCCTTGAATAGATGTTATATAATTTTTTCGAATATCCCACAAATGAGGTGCCAAAAATCACGCGTGACCTTGCAAAAGTTTAAGCCTTGAATACATTTTTACTTGCGACTTATAGGTAGATACAATAAGGCAAGTTATGCATTCGTAAAAAAATCGAACTCGAGATTTTGATCAAAGTTGACATTACGATGATAGCGAAGACGAAAAAAGTGGGTCTGGCAATTCTGTCTGTCTGTCTGTCTGTTTGATTACAGCTAAACGGCTCGGCCGATTTTCTTCAAACTTGGTAGATATGGGTTTTGATTTTTTACCCCCGGATGTTTTTTGATTTCATTTTTTAAGACCAAAAATAACGGTACCTGCCATACGATTTTTTTTCGAAATTTTATAAATATTTTTTTTTTCTCAAAAACTGTCCCAACGATTTTTTAAAAAAAAATTCTAAAAATTTAATTTAGTTAAACCTAGGCAACGGTTTAAAAAATTTTTCCAAAAAATGAGTAGTTTTGGTACCCCCTTGGGACCATTTTTTGTTTTTGATTTTCTCAAAAACGGTACAGCCGATTTTGATCATTTTTTTTTTGCTAAAGCTTCCCAGCAGTTTGAATATTATTGAGTATATTCAAATTTTCCAAAATTTTTTTTTGGATTATTAAAAAAACTTTCAAATTTTTTTTTAAAAACTCAATATTTCAAAAACTTCGTGCTCGATTTTTTCAAAACTTGATAAATAAAAGTTTGGAAAAATAATCTACAATATACGAGAAAAATAAATTCATTTTACCTAAAAATAATGGTACCCTCCATACAAATGTTAAGAAATGGTTTTCGAAAAACGTATTTTTCTCGAAAACGGTTCTGAGAATTATTGCTTAAATTTTTTTCTTTCTAATAATATCTTTAATTTAATAAAAAAAAATTGAAAACAAGATATTACTGACTGTACCTACCATATAGAACGATTTTTTACAATTTTGAATTTCTCATTATCACTACAACGGATTTTAATGAAATTTCGTAGAGAGAAGCTTCTGAAAAGTTTAAAAAACATTGCATTTCAAAACTTTAAGAAAAATATTTTTTTGAATTTAAAAAAAAAATCTAATTTTTGTTTTTTGAAAATTCAATATCTCGAAAACGGCTCAATCCTTGTTTTTTAAATTTAATTTTTATTCATACAATTATAAAAACTTCAAATTGGCGTACCAACATTTTTTCTTAGAAATGTTTTAAAATTTTCTTATATAAAACCTTATTTTTTAAGAAACCACTCCAAAGACTTATAATTTTTGTTCTCGCATAAATCTATATTTGCTTGAATCACATGGCATCCTATTCTTACCTTTAACTACTAAAGAAGTTTTTTTTAGTCATTTAAAAAATGAATTTTATGCTTATGAACAGTTTCTCTAATAACATTCATTTTTGAAATTCTTAGTCTTTTACACAGGAGCAAGTTCGTGCGATTTCAAGATTTCGAGCGGGAAACAAATGTCAGTTTTAAAATAATCTTTGGTTTAAAAAAAAACCACTAGATGGCCCACCCAGTATTGCTTGCTGACCAATTTCCAAAACTAGTTGACTGACCAATTAGATGGCAAACTTTTCTTAACCAGTATCCCATATGTGGTGTGCCAAGGAGCCTAATGGTTATAAAATTAAAACAAGTTATTTTTATTAAAAGCCTCCATTGGAATAGAAAATTTTTGAAAATGACTACTTCTTTTTACGAAGGAAAAGAACAGTTATGATGGAAGATTTAAATAGAATACGAATTTAAGAGTTTTGATTTGAACCACTGAGTGGTAATAGTGTAGTTTTCAAAAAAATCTTCGTTTTTAAACTACAAACGCATTGGAGTAAATACCTACCTTAGTTTTGTAAGGTTTTGATAAAGAAGGTAGGTGAGAGACAACACCTAAAATTTTTCCTCATACTTAAGTCATTTTTCAAAAAAAAAAATTGGACAGAAGAGTTTTGAACTAAATTTGCACTTCATTAACAAGCACTTTTTAGAACATTTTTTCTCCAAACAAACTGAAATCGAATTAGAAATGGTGGACTCTTGTAGAACATTTTGTGATACAATTTTTATCAGTCTCCACAAAGTTCCTTTTTTCAATGTAGGAGGACGTGAGACCAGTAAAAGCGACATTCACAACTAAAATATAATATATGTATATAATGTTGATAATGATATTTAAATATATAAGGCCACTTGAATGGGCAAACTTTTTCTCGTCCAACTTTTATCGTAGATTCTCTTCAAGTCTATTTGCATAAATTTCAATTATGGAAATGTTGCTTGGGAAGCCGCACTACCAAAATATTGGGTTGTATCTATGTACCAAAAAATGGTGCTTAAGTTTCTGTGTTCACATTATTAAGAAAATATATATTTGAAATTTGTATTTGTATCAAATTGAAACGGGGAGTTTATGGGTCTTTGACATAAAATCACATAGATACCTAATTAAAATTGAAGAGCCCCAGGCTGTAGGTTGTAGAAGTTTTTAAGAAAATTCAGTTATTTAATTCTCATTCAACCGAAAAAAAATGTCTTTCAAAATTCCAGGGACATACAACCCGAGGCTCATTAAGTTTATAAGAAACATACAAAATATTGATTTAAAAATAAAATGTAATTGCTTGTTTTTGAAAGCCGATTTTTGTGTATTTTCTCCATCATAAATACACACGTTTTTATATCTTTTGTATCTGGGAACATTGTTTATATGTTGGGCACAAATTAGAAAAAGTATTTGTTTTTTAACTGCAAAATTATTACAGAAGTGAAGTTAATGTCTCGAAGGGTAGTCAGATTTCTAATTTTATTTAAATGCTTTTTAGGTTCAGGAAATAAAAGCTGTGTGCTGTGTATAAAAGGCAGATTAGATATAATGAGTGAGTAGAGGACAGAATAAAGGTAATTGTCTCCGTTCAATGTAGATTCCCTAAGACTATATTCTGGAAACAGAGTTACCACTTGTAAGTGTGTTCCTAATATTTAATTAAAAATACAAATTTTCGTTCCTACTATGTTGCCATATTTCTAAATGAAAATTAATTAAAAAAATCAAAAAAGAATTAAAAACAATAATAGAGAAAAAATTATGCACGATTAGATCGCCAAAGCTTGCTCTTGCGGTTCAAGACCATTATGTGGTCAAGCACTGTAAAGACAATGTATTAAATTGTTACGGAAAATTGTAAAAAATGTCAAAAGCACTAGAAGTACCTTCGTGCAAAATTTGAACAAAGTCGCTCTAGCCATTGCCGAATTATATTATAACAATAATCCACAAATAAGACAATTCCCCTAAAAAAATTAAAATGCACTAATCAGTCGCACGAACTTGCTCCTATGTAATAGGAGAATGTTATTAGAGAAAACTGTTCATAAGCATAAAATTAATTTTTGAATTCTTTTAGTAGAAAGAGATAAAAACAGAATGTTATGCAAATATGAATTTATGGAAAAGAACAAAAATTATAAGTCGTTGTAGTGGTTTCTTGAAAAAAAAAAATAAGTTTTTATGTACAAGATTTTGAAAACATTTTTAAGAAAACAATTTGGTACGCCAACTTTGAGTTTTCCTTATTGTACGAATGAAAATTAAATTTCCAAAAATTCAAAAAATATTTTTTTTGTAAGTCTTGAAATGCAATGTTTTTTTAAACTTTTAGAAGAATCTTTAAAAAAATTTCATTAAGATCTTTCAAGTCGATAATGAGAAATTCAAAACAAGAAAAACTGGTTCTAGGGTAGGTACAAGCTGTAATATCTTAATTTCAATTTTTTTTTATTAAATTAAAGGTCATAAAAATTAATTGAATTGAAAAAAAAATTATCAAAATTCTAGGCGCCGTTTTATTAGAAAAATAGGTTTTTTAAAAACCATTTTTTAACATTGTATGGTGGGTATTTTTATTTTTAAGTAAAATAATATTTTTTTCTAACTTCTTGTAGATTATATTAAGAAACTTTTATATATCAAGTTTAAAAAAAATCTAGCATGGGGTTTTCGAAATATTGAATTTTGAAAAAAAAATTGATTTTTTTTTTAAATCCAATTTTTTTTTTGAAAATTTTAATGGAGAATACAATTCAAATTTTATTTTTGAGAAGCCTTACCATAAAAAAATGATCAAAATACGTGCTACCGTGTTTGAGAAAATCGAAAACAAAAAAAAAATGGTTCCATCGGGGGTACCTTTAATAACCATTTTTCAGAATTTTTTTTTTCAACAATTACATAGCTTTAAATTAATTAAATGTTTTTGTATTTTGATTTTTTAACTCTGTCAAACAATTTTTGAGAAAAAAAAATATTTGTTAAATTTCGAAAAAAAAATCGTGTGGTAGGTACCGTTATTTTTGGTCTTAAAAAAAAAAGAAAAAAATCTGTGGGGGGAAAAAGTAAGAATGATACATATCTACCAAGTTTAAAGAAAATCGGCCGAGTCGCTTAGTCTGTAGTCGAACCAACAGACAGACAGACAGACAGTATTGCGAGACCCACTTTTTTAGTCTTCGCTATCATCGTAATATTAACTTTGATCAAAATCTCGAGCTCGATTTTTTCCGAATGCATAACTTGCCTTATAGTACCTATAAGTCGCAAGTAAAAAACGAAAAAATATATTTTTCTTTAGGACCTGTCATGTACGTAGTTTAATCAAAAACGTTAAAACCGTTTACGAGAAAATTTGAAAAACACCACCCAACTCATGCAGTTTGAAGAGCTCTGGAAAATTGCAAAGATATACAAATCCGCTGTATTCCTGCAGATGTCGTTGGCCAATAGGAGAGGATTCATCGAAGCTAGGCATTTCTCACAACACTCGTCGTAGCTGTGTGAACCAACAAGAAAATAAAAACAGTCATTCATTTCCTCTGTAGGTTCTCTGCTCTGACAAAAATTAGAACACAATTATTCGGAAGGGCATTTTTTGACGACTTGTTCGATCTTTGGGAAATGATGATCAAAGGTTGTTTCTCTTTTCTCAACGCGACGAAATGGCTCTAGGATGAACTTCTGTAAGATTCCTTAGTCCGTGAGCTAGCAGACCGGGGCCTTTGATAGAGGTTTTGGCATTCACAATGGCCGGATGATCAATCAGCACCAGGCAAGAAGATGCCTAGTTTGGCACAGGGTAGATGGTTGTGGATAAATTTAATTTTACCACAGAAACTAAACACAACAAGACCTATTATATTCTATTTAGAACTCAATCATACGAGTAGTACGACTATTTCGTGAGTATATATCTTACATTCCCCTTATCTATTTAATCGACAGGTTCAATTGAGTTAAGGTTTCGAAACAGGACAATTGAACGCTAAGTGGGCCACAGAAGTAGGCTGCACGAGGTCGCCATTTATACTTATCTACCTATGCAAATCCACATGTCCACCAAGTTAGCAGACCAATGTAAGCAGAACATAGGTCTCCTAGGTTGAGGGACATCCAATCCACTGCTTCGAATTATTGTTTCATTTGTTCTTAAGAGTTTTTCTTGAACTCTGGTAAAACCGCAAAGTATTCTTTTCCATCGGTCGAACTCTACTACTAGTTTTTTTTTTTTCTTTTTATAATCTACACGCGTTCAAGGGATTAGATTACTCTTTAAATGTTTCAACAAGTGCACACTTGGAGTTAATGAAGAGAAAGAAGGATAGGAAAGATGTGTGTGGCACGATGTTCTGAGACTGAAGGTGGTTGTCTCAGATTTTTATTTTTTTTTAGATTTTTTTTTTAGATTTTTAGCTGTTTCCCGCTCGAAATCTTGACGGAACGACAGTATCATACCTCCGCAGAAATGAGTCGCTTTACACTTGAACAACGTTGGGAAATATTTAAAACAGTGCGTTTTTTTGATAAGAACTTTTGGCCGAAATGAAGCATCCACCGCGTCTGCTATACGCAAGTTTGTGCAAAAAGTTCGTGAAACTGGTATACTAGTGGACAATAGTTATGGTAACCGTCGTACGGTGCGCCTAAAGATAATGTGTCTGGTGTAGCCGAGAGTGTGTTATCGCAAGTAGACATCTAAGACAGTGGCCAAAGTGCTTACTTGACAAATGCCGAACGTCAGTGGTTCTATCTCCGAATGAGATAAAGAATTTTAGGTCAAATTTTAAATCCTATAGATTTTCGTTTAGCAAATTTATCATGCTGTGGTGATGTCGTCAAAAAACCAAATCCGAATTTTTCTCAAAAAGTTTTCCCTGGTATGCAAATGATTTTTTTTTCATTCATGTTAACATAAACGTAACATAGAGCACCAAATCGAGCACCCTAGTTCTAAGAAAAGTCATGAATTTTCAAGATGCATGTATAGTTTCAAAATGACAATAAAAAGACACTTCGAATGAAAAATCTTAGATTTTCTATTTTTCGCTTTGAATGTACATTTACATTAAGCTATACCACTCTACCAAATTTCATCATTCTATAGCAATCGAAAGTGCTCCATATAAATTAAACATTTTCTCAGAAAGTGGGCGGAAACCACGCCCCCTAAATGGAAAACTTCAAATTTTCGATTTTTTCCTCTGCTTGCATGATAAGACCTACCGTTGTGCAAAATTACAAGATTCTACGATATCGGGAAGGGCTCCATAATTTTGATGATCTGTCAGTCAGTGAGTCAGTCAGTTACGGTTTTTGTGATTCTTGAGGCCTAATATCTCAGGAACCGCTTATGCTAGAAATTTTGGTGAGGCGCCTGTGCCTGACTAGCATAGTAAATATTCGGAATTTTAAGTTTCTGACTTCATTGGTACTGAACATAGGGAGGGGTCAAAAATCGCCTGAGTTTGTTCTTGTAAAAAGGGTGTAGTGCCAGAACTTGGCTGGGCACCACCGTGCCCTTTGATAAAATATAACGAATAGGAATGGATTTTTAATACGTAAGGTTTTAACACAAACGGTTCAAAGATGGATGTTGATGTCAATATATTTCGGTTACCAAAGAAAGCTTAAGCAATCCTAAAAATCTACGCAAAATTCAAAAATTAAAGTAAGTACCATCTCAACAAGTTCTCCTTTATGGCACTGCACTTTATTATTATTCCGTGCCCAACAGTCTACAAAATGTTCACTCTTCTGTCTGTCAACTATGTCAAACCTTACATCGAGTGATAAAATCAAGGAAACACAGCAAGATATTGCAAACTATCAACCTTAACTCGAAGAATCCATTATAAAGGCAAACATGCCTGGAATAGACAATGAACATGAAGCACTCTGTGCACTGCAACTAGAGCATAACAGAAAAGCTTTGGTCCTTTAGTGAAACCATAAAAGTACTCGAAGCTTATGAATGTACGTATCTATGTGCATTTAATTTAAACTAAAAAGTAGGTAATCGTTTGACTTGGGGCAGACAAAGCAGAAATTCCTTCTCTTCGTCTTGTGTTTACCCCTAAGCAGAAGCCGGAGAAAAAGTGTCGCTTCAGCCAGGCATGAGACTTTGAGTTGGCAAATCTAAGGTGCATGAGGTGAATAATTTTCTTTTGATGTTGGAAAGGATGAACTTAATGATGATTGCCTGAATTTTTACAAAAAACCAAACCATACCTACGCTTCTAACCGACACAAATGTTGTCATACCCTTAGCGATTTTTTTCTATGAAATTAGAAAATAGGATGTGCTGATTGTGGAGAAATTGTTTCGGTCACGTAAAAACAATTTCCCAATAACGTACTTGCTACGAAAATCAATACAAACAAATTTACGTTTTCCTTTAGAACTGTGGAATCTATACCTACGTCATGTTGCGAGTATTTCATTCACAAAACAAAATATTTAGGCACGTTTCACATTGAAGGCAAATTGGCAGACTATCTTCGCGCAAAATATTATACAAATGAAATTGAATATCTTTGAATTTTTTCCATGCCCTGCCCTCGTACTAGAGGTTCTAGTTGTACTTCTGTTAGGCTATATTTTTTTACTTTTTAAGTTTACCATTAGGGCAAGTTTTGTATTCTTAAAAAAAATGGATCTTGATATTTTCATTGTATTTGATGATATGGAACACGAAAAATTCTGATCAAACTTGTCATTACGATCATTGAGAACACGAAACGAACACAACTACAACTTAAACCACTGAAGCGATTTTCTCAAAACTTGGTACTGAGAAGCTTAGGTAATTTCCTAGACGGGAAATTGAAATTCTTTTAGCTCAAAAAATGGCGGTATCTGTGATACAGCCAGCCGTTGTGAGAAAAATTATCTAGAAAAAAGCTCTAGAGGATTTTAATAATAAAAATGTCTGTTCTGTTGTTGGTATGGTTTACATTTTGGTCCGATAAAATTTTAGGAAAATATGCTGGCTACGGTAGGTACCTGCCATAGTACCGTATTTTTTTTTAGTTTTTTCTTAGCCTCCAATTATTTTAGGATTTCTTTTAACAATTTAAAGAATAATATTTGAACATTTTTCTCGAATAACATCTATGTTTTTGATTACTGTATTTTAGATAGTGCCTACCGTCCAGGACGGACTACGGCCTCAACCTACAAATCCCTGCAGCCAGCTCCGTCCTTAGCCAGCTGCCTCCAGTTACGCACTCCAAGTTGGATCAAGGTCGTTCTCAACTTGTGTGCGCTACCTTCGGATGGGGTCTTCCTCTGCTTCTCTGACTGTCAAAGCTAGGTTAGAAGGCTCGTCGGGGTGGTGCGTCGGTGTCTATTCGCTCCACGTGACTCAGCCATTTCAGTCGCTATATTTTCAGCTTTTTGACCAGGTCGACGTCCGCTGTAAAGAAAGTATATCTAGTTGTTGACTGTTCTTCTCCCTACTCCATCGATACAAACTGAACCAAAACTAACCCGAAGAAGCATATTCTCATACGCTTTCGACAGCGTCCATTTTTCTGCCCCATACACCAGGACCGGGATGATTAGGGTCTTATGCAAGGTCTACTTGGATCTTTGAGAGAGGTCTTTACTACTCAAATGCCTTCTTAGCCCAAAGAAACAGTGAATAGAATAGAATAGAATAGAATAGAATAGAATAGAATAGAATAGAATAGAATAGAATAGAATAGAATAGAATAGAATAGAATAGAATAGAATAGAATAGAATAGAATAGAATAGAATAGAATAGAATAGAATAGAATAGAATAGAATAGAATAGAATAGAATAGAATAGAATAGAATAGAATAGAATAGAATAGAATAGAATAGAATAGAATAGAATAGAATAGAATAGAATAGAATAGAATAGAATAGAATGTAGACAGATCAGAGGGAGTGTCAAATTACTTACATCAATATAGAAATCCTAAAAATTTAGCAGCATTTTTGGCGGTCTCGAGAATGTGGTGATTCCAACGAAGATCGTCGTTGACGCACATACCAATACCTGTAAAGGTTGATTCTTATCATACGAAACCGTTACAATTCCATTTCCTATGAAGGGACGTAAATGCAATTGTACGATAGGAGGAGGGTGAAGAAGGATCGTCTTTTTTAGGATCATGGAAAGTATTCCTTCTTCTAGGGAAGATTCCAGAACAGTAGGAGCGATGGAAAAGCTTACAAAATTATGTTGCCAGTGATGAAGAAGACAACAAAAAATGGAGGGTGTTTTTTAAAGAGAATTCAACGAAGTAAGGGGAGTAAAAAAAAAAATTATACAACCGTAATTTTATCGAAACCAACATCAAAACCACTTATCCATTATCTTTGGGAAATCCTGGGGACCTAGTCCAAAAATTATCAGGTGGATGTATTTGGCGATAATCAGACCAATACTAACCTATGGTAATTTGGTATGGTGGAATGCAACGGAAAAAAGCACGAACCTCAAAACTCTGGCAAAAGTACAGAGACTCGCGTGCATTGGGATTACGGGTGCCATGAGATCCGCACCAACTGCAGGGTTGGAGGCGATACTCAACCTGAAACCCCTAGACCTTTTCGTACAAGAATCCGCAGCATATAGCGCCTTAAGGCTAAGCCAGACTAATACCTAGAAAAACAGCGCAATAGGACATGCTCAAATTCTTCAGAAATACTTGGGTGATAGCATCATTACAGATTATACAACACCCGAGCTTGACTTTTATAAACCATTCCAAACTGCCTTTCCAAGCAGAGAAGAATGGCTGAACAACCAACCCTACACCAGTGAATCAGAAATAGCAATCTATACTGATGGCTCCAAAATGGACACAGGTGTTGGTGCAGGCTTTTTCTCAGAACCTCTTGAGCTAAACAACTCACTTAGGCTCCCGGATCATAGCAGTGTCTTCCAAGCGGAGGTCCTGGCAGTGACAACAGCTGCTAGACAGGTATCAATGATGGCGATACCACGGGCTGATATCACCTTTTACATTGACAGCCAAGCGGCAATAAAAGCGATTTCTCTGCCACTGTGATAAAATCGAAGCTTGTCTCCTGCTGCCGCGAAGAGCTTAAGGTTCTTGGCACACAGCACAATATTAGACTCTGCTGGGTACCGGGACACAGCGGCATACCAGGTAATGAAAATGCCGATGAGTTGGCAAGACAGGGATCAGCGCTCGACGCTAGTCAAGCAGAGATGGTAAGCATCCGACTCTGCAACATTAAACAGAAAATTTCAGATATAATCCTAAGGAAATCCAATGAAAGGTGGAGTCTACTTGACACCTGTGATACTACTAGGAAAATATGGCCCTGCTTTAACAAGCATAGAAGAGAAAAAATTATACAACTTAGTAAGAAGTCCCTTCGCTCTCTTACGAGCATAATCACCGGACATAATTTGTTGAAATACCATAAATTTAAAATGAAACTAAGTACAGATGACCTATGCAGAGGATGTGGTGATGAAGAGGTACATGAAGACACATCACACTTTCTCTGTCATTGCCCGTCACTATGCCACCAGAGAAGGAAATGGCTTGGTAGCTACTTCTCTGATAATCTAGAAGATATTTCTAATATTTCAGGAATACACATATTGAACTTCGTCAATGCCTCAAAATGGCTTGACTGATTAATAGAATACATAGGTTTTATCAGGAAAGAGTGATAACACTCACGGGTAACACAATGGATCTACGAGTAAATTGATCTAAGTGTGACGATAGCAACATCAATTGTCAGCCCAACAACCTAACCTATCCATTATTTGAACTTTTTGGAAAAACTTTATCCCAAGTATTATATTATGAAAATTGCTTTCGAAATATGTAGATACGAAGTCCATCTGAATACAGATCCCCACCCAACCCCATCATTAGTTTTCAATCTGTCGTATAAAAATGGATCATCTTCCAAGAAACTCATATCCGTCCAGAAAGCTCTTGAAGGAATGGTGATTTTGGGATAGTGTAATCAATGTAAAGTGATCAGAATAATGGAATGGTTAATTTCGTTACTGATCTGTCGTGAAGAAGCCTTTAGGTGGATGGCTGGAGGGGTTCCATATTGAACAGAACGTATGGTGTAACTGGAGGATCGTTTGTAGTTTTTCGCTTATGTAAAGGCCAAATGGTCGTTGGAATTTGCTTAGCTTATCACAATTTACAATATGTTCTACTAGATTAATATAAGTGAGGATAGGTCTGCTAACCGACGTATACATGCATATAGCCAGTGAGTAATATGGGGTTGTAGTCCGCATTTGTTCCCAAAATCCTTGTTTGCATGAGAAGAGTGCCGCTGTGGCCTTTTTGACTCCTTGCTTATTTTTGTTTCTGGAATTAGATCCAAGTATTTTGCTTCGTTTGAGAAAGCTAGTGGAAATTTTATATTTCCTAGGACAAGTCTGTTGGCTTGTTTAAAGCGTACTTGTAAGAGTCCTTTTAAGATGTTAGAAAACTTTCCTGATACGGCCATAGCAAAATCGTCCACATAAGCAATCACTCAGTAGCTCTATGGGTTCTTTAAACCCATTTGATCTATTTAGTTTTGCGACAAAAAAAAAACGCTTGAAGAAATAGAATTTCATTTCATTTTTATAATCACTACGATTTTTAAGTCGCATTTGCGTACATTCACATTTAACGCCATGTGTCTTATTTCTCGCGGCTAAAAACTCATGCAATTGAAAATCACAAGTGCGTGCATGCCAATTTCTTATTGCGACTACAATAATAATTCCAATTATTGGAAGATTTGTCACTTTCTCAAAAGAGCCAGGAGACCTCTGAAAAAAACATTTTTGCAGCGACTAGGAATCCAACTTCAACCTTCTGCCTGACAGTCCTAAGCAACGTTCTAACAAATATGCCAAAAGATGATTTATGTAGTACTAGCTGTTACCCGCGGTTTCAACCGCCTTTATATTACAAAGAAGAAGTTTTCAAAGATGTCTTAGGCTGCACGTACAGTGACGCCACAATGCGATGCGAGATATTTGAGTGTTACAGTTGCGTACCTACAAAAGAATAAAATGGAAATGCTTTTCTCGTTGCATCGCCTTGTCGCACTACTGTATGCGCAGCCTTATAGTTTTACGCTGCTTGAAACTGAGGGACAAGTTTAGTATTTTGATAATAGATTATCTTCCTCGAAGTAAGTCATAATCAAAAGATCATAGATATATCTATGCCATCACTGAGTTTGAAATTGGAGCAATTCCATCATTCATTATTTTTTGGAATGTCAATTCGAACCAATGAGATAAGCACGTTCAAGTCCATGCAGGAAACCTTTTTGTTTGGTATTGGACGGTTAGCGCCTGGATTAAATAATTGGATGTTAAAATGATAACCCTCCTGCCCTTTCCAATATATAAGCGGATATTCTAAAGCATCGTAGAACCTGTGCGTGTCGGCGATTCTGGAGAGAGTTCCATCGCGTGCTCGTAGAACAATGTCTCGAGAAGTGGTCTGCTCATTGCCTGCAATCACGACTGCTATTTCGTTGCTCGTTGGAGCGTTGTATCTTCGCTCGTGTTGTCCGTGTGGTACACGGTCAGGGTGAACAACTACCTTACAACTTTCATCCGTCATGTTCTCAAGTGCGTTTTGAATTCCCTGACTAAGGTGTTATTGCCGTGCAGTACTCTTTGTATTTTGCGGACCGTCTCTCTATCGACCCCTTGAATAAGACTTGACCGTCTCTCAATTTCGGATTCCTCATCACCCATGAAATATACTTGTAAGAACTGTGGTTGCATGTTCGAGGAAGGAAGTAGAGAACCGATTCTATGATACACTTGACCTTGAATAGTAAAAGTCGTCGAAAATCCTGGCATTGCAATCACTCTATCAGGACCAAAAGATGTCATATGAAAGCATGAATTATATTTTCTAATATTAGTCAAGAAGCGCCGTGATTTTTCTATGTATGTGGTAAGAACACAACTGTTTTAAAGGTTCCACCGGCTCTTCTATTAATGGAAAAGAAACTTTTCCTCCAGAACAACACATTCCTGCTGTTTCTTCCTTCCACTTAAGTGCCCGAGCCCTATTACTCCTCTCCGAAAGATTCGATTTGCGTTTTCGGGACATTTTGAGAAAACCAATTATAACTAAAATTTAATAACACTTATAACATTTATAACATACATAAACACAATTTATTTAACGTATGCATGAACCTGGATTAAAACAAAACAGCAAACCTTACCTTTTCTTAAAGGTAATGGAGCCAAGCGAAGGATATTTTGAAAAAAACTAACAATGAGCAAATCACATACGTATGTAACTATCCTATAACAATGTATGTAGTTAAACCTGTAGGCACGTAAAGTTTAACTTACCTTAAAATAGTTTAAATTCAAAGACACACAAATATTTGTTAAATTTTGTTTTGTTTTTAATTCGGAGAATTTTATTTTTGTTTTATTTTTTTAAAAAACTTTTTTGAGTGTTTTTATCGTTACTGCTTAGGTAAATTAATCAAACAATGCCCCTCCTCTGGACCCGCACCACCAAAGTATGGCATTTCAATGCAACTACTTATGTATATGTACTACATTTTAGTGCAATACGAAGATAGAAGTAGAAATAAATAATTTTGGGGTGTTTCGACCACCCAATGCCCCTCCCCTGATAATAAAAAAAAAGTAGCCTATACGGTAATCCAGACTATGACTTTTTTGTGTGTTAAATTTTATCAAGATCCATTCAGTTGTTCAAGCGTTATTGAGTAACAAACATCCATACATCGTAACATTCACATTTATAATATTAGTAGGATTGCAAACCTTGTGGAGAACGAACAAAATACTACTGAATTTCGCCCGTCAATATGATCCGACACAATCTCATCGAAATTCACACGCATTATTACATACAATTTTTAATATATATCACTCTTTTAAAATTAACTCAAAAGTACACAATAAATGTCTCCTAGCCCCATTAATTTAATACTAAGCACTTGTTCCATGCGTGCTTTTCTCTACCCTCTTTAAAATATTTTCTCAAGCATGGTGTGGTGCTCATGTATAATTTTTCCAATTCCTATATGAATTTCATTCGAGGCGAGGAAATATTAAGTTGAAATTTATGTACGAGTATTTTAAATAGGAAAAGCGAGTTACCTACTAAATGATTTTTCCAAGAAGACAGATAGGTTTGGAGAGATTGAAAATAAATTTCGAGGCAAATAGAAAAATTAGTTCTAACACGAGTACGAGAGAATATTTCGACAGACGTGTAAGAGAAAATCTGAGGTCAAATTCTAGTTCAGGATAACGAAATTATTGGGAAAACTATGTACATAATTTTGTGCGTGTGTTTTTTTAATAGCATTATCTTACTGAAGAATCAATTTCATGACAGAACGATGGACCACCGAATTCGCAACAGAGATCGCACGATTTTTAAACCCACTTGATTATTTCCTGTCGATTTATGTTAATTTTCAGTGCTTAGAAATGAGATATAGAAACCCAAGTGGCACCGAAAGAGTGTAAATTCCGTCGAAATCTGCCCAGGTGGACAAATGCTTAAAATCGCCTTCGGAGCAATATGTCAGGAACCAATTTCTGTCATTACTATTTAAAGAAGTAATACTGGTGTTCCCCAAGGTTCTGTTCTGTCTCCTTATCTCTTCCGCATTTTTATAAATGATCTCTTGTCGTTAAATTCTGAACCACTCCATTGATTTGTCGACGACTCTACTCTTAGCTTTTCATACTCATTCTCAAATTCAAGTCCATCTCCTTCGGAAGAAGAATTACAACGGTTTCTTATGATAAGAACCGATCTTTACAGCATTGTTAAATGGGGTATACAAAATCATATGGAGTTTAATGCTTCGAAAACTCAATGCTGTCGGTTGTCGTTGAAGCAAAATGTACCCCTTATGCCCCATTGTCCTTGAATGACACTTTTATCGAAGAAGCCAAAAAAGTCTCAGCACTCAGTATATGTGACAACGTCAATCTTCATTGGAATGACCACATTCTTGAGAACACCAAAAACGCTACTAAATTCTTAGGATTTCTATATAGATGTAAGAAATTTGTAACCCCTTCTGATTTGGCTACCATTTAAAGGGCGTTTATACGTCCAAAACTCGAGTATAACTCACATCTTTGGGCAGGTGCAACCCAAAATGCTCTCCATTTATTGCATAGAATCCAGAACACAGCGTTAATACTGATAGAAATCAGAGCAATCATGGAGTCATTTCCATGTCTTGAACACTGTCGGAATGTTTTGTGTAAATACTTCCTTGTTATATCGCTCCTTTCACAAGCAATGTTCACTCGAAGTAACCAGTTGCAATTCTCCCCCCAATCAGTTCACCCTCGAGCCTTATTTTGGACGTACGATCAAATACAGAAATTCGGTTTTTATTCGCACCCCCCGATTATGGAATAACTTACCGGGCACGATTTTCCCTTGCCATTTCAATTTGCAAACATTCAAGACCAATGTTCATCTACATCTCCTTTCTCTCCCCTCTCCCCCTAATTTCACCATCGCTCGTGTTATGTTGAACATTATAAGGGTCTCACAATAAACCCTTGACTGCATGCGTGTTAATTAACAAGCGAATATATCTTTAAATTGTCAAAATGAACCCCAACATTTTAAGCATATCCTCATCTGTGTACATCAGTTAGAAATTTAAAGAAAACCTACTCAGAACGCGTATATATTTTTAAAAAGTGCTCGTTTCTCAAAATTGCCAGTTGGCATGACAGATCTTAACCTCTTAAGCATCTTTGATACTTTCTGATAAATGTTTAATCGAAAACTAATAACCTCAAGGTTCATGGAAAAATTTCATCGGAAGTAGTAAAACTAAAACCTACACTAACAGTAGTTGCTTTACTATACCAAACCAGATTTTCTGAAAAAATATTAATTAAATATGCCATATGAGATCCTTAAGCCCACATTATTCAAATGAATTAGTTACGTTAAAGCTACGTTCATTTCAAAAAAAAAACTGAATCATTCATCAAACTCTCGTGATTGCAATGGAGCACAGGTAAGAGTTTCAGCACCATTTATTGACAAGTATACGACAGACAAAAACCTCACTGATGAAAAAATTATTTCAAAGTTGTTTTTTTTTTAAGCTTCATTCGATTTTCTAAGCGCAAGCTATTCATGAAAAAAAACTCGATTTGCATTCATGCATTTTTATTCGTAAGTGCGCTTTTTTATACATATCTGAGTGTTTACTGAATGTTACCTAATTGAATTAATAACACTCAAGAATCATTAAAAGTGCAGCAGTTGACTACCAAAGCCATAGACTCTTCGGGTAAGATGAAGTGTGATGTCTGATTTGTTGCTCTTAAGAAAAATGTCGGTGTAATAAATTTGTTTCCGATATTTTTGAGTTGCGATTTTATTACTCTTAATCGGTTTGTAAGACTTTGATCATTCAGTGTGGAAAAATGAATCAATTTTGAAATTTCTTAGAAATATTCAGAGTGAATTCGTCTGTAATACTACATACATACATAGCCAGCAATCTGCCCAATACATTGCTTGATTCAAAAGCAATTTTTGGAAAAGTTACACTCATTCAAATTTGAATATTTTTTTTGTTATTATAAACTTGCGATATAAGTGGTCTTGCGTTTGGAATGATACAAGAACTCGATTTTTTGATCAAATTTGACTCTACTCGACCTACACCCAAAACCGCTAAAGTGATTTTCATCACTCTTGATACTTAAGAGACTTCGGTGTTCCTAAGGGTTTTTCAATTCGGGAGGGTAGATTTTGGTGGCCATTTTGTTTTGGTGACATTTGTCAAATCTGTTGTTTACTATTTAATTACTGAGATAGTCGATTTCTCGTACTGTAGAAAAACTTGGCCTTCCGCAGACTTTATCATTGGGACTTGGGCCTACACCCGTACAAGTTCCAAGTGACACTTGAACTTAAATTTCATGACAACGCCGTTGGTTCGCTGACTGGGCTTCGGAGCGTTAGGAAGACGACCTTAATTCAAGCCGAAAAATCATCTTTAGTGATGAAGACCAATTTTAGATGAATGGCTGTGTTAACAAGCCAAATTGCCATACAAGGGACGACACCAACCAACATGAGGCTCACCAGGTGGAAATTAATCCTCAAAAAGAAACCGTTAGATGTGGATTTTGAGCCGGTACCGTCATTGGTCCGTACTTTTTTCTCCTTGGTACACAAAAGAGTTGCGAAATATCTGTAATAAAAGAAATAATTTATGGAAAACCTACTTGAAATGTCTGAGGTCTTTAAGCTATTCCTTCTACCAACAAGCTTTTTGTTTCTATGCCTATCTCTCTTAAAAACATATCTTACTAAAATGCAAACTTGTCTCAACTATGAACGTAAGCGTTTCTACCAATTCATAAACGTAAAGAGATAATCCGACGGTCTTCTTTCAACGTTTAATTTTCTCGGCACTTCTTCCTCTGACGCTAAAATAATTTCAAACTATGGACCCATTGCAAAACTCTCCGTTATCCTCAAGCTCTTCGAAAGCATAGTGTACAACTCCCTCTATATTCATTGCAAATCAATTGTTTCTCCAAAACAGCACTGTATCCTAAAAGGAAGGTCCATCACTACTAATTTTACACAATTTGTCTTCATGACACTTTTGGCACTGGAGAAAGGCTATGCCATCTATGTTATTACCACAGATTTCAGTAAAGCATTTGAAAAGATCAGTCACTTAATTAACTATGTCAAACTCAAAGCCACCATTGTTTATCGAATGGGTCAAATCATACCTCAAGAATCGTGTACATACGGTTGTTTTCAGAAGTGCAGTGTCTGATCCTATCCTATGTCGGTGTTCCTTAGGGCAGCCATCTTAGCGCAATACTATTATGTGCTTGCCATTAATGAAGTGAGGAGAATTATTTCCTTCTCAGATTTTTCTATTTATGCAGACGACACTAAAATAATAAAAGTAATCTTATTTCTCAATATTCTTGAACTCGACATTAATACTTTTCTTATCAGCTGTAGTAAAAACTTCTTGGAATTTAAATGTCAATCTATGACTCTCTCCCGTAAATGTTTACCATCTAATCCTAGAACCTATCACTTCCTTAACGTACCCATCCCTATTGTTTCATCTATCCGTGATCTTAGATATAATTTTTCAACCCCTACCATATGAACCCTAAGAACCTATACGACATGTGGTTCACATGTGTGGATAGCAATACTTGCTACACGCGGATGGCAGGATTGACATTCTGCATGAACCTTTGAGAGTAAGGTTATGTGTCTCAGAAGTGACGTACTTCTGCCACCAAGATCATGCCATTTGACACCGCTAGACTTTTTCTTGTGGGGTTTCCTAAAGTTGCAGGTATATGCGAATAAATCACAATCGACCGATGCCACATAACACAATTCATCGCTCAAATGAAGCCGGATCTATGCGGAAGAGTCACTGAAAATTGGTCCACTCAAATTGACTCAAAGAAGCCTTGGTGGGAATTTGAACGATGTTATGACATCGATAGATATTGGCTTTTGTTAATACCTCAAACACAGCTTGTCTTATTTCATTTAAACATCTACTCGTCCTTAATGAAAAACTTTTTAGATGTGTTCTCGCTCCGTGAATGAATTCTTTCAAATGAATCGTTCGAAACCGGAGATAGATGGAATGTGCATTTGAACGGAAATGTACTTGGATCCTGCTCCCATGTCCAGAATATAACATAATTTAAATATCCTCTGGCAACATAATGTTTGATGACTTTTGGATGTATATCGTGAATCGAATCCAATCATTTTCAAAGCGTTAAAAGCGGATTGTGCGCATAAACATGACCGTTTGCGTAGCCCCATAAAAAGAAGAAATCAGACAATCTTGGGGACCAGCTCGCATTATAAAAATGCGGAATAATTTCTCCATAAAGCCTGAAAGACGTCGTGCTGTGTGAGATGTGTCACCGTCCAATTTTAACCACATGTGTTTCACATCAACATCTTCGAGCTGCAGCTATGAATTTTTAAATCAGCTATCAACAAATAAATTTCGTTCGGACCTACTCCATATTACACCTAATTATCCCAAAATGGCCCATATCTTTTCAAATTATAAAAAAATTAAAATTCATTTATTCATTTTAATGCTGTGCAGTGCACTCATTTTTTTATTTTTTCAATTTGAAACGCAACTCATGACCTAGAAACATTTTTTTTTTGTAAATTAACGATGGAATTGAAATCACATATAATGATATTTTCCTGCAACATACAAAGGCAGCCTTTAATCTCATTGGGTGAAAGCGGATACGGTTTGTGATTTTCTCTCATTTGGCTTTGGAAAATACAAACATTTCAAACCGACTCGCAAGAACCTACTTGTGAAATAAATGATGGCACTTTGTGAAATGCTCGTAAAAGCCTTCAACGAATACTGAATATGAATGGAAACGCGTAATGCATTTCCATGGCGCACAAGGCATCATAAATGTATTTTGCACATGATTCCAATTTGGATCCCATTAGGCCTTACACGATTTGAGAATATCTTCGAGATAATTATTATTATAATTTTATCATCGAGAGTTGTGCGAGGGAAATGCATGTGAGGTGCAAGTCCGCCGATGGTTTATTTCGGGCGCCTGTGGTTGGAACATTTGGATATTTCTTTTTTTTTTTTGATTTTTTGTAATTAAAATAAATAAATTTTCCTTTTGATTTTTGAATCACCTTTCTCGACTTAGCACATACCCAAACTATATCAGTGGCATTTATTCGATTTAGATATGGACGCCTTTATGGTGCAGGAGTCAAACACTGAACTTAAATAATTTAATTTTGAATTTGACTGTACTTTAAAATTTAAAAGAATGTATTTTATCACAAACACACCAGCGATAGTCGATAAAGACAAGAATTCCGCCAAGAGTATAATTTACATAGAAGATGATGACTTAAAATGTATACATTTGTTGATTTACTTTCTTTTAGACGCGTTCAACTGACTTTTAAATGGACGCGTTCACAAATGGGCGCGTTCACAAATGATCGCTTTCATAAGATAGTCTGTGATCGTGTTTTTTAGCTGTCAATTGTTTGCATTTAATCAGGCTAGCTTTTCATTGAATGCATATCCACCACTGAGTTGTCCAGTAGATTATCAACTAAAACTTTCAATGTAAAAAAATTTAAGTCGAAGTGTCACAACTGAGCTGTCAAAAAAAGAACTATGTTACTTTTTTTTTTAACTCGGAGCGCTTTGAGTGCTCAACTTGCATTTATTTTTTATCTCAGGGGTGCCGTCGATTGTATCGTCAGATTTGGCAGCACACAAACTTGAAACTGACATTTGAAACAAAAGTTTTCACCCGACAGAAAATTGTTATCGTCCGCAGTGATTTTTTAAGAAAAAGCATGTACAATTAAAAAAAATGTGTCAATAAATAAAAAACTGACGGAGATTTTGAACACATTTATGAGTTGTCACCAAGATTGAGCTAGAGGAATACCTAAAACTGCTCAAGGAAGGAAAAACAGCAATTAAGTTATTCTATACGTTCAATAGGATTGAAGTTCAGATTAGACTGTGAAACCGAACGAGTTTAACTTCAAATTTAAACTTCAGTTCAGGTTCAGCTTAACTTAAGTTTAAACTTCCACTGTGAAACTGGGGGTTAGAGTGACCTACAATACAAGGTTAAAAATATACTAAGTATTAAAAAACTTCACTTAAAAGGCACAGCCGGAGGTCCATACGTGATTTTAGTATTAAATTCTTCCTCTTCTTCGCTTTCCGAATCAAAAAAATATCATTTTCAATGCACGAACTTGTGAATGAACTCGATTTCACTTTATAGTTCAAAATGATATTTTTTTGACAGTGAAACTCGTCTCAAATCACGTGCTGCCAAAAATAATTTATTTCGAATTGACCGAAGTTTGTATAAAGTTGCGTTCTGATAAGCCCGGTAAAAAAAGACCGTTTATATCGAACAAACTAACTTCATAATTTTTTTTTCTATTTTGCATTAACCAAAACTTAATTAAAAAGAAGAAATTCTTTAAAACACTAATTTCAGAAACAAAGCCGACAACTTTGACAGTTTATTGAAATAAAATGCACGACTGGATCGCACGAACTGTTCATTAACATAAAATTAATTCTTGAAACTCTTTTAGTATTAAATCCTAGTACGCAGATCGAGCTTAATTTTATTTCCCACATGTTTCTCCAAACATCAGCTAAAATCCAAGCTAAATTTTGACATAAGAACCTTGTGGAGTTTTTTTTAAGAATTATGAGTAAATTTTGCTGTGGAAAATCTTGTAAGACTTCCGTCACTAAATTTTCTTCTAAATATTAGGTGTGTTTTTTTTTGGCAAAAATATCCGCAGTGAAGTATGATTTTACACGTAAAACTCTTCACTGCCGATAAAAGCAGAAGTACGATCCAACTGCGGATAGAATTTTGACGTTTGCTCGAGTCTCGAATATTAATTGTACAATTGAAAACTCTTGTGTATCTCGAAGGCATGTTCGTAAAGTACGATAAGTAGTTTGTTGTTTAGCATTTTTCATTTTTCGCTGAGAGTTTACTCCTTTTACCGTTTGCTGCACTTTTTGAGATTTCATGTTTTATCTGCAACCAAACTAACGCGACAAAATTAAAAACACTGCCGACAGCATTTTTATAAGAAAAACACTGCATTTTGTATCGTGTTGGTGTCATAGAAAGCTATGTAATCTCTCCTAAGCCAACGCGTTTTTGTTAGCACATTCAATTTTTAGTTGCACAACTGTTTGGTTGCTTATAGAAAACAGATGAACTATTTGGTTGAATGCCCGCGCAGGTGCATATAATTATATGTTCCACAAAAAAGCGAACTCATTTTAGGCAATCGTTAAGTTTGTGTCCAAAACCGAACTTTTCAGTTGCTCGAACCAAGCAGTTGCTATATTAAAAATTGAATGTGCGCGCCTAGCCTTAGCTGTCTAATTTTAGTAACTCATGGTTTCATGAGTGTCCGCACACTAATGCGACAAAAAAGTGTTTTTTATATGAAAGGCTTTTTACAAGAAAAAAGTTGCAATTTTTTGTCTCGTTGGTGACGAACTCTTTTACAAAGCTGTTTAATAACTAACGCGTTTTTTGCAGCAGCGCAATATCGTTGTCAGCCTTTGTACTTGAGTTGAACAGTTATACTTGAGTTACTAACGCGACAAAGCCTTTTTCTGAAAAACGCTGTTGAGAAATCGAAAACAAACTAAAGTCTGCGAACAGATCCCTTGACTTTTGTTTTAATATTTGTCAAAAAAAATACACAAACAACTTCTGTGTTATTAGGAATGGCTGGCCAACAGAAAAGGTAAACACAAATTGATTTAAATTCGAATGAATAAATAAAAACCACAATATATATTTGCAGAAACAAGAAAATTACATAGAGCAAGGAAGACACTTCTTATTCTCAGCCTGGCAAAAAGTTTTTGGTTGTTTTTTTTTTTTCAATTAAATATTTGACAACTAGGTAGTCAGTAGTACCAAATTTAAAGTTGAAAAATCGCACAACTGCGGATACGTTTTTTTGGGAAATCATACTTTACTGCGGATATTTTTGCCAAAAAAACACACCTATTCTTCCATTTCAAATTGAAATTTTGCTCGAGAATAAATGCGCCAGAAGCTAAATTTTGACAAGCAGGTTATGTACAGTTCGGAGAGAAACTTTGATTTTTAAGCTGGAGCAGCGTACCTCTAGGCTAAAATACTTGACATAATTTTAGATTGGCTAAATTTTGGAGAGAATTTTGTATGGGTGATAAAGTTTAGCGCGATCTGCGTACTAGACTTAAGAGATAAAAACAGAATGCTATGTGAGTTCTTAAGCAAATATGAATTTATGGAAGAACAAAAATGATAAGTCGTTGTAGAGGTTTCTTAAAAAATAAGCTTTTAAATACAAAATTTTTAAAACATTTTTGTACGCCAAATTTAAACTTTTATTATTTATTACTGTACGAACAGAAATTATATTTGAAAAATACTGACCCGTTATTGAGATATGGAATTTAAAAAAAAAATTGAGTTTTTCCTTCAAAAACTCAAAAAATATTTTTTGTTTAGGTTTTGAAGTGACAAGTTTTTAAAACCTTTTAGAAGCTTCTCGATAAAAAATTCCATTTAAATCCGTTATGTTGATAAAGAGAAATTAAAAATTCGAAAAATTGGTTCTATGGTAGGCACAGTCAGTATAAATCATATTTTCAATCCAATTTTTACTTGCGACTTATAGGTACTACGAGTATATAAGGCAAATAAATTATGCATTGGGAAAAAAAATCGAACTCGAGATTTTGATCAAAGTTTATATTACAATGATAGCGAAGACTAAAAAAGTGGGTCTCTCAGTTCTGTCTGTCTGTTCGACAGATTTTTTCAAAAACGGTACAGCCGATTTTGATCATTTTTTGTTGCTAAAGCTCCCCAAAAATTTTAATAGTATTGTGTATTCAAATTTTCAAAAATTTTTTTTTTTTGAATTTTAAAAAAAAATTCCAATTTTTTTTTCAAAACTCAATATTTCGAAAACTCCATTCAAGATTTTTTTTAAACTTGATAAATAAAAGTTTCTCAATATAATCTACAAGATGTGAGATAAAAATTTTATTTTACCTAAAAATAAAGGTACCCACCATACAAATGTTAAAAAATCATTTTTAAAAATCGAATTTTTCTCAAAAAAATAAAAAAAAAATATTTTTTTGAATTTTTTGAAACAAAAGTCATTTTTTTTTTGGAAAATTCGACATCTCAAAAACGGCTTAAATTTTTTTTTGGAAATTTAATTTTAATTCGCACAGTAATAAAAACTTAAAGTTGGCGTACCAAATTTTTTCTCAAAAATGTTTTAAAAATTTTGTATAGAAGAGCATATTTTTTTAAAGAAACCACTACAACGACTTATAATTTTTGTTCTTGCATAATTTGCATAGCATTCTGTTTTTATCTTTTACTACTTAAATAATTTAACATTTGTACGGTGGGTTCATATTTTTAGACGAAATCAAATATTTTTTCTCACATCTTGAGAAAATCAAAAACAAACCATTATTAACCATTTTTCGGAAATTTTTTTAGCTTTAACTAAATGAAATTTTGTATTTTTTATATAATCGCATAAAATCGGTGGAACAGTTTTTGAAAAAAAAAAAAATTATTTATAAACTTATTATTTATTTAGAAAAATTTAAAAATAATATCAATGAGATACACAGGCAGAATTGCGAGACCCACTTTTTTCGTGGTTCTTATCATCGTAATGTCAACTCTGAACAAAATCTAGAGTTCGATTTTTCTAACGAATGTATAACTTGTCATAGAGTACCTACATACATATATTTGGAAAGAAGATACGACAGTTCAAAGGTTAATTGTGCTTCTTAAATACTAGTAGATTGGAGCGCTCAGGTCATGCTCGATTCGGATCGAGCTCTATTAGCACAGGACCAGCTCTTTGTCTGCCTTGTAGCTAAAAAAGGAATCACATTTTAACTATCGAAATCGAGAGACCTTCACTGTGTACAAGTACATCAACCTTTCCATAGTGTTACGATTTCCATAGATTTTTGACACTATTCTGTCGGAAATATATGTCCAGTTTGTCAAGAATTAAATCCAATTTTTTTTTTAAATCAGGTTTTAGGATTAAACCTTAGTTAAACCATGAAACTAGGACGATCTCACACTGACAAAGTGGGCTATACGGTTGTCTAAATAGGCCGATTCAAAATAGTTATGAACCAGTTGAAAACAACATGTTTGGATCAATTACAAATATAATATCACTTTAGTCAATATTTAAACAACTGATTTCAATGTCAAAATTTGGCAGTTAGATAGTTATGGTTAGATAATAGTTGGTAGTTAGACGATTTAAAACGATTTCAGATTACATCTTTCTTCATAAGAATACTACAAAGGTGCCTTATCAAGTGGCTGAAATTTAGTGAGCTTAACATGAGCTCTGGCAATCTTTTTGTAAAAAAGCAAGACAATATTTATCAAACGGTGTATAGTTCTAGTTTGTCAGCGGCCAAAGTTGGTTTCTGTAAATTGGTTTGACAAATTGAACTGTGGCAGTAACTATTTTCGTTCACAGTTGTAAGCCTCACCGAAATATTGAGTCTCTCAAAGCTGTTTTGTTGAAGACAGTAGCTTCGTTTCCACTGGAAGTCGCGCGTGCGGCGTAGACGAGTGGCCGGATCGTTTAAGAAAGTGTTTGAAGGGTAAGGGGCGGCATTTTGAATAATTTCTTATATATTTATAATGTAAATTTAATACTTAATAATTAATAAATGGCGTAAAAAGAATTTTGATTGCTTTTTTATTTTTTAAATAAAACGTGTTTTTGTCAGGGACAGAACTTATGGCAGGACTAGGTATATTACCTTTAGCCATATTTTATTTTAATTTAATTTTTTCCATCTCAAAACTTAACATATTGTTTAATTTTAGAAAATCATGAGATTATTAAAATTAGGATTAGTAAACAATTTTCATTGCTCTCCAATAGTTGTATGACTAAGACATGGACATCAGTCGTTTAAACCTTAGCAATAGTAGAATTTTTCTCCCTAGAACATTCTAAAACAATAGTTTAAACAGTCATTTTTGAAGTGGTTCAGGCATCTCCATATTCATAAGCTAGCTGCTGTCTAAATATGAACTCATTAATTCATTGACAAATCTGAAATTATTAAATCTCGTAAGATAGACATACCTTGAAATCGATTTAGAAATATGCTTGTCTAACCAGAACAAGATTGGGCCAAGAACACTTCCTTGTGGAAAACCAACATTTTTCTTATGTATTTCGTGCCTTGTTTGACATACGAGTATATGTATATGTCTGTGGAAAAAAACATGTCGTTCTTTAAATTCAAAATTTAAGATTTGGCGAGTGTGTGGATTTCAATATTTTTGTTTGACATTTCTTAAAGTACCACGAAGTCTGTTTACGATAAGTTTTCTGCTTGTTAAATTCAGGTTCAGGCGACTTTCGTAATGAACTTATTTCTTCTATTAAATGACGTCACAGTTGTATGCCCGATTAACACAAATAACAAAATAATTGACAAAATAAGTTTATTAATAAAAATACGTTTACACTGATGCTTTCTTAGTATTTTGCAATACGCTTGCGGCTTTTTCACAATACGCAAAATAGTGTCAGCTTATTGTTAACATGACCACTTTACAGTCAGTATTTTTTGTCAAAATTATCTGTTTTTGTACGACAAACATAATTTATCCCAATTCTTGTGCCCTGTCGCCCGTATACACCGCTCATTCCTACCCAAGGCCGGAGCGGCCCTGCTGAAATACAGTGTTGCAACTCTCATGTCCTTAATTGAGTAGAAATCGTTATTCGTTTTGGGAATTTCAATGCATCCGATGAACACTGAAATCGGAAAAAGTATTTTTGAACTTTTTGAGTAGAGGTAGTTTCTACTCTTAGCTGGTTATTTAAAATTCTTTTTCAAGATGATTTATTTTTTTTTTTTCTCGGATATTTTTAAGTACTTTCGTTAAAGTAGGACACATCGGAGCATATATGTATAGGCATAGTATAGGCAAAGAATTTCCACAGTATGTACCGTGTTCCAACAGAATACAAAAATAAACATGTCAAGTGTTAACGATGATTAAAAGATGTCAGCTTAAGAACATGCATTCCTTGAAGACGAATTATTTCAGAAGTATTGTCTCAAAAGAAAAATAGTTTGTCTTATTCCGAGAATTGTTTCACTGATGCGATGTCACAATTTGGCTTAACTTTCAAAATAAAATAACAAACGAAAAGTAAAAAGAAAAGAAAATAAGAATAAATATAAAAACATTTCACAGAAATTGGGATTTATCGCTAGAGATTTTCTTTTTTTTTTTATTAAACATTTGGGCTAAGTTAATGTGCGTTTGTTATGGGTGAGATTACATGAAGAGGGCGAGAAATTGTGTACAATTTGGCATCTAAGCACGTATTTTGTGGGGTAAAAATGTAATGCACGCACAATATTAAATATATATGTATGTTTGGTGACAATAAAACGAGTGTATCCTTGACGGCAGTTTAATTTAAACATAATCTTTCTCTGTAAGCTAGAGGGCTGTAAAATGTGAAACGTTTGTTTGACATTTTGATTTGTTTTGTTTTTGTTTTTTTTGTTGACTCGTATTATTATAATTAGGATTTTATTATGTTCTCCAGGATTTATACTCCAACAAAAATAGTCAGCATAAGAAAGACCGGGATATTGGCCTCTCACTTTCACTAAATTGGCTTTCAATAAAGTATGCATTTTTTTTAAAACCCGTTGAGCTTTAAAAACCGTACAAATAGTACAAATAAATAAACTTGGCATAAATGCGAAACTTTTTCACTTAGAATTTAAAATATCCTCACTTAAACGCACTTAAAACCACTTATTCATAAACAAAATTACGCAAATGACACTTTTTCCTTATAGAAACTGCATAACGTATTTTAACGAATTTTCGACACAAAGAAATAAAAATAAATACTTAGATAAACATAACGCGGAGCTACAACACATTTACTTGTCAATATGAATTAATTGTTCTCAAAAGTTCTAAAAACTAATACATTAGAATGCCCTTTATTTACAAAAAAGTCAGCTTTTAAAACATTCTATTTGAACAGCCTTACAAAATTGACTTCACATTTAAAAAAAAAATTAATTGAAAAATGTTCAAAAGACCAAAAATATTATTTTTTTTTTTTTAAGAAAAAAAAAAAAGACCAGTGATGTTATATTCGACAGTGAGAAAAATGAAAAGGAATTAAGAATACCGAATCAAGACTTTAGAAAATAATTATTTTTACCGAAACAAAAGTAACGGGTGAGCTTGAGAACTTTTTTTAAAAAAAAAACGCATAAAATTTGCAAAATCTCATCGATTCTTTATTTGAAACGTTAGATTGGTCCATGACATTTACTTTTTGAAGATAATTTCATTTAAATGTTGACCGCGGCTGCGTCTTAGGTGGTCCATTCGGAAAGTCCAATTTTGGGTAACTTTTTCGAGCATTTCGGCCGGAATAGCCCGAATTTCTTCGGAAATGTTGTCTTCCAAAGCTGGAATAGTTGCTGGCTTATTTGTGTAGACTTTAGACTTGACGTAGCCCCACAAAAAATAGTCTAAAGGCGTCAAATCGCATGATCTTGGTGGCCAACTTACCGGTCCATTCCTTGAGATGAATTGTTCTCCGAAGTTTTCCCTCAAAATGGCCATAGAATCGCGAGCTGTGTGGCATGTAGCGCCATCTTGTTGAAACCACATGTCAACCAAGTTCAATTCTTCCATTTTTGGCAACAAAAAGTTTGTTAGCATTGAACGATAGCGATCGCCATTCACCGTAACGTTGCGTCCAACAGCATCTTTGAAAAAATACGGTCCAATGATTCCACCAGCGTACAAACCACACCAAACAGTGCATTTTTCGGGATGCATGGGCAGTTCTTGAACGGCTTCTGGTTGCTCTTCACTCCAAATGCGGCAATTTTGCTTATTTACGTAGCCATTCAACCAGAAATGAGCCTCATCGCTGAACAAAATTTGTCGATAAAAAAGCGGATTTTCTGCCAACTTTTCTAGGGCCCATTCACTGAAAATTCGACGTTGTGGCAGATCGTTCGGCTTCAGTTCTTGCACGAGCTGTATTTTATACGGTTTTACACCAAGATCTTTGCGTAAAATCTTCCATGTGGTCGAATAACACAAACCCAATTGCTGAGAACGGCGACGAATCGACATTTCACGGTCTTCAGCAACACTCTCAGAAACAGACGCAATATTCTCTTCTGTACGCACTGTACGCATTCGTGTGGTTGGTTTAATGTCCAATAAAGTAAACTGAGTGCGAAACTTGGTCACAATCGCATTAATTGTTTGCTCAATTGGTCGATTATGTAGACCATAAATCGGACGTAAAGCGCGAAACACATTTCGAACCGAACACTGATTTTGGTAATAAAATTCAATGATTTGCAAGCGTTGCTCGTTAGTAAGTCTATTCATGATGAAATGTCAAAGCATACTGAGCATCTTTCTCTTTGACACCATGTCTGAAATCCCGCGTGATCTGTCAAATACTAATGCATGAAAATCCTAACCTCAAAAAAATCACCCGTTATATTGGTTAAAGGATTACCCGCCAGGGTTTTAAAAGAATGCAATATTTTGTGAATGTAATTTTTAAATTTCAGTCATTAAATCTGATTTAATAATTGCATTCATTGACTGCACTTTGAAACTGCGATTTGCAATCACCATTCGTTTCACATTAAAAAGATTGCAATCATCATTTTCTCCCATTCATTATACAGCAACCAATCGATTGCAATCTTCTGAGAATAAATTCATACTTTGGTATTTATTTGCATTTATTTGAATCCTTCGCATACATTTGGAGTCTTTTGCTTCCCAATTACATGACAAAAATTTCACTACATTTTAATGTTCATGCCAGCAGAACGAAAACCCAAACCAAAGCCAAGCTTTGTTTAATTCAGACACCAAACAAGAGCCATTCACTGTTTCTTAGAATAGTCGATTTTCACATTTAAGTTTTTATATCGATCTAATCCAGGGTTGGAAACTCAGTCATGAAATTTCGGAGCAAATTTGAAAAAACAAGTGGAGCAAATGCCAGATTTCCGGAGTAGATTTGAAACAAAAAGAAAATCCTTCCTTTTTAGGAACATTAAAACATACATATGAATATGAACATAAAAAAATAGTATTAGCAAAAAAGAAAAATAAATCACAGGTTTCATTGGAAAACTTAGTATTATTTTCATAAATTAATTTGTGAAAATATACAAATTACAAATTCAGAAGGAATTATTAACAAAGGCTTAATGGTTTATATCAACAATGTCATATATTTGAATATAAATTAGACAATTTGTCTGTGTGGAAAAAGTGGAGTAAGTCTCGAGAAATCGGAGCATTGGAGTAGATTTTTTTTCCTTCAAAAGTCAAATTACACGAAGTTGTGTTCGTGTTCTTTGTCGTATATAAAAACGCATATCGAACAAAGCAACCTTAAATATTTTTTTAATAACATGTGATGAATGAGGAAAAACGGAAAATTTTAGTCAAATTAGTAAGATGTTTAAACTGTTTTAGTATGATACTTGGTTAAAACGACGATTTTGAAAATGAATTTATTAATTAATTAATTATTAGCATCATACTCTTTCTAGCATTTTATTAAAGTTAGAATCATCAAGTTGCTGTTTAATTTTTTTTAGTATCACTTCATTATGACTCTTTGACATTTACAAACGTCAAAAATGGTCTGTTTACTTGTTTACTTTATTTTTTGCACGAACTGACATTTTTTTAGATTTGTTCAGAAGCAATTTTTATTAACAAAATTGCCTTAGAATGATACTAGGGTTGCAAGAGCTTAAGTCACTTTTTAGCTTAAGTTTGGTTTTAATTCACAAGCTAGTGGGTGACTTATAAATTAAGGAAAATGTAATTCAGCAGCTTGTTACTGACTTATGAATTAAAAATATTTATTCATAAGTCAGTTGGTGACTTGTGAATTGAAAAAAAATTAAATCATAAGCTTCTTAGTGACTTATGAATTAAAAAAAATTAATTCAGAACCTACTAAGTGACTTATGAATTAAAAAAATTAAGTCATGAGCAAGTAGGTGACTTAAGAATTAAAAAAAAAATTCATTCAAAAGTTACCTAGTGACTTATGAATTAAAAAAATGTAATTCATAAGCTGATGAATAAATTCTGATTAAAAAATTATTAATTGGAAAATTTATAAGCTAGCATTATAACCTTATGACACACAAAAGCTTGAAATCTACTTTCGTTAATAATTAAATAATTATGTACATAGTTAAAACAAGATTAAACATTTCCAATCTACCTACCTACTAGCTTATAAATTTAATTTTTTTAATTCATAACTCACTTAGTAGCTTGTGAAATAATTTTTGTTTTTAATTCATAAGTCACTAACTTGCTCATGACTTAAATTTTTTTTAATTCAGAAGTCAATAAATAACTTATGAATTAAATTTTTTTAATTTTTATTATAGTACCTCAACACTAAGCTCTTTAAAATTTTGCGCCAATCTTTTCAATGTCAAATGAATGGCAATTACATATTTTAAGTCGCAATCAATTCAATTTTTTAATTGAAGTCATTAAAGAGTGTATTCACAAAAGATTGCATTCTTTTACAACACTGTTATCCGCCCCTGTTATTTTTTCTTGAACTTCCTTACGAATTCGAAAAATCCCCGAATATTATATTTTTGTAATAAAAAGTGTTTTTTTTTTTGTTTAAAGGCGAATAACTTGGCTACAATACTGTTTGAAAGTTCTCGGTTGTTTTGAGGTTAGTTTGATTTTCATTATATATTATATATGTATATATGTACAGTGCACATAGAACAAGCGATTGCTGGTATGGAGTGCAGTGTTCAACTTATGCCCATCTACTTTATAAACTGTAAAGAATGTGTGAAAATTGGACCTTCAGATGCGCCAGCCACAGCTGCCACATTCCACAAATGATATTCAAAAATAGTAATGGCCACCTTTTTGTGATTTTCCATTACTATGTGTCGGGGTGATTTTTTTTTGCACCCATATTGGGTGCTTGCGGCTCAGTCTCCTTTCTTTCTTTCGGGGCCAAATCCATTAAGCGTTTCCTATCTTTGAATTCGAATAAAAGAATCTGTGAGTTAGATATCATTTAATTTTTTTAGAAGGCCCATTTTCGCCATTATGTAGGAAAAATAACTTCATTCCAATATCCGCCGCCGATCTGGTGTGTAAATCAGGTGGAATTTGACCAATGGTTAATTTATGGTTAATGTTGGCTCTCCTGGCAGCAATTTCTGCTAAAAAAGCGGTGGCGTATGTGATGGAGTCGGCTGGTTGATCAGCTGTGTAAATGTTGAACAGCAGCGGTCCAAGTTTTGATCCTTGAGGAACTCCAGCGTTGATTCTCTTGGTTGATGAGACATACAAAAAAATATGGGTTAGGATTTTTTTTATTATTCTTACCAAGTGATTAAAAAGTTCAAGTTCCGAGAGTTTGAATAGTAATCCTTTTATCCAAACGCTATCGAAAGTAGTCGATGTAGAGTAGGCTTGTTTCGAAGGCCATATTGAAACTCCGGTATGACATCTCTGTCTATTCAGAAAACGTTTAGTTTCTTCAACATTAACGCCACCTGAGAGTCTCTTCCTAAAATCCTTTTCCTGATGATGTTTTACTGCCTGGTTGAACATTGTGTGCACTGAAGTTCTGAATGCAGCCGCCGGTATTCGACATTTTCTCTGTTAAAGATCCTTTTGAAGGCTTTTGCGGAGTCTTTGCCAGTGAGCATATATTAATTGTATATGCTGGGGTAAGTTTGCGTATTTATCTCTGCTTGTGCGGGGAGTTTTCTGTCTGTCCAAAGCATTCGGACGTGCCGTCAAGCATAAAGATTCTAATTTAAACCGTACCGCACGAATGTGAATTTGCTTACTGTGTTTTTCCTTCAATATGCAGGCAATTAAGATAAATGTATATCGTAATTCTCATACTCCATCCTCCCTCTATTTCCTAAGCGCCCGTACTGTGTTAAAACATTTTGATTGTGCGTCAATTATTAAAATTGAAATTTTAATAACTTTCCATTTTAATGACGGCTTTAATATTAATGTTTAGTGATCAAAATATATACATACACATATTTATCATTAAAAAAAAAAACCTTACACTCTATATTTTTTTTTTTAACTTTCTTTCGAAGAACAATTTCACAATTGGATGTTGAATTAATCAGCGGAAAGAAAAGTTAAGTCTTGGAAGGAAATTAATTTTAAAAGTAAAAGATGCTTTTCACTGGAACAGAAGTAACTTTTAAGTAAAAGAGAAGAGTGTATATCTTTTGGTTACTGACTTTAACAGAAACAGTTGGAAAAGTAATTTAGAAAGTTTTGGTGGTGGAAAGTGTTATGTAATGGCGAAGAAAAATTAATTTTATGTTGGCTTGTTTTATTTTGTTTCTTTTAAGAAATTATGAATCCGAAAGAAAGAAAATTGTATTATAATGGTAACACCTCCTTTTCTTCTTCAAAATTCTTTTGTAATTACTGTGCTCTTTTTTTTACCTGTCAAGACACCTCGCAAAATCGGAGATATTTCATAGTAAATAGGTCTCTTCTATTAACACTCAACAGTGGACCATATTCTTACGCTGACATCCATTGTGAGAGCATATTAAGCAAAGAACCAAACACTTTACGCATTATTCATCGACTTCGAAGTCAGCGTTTGATCTTGTGAATGAAAACGCACTTTTTTACAAACTCTTGCGACTGCTTATATATCCACAAACTTCATTCATGTTTTGAAGGAAATGTATGCAGATTCGAAAGCAGTTGTCTGGGATGGTTCGCAGTACCCAGAATGGTCCAAAACAGATACTAGTGTAAAGAAGGAATGTCTACTAAGCGCTCTTATGTTCTCATCATTTATATGCTGGATGACTTAGTGCTTCTGTCATAGTCACCCGTATATCTCCAATTGATTTTTTTAGGCAAGCGTTGAGCAAATGCAACATAGCCGTTTCACCTCACCTGTCATATAGGAGTCATGCAAATTGCGTCAATATTATTTTAAATTATAATATAAACATTTAAGAGGGTCATCCGATAAGTACTTAACCTACAAAAGAAAAACAAATTTGGAAAAGTGGCGATTTATTTCTCAACATAGTCTCCTTAACACTTGATCCATCTATCCTCCAACTTCTTTAACCCATCCGAAAAATAGGTTTTTTCGAGGTCTGCAAAGTAGGCTTCTGTAGTAGCGATGTCATCTTCATTCGACTCAAATTTCTGCCCGGTGAGTGATTTTTTCAAGTTTGTAAACAAAAAAAGTCGCTCGGGCCAAATTTGGAGAAAACGGTGGATGGGACAGCAGCTCGTAGTGCAATTCGACCAATTTGGCTCAATTTGGCCTTAGTCTCACGGTTGCGCTTGTTGTTCGGAGTAAGCAAACGCGGCACTCATCTCGCCGACAGCTTTCTCATGCCCAAAATTTCATAGAGGATATGACCCACGAAGTTTTTGAGATGCCTACTGTTTAAGCTATTTCGCGGACCTTATATCGGCGGTCTGCCAATACGAGATCGTGGATTTTTGACGTGGAAGCCATTTTCGGGGCACCTGAAATGTCCAGTGCAGAAGCAGGAGTCGTGCTATGAAATGGTGATCTATGTATATGGGAATTTTATATTTCCTAAAGAAGATGACAAGATCTTTGTTATGAGGGTTAACACCCAGTCCACACGGATCGGCCCAGTTTCTTAACTTCCTTAAAGCATATTGTAAGAAATCTGTAATGGTGTAAAGATATTTATATGAGCAATTACTCTGTAACTCTCCTCTTCCAAATATCTCAACAGTACCTACGTTAGCTACCAAGTTAAAAAGAAGGGGAGATATGACACCGCCTTGCGGCATCTCTCTACTGATAGATTTTCTTGCTGAAAACCCTCCCAGCTAAGAATTAATATTCCTACTCGTTAGCATTTGATTGATCAATTCTCCAAGAAAACCTTCTACATTCAGAGATGACATCTCGCCATCGTTAAAAGCACCCTGTATAACAAAGAAAGCTACTATAATATGCCTTTATGATGGAGTGAGTGAGTGTTTGATCACTTTTACCAGTGTCTGAAGAGCTTCTTCTACCGATTTCCCTTTACCGTACGCGTATTGAGCCTTAGGCTCAATGCTTGTCAATACTTGTTCTTAAATGGATAACAACCAGTCGCTTAAAAGTTTTGACAAGAAATGATGATAGACTAATAGGTTTGAGATCTTTCGATTCCACGTGAGAACATTTGCCCTGTTTGGGTATAAATACAGCTCTGTACTTTCTCTCCATAGCACAGGAATATGGACCAAATTTAGAGAGATATTAACAAGTATCTCTGGATTGGTAGAATAATATCACTCACTTGAAAGCTAAGATATTTTTGTGAGTTGTAATTGTCCAAAAACTCGATTTGTTTCTTAAACAATATTCCAATTTATATGAACTTTTCAAAAAAAAAAAACTTCCATTTTTAAATTAATCATTAGTTAAGTTCCAGACTTCATCAGAGCTAACCGGAAATGGTTAAAAAACAAGTAAGATGAAACTCATAAGATTTGAAAAAAAAAACCAAGACAAAAATTGCGGTCAGTGCTCGGTTTCCGAGATCAAGTTTTTTTGGTCTCGACACCAGCCCTTCTAAATACTGGTGCACGTATCTTACATAATATTTTTTTTTTCTAAATTCCTCAATCATTTTTTATTTGATTCGGAGCAGTATAAACAAGATTAATCACTGTGTATCAAATTGAATCCATTTGTAATAAACTTTCTTCATAGATATTTTGAAACTATGAAACCATCAGTCAACATTTTACAGCTTATTTAAAACAGGAAAATTTCCTAAAAAAAAGGCAACCATCCTCGAAAAAAAAAGCCAACCCATTTTAAATATTTATTTTTTTACGAAACCTTTTAGTTAGGTACGAGTTCGCTTTAAATTTAATTTTATAAAGTTACTCTGCCGTAAAAACACTGCATTCACAGACAAAAGGTACAAGTAACTGTGGGCATCCAGACTTCCAGAGACGAAATATGTACCTACCAGATTGATAGGATTTGAAGTACTTTCCAAGTTTAATAACTAAACAAGACCGATGGATAATTCATAAGAAGGGTCTATTATTTATAAAACATAATTGAAATAGATGCATATATCCTTGCTCAGGCATCAGGATATCTACTCAGTATTTTACTCTCCATAAATACAGATCTAAAGCGTAGAGAACTTTTTCATTTTGCCTTTACGACCATTAGTTCGCCCATAACAGAGATATAAAAGCCTCAGAGGATTTAAAACCTTTAGCATTAAAATAGAGATGTAAGAATCGACAGAGCTATAGATAAGCCATAAGGGTCCTTTTAATGAAAAGCTTGTCCCGATTTTACATCACCTACTCGTATCTATAGCCGGTAGCCGGAATGCTTTATGGCTTTTTGAATAACACAAGCTCATATTAAATTATACCTAACCCAGTATAATTAAATTATCTTTACACTTTGTGCTGCCGAAAAATGACTAAATCAATATTGTTCCATCAAAATTTCTATCCTCTGAAGTTTCTAGAAAAACTTTAAAACATTTGACAATTTAAGGTGAACCTGAAATAATGGAATGTAAATTCTTGCACGTGGCACATAAATACTAATTTTGAATGCACATATCCGTAAAAGTTAACACATGTCACGCTTCTTGCGAAAGAACGTGTGTTTGTCAACTTTGGTAAATCGTGAAATCAATTAAAACATAAATTTATTTGAGCCGTGCGTTTTGCTGACGAAATAATACAATACCCACCATGGACGGAATTTATTTATATTTTTTTTTTTTTCAATTAATTTTTTTTAATTTGCGGATAGATAGGTTCTCAATCTTCCTCCTCTGTTCTTCAAAGCAAGTGTTAGCTTTCTGTTTTTCAATCGATCTAACATCAATCAAAGATAACATTACAATGGTGGAGAATTACAAACAATTAAGATTTGTGATTGTGTGTTGTTTGTACAGGCCTGCGACTTCAGGAAACCCCACAAGGAAAGTCTAGCTGACTCTAATAGCATGACATTGGTGGCCAATTCACGTCAGTCACATCAGCAAGAGATAACCTTACACGCAAATAGTTCATGCAGAATACCAATCGTGACGGACTTGCTACGTAGCGCCTATCTGCTGGAACTACATGTCGTCTAAGGCCATATGGTTCAATTTGGGAAATAAGAAATGGATTATCATCATTCTGTAGCGCTCGGTATTTCGGTGTCTGCCTTACCAACGTCGTTTTTGAAAAAGTGCTGACCAGTGCCTTCAGCTCAAAATCAACACCAAACAATAACTTTTTGAGGATGCAATGTCACTTGGTGAACCTCGTGTCGGTTGGTGTCATCCCATATATGAATATTCATTGCTAAAGATGATTTTTGGCCAAAATTGGGGTCTTCTTTCAAATGCTCCGGAGCCCAGTCAACAAACAAACGGCGTTGTCTGTACACTATGTTGGCTGATTGGTTACCGAACTGGTCGTTTCAAATTTGGCCACCAAACGTTGAATGAGAAGAGTAACCACGTCTACCGTAAACTGGGCGCAATGAGCGCAACGTCAAGGAACAGTCATTTTGATAGTAGAGTTTTATCATTTGGTCATTCTATTTCAATCGTATAACATGCCATCTGTAACTGAATAATTAACAACAGATTTGACAGATGCCACCAAAATAACATGGCCGCCCCGGGCTGCCAAAATCTAATCTAGCGATGAACCACTGTCCATCATACAAATCTGAAAAGATGCCATCAATGAATGATACTTTAAACAAAAACAAAAAATGAGAATAGGATGAAAAGATGTCTACGAAAAAAGCATCACCACTTTAAAATTTTAAGGGTATTTTAATTGGATTAATTGTCGTAAATTTGTCGTGAAACAAACAAAATTGTCGCGCTTTTTTATTCAAATAAGTTCTGATTCAATTTACGTCAGACCGTCAGGTTAGCATTATGACTTTTTAAAATTGAACATCATAAATTTTAAGACTGTGTCAATAATTGTTGTAAATTTGTCGTAAATATGTCGTAAAAGAACCAATTTGTCACCCCTGGTAATAAAAAAGCCTGGCAAATGCTACTGGACATAACTACTCCAGCATAACTACTCCTCAAATAAATCTTTTTTTCAGGAATGGTTATGCTGATTCGAACAAGAATGTTTGATAACTGTTGTAAATTTGTTGTGAAAGAAAACAGAGAGAAATAAAGAAACATTTGCAAAAAAAAATGAAAAAAATTCAAAATTTAAGAAATAGGTTGAATGTTTCTTGCTTATTTGAAATCCTATAGATAATTCTTAGTTTTTTACATAAGAGCAAGCTCATGCGATCCAGTTGTGTTCCTTCAGCGGACACATGAAAATGATGGGTTTCCTATTGACACATGGAGTCACGGCACCTGGCAGTCAGCGCGTGAACCTTCAATTGAAGATAGATTTTTTTCCATTTGACGTTCAATGTATTTCCCATTAGAAAAAAGCAAAAAAGGTTCGGAAAAACATTGCTTTAACTAATCAAATTTATATGAACCGGTATGCATTTTATGATTTTAAAAGAATAGTAATATGTGTTAATTTCTAAATCAGGTTGAAAACATAATAAGAAACTTAATTAATCTTTTGTAATTTGTCTTCAAAAATCGTAAACATATTATCGTATGTGAATGACAGATGAAACAATTTTTTTACGAAGCAATTTGTATGATCTTTTTTGACTAGCCGTATTTTAGTCTCAAGATAGAATATTTGTCCTTAAATCAGTAATTATCTATTTAATTAAAAATAAAACAAACATAAAACCCCTGTGTGGCCTGGCCAATTCTAAGTCATCAATTTTTTCAAGTGTAATTAAATTACTATGTAATATAAGAAAACAAATGTAACAAAAAAAAACACAATAAAGTTTAATAATACTACTTCTATTAATTTTTCAATTGAATTCGGTCGGTGTACATCGCACTATGGGGCAGCTCTATAGAGAGCCGTGATATAAAGTCCATCTCAAAATTTTTAGGCAACGGGAAAAAAATATTGTTTTTTCAATTAATTCATTATTTTTGATAAGACATGGAAGAACTTTTTTTTAGTAAGTCACCTATGCTAACTTAACCAGATTTTTTTGTATAATTTTTTTTTCTTATAAAGAGTAGGTAGTGATGAAAATATCAAGTGATATTGATGAAGGTGTGTAGTTTTTATTTTAAGAAGAAAAATTTGATAAAACTTGTTTAAGTAAATAATGACGAGGTTACAAATATTCGCTTTTTTCTAAGGTCTCACGTGAAACTTAGAGCAATATCTTGTGTTTCGGCATTTTTCAACCAGGTCTGTGAGTGTTGCCAGATAAATAGATATTTGGTGAATATAAATCAAAAAAGAAAATTGCTTGAAAAATGCCAAAAATATTTTTTATGATTTTTTAAGTTAAAAATGATTAAAGCTACTATTTTTGATGGGTATTTAATTACCTATCAGTAACCGTTTTTTTTTAATTCGTGGCTGCAAAATAAAAAGACAAGTTTTTCTCTATATTTTTTCATTGTGTTTATTAAAATATGGCAATTTATACACGGCCAAAACCAAGTATGTCAATGTTCTAGACGAAAACTGGTTGATTTATATTTTAACAGCAAGAAAACAAAATCAAAGAAGAACTTATCGCCATTGAGACCTTTTTTAAAAACAAAACTTCATGTTCTGACACTGCCACTTAAAACTGAAGCTAAAAGACTTTAGGTACGAGTTTAAAAGGAAAATGGGAACGGCCAAACCGAACTAAGAAATCGTTATTATTAACCGAAGCAAAATGGCTTCATGAAAACATTTCATTTAAAATGTATCGTGTTGCTGTTAGACATGCATGAATTTGTTCGAAAGGAAAAAAATGTAACGGAATCCCAAATTCGAAATATTCAAATATTATTTACACCGTGAAGCATCAATCGATCTTGATCGATGAAAAATTATGCAACAGTTTGACTGATACCAAAACGTCGATGAGGTTGCTTTGCCATGCAACTTCCAAAGATTTTAACGATATTGACAAAATTATGCAGCAACACATAAACGAGGACCATTTATCATTTGGATTGCCTGCCTTGTATGGGTGGATTCGCTTATTTGAATGTCTCCTGCACGTTTATATGCTTCCGGTTAAAGAATGGCGATTTTTGATAAAAGTTTTTCTCAGATAACTCAAAAACTTATAAATGGTGCTAAAAATTGGTAAGAACTAGGGATCGCGGTTATTCAAAATTAACCGGTTTTCGGTTTTTCCGATTATTTTTCGTCTCGATTTAACCTGACGGTTTTAACCGGACAAAATAACCGGTTTTTTCAATAACCGGTTTTCGGTTTTTTATGTACAAATTTTTTAAAGTCTTAAAATACGTTCATATCAAATAAACTATATTATGTACATATAAAATATACAAACATGTACATATGTAAATAAGCTTTTTTCAGAAAACAAAATCCTCTAGTTAAAGTGTTGTGTTACTTGAAATGAAATAAAATATGAGTTTAAAAAAAAAACACGCATATTTAGTTAACACAAAATTTAAATTTTTTATTTAACGAGGAAATAGCCGACATTTCATTTTGAAAATTAATAAATAATAAATGTGTTTCTTTTATTGTTTTTTAAGACTTTCATCACTTGGTAGGGAAATACGGTTACCTCAATGACTTAATTTTAAAAATTCAAAAAAAAAGAGTTACATTTACACAATAATATACAGAATAATACAACGCAATTTTGCGAAAGTGTGTAGTTTAGAACGATTTCACATTGCTACCACTACACTAAATAACTCTATAAAAGAAAAGGTGGAAGTGATGTAAACCGGTTAATTGAAACAAAATAACCGGTTTCGGTTTTAACCGGCCGGTTTTTCCCATCCCTAGTAAGAACATTAAATATTTAGTTAAAACATATCACTTTTAACGCAGAATTTTGAAAAAAAATCAACTTCAAAATAAAAAACTGCGATTTTTTTTTTCAAAATTTTAACTTTAAAATTTTATTTTTCAAAAACTATAAACTTTAACAACTTTAATGAAAAAGCAAATTAAAGAATAGAGTATTAGCTTTCCAAAAAGCTATAACGGATCTCAGTATTCAAGATCATACTTCGCTTTCATCATAAAATCACAATAAGTTTCAAAACAACACTCAATTGCTAGTGAAAATAATTATTATCACAAAACGAACTTTCTTGTCCCACTGTGCGTCGTTTAGTGTTTTCGTGTTTTGTGAAAGTTTTTATTTTTTCTTGTTAACAAATTTCTATGATAAAAAAGACAAATTAAAAAGCAGAAAAATGTAACTTATTTCAAAAAATTCATGTGTATCCATTTTGTTTAGGTATTTGTTGTTGTTTTCTTGCGATTTCTTTACATTTTTTGAGTACAAATTGCACAGGATAAATTATATTTTTGATATATTTTCCACCTGATTTAGAAATAAACACATATTATTATTCTGCTTGAATCATAATATTGATACCCAGTGATATAAAATTAATTAGTAAAATTTATGTTTTTCGAGCCCCTTTTTGCTTTTTTCTTATGGGAAAAATACATCGAACGACAAATCGTAAAAAATTCTATCTCCATTTTCAAGTACACACACTTAACTAAATGCGGCGTGTAAGGGTTTCTGTAAGCAAAAAAATTTTATTATTTTCAACGATATTTTAAAATATGGCCCTTAGCTTTATTTGTTTTTCATAAAGAACTTTTGAGTGAAAAGTTATTATTTTTTTTTCTTTTTAATAGATTTAAATAACAAACAAAAGTTTTCCATGTCTATTGTTATAATTAAATCAATTTTTTTACTATTTATAAATTCAATTTTTAATTAGAATGACGTGTGTATCTATTAGATTGCAAAATCATTAAAATTGTGTTTACGTAATTTTCAAAACCTTGAACTAATATACAAATTGTGAGCAATAGAGTTTTTAGTTAAATAATTTATCTGGTTTCTGCTCTTCATAATTGCAATGGAATCTATTATGAATAAAAAACATTTCTCTATTGATGGAAAAGGTTAATTGAATGAAAGCAGACAACAAGAACTGTAAAGGTCAAAGTACGAAATTTACTCATGACTATTAAATTAACGTGGTTTTATACAAATGAAATGAACTTTCTTTCCAATATTTTGCACGCCAATTTAGGGTTATTTAGAAATCACCTAAAATATTGTATTGGAGAATTTTTTTTTTTCAATACCTCAGTTCTTACTCTCCTATTCGATTTTATTGCAAACCTTTTAATTGATAACTTAATTTCCCAATCTTTCGAACAATTCTGTTTTAGGGTACGTCTTGATATTGTAAATGTTAATGTCCCAACCCACTTGCGCGCAGGTTGTTCGCCAAGTCTTCTTGATCTTGTATGTACTCACATCAGACTTGAATCTGGACAAATTTTATAATTAAGTTGGTATTCCTGGTATCCCATCTTACCATAAATTGTTATTTGCTTCTTTGGATGTTTCTTTTGATTCCTGGAGTGGAATCGGCTAAGGTGATAGTTGATTATCATTTTTTGAAATAAAACTTCTTTTCCGGCGTTGGGGGTAAAAAATTTTTTATAGACTTGTCAGTGACATGTCAAAACGACACTTTATCCGACAAAGACAGCGACATGGTTTTTACAATTATTGTTTGAACTTTGTTCGAGGGTTTTTAAAACACTTTTAATGAAAAAACCACAACAATTAACCAACAAAACAATTAAAAACATAATTTCATTAAAAAAAACATACCATAAAAGCTTTTTTTAGTGAATTATGTGGCAGAACAATTTCCTAATTGAAAACCACTTCCCTTTGTAAAAACAAAACAAACAAATAAAGTTTTGTATGCTTTTATTTATTTAAAACGCTAAGCACTTTATCCTACTGCTTTCTGTTGTCAAATATAAACTAGCATTGCCATATGCGAAGAATTTTAAATTCGGTGTCAAACTTAAAGTAGCATTGCCTTCAATTAGAAGAATCCTGTAGCTCTTCCATTTTGCGCAAAAAGAAGTTTGTTATCATCGCACAGTAGTTCTCACCGTTCATAGTAACGTTGCGATTCGCAATATCTTTGAAGAAATATGACCCAATGATTCCCCCAGCCCATAATCCGCAGTATACCTGAGGACTATAGACCTCTAAGTATTCCGCCATGTCTCTTAAAATTTCTTGAAATGCTAATCCAAAACAATTTATTTACTTCTTCTCATTCCGGTTTTCGTAAAAACCATAACTGTACAACGGCTATTGTAAAAATTGTGGAACGATTAAGATATGAATTTGACAATAACAATATTTCAATTTTGTGCCTTTTTTATTTTTGAAAGGCTTTTGATAGTGTTGATCACAAAATTTTCAAGCTGAAAAACAACTTCTTCTTAAGAAAAAACTCACAACTTCTTATTGCAAGCTACTTAGGTGAAAAAATTCAACAGGTATTCACTGACTCTGGTTTCTCATAATTTTCGACGGTTATGTATGATATTCCTCAAGGCATAAGGTACACTGCATTTTTCTCTCTGCAATAATCATCTCCCTGCTGACTGTTGGGAAGCCATAATACATTTAATTAAAAGAATCTAATTTTTAGTGACTCCCCATATTTTATATGAAATAAATAACATATAAAATTTAATAAAACTTTTATGTAATGAAACCTTACATAATTTAAATACATAAAACCAAAATAAAATCATCTCAAGCCTTCTGATGTTAACCAATTTCAATTTTCCTAAAAATAATGTTTCACAATAGCATAGGTATTTATATTGCATAACCACTTAAAATATTTCCATGAATATTCTTTTGGGAAAAGCATCGAGGCCTTGTTGACCTTGTCAAGTTACCAAGTTATGAAATAATATATAATCGAAACTAATACGGTTTGAAAATCAAAATTTTTTTTCTTCAAAATTTCAATATAAAATAATGTATTCTTTTCAATTTTGTAGTTGACATCGAATTATAAATAAAATTATAATCAAGTTGGAAAATGTCCCAACGATAACCCTGGCATCATCCTGAATGTTTCTTGTAAATCAAGTACGCCTTTAATAAGATTCATAAAATCCTCACACCTCTCTCCAATTTATTATAATATTCCATTTAAAATTCTCTCAACGATAAATAATAATATATACTCGTTAACTCAACTGCTAAATAAATGATAGTAAGTAGGCTACAAGAAAATGGTCCCAACAGAGGACATTATAAAGCTTCTAGAAGAATTATAAGCAAACATTTGACTTAGATAATTCCTCTATTTTGAATATCAAAATAGCTTTAATTTTGTTTTGATTATTCGTTACCGCCATAAACCTTAAATAATAAATAAAGTAAAATAGAAACAAGAAGTATAATTCTGTTGGAACTTTGCAACTTTCCATGATACCTGTGTTTCTCATCAGGTTTAATTTTCTGTTCTGGATTCTATACTATAAATAAAGGGCTGCACTAAAAAAAAACGAGTTTTGGACACATAAACGCTTTATAAATTGTCGCCAAATCAGAAGGGGAGACATTTCTTACACCGATATAGAAATCCTAAGCATTTAGCATCATTTTTGGCGGTCTCGAAAATATGGCCATTCTAACGAAGATCGTCGGTTGTTGACACACATACTGAGTATTGAAAGCTTCTCGGCTTCTTCGATGCAAGCGCCATTCAATCACAATGTCATAGGGGTCCATTTTGCTGCAACGAAAACAGACAGCGTTGAGTTTTCGAATTATTAAACTCGACACGATTGTTAATGGGGGCTATCGTGAACAAAATTTCCCTCGGAATTTTCCCCATCTTCGAAAATTGGAAAGGTCAATACTTCTCCGCTGTTCATTGTAAGCTGGCCACTGGCCTTTTTAAATGAGAGCCAAAGTCACTATGAAACTTAATTCCCAATATCAATAAATTCCAAAGGAAACTTTCGACATTATTCGAGATGACAATTTTGAAAGTTGGGAACAATTCCCAGGGAAATTTTATTCACGATAGGCCCCAATATCCCATTTAACAATGCTGTCAAGATCGGAGTTTAATGATTTTACCATACGATACCGTTGCAATTCCACCTCCGAAGGAGATGTAAGTGAATTTGGGAATGAGTATAAGAATCTGAGTGTAGAGTCGTCGGAATAACAATTAAGTGGATTAGCAAGTTTGAGAGAAGAGATCATTTATAAAAATGAGGAAGAGAGTGGGAACCAAAACGGAGCCCTGAGGAACACCAGCATTTATTTTGTAAAGATTAGTAGAGTAGTCCATTACAATATGTATTGAACGACCTAGAAAATAATTTCTAATCCTAAGAAAAAGGGATTTGTTGATATTGAACGCACTCAGTTTTGATTAGGGAACCTCGTGCCATACCCTAGCAAATGCCTTAGAAATATCAAGCAAGCGTAATAATCCTACTTTCTCCAAAACAATGTGAAGATCTGTTCCACTCTTAGGTGAAATATGCCATTCTGGTGATCTAATGGCTTACGAAGCTTACGATCTTCGAGATATTTCTTGATCTGATGATTGATCAGCGATTCCATATCCTTGGAAAGAAGGGACGTATGTGGTAATTGGTGGATTGAAGAAGGGAAAAAGGGTCCTATTTTCTTCTTTTCTTAAGAAAAGGCTGGACAAATGCTGTTTTCCATTTTCTAAGGAAGATTACAGAACAGTAGGAGTAATGGAAAAGCTTATGCAATAGTCTTGCCAGCGATGAAGAACACTTCTTCAGGAGAATGGAGGGTATAACACCAGGACCATCGGATTTGTTTATATCAATATCTCGAAGGGCTCTGGGAAATATACGAATGCGGAAATATATCTGTCCCATTGAATGATTTAAGTTCTCAAGTAGAGTAGGGGCATTGTTGTGGTCAGGCAACGTAGAGCTGGTAGCAAAATGAACTGCAAGTATATTTGCCTTAGTTATCTAGTTATCGGGTTATTGTTGTCATAAGTCTTAAATTCTGTTAAGTTAGAAAATGCAAGATTTCCAAACATTAGATTCTGCATGTTTTGTTGAACAGATCGATCTTTGGAAGCTTCTCTAACTTTGTATTTTCTAACTGCCAAAAAATCGGAGCTTTGACAAAAAATTATCGAAACTGCAAGGTCCCAGCGTTTCCGGTAAAAACAAATAAATGCCATATTTTGTGAAAAAAGACCTTTAATTCAATATAATTACAGGGTGGAATACAACAAACTAAAACAACAAAAATATAACATAGTATCACTCGCTCTATTCACGTATCATTTGTGTGGTAAAAGTTCTTGACAATCACTACCTACATATGTACATACTCGTTCACTAACTTGAACAGGACTGTTATTTTATTAATTAATAATTAATTTATAATTAATAAAATTTAATTTAACTAATAAATATGTAGTTAATAAGAAACAAGAATAAAGAACAAGTTTTCTGGATCATTCACTGGTAATTGACAGATCGAAGTTCTACTACATTGCAATAAAATGAGTGCATTCATGCTTTTATTGAGAATGGACGCGTCCTGCTGTCTTGATGAATATTGACACTGTATTTACATCATGAGCTTAAGTTTAGGTATAGTAAATCGATGAAAAATAAATAAAAATAAAATAGAAAAAAATAAATGCGATGGTCCTTACTCTAAAACAATGATATCATATTTAAAAAAAAAGCTACACGTTTTCCACAATCTTCATATTATGGTGTTCTACAGTAAGAAAAAATTAAGTTATTTAAACAGATGTAACCATTTCAGCATTTCTTTACTTGCAACTTCGTAAAAAAAAATCGAACTCGAGATTTTGATAAAAGTTGACATTAGGGGAAGATGGCCGAAAATGGCCCACCAAGGTAAAATGGCCCCCTTGCTAGAAATTTTAGAATCGAACAGAATTAGAAGGTTTTGGTTTTTGGTTTTATATGGCATCACTAATATAAACGAAATATTAGAAGCTTCAAGCTATTGTTTGAAATTTTACATGCCAAACTGTCTCTAGCCATCTACAAAAGTAAAACCAATAAAATGTTGTAAAAAGTTTGTTGACAACAAAAAATTATAAAAAACATTCAATTTTGGAGAAAACAGTAAATGAATGTAAGTATTAAGTATTTCTTATTAATTTACTGAAATTAGTTGGCCTATAACCATTTCAGTGTGATCGGAATTAAAACTTAAATAAATAAAAAAACCCTAAATGGGCAAAATGGCCTACTAAGCACTCGCCTAAAATAGCACAGTGTGCCATTTTATACTTACCCTAACATTTTCATTTTCTTTGTGGTGAAAATGGTTGGAAAATATAAACAATGTACAGAAAGGCAATCCTGGACTGATAATGTATTAACAAAAGCCCTAAATGCCGCCAAAAAAAAAGTACTTGCAATAATTGAGTATTATTATAATTTCTACTTTTCTTTATTTTGTTTTAAGTGAAGTTGTTTTAAATGAATTGTTGTTTTTATTGTTTTATTGAGTATTGTTTATGTTTATTTTACTTTGAACTATGATTTGTTTAAAATAAAGTTTAAATTAAATTGAAAATGGTTTTTGGTTTACTTGCCTAGTTGGTTTAATTGGAAGATTAAAATGGCATAATGGTATTCCATTTCATCCGGACAATTTTGATCGTTGGAATTTGAAGAGTTTTTGAAAATTAAATACTTTAAATACTTTTTGAAACTTTTTAAACTCGTAAAGCAAAAAAAATGTAAGCGTTATTGATTAAGCTTTGAAAAGGATATAACATTTAAGTTTAAATGTCACATTTTTGTGAGATATGACACATTTTCCTTAGCGGGTGCCATTTTAGGCCACCTTCCCCTACGATGATAGCGAAGACCAAAAAAGTGGGTCTTGCAATTCTGTCTGTCTGTCTGTCTCTCTGTTCGACTACAGCTAAACGGTTTGGCCGATTTTCTTCAAACTTGGGAGTCATGGGTTTTAATTTTTCCCCCCGGATGTTTTTTTCTTTTTTTTTTTTTAAACTAAAAATAACGGTACCTGCCATACGATTTTTTTTTCGAAATTTTATAAATATTTTTTTTCTCAAAAACTGTCCCACAGATTTAAAAAAAAATCATGAAATTTCATTTAGTTAAACCTAGGTAATGGTTGAAAAAAAAATTCCAAAAAATTATTATTTTTTGTACCCCCTTGGAACCATTTTTTTTTTGTTTTTGATTTTTTTATATTAAGGCTCCCAAGCAGTTTCAATATTATTGTGTATTCAAATTTTCAAATTTTTTTTTTTTTTATTTTTTTTTTTTAAATTTCAAAATTTTTTTTTTGAAAACTCAATATTTCGAAAACCCCATGCTCGATTTTTTTAAAACATGAAAAAATAAAGGTTTCTTAAAATAATCTACAAGACATGAGAAAAAAAAATATTTTGCCTTAAAATAACGGTACCTTTCATACAAATGTAAAAAATGGTTTTCGAAAATCGTATTTTTCTCGAAAACGGCTCCGTGAATTTTGCTTCAATTTTTTTTCTTTCGATTAAATTTTAATATCTAAAATTTTATGAAAAAAAATTGAAAACAAGATACTACTGACTGTACCTACCATAGAACGATTTTTTTAAATCTTAAATTTCTCATTATCGTCATAACGGATTTTAATGAAGGTTTTTTTTAAAGAGTAGCTTCTAAAAAGTTTAAAAAACATTGCGTTTCAAAACTTTAATAAAAATATATTTTTTTTGAATTTTGGAAAAAGAATCTATTTTTTTTTTGGAAAATTCAATATCTCTAAAACGGCTCATTCTCACATTCATAGGCCCACAAGGCTCTTCAGTCATCGACTTTTGTTTAATAAGGGGCGAATGGATTTCGATTTTTGCAGATTTTCGAGTTCTATGTGAGCAATATTCGGATCACTTACCTATCATAGCTGAGTTTCTTACATCACCTATCGAAAATGAAGAAACAATCAACATTCTTCCCCCTCCAAAAATGAAGTGGAAAAATTCGAGGGCAACCGAATATAGAAACAATTTGGAACGGAATTTAAATACTGAACAACTGAGCATGAGTGAGATTGAAGGTATAGTAAAGATATCCTATCCACCGAACAGACAGAGTTTGAAGAAGAAATTTCAATACAGAGAGAAATGGTTCGATAAAGATTGCGAAACAGCGAGGCTTAAATCATTTGGATGGCTCAAAGCTTTTCGAAAAATTGGAAATAACATTTTCAAAGACCTTTATAATAAAACCAATGTTGCATTTAAAAGGTTATGTAAAGAAAAAAAGAAACGGTTTTATGAGAATGAGGCTCTATCACTAACGTGCTGTAAAAGCACAAAAGAATTTTGGGCTTCAATAAATAAATTCAATGGTAAAGTTCCACAAATCAGCGTTCAAGTAAATGCACACTCATTAATGAACCATTTTCAATCTTTGCTTAACCCAATTACCAACTCACTGCCGATGCAATATGCAGTACCTCTGCATCCGAATGAAATACTTGACACACCTTTTTCCAACGTTGAAGTTAATTTTGTGCTAGATGGTCTTACTGACCAAAAGTCAGCAGGTTCTGACGGGATTCCCACAGAACTCTTTAAATATGCTACATGTCATCTGAAGGAAAAACTTACAGCAACTTTTAATCAAATATTGAATTCGGGAGTAATTCCACCACAATTCAAAGAAGCAATAATTTTTCCAATACATAAAAAAGGAAATATAACTGATCCAACTAACTACAGAGGCATATCTCTTCTCAACGCATCATATAAAGTATTTGCTAAACTTTTAACTAACCGAATGGCTCTTTGGATTGAAAGTCGTAAGCTTATCAGCGAAAATCAAGCTGGTTTTCGTACTGGCTATTCAACAGTTGATAATATTTTTGTACTACAGACCATTGCGGGTACATTCCTAGAACAAAAAAAGAAATTATTCGCCTTTTTCGTTGATTTCAAGGCAGCTTTTGATACCATAGATCGGAGAGCTTTATTTTATAAACTTTACAACATCGGAATGAGTTATAAATTTGGAAGAGTTCTCGAAAATATTTATGAAGAAAACCGAGCAGCGGTGTGGTGTGGATCTGATATTTCGGATTGGTTTGAAACTAATATGGGATTAAGACAAGGCTGTTCCTTGAGCCCTTACCTTTTCTCCTTATATATAAATGACCTAACGGATTTTCTGCCAGGAGGAATTGAGTTTGCTGGAGTGTCACTCAAAGCACTTCTTTTTGCAGACGACGTGGTTTTATTTGCAAACTCAGCTGATACATTACAGTTGATGATTAACCGTCTTTATATGTATTGTCAAACTTGGAATTTAAGGGTCAATCTAGAAAAATCAAAGGTAATGATTTTTAAACAAGGAGGAGGTAGATTATGTCGAAATGAAAAGTGGCATTACAACAGAGAACCAATTGAAGTGGTAAAAAACTACAAATACCTTGGAGTGTTGATAACCAATAATCTTAATATGGAGATGCACTTGAAGGACAAGCTTATAAGGGCAAAAAGTGCAATAGGTGCAACCTGGAAAAGATGTTTTTCAAACAACTTTGTTGATCATACTGTTAAATATAAAGTATTCGCTGGAGTGGCTGAGTCGATCATGATGTACGCGGCGCAATCTTGGGGACATACGCGATATGAAACAGTAGAAAAACTTCTTCGATACTACATCAAACGAATCTTCGGTTTACCAAGCACGACACCCAATTATATGATCATAATAGAAACAGGTATTTCACCACTGTTTGTAAAGACTTTGAAGCTTCATATAGATTATATAATGAAAGTTCTCAAAATGCCTAACGAAAGACTTCCAAAAATTGTTGCTTTGAAAACCATTCAAAAAAGAAATTTGTGGTTCAGAAAACTTGAGGAGCTTGCAGATTGTTGTGGTATGCAATTCAATGTCACGTTAACAAATCCGAAAGTATTAAAAGATATGCTTTATGACATCATTTCGAAAGTAGATGAACAATACAGAACAGATTGTATAAATATGGCTACAACCTCCGTTCATCGGTCAATATACAGCTCACTTAACCACAATTTGTGTGAAAAAAATTATTTCAACAACACCAACAAACAAGAACTTATATCGGTCATGTTCAAGATAAGAGGAGAACTCATACAACTGAATTATATTCCACATCGTCCCGATTTGCCGATCTATTGCAGCCTTTGTAATCTCTCGGAGCGAGAAGATGTCTTGCATTTTATTGGTAAATGTCCAATTCTCAAAGAAATTCGAAGATTTTATCTAGGCAGTGATATTAAATCTGTATCTGAGGTCAAAGCACTTTTAAACTGCGAATCGGATGTTAAACTACTTTTTAACTATTATAAAAATGCATTTAATTATAGAAAAAATATTTTAAATGAAGAGTTTTAAAATTTAACTTAAAAAGATCTAAAACTTAAATATGCGAATATTATATTATACTACAATTATTATATTTATATGAATCTAAAATTACAAATCATTACATAATTAATGTCAATCAGGCAGACGGCAAAAGCCATGCTTTCACGATTTATGTGAAAAAAAGAAAATCAAAATTTGTAAATATGAATAATAATAATAAATCTACATATCTATCTATCTATCTATCTAAAACGGCTCAATATTTTTGTTTGTAATTAATTTTTATTCGAGCAATAGTGAAAACTTTAAATTTTGTCTTATAAATGTTTTAAAATTTTTTTATATAAAAGCTTATTTTTCTAAGAAATCACTACAAAGACTTATAATTTTTGTTCTTGCATAAACCTATATTCGCTTGAATCCCATGGCATCCTATTTTTACCTTCAACTACTAACGAAGTTGTTTTAGTCATTTAAAAAATTATTATGAACAGTTTTTCTCTAATAACATTAATTTTTGAAATTTTTAGTTTATTACATAGGAGCAAGTTCGTGTGACCCAGTCGTGCATTTTATTTTCCTGGTTTAACTTTCAAACCCCTATAGCTTGTAGTATGCTATCTTTTCTTTACAAAACCCAATACTTACGGGATTTGTTTTGTTCTTTCAAATAAGAATTTAAAATTTAAGATCTGGCTTTATGCGTAACACGCTTTTAAAAATCTTTTGTGACATTGGGTATTTAATTTGCTTTCTCTTAATTAATTTTTATGAAAAAAAGAAAATACAAAAAAAGAACAATTAAATAGAACAGAAGGCAATAAAAATGTAACGGCAGCACAGAATGTAGCAATTTTACAAAGAAACATAGGTACCTACTTTATTTATAAATAACATTTCGAAAGCTCAACGCATTGTCTGGGATTTTAAGTATATGTACATACTTTCAAATTTCAAAAAGAAAAAAAATATCTGAGTATCATCGTTATGGTTATAGCCTTGGCACCCAATCAAATTCTCTAGATTTAGCTTCATCTAGTCAATCAAACTAACAGCTTAAATTGAAGAATCAAAAAACGTGCCAGCAGCAATAGAAAACGATTTGGATTTAACCGAATTATACAAACATTTTTAAAAGCATAGGGATTTTAAAAGCACGCTGCCCCAATTCGGATCGGGGATGTGATTTTAAACCTAATCTGTCCAGTTGTTGTTGAATAAATCAAAAGAAAAAAAAAGTCCATATTGAGTCTATGGGAAATTCATCGGAAATTGCTGGCATAAGCAGAATAATCCCTTGGATTTAAAATAATCCTCTCTGAACTTGTAAGAGGGTAGTTCTGTTTTGTGCTTTCAAAACAAGTTTTCAAATTTTATTGATTAGCAAAAAAAAAGGAATAGAATGGACTTTAGGTCTTTTATATTTATTTCTAATATGTAATGGATTTCTTTAGTAAAAACATAAAATAATCTGTCTGTCAAAAGGAAAATGATTTTCTCCTGTTTGTATCTTAATGTCCCATTTGATCCCTTTTTTAGTAGTTTGAATTCTAGGAAAAGTAGGGTTTTACGACTGCAAAAGAAAATTTCTTAGAAACTGAAATAGTGCATGAGCTTTGGCAATATGGGATTTTTTATAAAGGAAAAGAGTTTCTAACCGATCCGATTACCATTAGTTCAGGTAATGGGGGTCAAGGGTCATGAAAATGGTGTTTTTTCAATTCATCAAAAACAGTTTGTTTTAGAGACAAAATTTGTTCAAGAAACTTGTAGCTGTGGCAATTTTTCACAAAAACAATCATGAGAATTTTTGTCGGTAGAATTTACTTTTGAATGAATGAATCTTGTATTGGGGTATTGCACTGCAACCTAGAGATCTATTTTGTCCCCATATGAATCTGAATGATAGTATTTGGGGCACCTTCAGAGAGAATAGGTTGTAAAAAATTAAGTAAAGGAGACAGGAGACACAGAATTCTTATATACTCGTATATCTCTTAAATGGTATAAACCAATATATTTACAATTAAATACATTTATTTATATAAATGCTTATATATACATACTCGTACTTATTATATATACATACAGTGTACATATACATATACATATACACTTTCTTATGCTTTAACCTGAATTTAAAATTGTTAATTTTGCCATTAGTCAGTATTAAAATTACCGCCGAAGCTGTCATTAGTTCCGGGGACTATTAAAGTTTATGTAGTTTTCTTTATAGTTTTTTACATGGTGCCGAAACCCGGGACAGCTATAATAATTCTTAAAAAATTAAAATCGAAAGCGGAGAATTTTTTAGCGTGCGGTAATACATACACGAGAAGCTATGGAAGCGGTATATCGTTCCACTTGTAGAACGCAAGTTACAAAGTTGTGCAACGCAGCGTCTGAATATCTGAAAATTTATAATATATGTCAGGCCAGACCTGAGGTAAGTGATCCAGAAACCGACGAGTTCGACATTAATGTGTACATAGAGCGCATAAAAAGAGCCCAGGCCAATCTGAAGAACGCGGACCAGGCTTTGTGGAAAATAGCAACTCCAGACGAAAAAGAATGCGAGATCGCACTTGAATATGACGACAAAGCCGTTACAGCTATTGCACAGTTAGAATTCATCCTTCGAACTAAATTTAAACATGTTCAATGTTCAAACGACACTAATAATGAAGAAGGAGGTGTCGTCCAAAACTTTTTTCAGGACGGAAGAAACGACTACTGTGGGATAAAACTCAAAGCAATTGAGCTGAAAAAATTTGATGGAAAATTTGAGAACTGGCTTCCGTTTTGGGAACAGTTCAAGCGTGCAGTTCACGACAATCCAAAGTTATCAACCACTGCAAAATTTAATTTCCTAACCGAGGCATTAGTGGAAAAAGCTTCGGAAACAATAGCAGGGTTTACGCCAACAGGTCAATGCTACAGTGAAGCAATATCCCTTTTACAGGAAGAGTACGGCAACACAGACAAGATTGTGGAGAAATTTATTCAAAAATTATTGAATTTAAAGTTAGTGCATTCCACTAACGACGTTAGAGGAATTCGGCAACTGTACAATGAGGTGACTACGACCATGAGGTCTCTAACGGCATTACAAGTACCGTCATCACAATATGAGATCGTGGTTAAATCCGTTCTTCTTAAGTCGATTCCCACCAACATGCGTATTCAATACCATAGGACAGGAGGTAGGGCTTCTCTGTCTAGTACATTGCTTAGCAATACCAACGAGGCAACGAGTGAGAAAAATACTGCACCAGAAGAAGAGCAATTAAAATCTCTCCTTGACTTTATAAAAGTAGAAGTTGAAGCGTTAGAAAAGTCCCATTTAACCGAACAAGACAGAAAGCTTGATGAGCGATTGCGAAGAGAAACACGAACAAAAATAGCTACCGCAACTGGCTTATTCGCTAGCAACTGCGACAAAAATATAACGTGTATCTTATGCAAAAGGAATAACCATGCAACAAAAAATTGTAAAAGCAATTTGACAATAGAGCAGAAGAAAGCCTTACTCCGGAAAGAAGGAAGATGTTTTAGATGTGCCAACAAAAACCACACGTCAAAGTTTTGTAAAGCACAATGGATTAAATGCGATAATTGTGGTGGTCGGCACTTAACTACGATGTGCGAGCAGACAGGAATAGGAGTACAAATGAATACCAATAAGAGCAAAGGAGCGAGCGAGAAAGAAGAACCTGTTCAAATGGCGACAACTACATGTGCTGCATTTAGCAACGAAGATTCCATAGAACCAGAAATATTTTTACAAACAGCGAAGGCTATATTAGGCAGCGTAGACAGCGGAGAGTGTGTTCTTTCTAGAGTCATAATGGACAACGGCAGCCAACGCACATATGTAAGCGAGAAAGTTGCAAATGCCTTAAATTTAAAAGTGTGTGGAACAAAGAAAATGCAGATTCTTGGATTCGGAGAAAAGGGACAAAACAAGCGACCAAGTGAACTCAAATGTGTAGAGATTTCCATCAAGAGTCAATATAACCCGACATCAATTGTGATTAAAGCCATAGTAGTGCCAATAATTTGTTCTGATATTTTGCCAGTTCCAAAAATAAAAAGCGAAGGTTTCCGTCACATAAAATTACGGTTAGCCGACAGTAAGAACTGCAATGAAAATTTTATAAACGGAATTAACTTGCTAATCGGCCAAGATTACTATTGGCAATTTAACACTAATGAAAGTGAACTAGTATCAAGAAATTTAATGGCGGTTAAAACATTTTTCGGTTGGACCTTGCAGGGGCAGTATAAACGAGGAGGTGGAATAAATTGCGCTTTGAGTGTAACCAGTTTAGAAGAACAGCAGTTCGACATATCAAAATTTTGGAATTTAGAGTCAGTAGGTATAACAAATTGCCAAAGTAGCGAAGAAAAATCAACTTTAGAAAAAACTGTTATGGACATTAAACGAGACAACGGGCGCTATGTAGTACAATTACCATGGAAAGTTACGGGTGAAATACTCAATGACAATAAGCGGATTGCAATTAATCGACTTTATAGTTTAACTACAAAGTTGTTTAAAGATGCAAATAATCTTCTGGAGTACGACAGTTCCATTCGCAAAATGTTACAAAGTGGCGTGTCAGAAGAGGTCATCAAAGAAAACGATGGTAAGCCAATATATTACATGCCGCATAAGCCTGTCTATCGCGAAGAAAAAATTACTACAAGAATGCGAATTGTCTTTGATGCATCATCCAGTGAGCAAGGGTTTTCGTCACTAAATGACCACCTTAGTGCAGGTGACAACCTTGTTGCAGATTTAGTTTCTACATTGGTAAGATTTCGTTCCAATAAAATTGCCATAGTGTCAGATATTGAAAAGGCATTCTTGCAGATTTCACTTGCTGAAGCGGATCGTGACTCTCACAGGTTTTTGTGGTATAAGTCTACACCAAGACCTAACAGTGAGCTGCCAGAAATAGTCTTATATCGCATGACTCGAGTCACTTTTGGCGTAGCGTCTAGTCCGTTTTTATTAGCAGCTACGATCCGGAAACATCTGGAACTATGCAAATCACAATATGGTCCTATATGTGATAAGCTTGAAAAATCATTCTATGTTGACGATCTTATATTGAGTGAAGATAATTTAAAAGACGCAAAGGAGATGTATGATAGCTCTAACGACATCATGAAAGCAGCGAATTTCCATCTACGAAAGTGGAATACAAATGATGCTACCCTTCGTAAATACTTCACGAGCGACGAAGTAGCATTAAAGCAAAAGGTTCTTGGTATCGACTGGTGGACAACAAGCGATGATATTGGCGTTGATCTAGCAAGCAGCGTAGAATACTTGCAATCACTAAAAGGGACAAAGCGAAACGTCATGAAGGCTATGGCGAAAATTTACGATCCTCTAGGAATCTTAGGTCCCTACACAGTAAGAGTAAAAATTCTTTTGCAGGCCATATGGAAGGCTAGTTACGATTGGGATCAGGTATTAAGCGATGAGATACTGAGCGAATTCCAATGTTGGCAAGAAGAATTACCTATTCTGTCTGAGTTTACTCTGAAGCGATGTCTTTCATTGTCCGGAGAATATAACAGCGAATTACACATATTTGCAGACGCTAGCCCGAAAGCCTACGGAGCAGTTGCGTATGTGAGACAAATTCTAGGGGATGGAACTATACATCTCAATTTAATATGTTCAAAAAACCGGGTAAGCCCTCTAAAAAAATCAGCGACGGAAAACGAATTAACTCTTCCTAAATTGGAGTTAACAGCGGCATTGATAGCGGCAAGACTTAAGGTATTCTTAATTGAATCTCTCGACTTCGAAATAAAATCTGTTAATCTGTGGACTGACTCTACCATTGCTTTAAATTGGATCAGCGGCCAAGGAAAACAAATAAAGCCATTCGTGAAAGCAAGGGTAAGTGAAATCAACAAGTGCACAAACATCTATGACTGGAAACATTGTGATGGTAAAACCAACCCAGCGGATCTACTTACCAGAGGCGTAAGGGCGAAGGTGCTATTTGACTCCAATCTATGGAAATATGGGCCATCATGGTTAGCAGAAGATCATCCTGTTACAGCGGAGCGCGATGTCAAATATGCGATCAATTTATTAACGGGCCAAGAAGAAAACAACAATGATGATCCTACACAAGTTTTACAGTCAATACTGCACATAGAGAACTTTAGTAGCATAAAAAGACTCTTACGTGTAACAGCATATGTTTTTCGTTTTTTGAAGGCAATCAAAATAAAAACCAGCAGTAAAAAACATCGAAAGATAAAGTCAATAGAAGATGTTGAAGAACTTACATCATTAGAGCTACGTGAAGCAGAAAGTTATTGGGTCAAAAATATACAAAAATTCTACTACTACAAAGAAATTGAAGCTCTAAAAAACAACAAAGAGATTCAAACAAACTCAAAAATTATTTCATTGAATCCCATACTTGTAGATGGTGTTTTGAGGTTGAGCGGCCGTCTACCCAAATCTGCATACGGTAATCTTTGTAATCCTATTATATTAACAAAACAATCTCATTTCAGTCGATTACTTGTCATTGAAGCACATCAAGCTACTTTACATGGTGGTATCAGCATGGTACTTTGTCATGTTCGAAAAAAGTACTGGATTGTGCAAGGTCGGCAATTAATTAAAAAAGTACTTCATGGATGTGTTATATGCAAGCGACTACATGGCAAGGCGGCATCTGAGCCATGGACAGTACTTCCAATGGAAAGAGTAGTTACTAGCAGACCATTTGAAACGACCGGGTTAGATTTTTTGGGTCCACTATATACATATAAAAACCGAAAACGGACACACAATTGGTAAGGAAAAAGCTTATGTTATGTTGTTTACTTGTGCTGCGATTCGTGCAATCCATCTTGAACTTGTGGGAGATATGACAGTGAAAAGCTGCATTAATGCATTGCGACGGTTCATAGCGAGACGTGGTGTGCCAGCTACTATAATATCCGACAACGCAAAAACCTTTAAGCGGACCGACATCGAATTAAGAAAATTGGAAGAACTTTTGAAGAGAAGTGAAGTGAAACAACTAGCTGCAAACCAAGACATTGCTTGGAAGTATATACCTGAAAGAGCAGCATGGTGGGGAGGCTTCTGGGAGCGCCTCGTCAAAAGCGTTAAGAATGGCTTAAAAGCCGCCATCGGAAAAGCGTGTCTAAATTTCGACGAATTGGTAACGTTGCTAACAGAAGTCGAAAATGTTATAAACTCAAGGCCATTAACATATATTACGAATGACCACAATGACTTAGAGCCTCTTTCTCCATCTCATTTTTTAATCAATAATAACCAAATTCTCATTCCAGCTGAATTCAAATGCGATGGTTCCTCTATATCAAAATCCTGGGATCATCGACAGGCAGTGATAAAACGATATATGAAGCGCTGGCGTGAAGAATATCTGAATCAACTTAGGTCAATTCATCACAATTCAAGGGGGCCATCTAGTGGAATCAAAGTTGGTGACGTGGTATTAGTCCACGAAGATAACAAACCACGACTACTATGAAGACTTGCAGTTGTACAAACAACCTATCCTGGTCGAGATGGGCGCATAAGGGCGTGTGATATTCGACTTCAAAACCAGCAAATACTCAAGAGGCCGATCCAGCTACTTTTTCCACTCGAAATATCATCTAACACCGCCGCCGGGCCCGAGGATGTAAAAAATTAAGTAAAGGAGACAGGAGACACAGAATTCTTATATACTCGTATATCTCTTAAATGGTATAAACCAATATATTTACAATTAAATACATTTATTTATATAAATGCTTATATATACATACTCGTACTTATTATATATACATACAGTGTACATATACATATACATATAGGTTGCTCTCTTCTCCCTGGCATTGTCCCAGATAGTTTTTCCATTGGTGCATGAGTGGACAACATCTTCGTAGTATGTGGTTCGGTGTTTTCTCATGCATGTTGCAGAATTTACATGTGGCACTGAGTACCATACCAAGTAAGCTTTAGCCTCTTTTAAGCTTGCAGTGGCCTGTTAGCTTTTATTATTCTCAGCTTGTTCTTACCTAAGCTTATGCAGTTGCTGAAACGTTCCTGGTTGTAGTTGCCCAGTATTAGTTTGCCTGTCTTAGCTTTGGGAGTTCCATCCAGTTTTTGGGTCTACTTGCCCTTGCAAATTGCCTTCATTTTCAAGAGCAGAAGTTGAACCACAACCTGTAAATGCGTGCACAAATATGATGTGTGCTTCATACTTTAGAGAGATTGCTAAATTTTGAGCACAATATATGTAATTTAGTTTCAATTTAAGCTTTATCTGGTTTTCGAAAGTAAGTCTTTTTGTCCCAAAGAGCATTTGCTATCAGTTTTGCAAGTAAGTCGACATTCTCCTCCTCAGCAATATTCGTATTCATAATCAATTTTGGCTTCTCTTCAAGAAATCATAAAGCTGACGAACTCCCCTCAAAATGGAACAATGTACCCTAATTTAGCAGACGGGTAAATATAGGAAATCTGGTAGCTACGAGCAAACTAATGCTTAAGTAATATGCCATACAAAGAACAGACATAAGGCGGAACAGCATCACCGCTTGGTTGGAGACAAAACTTAATTGACCAGTACTGAATCTGAAGAGTTTGATATTTTTAAGCAGATCGAACTTCGGATCCGTAATACCTTTAATAACAGGACCCTGTCTAATAGGCAAGGCACACATAGCGACATAGAAGAAAAAAAAAACCGAATCCTCACATTTTCTGTACATGTCCTGCTCTATTCCAAAGTAGTAGACTCCATTTGAGAAATTTCTACCATTTGGGAAATTTCTACCACAATGACCCCAGATTGTAGATATACTCGTAGTCAGTCTCGTATGCTTCATAGGGAGCTGCAAGTGATTTAAAGATTAAGCAGACCACCTCTTAGTGTATCAGCTTTCATTCTGCCAACCCTGTCAACCTAGCTTAAGCTTGTTTAGCCTCACTTGTATGTTACCAGGTTAAAATTTCCAGAAACGATATGCTTCAATCAACGAGATATTGAATTTTCCAAACGAATGAATAGTTTTTTTTTTAAATTCAAAAAAAAATATTTTTCTTTAAGTTTTGAAATGCAATGTTCTTAAAACTTTTTAGAAGCTTCTCTCTAAAAATATTTATTAAAATCCGTTGTGCCGATAATGAGAAATTCAAAATTTAAAAAAATCGTTCAGTCAGTAATATCTTGTTTTCAAATTCTTTTTATTAAATTATAGATCTTAAAAATTAATCGAAAGAAAAAAAAAATTTAAGCAAAATTCTCGGAACCGTTTTCGAGAAAAATACGATTTTCAAAAACCATTTTTAAACATTTGTATGGAGAGCACCATTATTTTTAGGTAAAATACATTTTTTTTTTCATATCTTCTAGATTATTTTAAGAAACTTTTGCTTATCAAGTTTTAAAAAATCGAGCATGGGGTTTTCGAAATATTGAGTTTTCAAAAAAAAAAAAATTAAAAAAAAAATTTTTTGAAAATTTAAATTACACAATTATATTTAAACATTTAAACTGCTGGGGAACTTTAGCATACAAAAAATGATCAAAATTGGTGGTACCGTTTTTGAGCAAATCAAACACAAAAAAAAAGGGTTCCAAGGGGGATACCAAAAATAATAATTTTTTGTAATTTTTTTTCCAACCATTACCTAGGTTTAACTAAATGAAATTTTATGATTTTTTTTTTTAAATCTGTGGGACAGTTTTCAGCCTTTAACTAATTATTTCCTTTCTTTGTCATATCTTTGAATAAAACTAACTGTGACTGAGTTATGTATGGTACGTTCCATTTTCAATAAAGCATCAACCATATATCACTCGGATTGAATTTGATCGATAGCATTGATTATGTTGGCCTTGAAGGTGGAGGTGGTACATATGGACCAAAACGCGAAAAACGAAACCACAAAGAAAAAAAAATATTTCAAATTTCGCAGACTTTTCGCCATTTTTATTTTGTATACATCCCAAAGTAACGAGTAACATAAATTTCAAAGAGATATTCGTTACTTATTTCGCGATAAACACGTTTTTCTTTGATTCGTTGAAATTAAAAAAAAAAAATTAAAATACAAAACGAAACAAAATGGTAAGTTTTATTAATTCAAAATTAGTTTTTTAAGTGTTATCCGTTTTGGTCACATTAAGTAAGTTTTGTTGAAAGTATAGGGCTTAAATATTTGGAAAAACAAATTGAAATCAGCATTTAAAATAACAAAGAAACCCATCGCAATATTTGATGTAACGTAACAGTCCAAGAACCTTAAAAGTTTATTTTTCCATGTTTCTATTATATCAACATATTAATAAAACCATATTTTCTCCGAGTAGTTTTAGTCTATTTTAAAAATAAAATAATAATTCTGTTGTGTACTAAATAATGCCGTTGTTTAGAACAGAAAACAGTTTGTAACGTAACAGTCTTTTTTCGTTTCATATTAAAAAATTGTAACTATATTGATTTCATAACCTCAATCATACTTCTAATGTTTAGGGAAAGCTTAGTAAGACCCCCAAGAACAAAAACTATGAGCCTTATCATAGTACCCGATCGGAACGTAATTTTCTCCGATTTCTACGAAATGTACGAATTTTGTATGATTGTAGCCGTTCCGATAGGGCAATCGAAAAAATCTACGAAAATAAAGTTTGTGTGCGTTGAAAATGTCAAATCCTTGCGTTGCATGCCGATGAAATGTCAAAATTGGAGCATCGCATGGTGAATTCATGCGATTTATGGAGATATTTGATTTCCGATTTCTCCGACAGCAAATTATAAGTTTAAAATTTTTCAAAGAAAAATTAAAAACGAATAAACTTTTATAATTTATAATTACTCTGTATCTGAGTTAGAAAATATTTGATATACGAGTATTTCTTAAGAATATTCTTTTTTCTTTATTTAATTTTCTTTATTCATATCTTTCTGCTTTCAATAACACTGCTGCACTATCCATGATTCTTCTTTGCTTATTTGACACGAATCAACACTTCACGAAACGAAACAAAAAAACAAAACGTTTTGTTTTGTTTTATTCTGTTTCGCTTGGTGTGTTCAAATAAAAAATGTTTTTTTGACTATCGAATAAAAAACGTTTTGCTTTATCCGGTGTGTTTTCAGCCTTCTTAGTAAACGTCGGTTTTTTCCGTTACGAAACAGATACCATGAAGGAAATAAACGTTACGATCGTAATGATATGATGATAAGGCTGTATATATGTATGTAAATAGTTTAAAAAGGCCGGAAAAGTTTGAGAAGTTGTTGAATTCCAAATTAGAATTGATTTATATTTATTTACAAAGCACTATTTATACTAAAAGTTTGTTTAAATTCGATAAAAAAAACTTAATAAATTATTACAATGAATGATTGATGAATTTATATTAAATTAAGTAAAATATTATCATTTTTAAAACTAAGTGGAAATACTTAAATTAAGTTAGTGGATTAATGGATCGCCACAATTTCGATATGTAGATACTTACCTATAATGAAAAATAAAGTTTTTTTTTTATTTAATTTGTATGTTACATAAGTTACCCTTTTTTAATGTCTAACGATAAGAAAACCAAATAACTCTAAAAAAATACAATTTTAGCCATTTTCGATGGTGACTTTAACTCTTAAAAGAGCCAAAATCGCACGTGTAACGTAACAGTCTTTTCATGTAACGTAACAGTCCCAACATTTTTCTTTCCACGGAATCTAAAAATACAGTATTTAGTGTAATTAATATTTTATTTGCTACTTCCTTTCTTAATCTCAGAAACCTCGTACCTCACGTTTGAAATAGTACACTAAAAGAGCAGACTTATTGCATAAAGTAATGCAACCTCAAAATCTACTTCCAAATTCATGTAACGTAACAGTCCTGCTAAAACATTTTTAGCGTTTAAATGACAGGCCTCACTGATTTTTAAATTAATAGAAAATGTTAGTTAGGAAGTCTATTTTGAGAAAAAAATAATAGATATTGAAAAAGTATTCAGTTTCATATATTTTCAGGTGAATTTGTATTGAAATATGCGTATGAATGTAACGTAACAGTCCGCGTTTTGGTCCATATATGGTTTATTGGCTTAGATCTATGACTTAAGATTTCCCCACAAGAAGATGTCTTACGGGGTCAAATGTTCGGAAATCGTTCATTATGGCAGGGACTGCGTGTCATGTAGAACGGTCCTGTTGAAATTACGTTTCGTCAGCGTCCATTTCATTCAATTCGAAGCTAAGGAAATTGGTTACCATCAAATGATAGGGCTCGCCGTTGTCGTTAGAAGTCTGGTCAACGTCGTTTTAAAAGAAATATGGACCGATGATGAAGCCAATACAAAGTCCACACAAAACAGTGACAATGTTCGACGACAATTTTGCTTGGCGACCGAAAAATGGACGAAGCGTGCGAAATTATTTATCTTTTGAACATCTTGTTGAACGCTATTACTATTCATGTTGATTTAGCAAGAGAGACTTGATAAATGGCTGTCAATTTGACAGTCAATATGGCGGCAATCACCTATTAGGCTATTTTGACTACCCTTAAAATGTTGAGCACAGTGCGAACGTTTAGGAAATTTTGAAAGGATATACCGATGCACATCGCTTTTGAAAATGTGAATATTATAATGAAAGGGAAATAAAAAGTCGGATAAGGTATTCCACATTCCTGTAGTTTAGCTAAAGAAAGAATCTCTGAATTTTACAGTACGCCCGGAGCCGGGCTATAGGGTAAACTGGCACGGTTAAATTGCTTAATGGGGAAGAATGCAACTGGCTATTTCACTAGAACACTGTATATGAAAATAATGGAGGACAGTAAAAACTAAGCAGCGTTTTTTTCGACGATGAATAGTGGACATTCCACATAAACTGAAACTAAGAACTGTTCGTTTTTCTCAATGCAAATGTCGCTCATGGATAGAGGCATGCGGGTGGATTGCGCCTTAACGACATAAGACAGAATTGAGTTTCTGCAGCATATTGTTTTACGGGGTTTATAGTTCCCCATTTAACAGTGCTACCGAGATCACAATTTAATGGGCCTATGCCATGCCATTCTAAACCCACATCCACATCTGTCGTCAGAAAAACAGTTTAATGCATTTGAAGTTTCAGAGAAAATATCATTGAAGAATATGAGAATATGAGAAAGTCGGAGACAAAGCGGAGCCCTGGGGCACACCAGTATTTATTTTGTGAACTTTAAAACTTCAAACCATCGAAAACAACTCGTATTGAGTGGCTTGAAAAATTATTTCTAATGCAACGAAGAAGATAAGAATCGGAGCCAAATGCACACTTTTTCGATATAAGAGCTTGATGCCAAACTCTAGGAAATGCTTTTGAAATATTAAGTGCAATTATCTCACTATCTCCAAAAGATTTGCTTTACCGTTTATTGAGATGTGCTATCAGATCACTGGTGGATCTACTGCTACGAAAGTCATACTGCCGGTCATTGCGAAGCTTTTGTTCTTCAAGATATTTCTTAAGCTGATAATTCATCAGCCTTTCCGTGATCTTGGAAAGAAGGGAGTTCAATTGCACGACAGATAGAGGAGAAGAATAATCGACTTTTTTAGGGACGTGCTAGACAAATACTGTTTTTTTATCCACTCAGAAAAAGACCAGTAGAATAGGACAGATTTAAAAGCGTATGCAATGGCTTTGTCAGCGTTTAAGAACACCTCTTCAGAACAATGAAAGGGTACTATCCGGTCCAGTGGATTTGTGTATATCGAGATCTTTCAGTATTCTTGCAACTGAACGAGTGCGAAAGAAGATTTGTTCCATAACTTCGATTACGCTCTTAATTACAGGAGGAGTCACGACACTTTCTAAAAGCGTCGAATTAATAGCAAACTTAAGTTCCTGAAGAAATCATTAAAACCGTTCCAGTTGTCTGAAATGAATCAAGTGAAAATACCTACTAGATGAAAGATATTGAGAAAGTTGTGAAGAAAAAATTGGTCATCTGCTCATGTCTTACGATACAGAATATCCGCTTGCGCATCTTTTGACACTTTCTTAAGTTCAACGAATTCATTATCATGCTACAAATTCTTTCTCTGGACTGTTAGCATTGCCTAAAAGTGGTTTGGACTGCCTCTTTGATCATATCTTGATACTAGGGCTATTGCAGAATGGAGAGCCCCTCGCTCTGTAGACTCTGGAATAAACATAAAATTTCGTCTTCAAAACGGATGGCAATTTCTTTCCGTCGACGGTAAAGCTCTGAATTTTGGGGCAACATGGAAATAGTTTTACTTCTAATGTATGCACATCTAAGATGCCAGATACGTAAATTAAACACACTGTTGCTTTGTGAATCATTTGCCTTGGAAACCTATTGCTCCTTGTGACCATCTGCTTGGATTTCTATGAGTTATCAGCTGTTATCTGTTTTTGTTTCGTGGAGGTGATAATCCCCAGAATATGTCTTCTTTTCCAATCCAACTTAAGCATTGAAGTCCCCGAACACAACTTTGCTATCGTTCTCTTTTTTGGTTCGTCGCCTCCATCCAGGAAATCATAAGACTCCTCCCTAATATGTTTTTAAGCTTCAACGGTAGGAGGGTATGAGCGCTTTAGGCTTATGTAATGTTTTGGAATTAGGTTTTGATTCGGACCACATCCATATGTTTGTTCTCCCACAGTTGTACAAATTTAATACCAAAATCAATATATTTGATTGATATACTCGTAATCCTTAAATTTTCAAATAACCATAAGTAATTCTCAAGTGCTTTGAAAATCCCACAATAAGGTGATGTGATTGCTGTTGGTACGACTTACAAACATCCACTCCAGATGTTCATGTAACGCCTTTTATATGCACTTATGGGGGAATTACAACTCAAATAGTCTCCAACATCATATTCGAAACCTATTGAACCTCGTAATTGGAAGGTAATCATTTGTCCATTGTTGAGTCATTTTATTGCACTTGAAATATTGTTCAAGCTTCTATTTTCTAACCGCTTGCTTCTACTTCATGGCACTAATCCAATTAACTTTTTTTGTATAAGACTGTGTAACTGTATACGAGTATAAGTGAGTGTGAAGAAATATTGGTGTCAATCGATGGATCGACAAATTCATTTATCCCCGACTTTTTGTATCCGTATTCCAATTCAATAAACAGATGCAATGCCAGCAGATAATGGAAAGTGAGGAAAGTGAATTTGAATATACTAATTAAATTGATGTTGGTATTGAAGACATAATGTTTACACATATACGTACACACATGTTATAAGAAAGTCTTTTATTCGGTTCGTATTACGAGAACAAAGAACTTTGACGTAATTGAATTAAAATTGTTCAGTTGCATTCACAATTCAATGGTATTTGATTGTAACACTTCTTGGCAAATAATTGTCGTTGGAACGGTAAATGCTGTATTTCTATTTTCTCGGGGGAATTAAGACGGTCTTTCGGAAGACTGAATACGAGTACTTTCTCTGGCTGATTTAACTCTCAGCTGGTGTTATGTTCGTTGGTGTGTTGTTAATGCCATCAACAAAATAATGCTAAGGTTGTGTCAATTAAATGAGACATTTCGCCAAGAATTTCTAAAGGTACTTTCGGGCAAGCCTCGAAATTTCAATCAAACTTAAATTTGTCATTAAATTTTCCACTGATAACTAGTGCATGACTTTAAATTGGCAACACTGTTTTCTGTGACAGCGTATTTGAAATTGGTCTGTTGTTTTGAGGTAAGACTCACAGCGGAGTAACGTTTGCAAATTATTCAAATTTATTTTGAAAAACATGGTTCAATTCGAGAAACTCAAGGCGTTACGTGCTTTTTATGGTGCTAACAATCGTCTATCAGAACGATTAACTCGAGAAACTATGGATCGCTTTCGCAATACCTTTTCTTTAAAAGAAGAAATCACACATTCCAAGCTATTTCTGATGTGCAGAGTAGTGTTAATGGTGATCGAAATGGGTCAATTCGACAGCGTCTTCAACTAAAATAATTAAATTTGTGCCAATCCAATTTTTCGAAAGTTTTGCATAAGTAAGAGTATGTGAAAATTGGAGCCTACCCCACTACGGTGCGAGCGTTTTAGGAAAGTTGGAGAGGATTAAAAAGGAGATATCTAGGTAAATTGGTTTTGAATGTCTGAATGTTATAATGAGAGGGAAATATTGAGTTGGGTAAAGCATTCCACATTCTTGTAGTTCAGCTATAGAAAGAATCTCTGAATTTAACAGGACGTCTTAAGTTAGGCTCAGGATAAGCTGACGAGCACTCCCTAAAGCGCGATTATTACGGATAAATTGTTTAAGGGAGGAATGAAACTGGCTATTCCAAAAGAACACTGTTTACAAAAATAACGGTAAAATAATAATAAACATTGCGCCGCACCGGTGCTCGAGAGATTCAAATGTTTCTGTTATAGTTCTTTCACCTATCATTTTTAAAACTCTTTTTTAGATTTTCTCCTCGAGACTCAAGTGAGTTATAAGAGCACTTGCCCAAATATGGGAATTTTACTTTTGTCATAAAAACGATTTTATGGATTAGAAATCTCAGACAATTGATCATTGATTAATATGAAAAATAGAATCGGAGACAAAACGGAGCCCTGTGGCACACCAGCATTTATTTTATGAAATTCAGACGATCAGATAGCTTGATGCCAAACTTTATCAAATGCTTTTGAAATATCAAGTACTTTTTCCAAAACTATGTAAAGATTTGTATCACTGTTGAGGGAGATAAAATATCAGATCAAAAGTTGCTACAAAAGCCATACTGCCTGTCATTGAGAAGTTTACGTTCTTCAAAATATTTCTTGAGCTGATAATTTATCAGTGTTTCCATGACCTTGGAAAGTCATATTTGAGAGGTAAAAATATTCGTCTTTCTTAGGGATAGGCTGGGCAAGTGCTGTTTTCCATCCACTCGGAATGAGACCAGTAGAAGAGGACAGATTAAAAAGCTTATGCAATTGTTTTGCCAGCGTTGAAGAATACCTCTTCAGAATAATGGTAGAGACACTATCCGGGCGGTGAGATCTTTCAGTACTCTTGCAAATGTTCTAGTGCGAAAGCAGATTTGTCCCATTGAATCGAGTCATGACACTTTCTGGCAGCGTCGAATTAACAGCAAGCTGCTGCAAGCAAATTAGCTTTTTCTTGTGACCTGACATAAGGAATGTTAAGCATACCAGTCAAAGTTCCTCAAGAAATCGTTGAGACCGTTCCAGTTGGCTTTCACACTATATTTTCATACTATATACTATATACTATATACTTGGCTTTCACTTACATACTATCACATTGTCATTATGTCACTCCTTCGCATAGCCATACCTTATATCTGTCACAATGTCACGCACTCACTCTGTCATATTAGCTTACTGTCCCATTGTCATTCTGACTTCCTATCGCAAAGCCACACACTGTGACACAGCCATGCTTTCACTCTGTCACAGTGTCACACTTTAACACATTACAAAAACATTTGGTATCAAGCCCACTTGTCGAAAATGTGTGCATTTGGTATCGACGAATCCCTTCTTTGCTGGATTAGAGACTACCTTTCGATCCGCTTAATACAAGTTGCGTTTGACGGTTCTCAGTCTAAAGTTCATAAAATAAATAGTGGTGTGCCACGGTGCTCCGTTTTGCCTCGGACTCTCTTTCTGATATACATCAATTATCTTTTGTCTGAAACATCTAATCCATTTAATTGTTCTACTGACAACAGTACTATCAGCTTCTCATATTCGTCTCCAGATCCATGTCTTTCTTCTTCGGTTGTGTATTTAAAACGGCAGCGTTTGATTATCCCGCTCATTAAACTCTGATCTTAAAAACATTATCAAATGGGGAACGAAAATTCACGTACAATTTAACGCTTCAAAAATTCAATTTTGTTAAAGCTGTCGTATTTTACAGAATGATTTTCTTCGAGGAAACTAAAAATTTTTAAGTTCTTGATTTGTGCTTTACTAATCATCTTTTGTGGATCACACATAGGTTTCCTGAAACTATGTAAGATCTTTCTCTACTGATGTGTAGAATTCTGACATCTAGTCTGGTGTATCCAAAACGTATCTTTTTCCTATCTGCTTGATAGAATTCAAAATGGACCTTAAAAACTGAACATTTGTTACCCTAGAAATGCTTGATCTCACCTCATGCTCTATTATTAATTTCTTTAAATGTGCTGTAGTGAAGTATTGGTCTGCACTTCGTCCGTTTCGTAATACTGGCTCTATCTAGAATGCTGATAAGTATACACTAGTTTTAAATAAACTAAATACAGAGATTTGTACTTCAGCCTTATTCATATTTCAAAAATTACATTTTAAATGAGCAAACGTAATAATTTTAATTCACCTATAAAACTGTATTAAAAACATAAAAGATTAAACTTAAAATGTTATCTTACGGAACAGAATACTGTCTTAATATTTAATAATATATTTAAGTAAAGGCACTGAAATTCACTGATAAACAAAATCAAGTTAAGCTGGATAAAAGACACGTTTTCGTAACACATACATATTTGTAGAGTTCTTGCACCCTAATCCATGTAAGCTTCATTATGAAAGTATTTCACATTCTCAGTTAGTCAAGTTGCTTCTTTAAAATTCATGTCAAGAACTCATACACTGAGAGAAAAACATCGTGTTGGAACGTATACCTACAATAAATAGAAATTGCAAGGAAAGTCGCAGAAAATTAAAAAAAAATTCAATAGGATGGATGGAATTGCTTAGAAGACTAGTGCTTCATCGTTGATTGGCGAAACGATATCAAAGGGCTTCCAAAATGCTGAGCTACCTGAGTTCCGAATGTCGTTGTTGGTCTCTCGTCCTTTTCTTGTTATGCTATGTTTCTTACCAGTTCTTTGAAGATTGCAGAGTCAATATTCAGAGGCATTCAGTGTAGAATGCTAGTTCTTGAAGTTTTTTAGGCCGCGGCCGCTGAAAATTGAAGTGCAACCCGGTGCAGGTCCTCGGGATTTTCTTCTCATTAAAAGATGTTTTGAAGATGGTGAAATAAACTGGACGACAACTAACTAATTCTCTTCTTCATCAACGAACAAAAATAATGGCAGTCAAATCTTGTCCGAGAGTGCAGGTTAAATCTCAGCAGCTCTTTGGAGTTTATACCTAGATACATGGTTGACCGCTTAACTGATATTATTGTTCCGTCTGCAAGTACTAAGGTAGTGCAATTTCAGTTTCCAGCTAAGTGGTCGCATCTGCCTTCTGTAGCAGAGGAGGTCCAATTGCAATCAGTTAGTGTTTTCGCGTATGTTGCTTTTAACTTTTTGACCAGATTTCAATTGTGGGAACGGCATGGTGTAGAAGATTTAGTCGCCAGCGAAAAAAAGATTCTCGTGTTTCCTTGAGATGGATTTTTCTGATGACATAGAAGTGGTCCCAAGTTTCGAGCCTTGGGAAACTCTAGCCCTTTACTGTTTATTTGCCTTTCTACAGTTGCACGAAAAAGTTTCTGGATGAAAGAGAGGAACTGATAATTTGAATCAGTACTAGGGGAAAGTGTACTAAATGAAGTTTCTGATGTTCTATCAATACCACTGTCGAATGCTCTCTACACATCCAGAAGCCATTCGATAGAATCTCGATGGCTATGAAGAGTTTTAGTTATGCCTTGTTAAAAGGCTTCTGGAGAGGATGCAAAATAAAATAGTTTTCTTGAAGCCGAACTGCATGGTTAGAAGAATGTTGTTTTCGCTGGAGTAAGTCTTCTAACTTTAGTTGTTGAGGAGGCATATTTGTAGATCATGCTAGCAGCATTCTCCATGTTTTCAGATTTTTCTAATTTGGGAAAAGTATTCATTGTTTAGTTGACCTCTGACTTAATTTCTTTGGCTCGTAGTTGCTAAATATCTCTTCTGGGGTGGTCAAGTTCGGTCAGTTAACAGGGTCGCTATCAGGATTGGTGTCGCTAAATACAGATCAATCCATATTAGGAAACAGTGATTTTTGGATGGACAGATGGGTTGAGCTTGAAATATCTTTTTAAATTATTCTGTTTTATTGTTGGTGACTATTGTTCCTAGTATTGTTGATTTCATCCAATCAGTCTTTTGATCTTTTTGAAATTTTAGTTTCAGGTGTGATTGATTCCAATCTTTTCTAGAATTGGTTCATATGTTGTGGTGCTGGTTATGGTACCGGAACATAATGTTTGACACACTGAAGTTTGTCCTAAACTTTCTAGTACACAGCTCTCCAATGCTTTAGAAACACTCAGTTCCAGACAATCGATTACTGCTTCAATTTCAATTTTCTGGAAAATTTTATGACACTGTTTAAGTCGTACAATTTAATAAATTATATTTTCAATTATGAAACTGAGAAAATATTACTAAATTTTTGCTCTCTTTTTTATTTCTTTTCTAATTTATTTTGTTAATTATGTACATATGTTTTTTTGTTTTTAGTTTGAAATGAAATATTTTTTACATGTACAATTTCATTTAACGGGAGAAAAGACATTCATTTTTAATTGCAACCTAAATTGAATGTTCAACAAGTTCCCTTTTTGTTCGCTTTAGTTTTTTCCCTCGTTAGCAATGAGGCTGTAGCAGGGTATGAAATTTATTCTTTTGAAGTTTGAGTTTTTAATGAAAATTTAAAAAAAAAACATAAACAAAAGGGGAAACAAGGAAAGTCTAAAAGTCGTACACATGCTTGTTTTTTAAAATATTTTACAAGGAAGGTATTTTATAAAAAAAAAATAACACATTTATTCGCCCTCATTTGGTATATAGTATTTCGTTGATATACAACTCTGGGCGTATTTTAAACTTCTGACAACTTTATATCTTTTGAAAAAATTAAAAACAAAAAATGGCGTAGTTAAAAGGATTATATGAAACCGTAAACCCTTTAGTGCACACACCACACACAGCTTGTAAACAATTGCTACATCAGATCAGATTATGGAATACAATATTTTTGCGCCATCATCAGGATTTGCACAAGCTATAAACATGTCTCTCTGTAAAGGTCGCGCTATGAATACGTAACCCCCGACATTGAAGTCAATGAATAATGTTGATTCTTTTTCTTGAAGTTCTATTAAAGTTTTAACAGTTTGTAGTTAGTGTCAAATAGGTTTGAAGACATCGAAGTTGACAGGTTTCAATTTATTTTTAGATTCAAACATGAAAAATCCTCTTTTTTTTAATGAAACTGATACGAGAAAAGTTCAGAATTTGTTCTCCCTGATTAAAAGGCTTGGTCCGATGCTAGGAAAATTCATCTAGAATTTTCTACGTAGGAAGATAGAAATGGCGACTACTGGCAGCCTAGCCCTGTGGTCAAATTAGCGCTGAAGTTCACTATTTTGACACCATAACTAGTGTGAAACTGTAAATGGAATTGATATGAAGAATTTTGGACATTCTGACGGAGGCATCCAGGTTAAATTGGGTTTAAAAAGAAGAAAGGATCTAGTAGGTTTTGATGCCTCCTATTTTCTATTTGCTTTTGCACAATCATCCAGGAATTAGAACAGCCTACTCATCTGACACTAACTATACTGTGCCAAGCTAGACAGCTTATTAATTGGTACATTTATGAAAAAGTAGCCAATCAGATTGTGTGATTATCCGGCTCCCGGCATCGTAGGCCTCCGTCAAAGCACTTAGTCCGCTAGCTCGGGATCTTAGGAATCAAAGGAAGGGCATGGCACAGAAGTAACCGAGGTTCGTCCTAGAGGCATTTCTTCGCGTTGAGAAAAGAGATCAAGTCGTTGATTTTCATTTCTGAAAATTTGTCAATGTCGTCAAAAAATGCTCTTTCTAATGATTGTGCTCTAAATTTGCAGAGGAAGTGGAGGTCTGTTTCCTTTTCCCGCTGGTCCCTACAGCTATGAGAGTGAGTGTTGTGAGGAATGCCTAGCTTCACTCTATGCTCTGCTATTGGCCAGTGTCCGCTACAAGAAGCTACGATTTACGATCCTGGATATTTCTTGCCTGATTCTATATATCAGATCAAGAATCAAGCGTTCGGGATTAATTATAAGTGGACCGAACCTTTCTAGATATAATGCAGTTAGCTTAAAACTTTTCCACCTACTGTTTGGTTTGTTTAGAAAAATTGAAAGAATATTGGCCTTCATAACTCCAAGCGGAATGTTGACTCTTTCTGAAAAGTAAGTTTTGAAGTGCTGATCATTGCTCAGCTGTACAGCTCGTCCGCCCGTTCATTCCCATCAATGCCACAATGACCCGGAACCCCGATACGAGGGCCATTTAAGTTATTACTGAGGATAGCAAAGTTCATTCCGGAATTGTTGGACCAATCTGGAGGATGATGTACTAGGAGTAATGGCTTTAACAGCCGCCTGAATATCAAGATCGTCTTTTGGTTTACGTGAGCACCTGCCTATTATGGCTCAATCCCACGTGAGGCCTACCTCCATTGGAGTCAGATTAGATCCTGACCATTAACCCCGACATAGCAAGCTATCTCGGTCGCAAAGTTGTGATATGTTGTAGCATATGCACACCTCTTGCTTTGGAGGCGAGGTCTATCTAACACCTCTTGAATTCAAGAAAAGAATCTTGAACACCATGTGAGGTAGGGGGCCTACCTCATAGATAGGGTTAGAGCCGAGGACAAAACTCAACCCCCGACTCAAATGGGCACTATCTCCCATGGTACCAGAATATAGCTTCCGGTGGAGCTTCGCAACTTTGTCATTTCATGGAATCGCCTAGGCGATCTCGATCCGGACTAATCCGATTCGTTGCCTCAAGCTACGGAAACTCTTAGATTTGAACCCGTCACTTCCAGATGGGCTCCTGCAAAATCCTGGGCCTGTCAACCCTTAGGACACACAGCAAGAAGTCGGCCGGGGTAGAAACCAACAGCTCAATGTGCATCCTAGTCTTTTGGTCACCTTATGGCAAACTAGGAAAGACACTCCTAGTCTTTGCTCACCTGAAGGCAAGCTAGGAAAGACACTCCTAGTCTTTGTTCTTAAGAACGAGGACGACGATCCCCCTGTTATTTGCTACTACAAATAAGAAACCCTTTTCAAAACCTTAAGTAACCTTAAAAGTCTCCAGCCACGTAAGCAGCCGGAGACCTCACCAGTTAGTTCCTCGTTATAACCCAGTAGAACCTTAAAAGTCTCCAGCCACGCAAGAAGCCGGAGACCTTACCAATTCAACCCGTTACAACCCGATAAAACCTTAGAAATCTCCAGCCACGCAAGTAGCCGGAGACTTCATCAATTTCACCCTTCAAACCTTAAAGATCTCCAGCCACGCAAGTAGCCAGAGACCTTACTGATTTCACCCTAGACATCCTTAGTAGACCCTTCAAAATCTGAAGAATATCTTAAAAATCTCCAGCCACGTAAGTAGCCGGAGATTTTACCAACACACACCCGTTTCGACCCTACTACTCCCTTGGGTTTTCTTAGTTGTCTAAATCTCTTAGCTGAAAAGGTAACATGGATTGAGATAAAGAAAAACATTTTGAATTAATTTGAATCATCGTCAGCTTAAAATTTAAATGAAATTCTAATGTTGTCAAGATTAGATAGAAGTTTCTATGACAAGATATCATTTGTGAAGAAATTAAAGAGTGTTGGAAACAAAATAGAGCCTTGCGGTACACCAGCCTGAATGGTCAAAAAGATGATTTTTAATATTTTTATTCTCTTAGAACTCACATTGGACTGCATCATTCTTAATGATTAACACTTCTTTCAATTGGATTGTTAAATATCGGAAATCTATTATTTGTCAACTATCAGTTGATAATTGATATTCATTATAATGGGCAGTTGTTCTTCCCAAATCCTTGGCAATATCGCCACTAACACCTAGATGCTCATTCAGAACATTTCATTGCATATTTTAAAGAATGTTTGCATAAACTTACTCTCGTATATGAACTTCAAAAGTAAAAATTATTTAAGGATACTCCGGTTGATATGGCGTAATTGTATTTCGAACGTGACTCACCAAAAAAAACTAATACACCAACGCAATATGTTTTATGGTATTATTCATCACAACTTTTCCAAATGACACTGAACTTTATAAATCGAATAATATAAATTTTAATAACAATACAAAGCACTCTTGCAGAATAATTGCGTTAAACCGCATATAATACCTTATACTCTCTATATTATTCTCTATGTATTGGAAGTGAGTTATTTCACAAAATAATTTGCATGTTTTATTTTATTTTATTTGCAGAATATTTGGAATAAATTTCATTATGGTTATTTATGTGACACCATTTTCTGATGTATATTTTAATTTAACTTAAATTTTATTGAGTGTGAAGGACTTTATAATAAAACCAAAAAAAAAAACTAAAACTAATAGATCAATATTATGTGAGATTGAATTTACTTATGCACACAGAAGCTAATTTGTATTCATAAAATTTTCAAAATGAACCCCTGGTTCCGTCAGGTGTTCTTTTTCATATAATATATTAATATTATCAATTATTTTAGAATTAATTAGATGAATAGATTAAAATGTAAAGTTAACAAACAAAAATCTGAAATTGAATTGAGCTGAAACGAACTAGAAATCATATTTCTGAAATGTTGTTGACTCGAGGACACACGAAGTAAGATCGTCAAAACATGATATTTTTATCAAAAAAGGTTTTACTCGCGATTTTAATGTACACTCTTCGTAATTTGTCGGTGGGTTATTCTGCTCAGACAACACTCGAAGGAAGGTATGTCTAACCTAACCCAGGTCGTTAACGAGCGTACTTGGATTTTTGACGTTGCAGATCAATCCGCGAACACTTTTGGTTCGTTTCGCCCGCTAAGCGCACGAGACCTTTTTGTCACATTTGCAAATTTCTCAAGTCAACAAAACCCCGTACGAGGAAAATTCCTAAGACAACCGTTTGGCAACACGGGAAAGCCAAATGGGACGGTCTCAACGATTTCTTCAGGAACTTTTTAGAATAGTGATAAGATAGGAATGTTTTACCCGACTCTATGTTTCCCTCCCTTTGTAATATTCAGACATTCAAAACCAATGTGCATCGGTATCTCCTCTTAAATCCTCTCCCACTTTCCTAACGCTCGCACTGTGCTAAAACATTTTAAGGGTAGTCATAATATTAACAATGTCCCAAAGCTAAGAAAATTTGTTGGTCATTTGGAAATAATTTACCAAATACTACTTCGTCTTTAGTTCCAACAATCGTCTTTAATGACACTCCTTATGTCAGCTGACAAGAGCTAGTGAAAATGCTTGTAGCACAGTTTCCTATTAATTCAGCGCTACCAGAAAGTGTCATGCCCCTCATTTACTTGAGAGCGTAAACGATTTTATGGAACAAATCTTCTTTCGTACTCGTTCAGTTGCAAGAGTTAGGTTAGGTTAGGTTAGGAGGGGCGTGCACAACACAGAGGCTGTTGCGTACGAGGAGGTCTATTAGTCCATTGTGATCCCCTATTAATAAAAGCAGAGATGTTCCTAACTAATGTCTTATGTAGACTGGTTCATTTTCGAACCAGCCCGTGCTTACAATAAATTTTCTCATATTTGCCATTGAGACCTGCGTTAGATCGTCTAGTTCTCAAACAAACCTGTTTCCAAAATAGCGGAGGCGATTTGTTTGGAGGTTCGGACAGTCGCAGAGCAGGTGTTTGTTTAATGGTTTCAATCTCCTCGACTTCCTGACAGCTCCTACAGAAATCGAGTGCAAATTCACCCATTCTAGTGGCCATTGTGCCAATGGCGTAGTGACCCGTTAGTACACCTATCAGGATTCTAATGTTCTTTTTACTCAGCGATAAGATATAATGAGTTTCCTTTTCATTAATTCTAGGCCATAAACTTCTAGAGATAACGCAGTCGTCCCTGGAGGATCAGGAGTTATTGATTTGCTCTTTCGTTATTAGGTCTATTTTCCTTTTAATCACGCCCATCGGGATTTTTGGTCCCAAATTTAAATGGTTACTGCTGTTTTATTTGATACTGACCCTTTCCTTGCCAGTTCATCTGCTATTTCATTCCCTTCTATATTACTATGTCCAGTAACCCAGCAGAGGTTGACTTGGTTAGTGTTACCAATATTGTTCAGCATGTCTCGGCATTTTGTTACTGTCCTGGATCTTATAGTCTCAATGGTCAAAGCTTTAATGGCAGCCTGGCTGTCCACGAAGAATGTGATCTCCGACGAGTTCAGTTTTTTCGTGCGTACCAATTCTGCCGCCTTTTCAATAGTGAAGATCTCAGCCTGAAAGACACTACACTCATCTGGGAGTTTGAATGATTCTTTAATATTGAGAGCTTCACAGAACACCCAGCTCCTGTTTCTTCTTCCATTTTTGACCCATAGGTGTAGAAGGAGATACTGTTCACTAATAAGTGAGTTGGGTTCCCATTCATGTCTTTCGGGTATTGTAATAGAGAAGTGTTTGTTGAAATCTATTCTGGCTGGTAAGTAGTCAGTCGTCACATTAAGCCCAGTCACTGGTTCATACCTTTGCAGGATAGACCCATGACCATAAGTGCTCTGCTTCCAAGAGCTACTGTGCATCTTTTTTGCTCGTCCAGGACTGGAAGATTTAAAATAATTTCCAACCCTGCCTGTGGCGTAAAACCCTGTGCCCCCGTTATTCCTAAACAGGCTAGTCTCTGTACCTTAATCAGGTTTTTGAGATAGCTACTTTTTTCTACAGCCTTCCACCACACGATCGACCCATAGGTAAGTATGGGACGAACTATCGCCGTGTACATCCACTGGATGACCTGCGGTCGCATGCCCCACCGTGTACCGAAGGTTTTTTTTGTATGTGTAGAGAGCGCAGAGTGCTCTTTTCTATTTTCTATTACTATCCCCAAGTTGCAAGCTAATGATTCTGCCATTGATCATGGTATAAATCCAGTCCACAATGGCAGATTCAACGCCAACTTCTTCTAGAACAGATTCAATGGACTCCGTTTTTACGTTGTTAAACGCTCCTTCGATGTCCAAAAATGTTGCCAGGGTATGTTCTTTGTGCTCGAGACTTTTCTTAATTTGTGAGACGACCTCGTGCAACGGTTGCAAGAGTACTGAGAGATCTCGATTTACGCATTCTCCAACGCTGGCAAAACTATTGCATAAGCTTGTCAATCTGTCCTATTCTACTGGTCTCTTTCCTAGTCATTTACGTCCCTTCTTTCCAAAGTCATTGAAACACTGATAAATTATCAACTGAAGGAACATCTTGAAGACCGAGAGCTTCTCAATGACCGGCATGTATGGCTTTCGTTGCAATAGAACTGATAGTTTATCATCAATACAATTCTTTACATCGTTTTGGAAAAAGTACTTGATACTCGTATTTCAAAAGCATCTGATAGAGTTTGGCATCAAGCTCTCTAATAGAAAATGCATGCATTTGGTATTGATCAATCTCTTCTACTTTGGATTATAAACTACCCTTCGAACCGCTAAATACAAATTGCGGTTGATGGTTTCATGTCTGTAATTCATAAAATAAATGTTGGTATGCCACAGGGCTCCGTTTTTTCTCGGACTTTCTTTCCCATATTCATCAATGATCTTGTCTGAAATTTCTAATTCATTAAATTGCTTTGGTGACGACAGTACTCTCATATTCGTTTCCAGATGTGTATCTGTCCTTTTTCTTAAGAAGTGGATTTTGAACGGCAGCGTATTGGAAGCTCATTGAATTCTGGTCTTGATAGCAGAATTGTAGTATCTACAATTTAGTGCTTCACAAACTCAATGATGTCTTATGTCGTTAAACCATGTCAAGTAAATTTGTAGACTAAGTTAGGTGCCATCAGATCATTTTTGAGGAGAAAACGACAAGAGGATACATTTTGACACTTTTTCATGTGGTGGAGGACGACCTCAAACATTTCTTTAGGAAGTTTAATTGATTATACTGTAATTTTCTAATTGGTGCCGATAGAGTTTGGCAGCCTGTGAGGACCATATTGATTTGGTGACAAATCGCTGGCGGCGACATCAGGCCGAACTTTTTCGAAAACGACGTTTGTGAAGCGGTAACTGTCGTTAGCGAGCGCTACAGAAAGAGAATAACAAATCTTGATGGCCCAAATTGAATCATAAGGTCCTTTACGACACACGATTCCAGCTGGACGGTGCTATGCGCCACAAAGTGAATTCCACAATTGACATTCTGCATTAACGATTCGAAAGTAAGGTTATCTCTCGCAAAGATGACTTGAAGTATCCACCAAGGTGATGCGATTTGACTTCGCTAGACGTTTTCTTCTGGGGTTCTCTGAAGTCGCAGCTCTATGCGAAGAAACCACAATCGATCGATGCCCTTAAGATAAACATAAAGTTGCTCAAATTCAGCCGGTCTATGCGGAAGTGTCATTGAAAATTGGACCACTCGAATCCGTGTCACCGTAAAAAGCCGAGGTGGGCATTTGAACGATGTCATATTCCACACATTATGCCATAAATGGGCCTTTAAAATAAAAATAGAATATTTTTAACTTCACTAAACCTTTTAGTGAACATAATAATTCTTTAAAGCCAAGAAGTAAAACCTTATGTACACAAACCGTTCTGATATGTTGATAAAACCAATGAGTAGACTTGTGCATTTTTGATTCTTTAACATCTCTACATTCGACCCAAATCTCTTACCTACGAGTCATATCTTCATATTTGGAAACAAGAAACGGATTGGCAAAAACTCGTTCAAATTTTTCTTGAACATCGCCAAACATTCTTTGAAGTTGCCAAACGATTGCGGTTGTTGGTGATTGTGAGCAAAAGCAGCGCCCATCTTTACAAAAGCCTTTTCAAGCCTAAATATTTTTGTAAAATTGAAATCACTTATTATTGTGATAATCGTGTGACCTCTTCACGTTCGTGCATCTTCACTTGCCGATCGTCCATTATCGAAGCATGGATTGTATCTAGCATTTCTGGTGAGATGATCTCAATTGGGCTACCAGAACGTTCAGTTCCACTTATGCTCCACTCCATGGAGAAGAGTCCCCATAATATTTGGCAAGCTTATGTTTGGTTTGCGTGATGATTTTTTCTCGTAAACAAAAGTGTTTAATGAGCATTCGAAATTCGTTTTTTTTTTTTTAATTTTAACGGAAAATCTCGTAGGTCTCCGGATAAAAGTAGAGACCTTCGAGAATTTTCGTGCCTGCAACTTCTGCATTTTCAAAAAAATCTAATTTAAAGGAGTGTTACTAGATTTTTATTCTTTCAAGCACTTAAAAAATATCATCTTAATATATTTTAATTTTATTAAAATTCTTCACTGTGCCACCAAGAATTATAAATGAGCTAAAAATAAATATATACCTAAGAGCTAAGTACCTACATATGTATATACTTTTCGCAAGTACAGTGTGATTATGTTAAGTTTTCATTTCCCACAAAAACTGTCAAAACATTTTAGCCTCACATTTTATTTTTAGTGAGATAAATCTTCTTGAAATATAGATCCACAAAGGTCTACTGGCAATTAAAATTTTTCCTAGAATTCTTGTCACCCAATTACTAATTATACAAATGCACATATAAACACATATAGGTAGGTATTTCCTATGTGGTGAAAATTAGGAAATATTGCCTAAATAAACACTTGGTATTTTGTGTAATTTGGAGTTATCTTTCTTTAACCTAAAACCAATATTCGAAAACGTGTGACGTGTGGAACGCATTTTTGGTTTGCTAATTGAACTGAAATTACTCACTGAAAATTCGTGAAATCCAATGACGCATTTTGCATTGTAATCCGATTACCTCGTGATGTAAATTCAATTTATAGCGAAAAATAAATTTTATTTAGAATTTTTAATACTCGTGCACCTCTCGGGCACTTGTTATGCTTTTAAAAACCTGTCGAGGGATTTAGTTTTTAATTTTTATTTTTTTTCTAAAAGTGGTCATATTAAAAATAATGTGAACGTCATGACGTTGGTGGGAAAGTATCTGCTCTTAAACCTGAACAAATAAGTCTCTTCATAGAAGTGTGTTTGAAATTTTCTGCGCTAATAATGGTTTATTTAAATTCTGTGGGCATTAATTTTAATTAAAGCCTTATTGTCAGTCAGCAAGGAATCATTGTCAATTGAATCAGGCAGTTAAGTGGGTAATACAATAATGAGAAAAGTACTTAGGACACCGACTTGAATCGGAAATTGGACATTTTAACTCTGCACATTGCTTCCAGGATCATGCACAATTTCCTGTTTATCTGTCGATATGTTTCATCAAACAATGAAGTCGGATATTTTTAATTTGAATAGTTTTTTTGAGTTTGCTTGACCATCACAAAAGCGCACTACTTCTCAGATAGAATGACAGAAAATAATTATCACAGGTTCGGGAAGTATTTTAGCTTTTCATCGTTCAAGAAACAATTGGAAGAAAACTGCATTTTAGTTTTACTTTTGGCGGAAAAAATAACGAATATTGAATTCTTGTGAGAAAATTCCTATTTTTTTGTTGGGTATTTGGGAACATAACTTACAACCAATAGACCGATTATTGGACATTTAATTCATTTTCTTAGACTTTTAAGTGTTTATAACACTTTCAAAAATGTATCTCAAAGGAATCTTATTAATCTTATTGATAAACTACGAACAATAGCGGGTTAAAACTTTTTTATCTGTTAACTTGTAATTTTTTTAATTAATTTGGAGCATGTGATAGCAACAAATCAACAAATTTCACGTTAAATAAACTCAACACTTCTTAACACACACGCATACATTTGAAAGAACTCGAAGTAGTAGTAATAGTAGTAGAAGGAGTACAAGCATACCATAAATCAGTGCATGTTTGTGGCACATGAAATAGAATTTTAACAGAATTTTATAAACAAAAACATGTTTATTAATATGAAAAGTTATCAATGGGACAAATTCCTTATCCATTTTCCAGATAACACGTGGTTTAAGCGAATGTTGATTTTTCATTAATAAAGCTGTTTAAAAATAAATCGTAAAATTATAAAAGAACTGAGTTTCAAAGGTGTTCCTTGCTCAAAATTAACAAAATATCTTGTGCACTCTTTTTCAAAATTGTCCTTTTTTTAGAAGAAAATAAAAAAACGGGGGGCAAACTTGCTTACTATTCATTTGTAAATAAAAAAACCAAACTCGAGATTTTGATCAAATTTGACACTATGATGATATGGAAAACAGAAAAGGGGGTTGCAATTCTGTGCATCTATTCGACTACAGCCTAAACAACACGCCCGGTGTCTTTGAAATTGGTTTAAAGTAAATAGTATTTTAAAATTCCCTCCCCCCCCCCACAGGTTTTTCTTACTTTTTTTTTAAGATAAAAAATAAAGGTACCTACCTACTTGCCATACGACTTTTTTCGAAATTTTATAAAATATTTTTTTTCTCAAAAACTGTTTCTCAGATTTAAAAAAAAAATTTTCACAAAATTTCATTTAGCTAAGGGTAGGTAATGCTTGAAAAAAAAAATGCCGAAAAATCGTTACTAATGAAACCAATTTTTTTGTTTTTGATTTTGTCAAAAACCTTTCAACCGATTTTGATCTTTTTTTTAAACTAAAGTTCCCCAGAAGTTTGGATACTATTGTGTATTCGACTTTTGGAAAAAAAATGTTTGGATTTAAAAATAAAATCAGTTTTTTTTTAATAAATATTTTGAAAACCCCATTCTTGCTTTTTTTGTCTTGATTACCAAAAGTTTCTTAATACATTCTAAAAGATGTGGGAATGTTTTTTTTTTTATCTAAAAATTACGCTACCCACCATACAAATGTTAAAAATGGTTTTCGAAAATCTTATTTTTCTCGAAAACCACACCTAAAATTTTGATAAGATTTGTGTTCTTTGGATTAAGTTTAAAGCTCTTTAATTCAATTAAAAAAAATTTAAATTAAAATATTATTGACTGTACCTACCATACCACCATTTTTTTGAATTTTGAATTTCTCATCTTCATTTCAGTATTACAGATTTTAATGAAATATTTTATAGAGAAGCTTATAAAAAGTTTGAAAAACATTACATTTCAAAACTTAAACAAAAATTTGTTATGAATTTTCGGAAAAAAATCAATTCGATATCTTAAAAACGGGTCAATATTTTTTTTTTGAAATTTAATTTTTATTCGTACAACAATAAAAGTTTAAGCTTGGCGTTCCAATTTTTTTTTCTGATAAATGTTTTAAAAACTTGTTTATTATATTATTTCCTTTTTAAAACCGCGATTTACAATTCTTGTTCTTGCATAAACTGATATTTGCTTAAGAAATCACACGGCATCCAACTACTAAAGGATTTTTTGATTATTAACATTTTCTCTAGTAACATCCATTTTTAATATTTTTAGTTTTTTACATAAGAGTAGATTCTTGCGATCAAATCGCGCATTTTATTTATAGTACTGGTGCATTTCAGGTCAATTCTTTTTAAATATCTCATACATGAAACACAATTTTATAATTTATATTTTATTGATTGAATGTATGGTCCTTAACATTATGTATGGAAAATGATGTCAGTTAAGTGGGTGCCTTTGTCCCCGTTGCAAAGGCGAGGTCTCTTAAGGGGAGGTTCTCCTTTTTCGGCGACCAAAAATGCATTTTTTTTTGTCCATTTTTTTCTAGTAAAATATGTAGAATATGTAGCTAAGACCGTTTGTCCGAATACTTTTTTTTTTTAATTTATAGAACAAAATTGAGACCTATCTTTTTATTTCGAAAATTGACATTTATATATATTTTTAACGTAGCATGTTTTACATAAGTATTTTTGAATTTGGCGCCTATATATCCATACCATGGTAAGCAGAGGTACCATATGCGCCACCAGGTGTCGATACGTGTCGACACTTAGACACATGAGACATGACCCACCAGGTGTCGACACAACATGAGCCACGACTCGAAAAAAACTTTAAACGCGTTTCTCTCGAAACCACGTTTTTCCAACTGTTGGCCACGATTACTTTAAAACTACTTGACGTATCGTCATAATTTTTTTTGTTTTAAAGCTTATTAAATTTATTGGAGTCTGGACCAAAATCAGGCTGATATATCAGAAACTTTTTTTTATACAGCGCTCAAAAGAGCGAAAAAAGTGGAAAAAAACGAATACTAAAATTCAAGCGTCCGCCATTTTTTTAATTTTTGACTTTTGGCAATTATTTTGGTCCAGACTCCAACTACGTTCTTCTTTTTTATAAAAAACTTTGATTTTTTAATTTTCGATCATTTTTGCAGGAGCTAGAGTGGCCAACAGGGAACAATCTTTTTGGGATTGTTCCGAGGCGCATTGTTTTTTAACGGCCCGGTATTTTTTGATGAAAAAATTATTTTTTGTACTTGATATGATAATAAACAAGTAAAACAAAATTTAATTGATTATATCATTCCTTCCATGAAAAAAAATCATGAAAAAATATCATTTTTGACACAGAAAAAGGAGAACCTCCCCTTAAGCACATTTTGCATAACAATTTCGCAGACTTCTGTAATAATTTTAGCAATTTCGTTGCTAATGTTGTCCTTTGGCATCGAGGTGTTAGTTTGTACAGTGACGTGCCGTGGTGGTTTCAGTGGGGTGTTCACTATAACTTTTTATTCAAATCATTTATCTATTTTAAGTTTTAATCCAGGATTACGACGAGGACGTAATAGACAACCATCCCATTTCATTTTTTTTCTTTTTTTGTTATTTTGTTTTTGTTTTTATTTTTTATATTTTTTTGTATATTTATTTTTTTATTTTTTTTTTTGTGTTTTTTGTTTTTGTTGTTTAGTAAAGTTAACGCAGTCCAACAGATATTTACTTGTATATAAAGGTCGATTCGACGGGATTTCTTCAAAAAAAACTTGTAGAACATAATCATAAAAAATATTTTTTGCTTTAATTTCCCTAAGAAATGATTTTTCTATTGAAATAATTGCCAGTTTTGACAATCTGTTCTCTAGCATTTTATTTCTGGCATAATGATTTTATGCGCTTAAGGGCAGAAAAAAATCGCTCGACAGAGCTACTTGATACTGGAATCGTCAAGATTAGTGAGCTTAGTTTAAAATTTCCAAAAAAAAGTCTTTAAGTTCCATATTATCGAGCATTTTTGGAATGTCCTTAATGGAAATATTTTTGAATTGTGACTGAGTAAGTTTAAAAAAACACATTAGGTTCATTCTCAAGCTTCACAAAATCAAAAAACGGACCATTCGAAGCCATCAGTTTGGAAATTTTTTTTATTTTCAGCAAATTTTTTTACGGAAAGACCAGAATGAGAATGAGAAAATAAATTTGAATTTCATCAAAACAAAAGGTACTCTTATAAATAGCGCACCGGAGACCGGACCACCACATCCACATCACTCATTTCCCATGCCTGATTATTATGACATGAGAAATGAGAGCGAAACACTGTAAAGTAAACAAAAATTCTCTTACTCTTCGCCTTGTGTGCAGCGTTCTGACTTTACTGCGAAAGCACTAGATCTACTGCACTTTTTTCTTATTTTTTAAATCTACTGCACCACTGCGCTTTTGCTACAATGTACTGCGATTCTTCAGATTTTGTTTGAATAGCAGCACTGGTCATAGAAATAAATGTGCTCATAACAAAATGTCAAAATTCAAAAAGATTCTTGTCTCTTTAGTGCAAGTCTTGTCAGCTATATACGTTTATAGTTCTACTATTCTTTAATTTGTTCTTGTTTCAAAAAGTACAAATTTGTAGATGGTAAATTTATTTTGATTACCTAGCTTTATATATTTTTGCTAAAACTATACATTTTCATTATCGAGTAAGAGTATATTTGTTCACAAATACTATGTAAATCACTTATGTTGTTTTAACAATCAACGATGATTTAAATGTGATTTAACTTTGGTTCCTTTGTTTATAATTTGTTGTTACCTAATCAAAAAAATATATGTATTTCTACAGCGAAAATTTTGGTTTTACTGCGATTTCTTTGCCAATTTACTGCGATCTGCGATTTATGAAGTCCGAACCCTGCTTGTGTGTTGTTCTGTTGTACACTTGTGACCTTGTGTACAACAACAACTGGTATACAATGAATTCGCACTCTATAATGAAAATGAATCATATCAGAGTTCACTGTCTCTCTCGATGCCGAATTGAGGATGGTACGCTCGATGAAGTTGAACACCATACACCAAACCAATTTGTCTTCTTTTCTCATTTTCTGTATGTTAGTTTGATGTTTGAGTTGTTTCTGTATGTTGATTTGCTTTACGTCGCGTTGCCCTTGCCTTTCGTGCGTCGGTGCGTTGACATGGAGAGAACATTGTAGCGTGAGAATGAATTTCCTGTCCATTCGGATGAAGGATCGTGGTGCGCTCGATGAAGGTGAACACCGGGGAATATAGAATTTTGGATTTATATATACACATTTTGTCTCTTCTTTGCATTTTTTTTGTGTGGATGTGGATGTGCTTTACCTTGGTTTCAGAGGTCGGTCGGTGCGTTTACATCAGGAGAACACCCTAGAGTACTATTTTTGTTATTTTGCTTGAAAATGTATTCTTCATCCATTGCATTTGAATGAATTGCCGTGGTGCGCTTGAATAAGGAGAACATGGAGAACATGAAATATGGAATGTGACTTATGTGATTATTTTGGTAGGGTGTGCGGTGAACACCTGCGTACCTTCGAATAAACGTCACTGAGTTTGTACATGTACAAGAGAGTTGTGTGTGATGTGGCACCGTCTTCTATGAACACCACATGTTCTGTAGGTCAAATTGATCCAACTCGGGCATAAGAAAGCTTTCCAACATGTTCCGATAGCGATCACCAGTAAGTTTTACAGTATTTCCAATGGCATCCACAAAGAAATATGTCTCAATCACGGCCCCTGACCAAATGGCAGTTACTTTACAAGGCTGAAGTGGTATTTAGTGTATGGATTGAGGGTTTTCCGTGCCTTAACAGAAGCTATTCTTTTTAATAACAAAGCCAGCTGAGTCGAAATATGCTTCGTCGGTCGGTCGGTTATAGGTAATGATTTTTCGGCGAAAATGGCGGTCATCTATAGCGAGCTCGAAAATTCGAACACTCCAATTCCGCTGAAATTGATGGTCATTTCAATGCTCGATAATAATTTGTTAAACTAAACTGTGTTTTGTGTAGATTACATATCCTTTAATTTAATTTAAGTTTTTCGACAAATATCCAAAAAAAACTGAATTTCAGAAATTTTCAAACCCGTCACTAAACCCCTTAGGTCTCTTCCAAACAGAGAATATTTTTTTAATTTTTTTCTTTGAAAAATTAAAAACATACCAAAATTTAACTTTGTCAGATATTTTTTCGAGTCTGGCTATTTTCTGAAGAATTTTCTTGAGCCATAAAAGTACATGTAAAATAGCAAAACAAATTCTGCGATATAAAACTTTTATCAGTAGTAATATAATATTAAGGAACTCCCTCAACAAATAAATTCAAATAAACAAAAAAAACTAATTGGAAGAACTTGAACTTCTTTTGGCGTAAATCCATATACATGTACAGCAACATAGCATCTAGTTATGCACATGATTATTTCTAAGTGGCATACGGCATCCAAAAAAAACACGACAAAAACTTAACTACCATGGGAACAGGAGATGTCAAAATGATTGGTAATTATAATGTTGTTAACAGCGTATGAGGACTGTTACGACAAATAATACCATTTACAAACATTTAGAACCTAATGTATGTATCTCAAAGCTTACCACAATAAATGTTTCCATCCAAAATTAAAAAAAAAACGAAGGACTTGATGAGATAGAACATTATACGGAGCAGTATTATGTTAGATCCTAATATGTGAATGATTTAACGACCACAACGAATTAGAGGGAATTAAGACTTTCTTGCAAACCACTTCCTTTTCATTCATTTTACTCTGTTTTTTTCTTATGTAAACTAATACAAAGAAATATTAATACAGTCCTGTGAAGATCTTCAAGACATTTGGAATAGAAAAAAAAAATTCCAACTTCCTTAACATAATGTTAAGCACATTAGACCACCAAATCGAAGGTCTGGGTACAAAACTGGTCTATTACAATGAAAATGTTTTTTCTTTCCACATCACAAACAAGAATAAAGAAAAAGAAAGTTTGAACTTCCACCACCAAACCCTTAGTCAACCCAAGACCTCGTGAATCCTTTTCGAAATAGTTAGTAACTTTTATTTCCGGGCTATTTTTCAAAGGAGCAGCGAGTCGTAATAGTCAACACAATAAAAGACGAACTTACTATTTGCGGTTCCAAGTTTTGAAGACGTAAGATATTGGGGTTCAAAAACGAATGAGATAGTTTGGAAAATAGTCAAAATACAAAAGGCATACAGATTGTTATAATAATTGGGGCGTTCCTTGTGTGGCACGTAGCCCTCTCCTGCTGGAACCGCATGTCGCACAGTGCGGTCGAAAGCCGCTTTATGCGGCCAAAAGTCGAAAAACGTAGAGAATGATCCACAAATTGGTATATAGGGGTTTTTGGGGTCGCTGATTACGAATCTGTTATCAGAATCAGCAAATTCAAAATGGTCGACCTAATATGGCGTCATGTCATACGAAAAAACTTAAAAATGAAACTTTGATAGTTGGTTAAAAAATTTTGTTTTGATATTAATAGGGCATGTACTTGAAAATTTATTAAAAATGAACAAATTCAAAATGGTGGAATGCTATACGGTAATATTATATAACAAAAAAATGGACAAAAATTATTTATATCTTTTTATTGAAATCGAACACAGTAATTTATAAAAATGATAAATTTAGAAATGCAAAATGCAATATGAGCAAACAATACATTAATCCGATATTTATGAGGATTTTATGTCACTAGCAGATATAAAAATATAATTCATTAAAAAAATTGTTATTGGTGTAATTTTTTAAATAGGACTTAAATAGAAAGATGATCTATATGTATATTCAACAGAAAATGTTTTAATTTTGAATATACAGCTATTTTATTACGTGAAAACAACGAAATTTAATGGTGCTTATTGTGACATTCTCTTTCGTTAGAAAGTGAGTCGAATTCGTTGAAACTTAATTTTGAGACTCGGCGATTAGAATGTTAATCGAACAAATCGAAAGTTCATCCAATCCATATAAAGTTCATTCATTTGCGAAAGCTAATTCAATTTTGACATTCGAAAGAATAGAATTAAAAGTCATTTTTGTGTCGTTTGAATTTTTCTGTCGAGTAAACAACAAAACATGTAAGTTTTTAATTATTTCATGGAAAATAAATTACTTTTATTATTTTTTTTGTTGTTTTATGTTAAAAGGTCGCATTCCAACTGGACAAACCGCGAACAAAAGCAAAAGTTAATTAAAATAATGGAAGAAAACCCGGACGTAGCAAAGGGTTTTTTTTTAACACCCACGTTGATACGGAAAACATCCACTATCCTTGTCCTCTGCACTTCTTTAACACCATCTTAATTTATAAACAACACAAATGCCATATTTTTATTTATTATTTTATGTTTTTATCCAAGAAATTTAAATTATTAAACAATAAACAAAACAATTACAAGTAAACAAAGATTTCACCTTTTGGTTTTGACATTTCACAAACACTTCTCTTTTGTTTTTGATATTTTAGTGTGACCAAGTGTATACGAAAAAAAATAAAAATTTAGAACGCGTCATGAACAACTTATTTTTTTTAAGAATAGTTTCAAAACAGCTGAGTTGACACAAAAAATGTAATAAATATGTAGTTCTTTATGGTTAAACTTTACTTTATAATGAAAAAGTGCATTATTTATTTTGTTTCTTGATTATTTATCCAACATCTATAAAATGTTTAGAAACAAAAAAATGTAAAACGGTCATACTAATTCAAATAGAAATATAGTAAATGTCAAACAGCTGACAATGAAAATGAATCTTTTTTGAAGTTCATTTTATGCTATCTTTCGCAAATGAATGTTATTTGTTCGAATCTCAAAATTAAGAAAGTTCATTCGAAGGAATAGAATCATTCTAACGAATAGACTATTCATGAGAATGTCAAAATAAGCATGAATAATTTAATTTGTCCCTTTCAATGTTTTTTTATTTCAAAACTTTGTAACTTTTTAATGCAATGTTTGATCCACCAGAAAATTGAAATAATTATTGTAGTTAGTTCACTAAGTATAATCTATGTTGATATTTGGGTGTGCCACTAATAATATTGAAATGGTGAACTAAGAAAAACAAAAATTAGATCGTTACACTTTTATTTTCATAACTTTTTGATGCATTTATATATCGTAAAGTATCGTGCATATTCTATGTACAAAAACGAAGAAATTCAGCCCAGAAAAGTTAATGTGCCTCAAAAATTTACAAACTTATCGAGGAATTAAAAAAATGTTCAACAGCGTAATTTTTATTTTAGATGTAGAAAATTAAAGAGCACTCTACAAAAAAGCTTAGAAATGCCTAGAAACCTGAAGTTATATAGAGAGTGAGTGCTGAGAAATTAACTGTATTAAGTATCATTTTTTATTCCACTAAATAGATTATTTAAAATGAATTTTTTATTTTAAACGAAAAATTTTTAACTTATTTCATGTACGTTTCTCGGACTTTTATTTTATTATTTTAAACACTAAATTGATGTATAAGGTATGAAATAAGGGCATATAACAAAAAGTAAGTGATACTTTACTCTCTGACATTTGTACATGCAAAAGGAAAAAAAAAAATGGTCGATGAACTTATCGTAAGTTTTTTTACGATCTGAAAAAAACTGGAGGGTGGTGAACCAATTCTAACTTGAAATTTAAATTCAGCGCGTCAAAATACTTAAGGATATGTTGGTTCGGTTTTTGAAATTAACTCCTTTTTTATTTTTTTGTGCACCTGTGTAGAAACTCGACATATTTTTATCAATTAATTTTTGATGCTTTGATGAATTTTAGTAACGCGACTTGATTTACATTTCTGACGTTACTTTGATTATAAAAACATTAACTGTTTTGGTGTGCTAATGATTTGAATTTTTTTTAAACGAAAATCTTAAGGTACGCTGGATTTCCTCTTATATGTACATGAAAAAGTTTTCATTGCCCATCTCGTAACAGTCACAATCATCTACATCTGTATTTGTTTCAGAAGCGGAACAGCTGTCAAAAGATTGTTGTTCATCTTCTGTTTGATTATTTACAGGTGCAGGTGCTAACAAATTGATACAGTCTTTAGACAAAGATTTAAGTGGTTTTAGAGGTAATTCCCGACAACTAGATATTAATGGATCGGATGCGTTTAGGAATCTTTTAAAAACATCCTCCATTGTCTTTTGAAGATAATGGTTTCTTGCCAAATTAGCTTGATAGATTTAAAAATAATTATAACATGCTTCTTGTGCATCTTCCGACATTTGACAGATAGGTAACACTGAATATTTTATTATTTCGGGTCCAAAAAACGCACGATTTTTGAATGAATACATGCGTCAAGAGTACAAGAACATTTTTTTTTGTCTTAATTTTCTAATTTTGGCCGAATTATAGAGGGCGCCAACGTTGACTCTTCAAAAATCATTGCCCATAACCCACTTTGTTTTTGTTTGTTTCATCCAGCCAATCCTGAGATTAACTGTCCGCAATGGGACAATGTATTTTTTGATGAGTCGACGTTTGCGCCCTCTATAATTCGGCCAAAATTGAAAAAAATTAAAAAAAATTGTATTCTTGACGCATGTATTCATTATTGAAAAAAAAAAATATGTTATTATCTAATAAAGTTTCCGAGAAAAAAATTGCCAAAAATCGTGCGTTTTTTAGCGTTCTAGACCGTACTATACTCTGTCCAACAAAAATTGTCAGTACAGGGAAGATAGGACGTTTGTCTCTCATTCTGGTTGCATTGCCATGCATAAGTGTGTCGCCTTTCAAAGCTCTCACAGGGATTCCGTAGTTTAAATTATAAATCGCCGCAAATGAAAGTAAAAAACGCGTAGGGCTACCGTCTGCCGATTCAAAACGACTGAAAACAATATTAAATTTACCTTTTCCCACAACGCCAAGCGGTAAGATAATAGGCGCGTTTTTTTTAAGTTGAAAAGCAATACGACAACACTCAACATACTCATCTTCTTAAAATGTGTTCTCAAAAGCTTCAAATCCCTAAAGCTCCTTAATAAAAACCACTGAAAAAGCTCTTTGCTTGTAATTGAGAATGATAATGCTAACTCTGTTTTGAGTTTTGATGTAGATAAAGAGCGCACGATCGTATTGAGTGACACTTGACACTCTTGTCTTGATCTCGACAGCAGCGTTGTTCCTGGGAAGCAAAATGTTGGGGCCATTTCAACTTTTTTGGGGCCACTTCGTTTTTCCATATTCGATATAATAATTAAATAATAAAACAGAAGATATAATTTTATTTGTATTTTTGCATTTTATTCCATTTTTTTTAAATAACTTAAAATCTATGTTAGACATTTTTTTATCTATTCTGGAGGCGGAATAAAATTACCACAAGTATTATTTTTCAGAAACCCTTTAAAGCTCATAAGCGAATTTATAACTTTACAGATAAGTCTAATATTAGGTGTGTTTTATTCACTGCTGCAAAGCTAGCGCAGCAAAATTTCCCTCGACAAACAACAACAATTTGATTGCTGGAGAAAAGAAGCCAGTAAAAAAAGTGACAGTTGTGCTGGTGATAGAACTTTAAATTATTGAAATGAAAATAGCGCTATGCATTACATTTTAGAATTAAACATATGTACATACAGGTTTTGACATCAGATTTTGATATTTTCTATAATAGTGGGCAACATTGAAATATAAATTGAAATTCCATATGGAGTGAGTTTGATCGTTTTATTCGCACTTGAATGCTGCGCTGGCTATGCAGCAATGAATAAAACACACCTATTAATAAGAGCTGAAAAAACACGTTCTGCACTGTAACGAATTTGATTCTGAAAAAGTGAAGAACTTAAATATGAGACAGAGAAAAAGAGAAAGACAGCCGGTATGTGCTACTGTCAGTCGATGTGATGTGTTGAATTTTGCAATGAATGCGTTCAGCCAAATTATCATATAGATGAGAGTAAATATCGACTACTTGGATATTATCGATTTCTAAAATAAAATTTTGTTTTTTAATGCTGTGCAAAATGGGTTGCTTTATTTTGCAAATTTTACAATTTTGGGGCCATTTCGTGATGGCCCGGGGCACCGGGCCAAAATAAGAATCTTGGGGCCAAATGGCCCAATTGGGCAATTTAGCACAACGCTGCTTGACAGTATCTCATCAGCAGTGGGATACGACGGTCGTGTTGGAGTGTACAACTTTTTGCAAAGAATTACAACAACAATTCCTTAAGAAAAGTCAGTGGCTTGCTCTTTTTTTAGTGGCATTTTTCCTAACGCATTGTAGTGAGGGTGCATCAGGCACCACTGCTTTGGAAAAAGCTCTACCATAAGGCCGGTACTGACAATTTTTGTTGGACAGAGTATAGTACCTTAATGCACAAAAAAACTCAACGGCCAGCTACGGGCAGCTGAATTTTATTTTATTTGGCACACGATACTTTTATTAACTATCTTAAATAGCATTAAGAGCAAGATCTAGCAAGACAAAAAAGTTTTCACTCAAACAAATATATTTTTTAAGTAAATAAATAGTGTTGACATATCTCTGTCTAACAATGTACTATTTAGGAATTTTTATTCAGAAATTCTTTAACTTATTTTACGCACCTGCAGCTGTTGAATCCATTTTATTGCAATAGATTTGCTTGGAAATAAAAACTTTTACACGTGTTTTGATGGAAGTGTCCATTAGCCTATCTTAACGACGCGTGACTACGTTAACTTAGCAGCCACATTCACACTGAGATTATGGGGGGGATTTGGGACAAGAGACTCTACTACGAACATTTTAACATAAAGTTTCTGGGTCAGTTGGATTCTGTACGAGAGTATGTCCAAGTTCAGACACAAAATTCGCCAAGTTGAAGTCTGCGAAAGGCCGATTTCTTATGCACGGCAAGGAATCTACTGCTTCGGGCTGCTGTAAACTTTCACGGACGGACCTCGGTTATGTTCTTGGTCGATTTTGCGTTTCTTTGACGAATGAATGTTGGCGAATTGATTACCAAACTGGTCGTCTCCAGTTTCGCCACCAACCGTTGAAGAGTCGACTCTGAAGGGCCACCACATTTACCGTAAAAAGGGCGCAACTATCATACAATCATTTTGATAATAGACGCCATGGTGATCTGACATCAGTAACTGAATGACAGATGTTACCAATAAAACATGGCCGCCAAAATCTACCTACACAAAATGAAAATCCCTTCATCAAAGCAGTTGTTTAGTCAATTAAAAGTTGAATTTTATGGTTTTAACACTTTTTTCTTTAACAAAAAAGCATGTTCGTAAACATGTTCTTTTTAAACAATTGACTGATCTAGGATATAATAAGCTCGTAAAGTACAAATAATTGTTGTACTACACCACTGCAGTTACACCCCTCTATTTCTCATGCGCTCAATGGAGTTCATCTATACAGTTGCACAGAAACATATACACAACAGATATATATTAATAATTCAACAGAATTTAAGTATGCAATTTTAAATAGCAAATTAATTAAATAAATTACTGAAATTATTTTCACGAACAACCAATTACTAACTGAACGATCAAAAAGAGCTGATTTATGAGGTTAATTTGTATCCCCAAACCCGTGCTAATGAAGGTTATTATTTAGATTAGAAATCAATGCAATTTTCTTGTGGGTGTCGATTATCTCAACCGAGTAAATGATATTAATTTTTGTCTTGACATTTTAATAAAATGAAATATTTCCTAAAAACCTCCAATGGCATACATTTATTGATTCCTCAGAGAATTAAATTAAGAACTCCAATTACAAAGATAATCTCAATGAAGTTTAAAGCAAAAGAGTAGAAATCGTAATCAAGCCTGTTGTGTAGGGATAAACATGGAAAAAACTTGACTAAAAAGGGTTTAATAAAAATGAAATGACTTCCTTGATATAAAATTGATGAATTAATTATAAAGAAAAAGAAAATAGACATTTTTCTCAACGACTACCCTAGTAAAGCAGGCTTTTATTTTCATCTTCCATAGGTTCTGTATGCGGGTTAATTAAATATGCTATTTTGAGGAATCTCGGAAAGAACCCCGGAAGACATTAGTTTGGGAAAATTGTTTTGGAACAATTGAGCCAGAAATGTTGAAACTTTTATGAAGGAAATTGAACCGGGAAATCGGAACCTACTCCACATTGCCTTTGGAAAAACAGGCTAAAAAATATTATGGAAATAACCCCAAAAAATTAGAATGCAAATTATGCCGTAAAACAATATCACCCAAATTTTTATTTTTGGTTACACATGACATTTTCTCAAAATAATAAAAATGGCAATCAACTCAATATAGAAAGGGAAGTTTTGTCAAGAAATGTGCAAAGTAAAAAACATTTTTGATAGTGTAGTGTAAATAAAATTATTGGTACTCTTCAGTCAAAGCGTCGAAGCGAAAAGGAGGAGCCTAAATTGTGACAACTAGAACGGCAGAACGATACTTCATTTCAACTTAAGACGAATTAGCATTTTTAAGTTCTGACCTACATACATGTTGTCATATTTCAAAATTTGGAGAGGAAATATAATGTCAAATCGTCTAAATTTGTTTTGAGTGTTTTCACATGTGCTTAATTTAATTTCGAAATTTTTTCGAAAGCTCCTATTTATAAGTTCTTCGTTTTGCATGCTCTCAAGGATTTACTGAGACCCTAAGAATGTTAAACATAGCACGAGCGATGAGGAATTTGTTAGGGACAGATAGCAGATGGCCTTGAGTTTTTGCAAATTAAAGTTTCAAGATCAAACCATCTCTTAGAAATTATTCGACAATCGTGTCGTGCGAATTAAAAGCGAATCTGTGTATTTGATGGTACGTGCAAAATTAGGCTTGAGGGTGAACTGATTAGCATTCCTAGCGGATCGAATATCACGTGTGAACTGCTTTTCATCCAACATTTGGCGACATAAATCAATACTGGCAGTATAAAAATTTTGTAGAGCTCGCATTCGTCTTCTTAAGCGTGAGTGGTTTTGAAACCATTTTACGCCAAACCGAAGTGAAACCAGTTTCATAGTAAAATTCTTCGTTAGAGATAGAGGTAGATGTAGTTGAACTCCTTAACTAATTCTGTTGCTATCAACATTGAAGTTTTGTACTAGAAGGTGTATAGATGGCTGTTAGCTTATACACGTACTTGAACCTGTCCTGGTTTACTTCAACACCAACAAGTTTCTCCTGATCTTCACTCGCCGGCCGTGAAGCAATCTTGTACATAACGATGGGAATAGCCGATGATGTCAATATTGTCTGCATACCTCAAATATTGGACAGTTTTGTTGAATATGCCATCGATGCTAACGCCCGTCCTGTACGCTTATTGCTCTAGAATAGGATTAAAGAAGTCACATAAGAGCTCATCTTCCTGCCGAAACCTTTTTTTTATAATTCGCGCTCTCAAGTGATTATTAAGAGAACTAGGGTTTGAGGGTGAACTGATGGGCATTCCTGTCGAAATATGTGAGTTGTACCCAAATTTTGAACATATAAACGCCCTATAAATCCTAGGTACTAGATTAGAGGAACATTCGTATACACCAATATAGAAATCCTGAGCATTTTTGACGGTCTCTTAAACTTAAAACTAATTTGGTCATTCTAACAAAGATGGTAGTGGACACATATCGAGTACTAAGATCTTTTAGGGGGTCCATTTTACTTCAAAGAAAATAGAGTTTTCAAAGCATTAAACTCCACATTTAACAATGCTGTAAGGATCGGAGTTTAATTATGTCATACGTTACCGTTACAATTCCACTTTTTTAGGCGATGGACGTGAATTTGAGAACGAGTATTAAAAGCTGAGGATGAGTTCATCGGCAAAACAAAGATATCGAATTTTCCAAAAAAAAAACTTTTAACTTTAACTTTTTAACATTTGTATGGAAGGTACCGTTAGTTTTAGATAAAACTAAATTTTTTTCCAATATCTTGTAGATAAAGAAACTTTTATCTGTCAAGTTTGAAAAAAATTGGTCTTGGGGTTTTCGAAATATTGAGTTTGCAAAAAAAAATTTTGATTTTTGTTTTTAAATCCAAAAAATAAAAAATTGAAAATTTGAATATGTAATAATATTTTTATTTATTTATTTATTTATTTATTTATTCAAATAATTTACAAAGTAAATTTATAAATTATTTTTTGAAAGGCATCAGGGTAGCTAGACCATATGATGCCGTCTTTTAATCGAAAATTTAATTATTGAAATTTATAAAAAAAAAAAAAAAAAAAAAAAAGTATATGTACATGTTTTACATTATAAATTTAATTTAAAAGCAAAGAGTTTAATAAGGAATTAATACGAGAGTAAAAGTTGAAAGCAAAACAAAAAAAAAAAAAAATTTATATGTCTTCAAATTTTTGGTGTGCTGATGTGGCTTCTTTTATATGTTGAATAGACCGTACGTCAGATGGATTCAAAATTTCGGAGAGTTTCTGCATTATGTTATCTGATGATTCGTTAATTTTTCGGGATATAGGACACTCGACGAAGATATGCCAAACCGAGAGAACTGTTCGGCAGTTTAAACATAGTTCAAGATCTCCACCATTATAGTAGTGTTGGGTATTAAAGAGAGCTTTTCCAACTCTGATTCGGAGAATTTTAATGCTGTCTTCTCTGGTAAGTTCTCGATTGTATGGAATTCGTTTTTTAAATATCAAATTTTTTCAAAAAATATTTTTTTTAAGGTTTTGAAATGCAATGGTGTTTTGAGTTTTTAGAAGCATCTCTACAAAAAATTTCATTTAAATACGATATGTAGAAAATGAGTAATTCAGCATTTAAAAAATTGGTTCTATGGTAGGTACAAGCTGTAATATCTTAATTTCAATTTTTTTTATTAAATAAAAGATCGTTAAAATTAATTGAAATACAAAAAATTTTATCAAAATTCTAGGCGCCGCGTAGTCGAACCGACAGAAAGACAGACAGACAGGAAACAGACAGAATTGCGAGACCCACTTTTTTAGTCTTCGCCATCATCGTTATGTCAACTTTGATCAAAATCTCGAGTTCGATTTTTTTACGAAGGCATAGCTTGCCTTAAAGTACTTATAAGTCGCAAGTAAAAATGAAAGAATGGGATGATTAAAAATAATAATAATAGCTGCAATATAGTGATCATTTTTGAAAAATCTACACACATTTTTGGAAAACAACCAAAAGTATTTATGACCTTTAATGAATAATGAAACTATCATGTAGGTCCTACCATCATTAGCCTTACAGAAACTTCAAATCGGTTAAAAAAATAAATATTTGAATTGGAAGCCACCGAATGATGATGTTTTACCAATACTTTTTCAAAATTTGAGGGTATCATTTTAAGGAGCCTTCAAATTAATTAATCCAAATAATCCATCTTTAAAACTAACAAATTTTAAACGTGCGTCAGATTTTTAATAATTATTTTTTTGAAAGAAGAAACTAAAAATGTGTTTCAATACAGTGTAGTAACACACATTTATAATAAATAATTTTAAGAACAACCAACTGTCGAACTTGCGTCATAATTCTCATTTTAAATAAAACTAATAAATTTTTAGATGATAGAAAAGTTCCACATACACCATAGTAGCCATAATTTATTTTGATTAATTTTTAGAAAAACAATTTTCCCACGTCAAAGATCCCATGTGTTCGACGTCATAATGTCCACTTTTCATACGTCACAGTTCTCCGAAATTACAATTACTAATATCACTCACTGCCTAAAATTCAATCTACAAAGAATGACGCAGAATGACGTTTATCTTATTTCTCTATGTAACATTTATTCTGTTAACATACAAACATCACTGAATGCTTGTTACCAATTTTCGTCTTTATTTTCGAAATATATATCTAAATTAAATTGTAGTAGAAGGACAATAAATGTACCTTTCGAATAAAACATAAATTTCGAAAATATGTATGTTGTAGTTACTCAGTTTACGTATTGATGTTGGAGCAAAGAAATATTGCGTATACGCCACAGTGACCCACATTTACATTTCTTCTTCTTCCTTTTCTTCGGCGCTGTTATGATCTCGATGTCGAGGGGATCATAACTCTCCCACGTATCTGCTTCACACTAGTGATCCGCCTGTGGGGTTCGCCGGGTTGACCTCAGAAATCGGCGGCAAGCCTCCCGGTTTTGTATTGTTCCATTTCTGAGGCCAACTGAATGCTGGTGTTTTTGCATTTGTTTGTACCAGGAGTGTTTAGGCCTACCTTTCTTTTTACTCCGAATTGGAACGTTGTATGATATTGCTCTTTTGACGGGGTTCTCAGGATCTCTCATTTGAACATGGCAATACCAACTGAGTCGGTCGTGTTCAATTTTTTGGGAAATGGTATTCTAAAGGCTTCCTCGGATCTTCGTACTTCTAATTCGATCAAGCTTTGTAACTCCTGCTGTCATACGAAGCATCTTCATCTCAGCTGCCGTTAGCTTACTCTCATACTTTTTGTACATTGTCCAACATTGTGAACCGTATGTGAGTGCTGGACGCACAACTGAAGTGTAGAGCTTTCCTTTCAGCTTAGGGGGCATTTTTCGGTCACAGAAGATAGAAGAATTTTCCCGCCACTTCATCCACCCTACGCTTACGCGATGATTGATATCGTCATCACAAGTAGCTTCGTTATTTATCATAGACCCCAGATATTTAAACTTTTCACACTTGGGAAGCACTACTCCATTCAAATAAATGTCTGGAATAGGCCTGTGTGGATCAGAAAATGGGCAGCATAGGTATTCTGTTTTTTTCGCGCTTATGCGGTACCCACTTCCTTCTAGAACATCCACCCATACGTCAAGTGCTCGTTGTAGGGATATCGGGTCTTCACTTATGATGGCTCCATCGTCAGCAAAGAATAACTGATGCACTTTTGGATCCGTCACTTTGCCTTCAAGCAGGTAATCAAGAACTGTAATAAAGAGCAGGGGACTCAAGACACTTCCCTGGTGTACACCTTCTGTGATTTCGAATTCTTCGGTGACTCCAGCTGCGCATCTTACTTTAGTAACTGCTCCATCATACATGTCCATAATTATCCGCACATAGGTTTCTGGAACTCCTCGTTGCCTGAGGGCCACCCATATTAGATCTCGTGGTTGCCGATCGAATGCTTTTTCAAAATCAACCAATACGACATGCAAATCCTCCAAAGAATCCCGATGTTTTTCCATAATTATTCTTATACTCTGGATTGCATCCGTGGTTGACTTACCCCCGACAAACCCGCACTGGTCATCAGATAGCCTAATTATTTTTCGCAGTCGGCTACCCAAGACTCGCTCAACGATGTTCATGGTGTGTGACATCAGCTTAATCGAACGGTAATTATCACAGCTTCGAGTATCACCCTTTCCTTTATAAATTGGAAGAAGGTAACTTTCCCTCCATTGATTAGGCATGCGATCACCTCGTATAAGTTTGGAGACAAGAATCATGAGCCATCTAAACCCGATGTCTCCCATCTTTTTCCAAAACTCTGAGGGTATTTCGTCTGGGCCAACAGCTTTTCCCTTTTTGGAGTATTTTACCGCCTCACTAACTTCTTCGACTGTGACGTCGGATACTTCGCTTAAGTTAGGTGAAGCTATTGGAAAGTACAGCCTTGGAAATTGTTCGTTTAGAAGTCCGTCACAATACTGTCGCCACCTGTGAAGAATTTCGTTGTCTTCCACAAGAAGTTGGCCTTGAGCATTGTTAATGAACTTTGGCGAACAAATCTCCTGGGCATTTCTTCTTCTTTGAGCGGCTATTTTGAAGATAGTGGCGCCCTTATTCGTGTTTTGCCGTAGCTCTTGAATAGCACCAGCTGTCGGGGTAGAAATTTCATCCAGCTCCCGATACAGGTTTTCTGTATTCTTTGCTTGAATTTGGGCGCACTTCTTCTTCGCTTCTTTCTTGCAGTTTCTATATTCCACTTCGAGGCGTGACTTTTGCTCTGTATCATTAGAGGGGCACTTCGACCAAGCCTTGAAAGCCATTTTCTTTTTACTTATAACTGATTTAGCTTCATCATTCCACCACCATGTTTCTTTGCCTTGTTGGTTGTGTCCTTTTGAAACCCCTAACAGTGTTTTGGCTTTTTCTTTGCAAGTTCTCTGTAGGAGATCCCACATACTTTGTGCTGTACTCTCTTCATTTCGAACTATATCGGTGTTGTTATACAGAACGTTTTGCATATTCGAAATGAAAGCTTCGCCTTTTTCCTTATCCAGATTATACCATTTGATCTTCCCAAAAGTTGTTGTATGTTTGTTCTCGTTCACTGTCTCCATAAAAAATTCTGTCAGTAGGAGACGGTGTTGGTGGGCGATCGCTTCTCCTAGTATCACTTTGCAATCTTTTACCCGGGGTTTCATGAAACTAGATACCAAATGGTAATCAATCTGGGTTTCATTTCCACCACTGCTGTAAGTGACCAGGTGTCGGCTTTGTTTGACGAACATGGTATTTAGTACGATAAGACCGTATGTTTTGCACATGCTCAGGATGTCTTCACCAGGAGGGTTCCTGGTGCCGTATCCGAGGCCTCCATGGCAATCTTCATAGTCTTCGTTTGTCTTGCCGACATGTCCGTTCAAATCTCCGCCCACGAACAAAAACTCTTCCTTTGGGATGTCCTTAAGTAGATTGTGAAAGTCTAGCCAAAATGCATCTTTTTCCACCTGCTCACATCCAATTTGGGGAGCATATGCAGTGACAATATTCCACAACTTTCCTTTAATCACCAATTTAAGGGACATCAAACGGTCGCTGGATTTCGAAATGGTCAATACGCTGCCTAATAGATGTTTTTCAAGGATGATTCCGATTCCGTTTTTACCCTTTTCCGTTCCATAGTAGAACATCTTATAGTTTTTTGTCCTCGTATCCAAGAAACGGGCCCTGTTTCCCGTGTTTCGCCATTTTGTTTCTTGAACACATAAGATGTCCACTCGCCTTCTTTTCATCATCTCTTCCAGCTCGAAGCTTCGACCTGTCATACTGCCAACGTTCCAACTCGCAACTCTCAGATTTTGTATAATCTGCGGCATTACTTTGCTAGCCCCCGGAATCCGTCTAGCTCTGACCCGAGCATTGCTGCTCGGTATAGGATCAGTACCATGTGTAACAATGGTAGTGCCTGGCGGGGTAGTGTCATTTTGGACGAGTACTTCCATAATGCTTGAATTCACAAAATCCGTTGTAAGTATCGACGTGTGCATGCTCCAGTTTTGTATTTGATCTCTCTTTTACGGCACCGGTGATCTCCAGTCGTGCCAACCCAGGGACTGGCATGCACACTTTTGGGAAAGTTTATAGGTGTTACGTGTCGCTAGGTTCACCTTGCTGTTTGTGGCCTAGATGTATTTACTCCTTTAGTCGCCTTTTACGACAAGCGGGGAGGCGCTGCAGGAATATTCTAACCCGTCCCTGCACAGGTAGACCCACATTTACATTTATGTATTAATTTGTTATTTAAACAAAAGAAAAATGTTTCACATACGTAATGCTTAGCCATCCAGAATTATAATAATATAACAATTAAACTTTAGCAATAAAGTCCATATACGCTACAGTAGTAAACTGCAGTCCAATACCCCCAATACTAAGAGAGTTTAAAAGAGAAAAATTAATTGGGGATCAATGGTGAGCGAAACTGTCCTATTTTGACATTATACCAAAAACATCCCTTCTTTTCTTTTTAATTGCGACTTATAGGTACTATAAGGCAAGTTATGCATTCGGAAAAAAAAATCGAACACGAGATTTTGATCAAAGTTGACATTACGATGATAGCGAAGACCAAAAAAGTGGTACTCGCAATTCTGTCTGTCTGTCTGTTCGACTACAGCTAAACGGCTCAGGCGATTTTCTTTAAACTTGGTAGATATGAGTTTTATTTTCTTTCCCCCGGATGTTTTTTTATTTGTTTTTTTAAGACCAAAAATAACGGTACCTGCCATTCGATTTTTTTCGAATTTTATAAATATTTTTTTTTCTCAAAAACTGTCCCACAGATTAAAAAAAAAAAAAATCTAAAAATTTCGTTTAGTTAATGCTACCTCGAAAACGGATTTTGATCTTTTTTTCTGTTTAAGCTTCCCAATAGTTTGAATATTATTGTGATTTCAAGTTTTTAAAAAATAAATTTTTGGATTTTTAAAAAGTATTTCAATTTTTTTTTTTGAAAACTCAATATTTCGAAAACCCCACGCTAGATTTTTTTAAAACTTGATAAATGAAAGTTTCTTAATATAATCTACAAGAAATGAGAAAAAAAAATATTTTACCTTAAAATAACGGTACCCTCCATACAAAAGTTAAAAAATGGTTTTCGAAAAAAGTATTTTTCTCGAAAACGGTTCCGAGAATTTTGCGATCTATAATTTAATAAAAAAAATTTGAAATCTAGATATTACTGACTGTATCTACCATAGAACGATTTTTTCGAATTTTGAATTTCTCATTATCGGCATAACGGATTTTAATGAAATTTTTTATAGACAAGCTTCTAAAAAGTTTAAGAAACATTGCATTTCAAAACTCAAAAAAAAAATATTTCTTTGAATTTTGAAAACAAAATCTATTTTTCGATATCTCAGAAACGGATCAAAAGAACGGATTTTTAAGAAACTACTACAACGAATTATAATTTTGTTTTTGCATAAACTATTTTTTTTTAAAACACATGGCATCCTGTGATTAGCTCCAACTGCTAAAGGACCTGTTTTAGTTATTTAAAAAATGAATTTTATCCTTAAGAACAGTTTTCTCTAACAACATGCATTTTTGAAATTCTTAGTCGTTTATATATGTAGGAGCAAGTTCGTGCGACCCAGTCGTGCAATTTATTTATGTGCGCATAGGGTTTTGTAGGCTTCGTTTTGTTGCAAACAGTAGTTTTTCAAGACCAAATTGTTTGTTCTTCTGAAAAGCTTTAAAAAGGCAAATGATTTCCGCCTACTTTTTCTACAGTTATTTTCATTCCACTAAGGTCTGCGCGAAACTGTAGCATAAACTACTGAATCTATTGCAACAGCTACAACTGAGTTCATTGCTTCTTTTTTGAGATCTTGAGAAAACATTCACGAACATTACAAAATTACATTTTTCGTTGGATAATTTTTGAATATATAGTGTGCGTTCATTTAATAACTCGTTCGAATATCTTTTTACAACAAAATGCCCTGCCAAAAATGTTTAATGAATTTATTCCCTTTTCATCCCCTAAAAAAGTTTAGCCATGGTCGAGTCAGGTGCCTTTTTAAGAAATGCTCAAACCATACAAATACAGCGCTCCATCAAAATTCAGTTTTGTTAGAATATTAACGAAGTGAAAGTCTAGTTTTCCTGGGAATTTATAATAATTAATTTTAAGAACAAATAAATGTTCTAAATAAGACATTATAATCCACATATGTATACATTATTTATATTGCCGTACCCTTTTGCATTAAATTTAATTTAAGGAAGCTTTGGACTTTAGTTGCTTGTGCACAAAACAAATATTGTCATATGTATAGAGAAACTGAATGAATTAATAAGTCTAACATCAGCAAAAAACTTCCATTGACAACGTGACAGTTTGAGTTTTATAAAACTATCTCCAGTTTTCTTCTTTTCCTTTCCATTTGCACAAGTACATCTTTAAAAGTTTGTCAAAGGATGTGATGCATCAATAATGTTTGTCCTTTTCAAAACCAACTTTGAATTTTTAATTTTTAGTCTACAAGCACATTTCCTCACGATATTTATATTCTATATTTTAATGTAAAATTGTAGAATCAATGGAAAAGTTTGAAAATTTTAAAACAAAGCATATTATGTATTTAATCTGTTTTAAAGCTCTTTGTATGACTCTAGTTCAGTTACGTATACTATGACCTTTGACATATATTTCACAGAATAAATTATGGTTTGTATAAAATAAATTAAGCGAGTACAAGCGAAATACAAAAATTCCCCCCAAGGATGATTGTCCATAGTCCATGTAGTTTATATTGTATTTGTCTTGGCTACAACATCTAAGCAACATCCTTACGAAGCTCAAAGTATAATGTGAAGAGCATAATTTGAATGTTGAACGTTTTACAAAAAAGTGTGTCTCTACTGGAATAAAAAAAAAAATAGAAAAATGCCATGGGTCATTATTTTCATTATTTTTATTTTTTTTTAAAGAAAACTCAGTTCTGAGTCGGGATTTGGTCCTGATCATTTCTGTTTTTCATGCGAAGTAAAGTTACCCTTTATTGTATTTAGAATGTAATACTCTACTATTAACATTTGAAAAGAAGTCAAATTGAATTTATTTCCATTTTTACTTATTTTGTAAGTAAAGTTTACGGTTCACTTTTCCTTTGAGCTTAAAAATATTCACGGTTTCTCATTCATGAATTTCTAAGAAAGTTGCAATGATTCAAAACTTGTTTGTTTTTATATACGAGTATAGTTTGTCTTTCTGTTTTGCTTTACACATTTTTATATAAAGGATTAACCAATGCTTTTAGTTTATTAAATTAACATTAACATTACAAGTACAAGTTTTAATAAATAAATTGACTACCCTTAAAATGTTTGATCACAATGCGAGCGTTAAGGAAAGTTGGAGAGGATTTAAATGGAGATACCGATGCACATTGGTTTTGAATGTCATAATGGGGGAAATATAGAATCGGGTAAAGCATTCCACATTCGTTTATTGCGGCTAAGGAAAGAATCTCTGATATAACAGTACGTCCGAAGTAGGGCTCAAGGGTAAACTGATGAGCATTCCCTGAAGCGCGGGTGTTACAGTTAAATTGTTAAAGAGTATTAAGTATTAAATTATACTTGGTTTTCGTTCCACTTTTGATAATGCTATCGAGATCAGAATTTAATGAGCTTATCACACACTGCTGTTTATGATCCACATCCCAAGAACAAGAACGTGTATCTGGAAACGAATATGAGAAGCTGAGAGTACTGTCGTCAACAAAACAATTTAATGGTTTAAAAGTTTCAGACAAAAGAACATTGATGAAAATCAGAAAAAGAGTCGGGGACGAAACGGAGCCTTGTGGCACACCAGCATTTATTTTATGAATTTCAGACGTAAAACCGTTCAACACAACTTGTATTGAGCGGTTCGAAAGGTAGTTTCTAATCCAACTAAGAAGGAATTCATAAATAGCAAATGCACATATTTTCAATAAAAGGGCTTGATGCCAAACTCTATCAAATTTTTTTGAAATATCAAGTGCAATCACTTTACTTACTCCAAAACGATGTAAAGATTTGTGCAAATGTTCGGTGAGATATACCAACAGATCACTAGTGGACTTATTGCTACGAAAGCCATACTGCCGGTCATTAAGAAGTTTTCGTTATTCAAGATATTTCTTGAGCTGATTATTTATGACCGTTTCCATGACCTAAGAAATAAAATGCACGACTTGGTCGTACCAACTTGCTCCTATGTAATAGACTACGAATTTTAAAAACGAATGTTATTAAAGAAGACTATTCATAAGGTTAAAATGATTTTTTTAAATTCTTTTTGTAGGTAGTAAGAGATAAAAACAGAATGCAATGCAAACATGAATTTATGTGGTTCCTTAAAAAAATAAGCTTTTATGTACAAAATTTTCAAAACATTTTTAAGAAAAAATTTTGGTACGCCAACTTTAAGTTTTTATTATTGTACGAATAATAGTTAAATTTCCAAGAAAAATAGTAAGCCGATCTTGAGATATCGAATTTTCCAAAAAAAAAAACGACTTTTTTTCTAAAAATTGAAAAAATATTTTTTTTTTTAAGTTTTGAAATGCAATGTTTTTAAAACTTTTTAGGAGCTTCTTTATAAAAAATTTCATTAAAATCCGTTATGCCGATAATAAGAAATTCAAAATTCGAAAAAATCGTTCTATGGTAGGTACAGTCAATAATATCTAGATTTAAATATTTTTTTTTATTAAATTATAGGTCGTAAAAATTAATCAAAAGAAAAAAAGTTTTAGCAAAATTCTCGGAACCGTTTTCGAGAAAAATACGATTTTCGAAAACTTTTTTTTAACATTTGTATGGAAGGTACCGTTAGTTTTAGATAAAACACATTTTTTTCTCATATATTGTAGATTATGTTAGGAAACTTTTATTTGTCAAGTTTGAAAAAAATTGACCATGGGGTTTTCAAAATATTGAGTTTCAAAAAAAAAAAAATCCAAAAAATAAAAAATTGAAAATTTGAATATGTAATAATATTTAAACTTTGGAGGAGCTTTAGCATAAAAAAAATGGTTTAAATCGGCTGTACTGTTTACGAGAAAATCAAAAACAAAAAAAATGGACCCAGGGGGGCTACCAAAAATATCAATTTTTTGGAAAATTTTTTTCAACCAAATTTTTCAATTTTTTTTTTTAAATTCTGTGGGACAGTTTTTGAGAAAAAAAATATTTCTAAAATTTCGAAAAAAAAACCGTATGGTAGGTACCGTTATTTTTTGTCTTTAAAAAAAAAAAAGAAAAACGTGTGGGAGGAAAAAAATTAAACCCATATCAACCAAGTTTGAAGAAAATCGGCCGAGCCGTTTACTAATTTCTCAAACTCACATGTTTATTTGTTCGACTCGCCAGCCGTAATAAGGGGGTATATTCACCACAGATGTTACAAAAATAATTGGTATCGTTTTTGCTCGGTTGATTTGAAGTTTAAATGTCACTAGTACAAAAATATGTCTGATAACTGTATCTAAAAAACTAGAACTGCTAAAGAAATAAAATGCACGACTGGGTCGCAAGAAGTTGCTCCTATGTTATCATTATCAGAGAAACTTGTTCATAAGGAGAAAATTATCATAATTTTTTAAATTATTTTAACCCTTAACCACCTACCCCCTATTTCAGTCACATAACCACCTACGTGCGGTCCAGGAGACCGCTACAGTATTTTACCCCTATTTCGTAATTTCTCGTATTAAATTTAAAAAAAAATCATTAATATTGTTTTTAATACATTTAACTGTTATTTAAAAAAAAAAAATAATATAAATTAAATAAATATCTTGTGGTTTTATCAAAAAATTCATATATTGGCACTTTTAGTGCAAAAAATGACTGTGCTCATACAATGAGATCTGTTACAATAGGAACTTAAAATTTCAAATTCTTTTTATTTATTCTTATAAGCTAAAATAACAAAGAATTAAATAAAAATAAAAAATGGAGCATAAAAAAAAAACTTCAACAAAATTGCAAGGCACCAACATTCACAATTTTTCGCGGCAGCTACTGCAAATTTAGCTCGCGCACTCTAAGCAAATTGGTTTCTTGCACATAAAAAATAAATAAATTGTCTTCCGTTTCTTTTTTGGATCACAAGTGGAGCATGTTTTACGTATTTCAAGCTTTCCTTCACTTGGTAAGCTTGATGAAACTTAAGTAATTTGAAACTAAATACAAATAAAAAAATCACATAACCACCTACCTGCGGTCTCGGAGACCGCAGGAGAAATTTATTTACTAAGCTAGGCCAAACGCGTGCACGTGTTAACTCACCAAGCTCATGCGCGACACTTTTTCATGTCTAGAAAAGGTACATGGATGCACATTGTCGTACGACACACACACAAGGAAATATTTGCATTTGAAAAACCGTTGCGGTCTGTGAGACCGCTGGTAGGTGGTTAAGGGTTAATAGTAAGAGACAAAAACAGAATGCTATCAAATATGAATTTTTGCAAGAACAAAAATTATAAGTCGTTGTAGTGGTTTCTTCAAAAAATAAGCTTTTATATACAACATTTTAAGAACAAAAATTTGGTGCGCAAACTTTACGTTTATATTATTGTACGAATTTGAGATATCGAATTTTCCAAATAAAAAAAAATATATTTTTTCTAAAGTTTCGAAATGCAATGTTTTTCAAACTTTTTAGAAGCATCTCTGCAAAGAAATTGAATCTGTCATTTCAAAAACCTCATAAGTCATTCAATTAGAATTTTTCAGGAATCAATAAAAACTGTTTCATGCACAAACAAATGAGTTTTAAACTACTTTTTTATGCTTAATTAAGTATTTTAGTGGTAAACAAATTAAAAAGCGAAAAAAATTCACAGTTTATTAATAAAAATAATGAAAAAAACATAAAAAACTGTTCTTGACTTAAGTTGTTTTAGCAAGGACTGGGGTAAATGGTATATAAATTTACCAAAAAAATGGTAGTAATCATATTTTGTATTGCTTATTATTGAAAATTACTCTTAAAAATAACGTTTTGTCGTGTTTTAATATCTTTAAGGTACATAGATTGATTATCTTCAACATTTTCTTATTGATGGGCACTTTTAAAACATAAGCCTTGGCTGATAGAAGTGAAACAGAAGTTGTAAATTTCTTTATTAATAAGAATGAATGTGTAATCAATCCATCAATATATTACTATGATAAAACCTTTTCTATGTGAAGCATACTTAAAGCTTATGTATGTCGAAGGTGCTTTTTTTCTGTTTTTTTGTGCGACTTTTTTCTATAAGATTCAGTGTTGGCAAACATGTTTTTTTGTACAAATTTGGCCACTATTTCATGAATTCCAAAACATCTTCAGTTTTTAGCTCTATGACTATAATTTCTAAATTTCTAATGAGATGGACGAGACGGATGAGTATGAAAAGCTGAGATAGTCAATGAAGTGCAAAAGATCATTCAGTTTCAGAGATCATTCATGAAAATGAGAAAGAGAGTCCGAGACTAAACGGAGCCCTTGAGGACCCCAGCATTTATTTTGTGAAGATCCGATTTGAAACCTTCCACAACAAAATTTATTGAACAATCCAGTAGAAAATTTCTAATCCAACGAATAAGGGCTTCATTGATAGCAAACTCACATATTTTCGATATAATAGCTTGATGCCAAAATCTATCAAATGTCTTAGAAATATCAAGCTCAATGATCTTACTTCGACATATGATTCTACTCTTCTGCAACTTGATATCGACAGTTCCACGGTTTTTCAAATCTCTTAGATAATTAGTTTATGCTTGTCTTTCAATTTTATAATTTGTTATAATATTTCATTAAGGTATACTTTAAGGAATTACACGTTCTCTTTTTTTTCGGCGCACCATCACTCCCTGTTTCACTTGAAGACATTTTTCAAACTAAAATTACTTTTCGCAGAAAACAGTTGTATGAAAGATGCAAATATGTCATTAATGACGGTTGTTATCAAATTGAAGATTTGAATATTGTTGAACCAATCAGAGCAAAGCAAATTTAAAAAACTCAGTCATAAAACTACTCCGGCCATTTTGGTAGTGCATGCAAAAACCTCTTAAGTCAAAGTCACTGACTTATGTTGTTTATGCAATGAACGTCTTTTCCACGGTATTATTTGAAGAGGACATACTTACTTACGTGGTTCTTACCCAGAATACGCATCTCCCTTTAAGGAACCATTTTCAGCAAAAAAAGCATTTTGGAAAAAAATGTGATTTAAGAGGTTTTTGAAATGACCGATTCAATTTCATTAAAATCCGTTATGTCGATAATGAGTAATTCAAAATTTGAAAAAATGGTTCTATGGTAGGTACAAGAAATTTTTATAAAAATTCTATGCGCCGTTTTTGAGAAAAATACGATTTGAAAACCATTTTTTAACATTTTTATGGTGGGTACGTTTATTTTTAGGTAAAATAATTTTTTTTTCTCACATCTTGTAGATTATATTGAGAAACTTTCGGTGGTACCGTTTTTAAGAAAATCAAAAAAAAAAAAATGGTTCCATGAGGGTATCCTCAATAACCATTTTTCTGAAATTTTTTTTCTTAGCCATTACCTAACTTTAACTAAATGAAATTGTTGCGTATTTTTATTTTTTAAATCTGTCGAACAGTTTACGATAAAAAAAAATATTTGTAAGATTTCGAAAAAAATTCGTATGGCAGGTACCATTATTGTTGGTCTTAAAAAAAGAAAAAAACGTGTGTGGCAAAAAATTAAAAATGATATCTACAAAGTTTAAAGAAAATCGGCCAAGCCGCTTAGGCTGTAGTCGAACAGACAGACAGACAGAATTGCGAGACCCACATTTTTAATCTTCGCTATCATCGTAATGTCAACTTGGATCAAAATTTCAAGTTCGATTTTGTTTGTAGAATGCATAACTTGCCTTATAGTACCTATAAGACGCATGTAAAAATGATGATAGATTTAAAATCAGCGGCCTCAAGTTGTTAAGCAACAGTCATAAAGTCCCATGGAACAGAAAAAAAAGTGTAATTTTGTTCTCTTGTGTAATTAATGGGAATGTTTGCTCTTTCTAATAAAACCAAAATACATGGAAACAATTTAATTTTGTTCATTTTATTGCGTTTTTAAAAAGAAACTTGTATTTGTCCCACCCTTCATAATATGTCTAATTTGCATCACATCATTTGTCTATATTTTATGCACAGTTAAATTTTTATGTTCTAGGGTCTGTCTGTTGAATCTAAGATGTAGTATGTTTATTTTTTTTAAATCAAGAACTCTGTTTTCTTTTCGATTTGTTGTCCTTTATTTAATGCTCCTTTTAGAAATTAAAAATTTAGCTTAGAACCACACATATCTGGTATGGTGTTGTGGAGTGGCGTATTATATTAAAATCCTACTGTTCCGATTGCATGATCGACCTTTTAAACACTTTTTGAAAATGCTACCTTTTAAGCCATGATTTACCTTGACTAAAAGAAATCACACACTATATAATATTTACCACTGAGAAACCAAACCTTATTTTGCAGTTGTTATAATTTTGCAATCATCGTTCTGTATAGAGTTGCCCCACAGTGCTTTGGCCTTCGCCTCGGGAGTCATAAACCAAATTCAAGGAAATGCTTTGTACAAAACAAAATAAATTCCCTTAAACGATTAAGCTAAGCATGACATTTTAAAGCAGATTAAAAATGTTTCTATAAATCTTCATTTTTGTATTGCTTTAGCTCTTAGATACCCTTATGAACTAGCAAAGCAAGTTCCTTCTTTCCACGTCCATAAAGTTCCATATTGTTCATCTTCTTCTCACTTTATAAACCAACAGAAAGTGCTTTCTAAGTGAAGTTTTTGAATAATTTATATGATTTATAATGAATGGTCACTTAAGTGTGAAACGATGCCTTTTTTCATCGTCGTTAATACCTTTGTAGATTATAATTTATATTGTAAAATTTTAAACTACCATAAATATTAATTATTACTTTAAAAAGAAAATGGAATACAAAAAGTATTTATTTACCAATCAATTCACGACTATAATACCCAAGAATAGGGTTGATTCAATTTGGTTATCAAATTGAGGAAGTTACTCTCAATCTCTCATAACTGCGGAAACTGACGAAGTTATACCCTCTCATAACTCATCAGATTTTTCCTGAAAAGTTCAATTGATTCATTTTCAATGTTGGTCTCTTCTTTTTTGTTTGTTCCTATTCGATATTGCAAAACGACAGGTATAGAAATACCTTCACGAAATTGAATGCAAAACAGAATTCAAGAACAACAAAAAAAAATTCAATTCGATTCGAAGGATATCTCTCATCGAAATCCTTTGTTGATTGATGAATTGAGAAGCCAATTTAAATATTTTTAACTCAGCATGATTTTTGTGTACTGATATTGGTGGCTCGCTCAATACAAAGGAATTGTGTGTGTATTTAGGTCAACCGCAACTTTCTTAGGGAAAGCATTGACTCCTTGCAAATTATTATTGGCTTTATGTCCTAAGATAAAATCGCGAAACGATGGTTGATTTATTGACGGTTAGGAAAAAATGGCATAAAATTTATTATGAGAGTTACTTGGCTTAAAACAAAGTTAATTAGATGTGGGCCTGATAGGTCCATATCAGTGCGGTCTTAGACCAGGAAAGTACATCATCGATCAAATGTATACATTACGGCAAATCTTGGAAAAAACCCAGGAACTTCTAATCGACACCTACCACCTTTTCATCGGTTTCAAAGCCGCGTATGATGAAATCTATAGGGACTAACTATATAGGAGAATGTCTAGTTTTGGAATCCCTGACAAACTTGTCCGTTTGCGCAGGATGACGATGGAGATCGCACGTTAACCCATCAAGGTCGGCGAATATCTCACCGATGCATTTGATGTCAAAAAAAGTTTTAGGCAAGTCGATGCTCTGTTGTGTGACTTTTCCAAAATCGTTTTTGAAAGGATAGTGCGAAACTCACGCGTCTACAGTAGAGGCCCAATCTTTGAAAAGTCTGTCGAATTGGTCGGATACGCCAACGACATTGACATAATTGGAAGAAGAAAGCGTGATGTCAGCGGCGGGCTTGTGAGCATTGAGACGGAAGCCAAGAATATGGTTTTAGTCGTCAATGAGGACAAGACCAAGTATATGCTGTCATGAAGAAAGGACACGCGATTTCCTGGACATTGACAGCTATAATTTTGAGGTGTCTGTCTAGGTGTCGGTATTAATTTAGACAATAACATCAGCACTGAAATCAAAGGGAGAATAACTCTTGTCAATCGCTGCTTCCTTGGACTGAGAATGCAATTGAGTAGCAAAGTCCTCTCTCAAGCAACCAAAGTATCCTTCTATAAAACTGTCATCATCTTGGTCCATTTGTATGGTGCAGAAAGATGGACCTTGTCGAAAGTGGATGAGAACGCTTTAGGATGTTTTGAGAAAAAAATTTTCTGTGTGATCTTGATCTCATCTGCATAGATGGGGAGTGGATAAAAAGTGGCGCAAAATTAATCACCTTATCGTAAAATGTTTTAGTATTTGCAAATGGCGTCGTACGTCAATCATATTTGACATTTGTGAACTAGACAGCTGCAGTATATACTCCGTAAGAGCGTGGAATAATTGTGTCGATTTTTGTGACCAATAATCCGTCGGTGGTTTTAGCGCAGCGTGAATTTCGATGTCGATTTCCTAATCGCGTTGCGAAAAAACATTCCGCCGTTTAGATACTCGATTCGAACAGACTGGAACCACGGGGGGCCATGCAGGTCGTTGTTGCCAATGGACTGGTCGTTCGGCCGAGAATATCGAGGCTGTGGCTGCCGATGTCCCTAAGATCGAAGAAACATCAACCAGACGAAGGGCCACGAACAGAACACATTAGATGAACCCTGCAGGAAATGTTTGTGAAAGACTTACAAGTGTTCCTGTACAAAGTGCAAACAGTGCATCAGTTAATACCTGCGGAGTGTTATCCTCAATCTCAACAACGAAGAGAACGATTTTGTGTCAAAAATTATTATGAGCTGTAGCGGTTACTTCAATAAGCAAAATCTTCGTTCCTGGGACACTGAAAATACGCCTGTGATACACGAAGAGCCATTTCATCTACTCAAAAACACTGTTTGATGCGTCATTCACGCTGTAGGAGTGAATAGGCCGTGTTTTTTTTTTTGAAGACGTCATCGGAAAAACCGTCACTGTTACTGGCGAACACTACAGGGCCATTGTATACGACTTCGTACTTCCAGAATTGGATGAGCGGGGCTTGGTGAAGATGTGCTTCAACAAGACTGTGCAACCGTAGACACAGCACAAGACACAGAACTAAAGTAGGTTTTATAGTAATCACCTGTCAGTTAAGGCTCAATCTCACTACTTGGCCTACCAAGCACTGCGGGTTCAATTATCAACTATTGGACATAGAACATAGTCCCAGTTGCTTTTTATCTTTGGAAGAAAGGTAGCCACTCCTTTCCAGCAGATGCGAGATCTTGATTCCTTGACAAAACCAACTCGACATTGCCGCCACCAATCAATGTCTCACACAGTCTTGCCTCAGAGTACAACCCAGCCTCCATATTGTTCCAAATTTGCACTGTGTAGGCAGTACTACGCGCTTAAAGAATTAAGCAAAGATTATGGAGTAGAAACTTCGTGGTGCAGACCATACCTAACCGAAGCCAACCACAATCTGCACCGATATTTTAGATTAGTCTTTTTCGCCCTACAACTAACTAGGAACGATAGTCCTAAGCAATCTTTCTTAATCTTCAGGCACCGAGTAGGGATATCGATTATGCAGATTGCTGAAACCAAAACATCGAACAAAAGAGAATAACAATCGCAGTGCTTTTCTTCATGTTATGTCTTTGTTCACCTTAAAGCGAACTAGGAACGATAATCCTAATCCTTGTTCGGCTTACAACGAACTAGGAACGATAATCCTAAGGGTTTTCTTAGTTATCTTAATCCCGAGCTAGGCTAGGAGAAATAGACTAAGCCTCCCCACTACGACAAGGTAAAACCCATCTGGGAGGAGCACGAGACACAATGGCTATTTTGAAGGCAGCGTTCCCCGGTCGCGTAATCTCTCGTTTCTTTTTTGCTTTGGAGATTATTCTAGTCGCGGGCTTATGCCAACAAGCTCCAGACAATCGCAGCCCTTAAGGAGAATATTCCCAAATTTTGAGGAAAGTTATGGAAAATGCGATAAAACGGGCACAAATGTGTATACTGGCGGCAGCCTCTTAACGGATATCATCTTTTCTTTTCGACCAAACATAGATTTCGACCACTCAAAACCATTTTTTTTTTAATTTAGTAAAAGAGTAATTCAAAAACAAAATTGGATGATTAATTTTGCACCACCTTGTAGCGAAACGAGTTAAAATCCAACGAATAAGATGGCTAGGTCATGGCTAAGAGCGAATGCACCAAAATCTTTCAATCCAACCGCGAAAGTCGGCCCAGTATAGGAAGACCCTGACTTAGTTAGCGCACACAAATGGGATATGACCTAAACCAACTTAACGTGCTAAACTGAAGACAGCTAGCTGGAGAAGCTTTTTAGTTGAGGCTTTGGTTCAGCCCAGACTGTAGCGTTACCTTAAGTGAGTGAGAAAGTAAGTAAAATGGTAGGAAAGACATCCCTTGATACCTGGACCTTGCGAATGTACACGTCTTGCAGACGATAACTTGGCATGGGAATAGGGGCTCAAGCCGGATTCGCATACATAAAGCTGAATTATCTGCAATTTTTTTTGCATTTTTGTTTGTCTTGCGCTTTGAAGATTAATTAAGATTAATTCCCAATGCTTTGTCATTCTCTGGCATGGAAATAAGACACTCTCGGCGATGAATCCAAATTTCCAATAAAGAATACATCTTAATACAAATCAGTCAAGGCAACCTCGAACACGAGACATTTTAAACCTCATAGTTGCATCGTTTTTAAATTCTGAAGCACTGCCGCAATTTTTTACTTCTGTCGTTAATTTACCGCTATTTTGATAAATGATATTCTAGTGAAATAGCCGGTTGCATTCCTCCTCTAAAACTATTCAACCGTAATTATCGCTCATCAGGGAATGGGCATCAGTTTACCCTTTAGCCCAACTTTGAATGTGCGAGCTAAAATTTTACCAAGCTCTACTAGCAATCAATTATATCTTTTTTGTCCAAAGTCTTCGAAAGCATTTTGCAGAATCAAATGACGGCGCATCTTGGTTTAACAAATTTAATGACACCTAAACAGTCTAGTTTTCGGAAAGGCCACAGTTGTATCACCGCCCTGATTAAAGTTGCGGAAGATATGCGGCAAGTTTTAGATAAGAATAATAATAATTTTCTTATTCTCCTAGATTTCTCAAAACGCCTTTGATACGGTTGACACTCTGTCTTATGCGAAAAACTTTTTCAACTGCTTAACTTCTCATTTTGTGCTTTTGCTATCCTTCTTAACAGATCGAATGCAGGCAGTTCAATCAAACAACAGTTTCTACCATTTCCTTCAAATTCACGCGGTGTTCCACAAGGTTCAATTTTGGGACCTTTATTATTCTCAGTATATGTAAATGAATTGCCGTCATGAGGTAAAACATATGTATGCTTATGACGTGCAAATGTATTTTAGTTGTCCCTTAGGCGTCGTCGAAAACGGTTTAACCAGCCTTATTGAAGACTTGGAAAAAATAGCATGCTGGATCGAACTTTAGCTTTGTACAATCACATAAACACAGTGGTGGGTAAATCGGGTTGGGGACGATTAACCGATTTTTAAAATGTCGATTTAAAAAAATCGATCTTCAAAATGTCGATTTTCAAAAAGTCGATTGATAAAAATGTCGACTGATCAAAATGTCGACTATCAAAAATTCGATTTTAAAAATGTCGACTCAAAAAATGTCGACGCGTAAGCAATGAGCTATGTAAGGGGGGGCATGCTGCCCCCCTGCTTGGGCACTATAGGATTTGGGGTAGGTGCGAGGTTGGGAGTATGCAAAGTTTCTTTAGCATTTAAAGAATCGATACGATCCCCTTTTTTTTTTTAATTTATAAAATTGAATTAATAATAAAATTTAGTTAACATATTAAAAGAGAGCATTCTTGTTTTATTTAACTCAATTTTGGATAAAAGTCGACATTTTCACCGACAAGTTTTCAGTCGACATTTTAATAGTCGAGATTTTAAACTGTCGACCTTTTTTTTGTCGATCAAACTTCAGTCGACATTTTAACAGTCGATGAAATTTATATTAGTCCAGTCGACATTTTTTTTGTCGACATTTCGTACCCTTCCCGGGTAAATCATATGGCATCCTTCGAACTATGTGGGCAATAAAGTCATCCACTCTCGTATAGGGTTGTGAAAAAGGCTCATACTGTGATTTTGTAAGCAAAAGAAAGATAAACTTTGCATTTAATAGCCTAATAAGTTATATTTTTGGTCTTCGAAGATATGACAGTGTATCTAATTTTTCCAAACTCCTATTAAACATGACATTTGAAAGATTCCTCAACTACCGCGCACTAATCTTACTCCCAATATTATTTTATTGTAAAAATCTGTTGAACTTTAAAATTCTTTGATTTTTATTAAATAAATCTTATGATGTTCGAGTACTTTCTCTAAAGATTTAAGGAGTTGCTGCAGTTATTTTTAGTTTTCTTCGAAAACAATATCTAAGAAATTTAAACAATTCCTCTCCACAAGTAGACCCTAAAAAGCATTAGCCTGTTAAAACCGACATTTTATTGCCACCATTAACACCCAAACAATGGGCTCCACCCTAATGTGCTGTCTTGGTCTAGTTGCCTGCTTGGAGGGTATATTCCTTTTATGGCTGAATCTTCAGGCCCTTTAACATTTGGAAACTCCTTGAATTTCTCTCTCATCAGGTACATATGCATGAATATGTATATTATATTGTATTTTCTCCATGGCGACATCCATAAATAACATTCTAACGATAACAACAACCCCACACTATTCCCTCTGTAGCCCATTCTGAAGAGGAACAAATCACTTTTCATGCAGAAATTCTCTTTAGGCTTAAACCACTTAAGACCATTAAGATGTGCGTGCAAGCACTCCAAAGAAGACTGATATTTATTGTTGAAATTACAAACGGCTCGCCAAAAACCATCATCGTAAATGTTTAACATTTGTAACGTGTATCGATTAAATAAATCAAAACCGATGCGTGTTTTGTGTGTTAAAAGACGCTCAAGAAGTTTTGTATAGCTGCAGAAGCTCCCATTTGATCAAATTTCCGCATTAAAATCGTGTGTGCGTGACAGGTTGGTTTTTCGCTTTAATATTTTCAATTTTCAGCAGCCAACTTCAGCTACCTGAGGAGGAGTTACTATATTATAATTATCTGTAATTATTTGTGAATTACTTGAAAAGTACGTTAAGCAAGTATTTTGTGGTTTGATATACAAGATTAGTTTTCGAAGTAAATGAAATTGCAAGTTCATGACATTAGGAGGAGGAAATTTCACTCAGTTCCTTTTCCTAATGGTGTTCTAGATGTTTTTAGATTTTGTTGGATCTATAGCGGAAGTGGTGGTGCCATGTGAAAAAAAAAATTACAATGGAGAAATACAAAAAAGGCAGTTTTGTCGGTGTGTTTATTTTTGCATCAGTGTACACCGAAGTAGAGCCTAAACGGACGAATAAATTTTCTTGAAATTCGACAGCTAAGTATTGTGAGGACTGCCTAGCTTCGCTTCATGCTCTCCTATTGACCAGTGTCCACTAAGGGTAACAACGATCCAAGCTATATCTTGCCTACTACTGCATATCAGATCAATCGTTCGAGATTTATTATAGGTGGGCCAAATCTTTTTAGATATAATGCACTAAGTTAAACTGCTCCTACTCCCTACGGTCTTAGTCGTTAAGAAAAATTGAGAGAATATTGCCCTTCATAACTCCGAGCGGAATGTTGACTCTTTCTCCAAGTGAGTTATGAAGGGCTGATGCTTGCCTGGCCAGCTCGTCCTTCCGTTAATTCTCATCAATCGCACAACGACCCAGAAATAAGAAGAGTGACATTGATATTGATATTGAGGCTACCAAGTTTATTCCGGAATTGTTGGACCAATATGAAGGATAAGGTACTAGAATTAATGGTTTTACAGTCGCCTGACTGTCTGTGATAATAGCCGTATTAAGGTTCTGGTCTATCTTGCCTGATAGATAGTAACTCGGCTTGGAAAACACTATCAAAGTCGGGTATCCTTAACGACCTAGACATGTTCAAAGTCTCAAAAAAGTTTTCTGAGCCAACACCAGACTCTATTTGTGAGCCATCAGTAAAGATAGTTGTCTCGAAGTCTTTCGTCACGACCGACGTCATCATCCTAGTCCTTTTTTGATGGAAACATAACCTTATAATCTTTTCTGATTTCTTTTTTTTTTAATATTTTTAGAGGTACAGTAGTCAGTGGGAGTGGAACAAATCTTAATTGGAATCAACTCCCTAATATTGCTGTTACCATCAATCCAGGAGTTCGACTACAAGATACTAGATACTAAATGTGTAAATGAAGTGGTAAAAGGTGCAGAAAAAACGCTTAAGGCATTAATTGGACACGATCTTAGAGCCCTTGTGGTGCCAACGCTAGCATATATTTGTACCTTCTTCAGTTTGTCGACGTTATATGCTTTGGTAAGCGCGGAACATCTTACAATCAAACCATACGTGAGGATCGGTCGAATTACGGCCGTGGACGTTCACAAAATTTACTACAGGCTTAGGGAGCTATGTAGGCCTTCTTAACCCTTTCTTCAATATTCAGTTTACAGTTCAACTGTAACCAAGTTACACCTTTTAACCTAATTACACCTTTTACCACCCAGAGAAAACAGAATACCGAAATTTTACTTCAATTATTTACTATTCCGAATGAAATGACCAGAAAGTATTGCATACCTCAATGCGCCCACGCAAAAATGAAGAAGAGGACACACACTGATGGGTGGCGACGTCAGCAAATAAATTTCGTTCGTCAGTTTTACAATCCACATTTAGTTTTGATCGCCAAGTCGACAAGTAAGCGTTGGAAATTCATCGAACGAAAGTCAGATTCTTCTTGCCACCGTGTCTTTTGTACCAATCCAGTTTACATAGTTAGGATCATCTCAATAAGAAGCACACTGCTGGTCGCGTATACCAGGTAGCAGCTTCGAAACTTTTGGCTTCCGACGTTAAATACCTCCTCCACTCAGACTAGGGACTCTATCCCAATCTTCGCTGTCTGAGTACTGAGCGTCCTCGTCCTCACCGATACTGCCGTTAGTGTATACTCGTATGAAATACTCTGTTATCCTATTGTAAGGCCGTGAATTTTGTTAAATTATATGAAATACTTTGCTAGCTTATAAAACCGTAAATATTGTAAAAATTATATGAAATACTCTGTTAACCTATTTATACATATTCAATAAATACAATTTGGAACTGGAGCTTTGAACTCTCTATTGGGCGAGTTTTACTGCTTTCTTCGGTTGACCCTGGACCCCGCTGACCAACCTCAGCTGGAAACAAAAAAACATCACATAACTTAGGGTCTAGAATATGGATAGAGCAGGAGTGTTTCATCGTTGAATCGGAGTAGAGCGAAGTGTTGTATCTTAGTTGTGTTAGTAAATAGCATCAGTTCGGGTTTGCTTTGGTTAACATCTAGTCCATAATTAGTAAGTTTCATTAAAGCCATTTCTGTGATTTCACTTAACACAGGGGTGAACTTTTCTGACACTAATCGCACCAAGTCTTCTACTTACGCAATCGCCTGTACGCCACATCCTCCCAACTTAACGATAATTTTTTTCATGACTAAAACCCATAGAAAAGGGGACTCCGCCTTAGGGTGTTCCTCTGCTAACTTGCTTGGTCAAGTTTGGTGTATCCTTCTGTCGTTGAGCATGGATAAAATCCACTTCATTATGTAGTCTTCCATACCAAACTCGATTAGTGATTTCAAAATGGACTTGGCAAGGACTTTTGAAAGCCCCTTTACATTTAAGAAGATAGCGAGGGTATATTCTTTAGATTTAATAGTTTTCTCAATTGTACGCAATACCCCATGAAGGACCGTTTCTGTGGACTTACCTTTAAGGTACGCATGTTGAGAGTTTTCAAGAGGACATCCGTTTAGAATGTCTCTAACGATATTTCGCTCCAAAGTCTTAAGCACAAAAGAAATCAGACTAATTGGCCGGAAATCCTTTGCCGACTTTCCGACTTTCCGGATAAAAACTTCTCTTAATTCTCTCCAGGACTCGGGTACATAGTTAAAAGAGGGCCACATCTTAAATTTTTGGAGCATAATTGGCAGTTTGCCATCCAGACTTGGAGATTTATAAAGAGAGAAATTATTAATTGTCCAGGCAATTTTTTCATTTTTTATAACGGTGTTGATTTGCTCTGCAGAAGCCTTTGGCGTGTAAGGGGATCTAAGCGTTTTAGGGCTGCTGTTCTCACAGCTATTGCCATTAGTAGTTACAAAGTTTTAAATGAGCGATTGCAATTCTCCCTCGATAGCATTTTGCAAAGCCTTGCTGAATCTTTAATGTTTTCAATTGATTGACTGAATTCTCTCCAACTTTTTTGCTTGACTGATGTGAGAGCTTGCTTGTTAATTCTGAGAAAATCTTTATAAGGTTGATAAAACTTACGAGCATGGTTATGGCAGTTATTAAAGATTGTTCTTGTTATTTTCCTCAGGATGGACAGATCTGCGCTTCTCCGATGTAGAAGCGATTTTTCGGCTATATTTGATTGGGCAAGGGACCTTAAAAGACTCTAGGTCTATAATTGAATCAATACTCAGGTATATTTCACAGTTTAGAATTAACTATCGGACTGACCTTGTTCCAGTCAATTCTTGTGGGATTTCTAAAAAGAAGAGGAGTTTCGGCTTCGAAATTTATATTGAAGAGAACCCACCTGGGATCCAATTTCTCTCCAATTTTCTATCATTGGATTAAGGTTGTTATTTACGATCGTAACATCTACTACATTCCCTTATCCTTCATAATTTTTCAAGCTGGAAAAAACATAAGTGGGAGTGTTACCGCTGTTGCAGATGGCAAGGTTAATTTCAGTTAAAATACCGAAAAGGTACTAACCTTTGCTTATTGATCTCTGAACTTCCATAGAGAATATGCCGTATATACTAGAATCGTTTACAATCAAAAAGTTAGTTCTCTTGGAATTTGCTTCTTTTGTTAGGGTTCACAGCTCTTCTGTCGATGACTGTCGGGTCGAGTACGCTGAGGCTTTTTTGCATTTTTGTTCTCCAATCTGACAACTGTCAGATCAGGCATGTTAAGATTAGGACACAAAAAGGCTTTCAAGAGTTTCCTTAGCTAAAATACAAGTTCAAGGCTTACTTTGGGCTGGGCTTGAGGCTTTATAATTCAGGTCATATTGATGGTCTTCGAGGCCTCTCACCCTGAGACCATTTTTCCTCGATTCTCCGTCCCTCAGTGAAACTCACAGATTATCCGAAGCACATTTACAGTGCTTCACATTAATAAGGATAATTAATTCATTGAAATCCCTGAAGGGCCAGGGCCCAGTGACCATTGGAACTTAAGAATTATATGATTTCGAAAAAGTTGTTCTACAAAAACACCTCAATAGAACTAAGACACCTAGAAATAAATATTCAAAAAATGTTCATAGTTGTTTCCAAACATTTGCAGGTTAGTGTCCACTTGGTTACTAAAGATAAATAAGTTCCCTTGGTATTTAAACACGTACCGGTCTTCGTTATGATTTTTTGAATTTCCTAAACTCTTTTTTCCGATCTTAGGTGTGAAGATTTATCTACTCCTGGATGTACATATTTCTACGTAACTAATAAGAACTCAATCCAACTAATGCACAACATTTGAATTTTGTATTTATCCAATGTGGCTGGCATTCTAGCTGAAAACTTAAAGTATAAAATTCATTGTTATTCACATCTTGCCTGGTCTTGAAGTTCGTGTTTAAAACTTCTTCCCGTTGTTATGAAGAGCTAACTCGTAAGGGCAGAATTAGAATGTCACATTGTGCTGTTTTGCTCCAAATCAACTTTTCTAAATAGGTTTGTAGTTTAACTAATTTTTTATTGTATTTTTTGTTGATGAAAAATTGTGGTTTTGATGCATTTGCTTAGAGTAAAGGGCGATGAATAATTAATTAAGGCTCCCTCTACATAAATTACACAATTTCCCAATCTTTTTCTGCATTTAATTAAATATTTAACATGTAAATACTTACAGATAAACAAAGCAACAGAAAAACAAATTATACATTCCTGAATGCGAATTAATAATTTTGAAATGTCAGACTCTCTGTAATAATAAAATTATTACAATTAATTTATTCACTCTTTATATTCGTAATTATACAAAAAATTTAAATAAAAATCAAAAAAAAATCTCTTTTCCCATTCAACTAATGGATGTGAGAGAAAATCTGCACGGTCCCATGGGCAAAAGATAAACAAGCCAGGTGGGCGTTCATAGCTATAATATGCCCCCACATGAAATGTTAACATCTCCAACCCGAATCGTACGACAGGTATGTCAGTCATCTCGATCTCATTAATATATATTTTTTTTTTCATGGAAACACCCATATAAATAAAAATGCAAATTCATTTGACTGAATATGGGCTTTTGGGAAATATGTGTCAGCGCATTTTTACTATATTGCTGCAGGGGCGGTTTTAATGAAGATAATCGGCTGTTGCTATTAGAGTTGCCAGAATTTCAGTTTATTGAAAAGAGTTTACCATTTTTAACAAGAAATATGCAGTTTCATATTTCATTGGGACTTCCTCTTTCATTTAACCTTATTATTATTTCTCCTATCGGCAATTAAAGTACCAGCCGAACTTAACCCTCCTTAACGTCATGGATTCCATTTGGATCTTAGAGCATCTTTGAACACTTTAACAAATTCACTGTTTTCATTTTTTCACCTTCAGGTTAATGCTCAGTGAACAAAATTCAGTTATCTATTAATTATTAATTTTTTATGTTTTTATGATTACTGAAGTTTTACAGAATTTCCAACGATTTAGGGTATTTTGATTGCCCTTTAGGGCGTTTAGGAAAGTTGGAAAGAAATCCATTTCAGGTTTTCTTATAATTCTCTCAAGGGGTTTACTGAGACTTTTGTAATGTTAAACACAGCACGAGCTATGGGGAAAATTAGGAAAAAAGAGAATAGAGATGTCGATGAACATGGGAAAAGGCAAGGAAAAACAGTTGCGGGAAAATTATTCCATAACCGTATTGCGCGACTTAAAACCGAATCTCTGTATTTGATGAAATGATGCTCGAAGGTGAACTGATAAGCATTCCTAGTGAAACGGGTATCGCTGGTGAGCTAATTGAGGGGACGAATGGAACAGGCATTTCTTGTGAAAGAAGCGACGAAAAAAGGAAAAACATGAAACATTCCGACGGTGTTCAAGAGATTTGAATGAATCCATGATAGCTCTGTTTCCTATCAGTCTTAAAGCTCTGTTATGAATTATATCCAATAAATGGAGCGAAATTTGTGTTGCACCTGTCCAAACTTGTGAGTTATACTCGAGTCTTGGGCTTGGAAACGCCATATAGATTCTAGCCAGAACAGAGGGCACAATAAATTCAATACACCGATATAGAAATCGTAAGCATTTAACAGCATTGGCGTTCTCGGGGATGTGGTCATTCCCAAGAAGATCGTCGTTGACACACATCGAGTACTGAGAGTTTTTTGGCTTCTTCGATGCAAGTGACATTAAAGGACATTGGCATAAGAGGTACATTTTGCTTCAACGTAAAAAGGCAGCAAAAGACAGATTTCGAAGCATTAAACTCCACTTGATTTTGCATACCCGCATTTGAAAATGCTGTAAAGATTTGATTTAAATAAGCTTATCATACAGTACCGTTGCAAATCTACTTTCGAAGGTGATTAACGTGAGTTTGAGAACGAGTATGAGAAACTGGGGGTAGAGTCGTAGGCAAAACAATGAAGTGCATTAGAAGTTTCAGACTAGAGATATTATTTTTAAAAAGCGAGGAAGAGAGTCGGAGACAAATTGGAGCCCCGGGAAACACTAGCATTTATTTTGTGAAACTCAGTCTTGAAACCGTGCAAAACAAGACGTATTAAGCGTTCAAGAAGGTAATTTATAGTGCAAAGAAAATTTCGTTGATATCAAACGCACGCATTTTCGAAAAGAGGGTCTGGGGCCAAACTCTAAGATATGCCTTAAAAAAATCAAGAGCAATACTCCTACTTTCTCCAAAACAATGTAATGACCTGTTCCACTCATCGCAGAGATATGTCATCAGTTCACCAGCAGAATGATTGCTGCAAAAGCCGGATTGCCGGTCATTAAGAATATTTCGGTCTTCTAGATGTTTCTTGAGCTGAAAGGTCAATTGGTCGATACGAGGAGGGAGAGAGGATTCTTGAACAGTAGTAGCGATGATAAAGCTTACGCAGTGGTTTTGCCAGGAAAAAACAACACTTCAGAAGATTGGGAAGTTTATCATCAGGACCAGCGGATTTGTTTATATTAAAATCTCGAAGAAGGGACAACTGTACGAGTTCTCAAGTACAGGAGCGGCAGTGTTGCTAACAAGCAACGGTAGAGCTAGCAACAAAATGAGCTGCATGTACATTTGCCTTATCTGAAGACCTAGTTTTTGGATTGTCATTGCAGATGAGCGTTGGAACTAAATATGAAGTGGAATTTTGTACATTCTTGGCAAATGACCAGAAATTTCTCTTACGTTTAGGACATTGCCAGATATATTGCCTTAATTTCTGGTCATGTAATGATTTGGTTCATTTTGTAACAGCGTTTTTTTCGATTGACTTTGTAAGAGCGGAAACTTACTTCTCCCAACCTGACAGTTTGATTTAAGGTTTTATAATCTTAATTCTGTAACGGATCCCAAAAAAATTACTTCTGTGATCATATCGGCACTGGCATACGTAATAATCGAGGAAACATACTCAAGCCTTTTTTCTTCTGTACTTTGACAAAGCAGACATCTGCCCTTTAATAAGAAAACCTCGTAGAGACTGTTTGTAAAACCAGCCATTCTCCATAGTGCGACGGGCATAAAAGCTGTTTTCCTTATATGTTTTGTGATTCAGAATGTTAACAGTCATTGATTTCTGACCCCATCGTTTATAGTTTCTGAACGAATTTATGTACTCCAAGCAGATGAAATAGTCGAAAACGATGACGGTCTTAAGGGTTTTTTCGTCTCCTAGATTGCAAAATAAAATTGTATTAGCCAGCGATGTGTTTTACATGAGCAAGAATAAATAGAAACCATTTGATTTGATTTGACATCGACTCCAATTTTGAGGTTGTAGTCGAGTTGATAATCAAAAGTGGTTTTTTTCACAGATATGTTGCGTCGATAGTAAAACTCCTCTATTGTCCGAATAGTAAGTGGACTGGGTGATACTTATTTCTGTTACTAACTTTCACGGGCTCATTATAGTCATCAAAAACCTCCTTGTCTACAAAACGATTTTGGCCCACCTCTCTTGTTTTTCTAGATTGAGCCCAGAATGGTGATTTTTTAATTGAGTGACCTCGAGGTGAATTCTAAAGTTAGTTTGTCGATCAGTTCTAGTTGAATTCCTACAAAAGTAAAAAAGCCCGATGATGGAGTAAACTTCCGAAACGCGTCGCTTTTGTATATTTATTAAATAAATGTTGTAAAATTTAAAAATTAAAAATAAAATATTTAAAAATTGTTTTAACAAAATCAAAACGTTTTCTTTACTAAAATTCAAAAAAAAGTAATTGAACTGCCTAGAACTGGTTCCGATTTGATTAACCTTGTTCACGCAGACAAACTGTGTTATGAAAATAATGAAGCTTTAAATTAGCAAGAGTTTCCAAAAGTTGCTTGAAGTCTAAAGACAGTAGAAAGACAAAGCCGATACCTCTAGCTCTACCTCGTCCACTTGGAGTAAGGAGAACTCTTCAGTCGCTGATTCTTTCTCAACTAGATCACCTTTTCCAATTTCTTCGGCTTCCGGGAGATATTTTAGTAAACCCGTTACCTCAATTTTAGCCTTTCCCTTTCTTTACGACTATGAAATTTCTAGTAAATTGGAATCATCGCTGCCCTGAACATTGGGAAATATTGAACACTTATTTCCAAAGTGAGTGCTGTGTAGCCCATACAGTGCGTTTTTTGAAAGAAGTTGTGGTCGAATTGAGACTGGTATACTAGTGGACAACACTCACGATCCTTGTCGTCTTGCGGTGCGCACAGACGAGAATAAGTGTGAGACTCAATTCACGAACATTAACTCGCCATCAATATCAACAGCTCAACATTTCACGCACTAGCCTGAGGAGAATTCTGCAGGAGAATTCAAACAGCTCAGATTATTCTCTTACAAGGTCCAATTGTCTCAGCAATTGAAGGCTCATGACCATCCGCTTGAACGAAGTTGTGTTCCATAATTAATGGGAATGTTTGATCTTACTAATAAAGCCATAATACATGGAAATAATTTAGTTTTGTTCATTTTATTGCATTTTTAAAAAGAATTTTGTTTATAATTTGGCAAATGTCATATTTTACGGTAAAGGTCACTTTTTTAAGAGGCAAAGAACTTTAAATGGGCAACAATGTTTTCTGTGACATTCGATTTGACAGTTCTCGGTTATTTCGGGGTTAGTTTGTTTTGAAAATTCACCCGGAGCAAACTTCGTAAATTGTTCAAGTTTATTTTGAAAACAATTTCTCACTTGTACCGTGCTAAAACAATGACAGTTCGTAGTCGTGGAATAAAATAAGAAAAAATATCTTTCTTTTTGACGTTTGTCAATGTCAACGAGTCATTGAAGCTAGCACGATATTAAAAAAATAAAATGCACGACTGGGTCGCACGAACTTGCTCCTATGTAATAGACTAGGAATTTTAAAAACGAATGTTATTAGAGAAAAGTGTTCATAAGGATAAAATTAATTTTTTAAATCCTTTTAATAGTAAGAGACGAAAACAGAATGCTATGCAAATATGTATTTATGCAAGAACAAAAATTATAAGTCGTTTTAGTGGTTAAAAAAAAACATTTATATAAAAAATGTTCAAAAGATTTTTAAGAAAAAATTTTGGTACGCCAATTTAAAGTTCTTATTATTGTTCGAATAAAAATTAAATTTAAAAAAAAAATATTGAGCCGTTTCTGAGATATCGAATTTTCAAAAAAAAAAAAAAAATAGATTTTTTTTTCAAAAATTCAAAAAATATTTATTTTAAAGTTTTGAAATGCAATGTGTTTTAGACTTTTTAGAAGCTTCTCTGTACAAATTTTCATTAAGATCCGTTATGTGGATAATGAGAAATTCAAAATTCGAAAAAATGGTTCTATGGTAGGTACAAGCTGTAATATCTTAATTTCAAAATTTATTTTAATAAATTAAAGATCATAAAAATTAATTGAAAGAAAAAAAAATTTATCAAAATTCTAGGTGCCGTTTTCGAGAAAAATACGATTTTTGAAAACCATTTTTTTAAATTTTTTAACATTTGTATGGTGGGTACCTTTATTTTAAGGTAAAATGAAATTTTTTTTATCACATCTTGTAGATTATACTAAGAAACTCTTATTTGTAAAGTTTAAGAAAAATCTAGCATGGGGTTTTCGAAATATTAAGTTTTGAAAAAAAAATTTTGAAGTTTTTTTTAAAATCCAACAAAAATTTTTTTTGAAAATTTGAATACACAATTCTATTTAAATTTTTGAAGAGCCTTCGCAAAAAAAAAATAATCAAAATCAGTGGTACCGTTTTTGAGAAAATCAAAAACAAAAAAAAATGGTTCCATGGGGGTACCCTCAATAACCACTTTTCGGGAAATTTTTTTCAACCATTACCTAGCTTTAACTAAATGAATTTTTTTTGTGTTCTTAGTTTTTAAATCTGTTGAACAGTTTTTGAGAAAAAAAAATATTTATAAAATTTCGAAAAAAAAATCGTATGGCAGGTACCGTTATTTTTGGTCTTAATAAAAAAAAGAAAAAAACGTCTGGGGGAAAAAATCAAAACTCATATCTACCAACTTTAAAGAAAATCGGCCGAGCCGTTTAGGCCGTAGTCGAAACGACAGACAGACAGACAGAATTGCGAGACCCACTTTTTTGGTCTTCGCTATCATCGTAATGTCAACTTTGATCAAAATCTCGAGATCGACTTTTTTTACGAATGCATAACTTGCCTTATAGTACCTATAAGTCGCAAGTAATAAAATAGCTATTTGATGAGTTTAACTTAAATAAAATGTTGAAGAAAGAATGATTCTTAACTCATTTAAAATCACCGTTTTAAACTTAATAAACTATTTTAACACGTTTAACATCGTACTAATTCGACCAAAATTTTTCTCCAATAATTTTAAGTTTTTTTTTGGTAATTATCAACCTTATGGAGTTATAAGCGAAAAAGTTATATTTTCGTTACGTTTAGTTTTTGACATATTCTCATTTAAAAACAAACAAAAAAAACGTTTTTTTCGCTGTGATAGAATATTTCTGACTTTTGATTCGAGTTCACCACTCGAAAAACCATCGAGAATTATTTTTTTTTTTTTTGGTTTTTGTTACAAAAATAAATTAATTTTCTTCACCAGTATTAACTTCAAACCAACTTAGCCGAGTAAGAGAAATCTTAAAACTTAAATTGCCAAATAAAATATAAATATTCAAGTTACAACTATATTAAGTGTGAAGATAAAAACAAATATGGTCGCTGCCAACAGAAAATGGCTTCGTCACTGAAAAAACATACATTAAAACTAAAACTTTTAAGCAAATAGAATAAGCGAAGGTTACCACTTGAAATGCTTCACAAGTTGACACTCTTGACTCTCTGATAACAAAAATGTGGTTGCGACAAACGTTCCCGAAAATGAGTTTTTTTTTTTTTGGATTTTTAGACTCTTGTGTAACCCACTTGAAAAGTACAATATCTCAAAGGAAAGATTGTGCGAATATGCATATAATAGACGTTTAAGTGGTGGCCCACAAACCTTTGACAGAGTCGATTAAATTCGTGTTTTTTTTATAAAGTGGCGCCGTAATCCGTCATAATACATTTACATAACATATGGCAATGGAAAGTTCTTGACTAAACGATTTTTAAATATACAACAGCAAGACTTTATAGGTTCCGGAAATTGCTTAAAAACGTGATAAAAATCCTGGATTTTTTTTAATTCAATTCTGTTTACCAGGATTTTAGGGGTAACCACTTGAAAGGGTTTGTTTTCGTTAAAGAGAAAATGTGACTGACAGACGTTTTGAGGTAAAAAAATAAACTGTTGAACACCACGATATAAGTTGCGAATGTACATATACTCGTATATGTATGTATCCGACATACGTTTTCATTTTATTAAATTCGTAGCAGATAGGAATATATTTCTGTTAAAAGGAAATATGGAATTAATATTTTGAAATCAAAAAAATGTTTATCATGAATGATTTTTTTTTGTATGTTATGTTACACAAAAAAGTCCTCATAATATTTTCCTCCTTTCAAATATTTCTTCAATTTCGGAGGAATCCTTACCTAAAATTCAAGAATTTTGCAAAATAATGGTATGCTTTGTAGTTATATTGAGTCAAGATGGTGCGATGGTACAGATATGTTTTTTTTTTTTTCGGGAAGATATACAGCCAGTCGCTAGGTTAAAAGAAGGCACACTTGAAGAGTTAAAGTGATATTACTAAAGTTCCAACCAAGAAAAAAGAGAATGGTTGGAGAGAGACTAATTCAAGTGTAACAAAATTTAAGATTTCGAATTCGGCTTTTTCTGCAGCAAAGATCAGGAATAAGGCAAATGTTACGCCAAGTGTATCCACTGTTTTGCGTGTGATTAGTAGTTCTTAACCGACGAAGACTTAAAAAAACACTATTAACTGATGCCATGACGTCGAATGTGCAACAGACATTTATCTCAGATGACCTGCAAAAAGTCAGCCCAGATGGTTATAATGATCTGAAGAAAGAAGAGCGATTTCTGAACCGCCATTATAGCAGAAAAGCAGACATAATGGTTTTTGAGGCACAATTTCTTACTATAGCACAATAGACTCAGTATTTCAGAGCGCAAAGATGACCTCAAATAGATTCGAAAATACGCTACATTCAATGCCTCCGAAAGTCAACGATCTTTTTGAACCAACTTCATGGAGTTTTCAGCAAGGCAAAGCTCCTATTCATACATCTTGAGTCGATAAATCATTCACTGAAAGCCAAAATGCTGCCTTGGCTACCGTATTCTCCGAAGTTTTTGAAGTTGCTTTGAAAGCTGGTGGATGTACATATTATTAAAAAACACATGTTTGTAACTAGTACAATAAAAATCAATATCAATCTTTTTACTTGCGACTTATAGGTACTATAAGGCAAGTTATGCATTCGTAAAAAAAAATCGAACTCGAGATTTTGATCAAAGTTGACATTACGATGATAGCGAAGTGGGTCTCGCAATTCTGCCTGTCTGTCTGTTCGACTACAGCCTATAAACGGCTTGGCCGATTTTCTTCAAACTCGGTAGATATAAGTTTTAATGTTTTCCCCTCAGACGTTTTTTTTTTTTAAGACCAAAAATAAGGGTACCTGCCATACGATTTTTTTTTCGAAATTTTATAAATATTTTTTTTTCTCAAACACTGTCTAAATTTCATTTAGTTAAAACTATGCAATGGTTGATTTTTTTTTTGATTTTCTCTCGACTGCTTTCTTACGAAACGGCTGCGTTTTTTCTCTCTGACAATGAATAATTCTAAATGCTATAAATGTTTAAAATTCATTTCTGAATTAAGTTTTTTATCATGTGATATATGTGGACTAAACTCACATTTTGAATGTTCCATTATAAACAAAAAAGACATTAAAGTCATAAACTCTTATAAGAACTTATTCTTTAAATGTGAAATGTGCATTAATATTCCACTGCAAAATTGTGTTAAAAAGATGAGAGAACTTTCAACGTTATTAAATAACTCTCTCAATAATTCTGTTCCTCAGAGTGCACTCGCAAAAACATCTAACGCTAATACATCGAAATTGAATGCAAGTCGCAGCATTCGTGGTACTACTCGTGCCCAGAGATTACCGAAAGTTAATGATGATAAAAAACGACTTTCCACCTCCGTTGATACAAGAGTTGCACTTACGAGTTCATCAACTCCTCATGATCGGGTCTCTTTGAAACACAGAAGAGTCTCTTTAACTGATCGTCTTTCTTCCGTAAATTCTGCTGGCATTGCAAAACAGACAAAAGAATCATCTTCGTCTCCTTCTATCACGAGCGATGTTATTACCGATGATCCAAATACAGAGGATATTGTGTCTCTTTTACACTCTTCGGATAGATGTTGCGATGGCTTTGATGCTAATTCAAGCAAAAATACTGCTGCTACTGTAGTCATTTCTAATGTTGATGACACCGCTGCCGTTGATGCTGTTTCTAAACATGTTGCTGTTGAACCCTTTGCTGGTAATGATGCCGAGGTTGCTGATAATGTTGCTGGTGTTGCTGGCAACAATGAAGCTGGTTCTTCTTCTCAAATTGCTGATGACCAGTCTATGTCAACAGCTGTTTCTCGTCATGATGCTCTGGATGAGCATGTTTTGGATAAGGAAATTCTCTTTTCACAAGTGCATAACAAAAAACGTAAACATAAACAGCTGATTGGTAGTGATGCTAATGATGATGCTCTTACTGCTCTTCCTTCTGTACCCCGGCTACGATTTATTCATATCTCTAGAATAAATAAGACAGTCACCGAACAGAATGTTAAAGATTACGCTGCCCGTCGACTTAATTTGCCTACGACTAGTTTGGTTTGCTCAAAATTAGTGAAAATTGATACTGACATATCATCTCTTCATTTTATCAATTTTAAACTGGGTGTCCCTGCTGGATCATTCAATGCTGCTCTTAATACATCTATCTGGCCTGTTGGAGTCCAGATTAAGCAGTTTATAAGTCGTCCAAAAAACGAGTCGCACCTAAAACAACAAAATGCGCCGACATAAAGAGAACTTCTGTTGCCGATGCATTTGATGAATGCTTTTCGATGTTTTACCATAATGTTGGAGGTATGAGAACTAAATCCAATGATTTTTATATTTCTGTTGCCGATTGTTGTTATGATATAATCGCTTTAACTGAAACATGGTTAAATGATAGTTTTCTTACAACCGAATTCTTTACATCTGATTTCAATGTTTTTCGCAAAGATCGCTGTAGCGTACAGACAGGTTTAAATAGAGGAGGCGGTGTTTTAATTGCTGTTCGATCTAATTATATAAGTAGAGAAATTATTTTATCTAATACTAATACTGAGCAATTGTGTGTATGTGTAGATTTATCTATTTTACCTACTTATAGAATCATTCATATATATTTTTTTGTTTCATACATTCCTCCATCTTCTCAATATTCTGTTTATGATGCTCACATAAAAAATATAAAAGATATTGTAAAAAATATAGATGAAAATTGTTACATTATAATTCTTGGTGATTTTAATTTACCCAATGTAAAATGGTTGTATTCAAATGATGAGAAGCAAATTTTTCCTAGTAACTTATCTAAAGATTTTGAATATAATTTAATTGATAGTATAATGGCTTTAAATATGTATCAAATTAATGATATTTATAATTCTATTGGTCGTATTTTAGACTTAATTTTTATTGATAAAAATCTTGAAGCTGAATTATATGAAGCTAGTTTTAAGTTAGCTGAGAATACTATTCATCACAAAGCACTTGAAATAAAATTTAATTTTTCTGTTTTAAATGTTTCACAATTTTCTTCCAACACAGTTCAGAAATATGATTTTAAAAATACTGATTTTGTCTCTATGAATAGATATTTTGAATCTGTAAATTGGCAAACAATTTTGAACTGTACTAACTTAGAGACAGCTTTTACTGTGTTTAGGAACATATTAGATCGTGCGATTTTTAATTTTGTCCCCATAAAGATTATAAATAATTCAAAAAGGCCAATATGGTTTAATAAAAGCTTATCCAGGCTTAAAAATGTCATGAATAAACTTCATAAGAAAAGTAAATTTTCGGTTTCTTTTCGTGAACTATTTAACAGAACTAGGAGAGAGTACGAATTTTTAAAAAGATTTACTTATAAACAATATATTTGGTCTCTAGAGTCCAAAATCAAAAGTAATGCTAAATGTTTTTGGTCATTTCTGAACACTAAAAGAAAATCGATTGGGATTCCATCTAGTATATCATATAAAGGGGTTTTTTCTGAGAATATAAGTGATATTTGTAATAATTTTGCGTTATTTTTTCAATCAAATTTCTCTGACCTTAACATAAACTATGATCAAAATTTTAGTAATTTCAGTTCTAATTTAAGTGTGGGGAGCCTATGTTTATCTAAAGATGATGTGTTGACAGCTTTATCATCTCTGGACAACAGTTTCTCTGTTTCTCCGGATAATATTCCACCATTTCTCTTAAAATTCTGCAAATATAATTTAGCAGCACCACTGTGCTATATTTTCAATATGTCCTTGCAACAAGGCATATTTTTAGATACCTGGAAACATTCGTTTATAACTCCTCTGCACAAATCTGGGTCTAAGGGAGCTGTGGAAAATTATAGACCTATTGCTAAACTTCAGCTTATACCTAAAGTTTTTGAAGCAATTGTTAAAAATAAACTTTATAGTTTAGTTCAAAATCATATTTCCCAGCATCAACATGGATTTATGAGTGGAAGATCGACGGCAACTAATTTATCAATATTTACAAATTACAGCCTTAATTGTTTGGAAAATCGATTGCAAGTCGACGTAATTTATACCGATTTTTCAAAGGCTTTTGATCGTGTACAACACAACATTCTTGTAAAAAAACTTGAGCTGCTTGGTTTTCACTCTGCTCTCCTTAAATGGTTTAAAAGCTATTTGGTTGGACGTAGACAGTATGTCAAAATTGGGGACGTCTTATCAAATGAAATTAAAAACCTTTCTGGCGTTCCTCAAGGTAGTCACCTAGGTCCTCTCCTTTTTATTCTTTTTATTAATGATCTGCCAAATCATATTTCTTATTCCAAATGTCTTCTTTATGCTGATGATCTAAAAATTTTTAGCTGTGTAAGATCTCCATTAGATGCCAGTAAAATACAAATAGACATTGATTGCGTAGTTGACTGGTGTAATAAAAATGGATTATATTTCAATATTAAAAAATGCAGTATTGTAACATTTTCAAAAATATTAAATCCATTTTGTTTCGATTACAAAATTGAGAATCATTCCTTAGAAAGATTAATAAATCAAAAAGATCTTGGAGTTATCTTTGACTCTAAAATGAGTTTTTCGCTTCAAGTTGACCATGTAATTTCTAGAGCTAACTCGATGTTGGGTTTTATTTCTAGAAATTCTAAGTCTTTTGAAGATCCTTATACTTTAAAAAACCTTTATGTATCCCTTGTGAGACCTGTGTTGGAGTATTGTTGTATTATATGGAATCCCTTTACACAATCTAATATCCATAGGATTGAAAAGGTTCAGAAAAGATTTACCAAATTTGCCTTACGAAAGATTTTTAGAAATTCGAATTTTCCTTCCTATGAGACCAGATGTACTTTAATTGACTTGAAACCTTTGGTGATGAGAAGAAAACTATATTCAGTGCTCTTTGCTTTCGACGTTCTGAATTCAAACATTGATTGTTCTGATTTGTTATCAATGTTCAATATTTATGTACCTTACCGTAGTCTGCGACCTAGAGATGGTAATTTTCTATATGTTCCTTTCCACAACACAAATTATGCCAAACACAATCCAATAACTGATTCTTGTATTGCTTTCAATGAATTTGATGTTATAATTGATTTTAATAAAAGTAGGTTAGATATTAAGAGAGATATATTAAAATTGTTGTAAACTTTATTATTTAAGTTATTTATTGAATTTATTATTAATATTATTTTTGTATAATTTAAACTGTAGTCTCTATAAAGTAATGTAACTTGATAGACGAAAATAAATAAATAAATAAATAAAAAAAAAAAAAAAAAAAAAAAGAAAACGGTACAGCCGATTTAAATCATTGTTTTTATGCTACAGCTCCTCCAAAGTTTGAATATTATTACATATTCAAATTTTCAATTTTTTTTTTTGGGATTTAAAAAAAAAAAAACCAAATTTTTTTTTGGAAACTCAATATTTCGAAAACCCCATACTAGATTTTTTTAAAACTTGACAAAAGTTTCTTAATATAATCTACAAGAAATGAGAAAAAAAAAATGTATTGTACCTAAAAATAACGGTACCCTCCATACAAAAGTTAAGAAATGGTTTTCGAAAATCGTATTTTTCTCGAAATCGGTTCCGAGAATTTTGCTAAAATTTTTTTCTTTTGATTAGTTTTTACGATCTTTAATTTAATAAAAAAAATTTGAAATCTAGATATTACTAACTGTACCTACCATAGTCCAAGTTTTTCGTATTTCTCATTATCGGCATAACGGGTTTTAATTTTTTTTTACTACTAAAAGAATTTAAAAAGATAATTTTATCCTTATGAAGAGTTTTCTTTAATAACATTGGTTTTTTTTTAAATTCCTAGTCTATTACACAGGAGCAAGTTCGTCCGACCCAGTCGTGCATTTTATTTTTTTCTGTTCTCATTAGCATATAACGGCAGAAATTTCAGTATAACTCTCTCAAAAATGCCTGCTTCTAACCCAGTGATCTCGTAACTATTATTTTGGAAGAAGAATTATTTCGTTATATAACATACTCTCCCGTGAACCTAGCGCCCTGTATATCTCTGCAAATATCTCTTGATAGTTGAACCCTTTGATCAATTTGAGATTGCTTATTTATAATTCGCAAGATAAAAATGGAAACAGACAAGAAAACAGGTCATAGCTCAAGTTTAAAGTCCCATTATCTTTTCAATATACGAGTAGCATTAAAAAATGTTGCATTCGAAATCGCAACCAAACCTGTTAAGTACTTCAGTATTTCAAGACTAAGGTCCTCTCAAATACAAGTACTAGGTACTGGTGCTATTACTTTAGTACCCTGGAACTGGTGCTTCCAAAAAACACAAGTACTAATATTTTCAAATATTTAGTTGCAAGTATCAGGTATTCTAAAAGAAAGGTACAAATTCCAGTAGTTCATTAATAACTAATGACCAGTTTCACTGTGGGAACTTAAACTGAAAAAAAAACCTGAAGGAATTTTGAAACTTTTTGTTTTACAATGGGGAAAAAGCAGTTGAAGTTAGTGGTCAAGTACTTGAAAGCACTTGTCAATTACTTGGAAGTATTGCTCAAGTACTTTGGTACTTAAATACCCATCACTTGGTAGCTGCGACAGAAAGTACTCGTACTTGGTGTTTTTAAGTACTAGTAACAGAGTACTAAAGTACAAGAAAGTCCAGGTACTGGTGCTGATACTTGTACTTGAAATGTTACTGCTCTGCTCGCAACTATTACTTCATATTAGTGGAGTGTTAGGTTTCGAACTTGTGATTAATAAAATAATCTGACTCTGAAACAAGGTTGACTGTTTTTCAACATTGTGTATATTATTCAGTCAAAGCCCCGGGGTTAGCCATTTTGCAAAGCGCAAACCACTCTGTAAGGTTAATGGGGGATACAATTAAATCTGTTGAAAAAGAATTAATGTAACATATCTTGGCACAACTTCATTCAAACATCTGTAGTTTTCAGCGATGAATTTTTCGTGGAAGTTTGAGTCATCTTGCAAATTTCCTCAATATTTAAGCAACAAAATCATTGACTTCAAAAGGTCAGGTGAGGTTTCTTGAGTTGGTTTTGATAAATTTAATTTTGCGCGGAACTTTTTTGCCTGTGAGGCTCTTAAAGTCGCCTTCATTTTTTAGGAGTTTAGTAGTGATTTATTTCATTTGTGAACTTTTTCAGTCACTTTATTCAAACTAACTTTCAACGAAATAGCTAAAATTATTCCGAAATATTCTCAAATGAACCACCTAAACGTTGAGTTAACAGTTCCAAAGTCCCGGGAATTCGAAAATTCGACTCAAAAAACATTTTACTGATTTAAGAAAAAGCCTTACTCTACCAGTGTAAATATAATCAAGTATATTTATTCAAAAAAATGTAATTGTAATATTAATATTGTTGTACATGTCGTTCAATCTATAATACTGTCTGAGGCTGGTATGGGTTCCTGGACATACAGTCATAGTTGGAAACGAATATGCCGATGTTGAAGCCAAGTTTACAAATGGCGTCGTATGTCAATCATATTTGACTTTTGTGAACTACACAGCTGCAGAATACAAACAGGCAAGCAATGGAGCGCTATACTCCGAAAGAGCATGGAATAATTGTGTCGATGTTTGGTGGTGTTAGCAGACCGTGAATATCGACGTTGATTTCCTAATCGTGTCGCGCCAACTGGGCTAACATTCCGGCACTTAGATACTCGACTTGGACAGACTGCAACCAGGGCAGACCATGCAAGGAGTGGCCGCCACTCGACTAGTCGTTCGACCGAGAATGTCGCGGCTGTGTCTGCCGATGTCGCTGAGACGACAGACCACGCAACTGGACACCACCAAACTGATCCTACAGCAAATTTTAGTGAAAGACTTACACATGTTCTCGTACAAGGTGCAAACAGTGCATCAGTTAATGCCTGCTGATTGTCAGTGGCGTGTGAGTTACTGTCAAGCCATCATCAATCTCAACAACGAAGAGGATGATTTCGTGTCGAAAATCATCATGAGCGACGAGGCGCATTTCCAACAAAGCGGTTACGTCAATATGCAAAATCTTAATTTCTGGGGCAGTGAGAATCCACGTGATGCACGAATAGCCATTTCTTCCACTCGAAGCCATTGTGTGATGCTGCGTTCATGCGAGAGGAGTGACTGGGCCGTATATTTTGAAGGACGCCATCGGCAATACTGTAACTGCCGAATGCTACAGGGCCATGATAAACAACTTCTTACTGCCAGAATTGGATGATTGATGAAAATGTGGTTTCAACAAGACGGTGCATAGCACGAGCCACAATGGATATTTTGAACAAAGCGTTTACTGGTGGCGTTATTATCTCCCGTTTCGGTGATTTAGCATAGCCAGCAAGATCGCCCGATTTAACCATCCCAGACTTCTTTCTTTGGGACTACTTGAAGTCACGGGCTTATGCCGATAAGCCGCAGACAATCGCAGCCCTTAAAGAGAATTTTCGACATTGAATGCGAACAGTTATCACCGCAAATCTTGCGGAGAGTATATGTATTGTAACGAAGCGTTCCATGCTACCCCACTCTATACTACTTTCGTATTAATACCAAAAGTTGTACTTCTCCAAATTCAATTCATAAGCACCATGAACACATGACGTCATAGGAAAATCAAATGCATTAACATTTTATGTTCACCACTTACATAGTTTACATTCAGTTTTTACTGAAAAACCATCAAGAGGACCTACTTGGGTGAACGGAAAGTACCTCTTCGCTCATACACACAGTCAGGCGGCGCAGTAAATTGATTGCATAAATCTTTCGAAATCCAGTCGTAGACGAGTTGGTCATTTAGCTTTCCTTGCTTTTTGCGGAGCTTCCCCCACCAGTGGTAAGGGGTTGTTGCTGTTTAGTGCCACTAGGGGCGTTATACCTACGAACCCCGTCAGGAACCCAAAATCGGAATGAAAGGGCCAGTTTGAAGCCGAATTACCAGAAGCCAGAATACCCGTAATCAAGTACCAGATCCGGATCATCAGCAAGCAGTATAAGTGATGCGAGGCAGCTAGACCAGAAGCCAGAAGAGTTGATGCCCGTGAACCGTTCCATTACCCGAATTAAGTGAAGTATTAGTAGCAGAATATTGTATGTTATAGATTTAAGAGTTGTTTCCAATAAAGGTTTTGTAATAAGGTTTGATGACCTTTTACTCTGGAGTTTCGTGTTTTCTTCAGGACGACCCTGGCGAGCAGAACCTCGGCTGGAAAGCAAAAAGCACATCACAGTATGTATATAACGTAAATCAACACTGGCGGGAGCCATTTGCTGGATATCATCTATTCCACTTGACAGACAAAATTGTAAAGGTCCAAATAAAGATTTCGATCCTTCAAAATCATTTTTTTTATTCAGTAAAAGAGTAATTCAAAAACAAAATTGGATGGTAATTTTGGCCACCTTGTATATGGTCGCTTTTTTCCCTCATGCCACTGCATGTGGCACTGCTCATTGAGGAGCCTCCTCTTTTTGCAGTCATTATTGATAAAGCCCATAATTATTCAAAAGTTGTTCCTGGTTTTAATCTATACAGGATGTAAAGCGTTCTTAGGTGTAGCTCCCAAGAAGCATTTTTGACAGCCTCAGGTTCTAAACGCGTTTTTATAATTTTCCGTTAGGTGTTGAGAACCAATTTTAGAATTTACACCCGGAATTATTTCGAATTAGGATACATCTTTGACCGCAGCTTCAAACTAAAAGAACTAGATAGTTTGGCAACCCTGGTAGACTGGCGTTTTTATTTTTTTTTATAGGTTAGTTGAAGCACAAAAACCTCAGTCAATGGATTCCGCATATATAGGGAAAACAGATCTTTCATTTGTCTCTAAAAATAAATTATATTCATTACAGAAACACAGAACCAATTTGTGGAATTGAAAAACAAAAGGAGCCACTGTCGTACATATGCATTTGGCCATTTGAAATTCAACCTATCACCATGTCTATGGATGAGGCAACAACACCACCTCAATACATCGTGACCACCCCCAGTGAAGCCGGCGATGTAGAGGAGGACCTATCGCAACACGACAGCGTAGGTGGTAGTTTTGCCAAAATGGGCTACCCTAGGACATATTCGCTGACTACAAATCCATCAGTGTCAGTGACCTCGTCGACAACGGCAGCGGCGGCGTCCTCATCCTCGTCCAACAGAATCATGACACAAAGTACGCGAAGTCAAAGTCTACAATCCAGTTCTACTTCCTCGACAGTGGTGGAACATCAGACATCAACTTGTTCCTCATCGTCAACCTTGTCGCATCAATTGAAGGCTAAGTCGAGTGCTTCCATTGTCACCGAACAGCGAAGCATGATGCAGAAGACTTCATCTATTTCATCAGCATCGGGTAAATCGAAGTTTCAGAGCTTCCTGCAACAGCCCGAAAACACGCATCCATCGAGCATGGGTGGGGGAGGCTTCCTTACGGCACATCAGAAACACGTCCGACAATTTGTTCGTTCGACGTCAGCACACTCTGAGGCTATAGCCAGTGCAACCAGTAGCAGGCCAGAAAAATGCAAACGCAGTGCTTCTACGCAAATTGAAGAACCCACCGATAACTTGGACACTCTATCGCCAATTAATAGTCAAAAATTTGGATTAAATCAGTCTTCGTCGATTCTCATCTCAAAGTCAGCCGAAACCATTGAAATGCATAAAACTGTTTCGGCCTCGAGCATTCGAACCCAGTTGACATTGTCGGGAGGCTTATTGGCACCGCCGAATCGAAAAATTACCATTTTAAGTCCCATTCATGCCCCACCGGGGTTGCATGATATGCTCAAACGTCACGGTAGGTCACCCCTATCGCCGCGCATCAGTTTTCCTGGCAGCGAAACTGATTTGTTTGGGTAAGTAATTGAAATGTGTTTTTATTGTGACGTAAAAAAAAATTTGTTTTCTAAGAGAGGAAAGGTTGCGTGGAGGTCTTAAAATTTCTAAATTCGACGGTCTGCATTATTAACGTGTCGTTTTTTTGTTTTCCTAATAGTGCAATGTACAAGACACAACCTCAAATGTTAAACTTTTTTTTTAATTTGATAATTACGTAAAATAAGTGAATAAGTTTGAGGCACTTTGGATGTTTCAACTCTCAACTATTCCTGTGTACGTCTTGTCGGAAGGACCTTCAAACGTAGGAGTCCAAACGGCTAAGATGAGAAGCTCTTTTATCAACAAGATATGCTCTTGGATGATTTTTCACTTTGTCACGAGAGGGAGTACCTCTGGAAATGGATCTCATTCCAAACATTTGGAATTCCTTGTTCCTTTACTTGTAAGAATCTATACAGTCACTTCACATGGGGCTAGAGCCTGAACAGATGGACGGATGTGATTCAAATTAGGCACAGAGTGTGTGTTTTTAAAGGAAAAAACCACCATTCGATGATCCAAGTGATTGCAATAAAACTTTCCAGTTGGAATATATTCGAACATAACATACATATTGGAGAAAAAATTAGAACTCAAGACAGACTTTAAATCCTTCGGAAAAGTACGATTGGTTTTTGTGGCTAAAATTGTGCTGACCATCATTAAAATTTGCAAACAAAAATTATAGATATGACGACAAATCTGACATAAATTTAATAACTCTCCAAAATAAGACTTTGAACACTTTACAAACTTCACAAAAATATAAGCAAAAAATACATTTTCGACAGGAGGGTAAACTTTATTGATAAATTTCCCACACAACACATTGAAGATTGAACTAGTTTTCAATTGTGCTCTTCGGTTCGTCGATGATTATGATTTTCATCTTGCACAGCTCATAACAGCCTTTAGCCATGAGGGTTATGTCCGTGGACTGTATTTTCTTGTTATTGCTTTGAAATAACTTGCAAAAACTTTTGCCTCGCCTTTCCTCAGATTGAATATTGGAAATTTTCAAATCAAGATGCATTTTTAACTGCAAAGTAGTTTCTACTTGAAATGATTTTGATTCTAGGAATTAAACCACTGGGGCTGCCATCGACGGGACTTACCAGTCAAATATGGAATTTAATTTATTTTTAGAAACGTGTTACGTTTTCAATGATTAGCAGAAAGGGACATGTTTGGATGTTGTGAAACAATGTAAGTGCAAGTGGGTTGTATGAATTATAACAGCATAATTGATTGAAATAAATCATTAGCTCGTTTCCAAAATTATATTGGATTCTCAACAAAACAAAATGGAAACATTTTTTTAAAAAATCCTTCAATTTTTGAAAATTTCATTCAATATTGTGAGGAACTTCTGTGCGAGTATGAAATAAAATACACGACTGGATCGCACGAACCTGCCCTTATTTAAAAGGCTAAAAAAATGAATGCTTTTATAGAAATGTGTTCAAAAGTTAAAACCAATAAATTATTTTTTTCAAATGACTAAAACAACTCCTTTAGCAGTTTAAAGGGTAATCATAATCCCTTGAGCGCGAGTAGATTATAAAAAAAAAAAGTTAACAGGATTTCTCAAGCAAATATTAGTTTACTTAAGAACACAAATTATAAATCGTTGTAGCAGGTTTTTTTTCCAAATAAGCTTTTATATACAAAATTTTGAAAACATTTTTAAGGAAAAATTTTGTCATCCCAAATTTAAGTTTTCATTATTGTATGAAAAAAAATTTAATTCCAAAAACACATAAAGATCCGGTTTTTAGATATCGATTTTTCAAAAACAAAATGATTTCTTTATTCAAAAATTCAAAAAAACTTTTTTCAGACTTTAAATGTAATAGTTTTCAAACCTTTTTAAAGTTTCTGTGTACAAAATTTCATTAAAATATGTTATGTCGATAATGAGAAATTCAAAATTCGAAAAAAGGTTCTATTGTATGTACAAGCACAGTCAGTCTGAATTTCAAAATTTCTATTAAAAATCTTAAAAATTAATCGAAAGAAAACAATTTTTTTTTCCAAAATTCTATGTGCTGATTTTGAGAAAAATACGATTTTCGAAAACCAGTTTTTAACATTTGTATGGTAGGTTACGTTATTTTTAGATGAAATAAAATTTGGTTCTCTCTTCTCGTAAATTATATTAAATAACTTTTAACTGTCAAGTATTTAAAAAATCGAGTGGAGCTTTCGAAATATTGATTTCTGAAAAAAAATAATAAATTTTTTTCAATTCCAAACATTTTTTTTTTTGAAAATTTGAATATATATTACTATCGACACTTTTTGGGAGCATTAGCATAAAACAAATGACCAAAATCGGTTGTACCGTTTTAAAGAAAATCAAAAACAAAAAAATGCATCTAGGTCTGGTACCATTAATAACTATTTTTCGGATTTTTTTTTTTCAAGCCTTGCCTAGCTTTAACTAAATGAAATTTTGTGAAGTTTTATTTTTCAAAAAAATCTGTGGGAGTATTAAAAAAAAAAAAAAAAATATTCTATAAAATTTATAATAAAAAGAATTATGGCATAATGGTTAGTGCGTTAAACTGTCATGCGGAAGGTCTCGAGTTCGATTCTCAGCCGCTGCAAGAAAGTTTTTTTCAGGGGTAATGACAAATCCTCCATGAGTATCTCTTGTCATGGAAAGTGCTGCTCCTTAGCCGTTCGGAATTAGCAGAAAATTGTAGGTCCCCTCCGTTTCTGGTAACACGCACACAGGAATGGTTGAGAGTTGTAAGTCACTAGGTCCTGGTTCACTTCGAGCTGTTGCACCACCAAAATTTAATTTAATTTTTAAAAAGACTGAAAGAATTGCGAGACCCACTTTTTTTGGTCTTCCCTATCACTTTATTGTTAAGCCTGATCAAAAACTCGAGCTCGTTGTTTTTACGAATGCATAACATACTCGCAGTATACAGAATATTCTAAGAACGAAATCGTATCTTCCATGTTGTATCATGTTATCAAAAATTGCTCCTTTAATACGAGTATGAATAGTTGAAACTTCGTTTCCAAATTCTAAGCTTGTTTATTTTTTCTTATCCAGGATAATTTTTAAATTAGATTTTACTTTTCTCCAGAAAATACATAATAAAAATATGGTTTAACTATTTTTTTTTAAAGAACGTAACAATAATAAAAATAAAAATCGATAACAAGTTTGTGGAAAAGCCTATAGGTTTTATGATACTTTACTTGGGAAATATTGCAGCAGGTCAAAAAAGGAAATAAACATTTTTTACCTACGTTTCTAATAATAGTTGGCAAGAAGAGTTGTTTTCCAAGATTTTATAATCTTGCAATATTTGTTTTTATCTCGAATAGGTATTAGAAAGTTTTTAAAGCATGATTGTTTATTTGACTACCTGCAAAGCCCTTATTTCCTTCATTTAATTGACTACTTGTCAAATTTCTTATTTCCTTTTTTTTTACTCTCAGAAAGTACGAGGTATGAGGGCCTATTACGAAAATTTACCAAACATAAATTGTATAAAGGATAAGAAAAATAAATTAACTCAGCAAGGCTATAGAGTGGCTTAAAAACGCTATTTGAAATGCCAGAATTTTAAATTCTGAATACGCAGACATTATTTATGTTTATGGGCTGTGCAATAGAATTTTTTTCCCAATTGACGACTTCCTAGAATAAAGTATTTGGAAATATTTTTCGCAGACTTCGAGAAACGGAATCAGTTTCCAATACACGACCTAACTCGTGAGCTCTGCAAGTAAAAAGAATTTTGGCTGATGAAATAATACTACATCAGACAATTAGCTTTGTGATTCAGTGTATCCAGACATGAAAAATGTTATTTACTACATGGAGAAAATCATAATCCACGCTACCATGCATCTATTCAAAAACTGTTTCTCGATGATTTAGCAAAGAGGCTTGAGTTTTCTAACTCTTTGCCAAAAGGAACCTTGCAAGTTATTAGTAGAATGATTTGGACGGACGAATCTCACCTACAAGTTAAAGTTTAAAGGAAGCTAAAATGGAATGAGGTCCAGATCTTAGCAAGTTTTACGAAAATCAATTTTTGCAGAATAATACCTCACACAGAACCATTTTTCTGCTTTCGAATTCCTCAAAAACAGTGTCACTGATTATGATCAATTTTAAATTCTACATAAGTAGAAGCTCTTAAAAAGTATTAGGTATTTTTTTTCGGAAAACGCGATATTCTGAAAATCCTTTCCCTGATTTTTTGAAACTTGGAACCTAATGGTGTTTCATTATTATAAAAATATAAAATCAGAAACAGTGGTAACTTCTATATAATCTACATAATCTTATTTTTTTCGAAAGCAAATTTTGAAGAAAATTTTCTGTATGGCTTAATATGTACAAAAAATCATTCAATTTAAGAGAATTTTAACGAGCTTAAGAGATTGATCTAACCCTCTTCAAGTTTCAGAATTTATTTTTTTTCAATTTAACTCAATTTGTTTTTAGTTTTGTTTTATAATTCGTCTTAACAAACTTGCTTTTGATTATGATTTAAATGAAATGCTTTCAGGCTTTAAGACAACTCAAAGTTCTGCAATTCCACTAAATACAAAACTTGAATTTGCGCTGTTTTTCGGTAGTGGAAGTTATCCAAATTATGGAGCTGTTTGGTTTGGATTAAGGCAGATATATCCATCGCTGAAAAACAAGATACAAGAAATTTATTTATTTATATAATAATACGTTTCTGGAATAAATTTTGTTTACTTACTTTATAGCAAAGTTAGTAACTCGGCTACGACTTGTCGTGTTAGCCAAAGCAAAATTTAACTGATGCTATTTACAACCAGAACTAAGAAACACCCCTTTTTCAGTTCAAAATATCTTGATGTTATTCTAGACCGTTAGTTGAACTAGAAACAGAATTTTGGAGGAAGAATGTCTGCGAAGCTTTCTACACCAGAAGTAAAACCTTCGATAAAAGGTGGGATCTTCAATATTAATATAAGATGATTTTGTGGACGAACACAGTCGTGGTGCGACCGATCCTCACGTATGGTTTGATTGTGTGTTGACCTGCGCTTATACCAAAGCATATAACATCGATAAACTGAAGAAGGTACAAAGAACAAAAAACTCTCTAAGGCCCAAGTGAGGCCTTAAGTGTTTTTCTGCCGATTTAACCACTTTATTAACACATTAAGTGCCTATTTAGTATCTTGCAGTGCATTAAGACTAAAGAAATCGAACTCTTGGATTGCCAAAGTTAATGGCCACAGCAAAGCCTTATTACGGAGTTGATTCCAATTGACTACTGTATCCCTAAAAACATAAAAAAAAGGCATCAGAAAAGATTATAAGGTTATGTTCCCATCAAAAAAGGACTAGGATGATGACGTCGTGACGAAACAACTTTGTTTACTGATGGATCAAAGATGGAGTGTGGTGTTGGTTCAGGAATCTTCTCTGAGACTTTGAATATATCTAGCTCTAAGCTACTTGACCTAGCTAGTATTTTTCAATCTGAATTTCTGACTATCAGAGAAGCATGTAAGGTACTCAAACAATATCTATGCCTAAACATATTAAGGTCATTAAGTCTAGTATACATCATCCTCCAATTTTGTCCAACAATGCCGGCCGGAATGAACTTGCTAACCTCAATGTCACTCTCATCTGCATTCCGGGTAATTGTGCCATTGATGGGAATGAACGGAGAGATGAGCTGGTGGGCAACATTCTTTCATTTTTTCTGAACGAATCAAACCGTTAAGCAGTTTAACTAAATCCATTATATCTATAAAGATTTGGCCACCTATAACAAATCTCGAACGCTTGATCTGATATGCCGAAAGAGGCAAGACGTGGTCAGGATCGTAGCGACCTATATCGGACACTGACCAATAGGAAAGAATGGAGTGAAGCTAGGCATCATTACCATAACACTCACTGTCAAAACTGTGGGGACCAACGAGAAAAAGAAACAGTCCTCCATTTTTTCTGCAAACGCCCTACTCTGGTCAAGTTTAGAGCACAATCATTAGGAAGGGCATTTTTTGACGACATTGATGAACTAATGAAGATCAAAGACTTGATCTCTTTTCTCGACCGCCGATATAGCTCTAGGACGAACTTCGGTTACTTCTGTATCGTGCCCTCCGTTTGACTCCTTAAGACCCGAGCTAGCGGAATGAAGGATTTAACGGACGTTTACGGTACAGGGGCCTGAATGATCACTCAATCGACTACTGCTCCAGCACCAATCAACAAGCTGCCTATCCTGGCACAGTGTAGATGGTGTCGGATGAGTGTGGTAGTCCGGTTGATTGAATGATCCTTATTTTGGATGATTCTGCAAAAGCAAATACAGAAATGGGCCACAGGGCTGGATAGTCGGGATTGACTGTTTTTCATGATACACAACTAACATATCTAATTTTTTCTTTGCATTAACCTTTTTTATTTTCACTCGTTTTATAAACAAACAAGTCTCTTCTAAGAATACAAGCACCACCATTTTCAAATCTCAAAAACAAAAGCTGCGAATTTTTTCAAAGCCACCAAGAATTACAGTTCGAGAGTTTCTGACAGATAAAGGCGAACGTTTCTTAATCTTAATATAGTGAACTCTAATTTCGCCGAATAATTTTGCGACTCATAAATGCTTATGCCAAACAGTAACATTCGCGAATTTATTTCGTTATTCGAGAGACATAATAGGGCTCTAAAGAATATTGATCAACCGGGATTCCCACTGTTACACTCTTCGTCATCGCTATGTCATACTGAAATGAATTTGGTGGTGCAACAGCTCGAAGAGAAGCAGGACCTAGTGACTTACAGCTCTCAACCATATTCCTGTACGAGTGTTACCAGGAATGGAGAGGACCTACAATTTTCTGCCGATTCCGACCGGCTATTGAGCAGCACATTCGTAATATGAGACACTCTTAGAGGATTTGTCAATTCCTCGTAAGATTGCTGAAAAACTTTTTGGCATGGGCTGTGAATCGATCCCAAGACCTTCTGCATGATAGTCCAGTCCCATTAGTAAAAGTAAATAATAGCTAAAACCAAAAAATGTATACACACACATGTATGTCTGTACTAAAAGAATAAAGGTTACTTTTAAAGTGACCCAGTGATAGGTAAATTCCAGATAAACCAAATCAAACTTGTGACCTTTTATTCCACAAAATAACTAGAAGAGGGTGCTTCCGGTTACTCAAAAGTAGATAACATCGTTAGAGCGGTTTCGGTTTCCATTTCGCTTACTTAAAGATAACAAATCCACTCAGCCATCCTTACTTTCAGCCACACAAAATTGTTTGCATTATTTATATCTCGAATTTAATCGGTTTATCTTATGAACACATAACATGAATTCTATCAACTCAAATTAAGGATAAAAAACTTGAACTTTTTCTGAGCTGAGAGGGAAATATAATAAAAACCTGAATCAAAAATTCACTGTCATGGTGTTGTTGGTTGATACCAGCATATTTTATTTGATCCTTCCAGCAACTCGTAATCTCACTCCTGTAGTGTTTAGGGGTGTTTTCTTATTTTTTTTTCAACCCTTCTTACCTTACGAGATTTATTTCCTGATTTTTCCTAACACCTATCTCGAGTTTACGTCCACAGAATTATGTGTATCCTTTTATTGCACTCTCTGAAAAAAGACCACACTTGCTCTAAAGTATGAAAATGTAAAATATTAAATTTCTTGGTGGTAGCTGTGTTCCAAGGACAAAAAACTTATGTACAAAAATCGGATTAACATACAACTACTCGTGCACCAGTCCTTGGGTGACTTCTTAATTAGTGTTATATTACGACATGAGAAAGTTTTGTACAAACTTTTATCCTGCAATCTGTGTTGGCGGAAAACATAAAAGGTGAATCCTGATTCCACTAAAATAACTGCTGTAATAAAAATTGTTACGCGAAGCATTAAATTATTTATGAACACTTTAAACATAACTATTTACAAATTGCAAGTCTTTGGCATTGGAAAATAGGAATTTCATAAGTTTAGAAAGAAAATGTATTTTTGTAGAAAAAGTTTGAATTTAATTATAATGTCAAATCACTTAAACGTTTCAAATTAATTCGCTGTCAAAATGTTTCCTGCTTACCTGTTGTTTGTGAAATAATGTTCGCCGTTCTTCTTTGGTAAGCCTTCGGCCATTAAGTTGTCTGTATGTATCAAACATTAATAATTAGGAGTCAGTTCTTGGGGCGAGATGTACACAAAGTTTCGACCTTTTATAGGGTTTCTTATTCGGTTTGTACGTTTATTCTTTTGGCAAATAAATATGTTTTTTGTCGTGTCCTTTGCACGGAAGGATGACCACAATGGTATATGGCATGACATGGTACTAAATTGGTCAATTATTCTTAGAGTAGGGGAAGATAAACCTTATGTTCTACTAGCAAGAGACTCTGTCTTGAGTTGTTTGTTTGAGAATGTTAACGAACTGGAAAAAGCTTATAAAACAATAAAGAGGACATGAATAATTTAGAGTAGGTCTTTGTCAAAGGAACGGTACCGTAACAATGTGCTATTCCATTTTTGATCAAAATACTATATACATACATCCTATTTCCAAATATTTTGTATGTGTAAACCGAAAACGTGGGTTTAAAGTACACATTCCCTTACTTACTTACTTACCTTACGGAAGATTGCATTTAAAACCCTACTACATCGTGTTTACATTGGTAACTTTGAGGCGCCTCAAAAAGAGTTCGCCTGTGGTGTCAATGGATTGAAGTATTTTCCATTGATATTTAGAATTTATGTAATATCTTAATTTCCGTAACATTTTTTTACTTCTCACTCAATATGTCAAAAGGACGAAAGACGAAACAACTGGTATCAAATTTCATTGCAAATTCATCCGATACAAATCTTCTTCACGTTATTGATGGACGATTGCACTATATTTTATGTTCCGGAAAATTGTATTTTTTAGAGTTGACATTTAAAAAATCCGAAAAAATGATGTTCTGTATTTTCTCCTCCGGAAAATGCATTTTCAGGGCAATCGGTTAAAATTTGCAACGAAATATTTTCAATATATCAAAATTCCATTTTTTCCTTATCTGTTATTACAAATAATAAATGATGTTTAAGAAATGAATGAATGACGTCTTTCAATGACTTAAATTTATTAAAAGGAAAGAAATTCATAAGGTTACATTTTCGTTTTCATTGTCAATATGACATATGTGACTTATACATTACATTACATATTACACGACTCCGTGGATAAATCTACAAAGTAGAGATACTGAAAGCACTGTAATTTAGACCATTGGCTTAGACATTACAACAGAGTGAGACACACAGAAAGAAAGAAGAACAGAAGAAACACCTATCAATAGCACACGGTTAGTATAGAGCGGTCCTCCATCCAAGTACTAACAACGCACAATGATGCTTGATTTCGCTGATTGATGGGAAGCGATGCTTTTTTTCTTTTAAATTCATTTTTATTTTCTTCAATCTTAAAACTATCTTAAAGCTAGACAAAAATTCATAAAACTAGCCTACTTATCAATAACTTACATCTAACTTACTGGTGCCATACAGGCACTCTAAGTCAAACTATATAGTTATAACTATTGCCTTTCGGCCTAAAGGTTTTATTTTTATTCATTTTTTTTATTTTTTATTATGCTTTATTTTATTAGAAAATTTAGGAAAAAACTAATAATCATGTATCTACTCTTTTATTTTTCCTTACATAGTACTTAAAATTAGGTCCTTAAAATAAAACTTTAAACTAATTAAAACTACCTAATCTAGCTAAAATTTACTTAAAAAACTAGAACAACCACCAGCAGCAAATCAATTTATGCAGTCAATTTATGTTTCACGTTATTTTTTTTTTTTTTTTAATATTTATTATTATTATATTTTTTCCGTATTTTTTGTTTTGGTGCCACTATGTATATTTTGCTTAAAAGCTAAACCCTAGACTAAAAAAAAATTTATGTAAAGCCCGCTCTAAAACCCAATCCAACCCCGACTTCCCATTATCAGTTGTCGATTGAAGCCACCAAAACTGGTTCTCCTGCTTCAGCCTATCAGTTTTGTCCCGTTCGGACACAGCCCTACTGGACCGAAGGAGCTCTTCACCGTCTTGTGCCAGGACATCCCAAGTGTAAAGGAGCCGCCGCCGCGCCAGTCCACGATTCTTCGTCTGATGTGGTAGATTAGCGGTACTGCCAATCTATCCTGTATCAGACCGCATCTATCTAAATAGAGGAATGCCTCTGGTGGAATTAAGCCGCTCTAGCGCGCACTTGCAAAATATTCGTCGTTCGGATAGAACGCCCGAAAATCAAATTATTGGTCGAAGTCATAGCTCTCGCAATGTGACCCCGAATAAGTTTTATCACGAAATTGTCAACTCTGTTGATCCGAGCCCCGTTGTATAGAGCCTGAACATGAGAAGAGTCGGGTGTCCGATGTAAACCAGTACAGCGTCGAAGACACTCTCGCTCGAACACCCGAATCCTCTTCATCTGAGATGGGGCAACGTTGAACCACACCGGACAACTATAAACGATCATCGGCCGTATGAGGGTCATGTAGTAAATGACCTTCAGTCTGGGGTCAAACCGACTGCTGTAAAACAGTCGTTTCGTCAGACCATACGGTGTCGAAGGCCTTTTCTAAATCCACCAAAACAGCACCCGTGCATTGTTGTTTTGACTTGTTCCATTGTATATCAGAAACGAGCTTAGCCGCAGCATGAAGTGTATCATGTCCCGCCTTGAACCCGAACTGGTTATCCGGAATGATTGTGTTGTCCGCAGTCTACTTAATCAGAGCCCTATTAATGATCTTTTTGAAAAAGTTGCTGATGCTCGGAAGAAGACTTATCGACCGAAGATTGGACGGATTGGAGTTGTCCTTTCCCTTTTTCGGGAGAGGATGTACCACCGCTGTCTTCCAATGCACTGGATAATATGTATTATTCAACGCATTGTTGAAGAGTGTGGCATAAATGTCAATTGCTTCATTCGGTAAATGCCTTAGTACAATGTTAGATATAACATCAACACCCGCTGACTTCTTACACTTCATAGAACTGAAGATGAGCTGGAGCTCTATCTTCGTCATTAACAAGGGACTTGGCCCTATTCGCTCGACGATTATGGCATTTGCCAAAAAGTCGTCATTGAACCGCAAGAAACCGCGGTTCTCAGATCGCCATTGCATTATTTCATTTCGAAGATAGAAGTGATGAAGTAGTGCTCTGTTTCCCAGGTCGTGGTTCGGGCGAATGCAAGCATTCACTTTGTACACTTGCTGAAACGCAGCCCCGTCTCAACCTTCTCCCTCGGATCTTCAATTATATAGAAGTCATCGTCCAAGACGGCTACTTCTGGATCTATTTTCGCTGTCAATAGTACGCCTCTGTTCTCTACTGTTCTCTGGAGCTTAAGACACGGAAGGTCGTTTTGATTATTTTTCCTAAATATCTTATTGATTTGACCGTTCCATTGTTCGTTTAATCGTTTCGTTCATCTGTTGTAGATGTTGGTCGTTTTCTGTATTTGTAAGGTTTCTGTTATTTGGTGGGGCTATGTTACTCGAACGAATTTCTCTCGCTAAGGCGTTGGTGAAACGAGGCCAGCGCATCTTACTGTAATTGTAAGAGAGCGCTGCAACGTATTCCTCCAACTCCACGCTTTCGTTCGGAATCTGGATTACAGCAGTGATCCGCAGTGATCACTGTCGTACTCGATTGTCTATAAGCAGTTTCGAGGGTGCTTACCCACTTTGTCTGTAATTGTGAGTCAGGTATCGTACAGCAAAAGGTCCAGAAAGGAACCGCTCCTTGGATACGACTCGACGGTCTTTCAGTAGCCAGCAGGCGAATACCATATTCAACGCTGCAAAGATTCATCAAAATAAAAAGATGATTACCTCTAAGATTATTTGTTTGACTTCCCCAATATTCATGTTTCGCGTTCAAATCACCGGCCATAGTAAAGTATGGGAAGCGATGCTTTTATCAAAGCCTAGGCCGTTGACCATGTGACTTTTAGAAATGAAAATTAAATTTAAGGAAGAAAGTACATTCACCCATATTCTGAAACTCGTATTTATGACTCGTATTCGACTATTCGACAGTCGTATGTTGTTATTCCAGTAGTCGAACATCCGACTTCATTTGTACTAATATTTGAAAACAAAAAACATCGCATACGATTGTTCCTACGACTGTAGTCGAATACGAGTCATAAATACGAGTATCATAATATGGGTGATTATTTTGAACAGGGATGTTGTGTAAGTACTTCAACACTCCTTCTTGCGTGCGCCTATTTCGCTGCTTCACTAACGATATATTCCGCTTCTGCACTCGATGTAAAAACAGTCCGTTGTTTTCTGGATTCCCAACTAATAGCTGCTCCTGCAAGTAAAAAACAAAAACCACTTAGAGACTTTCTCTCGTTAATATCTTCTGCCCAGCTGGCATTTACGTAGCCTATCAAGGATAATCCGGTTTAATGATATACTTAGTTTTGCGTTTTTGGAACGATTCAGATACTCGTAACGAAGCAGTTGAATAGATAAGTTGAAGTGTTGCTTTTTCGGATTTTGTGCAAACTTAGCAAAGCTGCTAACGCTAAAAGCAATATCTGGTCGACTAAAAACAGCAAGGTGAATCAAGGACTCAATCATCTCTTGATAGTTTTTTAAACAGGAACCCTTTCTCCTGGTACATTTGGTTCCCTTTCCAATTTCAATTTAACATCCATAGGAATAAATTTACTTCTGAAATTTTATAAATTATATTTTATTAAATGATTATATATAAAACGAGTTGATGCGGTGTGAATTAAACAGTTCATTGGCGTCTTAAAAGTTCACGTGCGTTGTCATTTCACAATGTTTTTATTTATCCACCTGTTTCGTTCTCTACAACTTTCTCAAATTGTTTAATAACATCAAAAAATTCACTCTTCTTATTTGAAAAATACACTAAAACCTTAAGAGTGTAGTCGTCTAGCAAAATAAAGATTCTGCTTATAGATTCCACATTTATTGGACTACATAAATCTGTGTGTACAACATGAAGAATATTTTGAGAAGATTTTTGTTGTTTGACATTAAAGGGAAGTCTTGACTGCTTAGCTCGTAAGCATGAAACACAATTGAGGGAAAAATTGTTGTTGTTAAAATTTGGTAGTCCCTTTACCACACAGTTTTTCTTCAATAATCGTAATGAGGAAATAATTAAATAGCCATACCTCTTATACCAAATTTATGCCAGATGTGGAATGAATGACTCCTAGAACCATCTTTCTCAGCCTCAAGGCAATATTCTTTTTCTTCGAATCGGGTTTGGTTGACTTGTCCATCCACTTTTGTAACTTGTAATTTAACCAAATATAACCCTCTCTGTTTAGGCATATCTTTCTTTATAATGCATGCATTAGTTCCTTCTATAAAAACTTTACATCCGCTGTCTATTGCTTTGCTTGCAGAGACGATACTACTTTTCAAACTAGGAACAAAAAGAGTTCGATAGAGTGATATTTTTTTGACCTTGCCACTGACTTCTACCACCAACTGCACTTATGATTATTAGTAACCGAACCTCTGTAATTTTCATCCAAATTAATAAAATATTCCTTCACGCAACTTATGTGTGACGTTGCTCCACTATCAATATGCGAACCCTTATATTCAGATTTTCGTTCAAGAATATCTACATTTTGTGACATTTTTTGTGCAGTTAAAGAACAGTCCTGAAGCTGCGTAGCTATTAATTCTTCTTCGCTTTCAGAGGTTTAACTATATCAACGAACCTATTCATCTCTTTGTAATCTTTGTGCAGGTTAACACGGCAGATTTTTTTTAAGTAAAACTTTTTTTCCGGCGTTGGGGTTAAAAAATGTTCTATAGAGTTGATGGTGACATGTCAAAACGACACGTTATCCGTCAAAGACAGCGACATGTTTTTTACAATTATTAATTGAACTTTGTTCGAGGTTATTTAAAAGGCCTTAAAAACATCTTTTATAACCCAAAGAGAATGTTCGTTTAAATAAAAAAAACCACAACAACTAACCAAAACAATTAAAAACATAATTTCATTAAAAAAACACAAAATAAAAGCTTTTTTTAATGAATTATGTGGCTGAACAATTCCTCGATCGAAAGCCAATTCCCTTTGTATTATCAAAAAAAAAAAACTCACACACATAAATATGTATATATTTCTTATAGTTTTATTTATTTAAAACATTAAACACTTTATCCTACACAATACTGAATACTTAAATACTATTTGCCTTGAAAACTAGGCACTAAAATTTACAAAATAATTCATGAGAAATATAAAACAACACTTGTAAATAAACTATCTGCTTTCTGTTGTCAAATATAAACTAACATTGACTTAGGCGTTGCGCACATTCAATTTTTAGTTTCACATCTGTTTGGTTGCTGAAATGAAACATATGGGCTTATGTTTCATTTTACTATATATTTACCATATGGTTCATTCTACCAACCAAACAGTTGCGGAAATAAATATTGAATTTACTGTCCAGGCCTAAGGAATTGTGGAACGATTTTATAACAACAAATAGGTGACATGCTCTTGTCTCATGTTCTCAATGCATCATGAATCGGGCATAATTATAAAACTTTTGTCTGTCGTTTTCATTTGGATTTTAATGTGGAGATCTGACGAATTTAAGGGGGGATAAAAATGCACTAAAAAATGGCTAGTATTGAAATTTTGATATCTTAGACGTCAGCTAAGTAACCATATGCGTTAAAAAAGCGCCATCTGTGCGTCAAAAAGAGCGTCATCCATTTTGCTCAACCTTGGTTACAAACAAGTTATACACGACTTTCTTGATTTTCTCAATAAATTCAAGAAAGTGTCGGATAGCCCCAGCTGTCATTCCAAAACTGTTTATTTATTTATTATTTACTATTTGTATAATTGAAAGAGTTTTGAGTTCCATTTTAAACTTCCTAACTTATTTTGCAAATCATTTTCAATTCAAAGAAATATTTTTAAAAAAATGTATTTGGAAGTGATTTTAAAATCAGATTCTTTTAATTTGCAAGACTATACTTAAATTACTTTTAAATTGAAGTTTTGTTTATGTTTCCGAAAAGCACTGAAATGTAATGTCAAAAACCAGCGAAAAGTAGATTTCCGTTCCCGTTCCGTTCCCCAATATCCGTATTGGGGAACACACCCAAAGAGTAAAATTCATGTTTTTTTCTAGAGGCGATAAGTGAGGAACGAATTGTTTCATTTTTTTACGATTCAAAAACTAATCGGCTATATAACCAATTTGTAAATTCATTATAATCTGAATCAAAAATTAGTTCTTATGTTGGTTTGCACAAAATATTTGTACGTTTACAGGTTAGAATCTTACAAAGGGTTTGCTTGAGGGAAAAGAAGTTTTACTTCTAGCGCGCGTACGTCAGTACACACACTCTTTTTTTTTAGGTGACCTTTTTGACCACAATGATGACAATTAAATGGGAAATTATTGTTTGACGTACCTGGTTGATGGTAAGCGCTCATTAATTTTGAAAAGGTATGTTCAAAACTAATCTTCTTTTTCCTAGTCGTTTCCTTAATATCGTACTTCCAAACAAAATTTTATATCATCATCGACTTTTTTGTGTAAATAGGTAAGAGAGAATCTTTTTAATAATAATTGATTGAGCCACTCATGTACTCTTATTGATCACACACATTTTCTTTAAATGCTCAGTAAAAAAGAACGGTGAAAAAAGACTATTTACTTCCGTATAAATTACAAAATTCATTACAAATTATGAATTTCTAGTGTTTAACACATCTACTTGAACTTCACACGCACCCTTGAAATCAAACGCAAAGTAAATACATGAACACACCTATTCCCCATTTTCCACAATTAAGGAGAAAATTTTCATCCACATATAATCAAAGAGAAGAATCGTTTTAAAGTTTCTTTTATTCGTGTACAGCTCCATTGTTTCCCATGATTTAAGCATCGATTTGGATTACTTTTTCGATCAATGAGTTGAACGATCGGGTTAGAGTTGAATTGAAATTAAATAAACAAAGAATCTGTTTATAAAAAAAATATATATATATTAAAGCGCGAGTACTGTGTCTATCCATCAAAACGAATGGTAATTCAAGTTGGCCTCAACACTGTATAAGCAATTTTTTAGTTGTTTCTGTTTTGGGTTACTTGCAACTGCACAACAAGAATATTTTGACTTTCGTGTAAATACTCGTAGCTAAGTTACATTTAAATTTTTGACAACTGAAAAGCTGCTTTTCAATTGACTTGAATTCAATTTATCTGGAATATCTACTAACTCTGGTTTATCCCAGAGTTAAGTCCAAGACTGAAAATTTTTATGACAAAAATATTAGTGCATAATGTATTAAAATATTTGCGCCAAGTTTTCAGTGCTTGTGGTAACTTCGAGCTAAACCTGCAAATAAATCGAACCCAAGTTATCTCAGAATTAGTTTTTCAACATAGAATTAACTTAAATTGTCATTGCCAAATATCTATCAAAATCAAAGTGCGATACTATGGAAATGTTTTCTGACCATCGAAACGGAGATTTACATGCGGTACTATGAAAAGGGTGACAAAATCAATCTATCTCTCACAAAATACATACATTTTTTTGATGAATTGGAAAATATTAATGGAAACTCGCACATCGGTAGATTTTGAGTGGGGGGAACCTCTTTAGAGCTCCTCATGGATCTAATTGACAAAAACATCGTCATGTATGGCGTAATGAAAAGTTACAATCTAAACAGGGTCATATAAAGACCCGTGTAAGTGCACCTTAAGTGGATGCCAAATATGAATATTGGCGCTGTTATCGTTAAGATGGCCGTAAATAAGATCTATTAGAGAAATGTCAAAACACTCGAAAATGGAATTCTTCAAACTGTTTCCATACGATTTTTTATAGTATGTTTTTGATTTTATGAGTGTAGTTTATTTAGCAAATGTTTCACTTTCAGATGGGGCTTATAAAATAACAAATAAGTGAAATTTTGAATTTATGTATTATTTTGAGTGTTTTTTTTATTGTTGTTTATAAGTTTGCTTTCATGTAAAGTCAAACAGACAAACAAAAGAACGCTTTTATATTCTAGTATAGATGAGTTTTATTAGCAATAGCGGTAATTCAGGTGGATTTTATTAGATTTCTATAAGTTTTCTTGAGACTTGGAATATAGAAATGCAGTAAATATTCTCATCTAAAATTTCATCTTACTCTGAGTTGGTCCGCCATTGTCAAAATTCTAATGAGAAGTGATGTTTGACAGCATGCTCGACGAATTTGAGCGCTAATGTTTTTCATCACTCAAATATTTGTCATGCCGTGCTTGTCAAAGAAATTTTAGAATGTGAACGCCCCTATTAATGCTCTCCGAAAAAATAGTTGTAGTATATCGTATCAGACAACATCTCTGTTTGTATATTGGTAGACAAAATTAATGTTGTATCAAATAACATCCCTGTTTAAACATAAGTCTAACAAACATAAAGTTGTGTAGCGGAGTTCGGCGGTGCGTTCTTTTTCTAACAATATTTAACTTTTGAAATAAATATGTAGGTTCATTCATTTACTATGAAACTTTGTGATTTTCTGTGCATTTCTATAAATCACAGTCCAAAGTTCTGTCAAAGTTCATATAAAAAAAATTCTATTAAAATTCACAGAAAATTTTTTCAATATTTAAAAGACAACGTTGACATAAGGATTGCGTTATTATATATTTTTATTGAGTAAGTTCGATAACAAAAATTCGGCATTTAGACGAACGTTGATGTTAACACATCTAAAACGTGAGTCCTGGCACTCAATCATTTTTGTTAAACACAAATATAAAGGCAAACGGATAACGATATATCCAAATTTGATGTTTCTTATTTATCCCATTTAATTTACCTAATTGATGTTTGAAATTCAAAGGAATTGAATGTATAAATTTTAATCTAATTCTAAAATCATTTTGTTGTTGTTTTGTTATAAAAGCTCACTTTCAATCACTTTTACTAATGAAATGTTTTTAAGCCCCGTGCAGTTGAAAAGCTAAAAATCATTGCATATTCTTGTTTTCTTTTCTTTCTTTTTTTGATTTATCATTTCATTTAACACCCAGCTAGTGCGCCTTTGATGTAGCCCATTAGGCCATCAAAATATTTTGAAAATAGAAAATCAACATCTGCGAATTTAAACTTCATTACTAAAACATGTCAATACCAACCAATCCAACCAAGCTCTGCCCCCAAAACAACCATAGACCACACAAAGGCTGACATTCCGTTTATCCACTGTGTTGTTACGTGTCTACGTGTTATTTTATCAAATATTGAAATGTGTATTTCTTAATTTAATTTCAAAACACCATATTTGGCAAAACCCGTACACGGATATTTGTAACTTGTAGTGTTTTAGTGAACCCATATCCATCCAATAATCCAGATAATCTGGCTGCTAACGTAACGGAACCAATCCACCTGTGAATGCGAGTATTTGCCTTGAAACGTTACGAACAATTTCCACCCACACACATATGTATGTATGTAGCACGGAAATTGCCATAAATATGAGCTCACATTCGAACATCATCCAGTAAACAACTAGGAACTGGTAGATAGGTTGGTAGGTATACATACATATGTGTGTGATTCCGGCTTGAAATCACATTGGAAATTGGAAATCTTCAAGCAAGTTCCATCTTTTTGTTTTTATTTCTCTGTTTAATAAAATAAATTGGACAACTAAATCGCATGTACTTGCTCTTTTATTTCAGATGAATTAAATCTGTTAAGTTTAAGGCATTTTAAAAATAGTCTTGGGCAGCTTTTTCACACATAACCATATCAACAGTCTTACGTATAAAAATAAGTGAAGCATAATACTGAAACGGGATTGTTTGAAATTGGTATATTAAGTAGGGGAAAATGGGGGATAACTGAGGGCCAAATACAAGTTTCTTTTTAAAAATGCAATAAAATAAACAAAATTCAATTTTTCCCATTTATTATGGCTTTATTAGTAAGAGCAAACATTCCCATTAAATATGGAACACAATGTCGTTCCAGAGGCTGCCTCGGATGGCTTCGCAGTAGCGCATTCTGCCACTCCAGTTTTCCAAGACCTTGTTGACGGTTTCGGGCTGAAGCTCACAGATTTCTTGGATGATATTGGCTTGATTAAGTGCTTGAATTCTTTCCGGATTGTTGGCATAGCATCGGTGCTTCACGTTTCCCCACAAAAAAAAGTCCAAAGGGGTCAAATTGCAGTCCGAGGCAGCCAATTGATGTCGCCAAGACGGCTTGTAACACGATTTGAGAATTCGGTTCCCAAAAGATCGATTGGGGCATGAGCATGAGCGCGTCATCCTGCATGAACCGGAGGTCGTTTAGATCCACTCTGTGAATGCATTAACTTCCGGACAATAACGTGCGGGTTTTCCGAGCATCCGATGCGGCAATTTGTGAACGTACCCACCGAGAAAATACGCCTCGTCAGATAAGATGATTTTTCGCTCAAAATTGAGTGTAGCGTCAAACTACTCAATTTGTTCTGCGGAGGTATGATACTGACTTTCTGCTGAGACTTCGATCGGGAAACACCCGTCAGTGTCAAAAAAACCTATAATTTAAAAAGAAACCATTAGATGGTCCACCCTTTTATCCTATGGTTTGAGATATAAACGTGTGGGAAAATAGATTTTCTCAGTTATAAGCGTGCCATTAATGGATTTTGACTATCCTTAGAATGATTAAACACAGTGCGAGCGTTAGGAAAAAGGACTGGCTATTTCACTTAAAAATTGTCTAAACAAATAGCGATGACAAAAAATTGAGAAACTGACAACATGTAACAGTTTCCATTATACGAGTAGTAGGTAACCATCAGGTGACCGTCCACTTTAGTGAAATCTGGGAGGAAATGACATTCCTCGAAGATGATTCAAACCAGTGTTAAAATACCGATGGATCAAATTCTCATGACGGGGTTGGTGGATGTGTATACTCAGAAAACTAAACTTAAGTCTCTTTTCGTCTTCACAATCACTGCAGCGTGTAGTCTGTACCGGATCTTTTGATGATTAAAGAAGTCTTGTCTTAGCTTAAAGAAAACGTGATATCAAATAAGAATATCCGTCATTTGATCTTTTGATTCTGTCCCAATTCAGATCATCTCTGCGTCAGAGAACAATGTTCAGAAATAGCACGTAGTTTGTGTGGCACGTAACGCCTTTTTATTGATATCACATGTCGTCTGTGTGTCCATATCCTCCATTTCGATCCGAAAGAAATTGGTCGACATCGTCTGGCCTGGCCATGGTCGTTCTCAAAGAAATATAGACCAATGATACCGCCAGCCCAAAATCCACACCAAACAGTGACTTTCTCTGGATGCATTGCAGTTTGGTTGAACTCGTCTGGATTGAATTCGACAATTTACGATTCCTTTCATCCAGAAAATGAGCCTCTTCGCTGAATATAATTTTCGATCGAAATTGGGTTCAACCTCCAATTTGCTCGAGAGCTCAGTTAGCTAGCGGCGAACACACGTCGTTCGGCATTTTGATACGGCTAGATCTTACAGAAAATAATATTTCAGAGTGGCGTAACATAACCCAAAAATTCGTTCTTGATGTGAAACAGGCAATACAAATAGAAAATATTACGCAAGCAGAAAATTCGTCTACACGGATTTTGTATCGGCAACTCGATTACCAACAGATTAACTATATCGACCTAGGCCTCAGTACTCCACAAATTTCTATGGCAATCCAAGTGAGAGAAGAACAACTCAATCTTCATTATATGCCCCATCGTGAGGATAGTTCACCAATCTGCCGCCTATGCAACACTAGGGAAAACGAAGACGTGATACACTTTCTAGGTTCCTGTTCCATCTTGAAAGAAATAAGGCGATATCATTATGGAGTTAATCTAAAGAATATTGAAGAAGTTAGACGTACACTGAACGACAGTTAAAATTGGGGGAAATCTGCTTCTTATTGCCACTCAGCGCTCAATTATACAGGGTGTCCCTTAATTCGTGCATAATATTTTAGAGTATGGTTCTTGGGTATATTCTAAGAAAAAAATCGTTCTACAGCAAGGGCCAATCTCCAAGTTTTATATCATCATATATCGGGGGTTTGAAAAAAGTCCTATTTTGTTGTACGCTGACCCATTTTAACGGAAATTGCGCTATTAGGAACAATGACAGAAACTACATTTAGATCTTTATTTTTAGAAGAAATACCAGCCTTTGTAATTGCGTTTAAACAAATATGATATCCTATCTCGGTCTTGAGAAATCCAGTTTTTCTTAGCATGTTCCGTTTTTCCTGCCCATGCTAATTTTTTGACATTGGGCTCAATTTTCTCCAGAAAATAGGTACGTAATAAACATACCGTTTAATTATTTTTACTTCCGACTTAAAGGTACTATAAGGCAAGTTATGCATTCGGAAAAAAATCGAACTCGAGATTTTGATCAAAGTTGACATTACGATGGTAGCGAAGACCAAAAAAGGAGTCTCGCAATTCTGTCTGTCGATTGCAGCTCAACGGCTCGGCCGATTTTCTTCAAACTTGGTAGATATGGGTTTTAATTTTCTTCCCCCGGATGTTTTTTGATTTGATTTTTTAAGACCAAAAATAACATACATACAAATATTTTTCTAAATTTTATAAATATTTGTTTTTCTCAAAAACTGTCCCACAGAATTTTTAATTTTTTTCTCAAAAACGGTACGACCGATCTTAATCATTTTTTTATATTAAAGCTCCCTAGAAGATTCAATATTACTGCGTATTCAAATTTTCAAAAACTTTTGTTTTGGATTTTTAAAAAAATTTCAATTTTTTTTTTTTTTTGAAAACCCCATGCTCGATTTTTTTAAAACTTGATAAATAATAGTTTCTTAAAATACTTAATCTACAAAATATGAGAAAAAAAGTATTTTACCTAAAAACAACGGTACCATACAAATGTTAAAAAATGGTTTTCAAAAATCGTACTTTTCTCGAAAACGGTTCCGAGAATTTTACTTAAACTTTTTTTCTTTCAATTAATTTTTAAGATCAATGATTTAATAAAAAAAATAGAGCGATTTTTTAAAATTTTGAATTTCTCATTATCGGCATAACGGATTTTAATGAAATTTTTTTTAGAGAGAAGCTTCTAAAAAGTTTAAAAAACATTGAATTTCAAAACTTTAAGAAAAATATTTTTTTGAATTTTGAAAAAAAAAAAAAATCGTTTGTTTTTTGAAAATTCAATATCTCGAAAACGGCTCAATATTTTTTTTGTAAGTTTAATTTTTATTCAAACAATAATAAAAACTTTAAATTGGCGTACCAAAATTTTTTCTTAAAAATGTTTTAAAAATTTTGTATATAAAAGTTTATTTTTTAAGAAACCACTACAAAGACTTATAATTTTTGTTCTTGCATCAACCTATATTTCCTTGAAGCACATGGCATCCTATTCTTACCTCCAACTACTAAAGAAGTTATTTAGTCGTTTAAAAAATTAATTTGTATGCTTATGAACAGTTTTTCTCTAATAACATTCGTTTTTGAAATTCTTAGTCTATTACATAGGAGCAAGTTCGTGCGACCCAGTAGTGCATTTTAAATTAATTCATCAGTTTAATTTTTAACGCCAAGGCAACAGTTGTTTAGAAACGCTAGACCGCGACGAAAATACCAGAAACTTTACCCAAACCGACGAATTCCTAGTTTACTTGTATTTGGAAATACATGTCTAAGACTTCGAGAAACGGTAGCAGTTTCAAATACATGACCTAACGCTGGTAGGCATAATTGAAAACAAATTAATCGGCCTTTCAAACTCCTTCCAAGCTGAATTCTACAAACTATCTGAAATTTTTGCGCAATGACTTACCAGAACTATTGGAGAACATTCCTCTTATGCAACTAGCTTCATCATATTTCCAACAGGATGGCCCTAGAGCCCACTAGGAAACCAATACTCTCGTCATATGTAGAGCAAGTCAAAAGAAACTTTACCACCATACTTCCGTTATGTAAATTTGTAGCCAAATCCTGCAATGAAATTATCTAGAAACCTTCACATTTCAGGAAAAAAGTTGAATTCCGAACTAAGTACAGAAACCTTGTGATGGAGCAATGTCAAAAACAAGAAATAAAAATCATTAGTTGAGAGGTTTCTTCGAAATGAGAAAATATTTACTTTTTCCTAAAACGAATAATCCATATGCTAATAACTCATCAGGGTTGGATTATATTTGCCTCCACCATCATACACAACACACTAACGGTAACCTATATTGAGTACAGCCAATATTCAATACAATGTCAAAGCACACACATCATAATAAACTCCTACATAGAATTAGTCGTGCAGTGTTCTTTCAAGTGAATATATTTATCCTTGAAATCCTTAGGGATATTGCGAGAGCTGGGTAAAGCATAAGCAGATCCAGTGCACGTAAATTCAATAGCATTCGAATACAAATATTTTTGCTCAGGGGATGAATTGAATTCCGTCACAAATACACCCATAATAATTTGCGGAAGAGAAAGGACACATGGATGGCAAATGTCAATGGAAATTATTCATCAGAGCTCAGAGCATATATGGATTAAGCTATGGAAGACTTCAAACACAAATTATACTTCTCAAAAGCAGCATTCCCATCAAAATACATATCAAGGTTCCCATTCGATCCTTTATCCAAGATATGTGTTTATATGTTGAGAACAATTTTTCCATTGAATTTTTAGTAAATCCTGAATCCTAAGGGAATTTTAATGGAAGTGGCTTGAAGTGCCAGCGACTCAACTTTGGTTATTGTAGCCTTCAGTTTTTATACATATTTAACCTGAGTTTCATTTAAACTCGACAAAAGATTGATTTTCAATCAAAGGGTGTCAAAAAAACATCACATCCATCAATGAAAAGTGTCCTTTATGTATATCCGCTGTTGGGTGTAAAGCTCAAAGGAAATTTAGACGAACTTTGATGAGAGAGTTTTTGGCACTGGCATGTCTATGGCGTTTATATGTATGTATGTATGTACATTTTGAAACTGAATGTTTTCGTATTCGTATCATTAATTGACCTTGGCACTTTCACAGATTATTCACCTTGTGTAGATATCTAAAGTCTAGACAAAGAAAAGTTTGTGGGAAAATTAAAATTTAAGAATGAAGGTGCAGCTGGTTGCTGACGGAAACTTTTAGATTGACAACGTATTTCGAATGGAATACTTTTATCTCATTGAATGGTATCACTTGTTGATGGTACCTCATCCACAATTGACAAATCTGGAACAATGGTTTCCTTATATAGAATCTTAGAAAAACAGACTAAAGACAGAAATAAAACAGAAATTTATCAAACCATTTAATCTCTTTGAACAAAAATTCATTTCTATAGACTAAAGTCGTAAGAACGAGTTTCTTCCTTTTTCTTACTGCTTCAGGTGATAATTGTAAAAAGATTCCTTAGGCGAATGGTTTTTATGAGTTTGGGTAGGCATTGTAGGAACCCACCTCGTGCACGCTTGGTTAAAATCAGGGTCTGGAACCCAAATTACTCTTTATTTCTTTATTCACGACCAATTATGTTTTGATTTCAAACCATGTTTTTGAGCGAAAGAGTAAGAACAATGGTTGGTAACCTGCCACCGGTTCCATCGTTACACTTTTCCAAACGCTTTTGAATTGATCCTTCCGAGAATAAAAACTAATGCGGTTCATATAGTTAAATTTAACACTTGTTGAAATTTAGACACGAGGAATATTGGGATAAAATCTCCGGGCCTGGCCGAAACAAAGGCTTAAAAAAGCATGAGATAAAATCCCCGGCCCGATCAAAACGAATGTACAAATTCTTGTGAAAGTTGGGATAATGTCCCCGAGCTTGGTCCAAACAAAGGCTCAAATATGTAAGTTTGCAAGTATGAATAGAGTCCCCTTGTCAAAAATGGTACAAGTAAAGGTAGGTAGGGGAGAGTGGGGCACATTTGAACAATGCTTATAAAATTTTACTTTATTACTCTTTTTTAAAAGTAATTTAAATTTTTAACCTGTCAATACCATATACATAAACGTCATTGACTTTCCTTGATTCTCTCAGTTGTCTCTCGGACTTAGAGGTGAAAGGTCCTTTTGCTAGTGGAAGTATTTTGTTTTCGTTTTTTAGTTGTAAACAAATTTTAAACTTAATTACGGTAAGTTTGTTAGTGGATATATTTCAGTTAAATATTTATAATAAATTTTATGTCAATGGAACAGTTGGGGCAGATTTGAACATTCTCAAAACTGCCGCGATAAGTTTTTTTTTTTTAACATATTAAAGACATTTAAGAGAAAATTTAATCAGCTTCAAGCAATTAATCAAGCAATTTGTTAGTTAGTTAGCAAGTATTAGTTTTAGGTAAAAAATGTTTTTGTCTTATCGTCCGTCAGTCTCTGCGTCTATACGTTCTCTGTCTCATTTTGGAGTTATTGAATACTAATAATAAGACCTAGTTAAAGCTTTCTATAGACAGGTCTAACAAATCTTGAAATTTTTGTAGCTTTAACTAAAATATTAAAGCTTAAGCTATTTTTATTTACACAAATTGAAGCTTAGGCTTGGAAAACAAGCTAAAACTAAATGAACGAACTTAGCGTTGGCTATTTTTAAATAGCTATTACTAGAAAACATATTTAGCTAGCTAGCTTAAGCTTATTCTTATTCACTAAAAATCCAGCTTTTACTTAAAAATCCAAGTTTTAAATTTAGCTTTTTTTTCTTATTAATTTTTGTGTTTTTTTTTCTACAAATATGTACATGAATATCATATATAACAAAAGTATTAATTTTGAGTTTTATTGATAAGTTCTTATTAAAAAATTAATATAAAAATAAAATTTAAGAGTTCTTTTATTCAGTAAAAAAAAAATGCACGACTGGGTCTCACGAACTTGCTCCTATGTAATAGACTAGGAATTTCAAAAACGGATGTTATTAAAGAAAACTGTTCATAAGGATAAAATTAATTTTTAAATTCTCTTAGTAGTAAGAGACAAAAACAGAATGCTATGCAAATATGAATTTATGCAAGAACAAAAATTATAAGTCTTTGTAGTGGTTCCTTAAAAAAATACACTTTTATGTACAAAATTTTCAAAACATTTTTAAGAAAAAATGTTGGTACGCCAACCTTAAGTTTTTATTATTGTACGAATAAGAGTCTAATTTCCAAAAAAAATACCAAGTCGTTCTTGAGATAACGAGTTTTTCAAAAAAAATAACTTTTTTCTAAAAATTGAAAAAAATATTTTTTTTTTTTAAGTTTTAAAATGCAATGTTTTTTAAACTTTTTAGGAGCTTACTTATAAAAAATTTCATTAAAATCCGCTATGCCGATAATGAGAAATTCAAAATTCGAAAAAATCGTTCTATGGTAGGTACAGTCAGTAATATCTAGATTTCAATTTTTTTTATTAAATTATAGATCGTAAAAATTTATCAAAAGAAAAAAAAATTTATCAAAATTCTCGGAACCGTTTTCGAGAAAAATATGATTTTCGAAAACCATTTTTTAAAATTTGTATGGAAGGTACCGTTACTTTTAGATAAAACAAAATTTTTTTCTCCAATCTTGTAGGTTATGGTAAGAAACTTTTTTTTGTCAAATTTGAAAAAAATCGAGCATGGGGTTTTCGAAATATTGAGTTTCCAAAAAAAAATTTTGAATTCTTTTTTAAAAAACCAAAAAATTAAAAATTGAAATTTTGAATATGTAATAACTAATAATGTTTAAACTTTGGAGGAGCTTTAGCATAAAAAAAAATAATTTAAATCGGCTGTACCGTTTTCGAGAAAATCAAAAACAAAAAAATGGACCCAGCGGGGCTGCCAAAAATAACAATTTTTTGGAAATTTTTTTTTCAACCATTAGCTAGTTTTAACCAAATGAAATTTTTCAAATTTTTTTTTTAAAATTCTGTGGGACAGCTTTTGAGAAAAAAAATATTTATAAAATTTCGAAAAAAAAATCGTATGGCAAGTACCGTTAGTTTTGGTCTTAAAAAAAAAGAAAAAAACGTGTGGGGGGAAGAAATTGAAACCCATATCTACCAAGTTTGAAGAAATTCGGCCGAGCCGTTTAGGCTGTAGTCGAACCGACAGACAGACAGAATTGCCAGTCCCACTTTTTTGGTCTTCGCTATCATCGTAATGTCAACTTTGATCAAAATCTCGAGTTCGATTTTTTTTACGAATGCATAACTTGCCTTATAGTACCTATAAGTCGCAAGTAAAAAAAATTATATCACTGTTCGAAAGTGCCCCTTCCAAGTTCAAAACTGCCCCGTACATGGATAACATAACGAATTATCAAAACATATTGTATCAAATAATACTACACAAGAGTATGTACATATCGCCGCCTGAGTACTTAAGAAGGGAAATACAATTAAGAGGCCAATAATCAAGCATTTTTTAATATTTTTTTAAACTCAAAAATTTTTATTTAAAATTGACTAATCTTGACCTGACTTTTACAAAATATTAAATATTAAAGCTACAAATTTATTCACATTTTTATTTATTTTTTTCATGGAAGCATGTCAGATTATAGGCCTTCAAAAACATTAGAGTAGAAGGTGAGGCATCGATCTGCGTGCATTCTGGAGGCCATTATTCTGCCATAGTCCTGGAAAAAATCACATATTATGTGATGATATAATTTATATATGATCTAAATAAATATGATATAATTTCTATTTAAACTAAAAAAAAAAAAAGAAGAAAAATGGAGAAATTAAAAATTGGCGCCGATTTATCGAAAAATGTCGAAAAATCGATGGAAAATTTGCGCCTTTTTTCATGAATTTTTACATTTCTTAAAGTCCAATCACAAATATTTTTACTTTAAATAGATAATGATATAAAGAAAGAAGCCTCCAAAGTAGAGCAATATCGGTTGAGAACTTTTTGAGTTATCGTGCACGCAAATTTCAAAAATGCTGTTTCGAGAAAAACGCGTTCAAAGTTTTAATTGCTGAAAAATAATGTTTGCCTACTAATCGGTTGTCAACGCAAATCTATTATTATGCACATATACATGTATATATATGTATAAAACCTCTGTAGATAAAAAATTAAAAATAAAATTCAATATAAAACGGATTTCCTCGTCGACTTTTCAAAAATACTTGTTGCGCGCTCCGAAAAACGTCTTCAAAAAACGTTAGAAAAAAAAGATGAAGTTCGAATTTCAAATTCAGAGTTAGACCATCGTATTCTCCATAAAATTTACGATTTTTTTTTGAACAAAACAAAAAAAACTCGATTTTTTGGAACTTGTAATTGTATTTCCCCCATTAAATGCCCCATATCCACAAAACTTATTCCCCAGAAAACGAATTTAAAGGTTTGAAAAATAATTTCTTTACTTTCTCCTTGAGAAATATGATGTTTGAATTTTTATACACATTTTTTGAAAATATCTTTGTTGTAATTTGAAGACAAGAAGTCAAAAACTGTAACGGTTATTTTTTTAGAAAATAAAAGTATGAAAAAAGTCAGAACGCGAAATCGACGAAAACCAAATTGAAAATTTCCTATGGAAATAGGACTTTTGTCCACTGGACATCGAAATTTCTAGCATTATCAATTTTTATAATTTTACTTTGAGTCATAAAAACATAAAACAAAAAGCAATATTAATTTAGTGGCTATGCCTTCCTCTATACCAGATTGGATTATTTTGAAGTCTATAAGAAACGTATGAAAATGATACAGTATCTTTTTTATTCAACACGTTAAATACTAACGCAACAATCTTAAATTATATCATACTGCCGTGGAAATTGTTTTGCCTAGTAATGTTGATGTTTTTGAGTTTTTGTACCTTGAAGACTCATCAAAACGGAGAAGTGTGTTGTACTTCTTTTGACATTTTGTACAAGATCTGGACTAAGAAAGTTTCTACAAAGTTTTGACCTTTACACCAGGCTTAAGCGATGTTGTGGGCTTAGTTTTAAAAATTATTGACTGGAAAATAACTGGTTATCGCCTTTACAGAAAACGCACGCAAATCCTGCGGAAACTAGTGTCGCGAACGCTTCGTTAGCTCCTGATCACTTATGTTGATCTTCTGGAACCCTTCTTACGTTTGTTTCTAGCGCTTCTAGGGAATGAAACCGTAATTCAAAAAATTCTAAGAATTCTTTAATTGACGGCAGATTTTTTGGATACTTCAAAGATTGTTCCCAAATTGTATGTGTATTCTGCTCGAGACGCTTAATAAGTTTGTGCATTAGAAGCGCAACTCAATTTTCGGTCTTCAAACCTAGATTTTTAAGGCTATGCAGGCATACTTGGGAAGTATCGTGCAAAGTCTTTATGTTTGATGGACTCTCGTTGTGACTTCTAGGTTGAGCCATTAATTTGTTTTATACCGCTGTTACTAGCAGTAGGGTTTTCATGTCGGCTTTATAATTTGTGTCGGATGTGGAAAAATGTTGAATTAATCTCTCGGTTTCTCCTGTGAGAGTTGTCTTCAGGTACCACAATTTCTGACATTGTGGAACAGGTAAATTATGAACTTATTCAGTGATCCCATATTTGTATTTGCACAGCCGCCCAGTGCTGTTGGATGTTCTTAAGCCTTATTGAGTAAAACTCTTTTGTATGTTGTTGATTATCGTCAATAAGGTGCTTAAGAGAATTCTGTATTATGACGATCATTGACGACTGTTTCTTTATTAATCTTGATAGATCACCAGTCGATTCTCTTAAATTGCCACTTGGCGACAGTTCAGTTGTTGTCTTCTGGACAGTGCCTGTTCCCTTATTCTCTGTAGGCAAAATCGATTCAAGAGTTTGTTTTATCTCTTCAAAAATTTTTTTTGACCTTGTCATAAATGCTTGAATGCATATAAGGCGTGTCTGCCCTTACGAAATTTTTTATACTTTCGTGATTCTCATGGAACTCCCCCCATAGGGCTGCCAATATCCGCAATTTTTTGTCTTTATACTCATTGGTCTTGGGTTGGAACTGTCTTTGCCAATGTTTGTTTTGAACCTTGATAATACTGCGTACTGGAACGTTGACCATGTGTATAGGAACGCTGTGAGCGGGAATGTTATCCGTCTGTATGGGAACGCTGCGAACTGGAATGTTGTCCGTGTGTATAGGAATGCTACGATCTACCAGTGTTTTAAAGCCCTGGTAACGCTTTAGGTAAAGTATATTTATGTATGCTAAACAAAACCAATGTTTAGGCCCCGGCAACGCGCTATCAATTGTCGAGTGTTCCTATGTAATAAGATTCAGTCGGGATCACCAATGTTAAGTCAGGACTGTTTTGAACTGACTGGCTGGACAGGGTGCATAAAACTTGACCAGACCTTATATCATACAAAAGGTTGCTCGAGGAAACTCCTACGAAGTTTGTTTGTTTTGAATTATTATTGCTCCTTTCCAAGGGGGGGGGGGGGGGGGGGAAGAACACTCGACAACCTTTTGATCATAAGTGATGAAAGTTTATTAGCTTACAATACTATTTATACAATTATTTTGCTTACTAAGCTAACACCTGACACCCGAATACTTCGATCATAAAATTTAAGCCGACAAAAGCACAATAAATAATTTTTGGCGCCAACCTGTTTAGTTAATGTGACTGTTTCGGACACAAGCTCTAAGCTCTCAACTGTCAAATTCCATTGGAGGATGACTAAGATGTAATGGAATTATAAAAATTTTTTAAGACCGTCATTTTTGAGTCTTACATTTTTGCTCAAAAACAGGCGATTTAAGCCTTTTCGGGAGATATTTTGATCGAAATATTCTATAGAAAACTGAATCATCCTAAGAAAAATTCCATTAAATATACATATACTGAAAGGTCACTTAAAAAATATTTTAAGTATATTTTTAAAATAATTTTTTAATATAAGAAAAATGAAATTCTTATACAATATTTTGCAACTTTTCCAATTCTTCTCCGACAACACTGACCTAGCTGGAATAGACATTTTTTTCAAGAAGATTATTTTGTTGTAAATCTAAAAGAGGTGTTCTTCAACGTTGAAAAATCACTGCGTAACCTTTTCCATTATAAGGGTCTCGTAACATACCCTTGAGCGCGAGTGTATTATAAAAAAAAAAAAATCTGCCCTACACTACAGGTCTCTTTCCGAGTGGATAGAAAACAGCATTTGTCCAGCCTGTCCCTAAAACAGCCAAATCTTCTTCCCACTCAAACAATCGTCCAAATGCACTTACATCCGTTCTTTCTTAGGTCATGGAAACGATCATAAAATATCTCAATAGCTCAAGAAATATCTTGAATAACGAAAACTTCTTAATGACCGGCAGTATGGCTTTAGCAATAGGTCGACTTGTGATCTGATGGTATATCTCACGGAACAGTGGCATAAATCTTTACATCGTTTTGTAGAGAGTAAAATGATTGCACTTGATATTTCAAAAGCATTTGATAGAGTTTGGCATCAAGCTCTTTTATCGAAAATGCGTACATTTGGTATTGATGAATCTCTTCTTCATTGGATTAAAAACTACCTTTCGAACCGCTCAATACAAGTTGTGTTGGACGGTTTTACGTCTGAAGTTCATAAAATAAATGCTGGTGTGCCACAAGGCTCCGTTTCGTCCCCGACTCTTTTTCTGATTGTCATCAATGATCTTTTGTCTGAAACTTCTAAACCATTAAATTGTTTTGTTGACGACAGTACTCTCAGCTTCTCATATTCGTTTCCAGATACACGTTCTTGTTCTTGGGATGTGGATCGTAAACAGCAGTGTGTGATAAGCTCATTAAATTCTAATCTCGATAGCATTATCAAAAGGGGAACGTAAAACCAAGTATAATTTAATACTTAATACTGTTTAACAATTTAACTGTAACACCCGCGCTTCAGGGAATGCTCATCAGTTTACCCTTGAGCCCTACTTCGGACGTACTGTTATCCGATTCTATATTTCCCCCATTATGACATTCAAAACCAATGTGCATCGGTAACTCTATTTAAATCGTCTCCAACTTTCCTCAACGCTCGCATTGTGATCAAACATTTTAAGGGTAGTCAATTTATTTATTACAAATTGTACTTGTAATGTTAATGTTAATTTAATAAACTAAAAGCATTGGTTAATCCTTTATATAAAAATGTGTAAAGCAAAACAGAAAGACAAACTATACTTGTATATAAAAACAAACAAGTTTTGAATCATTGGAACTTTCTTAGAAATACATGAATGAGAAACCGTGAATATTTTTAAACTCAAAGGAAAAGTGAACCTTAAACTTTACTTACAAAATAAGTAAAAATGGAAATAAATTCAATTTGACTTCTTTTCAAATGTTAATAGTAGAGTATTACATTCTAAATACAATAAAGGGTAACTTTACTTCGCATGAAAAACAGAAATGATCAGGACCAAATCCCGACTCAGAACTGAGTTTTCTTTAAAAAAAAATAAAAATAATGAAAATAATGACCCATGGCATTTTTCTATTTTTTTTTTTTTTTTATTCCAGTAGAGACACACTTTTTTGTAAAACGTTCAACATTCAAATTATGGTCTTCACATTATACTTTGAGCTTCGTAAGGATGTTGCTTAGATGTTGTAGCCAAGACAAATACAATATAAACTACATGGACTATGGACAATCATCCTTGGGGGGAATTTTTGTATTTCGCTTGTACTCGCTTAATTTATTTTATACAAACCATAATTTATTCTGTGAAATATATGTCAAAGGTCATAGTATACGTAACTGAACTAGAGTCATACAAAGAGCTTTAAAACAGATTAAATACAAAATATGCTTTGTTTTAAAATTTTCAAACTTTTCTATTGATTCTACAATTTTACATTAAAATATAGAATATAAATATCATGAGGAAATGTGCTTGTAGACTAAAAATTAAAAATTCAAAGTTGGTTTTGAAAAGGACAAACATTATTGATGCATCACATCCTTTGACAAACTTTTAAAGATGTACTTGTGCAAATGGAAAGGAAAAGAAGAAAACTGGAGATAGTTTTATAAAACTCAAACTGTCACGTTGTCAATGGAAGTTTTTTGCTGATGTTAGACTTATTAATTCATTCAGTTTCTCTATACATATGACAATATTTGTTTTGTGCACAAGCAACTAAAGTCCAAAGCTTCCTTAAATTAAATTTAATGCAAAAGGGTACGGCAATATACATAATGTATATGTATGTGGATTATAATGTCTTATTTAGAACATTTATTTGTTCTTAAAATTAATTATTATAAATGAGGAGGAAAATTAGAGTTTCACTTCGAAAATATGCTGACAAAACTGAATTTTGATGGAGCGCTGTATTTGTATGGTTTGAGAATTTCTTAAAAAGGAGCCTGACTCGACCATGGCTAAACTTTTTTAGGGGATGAAAAGGGAATAAATTCATTAAACATTTTTGGCAGGGCATTTTGTTGTAAAATGAAATTCGAACGAGTTATTAAATGAACGCACACCATATATTCAAAAATTATCCAACGAAAAATGTAATTTTGTAATGTTCGTGATTTTGTTTTTCTCAAGATCTCAAAAAAGAAGCAATCAACTCAGTTTAAGCTGTTGTAATAGATTCTGTAGTTTATGCTACAGTTTCGCGCAGACTTTAGTGGAATGAAAATAACTGTAGAAAAAGTAGGCGGAAATCATTTGCCTTTTTAAAGCTTTTCAGAAGAACAAACAATTTGGTCTTGAAAAACTACTGTTTGCAACAAAACGAAGCCTACAAAACCCTATGCGCACATAAATAAATTGCACGACTGGGTCGCACAAACTTGCTCCTACATATGTAAACGACTAAGAATTTCAAAAATGAATGTTATTAGAGAAAACTGTTCTTAAGGATAAAATTCATTTTTAAATAACTAAAACAACTCCTTTAGCAGTTGGAGCTAAGCACAGGATGCCATGTGTTTTAAGAAAAAATTAGTTTCTGCAAGAACAAAATTATAATTTGTTGTAGTAGTTTCTTAAAAATCCGTTCTTTTGATCCGTTTCTGAGATTTATAGATTTTGTTTTCAAATTTCAAAGAAATATTTTTTTTTTGAGTTTTGAAATGCAATGTTTCTTAAATTTTTTAGAAGCTTGTCTATAAAAAATTTCATTAAAATCCGTCATGCCGGTAATGAATGAGAAATTCAAAATTCGAAAAAATCGTTCTATGGTAAATACAGTCAGTAATGTGTAGATTTAAAATTTTTTTTATTAAATTATAGATCGTAGAAATTAATCAAAAGAAACGAAATTTTAGCAAAATTCTCGGAACTGTTTTCGAGAAAAATACTTTTTTCAAAAACCATTTTTTAACTTTTGTATGGAGGGTACCGTTATTTTAAGGTAAAATAATTTTTTTTTTCTCATTTCTTGTAGATTTTATTAAGAAACTCTCATTTATCAAGTTTTAAAAAAAATCTAGCATGGGGTTTTCGAAATATTGAGTTTTCAAAAAAAAATTTGAAATATTTTTTAAAAATCCAAAAATTTATTTTTTGAAAACTTGAATTCACAATAATATTCAAACTATTGGGGACCTTAAGCAGAAAAAAAGATCAAAATCCGTTGTACCGTTTTCGAGAAAATCAAAAAAATGGTTCCAAGGGGGGTACCAAAAATAACAATTTTTTTGAATTTTTTTTTTAACCTTTAGGTAGCATTAACTAAACGAAATTTTAAGATTTTTTTGTTTAAATCTGTTGGACAGTTTTTGAGAAAAAAAAATATTTATAAAATTCGAAAAAAATCGTATGGCAGGTACCGTTATTTTTGGTCTTAAAAAAAACAAAACAAATAAAAAAACATCCGGGGGAAAGAAAATAAAACTCATATCTACCAAGTTTAAAGAAAATCGGCCGAGCCGTTTAGCTGTAGTCGAACAGACAGACAGACAGACCGACAGAATTGCGAGACTCACTTTTTTGGTCTTCGCTATCATCGTAATGTCAACTTTGATCAAAATCTCGCGTTCAATTTTTTTTTTCCGAATGCATAACTTGCCTTATAGTACCTATACCTAGTACCTATAAGTCGCAAGTAAAAAGAAAAGAAGGGATGTCAAAATAGAACAGTTTCGCTCACCATTGATCCCCAATTAATTGTTCTCTTCCAAACTCTCTTAGTATTGGGGGTATTGGACTGCAGTTTACTACTGTAGCGTATATAGACTTTATTGCTAAAGTTTAATTGTTATATTATTATAATTCTGGACGGCTAAGCATTACGTATGTGAAACATTTTCCTTTTGTTTAAATAACAAATTAATTCATAAATGTAAATGTGGGTGACTGTGGCGTATACGCAATATTTGTTTGCTCCAACATCAATACGTAAACTGAGTAACTACAACATACATATTTTCGAAATTTATGTTTTATTCGAAAGGTACATTTATTGTCCTTCTAGTACAATTTAATTTAGATATATATTTCGAAAATAAAGACGAAAATTGGTTACAAGCATTCAATGATGTTTGTATGTTAACAAAATAAATGTTATATAGAGAAATAAGATAAACTTCATTCTGCGTCATTCTTTGTAGGTCGAATTTTAGGCAGTGAGTGATATTAGTAATTGTAATTTCGGAGAACTGTGACGTATGAAAAGTGGACATTATGACGTCGAACACATTGGATCTTTGACGTGGGAAAATTGTTTTTCTAAAAATTAATCAAAATAAATTATGGCTACTATGGTGTATGTCGAACATTTGTATCTTTTAAAAATTTATTAGTTTTATTTAAAATGAGAATTATGACGCATGTTCGACAGTTGGTTGTTCTTAAAATTATTTATTATAAATGTGTGTTACTACACTGTATTGAAACACATTTTTAGTTTCTTCTTTCAAAAAAAAATTATTACAAATCTGACGCACGTTTAAAATTTGTTAGTTTTAAAGATGGATTATTTGGATTAATTAATTTGAAGGCTCCTTAAAATGATACCCTCAAATTTTAAAAAAGTATTGGTAAAACATCATTATTCGGTGGCTTCCGATTCAAATATTTATTTTTTTAACCGATTTGAAGTTTCTGTAAGGCTAATGATGGTAGTACCTACATGTTAGTTTCATTATTCATTAAAGGTTATAAATACTTTAGGTTGTTTTCCAAAAATGTGTGTAAATTTTTCAAAAATGATCACTATATTGCAGCTTTATTTTTTTTTTTTTTAATTTTGTAGAGCGTTTGTCCTACCCACTGTTTCTCACTACTTAACTCCGTTCTGATGTTCTTCTAGAAGTTATTCTTTTTAATCATGCCATTCTTTCATTTTTACTTGCGACTTATAAGTACTATAAGGCAAGCTATGCCTTCGTAAAAAAATCGAACTCGAGATTTTGATCAAAGTTGACATTACGATGATAGCGAAGACTAAAAAAGTGGGTCTCGCAATTCTGTCTGTTTCCTGTCTGTCTGTCTTTCTGTCGGTTCGACTACAGCCTAAACGGCTCGGCTGATTTTCTTCAAACTTGAGAGATATCATTTTTAATTTTTTCCAATTTTTTTATTTAGTTAAGGCTAGGTACAGGTTGAACAAAATTTTCCGAAAAATGGTTATTGAGGGTACCCCCCTTGGAACCATTTGTTTTGTTTTTGTTTTTCTCAAAAACGGTACCACCGATTTTGATCATTTTTTTTTTTGCTAAATTTCCCCAAAATCTTAAATAGAAGTGTGTATTCAAATTTTCAAAAAAAAAATTTTTCGATTTAAAAAAAAAAAAGAGGCTGGGTGCGACCCACACTGATAACTTCCCATTTGTGGTCTTGAAAACTTCTAATAACTAAGAAGGTTGGTAGGTACATATTATATACTGAATTATAGATTTCCGTGTTTTTTAATATTATATTATAGAAATTACTTTATTATTTCGGTTCCAAACATTTTAATTGAAAAAAAAAATTAAAAACGAAATATTCAAATATAAAAGATATGGTTTGGTTATTGATGGAAGTGTACTTACAAAATATATCCGCTCTAAAACTAGATTTATGTCAAATATAAACCATTTGTTAGAAATTGTATTATGTATAAAATTAAATAAATGCAAAGTCAATATCATTGCTCGTTCTCAAGATATTCTAGTCGAAAAACAAATATTACCCCTTTTTAGTAGATTTTTTTTATATTTTTATTAAAACTGTCAATTCGATACTTGTCAAAATTTAACCATATGTTAATAATTGTATTATGTCGATACCTTCTCGTAAGAATGTACTAAGCGAAACTTTTTCCGAAAATGACTTTTTGATGAGGAAATATAATATATGTTAAGGGCCACGTTTTGGCCTGGGTTTCGCCAACGAACTTTCTTCGTTTTTTTTCGTTTCCTGAAAAATTTTAGAAATGTCGCTTAGTATACATTCTTACAGGAAGGTATCGATGTATAAAACAACATACTTTAGAAGGCACTGTCGGAGTTTGTTCCGAAGAAATTCGACTTGAAATACAATTTTAACTACTTTTCACTAGAATTTTTAATAGTTTTTTTTATTTAAAAAAAAAACTATTAATTCAATATTTGTCAAAATTTTACCAATTGTACAAAATTATACTATGTATAAAATAAACTAAATTAGAAGTCAATATCACTACTAGTTCTCGAGAAATTTGAGTCGAAAAACAATTTTTACCAATTTTCAATAGAATTTTATATAGTTTTTTATTTTTTGTAAAAAAACTGTAAACTGATTTTTTTTGAAATTTTCACCAGTTGTCAAACACATTATTTTTCGTAAAATAAAATTATTTTGAGTTTCAAATTGTTTTCCGTTCTTAGTATATCTGGGTTATGAAATTTTTTTTTTCAGTTTTTTTTATTTAAAAAAATAACGGTATGTTCATTTTTTTCCAAATTCATACCAAATCTGTATGACCTTATAATGAGTACATTGAATTTTATTTGAAATCAAGAGCGTTATTTTTTCGTGAGATATTTGAAACTAACTAAAATTTTTACTTTTTTTTTAAACCGTTATAGTGAAAAAACTACTCACTGAATTTTAATAAACGCCCTTTCAGCCTCTTTCGAAGTTATTATCTATTAAACAAAATTTATTTGAAGTCGATATCTTTACTCGTTCTTGAGATATCGACGACGAAAAATGGTACAAGAACGTACGGACGTACGAACGTACGAACGTACGAACGTACGTACACACACACACACAGACATCTCTCTAGAAATTATTGATATATCCTCTAGGGACCTTGAAACGTCGAGAAATGTCAAAAATTCCAATTTGACAAATCGGACCGATTACAATAACTCCCTATGGGAAGTTAAAAATCAATTTTTTCAAAACTCAATATTTCGGAAACCTTGACTTTTTTCAAACTTGATAAAGTTTCTCAACATAATCTACAAGATGTACGAAAAAAAGTTTTATTTTACCTAAAAATAAAGGTACCCATAATACAAATGTTAAAAAATGACTTTCAAAAATCGTATTTTTCTTGAAAACGGCGCCTAGAATTTTGATAAAATTTTTTGTATTTCAATTAATTTTAACGATCTTTTATTTAATAAAAAAAATTTAAATTAAGATATTACAGCTTGTACCTACCATAGAACCAATTTTTTAAATGCTGAATTACTCATTTTCTACATATCGTATTTTAATGAAATTTTTTGTAGAGATGCTTCTAAAAACTCAAAAAACCATTGCATTTCAAAACCTTAAAAAAAAATATTTTTTGAAAAAATTTGATATTTAAAAAACGTCTCAATATTTTTTTTTTGGAAATTTAATTCTCATTCGTACAGTGATAAAAACTTAAAGTTGACATAACAAATTTTTTTCTTAAAAATCTTTTAAAAATTTTGTATAAAAAAGCTTTTTTTTAAAAAACCACTACAAGGACTTATAATTTTTATTCTTGCATAAATTCATATTTGCATATCATTCTATTTTTGTCTCTTACTACTAAGAGAATTTTAAATTTATGAACAGTTTTCTCTAATAGCAGCAAGTTCGTGCAACCCAGTCGTGCATTTTATTTTTTCGACAATTCACACCCGTCAATGGTTTATTTTGCGACATTCATATTATTAAACATAAACATAGCACGAGGAATGGTGAAATTATAAGGAGGAGCGAAAGGAGTTATCGCTGAGCATTGGTCTTGAATTTTTGCAAATTGAAATGGCAAGGGAAAATCCTTCCGGATAAATTATTCCAAAATCGTGTTCAGGGACTAAGAAACGAATCTCTGTATCTAACGATACGTCCAAAATTAGGATCGAGGGTTAACTGATGAGGATTCATAGCAAAACGGATATCGCAGGTGAACTGTTTTAAGGGTGCAATTCAACTGGCCACTTCGAGTTAGCATTGCTTGTGATACGAGTAGAAGCGGTAAGACAAGGAAATACATGAAACATTCTGAAGGTGTTCAAGAGATGCGAATAAAACCATGATAGCTCTGTTTTCTATATATTTAAAAGCTCTGTTCTGAATTCTATCTAATAAGTGGAGAGAAGTTAGTGCTGCAATAAGCTGCCCAAAAATGTGAGTTATACTCGAGTCTTGAACGTATAAATGCCTTATATATTGTAGCCAGATCTGAGTGGTGAACATTTTTCTACACCCAAATATGTAATAATCATAAGCATTTAGCGTTTTTGGCGGTGTCGAAAATGTGGTCGAGTAAGAGATTCGGAGTCTTGGGGAACACCGGCATTTATTTTGTGAAGGTCAGACTTGAAATCGTCAAATAGAACATATATTTATTGATCTAGAAGGACTCTAAAGCGTTTCTTGTTCGTCTTGAAAAAGGATTTAAGTTCATGTTTAGAAGAGAAAAGACAGAAGATGGCGGTCTGATGGTATCAAGAAGCTCAATTGATAATTAAAATCTTCTTTGGAAGTAAATTATTCTTTAATACTTCTTTGCTCTTTCTTAGATTGCTAGTTAATTTCCTTTGCCCTTCAAACAGACTTTCTTAATACTTCCTGAGTTTTTCTACGAAGTATGATGTTTCTTTTAAAAAAAATTAACTTTTATTGTTTCTATTTTTGTATCTTACATTTTTTACTTCTTATTATTTTTTAACATTCTTTTAAAAAATCAATTTCTATAGTTAACTTTGCTTTTATCGGGATTCGAACTCGAATTTTTCCTCATTCCGTTTCAGGTTGCTACCCACTCAACCAATCTGATACATGTCAATACAAGTGGAAAGAACGTTTTGGTTTTGCAGTTGTCCCAAAGAATTGAATATTTTTAGAAGCCTGAAAGAAAAATTAAAGACTCACAAAAACACTACGTTAAAATTAACTATTTTTAGAAGGATCAAGGAAGTATTAGAGAAACAAAAAAAAAACTGCCAAATGAAGAAGTATTTAAGGAATGATTTAAGTTGAAGTGAATATACCCATTTAAGTTCCTGATGAGACTGCCTATTAAAGAAGAAATAAAGTCTTCACAAAGAAGCCATAAGTTGGCAAAACCCATTAAAGATTGAATAAAGTATTTTATAAGAAAACAAATTTGGTGGTGTCACAGCTCGAAGAGAACCAAAACCTAGGGACTTACAACTATCAATCATTGCTGTGTGCGTGTTACCAGAAATAGAGGGGACCTATGATTTTCTGCCGAACGGCTAATGAGCAGCACTTTTCATGATAAGAGATTCTCTTAAAGGATTTGTCAAATCCTCGCAAGAGGCAAGATAGTCTTTGGATTTTACGTGGATACCTGACTGTTAAGCCTTCACCCCACGGGTGGCCTACCACAATCGGAGTCAGATTTAGTCCTGACCATTAACCCCGTCATAGCAAGCTATTTCGGTCGCAAAGTTGTGATATGTTGCAGCATATGCACACCTCTTGCTTTGGAGTCGAGGTCTATCTAACACCTCTTGAATTCAAGAAAAGAATCTTGAAAACCATATGTTTCCGCATTTGGAGTAAACCACGCCACCACGATCTCCCACTAGGGGGCCGACTTAAAGATAGAAAGAATAAAAAGCCCGAAGACGTGCACAATTGTTCTTAAAATCCTGGGCACTATCACCCGTGGTTCCAGAATATAGCTTCCGGTCGAGCTTCGCAACTTCGTCATTTCCTTCCTAGGCGAACGGAACAAGGACATAGTCCAAGTTCTTACTCAGCTTCGGAATTAGTGGATCTGAACCCGTCACTTCCTGATGGGCTCCTGCAAAACCCTGGGCCTGTCAACCCTTTAGGATACACACATTGAGAAGTAAGTCGAGGCCGGTCAACGAACAACTCATGTGCATCCTAGTCTTTAGTTTACCTTACGGTAATCAAGGAAAGACGCTCCTGTCTTTAGTTTACCTTACGGTAATCAAGGAAAGACGCTCCTGTCTTTGTTCTGAAAGAACTTTGGATGACGGTCCACTTCTCGCTATTAACGAAAGACGCCGGTTAGTACCCTAACCGGAACCTCAAACCCTTATAACACATCTGACAAATCTGACACCTCTGACACCCTCGCAAGAGGCAGTACACCCCTGAAAAACTTTTTTAGCAGAGGTTGAGAATCGAACCCAAGACCTTCTGCATGACAGTCCAACGCACTAACCATTACCCCGAGGGGTACTACATTTAATAAGAAATGTGATACCGAAATAATACTCCTTTGCGCTTGTTGTGCTTGTTTGTATGGCGAGTTGTCATTGGCCCGGTAATGCATATGTGCATGCCTCGAACTTTTTCTAGTAATTTCCTAGATGTTGATAGCTCGGTTCTTTTGTGTTACCGTAGGTAATAATAAGTCTTACCATAATGGTGTTCATCCACCTAATGATGTTTGGTTTCCTGCAAATCTTTTGTTGCTGGCCCAACAGATATTTTGAAATGTTTATTCTAGACGAGCTTACAATCTATACCTACCTAGATATTTCCATTCTTCTGGGTGTTGATTACTTCACTAGCTTATCTTATAGGTTTCATGGATAGCGGAAGTTGATTCTTTGTAAATTGTATGGTTGTTATATAATCCTACTGATAAACACCATTTTTTTAGTCATTGTCAGGCGTTAGTCTGTTTGGCGCATAGATAAAGCTTGTTTTGAGTGCAACCACGGGCTATGTTTACTTTGGTGGACAAGTGTTTTCGACCTAAGACATTGACCTACGAAATATTTAAACTCCAAAACAAAAAAATACCAAGGTCAGATTGAATGATCTGATTGAAAAGTTGCGTAGTCTCTGTAGCAGATAACAATGCCCTCCTAAAATAATTCATGCAGAATGTCCAATAAATCACGTAGCGCAGCTCGTTCATATTTATGTATATCATCGAATTAGGAACAAATTTGTAGTCATCGATTGGGGGCAATGCCATCGCTGTAGAAGCAAGTATCCATGATTCCACCGGCCCACAATCCCCACCAAGCATTACTTTCTCGGGATACATTTCCACTTGGGTGACCTGGTGTGAATTGAACTCGTCCCAAATCCGGAAATTGTCCTTGTCAATGTACACGTTCATCACAAAATGGGCCTTATCGCTGAATATGTTTTTTTTTTTTTTTCGGTCTATTTCAAATGCTCCAGATATTAAAGTTTTATCATTTGCCACCGTTGGTCCATACTATAGGTTTAGTGTTTCAAAAATAAAGTACAGTAAAACCTAAACAACATGGACGCCATGAATTGTCAATGTGTGTTACTTGTTTGTATCTTGTTTGTAGATGAAGACCATAATTAAGGCCAAAAGAGTTCGCTAATGAGGTCCAAATTGCTTTCCATTTCTGGAGCCAAATATTTTACGCTACAAAGTTTTCCTAAAGAGTCATTCCTTAATAATGGAATAACTGCCTAGGCTCTGGCTACAAAAGGTGGTTGTGAAAAATTAATGAAATGATGAAATTTTGCATCATGTTTTCACATAAGTGTGGCTCTATTTCGCGAATAACACCTTTGATATTTTCATTAAGTTCATAAATTGTTGGTCGAAAGCCAAGCTTTTCTCTTAAATAATTGCTATAGCATCAAATTTGAAGAAATATAGGCCAATATAAATATTTTTTCGTTTCCTTTAGATTTTAAAAACTTCACCTGAAGGCAAATATATGCAAATAAATTTAATCAACCTTGAGAAAAACTATATACGTACATACATATATAGTTATACAAAATTTATTTATCTTAATTAATATAAAATGGCAAACCTCTTGAAGAGAACAAAGTCATGCAGCTTATTTACATGTCGTTTTCGTTTACCTTAGCTTTAGCTTGTTCTCAAAACAGATACCAAACAAAACAAAGTAGATACTTTGTTCTTGATACAAAACAGCTCTATATAAAGGCTTATAATATTAACATATCTAGGTTATCTGTATAACCAGATAAATAAATAAAGGTGCTTTAAACTCGTTTACAATTTTTCACTTACTATGGCATCTGTAATGAATTTATTTCATTTATCATTTTGATATCAAATTACATTAAAAGAACATTGAAATTTTACCGTCGCTTAAAATGTTAAGGTTCTAGATTGGTACTTAGTTTACAAAATGTAAAACATTTTTTTTTTGTAGATATTTATGGAATATGATTAATCACATTTTAAGCTTGTTTGTTTTAAATGATTTAGACATAAACAAAGGTTTTGTAAAAACTTTAAAAATTTGTATGAGTATTGCATAAAGTAATTGCTCAATTGACAAGTACATAAGTAATGGTTTATTGATTTCTGTTTGGATAAATAAATTAACTCAAATTTTGAACATTTTTATCTTAATTGTTCCAATCTAATCTATACTATTATACAAAAGTGTTCTTTTGTTTGTTCGTCAATTTGGCTGTATGTGACAGCAATACTTATATCCAAACAAAAAAAAAATACTTAAAATAATACATAAATTCAAAATTTCACTTATCTGTTATTTTATAAGCCCCATCTGAAAGTGAAACAGTTGCTAAATAAACTACACTCATAAAATCAAAAACATACTATAAAAAACGTATGGAAACAATTTGAAGAAATCCATTTTCGAGTGTTTTGACGTTTCTCTAATATATCTTATTTACGGTCATCTTAACAATAACAACGCCAATGTTCATATTTGCCATCTACTTTATAAGACCCTATTTAGATTGTGACTTTTCATTACGCCATCCATGACGATGTTTTTGTTGATGATATCAGTGACTAGCGCTGTACAATATTGAAACAGAATCTAACGGGTATATTATTCATTCGATTCATCAAGATTTATAGTTAAATCCGGATTAAAATTATACAAATTCAATGTAAATATATTCGGATTTAACTTTCATTCGGGATTTATCAATTGAATAACATGGCGGTAAGTATCTGTTTTGATATTCAATTTACTGAAAGGCACATACAGTGCGACAGTTAGGTTTTATATCCGTTAAGATATTCTCTCCACCCAAGATCTATCGATGTGCCAATTTCCATAAATATTTTCCAACTCATCAAGAAAGAGTATGTATTTTGTGAGAGATGGATTGATTTTGAGGGTGTGATATAGAATTTACCCTTTCCATAGCACTGCACGTACATATCTGTTTTGATAGTCAAAACACATTTCCATAGTGTCGCACTTTGATTTATATGTATAGATATTTGACAGTTGACAATTTGAGTTAGTTCTTGGTTGAAAATCTATTTCTGAGATAACTTGGGTTCAATTTATTTGCAGGTTTAGCTCAAAGTTACCACCAGTACTGAAAAATGGACAAACTCAGGATGGGCCATCTAGTGGTTTCTTTTTGAATTATAGGTTAATTTGAAGCTGACAGCTGCTTACAGCTCAAAATCTTGACAGATAGTCATTATCATAGCCCCGCGGAACGAAATGAGTGACTTTACGCTTGAACAACGTTGGTAAATATTAATAACTTTTTTCCAAAGTGAGTGCTGTGTAGCCCAAACAGTGCGTTTTTTGAAAAGAAGTTTCGGTCAAAATGAGTACCCACGGCGCCTAAACAAAGTAGCAGCAAAGGAAGGATTCTTGATAATTCATTCACAATCTCCCATTTTTTTTTTGAGCTACCTACGTTTCCAAAGAGCTTGTTCTTAAAATAGTTATCTCTACATAGTTTTTTAATTCTTTGCAAATTCTGTAAAAATACTTCTTTAATCTTATATTATTAGGATGGTTTTTAAACTTATCAAGGAGTAAGCAGTCTTGTATTCATCCACCGCTTACTGAAAGTTAGCTTCTTCTTATTATTTGCAACTTCTTGACTCCAGTTTATTAAATATTGAAGCTTACTGAAAAACAAATCGAAAGCAATTGATGTGTTACAAGCACTATAAAGTATAAACCTCATTCCAAAATTCAAATGTTAAAGCTGTTTTCAAGGCAGACAAATTAATTTCTTTAATTTTCTTTTTTAACTACAGTCAAATTGAATGCTAGTTAAGCAATGATCAGTAATCTCAAGTTTACAAATTTCTGCTTTGAAACCAACTTAAATATTTGAATATTTAGCAGCAAACTCATGCGTAGACAAGGGGCAGGAGGCAGGACCCCCTCCCGTCCCAAGAATGTGTGTAACATTATTAGCTTGATGCAAGCAAAAACTAAAGAATATCTTACGACCAGTTTTACAAAAAAAAAAGCTTTGAAACTGCATAGCATAATTCGGCTTTGGGGTTAAGAATGATCGTAGAGAGTGATTTTAAGAGAAGTTTTGGAGGAGTGGAAGTCAAAAGAGTTTTGCATACTATTAGCAGCACGTAGCATGTGATTCATAGGTTCGTTACATCCATAGTTAGTGCGGTGATAGTTGGATTAAAATAGTGACACCGATCTAAGATTTCTAGGGTTGGTGTACAGTGAAATTCTTTGAAGAAGCGCAGGGCATTCAATATTACCAGCTAAAAGTTGATGGATGAAAACAATGTCGGCAACTTTCCGGCGTTTTTCAAGGACACTCCAAACAAGATGGACCTCTAGTAGGTGTAGTTATCAAGGAAAGAAATCAAAACGAAGAAACGGTAGAGAGAAAATTATCAGGATGTTAAAAAAGAAGCATATGTATTTTTAAAACTATGGTTTTCCAAAGACCCAGAAAATTCATCCACAAACGCCTTATTTGTAAAAGAATGCAATCTATACACTCCGATAAAAAAGTAACGAGTTTCATATATTAAATGATTTGCATTGAGCTTAAAACAAAAGATCTCTGAAAATATTTAATCTATTTATTTAAAAATACCATTTTTGTTTGCTTATTTGACTTATACAAATAAATATGCAAGAAAGAAATTTATTCAATTCAAAAAGTACAAGGTGGATGAAAAACAAAGTAGGTATTTGGTTTCTTATAATTTCCTATTTGTGTCATACATTTTATTGAAGGAGTAGATTTTTTTAAATTCGACAGACATCTGTTGAAGGTTTCCATTCAGATTTTAAATTTTATATAACATAGTTTACAGAGAAAAAAATACTTAATATGTATTATTATGATTAGACCTCGGATTTTGCATACTTCCATATTTTTCATCGGATTGATACCAAATTTTGTATTTAAGCGTTTTATAGTTCAAATATAACAAATTGTAAAGCATATCGAAAATATGCAAAATATATGCAAAAAATATGCTAAAAAATATGCTAAAAATATGCCAGATATATGCAACGTATGCAAAAAATATGCAAAATATGCTAAATATATGCAAACGAATTTCATCGAAAAATTGAATTCCACTCGCTAAATGTTAAAATAGAGAAGCATTGACCACTTTCCCTTGTCCATGGTTGAAGGCGGCATCATTTTATGAATAACAGAGTTAAGATAATGTTTATCAACGAACTACATTTTAAATATAGCATAGTGGTCAAAAAAGTGGATTTTATTCCATGATAAGAATCCCTTTTAGGCCACAACTATTCTTTTGAAAACGGGTTTTCGGTTTTTTACTGGTTAAGGCGGTGGAAAATGAACGAATGGGTTATCGGTTAGAATATTGTTTGAAATTTAAAAAAAATCAATATGAAGGTTTTTATAATACAAATTCTATATACTACTTAAATAAATCAGCCAAGTAGAAAACTTAGCACTATTAATGGACTTTTGAATTATTTATTCAAAATAGCCTTTTTGGCCTTTAGGCCACAAAAATTGGCGTTTTGTCCATGGACTTATCAGTTGACTGTGAAGACTTTGTCAATACGCAGTTTTTGTTAAATTCAGTTCATCTTACATCGATTTTTTAACAAAAATCCACACCAATGTGAACTATATCCAACCAAGATTAAAATTGTAATCATTAACGTTGGAAGATTTTGCCCGTGGCCCGGCATTGATTCTATATGAAGGTTTTTATAATACAATTTTTGTGGACTAAATGCCAAAAAAGCTATTTTGGAAAAATCAATATGATTTTTAAAAAAAATTTAAAAATTTAAGATTACAATTTTAATAATGCTGTTAATAATTTTCCAAACCACGCATTTGGAAAAGTTTTTTCTGTCACATAATAAGGTGTAGGAGTCACTTTCACAAAAATGGAACATCCGATAACCCATTATGTTTGAAAACGACGGTAAAATAAAATTCTTAATTTACGATTTAGGTTCTTGAAACACTAGATCCAGAAGATGCTGAATCTATAAATCTGTCAGAAGAACTAATAAAAAAAAAACTATATCGCGATTTTATATATATAAAATCGAATTTCGAGAGAGTTGCCGAAATAATAACTTCCTTAGAAGCGAGGGGTCTACCATTAGCAGAATCAATGAATTTATTTAAGGAAGCTTAAAATATTATTCATAATATAAATGGTGAATTTGGAATGAATTTAAAAGAGAAATTTGAAGCCATTTAGAAAAGAAATCCAGATTTTAATATTATTTCAAAAATAAACAATATTTTAAATCTAAATGCTGAAGATTTGTCTGGACTTTGCCCCGTCACTAACGAAAATATCATCAAATATAAATTTGCTCCAGTTACTTCCTGTGACGTTGAAAGAAGCTTTTCTGCTTACAAAATAGTTTTTGGAGAGAAACGTCAAAGCCCCTCAATTAGTAATTTAGGGAAAATTATGGCTGTATACTGTAATACCAATTATCTTGAATAATTTCTAAAACTGTAAAACATCTTATGTACTTGCTCTACTTTAATATAAACTCTATTTTATGTACTTGCTCTACTTTAATATAAACTCTATTTAATATCTGACAATAATTAGTAAAATATATGTACATTAGACTGGGCCAAAAAAATTGACTATTTTTTTTTTGAAAGATATATCGAGAATATCATTCAGAATGACAAAAAAAAAATTTCGTAAAAGTTTGAGCCCTTAATATCAATTTTAAGAGGGCTATCATCGCTAATTTTGATTTTTAGTCATAATTTCATGTTTTGCGTCAGAACTGACAAAACATTGAAGTAAAAAAAATTCATTTTGACTTACTTTTATATAAAATTAAATTCCCTACAAAAAAGGTCTAATTGAAAATTTTCGTCAGACAAGCCGTTTTTGAGTAATTAAGCTTAATAAATTGTTATTTTTCGTTAGTTACAAAATTCCAAATTAAAAAAGTAAAATCGAAGAAAAATAACAATTTATTAAGCTTAATTACTCAAAAACGGCGTCTGACGAAAATTTTTAATTAGACATTTTTTGTAGGGAATTTAATTTTATATAAAAGTAAGTCAAAATGAATTTTTTTTACTTCAATGTTTTGTCAGTTCTGACGCAAGACATGAAATTATGACTAAAAATCAAAATTAGCGATGATAGCCCTCTTAAAATTGATATTAAGGGCTCAAACTTTTACGAAATTTTTTTTGTCATTCTGAATGATATTCTCGATATATCTTTCAAAAAAAAAAATTGTCAATTTTGTTGGTCCAGTCTAATGTACATATATACCATCCTCTGAATCGCTTTTATATTATTTTTTGATCTGTTTAACACAGGTAATTTTTGCATGTTTTGCATATTTTTTGCATAGTTTGCATATATTTGGCATATATTATGCATATGCAATTCATGCAAATATGCAAAAAAAATTAAAATATGCATATCGTTTTCAACTGCATTTTCAATGACTAAAACAATGGTGTCATCAGAATTCACCTATCTTAATCCTTCAAAAATATGCAAATATGCAAAATCCGAGGTCTAATTATGATACTTTAATTTTTTATTTTAATAAATTATTTCATTCTAAAAAATATTAAATAATTTGTTTTTTTTTTTCTCTCTTTTCCAGGTAAGTTCTTCAAAATAACATGTGCAATTCCGTAAGTACTGTAAAATACAGAGATTCTTTCCTTAGCCGTACTACTCGAATACTTTGCCCCACTCGATTTCCCCCTCATTATGAGGTACAAGCCTTTGAGTGCGCGCTATTTGTAAAAAAAAAAAATTACTTAGAGTAGAGAGACGTAGAGTAATAAAGGGTCTTTCAATGTGAATACATTTTTTAATTTCAACATGTATTATTAAAATAAGTTTTTATCATCGTGACATGCGCTGTGTGGCACGTCCATCCTGTTCAAACTGCTTATATTTCGTCGGTTACAAGAAATTCCTTTTCACAATCTATTGCCCTCGCCGTTGACGGTTAAGGTAATGTCAAATCCGTTTTGATAGAAAGTACGGCAACATGGTACCGACAGACCAAAACCCAAAATTCGCAGCAAACAGTGACTTACTTGGTACCTATTTTGTGCTGGTGTATTTCGGGTGACTTGGTATCGACCCATAAATGGGTCATGTCGTAAAGGATGATTTTTTTGATTGATTTCACTGCACAACGGCATTTTTTCAAAAATATGACACATGGGCCGTTTTATGATAAAACACAAAATGTTTAAAAGAAACTTCATTATACTCGTATAAGATTTCCTCAAAGAATGCTGAATGCTCCATGAATAGTCAGCCATTTTGTGCGCGTTCCAGTAGCCTTAATAGAGTCCCTGCATCGTACGAAGGTCCTGATGAAACTGCTCGCCCTGTTCTTCACTTAGATCGCCAAGATAAGCGGGAAAATAGGCTAGGTAGTTGCGCAGAAAATGTAACTTGATGCTTAAATGTTCACTAGTAATTCATTGGTTTTCAACGTGTTGAGCATAGTCAGAAAGTTTCTCCCAAGAAATTTTGAACAATCCAAACAAACTCATTCCATGGCTTTTTCTCAATATCTGTCATAGTATCTGTGACCCTTCAAAAATGTCTGCTTTTATTTTGTCTGTACCAAGTTTTGGAAGCTTTTTTGATAGAAAAAGCAAACAATTTCTATTTTTGATTCGAAATAGCTTTTTTTGCGTTAAGTCCACAGAAATTGAATTTGTTAAACTCAGTTCATCTTACACCGATATTTTGACAAAAATCCAATGTGAACTATGTCCAACTATGTAAGATTTAAATTGTAATCATTAACGCTGGAAGATTTTGTCCGTGGCCTGGCATTGTTTCTTTGTGTTGTTTCTATTTTTATTAAGACCTTCAACATTTTTTTTAACACCTAATTTTATATGCAACGGAGGCAAAATTACACGATGGGCTTACCACATTTTGCTCTCCTGAAATTAGCACTTCAGCCAATCTTTTTTAACCCAGTGAGGATATTTAGTTCAGCGATACTTTGTGTAACCACTTTGTTGGTATAAAAGAAAGTTTCGTACCTGAAACTATGTCTTTTCTTATTTGTCTACAAACTTAGAAATTCAACGCATGATTCACATAGTTTCTGGGAGATCCAAGGCTAGTTATTCATTTCTAGCAGTTGTCTAAAATAATTTTTGAAAGCCTCATTGACGAAAGTTGTCACATTTAAACGGTTTTCTTTAAACATTACTCACCACAAATGAAATCATTCAAACACTTGACGATGCCATAGCAAATTATAATAAGATAACTCAATAATTTTCAAATTAGCAGAAAATAAACACAGTAATACAACTAATTTTAAATAAGACTATAACTTTTAAACAAGAACTGCTAGAAAGAAAATGAGGGTATATTTAGAATTATTAGAAAACTAGCAAACATCATGTGACATTTATGTCATTCATCAATCAAAAAGTGCAATTTTGTTGGCCAGTGATGAACTCGCCAGTTACAATGGACGTTTTGTCTTTTTCATCTGACAGCTATGCACTCAGTCACAAAAGAAGTCCGTATTATTTTTAGCTCAGATAGAAATGAGTGTTTGACATGTGTTTTTATTCTTTTTTTCAATCAGAACTGGCTCGAAGAGCGCTATATGAGAACAAAATAAAATTACCAAGTGAATAATCCGCAATTCTGAACGCTGTTTTGTTCATGTAATAGAACAAATAGAACAAACAAATTAAAATGGCGTTCGAAGCTGATTACTTTCCCACTGCAAATAAATAAATAATAATAAATCAATCCAAACGAATTTTATTTTTTTTTTGGCAAGAATTTCAAACCAAAAACTTCTGGATTCATCGAAAACTGTTTTTTAAATGTCTTGTCGCAGAATCTCACAATTGATCTTGAACAATTAGGTTCATCATTCTCCTCATCATCATGGCGTCATGACAGTTCTCGGGGGTTTTTCATTTATGAAATAAGAGATTTTTGCTCAGGGAATACTCAACATGCCAAGGCTCAGCTGAGTGCCCTGTTCAGAGGAAGAATAGAAAAACGACAACTGTATTATTGGTTAGGTTAAAGCCTATAGCGCATTCATTGTTGATCAATCTTAAAGTACGGTGATTCGTAATTTTGCGTGGATCGCGATTTTTGTCTCCACCTAAATATTCGAGGAGGTATTATTAGGTCGATATGGCAATTTTCAACAAAAATTACATTTTTTCGAACCTTGTTAACAATAATGCTGGAACGTTTATGAAGAGCACCGATGCGATGATTGGAAATAGATTCTTTACTGACGAAGCACATTTTCACATCGATGACCCATTCCTCTTTTCGTCTGATTTATTTGTTATGAAGTAAAACTTGCACGTCATTCACAATGAACAAGTTATCATCAGATAGGTGGAACTTAAGAAGCTAAAATTATTACAAACGAATCTTCCGATACATTAGCCGTTTTTTATTGGAATACAAGCGCACAGTGCGGCCAAAGGCATCTTTTTTTGGCCAAAAGTCGAAAACAAAAGTTTTGAGTTAGGGACTGTCTAAAGGGGGAGACGAAAAATGTTCGTAGAAGAGTCTCTTGCCGTAAATCCCCCCATAATTTGTTTTAAAAGTAAAAAAAAAAGTGTGAGTGCCAGGACTCACGGTTAAGATGTGTAAACATCAACGTTCGTCCGAGTGACGAATTTTTGTTATCGACCGTACCCAATAAACATACAATGCAATCGTACTAGTTTGTGACTTTAGATATATACCGATATAATCGATAAAGTACTTCGCTTTTGTATGGGCATTTACACACCAATATGCCGACGTAGAAGTACATGCCAAAATCAGCTGTGAAATGGTAGAGCTGTAAAATTATAAATGAAAAGTGAAAATGACCGAAAAATATTTGAATTTTAATGCTCCAGAACCACTTTTTTGTGTTGATCAGAGCTTTATTGAATTGTTGCTTAAGGAGATTGAATTTTACTCTTGCTTTTTCAGGCGATTTGTAAATTTTAACAACTAAAACCGAATAACATCATAAAAAATTGTTTCGACGAACTAGTTCGGTCCTTTTTACACGCCATTTCGGCATACTACTTCGATTCCCAGAGTTCGCACTGCTATGTCGACACATATTCATTTCACACGACCCAAAAACCTTATCGACAATATGCTTCGATGAAGAAGTTCGTGGTGTGTGTTAGGGGTAATATTCAAATGAAAGCCACTATTTTTCCACAATTTATCCCTTCCACTTATACTTAAATCCAATAATATCTCTACATAGCTGTACATAACGCTTTCCACCTAAACACATGTATTTTTGGACCATGTACTGTAAAAACGTTTTGAAATAATCAATTATTTTGTTGTATTTAATTATTTCTAGTAAAATTATTATTTCGGAACGAGTCCAAACACATTTTTCTTGTTCATTTTCCATTATTACTTGTGTTTAGGATACTTTTCATGTAATAATCAAAAAATTATAAAGTGAATTTAAGATTAATGGGATCAAAACCACTAGTTAACAACTAAAACCGAATAACAACATACAAAATTGTGTCGACGAACTATTTGGATCCTCTTAAGGCCAGGCGCGCACATTCAATTTTTAGTTTCACAACTGTTTAGTTGCTAAAATGAAACATATGGGCTTATATGGGACACCGCGCACTTAGAGCAACTCGATTCGAGCAACTAAAAAGTTTGTATTTTGACACAAACTAAACGATTGTTTAAAATTAATTCGCTGCAGTTGAGCTGTTTTCTATAAGCGCAAGAGAGAAAAGAGTGTGAGCGTGAGTAAAGAGTTGCCAGTGCACGGTACTCTATCAACTGATGATTAAACTATTTGATTTCGATCACAGTTGCTAGTGCGCGGCTAGCCTTACATGCCATGTCGGCATACTACATAGATTCCCAAAGTTCGCACTGCCGTGTTGACACTTATTCATTTCAAACGACCTAAAAACCTTATCGACAATATGCTTCGATGAAGTAGTTCGTGGCATGTGTTAGGAGTAAGTGGACTCCGCTACGTAACGTAAAGTTTGTTTGACTTATGTTTAACCAGGGATGTTGCTTGTGACAGCATTATATTTTTACACTTATATTTAAACAGAGATGTTATCTGATAAAAAATAGACTGTTTTTACACGAATCTGATTTTAATCTCTGTTTCTCTTTTGGCTTCCTTTCGAGTGCATCTGTGCTTTTAAACACAGCGATTTTTAATATAAGTTAACTTTGTTCATGCGAAAAGGAGTCATCTCTTCGCCCTCCTTACTCTACTCAGTTAAGCGAATTGCATTGAGCGAACGCCAAATATAAAAAAGAAAACCACAAAGAAGAATGAACGAAAACTCAGCATTTTTCTCAGCAATTGTAAATGTATTAATGAAAAAGTCACACGTATAGATTGGATGTAGGCTTGAAGAAAAATCAAAATCTTTACAATCTAGCGTACTGCATAGAAATATTGTATATGCAAGGTTGATGATTGATCATGTATTTATTGATTCATTTGTGTATAGTACGTCGAAGAGATGAGAATACAGCACAGCATAATAAGCACTGATTAAAATATTAAAACAGCAAACGAAAATTATATGATGAAATGGACAGACAAAATAAAACAAATTACTCGGATAAAATTACAAAAATCCCAAAGAAATTCGTAAAAACACAATTTTGCTGAAAAAAACACAAAGGGCAACGTTCTCTCGCCACTGAAATAATAGACTTGCACGTGCTTTTCATGCATTTGAACAATGTATATCTGGCTTAACGCCGCTAACAAATATATTTGTCATGCAGCGAAAAAGTCAAAACTTTTTTTTGAAAAAAACACTAGATGGAGCGTTCACCTTATCAAAATCAAACCAATCCTTTAACTTTTTTTTAGGTTTCTGTACTTTATCTTACTCCCTCTGTCAGAGATTTACAAACCGATTGACATCATTCCCACCTTGTAATGGAATTATAAGTGGCAAAAACAAATTTTTTTAATACATTGAAGTCGTAGTCATCCAGTTCATGGCTTGACAGATGGAGAACGATCTATATTTTGATATAGTGAATGCTAAAAGTATATTTTGATATAATAAAGAATATCTAATTCGATAATTAAAATAATTATATGGCATGACAGATAAGGGACAAATTAAATTTTGACGTATCGAGAATACTCGTATTTCATAGCAGATGTCAACTGATTGCCCTGAAGAACAATTTTTGATTTTTTGCGAGCATAAAATAAAATGTTATCGTCCTTCAATAACGTGAAGTGGATTTTTTAAGACATCAAATGAACCCCTTATGAAATTTTACACCAGTTGATTTGTCTTTCGTCTTTTTCACATATTTAGGTCTATTCGGCGAGAACTTTTATTTTTCTATTCTGTTATTCTGCTATGAATTTCCATACAAATGTTTGAACTGTCAACAAATCTTTTATGAATTTTAATTTTGGTATTCAGCACACTAAAATCTGTTATAAAATCTGCTAAGAAAACTTTTATGAACTGTCAAACGTTCGAACATAGAAAAAATCTTTTACGAATAGCATTTTTGGTATTCAGCATGCCAACATCTGTTATGAAATCTGTTAAAAATCATAAAAGAATAAATGATAATCTTCTGTGACTTTTATCATAAAAGATTTCAATAAGTACACAGGTGCATCAAGTAATAATGAATATTTATCTTTTATTTCGTCAATGAAATGTTCTTTAAAGGAGACAAATGAAAGAAAATATATCAAAACACATATCATATAAACATATAAGTAGAGAATGGTCATGGTATTCCCAGAAACATATGAGATAAAATCGTGTTCCATTGTATGGATACCCATAGTGTGTAAGGCTAGACGAGATCTGTTATAAAACTGAACTAAATCTGTTATCATAATCAGCTGTGATTATGTAAAATATTTCATCTGACATAATTGAAATGGATGACGAACAAAAAAGTAAACTCTTAGGCTAGGCGCGCACATTCAATTTTAAGTTTCGAAACTGCTTAGTTCGAGCAACTAAATAGTTTTTGTTTTGACACAAACTAAATGATTGCGCGCACATTCAATTTTTAGTTGCACAACTGTTTGGTAGCTTATAGAAAACAGATGAACTACTTGGTTGAATGTCCGCGCAGGTGCATATAATTATATGTTACACCAAATGGCCTTAGGCTAGGCGCGCACATTCAATTTTTAGTTTCGCAACTGCTTGGATCGAGCAACTAAAAGTTTGTGTTTTGATACAAACTAAGCGATTGCCTAAAATGAGTTCGCTATTCTGTGTAACATACAATTATATGCACCTGCGCGGACATTCAACTAAATAGTTCATCTGTTTTCTATAAGCAATCAAACAGTTGTACAACTAAAAATTGAATGTGCGCGCAATCATTTAGTTTGTGTCAAAACAAAAATTATTTAGTTGCTCGAACCAAGCAGTTTCGAAACTAAAAATTGAATGTGCGCGCCTAGCCTAAGAGTTTACTTTTTTGTTCGTCATCCATTTCAATTATGTCAGATGAAATATTTTACATAATCACAGCTGATTATGATAACAGATTTAGTTCAGTTTTATAACAGATCTCGTTTTCGAAGTAACATAAGGCCAGGCGCGCACATTCAATTTTTAGTTTCGCAACTGTTTAGTTGCTAAAATGAAACATATGGGTTTATATGGGACACCACGCACTTAAGGCAACTCGATTCGAGCAACTAAAAAGTTTGTGTTCTGACACAAACTAAACGATTGCCTAAAATTAATTCGTAATAGTTGAGCTTTTTTCCATAAGCGCAAGAGAGAAAAGAGTGAGCGTGAGTAAAGAGTTGCCGGTGCGCGATTCTCTTTCAACTAGTGATTAAACTATTTGATTTCGATCACAGTTGCCAGTGCGCGACTAGCCTAACAGACTTTAATAAAAGTTCGAACCTCTGAATACCAATCATAAAAGATCTCTTAAGGTGGAAATCTTTTATGATTCATAACAGAAAATCTATAGCAGAATAACAAATGTGGCAGAATAGTCCTAATTGGTCGAGAGGTGAAGAAATGTTGAGGGATTGAATTAAGTTCTAGCCAGCAATGGAAAGTAATAAAATCGAGATTTCAGTACTCAAAGTCTCCAATGTAAACACGATGTCGTAAGTACGCAATATTTACAATGTAAATGCAATCGTCGGTAAGGAAGGTTGCTACACGGAACGTGTAACCGTAACGTGTAACCGTAACGTGTAACCGGAACGTGTAACCGGGAAGTATAAGTTTTACACACGTTTTCAATTCACTCTACCGCCGGGAAAGATGTTTACACATCAAAAGTATTTTGAGAAATTTAGACAAAGACTTCGTTCTATTGAACGAAATAAAAAGAATAAATTAGATTTTTTTTTTTTTTTATTTTTATTTTAATGGATCGCATGGACTTGCAAAGCTATTATGTCGACAAGCATTGAAGACACGTAATATCTATCTGCATATTAGGTTTATAGCACCATAGCATTGATTCCGGATCCCTGATTACAAACCTGATATGAACCGTTTGTGCTGCAAGAAATCTATGCTAAGACCGAAAACGAACCGAATGAAACCTTAAACGCAAAATTATTGGTAGTATCTTTGTGTATATAACCTACTTATATTATTATCATGGCGCGTGATTTTGTATTGCGAACTCTAGTCTAGTGGTGGCGCTGAAATTAGCGCTAGATTTTACGGTGGAGAGTAGGATAAGATACAAAACAAGTAGTAAAAAAAGAGAATATTTTATTATTAAATTTAGCAGAGACAAATCTAGCAAATACTGTCCCTATACTTAAGATGTTGCCACAATCTTTCGTCTTCTTGATAGTACTATAAAGGCAAATTCCTAAACGCATATCTTGCGCAAATTCTGCTAAGCAAACAGTTCCAAAATGCAAATACAAAAATCTCTGCTAAGCAGTGTCCCAAAATGCAATCGATGCTACTTTCTTGCGCAAATGCAGAGGCATTTGTGCAAATGTCAAACATTTCTTGCGCAATTCTCTTACATATGCGTATTCTGATTTTCTATATCTGCTTTGCAAGTGTTTTGCTTTGCAAATCTTGCGTTTAGGAATTTGGCCTAAGTTTTATATACAAAGGTATCACTTGACATAATTATTATCTTGAGTTCGAACCCCATCCACGACCCCCTAAAAAATATCTTTTTATCCGTTATATGTATTTTTGACAAATATGTACCTACAAAATTAAAATCATTAAGAGCCCTATTTGAGAATATTTTATCATGAGTTTTCTCAGAACAATAACTTTCGTGCCTCTTAACAAAAGATCATCACCCTTATCCCGATAGTCGTTTTGCTAAAACGCCAGTAAAACGACAAGGCTCTAGAAACAAAAATTGGAATTTTATTGAAACGATTATCGTTATAATGGTTAGAAAAGTGAAGAACATAGAGAACGCTGCCCTTTTCGTATTATTTAACACCAAAATGTGGTCTCTGGAGCCTTCTCGTTTTAAAGGCGTTTTATTAAAACGACTATCGGAATAAGGGTGCATATTCATTGAACTGACTAAAAGACTTTCGAGTTACGAGGTCACTGCGTTGCACTGTAATTATATCCCAAAGCAATACGCAACAATGAAACAAAGACTCTTTGCGAGGTAAGATAATTCTCAAGTGTGAAAAATTTCACCTCTTCAATACAAAAAATAATGTATTCAACATTCTTGTTGAATGTTGAGTGTTGACAAACCAAAAAAAATCTTTCTCCTCTATCTGGGCCTACGTCATCAATTCTACGCTTGTTGATTTAAAATGAGCTTTGAAAAAAAGTTCAAATAATATCGAACAAAGCTAAACTTGCGATGTTTTAAAAGTTTTTTAAAGCTCAACAACTTAAAAAAGTTTTTGAATGCGCAACATATGTATGCAATGTAAATATCGCAAATGCCGTTGAAACTTATAATTCACAAAAGCTCTAATTTTTTAAAGAAACATATTGAAAAGCTCTAACCAGACTGTTGATAACAAGACCAAAGGCCGAGAAAGAAAGTAGGGAAAAGTTCTAAGGCATTTACCTTTAAATTAACATCTCAGTAAGGGCAACGTGCGATGAAAGCAAAAGGTGATTTTGATTTGAGAGGTGTTATAAATTTTATAATCGGTTTTGGTTTTGCAAAGGTCAATCGATTTAATCGATTCAAGATGTTAATGATAAATGCCCTACCCAGGATAGGAAGGAAGACATTATGAAGTCTGTACCTATAAATTTTAAAGCTTTTATTTCCTTTCGTGAAACACAATTCGCTCTATACTGCCAGCTTAATGAGATAAGAATGATGAACGGCGCATGGAAGAGCGGAAAAGCTTGTATTTACTTTTCACCTGTTTCAGATGTTTTTAGTGTCGGAGTTGGTGTCGGGGTTGGTGTCATTTGAATTGCTCGTCTGAGTGTAAGATGAAAATGGGGTGATTTTGTTGTTCTCATCTAACAGTGATTTATTATAGAATTATACAAATTTCCATTTCCTCTGGTAAAGTGTTAGCAGGGTGACCACTCAAAAGCTCGCTTGAACTTGTCATTTAAACCAATATACCTAAACGTTCATCATTATTCATTAATGTACTCGTACCTACCTACACCATCTAGTTTTGTAGGTACATGAGGAAATAACCGTATTTAAAGCTGTGTAAAGTTGATCCTATCTTTTCCATGGAAAAAGGAATTCAAATGCTAAAAATACATCAAAATAAGGTGCAAAAAAAATCCAATGCAGTACTATATGTACATTTAGTACATATATGTACAGTTTTCTGTACATATGAGCATGTACCCTCATGCCTCATGCCTCAGACTTATTAGGAGCCTAAAAGATAAAGGCCAAGTTTTTTCTGAGCAAGATCTTCCGAGTTTCGGATTTCAACTGGAGTAAACTCAAACATTTAATCAGTTAGCTAGAGTTGAACTCTGATCTGGGACTGAAAATATAAGCCCTACTTTGTTCGGGATGGCTTTATTACTTAAAAAACTAATTTTAAAAGGAACTACCAGCCTAACGTGCTCCTGACGGATGAAGGCACTCAGCAACTTACCATCATCTGGGATTCAAAGACTAACGTTGGTGGAACAATGACTTACAACCAATATAGGGTTGTAGCCGTGTTTTTTTTTTTTTGGGAAAAGAATACTGCCGATAACAGCTAAAGTAGAATCCTACAGCGAATGAGTTTTTGACCTTTATTCCAGTATCGAATCGAATTTGTGTGGTTTTGTTCAAATCTGTTAGTGGGATTAATACGAGTAATTGTATGTACCTCGATGGCTGTGTTCACTGAGTATTTGTGCGTTTTTCACAATTTCTTATTGTGAAAAAAAATCAAAAGACCATTTTTGACTTTTTATTCGACAGCAAAAAATATTCCTCATTTCATTTTACAAACAAATCAATAGTTTTTTTTAATTATTCTAAATCTTCCTTTTTCCATTTGTTAATTTATTTTAACAAACAACTAACATACACGCCAAAGTTATTTGCCATTTGCCTTAGTGCCAGCTGTCATTCATGTTTGAAATTGTGTGAGCAAATAATTTGGTTCTTTGGAACGTTGCTGCTTTTCCTTTGTCTGCTATTACACGATGAATCTAGATGCATGCGCCTTCTTCGAATTCTTCTTTGATATTTCGTACACTGATTTAAGCGCTATTACACGTTGAAACCAGATTCATGAATCCAATTTGACAGTTCTCTTTATTTTTCATTTCGGTGTTGGTCAGTGTGTGTGCTCTTTAAAATAAAGAAGCAATCAGAAAGAAGTATTTCTATGCATTACATTGAAGTTTACTCCTCGGACAACGAAATAATGTGAATCAGAATAGAAGAAAAACGGAGAAGAGAAAAGAGAAACGTCAAATTGTTGCACCGAAAAACTTACCCACGCGACACAGGGCAGTTTTTTTTCCTTCTCATCTTTCGATTTTTTTTTCTCTTTTGCACTTACGTTATTCGAAAAGTCGCAAGCGTCTAGATGCATCGTGTAATAGCAGACTTTGTAATTATTGAGAAGTGGAAATGTCAAATTTTGACATTTGATTCTGTATTTACTTTAGATTACAAAAATTGCGTTCACGATCTAGTAAAAAAAATAAAACCTTACAATTTCACTAGACCTGAACAGATCGTAAATATTTCTATTCTTGGATCTATCAAACAAAAATTAACGCCGATGCTGCCATCTACTACATGGGACATAAACGAGTACATTTTAATTTGACAATAACCTACGAACAAACCGCATTTGTGTTTTTTTTTTCAAATTATTGGGACAGCTTTCGAAAGTACCAAATGCGACATAAAAAAATGGATGGATTTTTTTGGAAATTTCTTATTGTTCTATACATGTATTATTTTTTTATATATAAGCTAAAGTGTTATCAAGGAGCGTGATTTTGTGATACCAACTCTATCCTGGTGGTGGCGCTGAAATTAGCGCATGATTTTACAGTGGAGAGTAGGATAAGATACAAAACAAGTAGTAAAAAGGAGAATACTTTATTATTAAATTTAGTAGAAGCAAATCTAACAAATACTATCTCTATGCTTAAGATGTCGCCCCAATCGTTCGCCTTCATGAGAGTACTGTAAGTTTTATATACAAAGGTATTATATAGAATTCTAAAAATACAAGGCTATTGTATGTTCTCCTCCATTCTTTCGGTCAGACAAAGGATGAAATATGAGTTGCAAAATTTTTCAAATCCAACACTCGATGGATTTAATCAAATTTGGTGGTGCAACAGCTCAAAGAGAACCAGAATTTAGTGACTTAAAACTCTCAACCATTCCTGTGTTCGTGTTGCAAGGAATGGAGGGGACTTACAATTTTCTGCCGATTCCTAACGCCTAGAGCGCAGGTGGCAGGATAAAACCGCTTAGACGCATACCCTTATAATAATTGTCATTAGGGTAGTAAGACTCAAAAATTAGGCTGTTAATCGAGGACATCGCTCTTGCAATGTGACCTTAAATCAGCTTTATCTAAAAATTATCAATTCTATAAATGTTGGCTCGGCCGGATGAGAGCGATGTAAAAAATCAGCTTCACCCTGCTATCAAGCCGGCTGCTGTTTCGTCAAGGCAAAGACTCCTTTAGCCCTGGCACGAGCAGAATTTATATGTCTGTCGAAATAAAAAAACTGATCCAACCAGATGTCACCAAGTTACTTTACAATACTGTTGTGAACAGAGCTTTATACTACTACAGCGCCATCTGTTGGAAAACTGCATATCTAATTTATGGAAGAAACAAAAAGCTCTTTTCCAATGTCAAATGTATTTCCCCTTATTCCAAACATCTAGAACATTCCAACACAAGAACTTTCGAGAACAACTAATTTGAGTATATAAGGGAGTGTTCACGGTGAGCGAGACACAGTTGATTTTGGATTGTGAAAGTGTGCAAAAGTATTGCTTATTGGATTGTGTTATTAAACAAGTGTGATTTAAATTGAATAAAATTATTTGAGCTGATTATAAATTGAGATTTACTGTTTTGAATTGGAAAGTGTAAATAAAGAAGAAATACTAAAAAGAGTGATAAGTTTTATTTAACGAACCTAGCAAAAATATTACATTGGTGTCAGAAAAGTGGAATAAAACTTATTGTGCAGTGAAGTGTGGAAAAAAAAAATAGTAAAATAAAAAAATGAGCAAGTTACTAAAAGAGCTCAACTGTAATGAGCTGAAAAGTGAGTTAGGCAAGCGAGAACTTTCTAGAGCAGGATCGAAAAATGAGCTTGTTCTGCGTTTGGCCGAATATTTGAAACAGCAAAATGAAGACCCGGACATCTTCGTCTTTGAAGCTGACGCTGAGGAAGCAGACGTAAGTAAAAATGTAGATGTTTCAAATATGATTAGTCTTCTGCTTCAACAACAAAAGAATGTTCTCGAACGTCTCGAAGAGCAACGAAATGAACAAAAGAATGTTCTCGAACGTCTCGAAGAGCAACGAAATGAACAAAAGAATGTTCTCGAACGTCTCGAAGAGCAACGAAATGAACAAAAGAATGTTCTCGAACGTCTCGAAGAACGCCTTGATAAACAGCATAGCGAACAAATGGACCTTCTCGAAGAGCAGAGAAACATGCTAGAAGGCAAGCTTGTTAACATCGAGAATAATGTGTCTGCACTTGATGAACGTGTTTCATTGCTAGAGAATCAATTCGACAACAAAATGGAGACGTTTTCAAAAGAGCTAGATCGCATTCGAAATATAAAGATTCGGGAAAGTTCTGGTGAAACCTTGAGGAAAAAGGAGATGCAACCTCCAACCTTTGATGGACAAACTTCTTGGTCTATATACAAGAAGCAATTCGATGCAGCTTCTACAGCAAATGGCTGGGATGAGGCTGACCCTTGCTCTTAGAGGAGCAGCTGCTGAGTTAATGCTAACCATACCAGCAGATAAGAGCGGCGACTTTAATTACTTGGTTGAGGCTATAGACAAACGCTTTGGTAATAGCCATATGAAAGAAGTCTTCAAAGTACGACTCTATTCCAGAGTTCAGAAGAGGGGCGAAACTCTACAACAGCTACAAGCGGACATTGAAAGGCTTGTTCATCTTGCATATCCAGATGTTGGAGAAGAAATCCGTAACCAGTTTGCAGTTGAGGCAATTGTTCGCGCCATTTCCGACATATATCTTCAAAGGACCGTGCGAACTGCTGCAAAACGAACGCTTTCTGAAACATTAGCGTTTGCCTTGACAATGGAAGCAGCGGAGCAAGCTTCTCACGGAGTACATCGACTTAGAGAAGCCATCGTCGAAGAATGCTCATGCCGAAGAACTGATGTCCAAAGGAATCAACGAAACGGACTTGCGAAGTGCTGGAATTGCAACAAGACTGGACATTTACAGCGTCAATGTCGATTACCACCAAGAAGAGCTTGTCAACATTGTGGACACGGAGTTTCAAACTCAGAACAAGGTAACAAGAACACCAGTGTTACTTCCCGAACAAGTTTACCAACAGAGAAATGAGTAAGAACCAACTTCGAGGGACATAAGCTGGTTTCTGGTATCGATGGCCCCAGAAACACCATCCAGGTTTCTCAGACCAAACAAAACAATAGAAGTCTGACTATCGAGGCAACGTCAAATGGCAACAAACGCATGGTCGCCATCAACACTCTGCGAATAAGGGCTGACCCCATTTGTGGATGGAGCAATGAAGAAATAAGATCTGTTCAACAAGAAGACCCCGACATTGAACCTCTTCTCGCATGGAAAGAACATGAAGAAAAACCCGCATGGAATGACATTTCCGATAGGAGTCCAGTTTTAAAGGCCTATTGGGCACAATGGGACTCACTTCATGTGCGAGAAGGTGTTCTTCGGCGAAAATGGGAGGCCGCTGATGGTAAATCCTATGTGATGCAGCTTGTGTTACCTCAATCGAAAATCAAAGAGGTTCTTCGAGAGATGCATGATGGACCTTCAGGAGGCCATTTGGGAATCAACAAGATGTTAGAAAAAGTGAGACAACGATTCTACTGGTTGCATGCAAGAGAGGACGTTAAAAAGTGGTGCCGAAATTGTGAGGCTTGCGCGGCAACCAAAGGACCTGGTAGAAAACTGCAAGGAAAAATGATGCAGTATAATGTTGGCTCACCGTTTGAAAGGATTGCTGTTGATGTGGCTGGCCCATTTCCGGAAACGAATGCTGGAAACAAATACATTCTGGTGGTAATGGATTACTTCAGCAAATGGCCTGAGGCATACGCTATCCCGAACCAAGAAGCCAAGACCGTGGCCGACCAGATTGTGTCTAACTGGGTAAGCAGGTTTGGTGTGCCTATGGAACTTCATTCCGACCAAGGAAGGAACTTCGAGTCGAACATATTCCAAGAGGTCTGCGCGTTCCTTGGCATTAAGAAAACGAGAACCACACCACTTCACCCGCAATCTGATGGAATGGTCGAGAGATTCAACAGGACGTTAAAAGAGCACCTCACTAAGGTCGTAGGCGACTACCAAAGAAACTGGGATAGGCACATACCACTATTTTTGATGGCCTACCGAAGTGCAATACATAGCTCAACAGGACAAACACCATCTGAAATCCTGTTTGGAAGAAGCATACGGCTGACTACTGAGATAAGGTTTGGACATCCATCACAAGAGTCTAAGGAAACAGGGGATTACGTGAGTGACCTACAAGAGAGGTTAATCGACATCCACGAAAGAACCAGGACTAGAATGAGCGCTTACAGCGATCGAATGAAGACAAGGTACGACATAAGAGCAAACACGACAGGATTCCAAGTAGGAGATCGTGTATGGCTGTATAATCCACATCGTCAAAAGGGATTGTCGCCGAAGCTTCCACAAAACTGGGAAGGCCCTTATACTGTCGTCACGAAAATCAATGATGTCGTTTACCGAATTCAAAGAGGGTCAAGAGGAAAGTTAAAAGTTGTGCATACCGATACAGTGGCGAATCTGGCGATAGAATTGTTCGGGACGAACAATCTTGAGAAGGGGGCAATGTTGTGAACAGAGCTTTATACTACTACAGCGCCATCTGTTGGAAAACTGCATATCTAATTTATGGAAGAAACAAAAAGCTCTTTTCCAATGTCAAATGTATTTCCCCTTATTCCAAACATCTAGAACATTCCAACACAAGAACTTTCGAGAACAACTAATTTGAGTATATAAGGGAGTGTTCACGGTGAGCGAGACACAGTTGATTTTGGATTGTGAAAGTGTGCAAAAGTATTGCTTATTGGATTGTGTTATTAAACAAGTGTGATTTAAATTGAATAAAAGTATTTGAGCTGATTATAAATTGAGATTTACTGTTTTGAATTGGAAAGTGTAAATAAAGAAGAAATACTAAAAAGAGTGATAAGTTTTATTTAACGAACCTAGCAAAAATATTACAATACTTACTTTTACTCGCCAGTGACTGTCTATGTGGCACCACGATCACCAGCTTGCGCCAGTTCTTTCTCATATTCCTTGGGGCTCTAGCCAACGGAGTCCTTCTCAACTTCCAGTCATTGCAATATCGCTAAATCTTGTGGAAGTCATGCTGCAAAAGATTTCTGATGACCTCGATCTTTAGGGCTGTTCGGTACGTATTAGTTCGTCGGCATACATAATTGCCTGAGTTAGATTACCTATCAGATCGCTGGTGTAAATGTTGAAATGATCGACACTGAATCCGTCACTGTAACCGCGTTTTCCAGGCCATGATTCGGGCGAATGCTATTATTCACTTTGCACACTTGCTGAAAACCGGCCCCCAATGTCTCCACTCTGTTCTGCGGATCTACACCTGGTGTCAGAAGTACGTCTCTGGTTTCTGTCTTCCTCTGCAGCTGACACTGAAGTAGGGATATTCACTAAACATCGATGTATCGAATCCATTCGATGTTCACCATACGAGACATCGGATTGATCCGATGTTTTGCCTATCGATGTTTTTTTTTTTAAATCGAAAAACTAGGACAAAGAACATATAGACTTATTTTTATTAATTTCATTCAGGTCGGTGAATATGAGAATCGGGTCTTTTACGAGTTTGTCTTTGGATATTATGTAAATGGAAATGACAGCCGAGGTTACGCATACTTTTGCAAAAATGTGTGCATCAGCTCTTTTTTGTCTTTAAGTAGTTTCTTCGGTTTACTCTTTCATTTCACTGTGCTGCTTGAACTGTTACCCCGGTTACAAGAGTAGATTGAGGAATCGAATTGAGATTTCGATCCAGGTATATGGCGGCACTGGATCGAGAGATCGAATTGAAATGGAATCGAAATGACAATATACAAATCATCATAAAGTATTCGATGTTGAAAAAACGTCGATGTTTTTAAGCGATGTATCGAAAAACATCGATGCTGGTTTCCGATGTCTAACATCGAATAAAAGCATCGATGTTTTTCTTAAGTGGACACCCCTACACTGAAGATTGTTTTGATCATTCCTACTAAAAATCTTATTAACCTATGGAAACATACTCGGGCCACTAAAATTAACGGCCCGAATTCTATTGTCCACAGTCCAACGCACTTACCAAAATGCCAAGGGGTACCTTACCTATCAATACTTACTTGATGATACATGCAACTTAATAAAACATCAACGACGTTATTGAAGAGCTTTGCTGATGAGTCATTAGAAATTGCGACCTTGTTGTTCTTAACTTTGTTTGTATAGCTAAGCATTATGTATAAACCTATAAGCATAAATTATCAGAAATTGAAGGCTTGTTATTCTTGGGTTTTATATAATAAAGCCTATCTCATATAAACAACAGGGTTAAAGTGTTCAAGTGCCTCCTCAGTAATTCTTGTAAATAGCGCTTAAATATGTCTCCTATTCCTTGTGGAAGCATTGTTTCACTCGCAGTTTTCTTCGATTGATCTGAATAGAGTTAAATTCTTAAAAGCTCAAATTTCTTTTTTAATATCCTGCAAATTTCTGTTAAAAAAATGCATGCGGAAAGTTGGCATACAATTTGAATTGCACAATTCAAATGGGTAATTTAAATTTGAATATTGATATACTCGTAATATTAAATAAATTTCGAAGTAAATTTCATTCATTAACTTAAACAAACATAATTAACAAAACAGATAAAGAAACTGAATTAATTTGTTTTGTATTGTGCTTAAATATCTATAAATACCTTGAAATCGACTCATTTGTTGGGCAAGGTTTTTTACCCTACAGTTGTTTAAACAATGTTCCATCTAGTATTTTTTTTATTAAATTTTAATTTGAACGGAAGACATTTTCTTTGCTGTTTTTCGTTTGTCAGGTTAAAGTTTTCATTGAATTTTTCCAAATAATACAATTAATTTTAACATTGTTATACATGTTTAATTTTATATTTAGTTGTTGAACCAAATATTATAAGTTGTATTATCATTAATAATGTCTTGATTTCCTTCTCCTCTACTTTATCAATTTGCTATACATCGGGCGACCTGCATTATCTCAAATCAATTTGACATACACGTATACGTAAGCATCTGTTCTTGAAAAAATCTTTGGCGGATTACATATATAAATTGTTTTGGTTGATTATCTTAATCAACTTTTCAAGTGACCTAATAAAGGTTGTAGGTCTAATCGAACAAATAACTAACTTGAGAATTAATATGTTCCAAAAATTTACAATTTCATGATAAAAGAGCTCTTTGAACGGCTTCGGGCATCAAACAATTTTTAACTGAATCGGTTTTTGACCAATTTTAAGTTTCCTTAAATTGAGTGTTATTGAATGCTCGGTCCATAAATGTATCTATCTATGGATTTCTTGTAAGTAATTTATTTCCACGTTTTTCAAAGTTTGTGGACTATTTTTTTGCTATTGCTGGGACTAACGGTGTAAACATCAACGTTCGTCGGAATGCCGAATCAGATACGAAATACTACCACCATTTGCTCGGAGCATTAATATGAGGTGTTCACATTCTCAAATTTTTTGATGAGCACGGCATTATGAATATTTGATGTATGAAAAACATTGGCGTTTACATTCGTCAAACACGCTGTCAAACATCACTTCTCATTAGATTTTTGACCATGGTCAATCACCTCAAAAAACAGATGAGGAAATTTCCTTGATTTGTATATTTCAAGCCTTCAGATTACTTATATTAATGTAATAAAATCCACCTGAATTTTCGCTATTGCTTATAAAACTTGTTTTGATATATTTTCTTAAGATGCGCACAGCTCTAGAACTTCATGGAAAATGAAAGTTGTTTCAATCTTGACAAAGAATGCGCTTACATTCTCAAATATGCGTGTCATGCAGCAAAAATATCAAAACATTTTGAAATCCTTCCAGCATGCTTAACAAGTCACTTGATGGAGCATTCACATTATCATAATCAAGCCAATCATGCAGTGCTTGTCAAATATATTTGAGAATGTGAACGCCCCCAACCGGGCACGAAAATATGATACATCAGTTTGACTCTTGCAGCCTTATTACACGATTCTTTTGTTTATTCCTTTTGTCTTTCACTTATTGAAAATTTAGGTGAGGGATGCATAAACGTAGCTTAATTCCAATAAACTTCTTTGCCACACCAAATATTTCAAAAATACGAAACAACTGAAAAAAAAATCGTGTAATCAGGCTCTTTGTGTCTTTTTTCTGCTATAGACGTTGTTCACACTGAACTTAATGCTCCGACTTTTTTTTTACGTTTCTATTCTTTATCTTACTCCCTCTGTCAGAGATGTATAAACCGGTTGACATCATTCCCATCTTGTAATGGAAATTGTCAAAGTAAATATAGCAGGAAAAACTAAAATTTTTAATCCATTGGCATTATAGTCATCATCCAGTTCATGGCTTGACAGATGGAGAACGTTCTATATTTTGATTTTGATGTGTATGAAATATTCAGTTCGAAATTAAGCATTATGTGGTTTGACAGATAAGAGAAAGATTAAATTTTGACGCATCGAGAATATTTCGTTGTAAATATCAACCGATTGCTTCGAAAATGCATTTTCCCGAGCAGAAAATAAAAAACAAAATTTTGTTTGTTGAGAGGTAAAGAAATGTTGGAGGGATAAAGATACAGTGGCCGAAATAAGTATATAAAGACGGCCATTCTCAAACTGTTCAATATTACGTAAGAGTTAAGTTCCAAAAGTTATTCAATGTTTATGTTCGCCAAGCGCTTAATAAATGAATTCTCTCTTAAATACAAAAAAATGATACCGTTATCCCCAATTTCTATTGAAAGAGAGGTTGATTTGTCATTAATTGTAGAAAAAGAAGCGTAAAATATGCGAAATAAGTATAAAGAACCTCAATATTTTTTCAATATTTTATTCATTTTAACACTGAGTTACCAACCAATTTCAAAGTCAGTACTTTGTACAACCTCCTTGATTCTGAATAACTTGAAAAATCCTGTTTGGCATCGAATTTATCAAGTTTTGGAGGACTTGTTGGTTAATCTCCAACCATTCTTCGGTAATTGCTCTTTTTAGGTCTACTACATTTCTGTACTGCTTTCCATTCGAATAAATCCTTCTCGCCATTATTCCCCACAAATTTTCGATGGGATTAAGGTCAGGACTACTATTTAGTTCTAACTATCAATCGATTGACATTAAAGGCGAACCCTTTTTAAGGCGCCTCAAAGTTTTTAATGTAAACACGATGTTCGCAATATTCCAAATTTAAGCAGGATCTAAAATGCAATCTTTCATAAGGCAACGTGCTACACGAAACGAAAGAGCTACACGGAACTAATACGTTAGACCTACGTTTTTGGTTCACCCTTCCGTCGGCATAGAAATTTACACATCAAAAATCATTTAGTACAAACAAAATGAAAAGTGTTGCCACTGCTACCTCCGTTATTGATACAAGGTCTTAAGAAAATAGTTTCCATAGACTTGTAAAATCTGCCGACATATATATTTGTTAGTATTCATATATAATTGTTGGACTGAAGAATTTTAACCCGATTGAAACCCAGTTTTTAAGTACTGAGGTTGAACACTGATTTTGAAATCGTAAGACCTACTGTTTCGTATTTTTTTTATAATTAGATTTACAAATCGTTAAATTTCCATTGGAATGGCCTCCCATCTTGCCTTTTACATCAAAGCAGCAGAAGCTTCTAAAAAGTTTGAAACGCATTGGATTTCAAAATTTAAAATACAAATATTTTTTTGAGTTTTTGGAAAAAGCCCATTTTGTTTTTAAATTCGATATCTCAAAAACGGATTAACATTTTAAGAACTTTTGGGCAAAATATTAAACAATTTAGTAAAATTCTAAATCTATTTTAGTAAGTTACTAAGTTAAAAAGAAGATTTTTCTAATCTTAAACGTTTTAAGCATCTTACTAGCTATATCCTTAAATTTTACTAAAGTTAAAATCACAAAATGGCTACTTTTAGTAAATTGATAAATCTATATAACATCTGCATTTTCCTCGAAAAAAAATTGTTTTTTTTTATGATTCGTCAGCTAATTGTTTTTTCAAAGTAAACAAAATAATACAAATTGTTTTTGGAAGACGAAGATTTTGATTTGTTTGAAGACACGGCTTTGTGCAGAAAAGTACAACGTTTTAAGTTCTGAGCAAATCCTTTTGAAGAGCTGGACGATGAACAACTTAGCTCCAGGTGAAGGTTTGACAAGACAATAATTCGATTCTTGGTTGATAACCTAAACATCTCAAACCGATTTCACCGGAATTACGAGTACTAGTTACATTACACTTTTTTTGAGAGAAATATCCATCAGGCTGATGTTGGTAAATTAACTTTCTAATGGAACACAAAGGATATAACCCATGTACAACAATTAATCCATTAAGATTGTCCAGTCCAGTCACAAATAAACGCATAAATTGTAGGTTGTCACTTTGACTTCTGAGTTTCTGACATCTCAAATTATTAGGCCCGTTCTCCAGATTTAGGTTTGTTTACTTGGTTTTTTTTTCTCGAACAGTCATTGTTTGGACGTGTTCAGATGCACTGTTTTTAGAAGAAGGGAAATAGTATTTTACTAGTTAACAAAACGGAAAAAAAAAAATAAAATTTTTTGAAGAGCTAGTAAATTACTAAATGCTTAGCATGCCTTCTAGTAATATGATAAGCTCTGTATGACAGGTGTAATTCTATCGGTTAACTTACTTTCAAATAAAAATTAGTGGTAGCGTGCGAAATACATCTACGGCATAACAACACGTGCAGATAGTGCTGGGAAATGAAACAAATTTCTTCGAGTGGTGCTGGTCAAAAACCAATTGAGGAATGGGTACGATTATCATCACTGCAGACCATCATACTTGGAAATCGTTGCTCATGGTGAACTCATGTATGTAAGTCAAAGTGTGGGAATGTCGTTAACCTGGACTAAAATGTTCTGCCTTCTGTCAAACTGCACTGGCGAAATGTTTCACAAAGGAACAAAAATTCCAAAGCTAGGGTATTCATGTAACGAGATAATTTTCCGCTTTGTAAAGGATATAACTTTCCGCAGCATGTTTTCATGAACACCCCCTAAGAAATACTTGCGTAAATGTGGGGAAATATTTTGTGAAATGTAAAATTAAAAGTCATACTTCTTTAGTTTACGAGGTTTATTTCTGCACTTTCCGCAGCAAATTTGTGAGATAATATTATGCGATTTGCAGAAACTTTTTCCCATATAAATTTTGACAGCTCGTTTCTGCGGAGATAAAATTATCTGGTTTACGAGGGTTTTCCGCGCTTACATGAATACCCCTAATGCTCCTACTTCAAAATTAGCGCAAAATAATGACTCTCCCGTAAACGCACATTTTTGAGATCTCGTCAATCAAAAACCAAAAAATTAGACTGTCACTTTATGTCTTGTAGGGGGAATACCACGCTTGCTCAAAGGTTATGTAATGGAAAACGGTCGACAAACAATAAAATAAAAAACTCAAGATCTCCAAGTTGGCTAAAAATTTTCGACCTCTACATAAATTGCTTAGTATTGTTCGGACTACAAAATCAATTTGGTTTTTCATTTGAGAGCGTTTCTAATAGTTTATTTCAGATTCCAAATGGATTGATTCTTAGGTTTAACCGGACAAGAAAAAATGGGCCAAATACAAGTTTCTTTTAAAAAATGCAATATAATGAACAAAATTAAATTTTGTTCATATATTATGGCTTTATTAGTAAGAACAAACATTCCCATTAATTATGGAACCCAACGTGTCGTTCAAGCGGATGGTCGTGCGCCTTAAATTGCCAAGTTGATTGCACCTTGTAAGCGAATAATCTAAGATCTTTGTGTAGAATTCTCCTCAGGCTAGTGCGTCAAATGTTGAGCTGCTGAAATCGATGTCGAATTGATGTGAATTGAGTTCCACAATCTCTGCTCCAGCAGTCACATTATTGTCTGTGCGTACCGTACGGCGATGGGGACCATGAGTGTTGTTCACTAAGTGCTTTATTTCGGGCAAAACGAACTGTTCTGGCTACACAGCACTTTGGAAATAAGTTTTCAATATTTCCCAACGTTGTTCAAGCGTAAAGCGACTCATTTCGTTGGAGTTATGATACTGACTTTTTGTCAAGAATTCCAGCAGTAAACAGCTGTCAGTGTCAAAATAACCAATGATTTAAAAAGAAACCACCAGATGGCCCACTCTGTATAGCTAAAGGAAATAATTGAATAAATTAGCATAAGTCCTTTTTTCCAACGTAGCCTAGTAAAGTGTCAAAAAGTCTACTTGGTATAAAAAAACACAAGGTACATATCGCGTAGATAACAAGCCTACAAAATACTAAAACAAAAGTTATATGAATGGGCTTATATCAATGAACCACAGTGTAGGTACTTTGTTTTTGCAATTTTTGAGAAAATCAAATACTCGATGCACTCCTTGCTAAGCTGAGTTGCGCATTCTCGTCATACCAAAAAAACTTCTCCATTAAATAGAACAAAAGGTCTTCCACTTGCCAAACTTTGCATTGAGCTTCTTCTGAGAGAGAGAATTTAAGCTTTTACAGAATAATTTTTTGATTTAAAAAAAAAATAATAATACCTACCTACTTCCAGCACCATCTCTATGGATGCCACTTCACTTCTTCCGCCAGTGTTTTTTTTTTTCTTATTTATGTATTTTTCTGTTGTTATCAAACTTTTTTTCCTGTCTTCTCCAAAAAAAATAAACATAAAACCGCATATCTGCGCACGTACTGTTGCTCCACCACGGCCGTGAACATGGGCACAACCAACCCTACATAGATAAGATTCTCCATCATGCTTGTTGGAACAGCAGTAGGTCGCCGTATGGAGTTGGAGTAAACATATATTCCCAGGTTATTTTTGAAGCGGAACAGCTCAATTTCTTTATCACCTCATCGTTACCAATGTTGAAAGGTAGAAGAGCCCAGAAAAAAAAAAAAAACAACTCGATTCGGCTACGAAGACTGTGTGGCTCATTCTGTGTCGTCTGTCTCTCTTGTCGTTTCTAGTTTGTTGTGCTACGGGTTTCGATTTCGACTTTCGAGTCCATCAACCGAGTCGAGTCCACCGGTTTTTTGTTTTTTTTTTTTTTTTTTTTGTGCAAAGCAACTGCCAACTTCTACTCCATTTGTACTAAATATACTCGTATATAAAGAAAAAAAATATAATGTTATTCTCTCCACGGATTTTTGCAAGCGAGCCAATTCTTCTACTCGAACGGATTCCATAATGCGTGCTCTTCATTTCGCTCCAACGCGCTTTGCTTTTGATTGATGTCGCATTGTTGCTATACTCACCATGACCAGTGTTGTTGTTGCTATTATTGTGGCGGAAAATATACCCTATAACATATTATGTAGTAGCTAGTAGCATAGAGCAAGCTATAGCTATACATACGAGTATTGTCTAGCTCGCGCTCAGTCTACTGTGTATCCGATTCAGCTTCTCTTTTTTTTTTTTTTATTTGTTCGTTTTGCTATTTCTGGCAAGCCCGTTTTATACACATCGCCAGATCTCTATGTATGGGAGTCGGAGTCTATTCTACCGCGGCAATGGCAAGTAGCTTTTTAGCATAGACAGCTAAAAGTTCAGTGTGTGACATTTACGTAGAACATCTCTCAAAATGGCGTCGTCGTCGTACTCGTTTTCGCCGTTGTTGGTATTATCGTTTTCGTTTGCGGATTTCTTAAATTGTTCAATATCAAAAATAAATAAAAATTAAAACCCACCTACCCCCGGATTATAGACAAAATATTTCAATTTGTTTGTTTTTCTTTCAATCTAGACCTCAAGTGAAATTCTCAACAAAAAAAAAAGCTGCCTCCCAAATACCTATATAAAATTCTCTAGTGACGTAGAAATAAAAATAAAAAAAAAAACTTTTTTGTATATTATTCTCTCTCGTAGAGAAGTCGACCTCAAAAAATAACAAATTTTTACCCTGAAGGCTGCTAAGATTTTATTGCACATATTATTTATAAAATATAATACCTACCTCACTGCCGAGGCTTTGTTGATCTCTAAATTGTTTAATAGATATAGGCCGCCTTGATTAAAGGCAAAACGAGCCCATGTGCACTAGTTTAGTTTGGCACCGTCAAAAGGTGTTTGAAAAGGTGTTGCTTTTAGAGAGTTTCAACTTACGTAAATGAAAATTCATTTTGGGAAAATATCCCACCTTTAAAATAAAAATGAGATTAAAGTTCTGCTGATTAAGTGCATTTTAGCCGATTAAACTACTTAATCAAAAAACAAAAAGAAAAACCTTAACAAGTAGGTACACATCTCATTCGGAACAATATTGCGGAGGGGAGAATCATTTTTTAGCTTATTCCCCTACGGGCTTATGATGCATATCCCTTCACCCATGTCTCCCGTCCCGCAACCTACCAACAATTTCAACATTTTGGATAGTTGATGGTTTTAAACCATTCAGAGAATCCGCTTTCCAAATCGATTTGATCTGATTTTTTTTTGTATCGCATTTCATTTCAAATTTCATTCTTCGTTTCGTACAATTCGCATTTCTTGTATTCGGCATTCTGTTTTCCGTGCAATCGTTAGACAAAAAAAAAATAATATACATATCTATACCTATCTACACAATCTACGTCATACCCCACAACCGTTTGCTTATCTGGGTTGATAGAGAAAATAAAAATAAAGTAGTTTGTCCCATTTAATTATATTTATAGTGGTATCTCCTCTACACATGAAGTAGTTTGAAAAAAAAAGATAAATCAAGATTTAATTGAAAAGCGCGACCAAAAAAAAACTTAAATTATAAAAAAAAACGAACCAAACCGTGTCTTCCATCACATCGTTATCGAGAGAACAAAAATTAAAAAAAGAAAAAAAAACCAAAGCTCTCCATTCGGTGACTTGAAATAGAATGCAATTTCCGTCTGCAGTTGACATTGCTCGGATTTAGTATCTAAATTTAAATTAGTGCCAATTGACAAGCAGTGTATCTTTTTCGTGTGTGTGTGGATAGTTATTCGATCAGATTTACACGTAAAGTGACTTAAATTGTTGCACAAGTCAACAAAAAAAAAAGTACCTACCTACCGACGATGAGTAAAGTGACTCCATCTGTATGTAATGGTTGGTAAAACTGTATGACAGGCCTTCTTCTGTATTCCATGAAGTTTCTCGTCATCGAAAAAAAAAGATTAATTTATTAATTCCTACCATCATCGTCGATAAAGTACAATAATTTGTCCATAAGTTGTTGTTGTTGTTTATTTTGTTGTTGGTGGGTTTTGTTGTAATGATGCAATTTATGTGTAGAGTAATAAAATAGCAAAGTAATGTTAATAATACTACAAGTAGTATAATCATAATAAAAATAACTGTGGTGTGGTTCAACAGAAAATATCATTTGATAAGCAATTGAAGAAAAGAGAAAGACAACAGCTCAAAGCGAGAGAGAAAGCAAAAGACTACTGAGTACTATTGAGTAAACTTGAGTCTGATATTGTTTATTGTTTGAATTTAGTTTTTTTTTTTTTTCGTTTTCAATTATTTTGTTGATCGTAAAATTATAATTGTTTGTACACGTAAATTGCTGCGGTGCTACTCTGCTACCTACCTATACCCCTGCTGGTGCTGGTGCTGGTGGTTTGCTGGCCAAATGAGTAATATTTACGAATCAAAGAACAAGAGAAGAAGATGAAAAATTTTAACAGCAGCAAACGAAAACAGAAATCAACAAGAAAAAAGAAAAAAAATTTATTGAAAATTAATGTGATCGTTTTCGTGCTATGAAGTGTTGCTGTTGTCATTTGATCAGAAATTTGATAACTATGTAGGTATACTATTTGTCATTATTAAAAAAAAAACATACATTTACTATCATAATACATTTTTTTTTTTTCAATATGAAGTACATACATACAGTGATCCACAAAATTTTGCGTACAGCGATAAAATATCATTGCTCACGAACAATAAGTGATAAATTTTCCTTGTAAGTATATTTCAATAAAACAATGTTCAAAGGATCAATTTGGTCAAAAATAAGATAAATTTTTTTATTTTTATTTAAACAACGAAGTTGGTAAATTTTTTCCACAAAAGTTTGCGTACAGCTGCGAGATAAAAAAGTAAAAAATAGGAAAAAAAATGGGTTGCACTTTCGGTACCTATTAATATTTTGTTTCATTTGTAGTCTTGTTTTATTGGTAATCTATAGCTAGCGCAGTAACACAAGCATTAAAAAACGCATTATTCAGTCTTTAACTCAACATTAATAAACTCACAAATTTGGGAATAGTGTATTATGTGCCAAAACTTTCCTACTTGTTGAATTAACTTACACGCATGTGTTCGAAAGATTTGTATCTTGTTTTTAAGCTGGAGTTGAAATACTAATGAAAATGCAGATCAAGTTGAAATATTCACGATAATGCAGATCGAGTTGATTTAGAGTTTTTCTCACTTTTGTACACACTGACTATTTTATGCTTACAATCTACTCAAAATGTTTTCGTATCCCTCATTTTACTATTGTATTTTTTGAACTTTTACATTTGTAATAAAAAACTATTTTGTTGCTTTAGGCTAGTCGCGCACTGGCAACTGTGATCGAAATCAAATAGTTTAATCACCATTTGAAAGAAAACCGCGCACTGGCAACTTTTTACTCACGCTTACAAAAAACAGCTCAACTGTTGCAAATTAATTTTTGCAATCGTTTAGTTTGTGTCAAAACACAAACTTTTTAGTTGTTCGAATCGAGTTTCTCTAAGTGCGCGGTGTCCCATATAAGCCTATACGTTTCATTTTAGCAACTAAACAGTTGCGAAACTAAAAATTAAATGTGCGCGCCTGGCCTCACACTGAATTCTTTTGAGTGTTGGAGAAAGAAAAAACACAATATTCAATATAAAGACATTGGCGCAAAATTTTAAACAGTCTATTATTAAGTTATTAGTATGATACTACCTATATGTTTCCTAACTTTATAGTAGTTTACAAACTTATTCTGAATTTTAAATATTTTCTAACTAGAATCTTACTAAAGCAATTTTCTTAACAAATTGCTTCTGAACACACCTAAAACAATGACAGTTCGTGCAAAAAACTAAGTTAACAGATACGTTTGTAAATGTCAAAGTGTCATATGAAGTTAACGCGATACTTAAAAAAATAAAATAGTATTCGATGACTTTAACTTTGATAAAAGGGTAGAGAAAGTATAATGTATTGCTATATTCGAGTGCAATTTACAAAATCGTTGTTTTAACCTAGTTTTATACTAAAACAACTTTAACATCGTATTAATTCAACTAAAATTTTTGCGCAGTTTTGTCAGTTATCATATAAATTCAGCATAATGTGGCAGTTAGACGAATGCCAGTGAATGATAAAGAAAATTGATGGCATTGTTCGTAGTGTAAAAACGGAAATATGATATGGATTAAAATTTTACATTTGAAAAAATATTCGTTTTGAAAATTGCGGAGCGATCACACTTTGAACTAGTAGAGGCAAAGTATAAGAAAATAAATACCAATGAACACACCCTCAAGCACGCCACCATATATTTTTTCGGGCACCATCTAAGCACCTCCTACGTTTCAACATCCGAAACTCCATCTTCACTTAAATATTCTTTTTTCATTACTAACTTATTTTTCTTCACTAATCGTTTGTTGTTGTTAAATTTTACAATGCAGCGTATTCACTAACCAATAAAACACGGCTTTTATTGGGTACTTACCTAAATCGGTTTTGCATGGATGCAACAAGTCTAATTCTGTGTGTAAGAACTACTTACGTATAATTATTCCATTCGAATGCTAAACCATCAATTGATTGGGCCTTATTTCCCATATCGTGGGTGCGGATTTTTCTTTCAAGTGCATTCCACATTGTAATAGGAACTATCGAATAAAAACTATCGACTTATTCGATAGTAGCTAAAAGTTTATTTATTCGAAAGTTCCGAGTCATTCAGCAACTAACTAATTTTCAGTAACTAGTTTCCATTTTACTATTTTCGTTGAATTACTTTTTACTCGGTATTGACTTTGATCGTTTTTATTATACTTTTTTCGTTTAACTACTACATCGTCCGATAGTTACTTTGAACGTTTTCAGTAAAAAGAATGGACCAGCTATTGGTTTCTTTTTAAATCATAGGTTATTTTGACACTAACAACTGTTTCCCGCTCGAAATCTTGACAGAACGTCAGTATCATAAACGAAATGAGTAGCTTTACGGTTAAACAACGTTGGGAAATATTGAAAACATATTTCCAACGCCGAGTGCTGCGTAGCCCAAACAGTGCGTTTTTTAAAAAGAAAATTTTTGGCCGAAATTAAACACCTGATAACGATTTTGGGCGAAAAATCATTTTTTCGCACGTTATTGTCCAGAAGCCAATGCATCCACAGAGAGTGACCGTTTACTACGGATTGTAGAGTGGTGGCATCATTTGACCATTTTTCTTCGAAAATGAGGCTGGAAACAAAGTTTTGGTCATCGGTGGGCGTGACAGAACCATGTTAACCGACTTTGGTTTTTAGAGAAATTGGAGATATGGATTTGGACGATCTCTGACTTCATGCAGGATAGTGCGCCATGCCACAATCGATCTTTTGCGAACCGAATTATCAAATCGTGTTATCAGCCTTCTTGGTGATGTCAATTGGCCTTTTGGCTTTTTTTACGGGGAACCGGAAAGGACCGATGTTATGCCAACAATCTGGAAACGATTCAAGCACTTAAGGCAAATATCATTGGAGTAACAGAATGCGCTACTGCGTAATTAAGTAGTGGTAGTATATCTGTTTGTTGATTGACATAATATGCCAACTAGTTTTTAATGACCAACTTTCGGATTTTCTTGAAGTTTTTTAATGGTAGCCATCCTTCGATGGATTTAACAAATAGGGGACTAATTTATTTTCAACGTTCATAGAGTTTTTCGTTCCAAATGTCACCCGAAAGTCCTAAAATTGTTCTTTTCCGGAGGAATAAAGAAAATCTCTTCATTGGCATTTTTGGACGTTTTTTAATCCATCAACATTCCTGAGAATAAAATTTAAAAAATTAATATATGTTTGTATCGGGCTTTTCAATAAGAGCGCTACAAAAGTTTTTTTTTTAAATAAAACAAAAACGGTTTTGGATATCAATGAAATTCTTTATTCCTGTGAAAGTACGTTCGATGCCATTATGTATGGAACTCGATTTCTTTTGCATGGCCACCACGGGAACGCTTGCAGAAGTCCAGACGCTGAACCCAATTTTCGACGTCACAGAGATGCCCAACACTTGAGAACGACGTGTGAGAGACACATTTGGGCTTTCTGCAACTGAAGCCTCAGCGGCAGAAATATTCTCGACACTACGGGCACTTCTTTGTCTCACTGGCACGGGAACATTTTGTACTGTGCCTGTGGATTCAAATTTTTCCACTAGACGTTCAATTGTTGATCTGCTAGGACGATTATGACGACCATGACGTAGTGCTCTTAACGTTGAGGCCACTGACTCCGAATTTCGGTAGTAAATTTTAATAATTTCGACTCGTTGTTGGCTCGTATATCTTTCCATCATGAAATGGCAAACCTTACTGAAGTAGACATGTGTAACGCAGCGCTGCGCTAGCGCAATGCGCTGAAGCAGCAACTGCGTTATGTGCGCTGATACATCAATTTGTAACTCAGTGGCGCAAAAGCGCAGTTCAACTCATCAACTCAATATTCGAATAGCGCTTTGACAAGCGCAGCGCTGCGCTACACAAACAAAAACCATTCAAGCAGATAAAAAAAGCGCTGACTTCCTTGTAGCGCTCCCATATTTTTCACATGTTTGAAGGAATTCAATAAAATTCCATGATATGGTGTATGATATTTTTACTTTTTAAGAAAAACAAAATTTTGTGAAGTGTGTATTTCGCGAAAAAAAAATAAAATATCTATATTATTTTCACAACAGGGTGCTTATTGCAAACGCGATCTTCCGAATTTTTAAACAAAATTCAGTTAAATTCTGTGTTGGTAGGTGATATTTGAATCAAATAATTGTAGAATAAAATATTTTGAATGAGGTTGGTACTTGGTAAAAAAAGATTTTGGGAGAGTAAATAAATCCCACGGCACAAAATCCCGAATCGCAAAATCCCGCCAAAAAATAAATAAAAACCCCGCCAAAAAATTAATTGAAAAATATTTTACGGGATTTTTACTACTCTTTTGAAAGTATTATTTTGTACTTTTAAAAAAATATGTTACATAATTAATAGATACTTTTGATAAAATATTCTATTTTGGGTTAATGAACAGTAGGTATTTAAGGAAAAAATTTATAAGATAACACTTTTTTTACACACATTTTTTTCCGATAAATTTGTATTTTTTGGCGAAGCGAAATAGATATATTGCTCACTATTTGCATATTCATGATTTAGGAGTAGGGGGTGCCACCTTTCAATTGCCGTATCGCATTCGCATAAAACAAAAAAATAAATTTTTATCTTTAAACCTGATTTGCAGCCAAACTAAGCGTCCTAGACCAGACCCCTCAAAGTTGACATCTTTTTTGTCTTCAATTGTGATTTGTTATGGAACGTACTTTACATCAAGAAAAAAAATAACAAAAAAATTTTGTAATGAATTGAGTTTTAATTCGTTCATTTAATATCACATTTAATTCAATTGTTTTTAATGTTTGACACTTTTTTTACGCTAGATCATTCATTTGTTTAAAATAAATATGGAATATATAGCTTTTGCTGTTCTTTTTAATTCTTGTGACATTTTTTTAATATGATCAATCATATAAAACAAAAATTATTCAAGAAAAATTATACATACATACATATATTAAAATAAATACGAATTTATGTTTAAGTTAATTTTGTTTAAACGGATTATTCATTGTTATTGAGGTTATAATTAAGGAAGACAACCTGCGAAATTTTTTCCGTTTTTAATCGTTCTCTTTTTACTTGCGACTTATAGGTACTATAAGGCAAGTTATGCATTCGTAAAAAAAATCGAACTCGAGATTTTGATCAAAGTTGACATTACGATGATAGCGAAGACTAAAAAAGTGGGTCTCGCAATTCTGTCTGTCTGTCGGTTCGACTACAGCCTAAACGGCTCGGCCGATTTTCTTCAAACTTGGTAGATATGGGTTTTAATTTTTCCCCCCGGACGTTTTTTTTTGTTTTTTTTAAGACCAAAAATAACGGTACCTGCCATACGATTTTTTTTCGAAATTTTATAAATATTTTTTTTTCTCAAAAACTGTCCCACAGAATTTTTTAAAAAAAATTTTTAAAATTTCATTAGGTTAAATCTAGCTAATGGTTGAAAAAAATTTTACAAAAAATTGTTATTTTTGTTAGCCCCCCTGGGTCAATTTTTTTTGTTTTTGATTTTCTCAAAAACGGTACAGCCGATGTAAATAATTTTTTTTATGCCAAAGCTCCTCCAAAGTTTGAATATTATTACATATTCAAATTTTCAATTTTTAATTTTTTGGATTTTTACATTTTTTTCAGTGTAGTCGGGTAAAACTTGATATTTTTTTTTCATAAATTGTATCCATGTCTATTAAGACTTTATTGTTAAAGATCTGTATGATATTTTCGAAGTAAAAAAATTGTTTATGAAACCATCTCTATTTCTTTTTTGTATGAAAATCGATTTTTTTTCGTTTCAAATCCTTTCAACCAATTTTTGCGTGTTTCCTGTCGAATTTATTGTAAGACACTGTTCAGCATTACTTTAGAATAGGGTTGGGGAAATAAGAAGATGGTAATCTTTTTTCAAAATTCTGAAATTTTTCATCAACTTTTGAATTTTGATTTGAAGTTTTGATTTGAATTGAATTGATTTTTGCGTCATTTAACTTTTTAGTATGAAATTTTTTGTCATTTTGAATTTTTTTTTACACAGAAATAAAGTTTGACATTTCTCAATTTAATATATATACTTCAATAATTAAGATCTGAAAACTAATACTGAAGTTAGAAGCCCTAGAAACCATTTAAATCGGCATATTTTAAAGATTTGAATAAAATTTTTAATCAAAATTTAATTTTTATTGAAAATTTGAGAAAATTCACCCTACCTCCTCTCCTGTTTCATATATTTCAAAATGACCTGTGACACATTTGTAGAATAGCATTATTGCAATAAATTTGCATCTTTATTTTTTTTAAATTGTTAAAATTTTCATCAACATTTGAATTTAGAGTTCTTAAAATCGAATCGAAAAGAGTTCCTTGCACGCTTTTAGTAAGAAAAACTTTGCCCCTCCTCAATAATTTTTAGACCAATATTTAGGAAAACATTCCATCTTCCATTTAAGATCTTAACCTTGAAAATTGGTGTAGTAGAACCAAAGATATAAGTACAAACGTCTCCACACCTCGAACGAAAAAAAAAAATTTTGAAAAGACACCCCCATTCTCACTCAGACTGTTTGGTCGGCGATGAACAACTTGTGTGCGCTTGTGCGCTACGAAGTTTGTATGATGATGAGTTAACCAAATACAGCTGCGTTGCGCTGCGCTGCGCTGCGCTGCGCTGCGCTGCGCTGCGCTGGCGCTGTTTTGCTTCAACTGAGTTAAAACAAAAATTGCGTTACGGCGCAAATTGCGTTATGGCGCAAATTGCGTTATGGCGCTAGCGCATTGCGTTGATACAGTGAAGTGCGCTTGAGTTACTGTATCAGCGCACCAATTTTTACTGAGTTACCCATGTCTATACTGAAGAGAAATGTCAAAAGAGCGGCAAGAAATATGGCGTCGTTTGCAGTCCCTGTCGCTCTACTTTTGTAACGTCCCTGTTGAAAAACCCTTTATATATGAGAAATTCCTGTCTTATTTTGAAAAGCACCCATTAGTCTTATTCAAAAATAAGTATTTACTTCGAGATTCTACTTGAACTGAACGAATGAATGAATTCGTTCAGTTCGTTCGAATCAGTTAGTTATTAACTATCGATAGCTCAAATTGTTCGATAGTACCCATCACTAATTCCACACACGCTCTATAGAGCTAATATCTGGGCTTGTGGTATATAAAATACACATAATGTGCAGTATTTTTGTGGTCAATATCTTGCTGGAAGTAATATTCGGTGGAAATACCCAGCATCTCGGCACTTGTTCTCAAGTTTCTTTCTGACGATATCAATGTCGGCAAATTGAGTCATAATTCCTCCAATTATTTCCAGCTAAGCTATCGCTGAAGACGCTATACAACCCCACACCATAAGACCTCCAACACCATGCTTAACAGTATTCAGTGTGCATTTTCGATTAAGAGCATGATTTGGCCTTATACAAACAATAATTCGACCTTCAGACCCAAAAATATTATATTTTGACTCGGCCGAGAATATTAACTCGCTTCAAAATTTGGGACTCGCTCATCTCTTAAGGAGATGTTCAATGGTCGACCTGATCTTGCCTTAGATTCGACTTGCCTTGAGTTTCTTAAGCGATCTATGGTTCTCTGGACCATATCTAACTTGTGGAATCTTGTTTTGAAATTTTACCGTAGGATATTCTTGAAGTACAAATTAATCATTAACTGCCTTTCAATCATACTCAACTCGTTTTTCGATATTTTTCTTGATTTAATTTCGCGAAACTCAAAAAAATACAATTTAGTTCAATTGTCAAACTCTATCGTGTGTAATGAAGGAATGTTATTAGGTGTACACAACCTTTAGTGGAATGAATTTAACAATTTTTTTTTATTATTTGATCCTTTGAACATTATTTTATTTAAATATACTTACAAAGACAGTTTCTCACTTACCGTTCGTGAGCCTCTTTTTTCCGATATTTTATCGCTATTACGCAAACTTTTGTGGATCACTGTATGTATATTGAATTGTATCTATCTATACCCCTGATTTTGATAAAAAGAATGCAATTTATTTGAGTATTATAAATACTTGACTTTTTTGTTTGCTTATTTTCAAGTCCAATTAAAGCTCTATCAGTAAAATTTCTAATAGAATATATTTTTTCAAGAAATTTATTTTTATTCAACATTCTTTTTCTATTACTTTGTAAATTTGAATTTATTTTTTGATTTATTTAAAAGCCTTTTGTTGTACTAGATTTTTTGAAAATCCAGTTTGAATTTGGAGTGAAGTTGCCAAACCGATTTATGTACAGATTTCTAATTGCACTTTTCAATTTGAATATGTAGTAATTTTATTCTAACATAGATTGAATAATAATAGCAGCGATTCATATACAAATGTTGATACACAGAAATAATAATGGCGTAGGGACGTAACTCCGCAGGACCCGCTTATATTTGAGCCAGTTCAATTTTTTCAAGGAAATGAGCTAGGTCTAAAGTAATCTAACTCAAATGTCAGCTGAGCTGAAGTGAAGAGCTGAAGTGAAGAGCTGAGCTGAATGAGCTGAGCTGAATGAACTTAGCTGAGCTGAATTATCTGAGATGAAATTTTAGCTGAATGAGCTGAGTTAAGTTTTATTGTGCGCATTCAATATTATTGTTATCCGTTTCGTTTCGTCGCTCCAAAGTTTATTCCTCCACTGTTTCTTGGGTCGTCTTTAATACGTTGTAAATATTTTTTGTTTACTCAGAAGATCATACATTTAACAGATTGACAATAACTATCATACTTTGTACTTAACACAAATTTGGATATAAGAATTCGTAAAAAATAAAAAATTATAAATAAATTTTCTGACATGACAACTTGTAAATATCCTTCAACTCTCATTCAAAAACCGTTTCGACAACACGGCAGGTTTGACTGCGATCTACAATATTCTGCCGAGTTTGAAGTGCTTTATTGTGTGGGACTCTTACATGACGAGCGAATATTCTTGGAGGCAACACTATCTTTGAAATTTTTTGTTACGTCTTAAAATGGTCTTAACCTTGTGAATTATACCCATTAGTGATTAACAAGTTAGCATGAATGGATGAGACCTAAAATTGTCTGCCGAATCCCAACGTCTTAGTTGAGAAGCTCTTTTGTAGAATTTGAAATTCCTCGCAAGAGGCAGTATATCCTTGGACATTTTTTTTACAGCTGTTCGAAATCCAGAAAAAAACCTGAATCCAGAAAAAATGGCGCCGCTGTAAGTCTCGTGCTTTTAAAGAAAACATCTGTTTTTTAGTCCGTTGTACCCGAAAATTACAAATTCCTCTTTGTTTGTCGTCGGAATGTTTAATATTTAATGAAGTTTAATCAAAATATCTAGTCCGATTTTGTTAGCAAATGCATAACTTTTCATATAGTTCAATGCATCGCAAGTCAAAAAACAACAAAGCTCTCAGTCCGCTAGCTCGGGATCTAAGGAGTCAAACATAGGGTATGGCACAGAAGTAAATAAAGTTCGTTCTAGAGTTAGTTCTTCGCGTTGAGAAAAGAGATCAATTCTTTGACCTTCATTTCTGAAAGTTCGACAATGTCGTCAAAAAATGCCGTACCTCATGAATATGCACTAAATTTGACCAGAGCAGGGCATTTTCAGAGGAAATGTAGGACTGTTTCGCTTTCCCGCTGGTCGCCATAGCTATAATAGTAAGTGTTGTGAGGAATTCCTTTGGATTCGCTGCATCCTCTCCTATTGGCCAATGTTGGCTACAATCTTATAAATATTAAAAAAAAAACTGATGTTCACTTTTAGATTTTCCCTTTTTCAAATTGGTTGCTCCGTAAAATGAAAAACTGGTACTTATTTAGATTTTCATTTTTTCAATAATTTCTTATTAAACAAATATTTATTTCTTTATTTGTTGTACTCAAATTATTGCATTCTCTTTCCCTTGCCTCTAATATTTTTTTAAATTTTTATTTAGCAGTGTAATCCTACTATGATTTTAATTTTCTGTAAACTAATTCCATTATGTATTATACCTTTTATTTAACTCTGGCATACATTTTTAAATATTATTATCTATTAAGTGTCGTTTTTATTTAACTCATCTCTATCTAAATATCAAAATTCTTCAAGTTAAATTTATTTTTTTCAGAATCGCAACTTTTAAATTTAAGTTGAATAATTTTTATGTATCTTATATTAACAGGAATTTTCAATATTTTAAAATTAAAAAAATAAATAAGCATTGCCAGGAATAAATGAGGCTGTGAGTAGGTCTAAACATGTGTCACCCATTAAACTTAAATTAAATATAAGTCGGTCAAAAACTATACCTATTAATATCGCACGTTGAGTTTAATAACGACACAACTCCGAAGATTTTCAGTTATTGCGATATTTGAGTTTGAGCAAAGTTCCAATCTCTGTGTCTACAAAACGACGGATCTCTATCTGCAAAAATTCGATAATTCCGTTTTGCATAAAATTACCGTATAAAGTGTCATTTTAGACTTTGCTGTGAATATTTTGTTCAGAATTATGATATTGAAAGGGAGTTATTGGTCTTATTAATCTCAATGTGCAATATGATATTTTTAAATCAAATCAAACACTTTTTACAGTACGCTTAATATAAACAAAATTCAAAAATGTTAAATGATTTTTTAAATCGCTTATACATTATACATTCGCGAAAAATGAAAATACAAAATTACCGCGTTTTCTGAAAATAAGAGTTACAATACTTTGTCACTCACAGCCTACAATTAACCTTAATTTTTACCATTTGCTAGGTATAAAACTTCAAACTAACTTTTCTTAGCCTTCCCATCCCCTGCACGTGAACACTTAACAACTTTTTTTTACTGATATTCAATTTCGTAAAAAAAAACTTTCAAATGCACACTGTCCGACCTTTTTTTTTAATTTGTTTTTGGTGCACACACTTCTTATAGCAAATTAATTATTCTACTGTATAGATGTTTGGGGAAGTTGTGATCTTAGAATCTGTATTCGTATGGAGTAAAGCATTAGGCTTGTGTTCTTCAGACTCTTGTATTAATTGCTTTAAAAACGGGCTTAACAAACCTCGCAGAAAGATTCATGTTCAAGACGAAATGCACCTATATACAAGGTGGCGCAAAATTAATCACCCTATCGGAAGATGTTATAATTTTTGCAAATGGCGTCATACGTTAATCATATTTGACATTTGTGAACGCAGCTCCGCAAGAGCGTGGAATAATTGTGTCGATTTATTGACAGTGGTCAGTGGTGTTAGCGCAGCGTGAATTTCGACGTCGATTTCCTAATCGTGTCGTACCAACTGTTCCCGTACAAAGTGCAAACAGTGTATCAGCTAATACCTGCGTATGCATTACTGTCAAGCCATCCTGAATGTCAAAAACGAAGAGTACTATTCGTATTTTGTGCAGAAAATCATCATGAGCTACGAGGCGCATGTCCGCTTAAGCGGTTACGTCAATAAGCAAAATCTTCGTTTCTGAAGAGCCAATACATCCACTAAAGCTAGTGTGTGGTGCGGCGTTTACGCGGGAGTAGTGATTTGTCCGTATTTTTTTGATGACGCACTCGGCAATACGGTCACTGTTATTGGCGAATGCTACAGTTCTATGATAAACGACTTTTTACTGCCGAAATTGGATTAAGGGGCTTGGTGAACATGCACACACAGCACGAGCCACAATGGATAATGTGAAGGAAGCGTTTCCTATTCGCGTAGTCTTCCGTTTCGTCATTGACAGCAATATCGCCCGATTCAACCATCAGACAATCGTAGCGCTTAAGGAGGATATTCGAATAAAATACGAACATTTATCACCGGAAATCTTGCGGAAAGTCATGGAAAATGCGATAAAACGGGCACAAATATATATTAACACTGACAGTAACCACTTGACGGATATCATCTTTTCCGATTGACAGAAAAAAACGTAAAGGTTCAAATAAAGATTTCCATCACTCAAAATCATTTTTTTATTTATTAAAAAACTAATTGACAAATATAATTGGATGATTAATTTTGCGTCACCTTGTATTAAATCTTACAGAAAATATCGATCCAGGGTGAAATAAGAAGTTTTTGAAAATTCCTGCAAAATAGTACCTAGTTAAAGTTTTTTTTCGTATCAGCCAACATTTTCGAAATCAATTAAGAAAATTGTGATATGTCTTCCACTTTAGCACGGAATCTCTGCATTATAAATTATATATAAACAATCAACTTTTTAAAAAGCTTAAGGATGCGTTGGAAAAGTATACGTTATTGTATGTCAAGTTGAAATAGAGTTATAATTGATGGTTATATGTATATGTAGGTGAAAAATAAAATTCGTTAAAACTTCACTCTATAAATTGGTCTTAGATAATGTTTGATACAAAAAAAATAAAATCTTAAAATCATTAATTCATTCTTAACGTAAAGATATGGTTTTTTCTAGATCTAGACCACTGACAAAATTACTGTTACACAATCGGCAAAACTATTAATAAAATCAAATCTTAATGGCATGCATATACACGAAGTAAAATAACGGAGCGGTGTCAGAAAAAATCAGCAAAATTCTTCTTCCTTACATTAAGTCGTGATATTCGTGTGAACTGATCTCGGTGAATTTCAAGTTACTTTGTATTAAAACGATACCAGTTTCTTTTGACGAAAATAATGACATCCAAAAGTAAAAAAAAAAAACAGATAAAGTCACAAGTCTTAAATAAGGGGAAAAAAAACTTGTAAGTCTTCCAAATCCGGCATTAGTATTTTCGCCAGGAGTAAAAATGACATTTCAGTTATTTCTATGGAACATCAAAATCGTGAATTTTATGGATTTTGTTTCAAATATCGACGCCAAACACTCCAATTGTTTTTTATAGGATATATATAAAATATAATGTCATTTGCGTTTAATTTTAGTTGAATTAGGACGATGTTAAAACCGTTTTAGTATGAAACTAGGTTAAAACAACGATTTCGTAAATTTTAATCATACTTTCTCTACCTTTTTATTAAAGTTAAAATAATAGAATTCCTTTTTTTATTTTTGTGACGTGCTAAATTCATATGAGTCTTTGACATTTACAAACGTCAAAAAAGGTCCGTTTATTTAGTTTTTTGTACGAACTGTCATTGTTTTATGTGTGGTCAAAAGCAATTTATTATGAAAATTGCCTTAGTATGATGCTTGTTAGAAATCTTTTAAAATTAAAAATGAGGTAGTAAACTACTTTAAAATTAGCATATTATTAGGTACTATCATACCTGATTTATATGGAACATGCATCTTTATTTGATTTTAAATTCGAATCCAGAGACGTTAACACTTTGACATATAGCACACGCCAACGCATTGAAAGACAACATTGCGACCATTGACTATTAAGGTTTACCGTCTAATCGTAGATTAATATTTCAAACCACATAATTTTGGTTCTAGTGAAATCAAACCAGAAAATGAACAAATATCACCGAACACATCCTCAAATAATCAAAACCTGCCAACTTAACGCAAAAAAAACATTTATTTGCAACCATTTTGAGCTTCATTCTAATTCAGAGGTTCCAAAACTTTATCCGCATTATTATAATGCACTTTTTGTTTTGGCTAATTTATCCGCTGCATACCCCTTTGTTGTTGTTTACTGTATAAAATTTTGCTGCGCTGACTATACATCTACCAATAAAAAACGAATATTGTCATCAACAGCTGAAGAATTAAAAGTTTTAGTAAAAAAAAATCGAAACAATCCTCTTGCTATGATATCAGTTCTACGAATATCAGTTTTTGTTAAAGCTACCTAAAGCCGGAAACACACTTATTTCGTGTGGTGTGTTGTGAAGAATTTGAGTTCAAAGAAATTGGTTGCTGGTGATGGCACTGCCAACGTCGATTTCGAAGAAGTACAAACCGATGATGCTGCCAGTCAATAATCCACACCAAAACTTTCTGCAAATGAATTGCCACTAAGACAATTAGCATCGTTCCAAATCTAACGATTTCAAAAGTTATATTTTTGCTGAAATCCGGAACCGTTTCCAACCTATTCCAAAGCTCAATCAGTTGTTGTAAAATATTTTTCTTAGAAAACTATTTTTAATGCTACCTCTAATAGAACAAATTCGTTTATTTCAATTCGTTAAAAACGTCTAACCCGCTTAAGTGAAACGACAAAAAATCTCAATTATTTTTTAACCTAAGCGGGTTTTTCACTTAAGCGGACCTGGGATAACTGAAACGAAGTTTCACTTAAGCGGACCTCTGTTAACCGCAAAAAACTTTTAGCTAAGCAGATCTAAGTCATTTTACTGGATAATCCTTGACAATGTAGGTGTACTGCAATTGAACTTGGCAGAGATATTTTTCCTTGTCTCGCGATCTTCAATTTTTTTCATAATGTTTAGTTCGCTTGTTATATACAAACTTAAGAGTTTCTTAGTGATATGGGGCTGAAATTATTACGTATAAATTATGAATAATAATTAAGTTTTTTCCTGGGGTTTCAGCTAAACAGGTTTCACTTAAACGGTTTTTACTGTACTAACATGAGCAATATTTATACATAATACTTATATTCTTAGCTTTTAAAGAACAAAGTTTTGAATTTAATGCATTTCAGGTTACCATTTAAAGACTCTCTATACAAAAGTAAAAGTATTAAATAATATTGAAATCAATTGATCAATTGGGGGCTATTTGCACCATAGCTTGATCTACTAAATACGAGTATATTACAAAATTGTTGCTGTAGTCTTATACTTGTACTACTAAAACTGAAATTTAACTGACTCAGAACCGATGGAGATGATATTGACCCATTAACAAAATTGCATATACCTTCTATGATTAGTGAGTGAAAAAGGCTTATCAAAGCGACTCTTCGAGAATAAAGGGGTAGTGCATTTTCATGTGACCATGGAAGAGAACGAAGGCAGAAATGCTTGAATGGAATAGCTAGGTGACCACCCTACACGACTATGTTCAAGTATTGGTCTTACAAATGAAATAGAAACATAAAAAACATAAGGGTCACTGAAATCCCGACCGAATCTTTTTGTGAATCCTAGAACCCAATTAGATTTTTTAGCTATGTAGTTGAAAGAACATGCATAAAACGTATACCTAAAAACAAATGGAACGATTTTTACAGCACAATTCCCTAAATACTAATAAGTCTTCTTGCTAAAGTAAAGAGCCAGAAGTAGATGCTTTTAGTAATAAATGTCGAGCTAAATGCTCTCAACATAAATCAGGACGGACGAATTGCTTATTATCGAAAACAAGTCAATTATAAATAAAATAAATAAAATTGGATCTTAATGGCTACCCTGAGGGACGCCAGAATTGACAAAAAATTGATTTGAATACTCAATAGAATACACAATCTTCATCAGCTCTTTTCCTATTTATATGCGAAATGATGTCGATCTTCGTCTATTAGTCTAAAAGCGAAGACTATTACTGCAGTTTCAGTGCACACTGTATCGTAGAAGAATACTAAATCAAGTGTTCTTCCCAAACGATTATTTACACCGTTGAACTGGCTCAATGAACATGAAGACATACCATCAATTAATGAATGCTCAATAAGACTCGTCGCATTTACCGGAACGTAGATGTTATCGTAATCAATTTCAACCCGATCCAGGTTTGGTAGATCACCCACGATCAAAATTTCATCTTTAAATTGCAATAGGACATAGATACTTTCTATGCAGTCATTTAATTTTTCATAAACGTCGTTATTAAAACTCGGTGGTATTAAAGATATTAATTAGATCTCCATTAATTATCAATATCAGAGGACCTAATGTCGTCGATCAGATAACAAATAAGAGAGTTTTTGATCGCAACAAGAATTCCACCTCCTACAGTGTTGGAGTTATCTAAGTGGTGACGATCACGTCTGACGATATAATAGGAGGTATCGAAAAGCTCTGAGTTGAGAATGGAGCTGTTCAGCCAAGTTTCTGACGTCATGAGGAAGATTTTTTACATTTTTTTAGATCATATTGGTCTTTGTCCGAAGTCCATTCATATTTTGATAATACATTTATATCTTGTTAAGCAGCTTTAAGTTGATTCAGCGTTGTTTGATTTTGACGAAAAGAGTTCTGAGTTGTACCACGGTTGTTCGGTCTGTTCACAAATTCATAAATTATGACACCAACTGGCCAGAACGATGTCGAATTCAGTACATGGAAAACAGAATTAGGGACACGTATTTTGAAAGAAGAGAATTTTGCGTACGATGCAGATTTTTTTCAACATTTATAATGAATATGGTTCCCTGTTTTTCGATAGTTTATGATATCGAAGGCGTAGGCAATTAATATCTTGATTTGATTGTGATCAAACTCTAGCGGAGAAGTTTTAAAATAGTTTGAATAATTTTGCATCGTAAAATTAAAAACAAAATTTCTCCGAATTTAAAAAAGAAAAAACTCAACTAATTTGTTGCTGCACATTCAGAAACACTTGAAATTGGGGTGACAACATTTCTCCTTAAGAATGTTGTAAAAGAATATTGTTCTGAAAAACTAAACTGCTTCAACGATTTTCAAAATTTTGTTATCATACATTTATAGTCCAGCTTAAGAATTCAGATGGCATTCTTTATCCTTTTAGGTCAAACTATTTAAGGAGTGGTTTTACATAAATCTCAAAAATATTTAACTAAGATTTGTGATTTTTTTTTCAAGGAGCAGATGAAAAGATGTTATTTACCATTGCTGGTTGTTTTTTAATCATATTCCATATTGTAATAAATTAAATCCATCCGCCAGACAAACAGGATAACCGACCAAAACAAAAAAACCCATACCATGTAGACACAGCTTTAATCTTACCGAACTCCCACCTACACATAACTTCGTCCTTATATCTTTTTCATGTGTTTTAGGATATTTTGCAAAGAATAAGCTCTAAAAAATTCTATTTATAAAATTCAGAATAGTTTAATGATTATTTTTTTGTTTTTATTAGAATATTGGGAAAATTCGAACAAAAGCAATTATCCTGCGGATTAATATCTGCATTTTCTTCCATAATAACCATTCCAAAAACAAGGACATGAGTTCGAATGTAAGTTCTTTTACGAGGTGGCGAATCGGGACACAGCATGAAGTTCCATTGGTTTGTTTTTATTGTTTTTTTTTTTTTTTCCTTTCTTGGATTTATTCACTTGGTCGTTCTGTGGTGACCTCAAGCCAAGCAGTGACATTTTGTCCTAGTTGCTGCCTAGAAGTCGATATGTTTACCCATATCATGTCCGGTATTTAGTTTGGTCGTTAACTGGAAGACAAACTGGGTAAATGGCTGTGGCAAGCAAGCTGCAAACACGATAACATCGTTACCAACGTTAAGTATTATTTACATGGTCATCTGTGACGTTGTTTTAACCGTTATATTATGTACGCATCATGGGTTGAAGCAATATTGGCTGGCAGCAGAATTTTCAAGGAAAATCGCTGTGGCTGTTTTAATTCATATGGGTTGTAGGTATGCTTGAAAAACAAATGGCTGTTGGACCAATTTGAGGTATACAAAAAAAAAAAAGATATCCGGCAGGAAGGACATGAGAACGTCACTCAAACCCACATGCCCCGAATACATATTTTTTGAATCAATTACAAAAGAAAAAAAAAACACTGTTTAAAACGCTAGGTCACAGGTGGAATGAAAGGGGCTAGAATTTTAACACCTTTAAGGGTATGTAAATGAGCATGAAAAGGAATTTAACTTTCGAACTCATTTGAAGATATTGTGATTAAATTACTGACGGGCTTATGATATTTTCATACCAGTCGATAAATTCTTGTGAATGATTAAAAAAAAACAACATGTAACTGAGTTAATATAGCTTACACTCTGATTAAGGCATGTATGAGGACAATTTAACAAAAAAAATTGCAACAATTCTACGAATCTACTCATTTAAAAAATTTTAATTCTCAGAAACGCAACGTCAATATCGGCTGCTTTTTTGTAGTTCTATAGTCCAACGGAATATGCATTTCTGTGAAAACCAATTGTTGGGATATTTCGGCTGGAATTTGATTATTTTTTTCGACGAAGTTCACCATCATCTGCTGAAACCATACAAAAGTCTAAATTGATGTTGGTTAGCTCTGGAAAAAAAAAACTCTTTCGCTTCTTCAATGCAAGTAAAATGAATGGCAGGATCGCCCTTGGAGTTCAAAGGAAAAACGGTACTATACAAAATAAATTTGGTAGTGTGACAACTTGTGAGAACCATAGTCATCCGGAAATTTTGAGTGCGAGTGTTGTAGGTACATAGTAAAAAAAAATACAAACACGGACTCGGAAATGACGGACGAAACAAGTAGGCCAAAGTTCTGGAACAAACCCATGAAAAGGGTAGTAAATATAATGACGAATTAATTTAATATAGTTAGGCAATGGTTAGTAAAGATTTTCACTTTTTCAGTACTAGCCAGGATGTTGGTGGATGAACCTATTATATGCCAACTACAGCTATCATATTGGAATATGTGGCTTGTGACTGTCTTAAGATAAAGCAAGGATTCTGCCTCCTGGGTCTGGGGGTTATGTCGTCGGATTATCTTCACTTCCAGATAAGAAAGTTCGGTTTTGAAAGAGACACGAGAAGATCCGGAAACAAATTTCCCTTTAATGCGAAGAAGACCTGAAACGTCAAAGTATAAATAACTGAAAGTACATCTCACGTCAACAGATGTTAAGATTGACTTTAAGTCAGTAAGCAATTGCTTAGCTTGGACCCGCATCAATCTCATTTTCCAAATACCTTAGCCTACGAACCCTCCGAACCATTGACGCTGAAGAATCTATCAAGGAAAAATTAAATGACCTCCTGGACGGAGTCTACAGAGTCTATCCCGAGTTGAATGTCAAAGTAAGTTGTGCTCGGAACCTAATTGGCAAAATTAAAAATGACGGCAGCTTCGGCTGATTAGTTGATAAGCATAGCCTGGAAATAATAACAGGTTGTAACGCAGTGAAAAGGAACTCCGTCTTTCCCAAAGCTAAGGACATACAAAGCAACCTGGCGCTCTTCAGACAAATGAAACACCAACCAGATCGACCATTTTCTGATTGACGTAAGGCACTTATAGGATGTCTTAGACTTGCTTGCAATTCGAAAGATAAACGTCGACTATGAGTCATTTCCTTGTTTCGGTAAAACTTAGGACTCGACTTTCGAAACGATTCAACCAAAAGAAGAGGAAGTTTGAAGTTGCTTATGCTTACAGAAATAATTTGTTTCCTCTGTTGAGCATGTTGACCTAAGACAAATGCCAAAATTCAGTAGCCCCGGTATGGTAATATCGCGGTATCAAAGAATCAGGCAATGTTTACTACCAACAACCCCAGAAAAATAACCCTTCGTATGATGATGAATGCTAATGGCATCATCGGTCCATACATCTTTGAGAATGACGTTGGTCAGGACATATCCTTCATCGACGAGGAATTTCGGTCGATGATAACCAATTTTTGCTGTTTGATTATATGGACACCGAAGACACATGTGGTTTTAACACGACGGTATATTGTATGTTTTACTAAAATCACAGGTCTATGCCATTAAACCACAATCTGCCACTGCTCTGAAAGCTAAAATAATCAATGGCATTGGTCAAATTAAGTATGATTTATACGCCAGAGTTTTGGATAATTCGACGTTTCGAATGCTCGCAATCTAGCAAAGCCGTGGCCGAGATTTTAATGACGTTGTATTCCATACATAAAGGCATGCATGGGCCTTTAAAATAATCAAAGAATTTCAATGACATGCAGCTATAACGGTTTGTTTTATTCAAATCTTAAGATACAAAACGCTTAATGTAAACCGCTTTAGATGACAAATATCAAAAAATTATGTTTTGTAAACATAAAATATCGATACGATTTGAGTTCCGCCAATTTTACGTCAAACGTATGTTTGAGCTTATCTATTTATGTTATTTATTTATTTGTTAAAAGCTGCGCTTTAATATTTTTAGTTGACATAAACTTTATATATATATTTTATACTTTCAAAAGAGATTCATATCTCTTCCTCTAAGTTTAATATGGTCTTACGAAGGTCTGTCTAACACATTGACAGTTTCTTACTTTATAAAATCCAAAATATTCAGAACGCAAAAAATTTTTATAAAACGTTTTTGATATTGTTTTGGTTTTTTATTTTTGTTCTACTATTTTTTAAATAAAATTATCAATAACGCAACGGTTGCTGCAACACAAAAGCAATGGGCAACACAGCTACACACGAAGCAACAGTTGCTTCAACATGGCTGTGTTACTGCAACTGTTGCCTCTTGTGTATGTAGCATTAGACGTATGCTTAAACAGGGATGATACAAAATTTAATTTGTTCATATATATTGAAACAGAGATGTTATCTGATACGAAAGACCACAACTATTTGCTTGGAGCATTAATAAGGCAGTTCTCATTCTCAAATTTGTCTGAAATAATTAATATTTGACGGATGGAAAACGTTAGTGTCCACATTCGTCAAGCATCACTTCTCATTAGAATTTTGACAGTGGCGGACAAGCATGTGTTACATTCTCAAATATGCTTGTCAAGCACCCAAAATATGAAAACATTTTGAAATCCATGCAGCATGCTTGACAAGCGAATGGATATAGCGTTCACATTATCAAAATAAAGCCAATCATGCATGCCATGCTTGTCAAACATATTTCAGAATGTGAACGCCCCTAATGGTGCATGAAAATATGATACTTAAGTTTTACTCTTGGAGCCTGATTACACGATTCTTTTTTTCGTTCATTTCGTCTTTTTGACAGCTTGGGTGAGAGTGTAGAAACGAAGCTTCATTCCGCTACACTTCTCCACCTCACACCAAATATCTCAAAAAGTCGAAAAACGAAACAATTGGAAAAAAGAATTGTGTAATCATAGACGGGTTCACACTGAATTAAATACCCCGGTTTTTTGACGTTTCTGTACTTTATCTCACTCTGTCAGAGATTTATAAACCGATTGACATCATTCTCATCTTCTAATGGAAATTATCGAAGTAAATACAAGCGGGAAAATTTTGAACCCATTGGCATTATAGTCATCATCCAATTCATGGCTTGACAGATGGAGAACGATCTATATTTTGATGTACATATATAGAATATTTCAAATTACATATAACAGTTTTTGTTATAATCTTGAAAAAAATTATCTCAGGAAGATCAACTATAACTAATTTTGCGTGTTTCTCTTCCTTTGTTCTAAATGCTATCGAAAACCGTAATCAGGTCGCTGCAGATTATATGGACTTTAGCAAGTCTTTTGATTTAGTTTGCCACAACATATTACTTCATAAGCTTGCAGTATTCACTCAAGTTTACTCCTTCTCAACCGGTAGTATTAAAAAAATAAAACTTAATGAATGTATCTCCAAGCGAATTAAGTGCACGTCAGGTGTTCCTCAAGGCAGCCATCTTGGTCCGTTGCTTTTTGTTATATTTATTGATGATATTGTGAACTTCATCAATTTCAGCCAAAGTCTCATATATGCTGATGATCTCAAGATATTTTTGAAAGTAGCGAGCAATGGTGACTGCTTTAAGCTTCAAATGGACCTTGACAATTTATGTGTGACTTAGGCTGAAAACACACCGGATAAAGCAAAACATGTTTTTTTGATTCGTGAAACAAGAGAACATTGTTTCTTATGAGACTAAACACACCAAAGAAAACGAAACAAAACACATGTTTTTGTTTTGAAGTGTTACGATGGTGGTTGTCGAAAATACATGCTATTGTATACGAGCAACACACACCGAATGCAACAAAACTGTTTCGAACAAGGGTCGTTGACGATAATTGCATACTTTCTTATGGCGCAACGCACACCAAATGAAACAAAACATGAAAACAAAAGCAAAACAGAAAAACATGTTTCGTTGCCGATAGATGACCTATTGTTTTTTGCAAAACAAAATTCTGACTCCGTTGTTTTTATTTTCTTCTGTCGTTGCACTTTACAGATTTATTTGCTTCTACGTTTACTCTGTGCGCAAATTTTAAATAAATATGAAATATGTAGATGGAGAGAAGTTAATTTTTTTTTAATTAAGGCAAGAAGCCCTATCTATAATTATAAAGATAAGGAACATGCCAATAAACTTACTATTGATAAGCTGTGGATTGCTACTTTCTACTATGACATTTGAAGATTGGCAAGATTAAAAGCTTTTCTCTTTTCTTATAAATAAATACATAATGTCTGTTTTGTAAACACAAAATTGTTATTTGTGTTTACTTGCCGTAGAGTTATAATCTTTCAGCCGGAGTTAAGCTTTTACGATAGTTCGTATTTTGTTTCATTTTAACGCACACCAAACGAAACAAAAAAACAAAACATTTTGTTTTGTTTTATTCTGTTTCGCTTGGTGTGTGTTCAAATAAAAAATGTTTTTTTGACTATCGAATAAAAAACGTTTTGCTTTATCCGGTGTGTTTTCAGCCTAAACCACTTGAACCTTAATGTTGAAAAATGTTTCGTGATCTCCATTTCTATAAAACAGTTTGTGTATACGAGTTCCCATACTCTTAAGATCCAGATCGCAGTGATTACAGAGAACTGTAAAAGTCAAAGACTTGGGTGTTACATTTAACTCCGAATTTTCATTTGATTCTCATGTTGATGCTGTAGTCGCCAAAGCGAACTCAATGTTAGGATTTAGTAAAAGAAATTCAACAGATTTCTCCGATCCTCACATTCTTTTCTCTTTATATACCTCCTTAGTAATGTCTGAGTTCAAATATGCAGATGTCATCTTGAACTCTCAGCTAAAATCGATTTCAGATAGAGCCCCGAAGGTTCAGAATCGTTTTACGAGACATGTTTTTTATACAATGCGATGGAATTTTTATCCGCTCAGGTCCCGCAGAACCAATTTCAAGGTATGTTAGAGAGTCCGAAGAATTTAATGGGCATATTGATCTGGCATGCTCCAGAGATACGTTTAAAAATGATGTAAATAACTTATTATTATAAATTGTTGTAGTTAGTTTATAGTTTATTTCACTAATAGTTATCTTAAGTTAGCTTTAAATTTTAACTTATTCAATAAACATAAGACATTGGGCCAGTGCAGGCAAATGAGACCTCACAAATTTGTCTCTGTGCAAAATTGAGTCCAACTCTTTCTCAGTATTCGAAAGCAAAACTGATTTTTTTTTTTTTTTTTTTTGTGATAAAGTTTTTAAAATCTCGTTTTTCGGTTTTATATTTCACTTATTTCAAATAAATTGTTTAAATATACTCCACTGTATTTTTGCTGCTACGGGCAAAATAATACAAAATTTGTTTTCCGTTTGAAATTTAGGGAAAATAGTACGGACACTTTTGATATAATATTCTTCCTAAAAATGTAGACAAAGTACTATTTATCAAAAGCTGTAATGTGTGTTGAATTTAGAAAAAAATAAACGTCAAGAGAAGTCATGAAATTTGACTTTTTACATTTACAAAATAAGACTTCCAACTAAAGTCCCATGTTGACTATAGTTTTTAGCCGTCAGTGAAAAAACTATAAGCTATAAGGTTTAATTATGTTTATGTAATAACAAAAAACTAATTGCTCTAATTCCCCCCTTGCTTTTAGATATCTCACAAGCAATACTATTCACAAGGAAAAAATCACAATTTTTTAACTGCACACTTGTAGTAGAGTAATTTGCAATATTAAAGCATAAACCAATCTGACCGGTTCTACAAAATGTGCATAGCACTTGCACAAATGGTACTCTCATTTGGCTCACATTCAATTCAAATTAAAAAAAAAAAAACCGTTTTAGTCGTGCTGTTTGTTTTTTTATGTTTTTTTTTCGTTTAGCTTAAAAACTTGTAGTTCATTAATCACTCTTGTATAAAACGTTCATGTAGTTTATGTTTTAGTTTAAATATCTATCAGCAACAAACAAAATAAAAAAAAAAATCGTGCATCATTGACAAATCCGATCTACAATATCGACATACAATTTGAAAATCCGATCAAATGGCAACGCAAAACCTCCTACTTAAAGTGCGCCCTTGATCGATCTCAATCAAAAGCAAGAAATTGGTTTTTGTTCATTATTTTATTTTGGCCAATATGTGTGTGTGAATCATCAAAAATTTTCATTACATTAGATTCTAAAGCACATCCGCATAAACCGCATAAAAAACACACTCAACCAAACAAATATAATCGAATCAATGCTTAAAATCAAAATTGCATATAAATACTCACAACGACTTGCATAGTGAACATCTTTTAATAATATATAAAATAATTGTTAAACAAAAAAGATCTGAATATATGGATGTGCTATGATTGCAACGTTTTTCATACTAGTTGCAATTTTACGTTCACTCCGTTGGAGAAGTCGGTCATCGGAGAGTCTTGAGAAGAACGAAACCAGTACATCGCCAACAACCGATCAGCCAATTGATTCCGATGGACAGTCCAATTCGACAATAGTTCATGCAGCTGGGTCAGGACCGGAGACAAGTCACAGATTTAGAGACTACGGCGGCGACAGCAAAATCACCTATCGACGACTCTCGCGGCCCAGATTTAGCCTCCAAGTGAACTCACCTTCAACGAGAAGATTCAACGATCGCACCTACTCTATTGGGACACTGATTCGGACGAGACATGGCGACCCAATTGACGGTGGTGAATTACACCAACAACAGATAGATCTTAATCAGCCAATCGAGAATAGAAATGAGGAAGGCGAACCGTCCTCGTCGTCGCACAAATCACCCGAGAACCGAGACGGACACTGCCAGAACGACAGTCAAATAGACGCTGATGACGACGATGATGAAGACAACCGTCGAGATGCCGAGGAATTCTATAATAGCATCCAAGATTGTGCAGCCTCTTCACTGAGTAACGTATCCGGTCAGCCATCAGCGTCCCGCCGAAAGCGTTCCTCGCTGTTCTCACGCAGTGACTCATCGGCCACGACCACCTCGTCGACAAGTGGCAGTGGCACCTATACAGGTGGCAAAAGACGCTCAACCGCTTCTATAATCTCTTCATCGATGTGCTCGGATGTCATACCCATTGATCGGCGGAGCTCAACAGAACATAGTCGGGCCAGCAATACACGTCGGTCGAGCGGAAGAATCCGCAGATATATATCACGAATGACGATAGCAGGAGCTCGTAGACGTACCACTGGCAGGTAGATAATTTGATCGTTTTCTAATTCTAACTCTTTTTTTTTTGTTTGTTGTACATTTTACTAACATGCTTGAAGGAGCGTTGAAGTGTATCCATCCAGCGAACACAAGACACCCGATCTGAAATTAGATCTTCACGTGCGTGTTTTTTTTTTTTTTTTTTTTTTTTTCATAAACAACATTGATGTTGTTCGATGAGACTTGCCGATAAATGAAAGAGCTTTAGAGTCATCAACTTTAATTAAAAATATGAAGTGAAATGCCTTCGGATTTCAGATTGAACAATCTGTGTTTCTATGCCGCGGATTTTAGTTGATTTGTGTTTCAATTAGAATTCGATGACATTGAGAAAGAATTTGCACGATTTTCAAAGGGAAACCTGCCTTACATTGGTTATGTTGACAGTTTTCAATAGTTTGTAAGCTTTTAAATCGACAAATGAATCAAACACACCATATATGGTTTGACATGGTGATTTATGTTCGAACAAAAGATCAAATCGAGTTTACATGACAAGTCAATCTGCCTTAGATAGGGTGACATTGTATCTCTTTAATAGAGAACATGTTTGTTATCTTTTCTGCTGACATGTTTTTCTTTTCGTGTGGCTTTTCAACTTATTCACAAAAATTACCACCTTCAACTCCTATATTCATTTTTTTTTCTTTCCGCAAGTGAAAGTCTTAAAAAGATACTTAGTCTGGAAATCAGGACCGATCTATGCAAGATCGATAGATAATTTTCCCTTATTTAATTTAAAATCACACTGGAGGAAGTTTAAAGCTTTGATACTTTTCCAAAGCTTTATGACCATAAAGTCTTGTTCATGTTATTTTGTGCATTTGAGGCGGTTTCTATTTCGTAGTTGTTATGACTTTGCTTTGCAATCGATGATTGTGTGATGGACGCAGTGGTGGAATCGCGTAGGGCGATAGTTAAGAGTTGATCATCAGAATTAATGATTTTGCTCCACGTAAGGTGATTATCAAATTGACTATTACATTTTTGCTATGGTTTGTTGGTGACAGCTATTAAAGTGTCACTTTTATACATTTCTTTATTTTTTTTTGAGAATGATAAGTTGTGTGAGTTTTGGCTCGACTATAAATTGAAAGTCTAGTGAACTGGAACTGAACCAATGAACAAAACGTTTGTGAATGTTCTGCGGCTGCTTGATTTTTCACAAGGATAGTCGTAAAACACAACAGCTGATCGAACTGAGATTTATGTCTGTTTAGTAACTTGAAATTTTCACCAATTTTTTTAAACTTGGTTAATTGCTGCCAAGCAATCGTAAATTTTTAGCGATCACTTTACGTAGAACAAAGAAAAATTGATAATCAAGATTGACTATCAAAACAGTGAACTATCGCCTTACGCGATTCCACTCAAGCTTGTACCCATTTCTATTTGTAGTTTAAGCTTTTTCATATACAGGGTGATTGGCATAAGGTGTGACAAAAAGCTAGAGCGTGTAGGTTGGACTTAGACAAGAAAAAAATCGTATGGGAGGGGGGGGGTCTATTTCCCCCCGTTTAGGCGGGAGGGGCAATTTAAGAAAAAAATCACTTAAAACAGAAAAAAAAATATTAAAAAATAACGGTGATACCTACAGAGTAATGCTATAGCATTTTGAAAAGCCAGAAATACATTCTTTAAATTTGTTTTTAAATAAAGTTGTTCGAGTGAACAGTTTTTGAAAAATTAATTTTCAAAATCAAAATTTTGAAAAAAAAAATGAAAAAATTTTTTTTAAACAATTTTTTTTCAAAATTTTACGTAATTAAGTATTATTTTTTTATTCAATATTCAATGCTCTTATTAATTTTTGATCAAACACAAAAAACCGGATGTCAAAATGTTTTGTAGTTTTTGAGAAAATCAAAAATAACAAAAACTACTTTTGTTCTAAGAAAAGCCTTTTATTTTAGTTTTTATACGTTTTTGGATTCTTAGGTAAATTTACGATTGAAAGGATTAACTTTCCTTTTAATTTTTTTTAATTATCGTCTTATAAACATACAATAATGTGACAAAGTACTGGATTAACCATATTTCACACATTTTTTCATTGAGAACACCTGCGTGAGAGCATTGGATTAATATTGACCCGCGAATGTTTTTTAAATAATGCAACGTTACACGTCCTAACTAGTGACAGAAAAGTGCAATTGCGAAATAAGAACAAGAATGTTCCTGAATCTTGAAATCAATTAAAATAAGAAATACATGCATATTTAGATAAAATACATAATTACTGTTTATTTAAATTTTTAACTATTTTTTAACTAAAGCTTATTACAAAAAATTATTTAAAAAACATTCGCAGGTTAATATTAATCCATGCTCTCACGCAGGTGTTCTCAATGAAAAAATGTGTTAATCCAGTACTTTGTCACTTTATTGTATGCTTATAAGACGATAATTAAAAAAAAATTAAAAAGAAAGTTAATCCTTTCAATCGTAAATTCACCTAAGAATCCAAAAACGTATAAAAACTAAAATAAAAGGCTTTTCTTAGAACAAAAGTAGTTTTTGTTATTTTTGATTTTCTCAAAAACTACAAAAAATTTTGACATCCGGTTTTTTGTGTTTGATCAAAAATTAATAAGAGCATTGAATATTGAATAAAAAAATAATACTAAATTACGTAAAATTTTGAAAAAAAATTGTTTAAAAAAAATTTTTTCATTTTTTTTTTCAAAATTTTGATTTTGAAAATTAATTTTTCTAAAACTGTTCACTCGAACAACTTTATTTAAAAACAAAATTAAAGAATGTATTTCTGGCTTTTCAAAATGCTATAGCATTACTCTGTAGGTATCACCGTTATTTTTTAATAATTTTTTTTCTGTTTTAAGTGATTTTTTTCTTAAATTGCCCCTCCCGCCTAAACGGGGGGAAATAGACCCCCCCCTCCCATACGATTTTTTTCTTGTCTAAGTCCAACCTACACGCTCTAGCTTTTTGTCACACCTTATGCCAATCACCCTGTATATAGAGAGGCGCTTATAATTGCACGAAAAGCTTTGTTTTAAAATGAATATTGTCAGTGTTTGTGTTCTTTCGAAAGTTCCATAGTAGGATGCCGTACGTCCAAATGGGTTTTTGTTCTTCCTTGTACAACATTATTTTGTTCTGAATGGATAGGTCAAAGTTATTTCCACGAAACTAGTACAATTTTCTTTATTTCAAGTTCAGTTCAATTATCTTCTTTTTGATGTACTGTATCAACTTTAGCCTTGCAATTTACCCAAGGTATTTGACTTATTTGATACGTTACAAGTTACCTGCTGATACAAAAATTGGAACATTCGAGGGCGGTCCGATAAGTACCTAGCCGCCAAAAGGAAAACAAAAAATTTAGAAAAGTGGCGATTTATTTTTCAACAGAGTCTCCTTTGAGCCTGATACACTTTATCCAGCGATGCTCCAACTTCTTTAACCCGAAAAATATGCTTTCTCGATGTCTGCAAAGAAGGCCCCCTGACAGCGATGATCTCCTTATTCGACTCAAATTTCTGCCCGGCGAGTGATTTTTTCATGTTTGCAAGCAAAAAAAAGTCGCACAGGCCACGGGAATACGCTGGATGGGGCAGCAATTCGACCAATTTCAAACACTGCTCTGAAGTGGTCTCACGGTTGCGCTTGTTGCCCGGAGTGAGCAAACGCGGCACCCATTGCGCCGACAGCTTTCTCATGTTCAAAATTTCATGGAGGATATGACCCACGCTGTATTTTGAGATGCCTATACTGTTAAAGCTATCTCGCGCACCTTTAAGTGGGGCACGCTCTGCCATTTTCGGGGCACCTGGACGGGGCTCATCAAAAACCGATGTGCGATCACGTTTAAATTCGTTATACCTTATACCTTTTGACGGTCGCCATCGAAGTAGAAGAGTCACCGTACACAGCATCCAAGCGCTTCGCTGCGCGATTTCTCTTCCAAAAACGAAAATCTAATCAACGACCGATATTGCTCTTTTTCCATTTTTATAAAATTTGCGGACAAGCTGGCTTCCACACGTGGTCAAAACAGAATTTTGACAGTAGCCGTCTAAGAGAATGTACTAGACGATAGTAAATCTCTCTTCCGATACTGGAATTATCGGGCAGTGAGGATACGTCCTTTACAGAAGGCCCTCGTAATTTAGATTTCTTTTTGTTTGAAAGTTTGTATCTGATGATATTGTATCATTGAGATTGAGACACCATTGTTGCCTCCAATATCTTTAATTTTATCAAATGCTTTTTGTAATTATTATGTTTTTTTCAAAATGTTTCTATGACGTTCCAATATCCCATTATCATTTCTAAATGTGACCATGATAGCATTGCTGTTAACTCCAATATCTCCAAGAAAAACAGAGTTGGTCCTGCGATACTTCCTTGTGGCACACCGACTTCAATTTATTATTGGCTTCTACATACTCTTCCGAATACTCTTGATCTTAGCATACTCATAAGAGTCGGTCAGATACAGGATTTTTTGAGAATTAACGAATTTAATCTATGTCTTGACCAGGAAGTAAAAGGTAGATGAACTTGGTCTATCTTGGAATGTATATTTCTAGATCAAAGCTGACGGTTTTGGATTTATCTTCTTTTGTCTATAATTTTGTTGAGCCCTTTCAAGAATAGTTTATTGAAAACGTTGGCCATAATTGATATTGGTATGTAGTAACATACATAGGTTGGCGTAGAACCGCCACACAGTGGGACAAAATAGGTCAATTAGTGGCATTAATTTCTTCTAATAATAACACCCAATTTGTTTGCCCCTTTACTTGGTTTTATAATCAAAGTTCATAGTATCCTTTAATTTTACAATTTTTTTGTATTTAGTTTTTATTGTTTACAGGAAATGAGGATACGGCACCAAATATTAATCATACGAGTACTTTGAAGTGTTTATATTCTTTTTTTTGTAAAATATAAACTATATTTTGGGAAGTAGTTCTTGAGTTTGTTCTCAGAAAAAAGTTAAACAGGAAGAGGCTCTATCGCCACTCGTTCAGGTAGGAGGGGCAATTGAATGAAAATTTGATATAAAATGTAAACAAAAAATCGAGAAAAGGAACCAGGATAGTGTGACATAGCTTTCTTGAAAGCTTGTATTGCATTTTTTCACATGCTTTTAGATTTAAGTTGTTTTCGTGAAAAGTTCTTGTGAAATTAAACTCCAAAGTAAAAGCTTTGAACAAAAATTGTTAATTTTATTGTTCAAGTTATTTCTGTTTTTTTTTTCAAAAACTTGTATTGTTAGGTGGAATGTTTTTTTTTTTCAAAATCCAATCAATCTTCAGTGAAATACTGATAAGCAGGTAACACAAATATTTCTTGGCTTTTGGAAGAAAAGTTAAAAAATTTAAAAATCTTATAAGCTTTAGCTTTGAATTAAATTGATAAATCTTATTTATAGCACGAATAGAATAGAATAGACTTTATTTTACAAAATTCATTTATACAATAATTGATTACAGGTCTTATATGACCTGGTTTAAAAACCGTCGGTCAGATTGACAAAATACATTAAATTGAAAACAAAAACTAAAAGTGAATTTAAGTAAAATAGTTAATATATGATTGCAAAAGTATTTAAATGAAATTAAATTTAAGATGATGGTGAAATAAAAATTAAAAGCTTTCTGTAATAATTCTCTTTCTGTAAGCCATTGCAGTTTGAATAAATGTGTAAAGCTTGTGCCAGTCTTTCGCCCCATTAAGAATTTCAGTTACTTCTTTAGCATCAAATCTGTTCTTTCCAAAAATATCTCGTCTGATTTTTTGAAGGATTGGACATATTCCTAAGAAGTGCAAGATATTTTCTTTTTCCAAAGTTCAAAGCAGGTATTTCCCCTCTGGCTCGTAGAATTGAAGATATCATGTTTGTGGAATTACTATCATTAAAATAATTTAACTCTCCAAGATTAAACTCTAATTTGCTGTAGAATTCTCTGTATTGCGATGATTTCGCTTGGTTGATATATGTCTGTCGATATTTTTCGTCCAATTTGGAAACAAGGTTGTAAAGATTTCTTTTTAAATCAGTGGGTCGATCCATATCAAAATCGATAGATTCCTCAAGCGAATTAGACATACTGATCCAAGATTGCACGAAATTAAGTCGATTTGAGATGATAAATTTTAAAACTCTGTTAACTGGGGGTGGCCGTGGCGCGATGGATGTGTGCTCGCCTGTCAACCTCATGATGACAGGTTCGATCCATGCCGTCGTCTATGTCGCTTTAATTCCATTAAAAACCTTCTAAAAATTGTCGTCAATGGGTTGCTGGTTTACTCATTACATGTTGTTCAGGCATAACACTAACAACATGTAATTGAGTTAAACTAGTATGCCCAACAAGGATGACTACGAATAAAATAATGTGAATTATGAGTGACATAGAAATAAGTCACGGCAGTTCTCCGCTTTAGCTCAGCCGTCATCCCTGGAGATAAAAAAAATATCTGAGACAACCACCAACAGTCTCAGAACATCGTGCCACACATCTTTCCTATCCTTCTTTCTCTTCATTAACTTCACGCCCGCGCTGTGTTGAAACATTTAAAGGGTAATCATAATCCCTTGAGCGCGGGTAGATTATAAAAACAAAAACAAAAAAAAAAAACCAGTCGGGTGGAATCCATTTGCAGAATTTTGATCATGTAATCGAAATGAATCTTAAGCGAGTCGATGAAATCAGTGATACTCCTGTTTCAATATGAAGCATAGAATTAGGTGTTGTGGAACGAAGAGCAAAAACTCGTTTTATAAAGCAACGAAGTAATTTTTCATCATTCGATGGAAAATATCCGTTAAATGTTTTTCCGTGCAGTAAAATATTGATGGATTTTGCAACCGCTAAAAATAGTTCGTATTTCAATGAATGATTAATAAATTTATTTGCAATGCAGTTTTTCCATGAAACACAAAGGGCAGCTTTGGCTTCCTGCAGTTTTGACTTGATGTGTTTTTTTATACAGAGGTTACTTGTTTTAATGACACCGAGGTACTTGAATTCCTTAACCACTTTTACTTCCTGCCCCTTGTACTTCCATTTTTCATAGGTGGCGTATCTTCCATGTCCTTGTGTGACTGTTAAATTCCAGGTGTCACAATATTTTTCTAAATTGGCAATCATGTTTTGAAGATGTTCGTGAGATTCAGATAGCAGAACGATGTCATCAGTGCACATTAAGCCGGGGATGCTTTCGCCAGCAATTGTCACCCCACCTCCTACGTGCTCCACTAAATCCTCGATAAAAAGGGCATATAAATGAGTGCTTAATGCACATCCCTGCCTAAGACCCATTGAAGAGCTGAAATCTTCAGAAAGGCATTCTCCATCCCAAACAGATATAGAATCTTCTGCGTAGAGAGATCTTAGAATACTGATCAGTTTTGAAGAAATATTTATAGCACGAAAAAATAAAGCATTAAAGAATATAACAAATTTTAACCATGAAACGCATATACATATGTATTTTACAGAATTTCTTTTTACATTGATTCAATGTGAGTCGTAACAAACGCTTTAAAATTCAAACATTTGAATTTTATGATGAGAGTTATTTTTTTTTTGTTAATACATAATCTGTTTCTTAAGTTAGAAACTGAAGAAATCATCATTCGATGGAAAATATCTGTTAACTGTCTTTCCTAGAAGATTTCTGGCTAAATTGTTCCCTGAAAACCTTGAATCCCTATTCCTTGATTCCAATGTTGTCCAATTGTCAGTAAATAATTAGATGTTCGTGAATCAAAATTTTATGAATGGAAGTGCTCATGTAATACAATGACACAAAATACCTTGCTGTTTCCTCAGTAAAAGATTGAAATTTAGTTGGATTGAGATTAAAACCACTTGACAAACATTGCATGATGATATAAAACTTTTCAATTAACACTTCATCGATTCCATTTATTGAAGGATATAAACTGTTATTTTCGAAAAATGTTCTTGCCGCATTGCCTGTGTTGATGTTCCTGTAGCCAACGAGTGTTTTCCTCGAACATTGGAAAAATCGACGATGATTTCCTAAAATATAACCATATTTGACTTAATAAAAACTAAAGAGAAAGCCCAAGGAAAAAAAAGCAATTGAGGGCTAGTTTTCTCTATAAATTTACTAAATATTAATAGGGCAGATTATGTATATTTATTGATCATATTACTACATATCTTCTTTCAGAAAACCGGCCCAGCTTTTAATCAATAAACCTACCAGGTAGCATTTGATTGTTCAGCGGATTGATTGATTGATAAGCGGATCTTTCAAATTTGAATTTTTTCTAAAATAGGACTTCAATCAACATTTTCTACAATAACTGCAAATATATGCTAACTATTGAAACGAACTTTCGCTATTACATAAACCGATATGTGTCTTGCGAAAGTACGGATACGAATTCGCTGCGATTTTCGTGCTTACTCTTATTTTCGGGTAATGTAGAGATCGTCATACTAAAAACATCACGATATGTGATAATGATGGTTGCGTTAGCAACACCTTTTTGAAGTTCGTCATCAAGAGTGAAATGGTTTCAGTCAATGTGTTTTTCAAGGATGTAATAAGTTTTCAAAGAAGATTTGTTGTCATGATCAAGTTCCTCTCATCTTAGCCGTTCCGATTTGTCAGAAAATTGTAGGCAATTTCTAATCTTGTTTGGATAGTTTCTGATTGCAAGAACCTATGCCCTACATACGTATGGACATCTTATATTTTTGTTGTTTTCAAGGTCGTTATTCGTCAGCATAAAAAGTTCAAGGTTTATTATGTGATATAAAATAGTCACCTCCAATCCCACCAAAATATTAATTTTCTATTAGATTTCTTAAAAACAAAGAGCAACACTCGAAATTGCGCTTTTAAATATTTCATAAAATTAAAGTTTAATTTTTTCGTCATGCAACATAAAAAATCTCAAGCCAAAAAGAATATTTTCGTAATTTACTTCTTGTTTCAAAAGCGATTCATTTCCCTCTGGCTAAGGTCCAATTTTAAATAAATGTACGATCTGCAGCTGAAATTTGTATTTTTTATTTAATAATTTCGCTTCTTAATAAAATTTCCGGCATGTAATTGGTGATTTGGAAATTATTAGTTTTTTTCTTGTAATATATGTAGGTAAATATTAAATAAATATTTCATTTACATTCTATGTCCTCGGAAATATTTTTCGAAAGTATAATATTAATGGTAATTCTCATTCGAGAGAATTTGTGTATTATAATTTTAATATTCTGAAAAAATGCCATTTTAATTTACGAGATTAAATTAGGTAAGCAAAAGAGCTGACACACTTAGACCACGAGTTGGTCCCTTGTGATACCACATTAAACCTTGGAGACTTTCTCCCTAATCGTTTAACCAATTGGAGCTCCTAATAAAGCGAGCGCAATTGCTTATATCTATATTTTCCACATCATTAATGTCATTGTAGTAGAAGTCTCCAAAATCGAGTCTACGTCTTTGGGATAATGCAGGTCATGTACAGAGAAGTTGTGAAATCGATTCCTCCTCTTCTTCGTCTATGCAGTTTCTGCAGAAATCGTTGTGCACTTGTCTATCGTACAGTGTCCTGTTATAGCACCTTTTACTGAGTCTATTTGGGATCATCTTTAAGATATTTAACATTTGGAGCACTTCAGATCGAGCATTGACCAAATCTGTTCTGTCGCCAAGCAGGTGTTTATAAGGTTTGTGCTCTGTATAGCATCTTGCTTTAGTATAAGTTTACATGTAGCAATGGGAATAACTATTTTTGCCTCACCTGGCAATAAATTATTTATCAATGTTCCACTTTTGGCGAGTTCGTCAGCTTTACAATTTCTTGAAATATCCGTGTAGCCCGGCGCAGACGATAAGTGGTTAGGGCTGTTATTGAGCTGGTAGAGACAGAATCGAGAGATTTAATTGCTGCTCGGGTATTCGAGGAGATGCGGTTATCTTTGATTGATATAACGTCTACTGCAAGGCAAGACAGGGCTTCTTTAATCGCCAAAAATTCCGCCTGGAACACACTACGGTGGTTGGGAAGATGAAAAGAGGGATTTAAACTTAATCTGTCTGAATTCCATGTCCTACTTGAAAGTGATTCGAATGAATTCAGAATGAAAAAGTAGCCAATTTCATTATTGATCCACTGAGAGGAGGCTTTCAGATGAATAGCTGTGTTTGCAAGCGGTAGTTCGCCGAATATATCGAGTTGTTATAGATGGAACAGAATGTCCAGTGCAATTACTGTTTTTGTCTAGAGCTGTTCACCGTACCGCAACGCCCGTACGTTACAATCGGTATGATTACCGAGGTGTATAGTCAGTGAGGAATGAGTGGTTGGAGACCCCATTTATTCTAAATGGCATTTTTGAATTTTAAAAGTGCCACTAAGACCTTTTAGACTCTTTGTTGAATGTTAGGTTTCCAACTCAACTTCTGATCTAAAATAAGATCCAAGTATTTTGCATGGTCGGAGAGTGGTAAACCTTTGATTAGAGGGGGGAATATAGGCAATTTTATATCGGGTTTTTCAATAAATAAAACAAAAACGGTTTTTGATATCAATTAAATTCTTTATTCCTGTGAAAGTACGTTCGATGCCATTATGTATGGAACTCGATTTCTTTTGCATGGCCACCACGGGCACGCTTGCAGAACCCAGAACGCTGAACCCAATTTTCGACGGTTTTCAATTCGCCACAACGACGTCACAGAGATGCCCAACGCTTGAGAACGACGTGCGAGAGACAAATTTGGGCTTTTTGCAACTGAAGCCTCAGCGGCAGCAATATTCTCGACACTACGGGCACTTCTTTGTCTCACTGGCACGGGAACATTTTGTACTGTGCCTGTGGATTCAAATTTTTCCACTAGACGCTCAATTGTTGATCTGCTAGGACGATTATGACGACCATAAATTGGACGTAGCGCTCTTAACGTTGAGGCCACTGACTCCGAATTTCGGTAGTAAATTTTAATAATTTCGACTCGTTGTTGGCTCGTATATCTTTCCATTATGAAATGGCAAACCTTACTGAAGAGAAATGTCAAAAGAGCGGCAAGAAATATGGCGTCGTTTGCTGTCCCTGTCGCTCTACTTTTGTAGCGTCCCTGTTGAAAAACCCTATATTTCCGAGAGAATAGAACAAGATCAGTGCACACCGATCAACCCAGTTTGTTAGCTTGTTTCAAGAAGAATGTTAGATATCTTTTAGGGTATTACGATGCTTTCCTTATACGGCAATAGCAATGTCATCCTCATAGGCAATCACACTTTAACTCTCCGCTTCCAGAATATCGCAGCGGCTCATTCGCTACAAAATTCCAAAGAACGGGAGACTAATTGATCAATTCTCCAAACAAACCTTCTACATTCAGAGATGATATTGCAGACGTGATTGCAGATTTTTCGACAAGCGTGCGTATTATTCATTATTAAATGTTTCTGTGTCATGGCCTTGTTCCAAGTACTGAAAGTACCAATTGCAAATTGAGTCGATTCCAAGACGGAACTAAGATTAAATTAAGTCAATAGTTGAAGCTTCTTGATCATTTAAAATATCGAAGACTCTTCGGTTGGGCTTTGAAAAAGTTTGAAAAAAATTAGGCACTCCTGAATCCTCCAATAACAACTGTGTTGCAGTATGACATCAGCTAAAAATAAATTATCAGAAAGTGATGATAAATAACAGTTGCAGAATTCTTCTAAAATTCATGATTTAACGTAACTTTTTAAGAAAAATGCTTAAATATACAAATAGCTAGCGTCATCTTTGAACAAAACTTTTTCGTAAGACAGTAAGTTGGGAGCTATTATAAGGTTATAGTTTGAAGCCTAGTGGTATCATATTTGTATGCTCTTGAACTTCTAGAAAAATGAAATTAATCTTGAAAAATAAATTGAAGATAAATCATAAAAACATTTACTATAAAATACGCTTGAAATCACATCGCTTGAAAAAATCGCTTTTTACCATATTAAACTTGTGCCATTTTTTGTATTTAATTATTAAGCCATAGCAAAATAAACATCACTAAAAGCATATCCCGCTTATAATCATAAAATCATGATATAATTTTGACTTTTGATCACAGTCCACATTCGTGTGATACGGCTAAGGAAAAAATCTCTGATTCGAACAGTATGCCCGAAGTTGGGCTCAAGCGTAACCTGGTCATTCCCTGAAGCTCGTGTATCGTAGTTCGATTGTTTTAATGAATAAATAAAACTGTCAATTTCACTTAACTGTTGTAAAACAAGGTTTTGATATTTTTATTACATGAATATTTGTTTGATTATTTTTTACGTTAAGTTCATTTCGTTGGCAAGTTTTCTAAAGAAATAATTTGTCTCTTTCGTTACGAAAACGAATTTTTGACATGCCCTCTGTAACCAAATTAAATTAAATTTTTATTTCGAAGAAAGTGTGACATTTTTAAAGGTTTTTTTTTTTTGTTACTTCAAGCATATCCCCAAAAGTTATCTTAAATCAAACCACAACTTGATTGATTTGATTTTGTATGTTGTGACGAAAAAAATGTCACTTGGAAAAAATTCCGAACAATACTGAATTTTGGGGTAGAATACGTTTTCGTGTTAAAGTCTTCCGAATATCCTAAAATTACAACTGCACACGTAGCAACATCAAATATAACCGAAAGAAGTTTTCTTTGGGCTAAACAAAACCAACGTAGTCTCCGATGAACTTTGTGCTTAAAATATCGTAGAAAACTCGATTATATGAAATTTATAAAATAAATAATCGAAAAATTTAGATATACTCGTATTAATCGAGAAACTAGGCTTTAATTCGAAATTTCTAAGATTGTTTACTTTAAACTAGTTACGTGTTTAAACCAAATAACTACACTTAATAATTTTAAAATATTTCTTATTTAATATTGAACAATCTTCTTGGTAAAATAAAATTAAATGTTAATGTTCTTTTTTTAATTAAACGAGTATCTAGGTTAAAATAATTAACCAGAACTATTTTATGTTACTAAGTAAATCGGTAGAAACATTACAACTAAAAAAATTGATTTAACCGAATGTTGACGTTAAAATATCACATCAAATTCCTTATTTTAATTGACTAAAGATTGTTTAAATTACACAGCAATTCGCACAAAATAATCAATCAGATTTATTTAATTAATTAACCGTGTTGACTCTTGTAATTTTAACCGGGTAAGTTTACAGGTTGCATATTTGTAGTCTTACTTGTTTAATTTAACACGAGTCATACGTTGTTTTCAACCGATCATTTTTCTACTTGTATACCAAAATTAAGTTTTATTGAAAATAATTTTGAATTTTGTCAAAACAACTGATAGTTTTCATTGTATTTATAAGAAACAAATTTCTATTATATTATATATTCTTTCAAATTATTTTGTAAATTTATTAGTTTGAAAAAACTACAACTAACTTAAAAAATTTAATTTGGTATCAAAATAAAGGAATAGGTTAATGGTTTTAAAAAAATCTAAAGTGTTATACCATTAATTTGTCCTATTTTTTACCTTGTTATATACAGGGTGGGGCAATTACAAGTTTCTTTTTAAAATGAACAAAATTCAATTTTTTTCCATTTATTATGGCTTTATTAGTAAGAGCAAACATTCACATTAATTACGGAACACAACTTCGTTCAAGTGGCTGCCTCGGCTGGCTTCGCAGTAGCGCATTCTGTCATTCCAATTTTCCAATACCTTCTTGGTGGTTTTGGGTTGTAGCTCACGGATTGCTTAAATCGTTTCCGGATTGTTTACATAACATCGGTGCTTCACGATTCCCCGAGGCGGCCAACTTACATCGCCAAGACGGCTGATAAAAAAAAATATTTGAAAACTAAATCCTCGATTTTTATGAAACTTGTCAATTAAGAGATTTTTAACACTACTTACAAGTTGAGGTACCCACCATTAATATGTTAAAAAATGTTTTCGAAAATCTTATATTTCTCGAAAACTACTCGTAAAATTTTAATACATGTTTTTCTATTATGCTAAGTTTTAACAATCTATAATATATTGATAAAAAAAAGACATTCAAATGAAGACATTTCTCACAGTACCCTATGGGAACTAGAGCTGTGCCAATGATTCATTTTGAAAGATTGAAATCAATCAATGATTCATTGGTTCAAGGATTCGATCTTTTTAATAAATCGTTCATTCAATGAAAATATATTTTTATGCAGCCTTTTATTTCCGAGAAAGACCAAGACATATACAAAACGCTTTAAATCGTTCATTAAACTTAAATTTTTTTCCAATTGTTTCCAATCGGACCGAGACCGAAACAATTTGTATAAAATGAAGAATATGTCTTCCGTTTCATTTTCGTTGTTATTTGGTATTGTGAAATGACTGAGAACAAGTTGAATGAACGAAACATATTTTTTTTCGTTCGTTTCGTTCACTTTATATTCATCGGTTTCAGTGGCAAGAGATTGACATTATGATTGATTGATTTGGTCTATTGTGATTGCAATAAGACAATTCTTTGGTGAATGGGTCACAGAGACCGAATCAATCGCAAAAAGGGATTGTTAAAACTGGGGCCTAAATGACAAGGAATGGTTTTTTAATATTTATTTATTTTTTAAAATGAACAAGTCTGACATTTCGGTTTATTGTTCGATAGTTAAACGTCACTCAGCAGAAATTTTGTTTTATAAATAAAATTTTGCACTCAATCCTGGTTTGACAGATAAACCGGCACTAAACCATCTCTATTAATTTCGTTGTAAGTCTCTTAAAATTGAGGACAAATTCTTTCAATCTAGTAGTGCATTTTATTTTATCAACCTTAAAATTTTATTTTGAAATGCGGATAGCAATGGCACAATTGCTGTTGAACTTGTCTGCTGACTTAGAGGTATCTGTTCTATATACCCCCGTTTCAACTGAATTACAACCGTGGTGGGATAATAAACACACTTTTCTGAAACCACTGTATCACCAAAAGTTCTTTTATCACCTTCTACGTGTAATCCTTCCGTGCAATTTAGATTTCATCAAGAAACCTTAGCTTATATAGGCATATATACACGAGTGAACTAAATAAAAAAGTACAAATACCTCTTAACTTACTAACATTTCCTACAAAATATAAAGTTGCAGAAATTCTGATAGTTTCAATATTTTGAAATATTCACTATGTCATTTTTAAAGCTTAAGATTTGTTAAAAATTTGATACTAATTATTTATTATCAATTTTATGTACTTTCAGCTTTGATGTAGAAAATGGCCAAGGCGCTAGATCTCCGCTTGAAGGCGGCTCACCAAGCGCTGGATTGGTTTTACAAAACCTCCCACAACGTCGCGAATCCTTTCTTTATCGATCGGATTCAGACTTCGAAATGTCCCCAAAGTCCATGTCAAGAAATTCTAGCATAGCAAGCGAAAGGTAAATAAAAATTTTATTTTATCTAAAACTTTAATTTTTGTGTAGTTTTCATTTTTTTTATTCACTTTTGATTATATTATTATTTTATTAAAAAAGCATGTTTTATTTTATAAGAAGTAATTTAACTACATGTATCTATGTATATACATTAAATTATATTAAGACCTATAAGTATGAGCAAGTTTATTTTTAACTAATAAATACAACATTTTTAACTTGGCTTTTAAATATTTTTGTTTCAAATATTTATGTGTCTCTATGTGAAAATATTTTTTTTTAATAATAAATAAAAAAATAAACTATTTCTTTTGTTTCAACAGCATTTAATTTTATTTAATAAGTCAATTAATACGTATCTAGAGTCGAAATCCGCAAAAAAGGGTAGAACATCGTTAAAATTTTGATCAAATTGGATTTTGGTGTTTACTATTCCTCAAAGGCTAAAGCGTAAACAAAAAACAAAATTTGCCAACCTCAGTCCACGTTTCCCAACATTAATCCTCTTTTCATAAATGAATAGATTTATTTATATTCCTATTAATCAGAGAGCAAAAGTATTTAGCCAAAAAATGCTGAGCTCTAAATTTTAAAAAATTGAATTTAGTGCGTAAAAAGACTGCGGGGAGCAAATTCCATATTTATTTTAATGAGAAAACACAATTTTTGTAGAGTTTTTTTTTAACTAAATTCCGAAAAAGAAAGATAGTTTCCATCTTTCTTTTTCGGAAATTAGTAATTTGGTCTAGGTACACACTTTTTCTCTCCGACTAATAGGAATCAAAAAACAAATTATAAAAGATTGCTTAATGAGGGTAGAAGCTTGGGCGCTTAGGGATAAAGACCAATTTTTTGTTTCTGTGCTTTAAACACTGGGGATTAATACAATCCTGAGTTCAGCCTTTTCAAAAATATTTGTCATTTCCAATCATACTCGCAACTTGATTGTACTGTTTGCTCTTAAGTGAAACTCGGATATTTTTGGTTTCTAGTTCCCTAACAAACATAAACTTGCTCTTTGTTGTAACTACGAGTACTTTGCATTAGTTGAAATTAACATTATCACACTCCTTTTTACATGTTAAACCCCAGTTACACTCTTTTGTTAAGCCAAAAATATTGCACTGTTTATTAAAGTCTAAATAGAATTGTGTTTGTTTGAATTACTTTTTTTTATATCTAGCACCTCTTGGCACAAACCCTTAATTCTTGATTTAAGTATTCATTCAAAGGTTTTTGTTTTTAAATGAGATAGATATTATATAAAACTCCGACCAAAAGCTCTACACAATTCAGGACTTTGAGAAGTCTTATTTTATTGATAAATATTGGTTTTATTTGAATTCATTGTAAGGTCTGGTCAAGGAACTGAGACGGCACTAAGAAAAGACTATACTTTAAAGATCTCATTTTTATCTGGTTAAAATAGTAAAATTTCGGTCCTGTTTCAAGTAATTGAAAATTCAATCGGAAAAAAAACTAAAACTTCCAACTTCAGTTAATAGACTTGTTGGTTGGGAATAGCAAAAAATTAGTATAAATCTTATATAAAAATTTAAAAAAAAACGCAATACTAAGAAGAAATCGTGACAGTCTTATTTTTCAAAATCAAAAAATTCGTCTTAAGCTAAAGATACCTCTTCAAGTAATTTTTAAAAAAATATTGTCATCGAAATAAATAATAACCAATTGATAGAAACTATTTTTTTAATTATACACATATAAACAATTTTTAAAAAGGAAAATTAAAATCAAACCCTTTAAAAAAAATTTTGACAAGTTCTTTTTTTTTTGTTTTGTATATCAAATTTTGAAATTAACTACATATATATTTTGTAAATTTTGATGAAGATTACTGAACTCTTAGAAATACTACTTCTATAGTTTCTTCAATCGGTTTGTAAGACTTTGATTATTTGGTCCAGAAAAACGGTTTCGTGGATAAATTTTAAACCGAAATATTAGGGATACATCCAGCTGAAAAATTGCATAGCCAAATTGGTCTTGTAGATTTACAAAATTACTCTAAAAATTAAATTCTATTAAAGTCTTGAAAGGTTCTTGTAAAATATTTTAAGATTTAAAAACTGCCTTTAAATTTTCTGTGTCACCATTAGTTGCCGAGATATTGGTGATCAAAGATAGGAGTATATTTTTTCATTTGATATTTAATACCATCAAAAAAAAGATGAAAAATATTGTTTCTTAAAATAATTGTTTCCCAGAAAATTACACTATCAAAGAATTTAAAAAAAAAAATTTCACTCGCTATATTTCTTATAATTTTGAAATCATATTCATTTTAAAGATGCTTTGACTAAATTCGAGTAAATTTAAAAATGTTTCTTTTTCAATATCAGAAGTGGGATTAATTAGCCCACCCTTGTATATTGGCTTGAAATTTTTATTTAAATCAATTCGGTTGATTAATTCAATAAATCTGATTGATTGTTTTAACGAGATTTGTGTTCAATTTTAACAATCTTTAGTCAGTTAAGATAAGGAATTTGATGCTTTATATTGTCAAAATTCGGTTAAATCAATCGAGAAGATTATTTAGTTTTCAAATTTGTACCGATATACTTAGTAAGATAAAAAAATATCTGGTGAAATATTTAGGTGAAAGCCAACTGGAAATAAGTAAACAAATTTTTTCGTGTTTTTAAAAGGTCAATTTGCTTATTAGATGCTTGTTCTAACATGATAACCAATATAGTTTTTGATGGTTTGAAATCCTTTGTTTCTCATAGAACAAGAAGTATTAAACCTAAAGAAAACTCTTGGCATGACCTCAGGTGCACGTAAGCTATCAATGCGAAAGAATCATCTTGTATAGAAGCGATAAAACCATTCTCTCAGTGGAAAACCATGCTAAATTTAAACAAGCCAGAAACGCCTTGATTCTAAGAACTAAATTCTAACATGAAAACAAAATTAGACAAAAACTTCTGAAGTGTCCTAAAAGCAGTAAAAGTTTTTTGGTCATTTGTTAAGAATTTTAAAAACTTAAAATCATCATCAGTTCGCACGTTCATCTGCAATGATAATCCTGTCGTTAGTTCCATAGACAAGGTCAATGTGTTTGTTGAATAATTCGCAGCAAAGTCTATGTTCCTGATAGTGACAGATTTCCATCTGTACTTAAGCACGTCCATTTTTCTTTAGGACCACTACATTTTCGAAGACGTTTAGTTGCTTTAGTACTAAAAGATCTTGATATTCGTAAATCTGCTAGCCCCGATGGTATATCACCAAATGCCTTGAAAATGTGTTCTTTCACTTTGCCTTAATCACTTCGTAGGCATTTTTATCTTTCCTATTCTCTAGGCCTTTTTCCCTCTGGATGGAAAAAAGTATTTGTGAACTCAATTACTTAAAAGGGCTCTTCATCTTCACCCTACAATTACCGACCAATTGCTCTGATATCCATTATTTTCAAGGTCATGGAAACACTTATCAATCTTTAGCTCATGAAATATCTCGAACAACAAAAGCTTCTCAATGACCGTCAGTAAAACTTTCGTTGCAACAGATCCACTGGTGATTTAATGGCTTTTCTAACCGAAAAGTGGAATAAATCCTTATATCCTTATATAAAGCTTTTGATATAGTTTGGCATCAAGCTTTCTTATAGAAAATCAATGCTTTTGGTATTAACGGATTACTTCTTCGCTTTCTTCGCAGTATTAGTAGTTACTTTTCTGACCGTTCAATGCAAGTTGTTTTGGAAGGTTTAAAGTCTGAAATTCATCAAATAAATGCTGGTGTGCCCCAAGGCTCCGTATTGTCTCCAACACTATTTCTTATGTTTATAAACGACTTCCTTTGTGAAACTGCTAATCCAATTAACTGCTTCGCTGATAACAGCACGCTTAGTTTTTCATATTCATTTCCTGAATCATCCCCTCTTCTTCGAATATCGAGTTTCAAAGGCAGAATATGTTGAGCTCAGTAAACTCAGATTTGAACAGTATTGTTATATGGGGCATGAAAAATCGTGTGGAATTTAATGCTTCCAATACTCAAAGCTGTCTTAGTTATTTAAGCTGATAATCCGCCTTTGTCATTATATATGAAAGGAACTTGCATCGAGGAAACTGAAAAGCTTTCGATTCTTGGTATTTTTAAACGACCACATATCAAATATTGATAAAAATGCAGTGAAATGCTTAGGTTTTCTCAGATGATGTAAGAACTTTTTTCTCCTTCTAATCTGGCAACTGTTGAAATAATCATTTGGATTCCTCCCCTTAAACAATTTCAGCGTATTACCTGTTCTGCTAGGATTGCTCACCAGTATACTCTCGACCATAACTTCGGACGTTCGATCAATAAAAGAGATTCTTTTTTTTTGCCGTACCACACCAATGTGGAATTCCTTATCCAAGTCTGTTTTTCCTTCCCATTTCGATATCCAGACATTTAAGACAAATCTCCTGCTCAATTCTTCCAATTTATAAAAATTTAATAAAAAGAAACATTAAATAACTAAGAAGATTGTTTAATATTAAAAAACAAAATTGCTACATTAATAAAGTGTAGTTATTTGAATTAAGCACGTTACTCGTTTAAAGTAAACAATCTTCGAATTGGCGGATTATAAACTAGCTTTTCGATTAATTTAATCAAGTTTTTCGATTAAACTAACATTCTAAGTTGTTTATTTCAAAAATTTCATTCAATCGAGTTAACTTCGTTAATAATGTACAATATACGAGTACAATATTTATCCAAGGCTACGTTGTAAAATGCTCTCGGTTAGATTTAATTTGTCTGCTTGTTATTAACATGTAAATTGCAGAAGAAAATCATATCAAGCTGAATTTTCGTATATTCTTTAAACCCTTCTTCATAAATATAGAGAGTTCCTATCGATAGAACGCGTAATATCACTCAACTGAAAAATAGATTTTCCTCGTTTAAAAAAGTTGTATTTCCAAAGTCAATATAAATCAATAAAAAATACAATTCAACTTGATTCATACACATGTGATCTTTAAAATACTATTTTCCATTTTTATTTACGACTAGCTGACCGGACAGACATTGTCCTTTGCAAATTTGAGAAAAATTTGATTGTTATCGTTTTGAGAATTTTAAAAAAGCTGTTGGAGAATAGTTGAAATGAAAAAAAAAAAAAAAAACAAATTTCTAAGTGACCATTGTATTTATTAACGATTGTAGCAGTGGATACTATAAATTTGAGGAAGTATACATTCAATAAAAGCTTTATGAAACGTTTTATATATTCCAAATGAACTCGGCATACACCGCTTAAATGTTTGAAATGTGTGATCTGGCTTAAATGTGATCGACTTGAACTAAAAAATTTTCCTCTAAAAAACTAAAATTTTCAAATTCGACACCTTTTTTAAGGAAAATAAAAAACAATTGTTTTTGTCTCCTGTTTGTTTGACAAAAATTTAAATTTCCTCGAAAATGGCTCCAAGAATTTTCATTAAATTTTTTCTGAACGTCTAAGGCTAGGAACCCACTTGCGATTTCAATCGCGCGGTTTTTCAGTCGCAAAAATTAAACACATGACTTTAAATGAGAATAAACGCACTTGATACCAACAAATCGTGACGAAACCTTGAAAATTTGGAAATAGCATTTTGGCAACAAAAAGAGAATTGGTTAAGATCTCCAATAAAACTAGGTTATTGGTAGAACCAAAATGGAGCCACTGTATTTCGAAAAAAAAAAATTAACATTTCATTTTTTCACTTAACCACCATTTTCATCCATTTCATAAAAATAGTTTTTACATATCAATGTCATTCTTAAGTCTTGTTGTGTTTTTCGAGTGCCAATGAATATCTTTTGAGCGTTCCCGGCCCTCCACTACTTGCTACGTCCTTCTTCAATTCATAAAGAACAAATTAATTTAATTTACAATTTAAGTTGATGAGTTCGTTTTCACTTTCCACAATAACAAATCATTAAGTTCAAATCACTTGACCTTAACCTCAATATCGTGAAGCATGTTCACATCCATAAAGAAGAGCAGCTCCAATCAAGCCTTTTAAAACAGCTATGGCTGCACTTGTAAGAAAAAACAAAAACAAATTGTATTACAAAACCAATTGCACTGAAAAAAACCCTCTTTATAAATGGCATACACAATTATTATTATCTGTTAAATATACCCACATAAAATAAAAAAGGGAATATATACATTTTATATTTATAATTTCATTTAACATTATCAGTTTAATTTGAGTAAGCAAATTATAAATACAAATAATGATTTAAGACATATATGAATTTCTGTTTAAATTTTTTATTTTGACAACCAAATGGCTTTGATCTTTATAAAAAACGTTGTCACCCTTTCAGGTTTAAAGAGCAGGAGGCATCCAATCTAATTGAGAGATCGTACGTATATTTAAAAAAAAACTGATGTTTTTTGCTTGCATTTGTTTGAGTTTTTTTATTTTTGTTTTGGCGAATTAAATTGGTTTAACTTTTTTTCCAAAATTCGGCAATAATTTTTGATTATAGCAGCTTTTATTTTGTTTTTCTTCTTCTTCTTAGTTTCATGCACAAAATTGCTTTTTTGTTAAAATGCCAAAATAAAACATTTTCGTTTGATGTGCGTGCTCCTGTTGGCTAGGCAATTTTTCGCGTAGATATCTTCTCTTTTTTTTAGTTTGAAACTAAAACGCTTTTTTAGAGCATTCATGCTAGTTTAATTGCTAGACAAATACAAAAAAGACATATATGACGATATGTTTTTGATATACATATATGTATGTATGTTCATGTATATACATTGTTAAATTAAGTGTTATTTATATACTATATATTTGTTTATTATTTTTAAAAAATTTGCTTAGCACTGATGATAAAAATTAAAATATTTTCAAAAATGGTTGTTTTTGTGTTAAGGATTGAGGAAGTTACAAAATTCTAAAAATCAGCCAAGCTTCTTTTCTACTAAAAAGATTTGTTTTTAGTTTTTTTTTACGAATAAATTAATGATTTAATTTAATAATTAAATAATATAAACAATTAAGTTATTGTTAAAGAAATACTAGACAACTGATTTCCCTGTCTATTTAAAAATAAAAAATATTTTAGATATTTATTTATTTTGACACTGAATATTCCTGTTTTCGTAAAAAAGATCGTTAATTAAAAATGCTAACCTTAGCTGGGCTACTTATCTCTTGGAAATTACATAAAAGTACTCGCTAACAAATTTTAAACCAACTTGTATATAAGACCGAAAAATGAACGATATTTTGGAGTAATTTATCCTTTGACAAAAAATTTTGTACGCGTTAACGTTAACAGTATTGAAAAAACAACAAATCGACTGCCAATATTCGCTTAGTTAGTGACGATGCTGGTGTTCCGCAGGGCTCCGTTTTGTCTCCGACCTTCTTCCTCATTTTTACAAATAATCTCTTGTCTGAAACTTCTAATCCACTTCATTGCTTTGCCGACGATTCTATCCTCAGCTTCTTATACCCATTCTCAAATTCACATCCATCCACTTGGGAAGTGGAAATGCCTCGATCTTTAGAGCATTGTTAAATGGGGTATTCAAAATCATGTGAAGTTTAATGGTTCGAAAACTCCATGGGCCAAATACAAGTTTCTTTTTAAAAATGCAATAAAATGAACAAATTAAAATGTTTTCCATGTACGAGTATTATAGCGTTATTAGCAAGATAAAATATTCCCATTAATCGTGGAATACAACGTCGTTCAAGTAGCTTCCTCGGCTGGCTTCGCAGTTCCATCTCTCATTCTGTCACTCCAATTCTCGAAGGCCTTATTGTGGTTTCGGGGTGTAGCTCACGGATTGCTTGGATGATATTTGCCTTAAGTGCTTGAATCGTTACCGGATCGTTAGCATAACATCGGCACTTCAAGTTTCCCAAGAAAAAAAAAGTTCAAAGGGGTCAAACCGCAACTCCGAGGCGGAAAATTGTCATCGCAAAGACGGCTGATAACACGTTTTGCGAATTTGGTGCACAAAATATCGATTGTGGCATGGCACGCCCGCCATCCTGCATGAACCAGAGGTCGTCCAAGACCATAATATGTTCAATTTCAGTAAAAAAAAAAGTAGGTTAGCACGTCTCTGTAACATCCACTGTTGACCGAAACGTTGTTCCCAGCCTCATTTTCGAAGAAAAATGGTCAAATGATGCCACCACTCCACAATCCGCACCAAACTGTCACTATCTGTGGATGCATTCTATTCTGGACAATAAGCTCAATAAGCTGCTCTAAGGCCCAAACTGCGAAGCAATAACGAAGCGGATGGTCGTGCGCCTTTAATTGCTGACTCAATTGGACCTTGTAAGCGAATAATCTGAAATCTTTGTGCAGAATTCTCGTCAGGTAAGTGCCTGTTTATGAATCACTCTCGGCTACAGCAGCCAAATTCTCGTCTGTGCGCACCGTACGACGACGGGCAAACCAGTCTCAAGAATTTTTTGCACATACTTGCGTACAACTGGGGCGGTGGGTGCTTCATTTCGACCAAAACTTATTTTCAAAAAACGCACTGTTTAGGCTACACAGACTCACTTTTATAAGTTTTCAATATTTCCCAATGTTGTTTAAGCGTAAAGCGACTCATTTCGTTCCGCGAAGGTGTGATACTGACTTTCTGTCAAGATTTCGAGCGGGAAACAGCTGTCAGTGTCACAATAACCTAAAATTTAAAAAGAAACCACTCAATGACCTACCCTATACTAGAAGTAGTATTGTCGTTTTTCTACTTCTAGTAAGTACTTCAATATTATTCACATAGTTCTCTGTCAAGCCATGAACTGTCAAATGCCATTTAATAGCGGCTACAAATTCGATGAAAGAGAAATATAACTAAATAATATAATATTCGTCAAGGTCATTTAATCTATTATTATGAGGGCATTTTCTTGTACTCATTGTTCTAAGCGTATATGTGCGTACAAAAAAAATTCAATAGCGAATTGTAAATTATCAATAAACAGTAAAAAAATACAAAATGGTTTTAAAATTGTTGCTTTTACAAGTCGTAGAAATAAAACCCCACTTCGACAAGGCTAGTGAATTAAATTTACTCAAACAAAATTAAATTAGAAAACTTCAAAAACCAACGCAAAACTTTTTCGAAATTTATCTTTAAAATAATAATAATAATCATTTTTAATTATTTAGTATTCTTTGCTACAATCTTTGTTCGCAAGATGCGTCTCTAGTTTCAATTCACACAAATAAAATGGACAGCACAAAGCAATTAAACAATCCCGCGTATTTCGCAATCATATTAAAATCAATTAAGTGAATGTGTCTGACATTGTTCGGCAATTTTGTGCGTTGTCGCACAGTGGGAGAAATATGTCATTTAAAATGGAATTAAATCAATCAATAAGAAAAATGTTAGACATGTTTAATTAATCATATTAACTTTTTAATTAAAGTGTAAGGAACTGAAATTTTAGACCATTACTGACACCCCAACGGCAAATTTACATTCATCAATTCGTAAATGTATTAAAAGAAGGTTTTTAACTTTTTTATGAAAACAGGATAAAGGACACTTTTAGATTTCACTTTATGAAAAGAACAGTACAAAATTCAACACCAAACGACGAATAGTGTTGCCAGACAGTACTTGTTCGGCTATACACTTCGAGTAAACACAACTGAACGACTATTTTCATTGTACAGCATCACTATTAGGCTCGTTGTTTCGGTGTAAAGAGATTCATGGTTAAGACTACAGAATTGACGTTTCCAAAACTTGTATACTCAACTTTCTTTTTGAAGAACATAGCATAGTTGATTTGCAGCTCTTCTGCGCTATTCTGGTCAGACAACACCCGAAAAAAGGTATGCCGAGTTTTTTTCGGAGTTTAACAACTTGATTCAGCTGGTCCACGGGCCCACTCAAATTCCTGACGTTCTAATCCGCGAACACTCTAGACTTTTGCCTTACCTCTGAAATTGATAAATATACTAATAAATATACTAAATGTGTATTATCACCTCTAGACACGTTTCGACCATTTCGTCATATTTGAAAATATGTCATGTCAATAAAATCTGGTTAGAGAAATTATTTCTAAGAGAACCGATTGGCAATACGAGAAAGCCAACTGAGACCGTCTCCACGATTTCTTCAGGAACTTTAAGTGGTCACTATGCCTACACACAGATATGATTTCAAATTTTGTTCTTTTCGGAATGAAAAAGTTTCATCCAGAATTAGGAAAATCTATCAAACCGAAAGAGAATTCATGGCTTGATTCAAGCTGTAAACAGGATAAGTTTCTGAAAGCCAACCAAAGCCAACCATAAGTTCCACCAAGCTTAAAAAAAAACCTGAAATGATCACATTTCACGAAACAAATTTAACCAACAATTAAGGCAAAGAATACTACAATGTCTCAAAGGTAGTTAACTACTTCGTCTTCGGTTCCTCTACACTTGTCTTCAATGACACTCTTTATTTCAGCTCACAAGAAAATGTAAATTTGCCTGCAGCACACTTTGCAGTTAACTCGATGCGCCAAGAAAGTGTTATGACTCCTTCTGTAATTGAGAGTCTAAACGGTTTTATGGAATAACTCTTCTTTCGCACTCCTACAGTTGCAAGAATCCTAAAAGATCTCGACATACACAAATCTAATGCCCCGGATAGTAGCCCTCCCACTTTTCTGAAGAGGTGTTCTGCAACGCTGGCAAAATAATTGCGTCGGTTTTTCCATCTACTTCTGGTCTACTGGTCTCTTTTCGAGTGGATGAAAAAAAAACATTTGTCCAGCTTGTTCCTAAAAAAGGGGAATCTTCTTCCCCCTCTAACTATGTTCCACATGCACTTACGTTCCTTCTTTCCAAAATCACGGTAACCCTGGTAAATTATCAGCTTAAAAAATATTTCAATGGCCGGCAGACTGATGCTCTGATGGTATATGTATCTCACTGAACAGTGGCACAAATCTTTACATCATTTACAAGTTATGTTGAACTGTTTTATGTCTGAAGTTTATAAAACAAATGCTGATGTGCCACAGGGCTCCGTTTTATCTCCCACTCTATTTCTCATATTGATCAATGATCTTTTGTCTTAAACTTCTTATCCATTAAATTACATTTTGCTGATGATGACGAGGAAATCTACCAGCTCTCAGTTCTCGGTATGTGCATCACAGACCACCTTGTGTGGAACGACCACATATTCAACACATATACCCCTACTATTCAGGCTGCAATATATATAAGGCCTTCTTCCTAAGCTCTAGTACAATTCCTATATTTGGGCAGGTGCCCCAATAACTCACTTGAGTCTTTTGGATAGAATCCAAAAAAAGAGCTTTAAAAATGATAGGTGATAGAAGTATAACAGAAGAATTTCCATCCCTAGAACAACGCCGCAATGTTTCATGTGTCTCATTATTTTACCGTTATTTTTATGTACAATGTCCTAGCGCAATGGTCAGTTAGGTGCGTTCCTTCCCTTAAACAATTCAACCTTAGTACTTAAATTTTAGGGAACTACTAGCAGTTTACCTTTGAGCCTAACTTTGGACGTACTGTTAATATCAAAGATTCTTTCCTTAGTCGAACTCCTTTTAAATCCTCTCAAACTTTCCTAAAACGCTCATGTTGTACCCAAAAATTTTAAAAGTAGACATAATCCGTTTAGTGCGCGCAAAATTGTAAAAAAAAAACAAATATAAAAATTAGTAACGTTTTCAAATACTATTTTGTTTATATTTGCTCTAAATCTGCTAAAGGCAGCCCACTGTAGGCGTTCCACACAATGGAATAAACCTAATGTGAATTTTTCAATTTTATTTTATTTTCTGTTAAATTAAACAAACCAAAACTGTTTGAATAGATTCGTGATCGAAAAGATGTGCCATTGATTGATATTGATCAATCAATTAAACAATTAAAAAATATTAGGAAAATTGAATCTATAGACTGCCTTTTTTTCAAACAGAACAAATTGGAAAAGAACATCTTTTAATAAATTTAAAAATTAAAAGTTTTTTTGTTTAAACTTTGTTCTCTCAATATTTTACTTATTCAAGAACATTAATTCAATTAAAAATGACTTATCGAATGCGAATTGCACTCTATGAGAAAAATCTTTTTAACAATTTTTTTTATGGTTACATACAAGCCGCTACAAAATGTAAAACGAAAATTGCAGTTGAAAACTTTACGAGCCAAGATTTCATCTACACTTCATAAATAAATATATGTGTAATTAATTTCCATGCAATTTGTACTCAACGCGAAATTATTAAAATGTGGTTTGTAGGTTTATAAAAATCAATACACCAACGAGACACTTTGATTGCGTACAATTTCAAACTATTATTATTCAAATAAGGACCTAGATAATAATGTGTATGTATTTTTTAATTAACAATTATTTTTAATGGCTGAATTTTTGGGTATTCATTAAACGAACAGTGCAGCCGATAAGTTAAATAAGAAATTGGTTTAGCAGGAAGGTGTGGACGCACTACAGCGGAGATTCTTACATTTTCCTGTGAATTTGTCCTTCCCATTTCCCTTCCATTAAGTTCTTGATACCTTATTTTTATTTTTTTTTTAATTACGACCTGTGCAAAATCGCTGTCTGACTTGAAACATAATATTGATGCCTTCGGTGTTTATTGACCTTGTGACCAAACACGTAGCTATGTCTTTTCAACACCCTCTCTTGGAACACAGCCCCCATTTGATTGTCGAAAATATAATCCTATCCATAACAGAAACCGAAAAGCGATTTTAGACGAAATCTGAAGAGTTCTGAATGTTCACTCAGGTAGACATCACCATTGTCAACAATACCAGCCAATGCTCAATAACAACAGTAGCACATACAAAACACAACCGAAAGTGCTGTTGTCCAAGAAAACTATTGACATAGACCTGCATGCCAACTGACTTTCTGAGCCCAAAATATGATCAAATTGGCATTATTTGAATCCATGAATTTGACTAATTTTATAGACAAGAGGTTAGTTCATGATTTTTTCAAAAATCAGTAAAATCATTTTGGAAGCAAATATTTCGAGAACCAGACCTCGCAGAAAATTTTGGATCAGATGGATTTATAGGAATTGAATAGACATTTCCATTGATGTATGACTCGATCGGTTTGGGCAAGGTTGAAAAAATGATGAATTTTATAGACAAGAGGTTAGCCCATGATTTTTTCAAAAATCAGTAAAATCACTTTGTAAGCAAATATTTCGAGAACCAGACCTCGCAGAAAATTTTGGCTTAATTACATTTATAGGAATTGAATAGACCTTTTCATTGATGTATGGGTCGATCGGTTTGGGCAAGGATGTAAAAATGACGAATTTTATAGACTTGAGGTTAGCCCATGATTTTTCAAAAATCAGTAAAATCGCTTTGGATACTAATATTTTGGAAACCGAACCTTGCAGACAATTTTAGCTTAGATGACTTTATAGGAATTAAATAGACTTTTCCATGGATGTATGTCTCGATCGGTTTGGGCAAGGTTGAAAAAATGATGAATTTTATAGACAAGAGGTTAGCCCATGATTTTTTCCAAAATCAGTAAAATCACTTTGTAAGCAAATATTTCGAGAACCAGACCTCGCAGAAAATTTTGGCTTAATTACATTTATAGGAATTGAATAGACCTTTTCATTGATGTATGGGTCGATCGGTTTGGGCAAGGATGTAAAAATGACGAATTTTATAGACTTGAGGTTAGCCCATGATTTTTCAAAAATCAGTAAAATCGCTTTGGATACTAATATTTTGGAAACCGAACCTTGCAGACAATTTTAGCTTAGATGACTTTATAGGAATTAAATAGACTTTTCCATGGATGTATGTCTCGATCGGTTTGGGCAAGGTTGAAAAAATGATGAATTTTATAGACAAGAGGTTAGCCCATGATTTTTTCAAAAATCAGTAAAATCACTTTGTAAGCAAATATTTCGAGAACCAGACCTCGCAGAAAATTTTGGCTTAATTACATTTATAGGAATTGAATAGACCTTTTCATTGATGTATGGGTCGATCGGTTTGGGCAAGGATGTAAAAATGACGAATTTTATAGACTTGAGGTTAGCCCATGATTTTTCAAAAATCAGTAAAATCGCTTTGGATACTAATATTTTGGAAACCGAACCTTGCAGACAATTTTAGCTTAGATGACTTTATAGGAATTAAATAGACTTTTCCATGGATGTATGTCTCGATCGGTTTGGGCAAGGTTGAAAAAATGATGAATTTTATAGACAAGAGGTTAGCCCATGATTTTTTCAAAAATCAGTAAAATCACTTTGTAAGCAAATATTTCGAGAACCAGACCTCGCAGAAAATTTTGGCTTAATTACATTTATAGGAATTGAATAGACCTTTTCATTGATGTATGTCTCGATCGGTTTGGGCAAGGTTGAAAAAATGATGAATTTTATAGACAAGAGGTTAGCCCATGATTTTTCAAAAATCAGTAAAATCGCTTTCGAAGCCAATATTTCAAAAACCAGATTTCGCAGAACATTTTGGCTTCTATGTATTTGTAGGAATTGATTAGACCTTTCCGTTGATGTATGTCTCGATCGGCTTGGGCAAGGTGGAAAAAATGATGAATTTTATAGGCAAAGGTATTGGTCGATGATTTTTTCAAAAATCAGTAAAATCACTTTGGAAGCAAATATTTCGAAAACCAGACCTCGCAGAAAATTTTGGCTTGGATAAATTTATAGGAACTAAATAAACCTTTTCATGGATTTATGTCTCATTCGGTTTGGGAAAGGTTGAAAAAATGATGAATTTTATAGACAAGAGGTTAGCCCATGATTTTTTCAAAAATCAGTAAAATCACTTTGGAAGCAAATATTTCGAGAACCAGACCATGCAGAAAATTTGGGTTTGGATGCATTAATAGGAATTGAATAGACCTTTCCATGGATGTATGTCTCGATCGGTTTGGGCAAGGTTGAATAAATGATGAATTTTTTAGACAAGAGGTTAGTCCATGATTTTTTTAAAATTCTGTAAAATCACTTTGGAAGCAAATATTTCGAGAAAATGTTGGCTTAGATGCGTTAAAAGGAATTGAATGTAATAGACCTTTCCATTGATGTTTGTCTCGATCGGTTTGGTAGACAAGAGGTCTATATGTGTTCCATTGTACAAAACTGGTAGAATTGAATTGGCCAAGTCCAGGATAAACAAGTTTTTCTTTTCCGACTAAAAAAATTGCTCAGATTTTTACATGAAAAACTGCTCCACGGATTTTGATTCAACTTTTTTCTACTTGTTATGTTTAAACTATTTTTGAGATTTTTTGCTACAGAAAAATTGGAAAAAGCCGATTCAAAATCAATACATTTCCTTTTCAAAGTTTTTATCCTGAGTTCAATTATTTTGCGACCCAGTACTGCATTAACAAAACTGCCTTTACGATTTTGCAAAAATATGGATTTCTAACGTCAAAATAAATATTTAAAAACCTAACAACAACAAATAATTCTCATATTTTTATATTTCAATCATAAATGTCTGAGATTGAAGAGCAAGTTTACTCATAAGAAAACTCTTAGTTTTTTTTTTAATTTACGTCCACTTTTTGGTCACACTGTCTTATCAAAACAAAATTCATTAGAAAAACAAGTTGAAGTATTGCCGTGTAGGCACGATTGGCATCATCGCCATCATCCCCCAAACATACCATATATACATATCAACAGGCAAGAATTTATTTTATTATTGTTATGTAAGCTAAAAAGCTAAATAAAAATTATTAACCACAGCAGAAGCGCTGCTCGTTAAAGCGGTCCACAACAAATGTTTTCGTGATTCTTGCTTCGGATCTCTGTCTGCGATGACAATAAGGGCGCGCAGTATTTTCATTTTGCGATGTTATTTTAACGCTGGTATCATAAAAAAAAATTATTGCCTGCGAGAGATCTGCTATGTCCATCCAGCGCCACCGCCAGCGTGCGTCGTCGTCGTCGCCACCCGGTCATATACGAAAAGGTACACTCGTGACCGGTCCAGAATAATATGATTTTCCTGCGCTAGTGATATTTTATTGAGACTACAAAAGAAAGGAAAAATTATTATTAAAAAAAAATATATAAATAAATGAAAAGTGTTTTGTGGAATGGAGTTATTCATTCAAATACCAACCTGTATTACGTGTTGAAAACAAATTTTAATAAATTGTCAACCTCTCTGATGGAAAATTTAAAACATAATTTTTGAATGTGCGGAAAAATTACAAAGGTGAAATGAATCATCATCATAGCAACATGATTCCGACAGCTTTTGACGATGAAGATGATTTGGCTGCAGCCATAGCTCTCGAGCGGAATAATATGTTCCACAAATCAAGAAGGTACATGCAATTACATATTTCCAACGCATTTTATTTATCCGATATGAGCTCAAAATACCTATTTTTTCTCTTAAAAATCCGTTCTAGTTTCGCACAATTAAAACGAATGTATAAATATTTGGTATGGCAAATCTTTCGTACTGTTGCATTAAAACTTTAATGACCATTTAAAAGTTTATACTTTTTGTTGTGTTTAATAGAAATACATACGCGAAGATAGCGCCATCAACAGAACAAAAAATTTACATGTATTAATGGATGACCTATTTAAACGAGAGAGTTTATTAATGAACTTGACTTTAAATATTTAATTTAATGTTAAATTTAGTTTGAAATCCATCAAGAGCTTGTGAACTCATTTGAGAGTATGAATTGTGTGCCAAATTATTTTTCAAAGAAATTTTTAATTATTTTTTTGTTTTTAATTAGAAAACAAGGAATTGAGCTCAAAAGATATATATTTTTTATTTTAATAGGTTTTTTATGTTTTTTTTTAGAGCACAGACTTAGTTAAACAAAAAATCTCGGGTTTTAGAACAATTTTAACTTTTGTTCTTGAATACAATTTTCAGAAGATTCTATTTCGAAATGATTTTTCTTCTTTTTTATTTGTTCCAATTTGTTTTTTTTTTTTGGGACAAATACGGAAACAAGAATTTCTACTGAAAATGAAAAAAAAAACTTTTCAACCTCATTACGTTGAATAAGAATCCTGTTGACATAGGCCCCTGCTATAAGACGGCGAGTAACATATCTCGATATGGAAGATAGTTTGAAATTCTTGGGCCTTGTGAATAAAAAATCAAGGTAAAGCCGAAATTTGGATTTTTCAGTGAAAGCTAGGTTTTGCGTGGATAATACACGAGCGGTCAAGGGTTTATTGAGAGACCCTTATAATGTTAAACACAGTACGATCGAAGGAAAAATTAGAAAATTAGGGGGGGGGGGGGGGGAAGGAGGTTTCGATAAACATTGGTCTTGAAAGTTCGCAAATTGAGATGGCAAGGGAAAACCGTGTCAGGTAAATTTGTCCATAATCGTGTTGTGCGACTAAAAAACGAAGCTCTTTATTGAGGGGTACGACCAAAATTAGGCTTCAGGATGACCTGATGAGCGTTCCAAGCGAAATGGGCACCACGGATGAACTGTTTGGGAAGAGGTATGCAAAAAGCTACTTCGAGTGAGCATTACTTATGAAGGAAGCGATAAAACAAAGAGCATATGATGAAAATGGCTCTGTTTCGTTTGAGTTTTATGGCTCAGTTTTGAATTCTTTTTAATAAATGGAGGGAAGTTTGTGCTTCACCTGCCCAAAGATGTGAGTTGTACTCGAGTTTAGGACGTAAAAACGCCTTATAAATTATAGCAAAATCCCGAGACTAGCTAGTTGGAGATGATTTCTAGTAATAGCTTTTTTTTTTAAATAGCTAACGCTAGATTCATGAGGCCGTAGTCCATCATCAAGTAAAAAAAAATGCTACGTTGATGTATGTAGCTTTAGCTTATTTTTCCAGTTAAACTTCAATTTGAGTGAATAGAAGTAACTTAAACTATAATAATGTATTTTAAGCTATAAAAATATCATAATTCCATCTAGAAATATTTGGATAGTTCTTATTTTTATTATTCTCTTCAGTTATAGTACGAATATGGCCGAGTTTACACGCGTGAGACAACCAAAATTTTTTAGGAAATGGTCAGTTTTCAAAAAAAAAAATTTCAGTGGATTTCTAATTACATTTTAGGGGACACAACAGAGCATAGAGGAGGTGCATTGATCTCTAAGCAGAGGATGCAGATATTTTTGAGATATCTGGGTGAATTTAGTTTTCAGTTTGGTGTAGGACGAGATGTTGGAGATGAACAAAATCGAATAGCCAGTTGTATTTGCACTCCAGTCCATTTAAAAATAGTTTAAGGGGAGGTTCTCCTTTTTCAGTGTCACAAATGACACTTTTTCATGAATTTTTTTTTTTCGTGGAAGGTATGATATAATCAATTCAATTTTTTTGTTCTTGTTTATTATCATATTAAGTACAAAAATTATTTTTTTCATCAAAAAATACCAGGCCGTTAAAAATCAATGCGCCTCGGAACGAGACCACCTCCAAAAAAAGTTGTTCGCTGTTGGCCACTCTAGCTCCTGCAAAAATGATCGAAAATTAAAAAATCAAAGTTTTTTATAAAATAGAAGAGTGTAGTTGGAGTCTGGACTAAAATAATTGCCCAAAGTCAAAAATTAAAAAATGGCGGGCTCTTCAATTTTAGTGTTCGTTTTTTCCAGTTTTTTTTTCGCTCTTCTGGGGGCTTTACAAAAAAAAACATATATCAAAAACTTGGTCCAAACTAAGCTTTAAAACAAAAAAAAATTATGACGATCCGTCAAGTAGTTTTAAAGTAATCGTAGCCAACAGTTGGAAAAATGTGGTTTCGAGAAAAACGCGTTTAAAGTTTTTTTTTCGAGTCATGGCTCATGTGTGGACACCTGGTGGCCCATATGGTACCTTTGCTTACCATGGCATGGATATGTAGGCGCCAAATTCAAAAATATTTATGTAAAACATGCTACGCTCAAAATATCGCTAAATGTCAATTTTCGATACAGAAAGGTAGGTCTCGTTTTTGTTCTATAAATTAAAAAATTTAAAAAAAAAAGTATTCGGACAAACGGTTCTAGCTACATATTCTACACATATTTTACTAGAAAAAAAATAGAAAAAAAAGCATTTTTGGTAGCCAAAAAAGGATAACCTCCCCTTAAGTCAAAGCTACCATCGTGGCGAAACGTGTATAGATAAACAAACAAAAGCTAAAGTTATGAAGCTAGAGATAAAATTTTTTAGCTGAAGATATTTAGCATATTCTTTTTCTTATTCACATAAAGCAAAGCTCTAACTAGAACTGCCAAACTCAAGGTACTTGTTTATTCTCCGATAACCTACTTTTTAAGAACATTAATCTATATTCAATAATTGACCTTGAAGAAAGACAAATTAAATCTCTAAACAATAAAAATACAATTTAACAGAAAAATTGTTTTCGTAATTTTTACAGACGAAAAACATAAATGTTAAAAAAAGAGCCAAGTTCTCCTATACAAAAACCTTTGTCTAACAAGTCAGCCGTGAAAAGTACTGACATCTAAAAGTACGCCAAGTTCTTACTTCATGAAGGTTTAATAGCGAATATTTAAAGTAGATTAATATTGAAACAGCTACTATGTAATAGAGAAATTTTATTATTTAATGATTACTGACTAAAATTTGATGGGTTCACTGGTCAAGTTTTTAAAACCTTTCGAATTTGGGCATAAAAAAAAACTTACCAAGTAAGCCCATCAAATTTTAGTCAGTAATCATTAAATAATAAAATTTCTCTATTACATTGTAGAAGAACTTGGCTGTTTTTTTAACATTTATGTTTTTGGTCTGATCTCACTCCTTTTTGCAAAGATTTTAATATTTTGCCATGTAAAAATCTCGAAATATACGGAAAGATAGAAGGGTGTACTCAACTTAGTTTAAAGCTTCCTATTTCTTTTGGTATATTTTCTTTTTGTTATTGGTTGTTTTGATTTGCGCTTCAATTATTTCTTCTTGTCCTGGCAAGATACCTAACACTAACATACCTACCTTAATTACAGCAATCGAAAGTGCTCCATACATTTTCTCAGAAAGTGGGCAGATACCACGTCCCTGAATGGAAAACCTCAAATCTTATTTTTGGTCCTTTATATGTATTTTGAGCCCTACAGTTCTACCAAATTTCATCGTTTTACAGCAGTCGGAAGTGCTCCTTTCAACCAACACCAATTCGGAGAAAGTGGAAAACCTCAAATTTTCGATTTTTTCTCTACTTGCATGACAAGACTTACCGTTGTGCAAAATTACAAGATTCTACGATGTCGGGAAGTGCTCCATAATTTTGATGATCTGTCAGTCAGTCAGTTACGGTTTTTGTGATTTTTGAGGCGTTATATCTCAGGAACCGCTTATAATAGAAAACTGAAATTTGGTGAGGCGCCTGTGCTTGACTAGCTTAGCAATTATTCGGAATTTCAAGTTTCGGACTTCATTGGTACTGAAGATAGGGAGGGGTCAAAAGTCGCCTGAGTTTGTTCCTGTAAAAAGGGTGTAGTGCCAGAACTTGGCTGGGCACTACCGTGCCCTTTGATTGAATCGTTCTAAGAAAACAGAATGAAGAAACATCTTCATAATTTAAAATTCATAAGTGACAGATCAATTACTGAAACATTTATTTGGCTTGTCAGAGTGGTCAAAATCTCTTGTATCACTGTTATATCGTTCGTTATCAGTGCTCTGGAGTACCCCTTGGTCATGCAGAGGGTCTTGGCTTCGATACTCAGCTGCTGCCAAAAAGTTTTTCAGGGGTGTACTACCTCTTGTGAGGAATTGACAAATCCTCGAAGAGTACCTCTTGTTATGAAAAATGCGGCTCATAAGCCGATTGGAATCGGCAGAAAACTGTATGTCCCCAACATTTCTTCAAACCACGTATACAGAAGTGCTTGAGAGTTGTACTTAACAATTCTATTCACCATAAGAAAATTATGATCTGTATTGAGAACTATGAATATATATCTATGTAAAATCAAATTCTAATTCCCTTAAATCATTAAATTTTGAATTTTCTACTTTAAACACTAATGAAATGCATAGCAAATTTGTTGGCATACTTTAAAAATTTGAAATATTTGTACCCTTATTGTAGAAAAAAAAAAACTGTGTAAGCCCCCTTGGTATACTAAACGTTTGGCTCATATCAAATACGGGAAATATAAAAGCACTTCTGATCGAAATATTTTTCTACATCGTAGGAAAGAGTTTGAAATTTTAAGTAAATTCTTATATAAAAATTATAAATTACATATCGAAAATAATTTAAAAAATAATTCAAAAAGATTTTGGTTGTCCATTTCAACTAAAAAGCCATCATAAGATCTACCAAAAACTATGACATATAACAACTTAGAATTCAAAGATACTCGTATTAAACAAACTTTTGTTTATTCAGATTCTAGTTCCAACTCTAGCTTTGAATCTTGCGTAATACTTCGGAATGATATTGATTCACTACAGTTGGAATTATGTGAAGTTGAAACTGTACTTTTAGATTTAAAGAAAAATTTAAACCCAGTAGTAGATGGTATTACTGCAATAATTTTGAAAGAATCCTTTCGGTCGATGACCCACCCTATATACCTCATTTTTAATAGTTAACTGCTTAATGAAGCTTTTATTGAATGATGGAAAACATCTTTTCTAATTCCAATTTTAAAATTTGGTTCGAAAAAATGTGCTGAAAATTACATAGGAATTTGAAAACTTTTTTGAAAGCATAAAGGTAAATGAGTAATACGTCAAAGAATATATGTACATCAGAATTTCAGCATGGATTCGTAGCGCTCGACACGGCTTCCAATTTAGCATACTTCACTTCATATATTTTAAACAAAGTTGAAAAGGCTTACCAGGTTGATGCTACATATCCTGATTTTAGCAAAGCCTTCGACTCAGTTAACCATCTTTTTGCTTATGAAGAAAATAAATAAGTTTCTATTTCACTCTGCAATGTTGAACTGGATTTCTGCCTGTCTAATTGGTAGAAGTCAAAGAGTAATAATCGATGATAAATGTGCACGCCCAATTTGTTGTTCTTCAGAAGTACCTCAAGGCAGCCATCTTGGACCATTGTTATTTATTATCTTTGTCAATGATATAGTATCTGTCTTTGAGTTTTGTTTTTGTCTGAAATTTTCAGACTATCTCAAACTGTTTTTGAAAATTAAATTGATTGACAATTGCCTACTTATTTAAATATTGCCAAATGTAATGTAATTACTTTTTATAAAGGTTATTTATTATTTTATATAATTATTTCCTTAGGGAAAGCCTTCTGGGAAGAGTAGATAAAATTAAAGATCTTGCCGTTATTATTGATTCTAAGCAATTTTTAAATTTACATATTGACCACATTGTATGAGAGGTGAATTCCATTGTAGGTTTCATGAAAAGGAGTTCTAAAGATTTCACTGACCCTAACATACTTTTAACATTATATACATATATCGTTAGTTTTGTATATCATTAGTTAGATCTAATTTGGAATCCAGCTTATCAAATTCTGCAAAAAAGAAGATCTGTACATGATGCCTGGTTTATAAAAGATCTCCTATTTACACTCCTTAAAGCCAATATCGAGGGCTATTTCAACATTTAATGAACTTTGTCAAAGTATAGACTTATGTCAGTCAAGAAACTGATTCTAAAACATTTTATTTAATTATTTGTTGTAAATAGTAAATTCAGTAATTTATATTTTAATTATATAGTTATCTGTAAGGCTTTGTGGTCGATAAAATAAATAAACAAATAAAAAAACTCACTTAGCTTAGGCTCTCTATGAAGCGTCATGGCCTCTAATTTATTTTATTTTCTATCAGTGCTCCTGTGAAAACAATTTCGTAGTAATTCTGGCTTCGTTAAACACAGATATTATTTCCTTAACCGTACTACACGAATCTGGAATTGCTTACTCAGCTTAATTTGTGCTTCCCAATTTAAACTTAAAATATGGATTGTTTTATAATTCTCTTCAAATATAACTACGTATTCATTATAACAAAAAAAAATGTTATCAAATTTATTTTTCCAATTTTTAATGGCGGCTTTAAACTTAATGGAGAGTGAATAATTTGATACTAAGTTAAATAAGAAATTCTAGATATGCAAATTGCATAGTTTTTGTATAGATTAAGTCTAAAGGTCTTGGATATTTTATCTTAACTATTCAAACTAAAAAATAAAATAAAACAATACGTTACTCGGAAGGTTCTGAGGGTAAAAATATAAACATAAACATAAGCAATTTTTGTTTAATGGCCAAAAGTTATACATTCGAAACCCAAACCCTTATCAAAACCGACACAAAATTTAACGTAGTTTTTTTTTCGTAGAAATTTGTTGTAGACAGTAAACTAAACTTCTCATTGACTTTCATAATCACAAAAATAAATAAATTTTATTAAATAAAATGCAAATGAATTACAATAAATTGTTTAGTAATAAAATCACGATTTCGATACATTTTTTTTTTACATTCAAAACTATCAATAATGTTATTTTATTAATGTGATCTGAATAAGAAGACATTCTACACTCGTTTCTCAAAGCTTACAGTTGTCTCTGATAGGTAGTTAGATAATCCAAGTTTTATTCAAGTCACAAGATTAAAATCGCATTTAAATGAACCATCAAATAAGATCTTTACTTTAGTTTCTATGAATATTGAGAATTGTTTATTATAAAGTGTCACGTAATATTTTTGCTTTCATTTTTTTTTTGTACAAAGTAGTTTTATTTTAAAAAGTAAAAAAATACTGAAGTGAGAAATTATAGTTTTCAAGATTACTTTTTGTATTTCTATCGATAGTAATGTCTCTAGACAAAATTTAAATAACTTAAAAACTACCTTAAAAAATATATATCTTGCATCCAGCAGATATATTTCATTTCTATAGGTACTACATATATTAGTTTTAAAATTATTCTTGTGCAATTTTTTTTAAGTTAAACAATCCAACGATATGAACTGATGGTGCTGATGGCGGTTGTTAAAAAACATCTCAATCTAATATTGTCAGCGTCAGATTTGGTTCAAGTAGAAAATTAAATTTTATTTGTTCATGAAAATGAGTAAATTAATTTGTTTACAGATTCAGAATAGAAATTCTTAAATTTGATTTATGATTTCCTATTAAAGTCCATCCAATGAATGATAATAAATGAATTATTTTAGACCGACTTTTATGGGCTGCGCACTTTTCTTTTACTTTGTAATGTGTTGGAAGGGTTACAAAAATTATTAGTTTAATAAGCATAGTCTCGGTTAAAAAGTTCGTTTCTTCTTTTTTCATTTTGATAAAATGTACGTAGTCACAAACCATTTTTGAAATTATTTCTAGATAATGCTATATCTATATGAACATTAATTTCATTTAATTCCCTAATTGAATAGGTTCATTTATACACTATGCTGAAAAAGAAAGTGTCTTTCTCTCAATGGTCTCATTTCGGTATAAATATAAATTAGGAATAGAAGGTGAAAGCACTTTATATGATAACATTAAATATGTTCTTCGCGATTTGAGAGACCCAGAAGATTATGTCGGGCTTGAGAATCTGGACAAAAATTAGACTAGAAGATTCAGACAAGAGATCATTTACAAAAATGAAGAAGAGATCCGGAAACAAAACGGAGCCCTGGGGAACACCAACAATACATTTATATATTGAACGATCTTCAAGGTAATTTCTAAGCCAAAGGATAAGGGTGTCGTTGTTACCAAACGCACGTATTTTCGATAAGAGAATCTGGTACCAAACTATATCGAATGCCTTAGAAATATCAAGCGCAATAATCTTACTTTCTCTCAAACAATATGAAAATATCTGCTCTACTCTTCGGTGAGATATGCCATCAGATTACAACGAACGATTGCTGCGAAAGCCGTATTGATGTCTATAATGAAGCTTTCGAATTGTGTGATTGTGCTGCTGATTTATCAGCGATTCCATTACCTTGGTAAGAAGGGACATAAATAAATGCAATTGATCGATAGGAGGAGGGGGAATAGTCGCCTTTCTTAGGAACAGGCTAGACAAATGCTGTTTTCCATCTTCTAAGTAAGATTCCAAAACATTATGAGTGTTGGAAAAGTTCAGGCAATGGCTTTGCCAGCGATGACAAACACCTTTTGGTGGTCCATCAGGACCAGCGGATAAGTTTATATCAAGATCTCGAAAGCCCTAGCAACTGTACGAGTGCGGAAATATACCTGTCCCATTGAATGATTTACGTTCTCAAGTACAGGAGGGGCAATGTTACTACCAGACAGTTTAGAGCTAGCAGCAAAATGAACTGCAAGTACTATAGCCTTATCTAAGTTGAAGTTTTTACGTTCTTGACAAATGACCAGAAATTTCTACTACCATTGCCATTGCCATTGGACATTGCCAGATTTGTCGCTTTTATTTCTAGTCATGTAAGAATTTGGTTCTTTTTATAACAGCCTTGCAACTGTTTCTGACTTTTGTATGAGTTTTCCGATTTTCCTCAGTTAGGTTGGCTTTATAAGAGAGGAATCTTACTTCGTTTAACGAAACCAATCATTGTGCTGGCTTTTGCAACAAAAGCATCAATATGCGAAACAATTTATAATTTGGAGTCAATGGAAACACCCAAATCATTTACTTTAGCAGTTCTCTGTAAAAGGCTGCGATCAACAGAATACTTTACCTCTTAAACTCACAGTTTCCTTGATACTGAGAGATAGAAAAGCATTTCTTAACGTTAAGTTTTAAACATTTTAGCATACACCAGTAACATAAATTTTATCAAAGTCCAATTGAAGTTCAAAGCAGTCATAAATAGAAGTCACTTTTTTTATTTATTTATTTATTGATCTACAAGCGTTTACGGCTAACAGATTGTGAAATAAAAATATCTTAAAATATTAACATGTATTTGCATAATGAATGAAAACATATTTAAAAAGTTTATGTTAGGACTAGATTAGCTTTAAACAAATCTCTAGAGCAGCTTAGTTCAATCAATTGGCAAACTTCATTGAAATGCCTTATTGATCTACACACTGGTTTATTGCTACCATAGCTTGTTCTGTGATATTGCTCAAAAAGCAAATTTCTGGAACGTAAAGATCTTAACGGTGCAAAAATTGGAATTTTAAAAAGTATGGCAGGGAATCTTATATGATAACATAAAATATCCCTCACAAGCATTATACCATGAATAGTTCGTCTTGATTCAAGAGATTTAATTCCAAGGAATAAACATCTTGCTTTATAATCTGGAATGAAACTCCATTTCATTTTATAAAATATAAATTTCGTAAAACGTCTGGATTTTCTCAATACGGAGAGAGAAAGTCTTAAAAATCGGATCCCATATAGCATCTTCATATTCAAGTATAGATCTTACGAGAGCCGTATAAAGGGAAAGCAACGCGTAAGGATCACTAAAATCAGCACAATTTTGCTTGATAAATCCTACAAGTGAATTTGCTTTTTCAACCACATAAACGACATGAGTTTTCAAGAGAAAGTTGATTCAAGCATAATGCCTAATCCTTAATTTTGTCCACACGTGAGAGTGAGTTAGACTCAATCATATAATCAAAGCTTATGTGAGCATTAGACTTAAAAAAAAAGATATGGCGCTACATTTTTTTATGTTTAATTTTAAGAAATTTAAATTGCACCATTCAGAGACTTGATTAATATCAGATTGTATGAGAAAGCAATCTTCTACACTGTTAATTTCTAGAAACAGTTTTAGATCATCTGCATAAATAAGGCACTGAGAATATTTTATTACAGATTTTATATTATTAATAAAAATGTTGAAAATAAGGGGACCGAAATGGCAACCCTGAGGTACACCCGAACTACATTCAATAGATCTAGAAAAAGAATTATTAATAATAACTTTTTGAGACCTACCAATTAGGTATGAGGAAATCCAATTTAAAAATGAAGAGTGGAATCCAAATAGTTCTAGTTTACGCAATAGGATGGAGTGGTTTACCGAGTCAAAAGCCTTACTAAAACCTATGTAAATTGCATCTACTTGACTCTTTTTTTCAATGGATTTTATGACATAAGCTGAAAATAGAGTCATGTTTGTTGTGGTAGAGCGCCCTGACACAAAACCATGCTGCAGTTCGGATATAGATTCCGTAGTTAAGAATTCGAATTTGGCTTTCACAACACTCTCGAATAACTTAGGAATTGCTGATAGTTTGGAAATACCTCTGTAATTTTCTATAAGATTCTTAGATACAGATTTATGAATAGAGACAAGATAAGAGATTTTTCACTCATTAAGAAAGTTTCCTTCCAAACTTTATTGATTGAAGCTCCAGCAGAACTTCATTACCACTTAACTGTAATGCACCAATCAATCTTACTTGGTATATCGTCACCGGGTATCGAGTAAACGGATTGGAAAAAATCGGCGAATAAGTCCAGTGTAGAGGTAATGTTCGAAGCTTCGTTGTTCCTAAACGACATGTTTTTTGGATAACCAGAAGATTTTCTCTTCGTATTGATAAATAACCAGAACGAGTTACTATTAGACCTGATGTTTTTTTTTTTTTTTCAATATTCAATATATTTAAAATAGATCTGTTGATGATTGACTGAATTATTTATTACAAATACATGTCATCGATAAAACTTATAACTAAAAATGGGCCATGATGACTACCCTCAGGAACTTCTGAGGTATAGTTCTAGAGGTTTGTTTGTTTTTTGTTTTGACTTTTTGGATCTTATTTGTTACAAAGGATAATATCCACTGAAGGAAATATGAGGAAATTCTAAAACTTTTAAGATTGCGTAGCAATATGTTGTAGCATACAGAGGTAAATGCTTTACTAAAATCCATGTAGACAGCATCTACTTATCTTTGACTTTCTATAAAATTAATAATGAAATAGGAAAAACATGGCAGATTTGCGGTAGTTGATCTACCCGAAATAAACCCATGTCGTTCGTTACTCACATGTTCTTTCACGAAAAAATCGAGTTTGCTTAACTTTCGAACAGTTTAAGAATTGCAAACATCTTACAAATTCCTCTGTAATTATCAAAATTATTTTTCGAACGGCATATACGAGTATTAATTGGAATCATCTTTCCTCTTAAAACCTCAAAGAAATCCAAATGTATTGAGCCAATATCCACCATTTTAAGGAGATTATCTGAAAGGAAAAACAGGGTTTCCTCGTGAATTTGAACAAACCGATTCAAAGACTTAAGCAAAAATCTGGAGAGATTTATTAATATCTATAGAGACAAGATGATTTTCCATCCTATACGATCCCGTGTACGCTGCTTTTAAGTGTCGAGGTCAGGAACTGGGTCAGTTTCTGACGATCTTATCAAAAGCGGCTTTGAAGTATATGAAAAGATGTTGAGCATCGACTTGAAGTTCGTTGCTTTTCCAAAATTTGTCTCGAATTTGGCTTTTGAGATCTCCCGGGTGGGAAGCAACACTGGTCTTTGATGACTATATTATAACAGTACGGGAGTATGAATGCTTCTTTTTGCCCATACTTTGTTGATAATTTCATCCACATTCCCAAACAAAACCGTATTTGAAGATCTGGGACCAAATTACCGCTTCAGTGACTAACCGAGTGAGTCAGTCCCATCAGTGATCGAATGAAAATGTCAAATTAGGGTAATCGATTGCTGGATGACATAAGCGGTAATGCCAAACTCACGTAATTCAGTCACTTATTACTCGAAAACTGATGCGGTAATTTGGCCCCTGGTCTGGTAAGCTATCACATCTTGTAGTCTTGTTCTTCATTGATTGGAACTCAGTTTTTGTCTGTCTTTTTGATAATGTCATGATACTGATTTCACTGAATTTTGACATCTGTTGTTAATGAATGATCAGTGGAAAGCTTTTCCCTCGCTTGTGCTACATATCACCGTATTACGACATACAGCATAGTTTATTGTTCGCAAACCGTTATCTGTTATCGTTTCGTGGAGGCTGTGTTAAGTTATTTATCCCCGAATGATTTCTCCTTTCTTAGCTTAGCATTTAAGTCGAGTACAACTTTGACATCGTAATCATGATAAGCTCCAAAGTGTCTATCATAAAACTTCTTGGTAAGCTATGCGTCAGTAGGGGCGCGTTCGTTAAGACGTGCATTTTTAATCAATTGTGTTTTCTTTGTTTTTACGAAATAAAATTATGTTTTTAAATAACTTTTTGTCTGCGTGTAGAATATATGTAGATACAAACAGTCGAACTAAGTTTTTGTAAAAAGAAAATTACCTGTGCAAATAAAAACACACATGAATCGGTTGCAGTTTGCCAAAGTAAAAACCAGTTAAAATAAACGAGACTAACAATCATAAAAACTGTTTTAGGTATATATGTATGTCGAAAAGGAAGCGAAAACGTAAAAAAATTACCTCTTTAGTTTTTCTTCTTAAAATGATCTCAGGAACTCATAGTTTTCTTCTCCTGCTGTGAGTGTGAGTCACCATATACCCTGTAAAGTACTATATTTATTAAGAATTTTACTATTCATATATTTCGAAATAAGAAGAAATACAGGATCAGAATAGTTCAAACAAGAAGACAATGTGCAGAAGGGCTAGTCGGAAAGGCAATCAATAAGTACAATTCTGTACCGAATACAGAAGGTTTTAGCCCATATTGTGGCTTTTTTTCCCTTTATGACTGTCTTCAGGATTTGTATACATATGTATGTAAGTTTTCAAGGCATTCATGTGCTTCAGAAACTTCATCTGATCAATTCGTGTCAAAACAATTAACTGCGATTCAATGCATTTTATTAAATTTTAATTAGCTATACATTTATGATATAATAATAAAACACAATGGTTAACACTTTATTGTTATACGTGAGTTGAAAACAATAAATTTTTAAAATGTGCGATTTATCACATTTCAGTAAATTTTATTTCAACAGTTTGATGACTTTTCTTAATTTATTTAAAAATATCAAAAAGCTGTAGATCGATCATTCTATGTTGTGAAGATTGTGCATCGAGCTTAAGTTCTTGAGTTCTCTTTCTAATATTTTATTAAATAATTCTCTTAACTCAATTAGGTTCATATCGGGTGAAAAGTCAGTAATCATTAAATAATAAAATTTCTCTATTACATTGTAGCTGTTTCAATATTATTCTTCTTTAAAAATCCGGTATTAAACCTTCATGAAGTAAGAACTTGGCGTACTTTTAGATCTTAGTACTTTTCACGGCTGACTTGTTACACAAAGGTTTTTGTATAGAAGAACTTGGCTCTTTTTTTAACATTTATGTTTTTGGTCTGATCTCACTCCTTTTTGCAAAGATTTTAATATCTTGCCATGTCAAAATCTCGAAAGATACGGAAAGATAGAAGAATGGACTCTACCTACTAAAATCAACTTAGTTAATAGCTTCCTATTTCTTTTGGTATATTTTCTTTTTGTTATTGGTTGTTTTGATTTGCGCTTCAATTGTTTCTTCTTGTCCTGGCAAGATACCTAACACTAATATACCTATCTTAATTATAAATACTAGTACCTAGTAAAAAAGCAATAATTTTTGAAAATGCGATGATGTTTTTGTGTCAATTTTAACTCTTTTTTAAATGAAGGTAGCCCACCAATTAATAGCCTAATTAGTGGTTTTATTATAGTTCACATCACAGTTAGGAGTTTTTTTTATGTAAACTCATAATTTTTTCAGGTATGCAAATGTTTTCTTATTTCATTTATGTTAACATAAACATAACATAGAGTATCAAATCGAGCACTCTAGTTCAAAGAAAAGTCATGAATTTTCAAAATGCATCTATAGTTTCAAAATGACAATAAAAAGACACTTCGAATGAAAACTCTTAGATTTTATATTTTTGGCTTTGAATGTACATTAAGCTATACCGCTCTACCAAATTTCATCATTATACACCAATCGGAAGTGCTCCATATAAATTAAACTTTTTCTCAGAAAGTGGGCGGATACCACGCCCCTGAATAGAAAACCTCAAATTTTATATTTTTTTCTTTGTATGCAATTTAAGCCCTGCCATTTTACCAAATTTCATCGTTTTACAGCAGTCGGAAGTGCTCCATTCAACCAACACCAATTCGGAGAAAGTGGGCGGATACCACGCCTCCTGAATGCAAAACTTCAAATTTTCGATTTTTCCTCTGCTTGAATGACAAGACCTACCGTTACAAGATTCTACGATGTCGGGAAGTGATTGATGATCTGTCAGTCAGTGAGTCAGTCAGTTACGGTTTTTGTGATTTTTGAGGCCTTAGATCTCAGGAACCGCTTATGCTAGAAAATTAAATTTGGTGAGGCGCCTGTGCCTGACTAGATTAGCAAATATTCGGAATTTTAAGTTTCTGACTTCATTGGTACTGAAGATAGGGAGGGGTCAAAAGTCGCCTGAGTTTGTTCCTGTAAAAAGGGTGTTAGTGCCAGAACTTGGCTGGGCACTATCGTCCTTTGATTGAGTAAGTTTAGAGGTGCTGATAAACAGCGCCAATCAAATTTTGTTGACCCGAACCCAACCCCATTGAAATGAAAAGAAATCAACAAAATTGTGTCGACTAAAAAATAATTTTCTGGACGTCTGGACGTGTTCATCAACACAATGGTCAACTGTCAGATTTATGTTGTCTGCGGTCAGTACACAATTGTGACATTTCTTATTGCTTTTTGTTTAGTTTTTCAGTTTTTTTTTGTGAGCTGAATAGAATAATAGCTGAGAAGAATAGAATTTCTCTCACTCATGATGGCAAAAAAAAGTACACAAATTATTCAGAAATTATTTTGAACACAAATTACAGTTTAGACGTCAATATTGACACATACACACTAAGTAAGACTACTCGTCTGTGGACAGATTAAAATGTTGACAATATTGATCGAGAATGTAGATAAACAATGTTGATCGGCAATGTGGACTCAGCTTAATTACGTTAATCTATGCGCTAGTGAAATATTTTCACTACCAAAACTCCAGGTTACACCATACAAAAGCACGAAACAGACTCTTCAACCAGTCTTTTGGATCAGAAAATTTTTTAGAATTATATAAGATAAAATCAAATAATGGTTTGGTTCAGCGACCAAAAAATTTGTGTCTTAAAGTTTTTTTGTCAAATAAATAATGGACAGCAACTTACAAACTATTACCAACACCGGTAAAGAAAAATTATTTTTTTATGTACGAGTATTATGATTAACTAGTTCAAATAGTTTAGTAAATTCGGTTAAGAAAATGTCTTACTGAGAGCCCTTCTCAAGTCTATTCAAAACCAAATTACAAACAAAAAGACTAGTAGTAGTAGATCAAACAGCTCCAAAATCATATTAGTACGGAGAAATTATTCCTTTAAGAGAGAGGTAGTTAAGAAATTTTAGAAATTTTATGAACTTGAAACCTTCTCAATCTATAAATAACTTAATACTTCTAAGTACGTATGTTTAAACTCACTGTTTACCTGCAAATGATTTAAATCATTTTTAAAGGAACGACCAATGCTATTTGCTCATTCTGTGTATATTAACAGCACCTGTCAGGTACGCAAATACTGAAGCAACGTCAGTCTTTTCCTAAATCAGTATCTAGCAAACATTTGGATAATTTAAATCCACATCAAGTTCAAAAGGTGTGTTCTATAATTTTTGCAAATTTCTAAACGTAAATGAGGGCTCTATTAGTTGTAATTTCTCTCTAACATTTTATTGCTATTTATATCAAAACATTTATCATACAAATAATAATGTCTATATCTACTTAATTATTTAACAAATAAAATTTTGAAGAAACCACACAAAAGATATCTCGTGATCACAACCTACTAAATATTATTATGTTGCACCGGATGTAATCAATGTTCAATCTTCAACAGATATTCACTTGTATTTTTAGTAAAAGATTTAAAAATAGACACTTAAATTCTTCGAATTATAATTTCTAAATAAATAATTTATTTTTGTTTATACAAACATAACATGCCTTATAATGATGACTAATTTATTTTATATTATTTAATGGAAATAGCTGTTGTTTGTTTAGATATGAAGACAGATATTTTTGGTGAAAATTGACGAGAATTTCGTTTTGCTTTTGTTTTTAAATTGTACGTATAGCAGGTTTATAGAAAATTGTATGTGTTAAGGTCATAAGGAATCGCATGACTAATTTTTAATGATTTGTTCTATTTTGTATAGCAAAGTAGGGGAGAATAGGTTAGTTATGGCATATATGTAGCTGTTACGAACGACATGCGAAAAATTTTTGAAATTAAATTCAAAATCTCTATTGTACTAAAGATAGAAAAAAATCCAAACTTTTGAAATCAAAAAGTTTTAAATTTCGAAAAGTCACTAGACCGGTTTTATTTGTATAAATGATGACCACTGAAGGGCTTATGACTGCCCTTTAAATGTTTTAACGAAGTTCAACTGCTTAGAAAGAGGAGGGTGGATTAAGTAGGAGATAACGATGTTCATTTGTCTTAAATATTGAAATGAAATGGGAAGGAAAAACATAGTTGGGAAAGGAATTCTACATTCATGTAGTACGGCTAAACAAGGAATCTCTATACATGAATGTACATCTGAACTTAGCATCAAGGGTGTTTTGATGGGGAGGACTGCAACTCGCTATTTCAATAGAACAAAGTTAAAAAAAGTAACGATAAAACAGAGATAAGCGAGAGACATTTCTACGATGTTCCAATTAAACAAATGTTTCCAAAATTGATCTTTTATCAACCTCATAGATTTATTATGGATAGTATCCATTTTTTTTATAATTTTCACGCACTAAAGGGATTACGAATACCCTTGAAATGTTGTAGCACAGTGCGAGCGTTTTAGGAAAGTGGGAGAGCACATTGGTTTTGGATATCTGAATATTGTAATTAGAGGGAAATATAGAGTCGGGTAAAGCATTCCACATTCGTATGGTGCGGCTAAAGAAAGAATCTCTGAATTTAATTCTGCGTTCGAAGTTGGGCTCAAGGGTAAACTGATGGGCATTCCCTGAAGCGCGAGTATTACGGTTAAATTGCTTAAGGGGAGGAATGTAGCTGGCTATTTCACTAGAACAGTGTTTATAAAAATAACGGTAAAATAGTGAAATACAAGGAACATTGAGTTTCAAATGTTTCTGTTATACTTTTATCACCTAACATTTTTAAAGCTCTTTTTTGGATTCTATCCAAGAGACTCAAGTGAGGTATTGGAGCACCTGCCCAAAGGGCAGTAATTTTTTGGATGCGCTAGACCAGATATGAGAGTTATGCTTTAGTTTTATGGGTATGTATGATTTATAAATAGTTACCAAATCAGAAGAGCAAAATATATTCTTAGGTATATCGTCTTAGAATACCCAGGCATTTGGCTGCATTTTTAGCAAAATCTAAGATGTGGTCGTTCCACAAAAGTAGGTCACATACATTGCAAGAATCAAAAGATTTTCAGTTTTCCCGATGCAGATTCGATTCATGAATGATGGCAAAGGGACCACTTTATCGAGTTTTGGAATCATTATATCCACACGATTATTAATATCCCATTTCGCGATGATCCCATCCCATTTTAATGATCTCAACATATTCTGCCGTTGCAACACCACATCCAAAGAAGAAGCAAAACAGTTCAATAGATTAGTATGTTTAGACAAGAGATTGTGAATAAAGATAAGAAATAGTATCGGAAACAATATGAAGCCTTGAGGCACACCTGCGTTTTTTTCAGAACTTCGGACCTATAACCATCGAATACAACTTGGAGTAAACGGTCGGAAAAGTAATTACTAATCTACCGTAGAAATGATTCATTCATACCAAAAGCGATGCGAAGACTTTTGTAGACCAACAATTGTTGGGTCGTCTTTAAAAAAATAAAAGTCTTACATTTTTCGATAAATTTTCAAAAAAAACCGAACATTACCGATTACATTTTTCGATAAATTTTCAAAAAAAAACCGAACATTACCACTACCACCTCTAAAACATTTGACATTTTGTTCGCTTTGTCGACAGTCTTTCTCAAGTTTGACATTTGTTTGTCTGAGTTTCTTTTTTTTTTTTTTTGAAACAATGTACCAAGTTCGCCCATTCTCCCCTACCTAATATAAAATCAAATTATATGTGTAGCGTATGGTTTTGTTAAACGTATGTTATTCATTGACCGTGGGTGTGTTAATTTAAATATAGCCTTAACCTCGATGGATGCTGTTTTTGAGCGACAATAATTTCAATCACATTTTTACGGAACTCAATATAAATGTGTTGTGTGAATTTGTGAAATAATAATTTACCGATTACCTTTTGTACCTATATACGTGATTAGTATTTTACTGCTGGTCACATAAAAATATAATTAATTGCGTTTTAAATAATTTAATTAATATTTTTTAAATATTGGCAATGTTATCATCAAAATATTGTTATAAATATAATGTTTTGAATTATTTTGTATTTTAGACAGCAGCTGTTATTTTCGATTTTATTTTTGACTAGTAGACCCGAACTTGCGTTGCTTTTTTTTTTTAATTTTTAAAATCGAAAATAATTTTAAATATATGCCCGTAAGACCTGATGTCTTTTAATTTCAATCTGAATTGCAGGACATCTGATAAGATCGATAGGCATCAATTTTATAATTTAGTTTCTTGACATATTTTCAAATTTACATTTAGTAAATTTTTTTAGTCAAAACAGTTGAATCACAAAGAATTTACTTCGTTAAAAAGCCAGTGTAAATGAAAATATTAACAAATACCTACTTTTATGAGACATCCTAAACGGATGTCCTCTCGAAACCTCTCAACATGCATACCTTAAGGGTAAGGTGTAAACGGCCCTTCATGAGGTAGAGCGAGAAACTATCAACTACAAAGAATGTAACCTCGCTAGCTTCTTAGACGCAGAAGGGACTTTCAACAACGTTTTTACCGAATATAGTCTAGATACGAGTATCATTTTAGAAGACTAGATCATACTCAGCAACAGAAGAATACTAATTACGTAAGGTAATACAAAACTTGAGTAAACACATTAGTAAAGGAACTTCCCAGTGCGAAGTTCTAGCCTGTCTTTTATGAATTTTAGTCATGAATATATTTCTCGTTTAGTTGGAAAGATGTGACGCAATGGCGGTTGCGTATGCAAATGATTTGATACTATTAGTATTTTTACTTTAAAGTTAAATCTCCGAAATGGCTACTACAAAAATATCTAGGTGTTATTTTCAACCTTGAATTAAACTGAAAAAAGGGTTAAGAAGGCCTGCATAGTTTTTTGCGCCTGTAGCAAAACTTTTGGTTAAAATCTAAGATGATCTTATGGACGTAAACATAGTCGTGATAAGACCGATTCTAGAGTATGGTTCGAATGAAGGTTCGGTCGCTCTTAATAAAACTTATAACATCGATAAACTTAAGAATGATGTATAAATAACTGCAGGGGCTCCGAGATCTTGACCAACTGAGGCATGAAGCGTTTTTCTGCACTTTTTACAACTTTTAAGTATCAAGTATCTTCTGGGGCACTAAGACTAAAGGAATCAAACTCTTGGTTTTGCAAACCTTATGGTCACAGTAATATTAATGAGTCGATTCCAATAGAGATTTTTTCGACTCGCACTAACTACTGCATCCATAAATAAAGCATCACTAAAGATTTTAAGGTTACATTCCCATCTAGAAAAGACTAAGATGATGACGTGAATTAGTGGCCATCAGCATGGAAGTTACAGAAACAATATCTAAACCAGAACCGCAATACTGCTATTATCACAGGTAAAACCATTAACTCTAGGACATCATCCTCAAAATTGGTCCAGCAATTCCGGAATAAACTTGCGAGCCTGAATATCAACCTCTGTGTCATTCTTATCTGGGCTCCGGGTCCCAGTGGCAATGATGAAAATGAATGGGCAGATGTGCTGAGCAGGTAGGAAGGGATCAGCACTTCACGGCTCTCTTGAAGAAAGAGTCAACATTCCGCTCGGAGTTATATAGGAATGGCCATGTTCTCTCAATTTTTTTTAACGAATCAAGCCAAAGTTAAAACAGTTTAACTAACTGCATCATATCTAGGAAGATTTTGGTCACCTTTAACAAACTCCGAGCACTTGATCTGATATGTAGATCTAGACAAGAGATAACCAGGACCAACAGGAAAAGGAAACACTCATTTATTCTCTCTGCAAAAGTCCTACTCTGGTGAAATTGAGTCTCAATCATTCAAAAGATAATTTTTGGACGACATTGCCGAACTTTCGGGAAAGAAGATCGAATACTTGATCTCTTTTCTCAACACGATAAAATAGCTCAAGCACGGACTTCGGTTAATTGTGTGCCGTGCCCTCCGTTTGATTCCTTATTTATGGTGCAACGTGGCAGGATGAACACTCAATCAGATTTGTTGCTGCTTCAGCACCAGTCAACGAGCTGTCCTAGTTTGGCACAATATAGTTGGTTTCGGTTGCATGTGCTAGTCCGCTTGAATGAGTTATCCGATTCCTTATGATTGTGCAAAAACAAACACACCTCATACCACCACAAAAAGACACATCAAAATCTTCTAGAACCCTACTTTTTGAACTCAATCCAAACTGGACGACTCCGTGAGAATGTCCACAATTTCTACAAAATGACACACTTCAGCGCTCGATATTTCGATAGTTGATCTTGTCACCGTCGCACTTAGATCAATGTAGATCAGTTGTGATACTCTAGGGATTGTGACTCCTATGTATTGAAACTTATGCTTATCCTATGTCATTCAATACCGTTCAGGGTTTTAATGAGTTTAAGCAAACTATAGTCTGAAATCCCGGAGGGTACTTATAAGTCATTGAAGAAGTGTCTGTCTTCACATAAGCACCTGGTTGAGGAGAGGTAGACGCTTTTTAAGGGCGTAATCCTTACCTTTACCCGCAATTGAGAAATCATCCCTGCACCCGTAGGATCATGTGGCTCCTTGCAACGTCTTGTAGAGATGAGTTTGAAACGCCAGTGGTTGGTGTATGTGTCCGGTTGTTTGGTCAGGAATAAGCCGAAGGGGCTGCTGCTTTCCTCAAAAATTATTTAACCAATCTTAGGAAAAGGTGGCCCCAACTCATTTTTACCAGAGGAGTGGCAATCGCTGGTTTAAAGGCGAATGGGCATTCACCGTTTGTTGCCACTCCTGCAAGAAACACGTGCCTCATTCAGTCGTTTTCGTTCGCTCTATTATTGTCGTCCGTGAACCTTTTTATGGCTTTTGACTGTGATAGGATGCAATTTCCAATCTCGTGGTTGGCTAGTTGATAGAGCTTAGAAATGTTCAAGCAATTTGGTAGCGTTAATAAATTTCAATAGGTTTTTGCTTTGAATGTCAGAGAGTTCGTCCAAGTCGTTGAAGAAGTGTCTCCCAGGAGCCTGTTTCTCAAATGATATAGCGCAGGCCAGTGACACAGGTTAGTAAGAAGTATCCTTTTGTATTTCCTCGTCATCTGCATAAGTCGTGCATACTGAGTTTCATCTTTTTCTTGTGGTAACCCAGTTGGTTGTTAACGTTGGTGATGCTCATGAGAATAGTTAGAGACTTTTTACTCAGTTGGATGATAATAGGATCAGAGCAGGGATCCCAGCTGTCAAAAAAAGATCTGTTTCTTTTTTTAACTCTGACTCTTCTTTTTTTAATCGGAGCTACCTCGAAGGATGCTCAAGATAGATTCTTTATTTTTTTATCAAATTTAACAATTTTTACTCTTAAGAATAGGACATGGCAATACTGCCGTCTGCCTGATCAAGTGTTGATACTTTTCTTGCCAGCTCTTCAGCACTTTCTTTACCCGGCACACCGGTGTGATCAGGAAACCAACAGAGCCTTATGTTGCGCCACAGCAAGTTACAAATTTCGATTTGATTTTAATGGCAGAAATCACTTATATTGCCGCTTGGCTATCAGTGAAAAATATTATATCAGCTTGTGGTATTGTCATCATTGAAGCTTGTCTAGCAGCTTTCGTCTCTGCCAGCAACTCAGCTTGAAAGGCACTGCTGTAATCAGGAAGGCTGAATGAGTTGGGTAGTCCAAGAGTTTCTGAAAAGAACACCAATATCCATCTTGGAACCGTGCATCGGTATATATTGCTATCATCGATTCGCAGCTTGATGGGTCGTTGATTTGTCAGTCCTCTCTGCAAGGAAGAGCTGTCGTCAACGGCTTGTAAAAGTCTAAACAGGGTGTTATGAACAAATGTCAATAACATGTATTTCGAAAATCGTATTTTTCTCGAAAACAACACCTAGAATTATGATAAAAAAAAATTTCTAGCGATAATTTTTACGATCTATAATTCTGTAATATTTATGTATGTGTCTTCATTTGACCAGCTCAAGAAATTTGATCGAAATCAGTTCAGCAATTATTTAGAGTGTAATAAGAAAAGAAATAAATTATTAGCCGCAGAAGATTAACTGTCGATTTGTTTTATTAATGGTTTCAGAAATATGAAAGCTCAGAATCATTCAAATTCATTCACAATGTCTGAAGATCGAAAGCTTTTAAACTTTTAAATCTACGACTAAAACAACTGCACTTAATACTTAAACAATACTTTTGTCTTTATTTCAGTGACTTGCGAAGTGTATTTAAAGATTATATAATTATTAAATAAATGTCGTAGACCTAGCTCTGTAAAACATTAGCGAACGAGTTCTATAGTTTTTGTATTTGTTTCAAGCACAATATATGTATAGTTTTGTTTAACATCTAGACTTGCTTTAGCTAAAAAATTTTACATATAATTTTAAAACTTGTTAATCTCATATCGCTTACTATACTTTTCGCTTTAATTTTTGTTTTAATTTACAAAAATTATTCTCATTTAAAGTTTCAATTTTTATAGCCATGGAGAAGATCTTATTGTGACACCATTTGCCCAAATTTTAGCCAGTTTGCGTTCAGTGCGGAACAACCTTTTAAGTCTGACAAATGTCCAAGCGACAAACAAGTAAGTATACCTCTAAAACCACCCTCGTATATGTAAATGTGTTTCGTTTTTTGTTTATATTAAAGTTCGTTTTGTTTTATTTATATGTATGTTTCTCCTTGCGAACCATCTGTTATTTGTTCGTCAAAAACCTAACAACACGTTTATGACTTCATATTTGTTATTCGATGTTTGAAAAAAAAAATCATAAATGTCTCGTCACTGTTGTCGCTTTGTGGAAATAAAAAACAAAAACAAAACTTCCGTATCCGTTGATTAATAAACGAAAGATCCAGGCGGCCTACACCTCCTTCAAATGCCAATCGAGTGCAATTAGTCCAAGGAGATGAAACATATAATCGCTTGGCCACCGATACTATTGAGGAGCTCGATTGGTGCCTGGACCAGTTGGATACAATTCAAACTCATAGAAGTGTGTCGGATATGGCATCGCTTAAGGTATGTATCGCAACTAACTAGCTTCAAAATTTAGCCTATGGTTGTTTTTTGAAAATTTTGAAACTATTTTTCTTTGCAGTTCAAACGTATGCTGAACAAGGAGCTGTCGCACTTTAGTGAGTCGAGTAGATCGGGAAATCAAATATCGGAATATATTTGTTCGACATTTTTGGGTGAGTTTTCAATTTTTGTTTTTCTTCTAATCCATTATTCATTCTAGACCATATGCCATTTTACTTTTTAAGTTATAAATCTTAACAGAAAAGTGACCTTTAATGCAAAATCATTTTTAGTCTACATAATTTGAAAGCCGTATACAAGCTTACCTCTTGTACACACGAATTGCACACGATTTAAAAACTATATCAGGTGTTTGATTGAGTTTGGCACAAAGGTCTTTTATCGAAAGTTGGTGTATTTGGATTTTAAGATTCTCTACTACGATGGATTAGAATTTATCTTTCGGACCGTTCAACAAAAGTAGTATTGAATGGATTCAAGTCTGACATCCACAAAATAAATGTTGGTGTGCCACAGGGCTCTATGTTATCTCCGATTCTTTTCCTTGTTTTAAATAATGATCTTTTAGCTAAAACTCCCCAGTCATCTAAGCCGCTGTATTTATCGTTAATTACTGGACCGAAAATCTTCCTTTCAAAGCACCTAAGCAGATTTCCATCCGCTTTTAACAGGGTCCATGCTTCTGCTCCATACAGCAGGACAGGGAGGATTAGGGTCTTAAATTAGGTCTCCTTGGTTCTTTGGGGGAGGGCTTAACTACTCCATGCCTTCTTAGCCCGAAGAAACAGTGATTGGCGAGAGGGGTTCCTCATTTGATCTCTTCATCGACGTCATTTAGCGAGGTGATAGTGGAGCCCGAATAGACAAAGTCCTTAATGACTTCGAAGTTGTACCTATTCATGGTGAACTTCTGCCCCAGTCGACGATGTTGAGATTCCTTTCTCGATGATAGCATATACGTTTTTTTGTCCTCATTTATAGCCAAATCTATTTTCCCGCTCCCGATTCAATACTTGCACACGCGCCAGTAACAGCTCGCTTCTTTCTCCTAAAGATTTCAATACTACTTGCATAAGCATTCATTCTTCAAGAACGGCGTTAAAGAGGTTTCTTGATAACGCGTCGCCTTGCCTCAAATCTTTCTCGACATCAAAGGATTCGGTGGGGTTCTTACCGAATTTGACGGAGCAGCGTGATTTCTATATTCTCATCCTGCACAAATGGGCGAGTTTGGCATGGCTATGTATAATTCGCCTCTGTCTACGATGTCATATATGACTTTAGAATTGATAAAGAAAAATTGAAACTCCTGGGTTATTTTCCAAAATCTGTCTGACTGTAAACATTGACGGTTGATTTGCGGCCTAAAACCCCACTGATAGGGACCGATCAGATGACAGCATTTTGTATGCGACGTTGATGACCTCTGTATTTAGTACAGGTTAGAGATTTTCCTTTCATGAGGATGAGGCACACTATATACTGATGTTCCATTCATCGGGCATACTTTCATCTGACCAAATTTTAGAAGTTGGTGTAAACTTCCTACCAAGTCATCCCCCCTGCTTTGAATAGTTCAGATGGCAAGCAACCCGCACAAGCAGCTTTGTCCGCTTTAAGATTGGCTTACACTAACAGCACTTCATTTAGGTCAGGTGATGGGAAATTTTGACCACCATTGCCCAAGTTGAGTAGTTTATTCTGTCTAATAGCGGAATTTTGGTTATCTTCCCCGTTTAACAGTCTAGAAAAGCGTTGTTTCCAAATCCGCAGTACGGGACTGTGCGTCAAATACCATATTCCCACTCTCGTCAGCATTCCGTTCTGGCCTTGTATCCATGGGTAGATTGCTTCACCCTTCTGTAGAAGTTTTTAACATCCCTCTGCTGCTACAAGCCTCCATAGACTTGACCGCCTGCTCCGCGTGCTTTCTCTTTTTCCTCCTGAGAAGTCGGCGTCGCTCCCTTCGTGTTTGCCATTAGAGCTCTTGGACTGCTCTCTGAGAAGTTCTGGTTCTAGTTTGCAGTATTGATTTGGCCCCGTTCTTAGCTGCAACCCAGCACATCAGTGGAGGCACTTCTGATGGATTGCTGGCAGTGTTACCACTGGTCCTATAGAGTTTGTGCTGGTGGCGCCTTCAAAAATAATGGTGGTCAGAACGTTACAGTTCACGGTGAATGGTATAGACTAACTTGTCCGTTCCTCAAATGGAAGAAATTAACGTTGCAGAAATGTGGTTTCAACAGGGTGGTGCCGATGGAACACAGTGCGCGATACAATTAAATTAACTTAAAGAATGATTTGGCGAAGGAATATTTTCACTAAATAGACCTGCTAAGGCTAGGAACGCACTTGAGATTTCAATCGCGCGGTTTTTTAGTCGCAAGAATAGAACACATGAATTTAAATGAGAATGAACGCACTTGCTACCAACAAATCATGACGACTTAAATGTCACAATTTGTTTCATTTTTCTTGCCATGCGATTGTCGTAAGCTTAAATGAAACAAATGTACTCAAATGAATATGCCCACACTTGCGATTTAAATTACTGCGACTTAAAAATCGTAGTCGCAAAGAGAAAAGGGCATGCACGCACATGCGATCTTTATTCCACGATTTCTTAGCCGCAAGGAATAAGACACATGGCGTTAAATGCGAATGCGACTTAAAAATCGTAGCGATTATAAAAATGAAACGAGTTTCATTTTTTCAAGCGATTTTTCTGTCGCTATTTATTTGTAGCAAATGCGTGCACTCACATAAGAAGTAGTGTGTTTCATTTTTTGCGATTAAATAATCGCGCGCAAAAAAATCGCAAGTGCGTGCATGACAATAATTTGAAGCGACTACGATTTTTTAATCGCTTCGACAAAAAATCGCAAGTGCGGTCCTAGCCTAAGAACGCACTTGCGATTTCAATCGCACGATTTTTTAGTCGCAAAAATAGAACACATGAATTTAAATGAGAATGAACGCACTTGCTACCAACAAATCATGACGACTTAAATGTCATAATTCGTTTCATTTTTCTTGCGATGCGATTGTCGTAAGCTTAAATGAAACAAATGTACTCAAATGGATACGCCCACACTTGCGATTTAAATAAAAATCATAGTCGCAAAGAGGAAAGGGCATGCACGCACATGCGATCTTTATTCCGTTAAATACGTTAAATGCGAATGCGACTTAAAAATCGTAGCGATTATAAAAATGAAACGAGTTCCATTTTTTCAAGCGATTTTTCTGTCGCTATTTATTTGTAGCAAATGCGTGCACTCACATAAGAAGTAGTGTGTTTCATTTTTGCGATTAAATATTCGCGCGCAAAAAAATCACAAGTGCGTGCATGGCAATAATTTTTAGCGACTACGACTTTTTAATCGCCTCGACGAAAAATCGCAAGTGCGGTCCTAGCCTAACTGTCCACATCGTTCTTTTGAGAGTTTCATTTTTATAATCGCTACGATTTTTAAGTCGCATGTGCGTGCATTCACATTTAAAGCCACGTGTCTTACTTTTTGCGACTAAAATATCGTGGATTAAAAATCGCAAGTGCGTGCATGCCAATTTCTCTTTGCCCCTACGATTTTTAAGTCGTAGTAATTTAAATCGCAAGTGTGGGCATATCCATTTGAGTACATGTGTTTCATTTAAGTTTACGACAATCGCATCGCAAGAAAAATGAAACAAATTGCGACTTTTAAATTGTCATGATTTGTTGGTAGCAAGTGCGTTCATTCTCATTTAAATTCATGTGTTCTATTTTTGCGACTAAAAAATCGTGCGACTGAAATCGCAAGTGCGGTCCTAGCCTTACACAGCTCAATCTAAAAAAAAAAAACATTTTTTTGTTTCCAACTGTACAACACTCACCTATCTGTCAATATCGTACGATAAAATTGTTCGGCATATTATTACTCACCAAAAATTTTGACAGATTCTGATATTCGTTAACTTTATGACAACTTTTCTTTGTGAAAATGAAAATCGGAAAAATGCTTGGGGACAAATGATGTATGACAGTCAAAGCGAAAAATCCATTTTATTTCAATAAAGTCATTTGAAATCTTGAAAACGAATTCTGTGAGAATTTCTGTTTTGAGAACAGCTGTTTTATATGTAGGATCTAACGTCAAAATTTAGCTTATATATAAGCTGATGTTTGGAGAGGAATGTTGAAATTAAAATTTGGCACAATCGGCTTACTAGGCTTAGGGTTACAAAAATCAAAGATTTTTTATTCACAAAAATTTCTTTTCTTTTTATTAAAACACAAAATTTCCTAAAACATGAACATTACTTTTGAATAAAATTGTGTGTTCGTTACATTATAGGACTTATGTTTTTTTTTAATCATTCATATAAAATTAACACAACCTGTAGCAAAATTATTTCTTAAATAAAATAATTTATTTTTGTTTAAAATTTTACAGACAAACAACAAGAATTTGATTTACCTTCGTTGCGTGTGGAAGAAAACACAGAACAACATGTCGTACCGTATCCTCGCGCCCGTTCACCACGTGGCCCGCCTATGTCTCAAATATCAGGTGTGAAGAGACCCTTATCGCACACAAACTCATTTACTGGTGAGCGGTTGCCAACGTTTGGTGTGGAAACACCCCATGAAAATGCATTGGGCACGCATCTTGGTGATCTAGATACGTGGGGCATCGATATATTTAGAATCGGTGATCTGAGTGTCCATAGACCGCTTACCTGTGTTGCATATACAATATTTCAGGTAATTTATACAAACAAATAAGAAACAAAAAAACAATTTTAAAATTAATTGTTATGTTTTCCATCCAACAGACTAGAGAATTGCTTACCAGTCTTATGATACCACCGAAAACTTTTCTCAATTTCATGACTACTTTGGAGGACCATTACGTTAAAGACAATCCATTTCATAATTCATTACATGCAGCCGATGTTACCCAAAGTACAAATGTGCTGCTAAATACTCCGGCCCTGGAGGGTGTATTTACGCCATTAGAAATTGGCGGTGCCCTATTTGCGGCATGCATTCATGATGTCGATCATCCGGGTCTAACAAATCAATTTTTAGTTAATTCAAGTAAGTTTCGCAAAGTTATTTATATATAGTACATATATGGTTTTTTTGTTGATTTTGAAAATTTGTCAAGATACTTATAAACCTTGGTTTCATAGTTTGAGTGTGCGGCAAAATAAATATTTCAGTTTTATAAACCTTAAACTCCTTGTAGTCCCCAAATCTCCTACCTATCCCCACTCAGCCTTTTGATTCCCATAACTTTTCGTTCTCATGATAAATGGAACGTTTTTGACAAGATTTATTTCTGGAGAAATAAAGTCGCTTGACAAATATCTTAAAAATCAGTCTAATCACATAGAGGCTCTATTTTATTAACATTGAATTTTTGCTTATTTTATTCAAAGGTTCTGAACTAGCGTTGATGTACAATGACGAATCTGTTTTGGAAAATCATCATTTAGCGGTTGCCTTTAAACTACTGCAAAATACAGGCTGCGATATATTTTGCAATATGCAAAAGTAAGTTCATAGGAATAATTTTTTGTATATATTTTTTTTTCTTAAATTAAAATTATTTTAAGAATAAGAGGAAATGTTTAAGGAAGGGTCGTACAGCTATTTTATGAATCTTTGAAATGCATTGATCCTTAAGAATCATATAATAAAACGGCGAACATGTTTTTTGTGGTACACTTTTCGCGGCCCACAAAAACCGAGGGGGGCATAAATTACATATTAAACGAAAGCATTTTTTGCATAGATGTGCAGAATGCCAAACTTATTTAAATATACTACACAGAAATTGTTTAAAACAATAAATAAAAATTGGAAAAAAAAAATGCCCGGAAAACAAAAACAAAAACAATTAGAAATGTCAAATCGACTGACACATAAAATGTCAAATCCAGAATATGAAAAATGAAAGCATTCAGCGGAAACCCAAAGCCAGAACCCGGCCGGAAAATGTTTGGAGAAAAATGTAGAAGATAAAATTTAGCGCGATCTGCGTACTAGGCTTTATCCGTTAATATTCAGCACACGAAATAGTTGTTCGAAATATTATTTTTGAGCTAAATTTTGACAGATTATTACTCTTTTATTTCATGTGAATTTTAATTTATAGAATTGAAATTTAAAACGAAAAATATTATAAAACAAATAATTCGTCACAACTGGAAGAATGCATTTCTATTTTCTTGAAATCTCGAAAACGAATTTCTTTGAAATGTTTGGATACATTTTTCTTTTTTCAGAAAACAGCTATTTTCTGTGAAATATTCTCCACAAAGATTTAATGTCAAAATGTAGCTGGTGATCTAAGTACTATAGACTTGAATTTAATTTGTTTTGGCTTTAGAAAGACAGTTGCATAAGATGAACTTACATTACATGAGATTTGAAAAGGAATACAAAACAAAACAAAACTTAAAATTATTTGTCGACATCTTTCGTTCACTTTCCTTACTTCGTGGCATTCTCTCTTAAAATAAAAATTAAACAGGGATAAATATAAATACAACATTATCAGTTAGGTTAAACGTTTCAATTTGGTGTTTTCAGTTAACTCTTACCGATATCGGCTTCATTTTTTTTCCAAGTGAAATTGGTGTGAATTTTCGTGCATCAGACTTTGATTCCTTCTCGATTGTCAGGTGATTTAAATTCGATCAGATCTACATAGTTGTGCGAACTCATCGTTTATTGCGAACATTTCAGAAAAAAAAAATGAAAAATATCATTTTCCAGGAATATTATTTTTTTCCGAAAAATCAAGTTTAGATTTTAATGCCTCTTCATTTGTCATTTCAAGTTGAATTTAATTTGGACAAATTTTATTGTCCGAATCAAAATCTCTGACACTGTCCTTCGACCAAGACCGATATCAAAATCTTTTCAAACTGATCTTTGCAAATTTCTGTCGGCAAGAAAACTAAACACCGGCCAGCTGCAACGATACAGGAATTGTAGTTCTACTGATTCGGATGCACTGATGGACGTTTATCAAGTTGATAGTATTAGGCTAGGAACGCACTTGCGATTTCAATCGCGCGGTTTTTTAGTTGCAAAAATAGAACACATTAATTTAAATGAGAATGAACGCACTTGAAATCAACTATTTCTGACGATTTGAAGGTCGCAATTTGTTTCATTATTCTATAAATGTATGACGGGTAAAATCTTTAATGACCTAAAGAGCATCATCCCAAAAATGGAAGATTGAACAACGAATTTATGTAGATTATAAACATAATGGGGCCAAAGACTGACCCTTGAGGAATGCCGATGTTGTGAATACTAGTGTCGCTCATTTTGTAATCAAATATTGACTTCTGTGGTGAGAACCCAAACCAGTTAAAAACTAAACCTCTAAATTAAGCAGTTTGTATTTTGAAGAGAAGAATGGCATCGAACGCTCTGCTTATGTCAACAAATAAATCAGCACAATACTTTTAATCATCAAGCAATTTTTTTTTCGTTCCTTACTAAGACAAAAAGGATAGGTACTCGTATTTTGCAATAATAAATTATTTATATTTTCCAAACGCTCTAACAGTTGTACGGTATTGGAACGCAATGTGGTTTGGTTGGTACATTAATTTATTGGATTTGAACTTTATACAATCCAATTTTAAATGTATCCAATTTCCAATATGCATACAATGATAATAAAATGAATAATAATGGAAATCAGCTGGGGTTTGATTTAGGTGTATAATAACCAGAGTTTTAGATTTGTCACTTTTTTCCCAGTATATTTGACATAAGGAAGGCGTAGCTAATACGGCTAAGAAAATATATATTAAATAAGGATTTGTTTGACGTGGCGTAAACTCGAAGTAAGTGCTTCGGCTCGGTTTAACTATTCCGAGGTTGAACCCAGTATTAGTGAACAATAATAAATAAGGCTGAAGGTTTTCAGGATTCGAGCCGTTGTAAAGTCGAAGTAACTTTACTCCGTCGCTATAAAACGAGTTAGTAAATAAGGCTGTAATAGTTTGCGAAAAATATGACCTACAGCTGTTATATTTTGCTGTTTCTTTTGGCAAAATCCTTGGGTGAAATTTGACATTTTGTATTCTTACCAAACTATACTTTGGAGTAGGTGTGGCTTATTAAGTCTGAGCAAACTCTTCGTGGAAAACAGTTAATTCAGGTTTTCAAACAGGGTAGTCAATACAAGCTATAGCTATTGAAAGAAATCTGTGTTGTAGTAAATAAAATGATAAATCAGCACGGGACTACAACATTCGAATTAAAGATAATTAAGTTACAAAATGGGGATATGAACCAAAAACTAACAAATTCTTTAAAAATATATTCTTAACAATTTGTATATTGAATATTTCTTTCTAGGAAACAACGTCAAACATTGAGAAAAATGGTCATTGACATTGTTTTATCAACGGATATGTCTAAACATATGAGTCTTTTGGCTGACCTTAAGACAATGGTTGAAACTAAAAAAGTTGCCGGTTCAGGAGTTTTGCTATTGGACAACTACACTGACCGTATTCAGGTGAGATTATTATATTATTAAATAAATGAATACTTTAATGTTAATAATATATTTTTGTTTTTTTTTTGTAATATAGGTCTTGGAAAATCTGGTGCATTGCGCTGATTTAAGTAATCCGACAAAACCGCTTGGACTTTACAAACGCTGGGTGGAGCTATTAATGGAAGAATTCTTTTTACAAGGTGACAAAGAACGTGAAAACGGCATGGATATAAGTCCCATGTGCGATAGACATAATGCTACAATAGAAAAATCTCAAGTTGGATTTATTGATTATATTGTTCATCCGTTATGGGAGACTTGGGCTGATTTAGTTCATCCAGACGCACAGGATATCTTAGATACTCTTGAAGAGAACAGAGACTATTATCAAAGTGCAATTCCGCCATCACCACCACCTTCGCTCGATGAAGGTGACGACAAAATTCGTTTTCAAGTAAGTATATATATATATAATGGGTATTGACTATTATGTGTAAATTGTGACTCTTAAGTGAGTTGAAAGTCGAATGAATGTCCTAGTCTAGCTTATGTAGACTATGAAATCAGTCCTTAAAATATTCCTTCTCAAAGAAGTGTGCGAACTATCTTAAAAGACGTGGTGGCTCTTCACTATTATTATTAGCTCCACCGGAAGCTATATTCTGGTATCACGGGAAATAGTGCCCAGGAGGTAGTGTGGTTTCTTGTGTCGCAAGACGCTTGGCCTGTCTGCCTCAGACTATCTATAAGGTAGGCCCCCTTGTGGGATTATCGTAGTGGCTGTGATTACCAAAATCACGGAAACCATTGGTGTCCAAGATGTATCTTAGTTGCAAGAGGCGTTAGATTGGCCTCGCTCCTTACCAAGGAGTGTGAACATGCCTTAACATGCGCGAAGAATTGCTGCTTCAGGGCATACACGCACACACGATAATATATTTTTATAATTATATATTACTAGCGTACCCGTGCGGGAACTCCCGCAAGCAAATTTTTTTTTTCAACTGAAGTTTTTCAAAATAAGTTATGTGTTTAAAAGTTTCTGTAGATTCGCTCAGTTTTTCTTGCATTGGAAATCTTGTGTAAATGGAAATCTTGTGTGAAGTACGGAATGTTGTTTTTTATTTATTTTTTTATTTATCTTTTTTGAGTGTTTTTATCGTTACTGCTTAGGTAAATTAATCAAACAATGCCCCTCCTCTGGGCCCGCACCACCAAAGTATGGCATTTCAATGCAACTACTTATGTACATATGTATATGTACTACATTTCAGTGCAATAGGAAGATAGAAGTAGAGATAAATAATTTTGGGGTGTTTCAACCACCCAATGCCCCTCCCCTGATAATAAAAAGTAGCCTATACGGTAATCCAGACTATAACTTTTTTGTGTGTTAAATTTTATCAAGATCCATTCAGTTGTTCAAGCGTTATTGAGTAACAAACATCCATACATCGTAACATTCACATTTATAATATTAGTAGGATAGGATTTATAGCTGATATATTCGGTTCGTTCTTCTTTGTGCATTTCGTTGACCTCTGTGATTTATCCTTGTGGAATGCGTATTACCTCTGTACGATACAGGAAAGCAGCTCGCAGATTCAGTTGAAATCTGATAAGGATACAGAATAATGACGGACGAATACAGCAAATCGCAAAAGAATCCAGAAAATCACAGACAAATCTGGCAAATCTCAGACGAATCCAGCAAATCACAGATGAATCCGCAAAATCATAGATGAATCCGGCAAATCTAGGATGAATTTGGCAAATCACGGACGAATCTGGCAAATCACAGATGAATCCGCCAAATCAGGGACGAATTCGGAAAATCAGGGACGAAATCGGAAAATCATGGACGAATCTGGGAAATCACGGATAATTTTGGCAAATCACGAACGAATCCGTCAAATCACAGACAAATCTGGCGAATCACGAACGAATCCGGCAAATCTTGGACGAATCCGACAAATCTCGGACGAATCCGACAAATCATAGAGGAATCCCGAAAATCATGGACGAATCTGGCAAATCAAGGATGAATTCGGCAAATCATGGATAAATTGGGAAAATCATGGACGAATCCGGCAAATCACAGATGAATCTGGAAAATCTCGGACGAATCCGGAAATCACGGACAAATCCGGCAAATCACGGATAAATTCGGCAAATCACGGACGAATCCGGCAAATCACAGACAAATCTGGCGAATCACGAACGAATCCCGCAAATCTCGGACGAATCCGACAAATCAGGGACGAATCCGGAAAATAATGTACGAATCTGGCAAATCACGGATGAATTCGGCAAATCACAGATGAATCCGGCAAATCACAGACAAATCTGGCGAATCATGAACGACTCCCGCAAATCTCGGACGAATCCGATAAATCACGGACGAGTCCGGAAAATCACAGAAGAATCTGGCACATCACAGACGAATATGGCAAATCACGGACGAAACCGGCAAATTAACTGAATTTAATTAATTTGATACCCTTTATCTTTGGGGATAAGTCTTCAAATTACTTAAAATATACTCCTTAGATGGTCCCTGTTTCAGCTGCGCTGGTCTGGGCTTTGAGGGCTGCACTCGGTTACCTGATGTGTCTTTGTCGAGTGCATGGACGTCTTTAATTTAATTATTTTTATATATTTTTATATACGTATAATGCATCAGTATCGACACTATTAAGAACGTGCATCTGGCCTTAAAGTAACAAAATAAACTGTAATGGCATAATATAGATAAACCTGTCGTTTACCGCTTTAATTCTGTTGAAATGAGCTGATGAATAAAATGTTTATATTAAATCAACGGTCGGAATTCACTCTTTAATTTTAACTTTGATTTAATTAAAAAAAAAAAAGAAGAAATTTTTCGTTAATTTTATATTCTTCCTAATTTCTCCTTTCAGGTCACTCTCGAAGAATCTGATCAAGAAAATCTAGCTGAACTTGAAGAAGGTGATGAGAGTGAAGGTGGCATTGAAATAAAACCGTCGGGGAGTCAAAATCAATCCCAACATATTGGAATGTGACGGAGAGTCGCGGGACTTTGTAAAAAAATCACTGAAAAGGCGCAAAATTTTTTACTTATACGTTAGTATGTCACTTTTTATTGTGTAGAAAATTAAAAAAAAAATATATATATATAAACAAACAAAAAAATAATAGCGCAAAAACAAATTAAAATTATACTAGACAACATTTATAAAAATAACAAATAAAATTCATACAAAAAAAATAAACCCAACAAACTGACAAACATGTCGTCAAAACAGGCAAACAAATTCTTACAGGATAAACAATTTAAACACAAAATAAATTATTAATATTTTTACTTAATAATTAATATTCTTAGTTGGATTCATAAGTTGCAAATTTTGTATTTGGTTTTTATTTTTTGGAAATTTTCAATTATTATTCGCTTAAGTTCAAAGGCACATTTGCCAAATTAAATTAACTCTTATAATTTTTTAAATATAAAACAAACAAAAACAAATTACAAAACAAAACAATATGAAAAATAGAATTATGTAAACCGATTTACAAGAATTTAATTAAACTTATATTTATAACCATTAAACAAACAAAAATAAACAATAAAATTAAAACAGAGTTTTGAATTTGCGCCCCCAAACAAGCAACAAGTTACAATTTAAATTTTGTTACTTTTTAAAGCATTACTATTGCAGTTATAAGGAAAACAAAAATATACATATATTATGTGCATATGTATGAAGAAAAATAAAAAAAAAACTAACCAAAGTGTGAATTTGATGAAAGTTCTAAAAACCAAAGTAATAAAACAAAAAAATATACTACATACATACATAGGTACTGGTGTTATATTAAATTGAAAATAAAATTAAAAACAAAAAAAAAACCAACGGTAGCTAGTCATTTCAAATGTTATTTAAATTAATTAAAATGTTGTAACTTAAAATACAAAGTAATTTGTGTAATAGAAGCCCACACGTCAAAAAAATATTTAAAAAAATTAAAATAACATACCTACATACAAACATTTAAATATTATTGATTTATGACGGAAAAGCACAATAAATAAATTATTGTTGGACTCGAATTTGAAACAAAAATTTAAATATATATATATATAAAGAAAAATCACAAAACAAATAACTTTAGTTTGTAAAACTCTAAGCAATGCTCGCTGCATCTATTCTCCTTCTCTTCTTCCTTCATATAAGCAAATATATATAAATGAAATAATTCAAAACAAAAATATTAAAGTCTTCGAAAATAAAAAGAATGTTGTGATCTAACATGTTTTAAGATTTTTTATAAAAAACTAATAGTCCTTAAAGTCTTAATTTTAATAAAATTAAGATGAAAATTATATATTTAAAAGAAACATTTTTTTTGGAGAAAGTTATTGGATGTTTTCCTTTTACTAATCAAACATAGATCTTATACATATATAATTATTGCTTAGCTGTGTTTTTTTTTCATTACAAATCTTTTTCTGTTAAATTTTGTGTATAATTTTCTTTTTAAAAGTTCATCAATTAAAAGGGAAAAGGTCCAATTTCTTTTTTGAATTGTGTAAAAATTAAAAAAAAAATCTTTATAAAAACAAATGTACATAAAGAGAAAGAGTGAAATTCTACATTATTTCAGTTCATTTAAAAATAAACGCATACATATTTGATAAAACAAAAAAAACATAGTAATTAACTGTATTCGTAATAGAAACAAAACAATTATTTTATTTATTTATTCTATATTTTATTATAAGGGCAGGATCCCTCCTTTTGCTATTTATGTAGTACATTATATGATAAATAAAAAAAAAACATTGCAATATGCATTAGAATATACATATATATATACATATAACAAAACCATTGATAGAAAAATTGTTACAAATTATTTAAACAAACTAAACAAACTGTGTCAATGTGTCGATACAAAATCTTTGTTCTCCCTAAAACAGCCGTATGCCCTGAAAAGTCTGGAATAGTAAATAATAACCGACAAATGAATGCTGTTTGCTACCATTTTTTGTGGTGTCAAATCATAAGTTTTAAGAATTAAATTTTAACTTAAACTAAAAACAATTTAAATTTATATAGAAGGCAAAACTGATTTACCATAACTTGCTAAAACTATTTTGTTTTTCTTTAATGCCAAGGCATTTATAAATTTTTTTTTTGTTTTAATTTTCTTCGACTATAAACGACCCTGACTTTTAGACCCAAGCATATAAAAATAAAAAGTTGATTATACATATATATAGTAAACTCCCACACACATACATATATCGTAAACATTAAACTCGTGTAATTTAGATTGAAACAAAAATTTAAAAATAAAATTCAATGTTATGTAACTATAATAGTCATATTCATACATTATATGCAACTGAATAATCTTATTGCCTCTTTTTGCCAATATCTAAACGTGAATCTTTTATTTTTGTTGTTCTCATTTTTATTAGTGATCTAACTAAGTACATATTTCTGATATCAAAAACTAATTATTATATTATTATAATAGGACTTCGATAGGAAAATTTAAAACAGAAAAAAAAATCATAATTTAAAAATAAAACTCAAAGAGCAATAGAAATAGACAGACAGACATTTTTTGCTTGTAAATATTTCTGGAATAAAAATTAGGTAAATTTCAAATATATGTATATTAAAAATGACATTTGAAATAAAACAATAAATGTCTTTTTAAAACTGAACAAAACAAATTGAAAAAAAAAGTTATGAAACTATAGAGGTTGGCTATAAAATCTAAATGTAACCCAAAAAAAAAACAATTGTTTTTTTCTGTTTCTCGAATGAGCGAACCAAAAATTTACAGATACGAGTATGTACACTGTCAATGTAACTGTAAACTTTATTGGACATTAAAAGAGAAAATAGATACATACAATTCAGATATACACATAGGAAACAAGTACTATTATTAAATGTAATACAAAATATTGTACTAGAATTATAATTTAAAACAAACAAACAAAAATCACTAAACAATTTTAGTTTATAGAAATGTAAAAAAACAAATGAAGGAAAATCATAAGTATAATAATTATAAATAATTGGCATAGCACGTGACGCTGGCGTGACGTGTGTGTTGTATTTATTTTCAATATGTGTAATAAATTATACAAATAAAATATAAAATCTGAAAAAAAGAAAACAACAACAACAAAACAAACGGAAACATATTAATTTTAAATAAATCTAAATTATAACAAAATTGTGTATTTTTGTATTTTACTTAAATTTATTTTATCATCGTAACAATTTTAACAATTGTGTCAACCATGAATCGCCCTGGCGTCAGATAATTCGTTCTTCCAAAAGTGCCAAGTCGGGATGCTAACAAGCATGTGCTTGATATACAATAAGAGGATATCATTATCCATATGGATTTAATGAAATACAAATTCATAAAATTGCCGTCTGATTTCTAGAAAAGTATGAATCATATTGGTGCTTATTTTGACATTATCTTTCGTTCGAAATTGAGTCGAATTCGTTGAAACTTAATTTTGAGACTCGGCGATTAGAATGTTAATCGAACAAATCGAAAGTTCACCCAATCCATTTCAGTTCATTCATTTGCGAAAGCTAATTCAATTTTGATATTCGAAAGAATAGAATTAAATGTCATTTTTGTGTCGTTTGAATTTTTCTGTCGAGTAAGCAACAAAACATGTAAGTTTTTAATTATTTCATGGAAAATAAATTACTTTTATTAATTTTTTTGTTGTTTTATGTTTAAAGGTCGCATTCCAACTGGACAAACCGCGAACAAAAAGAAAAGTTAATTAAAATAATAGTATGACCAAGTGTATACGAAAAAAAAAACAAAAATTTAGAACGCGTCATGAACAACTTATTTTTTTTTTTTAAGAATAGTTTCAAAACAGCTGAGTTGACACAAAAATGTAATGAATATGTAATTCTTAATGGTTAAACTTTACTTTATAATGAAAAAGTGTATTATTTATTTTGTTTCTTGATTCTTTATCCAACATCTATAAAATGTTTAGAAACAAAATAAATGTAAAACGGTCATACTAATTCAAATAGAAATATAGTAAATGTCAAACAGATGATAATGAAAATGAATCTTTTTTGAAGTTCATTTTATGCTATCTTTCGCAAATGAATGTTATTTGTTCGAATCTCAAAATTAAGAAAATTCATTCGAAGGAATAGAATCATTCTAACGAATAGACTATTCATGAGAATGTCAAAATAAGCATGATTATTAAATGAATTCTTTATATAAGAAATTTCTTGAAAATTTTTCAAGAAAAAAATTTGGGATGCCAATTTCAAGTATTTATAATATAGATTTTATGAAATAAATTAAAAAATTAATCGTTCAAAATATTGATTTTTCAAAAAAAAATGTATTTTTTTTTTCCAAAAATCCAAAAAGTACTTTTTTCAAAAAATTTTATAAACATTATTTTTTTCAAATTCAAAGGAGCTCCTGTGTTAAATGTTAGGTTAAATCGTTAAATCCGTTTATGAGAAAGTCGAAAATCAAAAATCGGTTCTATGACAAGTGCCGTTTATAACATTTTTTCCCATTTTTTTTTACAAAATGTAGTCCATGTCCATAATAAATTAATTGACTTTCGTTTTGACAATCGTTCTCTCTATATTTCTTTATTGATATGATAGAGACAGCTATAGTCAAAATGACAATCAAAAAATCGATAAGCAACTATCACCTTACGCAATTCCACCCTAGGATGCCATGTGATCCAAGCAAATATTAGCTTATGCAAGAATACAAATTATAAGTCGTTGTGGTGGTTTCTTAAAAAAAATAAACTTTTATGTACAAAAAATTTAAAATATTTTTAAGAAAATGTTTTAAACCGCCAAACTTTAAGTCTTTTTTATTGTACGAATAAAAATTAAATTTCTAAAAAAAATATATTGAGACGTTGTTAAAATACCGAATTTTCCAAAAAAAAAAATGTTTTAAGTTTTAGAATGCAATTTTGTTAGCTTTTTAGAGGCATCCCTATACAAAATTTCATTGAAATCCATTTTGCCGATAATGAGAAATTCAAAATTTTAAAAAACTGTTCTATTCGGGGTATAGCCAGTAATATCTTAGTTTCAATTTTTTTTTTAATTAATCGAAAGAAAAAATATTTCATTAAAATTCTAGGCGCCGTTTTCGAGAAAAATACGATTTTCGAAAACCTTTTTTTTGCATTTGTATTGTGGGTACCGTTATTTTAAGGTAACATAATTTTTTTTCTCACATACTGTAGATTATATTAAAAAAACTTTTATATATCAAGTTTAAAAAAAATCGGAGCATGGGGTTTTCAAAATATTGAGTTTGGAAAAAAAAAAATGATTTTTTTTTAAAAAATTAAAAAAAAAATTGTTAAAAAATCTAAATACACAATAATATTAAAACTTTTAGGCAGCTTTAACATATAAAAAATTATCAAAATCGGTTGTACCGTTTTTGAGAAAATCAAAAAATGATTCCAATGGGGGTACTATAAAAAAACACTTAAATAAAAATTTTTTGAATTAAAAAAAAAAATATGTGGAACAGTTTTAAAAAAAAAAACCTGGGGTTAAAAATTAAAAATACTATACCAAGTTTAAAGAAAATCGGCAAAGCGGCTTAGGCTGTAGTCGAACAAAAAGACAAAATTGCGAGACCCACTTTTTTCGTGTTCTCTATCATCGTAATGTCAACTTTAATGAAAATCTCAAGTTCGATTTTTTTACGAAAGCATAACTTGGTTTATAGTACTTATAGGTCGCAAGTAAAAATAGGTAATTATTTTTACTTTCCTTAGTTAATTAACAAAACAATGGTCCCAATCTTTCGTCTTCGTGCTGTTGAAAGAGTTCTGAAACGTCTTGACATATATAAATCCGCTGTTCTGGATAGTATCCTCGCCATTGTTCTGAGGAAGTATTCTTCTACGCTTGCAAAACTACTCCGTAAGCTTATACATCTGTCTTAGTCTACAAGTCTTTTCCTAGTGGATGGAAAACTGCATTTGTCCAACCAATCCGAATCTTCCTCAACATCTTACGTCGCTTATTTCAATTTCATGGAAAGGCTTACCAATTTTCAGCTCAAGAAATAACGACTTTCGTAGCTAAAGGTTCATATTGGTGTTCTGATGGTACGAGTATATCGCACACATCTTTAGATAGTTTTGGTGAAAGTAAGATTATTGCGCATTTGTTAGAGTTTGGCATAAAATTCTCTTATTGTAAATGTAAATGGATCACGAACTACCCTTCAAAATCGATCAATACAAGTAGTATTGGACGGATGTATAGGTACATAAGTCTGATAACCATAAAACAAAAAATGCTGATGTGGCCCATTGCACTGTTTTTTCTCCGACCCTCTTCCTAATTTTCATTAATGATCTCTTGATATTACTCTCAGGGCCTTACTAATAATCAAATTAAGAGACGACTTTAATATTTGAGTGAAATGGACCATTATATAAAGAGCTCTATAAAGTTAGCCATAGTACAAGTTATAAACTTTTTATTTATGTGAACGCTAAATTATGAACCATTCATTGTACGGAACCTAAAAAAATGTAGCATATATGGTCAATTATATAGAGTTGTCTCCTTTACTGATATGGCTATTATATGTATGTGTGTACATATATAAAACTCATATCCTCCCGAAGTTTTAAAATGTATTCAGGGAAGAGCCTTTTGATTGATTGGAGATATTAACAAAATTGTTCCATTTAAAGTGGTGTTCAAACCGTTGTAATATTTCTTGTTTATCTTTATTTTATCGTTTCTTTAATATTCAGTACTCTAGTGAAATAGCCGGGTGCATTCCTTTCCCCAAACAGTTCAACTGTTACACTTGCTTTTAGGAATGCCAGAAAATTCATCCTAGAACACAATTTTCGGGCGTACAGTTAAGTACAAAGATTCTTTTCTTTGCCGTACAACACGAAAGTGAAATTCTCTAGCCAGCTATTTCTCATTGTAAATATATACAGAATATCAAAACCAATGTCCATTGGTACTTCCATTTTAATCCTCTTTACTTACCCTATGTTGCCTAACAAATAAATTTACAAGGTGGGCCGTCTAGTGTTTTTTTTTTTAAATCATACATAGGTTATTTTGATACTGACAGCTGTTTCCCGCTCGAAATCTTGACAGAAAGTTTGTCTGGAATGTAAAACATTTATGACTGTTTTGCAGAAGTATTAGGTTCGTTCGATCAACTTTACCCAGGGTTGACCCAGGTTTTCTCGACAACCCTCAGAGTTGTCAATAAAAACTGAGGTTTTCAAAAAACACCCAAGGGCTGTCAACTGTTTTTTGACAACTAAAAGCAAGACAAAATAATTTTGTGATCTGATAAAACTTTGAATTTGTTATAAATTAGCTTTAAAAATGAAGGAAAACTATTCGCGTTGTTGCTGAATTTTTCATCTGATGAGTACAACAAACATTAAATTGCAAACACAAGCAATAACATGCAATATGCGAATCGCCAAACGACAACAAAAGAAATACATATAAAATCACATATGACTTTTGACAGTTTGATCGTTACCTGAACTCGCCCCAGCAAAATACCTAGATCTACTTTATGGCGAGTTCGAGGGGACCCCAGGCTCAACGAACGAACCTATTACAGTATTTATCGCTTATAAGAAACACGCTTATAAGAAAACCTCGCTTACAAGAAACTTGAACAAAAGCACCGTGTACTTTCCCATATATTTTAATGTTGAATTGTGTGTTTATAAGAAACACGCTTATAAGAAAAACACTGATAAAAGAAACATTTCTTCAACCCCGAACTTTCTTTTTTCAATGTTAAGTTGGTTGGATTTAAGAAACTTTCAAAAAAATCACGAAACTCAAAAAACTTGAACAGACCTTTGAGAAAAATTCAAAGCAACCTAGGTATGCAAATGTCATTTCAATTCGACATTATTGAAGAGAATTTTAGTTCAGTGTTAAGTGTTAATAAATAAATTCTTTATACAAATTAGTTTTTTTGGCCTTTAGTCCACAAAAATTGGCGTTTCGTCAACTGATGAGTCCATGTGAGATCGCCGGGACGAAACGCCAATTTTTGTGGACTAAAGGGCAAAAAAGCTAATTTGAATCAATAATTCAACAAGTCCATTAATAGTGCTAAGTCTTCTAGTTGGCTGATTTATTTCAGTAGTATATAGAATTCGTATTATAAAAACGTTCATATAAATTCTTTATAGCTATACAAATTTCTTTAAAATTAAAAGAAATGTACTGACAATTTTAAATATTTAATAATATATATTTAAGGATAAAAATGTTTTGTATACAATATTATTTTAAAATCACAGAAACTCATATATGAAAATTTTGATCGAAATCGGTAGACTCAGAAATGAGAAAGTAGAAAATCAAAATAAGGATCTATGACAGGTACCGTTTTTTTTTACAAAAATGCGGAATGTATCTGAACATGATTTTTTTTATAAAAACCATTAGAGCCGTCTTCGAAATAAATATGATATTTCATAATGGTAGGAAACGAGCAAAAAGAAAAAACATTTCAATTTCTCATTTAGGCTGCAGGTTGAGGTACACACCTGCAGACAGACGGAATCTCTACTTTTTCGTGTTGTAATATCAATTGATAAAAATCTTGAGTTCTAATTTTTCAAAAACCAAGTACAGAGTCATTTTAAAATCTGCTTCGATTTTTCTCAATTTACTTCACTTTTTTCTCCAAATCTACTTCGACTTTTTTTCCGGAAGTGGTAACGCTGCTGGGTATATTTGTATAAGAAACTTGTTTCTTATATCCGTATAAGAAACTTGTTTCTTATATCCGTATAAGAAACTAGTTTCTCATATCCGTTCTATGAATATAAGAAACACTCGGTTATAAGAAACAAATCTTGTGCAATTTTTGAGTTTCTTATAAGCGTTATGTACTGTAATAGAGAACTTTATGAATATGTCTATGACAGAGGTGACAGTCATTAATTTGATGCATCTGACAGATGTAAAAATACAAGTAAAAATAAAATGTGTTTTTCATTATTAATATATCAGCTACAAACTAGTATTTGCAGAAAAGATGGACAAAAAAAAATGTCAGTTTCATGTTATTTCATCATGATGAAAAATTATGATTTGTGCTTTTATGATGATCGTTAAAATGGATGTAATTAATAATAAATAAAAATATTGCCAGCGAAAGAAACTGAAGAAGAATTATAATTTAAAAATTGGACGCAAATTTTGAATTCGCGAGAGATAAGCCGTAAATCACACATTTTTTTTTTTCTTATTTTGCTTTTTTGTTTGCCATCGACTTCGCAACGCAAACGTCAACATGACAAACAATATTGAAGCTGCCTTCACACGATCAAAGTTTTAAGCAATTTTAGCCGTTTTCTAAAAGTTTCATGCACTCTTTTAAGCATTGCTACAGGAATTTGGCCCTGGGCCGGTCCCTATAAACAGGAGATGTTTGATAATCCTCTCTGGCCACATTAAATTACTTGTTAAAGAGATAAGGTGACCGGAGAATCTGCCTCGCAAAAGTTCCATGCAAATTGTGGATGTGTATAAGCTATGGTTCCATCTTGCTGAAACCTGGCATCTTCTAGCTACATCTGTTTTAATTTGGGCAAGAAAAGTTCTAAGTTCTAAATCTTTGTCAGGTAACGTGAAGATTGTTCAAATGCAGTTCGTATCTTCTCGATGTTTTCTTGAATAGAGACCGAGACTGAGACCCATTTCTTATCATGGACAAATTTCCGGTACTCAATAATGCATAATAATGCATTTAACAACATGTATGAATTCAATTTTGCATAGAAACTTGATAGTGAGGAGCCATATTGAAATGTGAACGGGGCTTTTTTCATATTTTCTTATAAAAAGATATTAGAAAACTGATCGACATTTTATGAATACGAAATAAAAATAAATTAAAAAGTAAAATTTTCTTGAGTTTTCCATGTATTAAGGTATCGGGTTTTTCAATAAGGGCGCTACAAAAGTTTTTTTAAATAAAACAAAAATGGTTTTGGATATCAATGAAATTCTTTATTCCTGTGAAAGTAAGTTCGATGCCATTATGTTACATTTTGTACTGTGCCTGTGGATTAAAATTTGTCCACTAGACGCTCAATTGTTGATCTGCTAGGACGATTATGACGACCATAAATTGGACGTAGCGCTCTTAAAGTTGAGGCCACTGGCTCCGAATTTCGGCAGTAAATTTTAATAATTTCGACTCGTTGTTGACTCGTATATCTTTCTATCATGACATGGCAAACCTTACTGAAGAGAAATGTCAAAAAAAGGCAAGAAATATGGCGTCGTTTGCTGTCCCTGTCGCTCTACTTTTGTAGCGTCCCTGTTGAAAAACCCTTTATTATGTAATTAACTGGTACCAAAATTTTGAGAACTGATGTTTGCTGGTATTTATAAATCGCAAAGCTTTTGACTCAAAATCAAAATCATTTGAATAGCTTGAGTATCTATTTTTGCGATTTATTATGATTCGCAAATCAAACATTCTCTTGGAATCTAATTGCTTGCCGAATGATGATAGATAAATATCATATAAGGGCTTGCGAAGGAATTCTGCATTTCACTTATTGTGAATTCGAGGAACAAAAGTGAATTTTAATGTTCTGCATTCCGCATAAAATGACTTTTGTGATTTGTGCATTCCGAATGTGAAATATTGGTGTTCTGAATTCAACCCAAAATGATCAATGTAAATTCAGTTTTCGGAGATAGAAATTCGTGTTCTACATTTCGAATACAAAGCGTTTTACGCTGAATTCAATTCACTTATTTTTGCTTGGTAAAACTTTACATTTGCGCAACAATTGACAAACATGTAAATAAAACTTTGAAATTTTGCCTTGGTTTTATTAAAATAAATTGTTGTTTACAGGGGAATACACAAGAACTCACGACAAGAAAAAGTTTTGTTGCAATTTATGAAATAAGTTGAGGAAGAAGTTTATGTGTTAAGGGAATTGAAGTCGATTTATCATTGTCTTTTTAATTTTTTGGATTCATATCTCACTGGTCGTTGATTGGAAAGGACTTCATGAGTACTTTAGTCCTTTTCCAAATGAGGAATGTCCTGACATGTATTTCTTTTATCTTTATTTATTCGAGGAGTCAATATTAATCCTGAAATTTTATCCAAAAAATTCCTTCAATCTTTGACAATTTTATTTAATTTATTTTATGTATTTAACATTAGATGCTTTCTTTCACATAGATTATTATTTATAAATTAATTTAATTAAATGATAATCAAAATATATAATTAAACGCGATATAAGTTTAACACTAAATTCATATAACGACCTCATTACTTGCGATTAAATTTGGACAGCCAAATCAATGCAACATGCCATCCCTGTTGCTGGACTAGAAAACATTATTGTGTCTTAACAAATTAAGAGATAAAACCTCTTAACAAAGTATCATGCTAGTCTTGGTTGCTTTTATTCGATAAATATAATCTCTAGCACTGAAATATAATACTAATTTCGTTTCAAGCTTTTTCTTCGATCGGAAGTTTTCCTCACTGTTGTTGGTCTATATGTTGGAAGATCTATATGCACAACTTCACGGACTTCGTCCAGAGGCTTTAAGGCCCGTGATTCTGTCAAGTCATTGGCATAGTATGAAACCTCATTGGTGGATTGCGGCGAGTCTTTGATCTGCTTCGGACGCATAAAGTCAAATATATTTCGACGGGTCTCAGTTTCAACAGGTACTAAATTGTATATTTGAGTTTTTTTCCTAGCAGCACGTGATATATTAAGCTCGCGTCGGAATTTTTCCTCTTCAATGCGAGGAATGTATCTAGGTTTTCGTTCGTCTCTTCCTTCTTCTTCCTTGAAGCCCAAATTAAAGAACTTTGGTGCTTGACTTGATATCAGTGGAAGAAGTGTTTCTCTAGCGTATCTTTCTGCACGTTCGAGTAATTCACTAAGTCTCCAGGGTAAAAGTTGAACGGTCATAGTTTCTGGAGTGTTGACAATAATGTCCTTATTCGATCTAGAACCATCTGTTGAGGTTTTTGTTCGTTGACGTGGTGTGGTGGATCGAAGAAGTGGCTCAACGATTTCGTCAGGAATATCATCGGATTGCATTTTTCGTCCGCTGCTAACAGCTGAACGAGGATCCTTCAATATTGGTTCAAAAATTTCGGACAAACTTCGACTGGTTTCGGTAGCTTCTTTGTCTAAGGAGTTTCCTTCCAATATCGAATGCCATGGACCCTCTGTTGTTTCATTAAATTTTTCGGTTTTATTAATCTCCGTCAGAGCTTTGAGAATTACCTCATCTTTTCTCCTCTTGATTGCCTCAACTGCATCTGCATAATGGGGACCCTCTGTTGATATTCTTTCAGTGATATCTTCGCTTATGTAAGTTCCGTAATCCTCTTCGTTTGGAATTTCACAGTTCCCTGAAACAAGCTTAAAATACACCGGACTTCCTGAGGATAGTTTAACCTGCGGCTTGCAATAGGAATGGCTTCTTCCAAAACTATCGGTCAAAACGATCTTGTCAATATCCCAATGGGGTAATCCTTTCGACAACCAACCACTGTATGACTTATACTGAAGACTCAGACTTGTGGGAAAGCCTAATGCCGGATGTGGAACTATTATTTTCGATACAATATCGCCAGCGAAAAATTCAGTATCTTCTTTTCTGAAAATTAAGAAGAAAAAAGTAAGAACTTCAACGGCTTAACTGAACATCTACAAACTTACTCAGATATGCGGAAAGTCTCGTTAAGACCACCCTCACCCTCCAGAGTGGCTTCAATGCGTCCAATAGTCCTTAAAGGCAGGTCATTAAATGAATTAAAAATCTGAATTTGGAACTGATGCGCACAAAAAGGCTCTTCTTCGCGAGTCACCAAGTACAATTGGCCACGTCCAGTCGATCTATCTGCATAATAGCCCATATTGCCACATTTGGCCCCATTACTTGTGGCATTCGTTTCGTATTTCGAACAAGGAAAACAATTTCCATTCAAAAAATTGTCATAGCTGTTACAGGGAAAGGCCGGAAATTGACATCTTGGAGCCACTGAATCAATAAAAAACTTATAGGCTCGTCGATGATTACAAAGTGAGCGGCCTTCTTCATCTTCTACATTTTGAGCTAGAGTTCAAAAATGTTAGTAAAATTCAAAAAAAGTAAAATGTTAAACAGGAATAACTTACACCAAATAAAATCAGTCACAGCACCCACAAATAAATTTGAACAGCCGTTTTGAACTCTGCCTCCGTTTGGATAGAAGTCCACATGACCCATAGGTTGCCAAGATCCCAGGCCACCCAGTATCAAGTTTTCTCCATTTGAATGAATGACATCGACAAAATTAGCATCGGTGCTATCCAATCTTACTTTAGGGTGCTGGGCTTCGAAAAGCGGTCCAGCTGGATCCAATCCAGTTATGCGACTCAGTCCAGGCAACTCAGCTCCAGCAAATCCAGACACATGAGCACCCAAACTAAATCCTATTAAATGGGTCTTGGCCAGATCCAAGCCATTGTGTTCCTTTAGGTTGTTTATAAGCATAGCTACTTGTTTTCCAACAAGTCTAGTGTTCGCAGCTGCCTTTACGTAATTTGGGAACGTTGAGCCGCTAGCCCAATCAACACATATAACAATACAGTCTTCAACAGCCATCAGAGCGGTTTTCATCTCGTAAATCCAAACATGGGGACATGCTGATCCAAATCCGTGTACTATAACACGAATTGATAAGTCATCGAGCCCACGCAAATCGTCAAGGGTAAAAGGTGATTTCGTGAGTGGGGTCGTTATTTCACTGGTCGTATTTGGACTGGTTTGATTTTGTTTGGCAAACATCGAGGTCATATTAACAAATGGTATTTCCATCAAAGGCTGCTCACTCCTGGTGAAGAAAATCATTTCAAATTATGTATATTAATCTTAATATATGTAGGTGTAGTTGATCTCTTCGCAGCTCTCTTGCAGAAAGGTATATACCAAGTCTATGGAGAACAGATAATGTAATCTTCATTTCCAAAATAGAGAAAAAAGACACTACCCATCGAAAGTCCTTCAGGCTTAACATCCTTTGTACTGAAAACTTTGGAAAAAGTAATTCACAACTTTACAAGATCAGAAGTTTTAATAAGTAGGCCTCTCAATCAGCGTCAACACGATACAGGGCTTGCAGATAAACAGAGACCGCCCTATTTGAACCAACAAATAAGATACAAAAAGCCTTGGATGTACAGGAAACAGCATCATCAGAGGAATCCTTTGAGAACAAATCCCATAAGCCTGTAGATGACGCTCTTGTTAGGAAATGTGTACCCATCACCATAACCAGATGGATAAAAGAAATGTTAGGCATTAGAAAATCAGAGGCACAAGCAGGATAAAATGTAAAGAAAATAATCACAACAAGAGGCTGTCCTCAGGGTAGGGTACTACCACCCTTGTTATGGAGTCTTGTAGTGGATGAATTGTTAGAAAATTTTACCTCTCAAGGTATATGCTGCATTGGATTTTCTGATGATATCGCTATTGTAGGTAAGTTTGAAGAAAGTCTTTGCAACAATTACATGGAAATGGTGTCTATCTGTAGGACTATCAATAAACTCCTCCAAGACGATAATCATACCATTAACCAGGAAAAAACTTCTATCCCATATGAAACCTTTCCAGTTAGCTCGTGAATTAATTGAAATGCAGAGGGAGGTAAAATATCTAGGAATTACACAAGATAGTAGACTCCTCTGGAACAAACACTTGGAAACTATAATCGGGAAAGCCACAAAAGCCCTAATGATTTGCAAGAGACCTGCAGGCAAGTCATGGGGATGCAAACCGAACATACTCAGGTAGATGTTCACTATGATAGTAAAACCCATCATTACCCATGGTGCGGTTGCATGGAACAAGAGGACCGAATTATTAACAACTAGGAAAACCCTAGAAAAAGTCACAAGGCTCACGTATATTTGTATTACGAGAGCAATGAGAACCTACTCTACTGCAGTCTGCAGCTATAGAGGTTGTCCTCCATCTATTCCCTCTCCACGAGGTCATCGGAAGTGCGGCAATGGGAGCTATCATGAGATTCTCAAGGGAAGGAACTGGTCGCAGGGAAAGAGACTTTATCAGCAGGTTCATAGTAACAAACCTTCTTGACATCCCAAGAGATGGTATGATCAAAAAATATATATATAGAGCTAAGCAACAAATAGGGCCAAATTCCTAAATGCAAGATTTGCAAAGCAAAACACCTGCAAAGCAGATATAGCAAATCAGAATACGCATATGTAAGAGAATTGCGCAAGAAATGTTTGACATTTGCACAAATGTCTCTGCATTTGCGCAAGAAAGTAGCATCGATCGCATTTTGGGACACTCTGCTTAGCAGAGACTTTTGTATTTGCATTTTGGAACAGTTTGCTTAGCAGAATTTACGCAAGATATGCGTTTAGGAATTTGCCCTAAGATTGGGTAGGGGAAGAAACAAACTACATCCTCTAAAAAAAGCGAGTCCAGGAATCTTTGGGCCTAGAATCTAACTTTCCCTACCGATGGGGCAGTCTACCAGCATCTTCCAAGCAGAGGCACACGCCTTAGGCAATGCGTGGACCGTAATCTCGAAAGGAACTTTCATAACAAGAACAGTGCCATCATGTCAAATAGCCATTCTGCACTCAAGGCACTACGTTCCTATACCATCAGCTCTGATTTGGTGTGGGAGTGAATAAATAGGCTAAACGAACTTGGTAAACAGAACAGGGTCACCCTTCACTAGGTATTTAAGCGCGTGGGTGTTCATGGAAACGAAGGAGCAGACTCTATAGCAAAACTAGGTACATCCACCCATTTAACAGGGCCTGAGCTCTATTGCGGAATAGGAGACAAAATTATCAAAAACAAAATTAAACAAGAAAAGAAGGCAAGCAGATCCGAGAATTCGAAAGAAATAAGGCAGGCGAAACTGCTACTGGGCAATTACAACCAGAAACGTTTCACAAACTTCATAAAATTATGTAGGAACAACCTATGAATAATAACAGGTATCCTAACTGGATATTACATATTTAGAAGACACCTAGGATTACTTGGTGTGGTAACTGGTAAGCAGTACCACATGTAGATTCTGCAACATGCATGTATCGTAATTCATTCACTAACTTTTTTTTTTTTTTTTTATAATCTACCCGCGCTCAAGGGATTATGACTACCCTTTAAATGTTTCAACACAGCGCGGGCGTGAAGTTAAGAAGAGAAAGAAGGATAGGAAAGATGTGTGGCACGATGTTCTGAGACTGAAGGTTGTTGTCTCAGATATTTTATCTCCAGGGATGGCGGCTGAACTAAAGCGGAGAATGCCGTGTCTTATTTCTATATCGCTTATAACTCGCATTATTTTATTCGTGTTCATCCTTGTTGGGCATACTAGTTTAACTCAATTAACTGTTGTTAGTGTTATGCCTGAACAACATGCAATGAGTAAACCAGCAACCAATTGATGACAATTTTTAGAAGGTTTTTAATGGAATCAAAAAGACATAGACGACGGCAGGGATAGAACCTGCGATCATGAGGCTCACAGGCGAGCACACATCCATCGCGCCACGGCCACCCCCGAAGAACAAAGTCCTAACATGACCAAAATCTACATCGAAAAATACTACAATGTCCCAAAAATAGTAAGAACTTTTAGCATTTTGAAAAAATATTAAAAATATTTCTAAGTCATTGATTCCAACACTCGCAAGAAAAAGCTAATTTGCTTGGAACGAAATTTGCTGCTAATTCGACTTTGCAATACAGTGTTGTGACTTCTCTTATATGAGGAAATCCAGCGTACTTTATGATTTTATGTCACTAGCAGATATAAAAATATACGAGTAGTTCATTAAAATAGTTGTTATTGGTGTAATTTTTTAAATAGGACTTAAATAGAAAGATGATCTACATATATGTATATTTCAACACAAAATGTTCTAATTTTGAATATAAACAGCTAGTTTATTACGTGAAAACAACGAAATTTAATAATTTAATTTGTGTCTTTCAGTGTTTTTTTATTTCAAAACTTTGTAACTTTTTGATGCAATGTTTGATCCACCTAAAAATTGAAATAATTATTGTAGTTACTTCACTAAGTATAATCTATATTGATATTTGGGTGTGAAAATAATAATATTGAAATGGTGAACTAAGAAAAACACGTCCCTCGCTCTTTTTGAAAACTAGATCGTTACACTTTTCTTTTCATAACTTTTTGATGCATTTACATATATCGTAATAAAATGTTTTGTGCATATTCTATATAAAAAAACGAAGAAATTCAGCCCAGAAAAGTTAATGTGCCTCAAAAATTTAGAAACTTATCGAGGAATTAGAAAAATGTTCGACAGCGTAATTTTTATTTTAGATGTAGAAAATTAAAGAGCGCACTCAAAAAAAGCTTAGAAATGCCTAGAAACCTGAAGTTATCTAGAGAGTGAGTGCTGAAAAAGTAACTGTATAAAGTATCATTTTTTATTCCACTAAACAGATTATTTAAAATGAATTTTTATTTTAAACGAAAATTGATAAAAATGTTTAACTTATTTCATGTACGTTTCTCGGACTTTTATTTTATTATTTTATAATTTTAAACACTAAATTGATGTATAAGTTATGAAATAAGTATTTAAAATACATATTGACTTAAAGAAAGTAAAAAAATAACTTTAACATACAAAATAGTGAACAGTTCCGAAAAAAAATTGTCGATGAACTTATCGTTAGTTTTTTACGATTTGAAAAAAACTGGAAACAAATTCAGCGCGTCAAAATACGTAATGATATGTACTAGGTTCGGTTTTTGAAACTAACTACTTTTTATTTTTTTGTACACCTGTGTTGAAACTCGACATATTTTTATCAATTAATTTTTGATGCATTGATGAATTTTATTAACGCGACTTGATTTGATTTTTTTTTTAAACGAAAATCTTAAGGTACGCTGTATTTCCTCATATACTTGAGAGCATTAACGAATTCTAATGGAAAAATCTTCTTTCGCACTCGTATAGTCGGAAGAGTCTTCAAAGATCTTGAAATAAATAAGCCCGCTGGTCTAGATTGTATTTCTCCTTTAGTTCTGAAGAGGTGTTCTTCTACGCTGGAAAAACTTTTGCGTAAGCTTTTCTATCTGTCATACTCCTTGGGTATTTGTCCAGCCAGGCTCCAAAAAAAGCGGATATTCTTTCCTCTTCAATTACCGACCAATTGCACTAACGTCCCTTCTTTCGAAGATCATAGAAACGTTGATCAACAATCAGCTTAAAAAATATCTCGAAGAACGAAAGTTCTTAAATTATCGACAGTACGGCTTTCGTACTCACCGAAAAGTGGAACCAATTTTTACATAATTTTGGAGAAACAAATGTAATTGCACTAGATATTTCTAAAGCATTTCATAGAATTTGGCACGATGTTTTACCGAAAATTAGTGCATTTGGTATCGAAGAGGCTTGTAGCAAACTTACATCTGGCAAGCCTGTTCTACAACAACACAAAGATGACAATTGCAAGTTATAAAATAAATCGAGTTCAGTAGGAGTTTAACTACCGTGGTATATACTTTTCGTTTTTTTTTTTTTTTTTTTTTTTAGATCAACCAAAAGTCCGTGCTGCTGCAGAAAATCTGCTCCAATAATTGGTTTGGAAACTTCAGCGATTATAAATTTCCACTTAAAACAACGACGAAGTCCAAGCGTGACTGTCAGATTTTTTGTACCGTATGATAATATTTTTGTGCCGTTTGCTGCAACTAGATTAAAATTGCACCGGTTATGTTTTTCACTGCGTAACGGGGGAACAATAGAAAGATCAGCTCCCGTATCAATTAAGAAGTTGAATTTTGTGTGTGGATCGAAGACGAATAGGCGACGTGTAACATCCATTTGTCCATCTGTTGTCGCCTGTATATAAGTAGATGGACTTGTTAGTTTTCCGAAATGTTTGTGGTATTGTATTTGCATGGCTGTGTGCAATTTCTTGCCTTTTTGCCATATCTCTTATGATACCAACAAAAACCAGTTTCTCGTGCAGGTGTGCTTGGGCGTGAGCGAGATCGATGTTGTTGTCTTCTGATAGTACTTCTTCCTCTAATGTTTGCTTTAATCTCCGCTATTTCATTTACCAGAGCATTAATTTTTTCGAGAAGATCCGATGAAGATAAATTACCTGATGTTTTGGTTGATGATGTGTATGACGTGTTATGTGAGGTGATTGCAGAAACGGTATTATTGCTTTGACTCGCTTCCACTACTTTGTCAGCAAGAACAGCTAGTTGAGGAAGTTTATCGCTACTCACAGTTAATATACCTCTCGTCGCAGATGGTAAATGTTGCATCCATAATGCTTTTAGAAGCTCGTCATTTATCTTGTTTCCAGCCAAATCTCGCATTTCATGCAAAAGCTGGGATGGCTTTTTATCGCCTAAATCAATTTCTTGAAGAAGTTTTTTTATTCGTTTTTCCTCTGAATCGGCGAATCTTTCGATGAGTCTATTTTTTAAGGTGTCGTACATCTGTTCAGCTGGCGGACGCAAGATAATATCACTCACCTCAGCGAGTACACTACTTTCTATAGCAGCTACTACAGTGTGATATTTTGTGGTGTCCGCTGTAATACCTGAAGTAAAAAATTGAGACTCGATTTGGGAGAACCACAGCTCGGGTCTTGTGCGCCAGAATGGTGGAACCCTGACAGAAACTTTGTGGATTTCAGTTCCTGGATGAATACCCTCGGTTCCTGCCCAAGTCGTTAATGTAGGAGTAAATGATGTGGTTGTGGTAATAGGTGGTACAATTCGTGCACTTGTAACTGGAGTAGTTGTCGTCATGGTTCAAAGATAGGCAATTTAGAATCAGGTGCTACGTCTAAGATAACTATAGTTTAACGTTTGTATGTATATACCGCTTCTATGCGCGTGGTAAAAAAAATACGGGGTCACCACTTTGTGGAAGCGAAGTAAACCTTAATTTAATTAAAACAAATCCGTTTAATTCGATAAAAACTTTAATTTAAAACTAAATATTTCAATTCGGGTTTTAACAATTTATAGCATAGGTTATTTATTAAAGACAAAACGAAAAGTATATACCACGGTAGTTAAACTCCTACTGAACTCGATTTATTTTATAACTTGCAATTGTCATCTTTGTGTTGTTGTAGAACAGGCTTGCCAGATGTAAGTTTGCTACAGGAAAAAATTAATAGATAAAACAACGTCCTTGGAAATAATCGCAAGTATCACTAATTCATTTTCTCCTCGAGTGTCATTTATAGAAAATACATCACCTTTTAGTGAACTTATTAAACAATTTTCTGACGTGTTTTCTCCTTCTATTATAAAGCCTCCTGTCAATTCCAGTGTCACTCATCACATCATCACTAAAGGTCCACCTGTTCACTCCCGTCCTCGTCGTCTTCCACCGGATAAGTTGGCTGCAGCTAAAAAAGAGTTCAAATATATGATGGAGAAGGGAATGTGTCGTCCCTCAAAAAGTCCCTGGTCGAGTCCTCTGCAAATGGTAAAGAAGTCTGATGGATCGTGGCGCGTCTGTGGGGATTATCGTGCCCTCAATGCCGCAACAGAGCCCGACATGTACCCCCTTCGTATTCTACAAGATTGTACATATTTTATGGAAGGAAAACAAATATTTTCAGTCATCGACTTATTCCGGGCTTACAATCAAATCCCGATAGAGGAAGCAGATGTTCCTAAGACAGCTATATCCACACCATTCGGACTGTTCGAGTGCCTGGTTATGTTTGGTGGTTTGAGAAATGCAGCACAGACGTTCCAGCGGATAATCGATGAAGAATTGCGAGATCTCGACTTCGCCTTCCCTTATATTGATGACATCTGTATAGCTTCAGACAATATGGAGCAGCACATTGAACACCTACGATTAGTCTTCCAACAGCTCAGAAAGTTCAATCTCGTCGTTAATATTTCGAAATGTCAATTCGGTAAGCAAGAAGTCAAGTTCTTAGGTCATCTCATTAACTGCGATGGCATTAAGCCGCTTACTCAAAAGGTTCAAGCGATTCTGGACTACAAGTTACCCACTCAGGTAAATGCTTTGAGAAGATTTCTTGCCACAATTAATTTTTACAGGAGATTTCTACCTCACGCTGCTGAAAAACAGTTAAAGCTTCAAGCACTGATCAAAGGTAATAAACGCAACGACAAATCGCTCATTCAATGGACAGAGGAAGCCAAAGCTGCATTCGAAGACTGCAAAACAAACCTCGCTGATGCAACATTATTAGCTCATCCTTCGATTAATGCAGACTTTTCAGTGTATGTTGACGCATCTGACTTTGCCATTGGCGCAGTTTTGCAGCAATCGAAAAATGGTATCACACAGCCTCTTAGTTTTTTCTCCAGGAAGCTTACCAAATCGCAAAAAAAGTATTCTGCCTACGACAGAGAGCTGCTTGCAGCACACTCAGCTGTAAAATACTTTAAGTTCATGCTTGAAGGTCGTATATTTGTGATTTATACAGATCACAAGCCGTTGACGTTTATGTTTCGTCAAAAACACGACAAAGCGTCCCCTCGTCAAGAACGTTACACTGACTTCATAAGTCAATTTACAACGGATATTCGTCACGTTAGTGGAAAGGAGAATATTGTAGCTGACACCTTATCCCGAATTGAGACAGTGGACAAGGGATTAAACTATGAAACTCTCGCAAAATCACAACAGCTTGATGCAGAACTCCAAGACTACCTCAACAACCCAACATCGTCACTAAAGCTTCAAAAATTTCCTGTTTCACCAACTTCCTCGCAAAATCTGCTTTGTGATCTATCTACTGGACGAGTTCGACCATACATCACCAAAGAGCTTCGAAGATTGACATTCAACAGCGTTCACAATCTCTGTCATCCTGGAGTTAAGGCAACAACAAAAATGGTTGCAGAACGTTATGTGTGGCCAAACCTAAGAAAAGACTGTCGTAAGTGGGTTCAGACATGCATATCCTGTCAACGAGCTAAAACACAACGTCATAACAGATCTGTGCTGGGCTCATTTAAACTCCCAGATGGACGATTTACACATGTCAACATAGACATTGTTGGTCCTTTACCATCGTCGCAAAACCAAAGGTACTGTTTAACATGTGTTGACCGTTTCACCAGATGGCCCGAAGTTTTTCCTATGGAAGATATTACTGCTGAGACTGTGGCGCGTACTTTGTACAACGGTTGGATTGCTCGCTTTGGTGTACCATCTTATGTAACAACCGATCAAGGCCGCCAGTTCGAATCAGCGCTCTTTCGTGAACTCACCAAGTTGCTTGGAGTTTCACGGATTCGGACAACAGCATATCATCCGGCAGCAAATGGCTTAGTGGAACGCTGGCATAGAACTATGAAGAACACTATCAAATGTCATCAAACCGATCGCTGGACAGAAGTACTTCCTACTATTCTCCTAGGACTTAGATGTTGTTTTAAAGATGACATAAGTGCTACGCCAGCTGAATTAGTTTATGGTACAACGCTACGCTTACCCGGTGAATTTTTGGAGCAAAACATATCTAGCAACATGTCAAATGAAGAGTTTGTAAATCAACTTCGAGCTTCCATGAACAAATTATCTCCAGTTCCAACATCGTCTCACACAAATGCTATGAAAGTTTTTGTTCATAAAGATTTGAGTTCTACATCACATGTGTTTGTGCGAAGAGACGCCGTTCGAAAGCCTTTGCAATCAGCTTTTGACGGCCCATTTAAAGTACTAAATAAATTTGCTAAATTCTTTACAGTTCTTTCACCAAAAGGAGAGCGGAAAAATATCTCTATTGACCGTTTGAAGCCAGCATACAGCATTAAAGACACACAAGACCTGCCAAACCCTCTTGAGAAGGATGCTATGAAATCTTCCGCAATTCAACCAACACCTGACTATGTGACTAAATCAGGACGTCATGTGCGTTTCAGGATTAAACCTTAGATGAAATCATACATAATGATAATCGCATATCGTTGTCACTGAGGGGGGAATCCTGTAGCAAACTTACATCTGGCAAGCCTGTTCTACAACAACACAAAGATGACAATTGCAAGTTATAAAATAAATCGAGTTCAGTAGGAGTTTAACTACCGTGGTATATACTTTTCGTTTTGTCTTTAATAAATAACCTATGCTATAAATTGTTAAAACCCGAATTGAAATATTTAGTTTTAAATTAAAGTTTTTATCGAATTAAACGGATTTGTTTTAATTAAATTAAGGTTTACTTCGCTTCCACAGGCTCTTATTCGTTGGATTAGAAATTTCCTTTCGGACCGCTCAATACAAGTTGTATTAAAGGGTTTCAAGTTTAATATTAATAAAATAAATGCTGTTGTGCCTCAAGGCTCTGTTTTATCTCCGATACTCTTTCTTATCTTCATAAAAGATCTTTTGTCTGAAACTTCTAATCTACTTTATTGTTTCGATGACGAATCCTTTCCAGACTCACAACCCTTTTCTTTGGCTGTGGAACTGGAACGGCATAGACTCATTAGATTCCGATCTCAACAGCTTTCTTAAATCGGGTACAAATTACCCCGTGGCATTTTATGCTTCGAAAACACAAAACTGTCTTTTGCCGGCAAAGCGAAATATACCACCCATGCCATTATCAATGAATGGCACTTTTATCAAAAAAAAACTGAAAAGCTGTCCCGTTTTTATAATCCCGTTTTTTATAATCCTGTTTCATATAATCCCGCCTTTTTAAAATCCCGCTTTTTATAATGCCGCTTTTTATAATGCCGCTTTTAAAAATCGCGCTTTTTAAAATCCGTCTCCTAAAATCCCGTTTTTTATAATCACGTTCCTTATTACGACGTATAATCTGCTTGGCCACACTATAGGTTTTGGGGTAGGTGCGAGCTTGGGTATACGCAAAGTTTCTTTAGCATTTAAAGAATATGGAAAATAACCAACATAAAATCAATAAGTTTTAGCTACGTATTCTAAAAAACGGGATAAGCGGTATAAGACGGGATTTTAAAAATCGGGATTATAATAGAACGGAATTTTGAATAAACGGGATTTTAAAAAGCGGTATTTTAAAAAAACGGTATTATAGAAGACGGTATTTTAAAACTTTTTTTGCGGGATTTTTGAAAAACCAGATTATAAAAAGCGGGATTCCGTCAAATATGATCATATATTTGATGTAGCCAAAAACGCAGCGAAACGCTTAGATTTTCTTAAAAGATGTAAGGAATTTTGATATTCTTCTGATCTGGCTATGATCTATAAGGTATACATCCACCCAAAACTTGAGTATTACTCTCATATTTGTTCTGGTGCCCCGATAACTTAATTAAACCTGTTGAAAAGAACTTTGAATAGAACTCTAAGACTTATAGGATACACGCTTATTACGGAAACCTTTGTTTCACTTGAACATCGTTGTAACGAATCCTATCTTTCATTGTTGTATCGCTTTTTTTTATCAACAATGTTCAATTGGAATAGTCGGTTAAATTCCTGTCCTCAAACAATTCCGCCTTAATATCCGCCTAGCTGGGAATGCTCATCAGGTTACCCTTGAGTCTTACTGATAAGCTGTCAAATATAGCGATTCTTTTTTTAGCCGCACTAGAAACTGGATTTCTTTCTCGTTCTTTGATAAAAACTAAAGTCCACTTCATTTAATATTGTTCAATTTAGCTGTTTGAAAACCAACTGTAAGGTCCAATGAAAAATTTCATTTTCAATTTCGGTCTACTGTCCATGTGTTCATATTAAAATGTCATCGATATACACTTGCACAACATAATAAAATAGTGAATATTAGCATTCAATTAATGCTCGAAATTCATGATCAAGATCATGATTTTTTCCATAAAATTTTTCTGGGTGATGAGCCTCATTTCCATTTCGGGTTGACTCTGGAAGTTCAAGAGTAGTAGAAGCACAACCTCTACATCCACAATAAGTGACCGTTTGGTGCAGTTTTTGAGCTGACTGTATTATTGAACCATACTTTTTCGAAAGTCTTTGAGGTGCGAGAATTTAGGTGAATTTTTTGTGTTATCGAGCGATGTTGCAGACTTTTTTTTCCAACTGAATTTTACATCCTGCAGAAAGGCGGTGGTGGCGGCACATGCCACACGTTTATTTTATGAAACGTTAAATATATTTATTATTATCGCTGCAAGGAATATTGAACAAAGTTTTTAAATCTAAATAGAAAGATTCTATACCCTGAGTTGAAAACATTTACACCTCATTAGAAAATAGACTTCTCCTTGGAGCTAAGAACAAAACAAAAAGATTATTAACTTTTATGCTTACCTATTTTTAGTTGAATAGAAATAAAAACTTGTGTTTATTTCTTCTGGAGATGACGGCAACATTTCCAAATAACTAAATGGTCCAGAATCATCGAAACATCCTACATCGGTATAACAGACCCTTTTAACTGCTCTCTTTTTTCTAAAATTGCATTTGAAAATATATATATAAACATACATATATATAGATACACCCAAAAAAAATGAAAATAAAATTATGACGTCGTGATTTTTTTTTTTCAAACCTATGATGAGTTTTCCGATTTAATTCCCATTCTTTTACAGAATCTTGGACTGCCTTTAAAAGCTCGTTGTCGTTGATTTCATTTAAGGCTTCGTTTTGCGGTTTTCGCCATTTAAAGTTGAAATCTGAAAATGATTTAAAATATAACTATAAATGTTTTAGTGAACGTAAAATTTTTATTGAAATGTTATTTGATTATAAATCTGCTTGAAATTACATCATGCATATGTTTCCCAGTTATAGCTAGCTGAGTTTCTTCCTAAGGACATACTTCAAATCACATATTATCAGAATCGAAAATGAATAACTAAACAAAGGGTCAAAAATGTTAGACAGGCGTGGCGAATGACATATGTGCTGGCAATTGGCGAAATGGTTTCTAAAAACGGTTCCCGATTGAACAATTTTGGTACCTAAGTAACACTTGGCATTCTAGCGAAATCATCAAAAAGTTAGACAAAACCATCATAATAGTCCATCAACCTAATAAGAGAAAGAACCCATGGAGTTATTAAGAATGTCTATACCGAAAAAACTCGTAATTTAAAATGGCAAGGAAAAAACGTGTCGGGTAGATTATTCCATAATCGTGTTGTGCGACTCAAAATAAATCTCTCTATGTCCATCACATAAGGTCCAAAATTAAGATCGAGGATGAACTGATGAGCATTCCTAGAGAAACGAGTATCATAGGGGAGGAATGCAACTGGCTACCTCGAGTGAACATTGCTTGTGAAAGAAGCGATAAAACAAGAAAAGACATCAAACATTCCGAAAGTGTTAAACAGATGGGAATGATACCACCACGGTAGACCTGTTTCCTATCAGTTTCAACGTTCTGTTCTGGATTTTTTCCAATTACAATTCAACAAAAATTATTCATAGAATAATGAAAGATATTATAATAATATTGTTATACCCTCCGTTACTTAACAACTTATGCTCAAGCATGATGTGAATAAAAGAAAAATTTTAAGGTGGAACCATTTGCTTAGCGAAAAAAAGATCTAGTCAAACCTAGATCTGAAGCATTCAAATCGTTTGAAATCTTTAAGCTGATTGCACACTTGCTCCGTATTATAATCGTGCACTGTACGAGTATAACAGACTTGGCGTCTTCTCAATCGGCCAACATTTGTACGTAAAAGGAACGCAAGATCGACCGAGAATATCACCGCGGTACGTGAAAGCGTACAGCAGAACCTAAGGCAGTCGATTCCTCACCGAGCACAATAACTTGGCCTTTCGCAGACTTGCGAATTAAATAGAACTTTCATTCGATGTATGTCTCGATGCGTTTGGAGAACTTTGAAAATTTGGTGATTTTTTTAGACAATGGTCAGTCCAAGATTTTTTCAAAATTCTTAAAAATTCAGTAAAATCACTTTGCTTCGAAATATTTCGAGAACCAGACATCGCAGAATCTTTCGGTTTTCACATGTGGATAGGTGTGGAAAACTTAACCAGGGATTTTAAAAACCTGAGCCTCTTACAAGGCTCTCTTTGGGAAATAGCGCCAGCCAAGGACATTATTAGGTCGAAAATCCATAAAATCACTTTGGACGGACATACTTCGATAACCAGACCACTGAGAAGCTTTTCGATTGGATGTGTATATAGCAATTGAATAGGCCTTTCATTCGATGTGACTACTGGTCTTATTCGTCGAATTTTTTGTGGATTTTGCGTTGGAACTTGTGTCCACATCGATACAAGAGTCAACTGATCCAGGAAGTTTTAAGTTCATGACCATTGACCCATCCCTCTAGCTGGTTCTACCTGGACAGCACTACGTACTACACGGTGGCAGACGCGATAGACATTCTGCATGAACTATTTGTGGGTAATGATACCTCTTCCAGATGTGACGTGAATTAGCCAACAAGGTCATGCGATTTAACCCCGCTAGACTTTTTCTTGTTGGGTTTTCTGAAGTCACATGTCTATGTGTATAAATCACCACTGACTGATGCCCAAAAAGTGAACATAACACAAGCCAACGCTCAAATTCAGCCGGATCTATGGGAAAGAGTTAATGAAAATTGAACCACTCGGATCCATGCCTCCGTAAGAAGCCGAAGCAGGCATTTGGACGATGTCATACATAATGGCATAAAAGGGCGTTTCAATATATTCAAAAATCTTGTTAATACCTCATTTAGAGCTTGTTTAATTCCATCTCAACATCTAGCCCCCATATTGAAAGACCCTTTATTTCCAAGAATGTTCAACATTATTACACAAATTAAATTAAAGCTCTATGTTAATAATAACTTCAAAAAATTGAAAAAAAAACAACACATTGCAGAATTTTATTCAAGAGCTGGGACTGATAGGTTCATTGAATGAATTGTCAATTACCAATTGATGATTGATAAATATTTAACAACTCCATCGATAGAAAAATTGATCAATGAAAATAATTCAATCCGTGGTAATTAGTTGATAAGTTTTTTTTAAATAAATTTAGTTTAAAAATACAAAAGTTACAATATTTATCAATTGATAGCAGATAATAATACTCATAACAGTCGTATTTGTATTTTAAGATGTATAAACTAACACAACTGTGCGATTCTTACACATCGTATAATGCTAACTCAATGAAACTTTTCATATTAAACAAACTTGTCCACAAGCTAAAATTAAAGTGTGGTCCAACAATAATGCATGATGTTAATTGTGAGTCACACCTTAAAGTCAAGTTTTTTGCCCAACTAAATTTGACATTTCTTTGTTTCAGTGTTTGACAAATTCAACCATGTAGAGGTACACAATTGAGCAACACGTTAGATTGTAGAAGCCTTTTACGAAAGTGGGCGTTCAAATCAAAATGCATTTCGTGCACTTTGTGATTTTTTTGATCAGCATAATCGACCAAATGTGTCCACAATCGGTAGAATTGTGCGCAAATTTCAGCAAATCGGGTCTGTAGGAAATGTGAAAACACCTGTGCATGCTCGTCCAGTTCGTTCTGCGGGCGGAAAACATTGCTGTTGTTCGCGATAGTGTGGCAGAAAAGCCGTCAACCTCGACTCCTTGTCGTGCCCAACAATTGAACCTCACTGGCGCAAATTTTGAATAAAGATTTGAATTTACAAGCTTACAAGGTTCAATTGACTCTGAGCTGAAGCCTACTGACCATTTCAAGCGTTGTCAAATGGATGATGACTTTACAAAAAAAATCATCTTTAGCGACGAACAATAATCCAAGAACAATTCAAGAGCTAAAGGATGACATAATTCGGCACATTAACGATATTGAACCTCAATTATGTTTCAGAATCATTGAAAATATGGACCATCGGATAGAGCTATGCCATCGAAGCCGTGGCGAGCATTTGGTCGATATTTTGTTTCACACATAATTGTCATAGATCCTTCTATCATAATAAAAATATTAAGATAATTCTCTGAAAACTTTGTGTTTTATTTACGATTAACATCGTGCGTTTTCCTTGGACCACCCTTTATTTTAAATGGTCGAAAAATTGATTCATTTTATTCCCAAACCAAACATACATAAATATGGACAACTTCAGCTAAAGGGAACAAACTACTTAATTAAAATAAATTTAAATTCAAAATAATTGGATGTTTACTTTGTATTATCTTCTTTTTTTTTTTTTTTTTGATTTGCGGAAAACATTTCCTGTTTCACTTTAAACTACGAGTAAGTTCCTATTAACTATTTCCCTCTAACTCCATTAAAATAAAAACAAAATAATTGTATTTCCACCCACTTACCTGCAGTTAGTGTTTGTACCACAACGCACGCCATCAATACCACGATTATTGTTCCGCGCATCTTTAACCAATGAATTAAGCTTTTGTTTTTTTTTACTATCAAATTATTAACATATTTTGTATTTAGCTGCAAAACGATCCTATGTAAGTATTTTACTTCGCACCGAAAAAATAAATATAGTTAAGTATACGCCCGAGTGTATCGACTATTGACATTTTGAAGTATTACATAATTCACTTTCGTTTTCCAAAAAAAAAAATAAACAAATTGATTGTGTTAAATGCGAAGGCAAATAAAATAAGAAGAGTTTCTTTCATTCATTTATAACCCGGTGAGTTATCTTATAAATATTTCACACCATCATTATCGGTTTACTTTGAAGGAGACGGTACACAGATATTAGATTCATCTTCTTTTTGTGACGTATAAAATGTAAACAAATACCGATCCGACTGATGCGGTAGGTACTTGAAAAATGAAAGTGTCACTTTCACGCAAAGTGGTTGCACCGGCGGCGGCGGCGCTGCGGCGACGTGTTGGTGGTTTGGCTGTTTGATTATTTGGCGGTTAAGCTGCCGAACTTGGTTGACTTTCACTTGCTTTAGATTATTCCCCTCAAACTTGTTTGGTTGTAGCAAGTTTGATGTTGGTCTGAAATGGAAATACAAATTTATTTAATGTTTTGCTAGGAAATGCATTCAAAAATATATAAAAAAAAAATATGTACTTATATGGTATACATAATTTTTACTACCTATACTACATGACTGCCCAGATCTGCCACAAGCTGTTACAAATTGTTTCCACATAGATAATTATATCTTACCCATGGGCTTCGCGCCAAAAATTTTGTGCACTTAATAAATTTTATAGTATTTTTTTTCTTAGCTCGCAGGATGTTAATTATACCAAAACTATATATGTACATGAGTTTTGAGCCCAATGTTTTTCATACATACGAGTATATATATATTTTTTTTTCCAATTTTCAATTCAATTTTATTTTCTTCAATTCATTTTAAATAAACTATACAAAATTTATTGGAAATTACTTAAATGAATAAAAGCACTTATTATATACAGGGTGGGCCATCTAGGGGTTTCTTTTTAGTCATACGTTATTTTCACACTGACAGCTGTTTCCTGTTCAAAATCTTGATAAAATGTCAGCATTATACCTCCGCAGAACGAAATGGGTCACCTTACGCTTGAACAACGTTGGGATGTATTGAAAAATTATTTCCAAAGTAAATGCTGTATAGCCCAAGAAGTGGTTTTTTTTTTAAAGTTTTTGCCAAAATAAAGCACTCACCCCGCCTGCTATACGCAAGTTTGTGCAAAAAGTTCGTGAGGCTATATCATCAGAAAATCTAGTTCCTTTGCCCTTTAAGCTCAAACTGAAAATCGAATTTACATATATGAGGAATAAATTCGGCCAAAGAACTGATCCCTGAGGCACTCCTTTGTTAACATTACAAGTTTCACTGAATTGCTTTCCTACTCTCACCATTTGTTTTCTATTTTTAGGAAAAGATGGAAAACTGAAACCAGCGTTAATACGGAGGGCACTATATTCAACAAAATCTGTCCAATTGCTGGTGTATGCGAACGATATCGACATCATTGGCCGTTCCCAACGATCTGTAATAGAGTCCTTCAATGCTGTTGAGGATCAGGCGAGACCTGCTGGTCTTGAAATAAAAGAAAAGAGAAAAAGACTACCAACAAAAAAACATCTGTCGACCGATTTGGGCAAAACGTTACTATTGATAGGAAAAACTTCGAGGTATGTAGTTAAGGAGTTCATCTACCTCGAACTCCACCAGCGACAAGGATGGACAGCTGCCGTCGGTCGGGCCGAAGCCCTTCATGGATCGGGAGTTGATTAAGCAAGTAGTGTAGGGAGTCATTTTAGCTATTTTAAAAATTTATTTCATGCTTTTGAAATTTTCTGATAAGGTCTTGATAGCAACAAGAGTTCTATCGACACATTAGGTGCGTTTTATTATCCACAAATCTATCTGGATCCGGATCTGGATTAAGTTTTAACATGTATTACAAAAACAATTTGGGATCCTGTTTTCTATCGGGATCTATTTCAAAGATCCAAAAATTAGTTATTACACTGGCAAATAGATGGCTTTTATGATAAGGTAGTGTAAGCTATAGTGTAAAGAAAAAAGACAAGAAATAATTGAAAATTTACAAACCAAAGGATAAAAGAGACGGACTTATAACACTGCTGTCACTAGGATCCGTATCGTTTTATTTTCAAGGGAAGATCCAGATCCGGATCCAGATAGATTTGTGGATAATAAAACGCACCTATTATATCTATTAACACCTGGTATGTCACACTCTTCATGTAAGTATTCTTTTAATTTTTGTTTTTCATTTTCCTTTATTTGCATCGTTATTGAACACAAATGTTGCTGGAGATGAATCATACTATGCAGACGCTGATGTCTTAACCAATACAGTGCTGAAAATTCCCTTCTGCAAAACATTTTAGACAAATAACCAATTTTGTTCTGTCGAGAATGAGGATGCTCTTAAAAAAGGATGTAAGATAAAAAACCTGTTTTTTAAACTGAAAGTTCTAAGCAAACCTAAATAAATTTTTTTTTTTACTAACACAAACAAACCTAAGCAACTCCTCGTAGGGAATGGCATGAAAGCAATTTGAAAGGAAAATTGGAAAACTAGTGATGTCAGCTGCAGTAGTTAAATAAATTATTGAATTTTTTTTTATTGTTTTCGTGACATTTATATGCATAAATACATACTATTTGTTTTCGACGGTAATGGCGTGTGCTTTAACACGGCAAGCAAAGTAAATACATAAATATAAAGAAAATGTAAAATTTCGAATCTTCAACTCAAACTGCTTGTCAAGGCAAATCCACAAATAAGAATTTGACTGGCAGTGTATGTATTCGTACCTAACTTGCTAAGCAGGACTTGCCTGTGTGGCCTCCTCTCGGGGTAAGTTCAAAAGCAATGTTAAGATTTCTTAAATATTTACGATTCATCCAACATTTCCCTAACGTCCTGTATTCTTTTACGTGCATATGTCACTTCACACTTTTCGATTGCCTTACTCCCGAATTTGATAAGGGATTTAAGATTAAACAAAAACACTTTCCATTTTCTTACACATGCATACTTGCTTTGTTCGAAAAAATGGTTTGCCTTTTTCAAATACATTTTTGAAATACAAATGTGACATTTCATTTTGAACTGATATTCGAAAGATTTGACGTTCCTGTGGGTAAAGTAGTTTTCCTGACGTTTAACAGAATTCAGACGACGAGCGAATGTAAAGTATGTTGAAAGTCTTCAAAAAAGAGTTAATTTGTACCTGCACAATTTTTTTCAAAAGCCTTCGACAAAAATGGGAGTATGAAAATATGCCGAAATATACAGCTTGGCAAATTCCTGAAAATTTAAACTTGTTGCCTATTTTTTGTTGAAAGGTAGGTCACGCTTCGTTGGAGAAAGATGGAAGGGCACGAGTACGATAACTTGGCCGCCAAGATTTGATGACGGATTTTTGTAGGGGGGTCAAAAATAAGCACTTTTTACTATGGGAGGGGGGGTCTATCTCCCCCCGTTTAGGAGGTAGGGGCACTTTTAGAAAAAATGGTTTAAATTGAAAAAAAAAAATAATAAAAAACAACGGCAACACCTACAATAAAGTGCTATACCGCGTTTGAAAGCCAAAAGATTGTTCTATAATCCTGCATTTAAATTAAATTAGTCATATCAATAGTTTTTGAGAAATTCGCATTTAAACTCCAAATTTTGATAAAAAAACGTGAAAAAAAAAGTTTAGACCGGTTGTTTTCAAAATTGTGAAATGAAATTGTAAATTAGCTTATATGTGTTTCATGTATCTATCAGTTCTTAATCGAACACAAAAAACGGCATGGTTCTATGACTTCTGGTTTTTGAGAAAACCTCCGTTTAGGAGGTAGGGGCACTTTTAGAAAAAATGGTTTAAATTGAAAAAAAAAAAATATTAAAAAACAACGGCAACACTGACAATAAAGTGCTATACTGCGTTTGAAAGCCAGAAGATTGTTCTATAATCCTGCATTTAAATTTAAATTACTCGTGTCAATGGTTTTTGAGAAATTCGGATTTAAAGTCCAAATTTTGATAAAATAACGTGAAAAAAAAAGTTTAGACCAATTGTTTTCAAAATTGTGAAATGAAATTGTAAATTAGCTTACATGTGTTTCATGTATCTATCAGTTCTTAATCGAACACAAAAAACCGCATGGTTCTATGTCTTCTGGTTTTTGAGAAAATCGAAAATAACTAAAACTACTTTTCTACAAAATGTTTGATATTTTTTGCTTCCTTACATAAATAAATCAGTTCTAGCTTCCAACATTACAATATATAAACAGTAAAGTATGTATGGGGGGGCATGCTGCCCCCCTGCAACCCCCCTGCTTGGGCACACTATAGGATTTGGGGTAGGTGCAAGGTTGGGTGCATGCAAAGTTTCTTTTGCATTCACAGAATCTGTATTTAAAAAAATTCAAATTTATTCTATTTATCCAATGCCCACTAAATACATATAAAATACAATAAACGATCTTGAAAACCAAAACAAACTTCTGACCATGTTCACCAATACATGGCACTATTTTTCTATCGAAAATACTGCCTAGAAAGGAAATATAAGGACGATGGGGTTCGCAAATAATAGAGTTTTTATCAGATGTAAAAAAAGTTTACCCTTGTTATACCGATGGTGATATATGTGAGGGTTTACAGTTAAAAGACATCGATCCTCCCACCCTTCAGAGCAAAAATTTAGAAAGTGTTTTACCGCCAAAACATCCTCGGCTTCCCACCATAAATTAGAAAGTCAACGAACTCGACAGTTATAGTACGGACGATGACTTTATTGACGAGACTTACACACCTTTTTAATACATTTTGACCATTTTTAATTAACTATGACTGACTAACTCCTGACTAACTGACAAAATAACTGACCCAGATGCAATTCTACCACCTCATGGTGCATTCTGGGTAACGCTAAATGAATTGCGGTACTGAACTAACAAAGATTCATTATGTTTATTAACATTAATCCTTAAAATGGAATCACCGTCACCACCAAAAATCAAAAAAGGTAGTTTTGGTAATTTTCGATTTTCTCAAAAACTAGAAGACATAGAACCATGCGGTTTTTTGTGTTCGATTAAGAACTGATAGATACATGGATCACATATAAGTTAATTTACAATTTCATTTCAAAATTTTAAAAACAATCGGTCTAAACTTTTTTTTTTCACGTTATTTTATCAAAATTGGGACTTTAAATGCGAATTTCTCAAAAACCATTGACACGAGTAATTTAATTTAAATGCAGAATTATAGAACAATCTTCTGGCTTTCAAACACAGTATATAGACTTTATTGTAAGTGTTGCCGTTGTTTTTTAATATTTTTTTTTTTCAATTTAAACCATTTTTTTTCTAAAAGTGCCCCTACCTCTTAAACGGAGGTTTTCTCAAAAACCAGAAGACATAGAACCATGCGGTTTTTTGTGTTTGATTAAGAACTGTTAGATACATGAAACACATATAAGCTAATTTACAATTACATTTCACAATTTTGAAAACAACCGGTCTAAACATTTTTTTTCACGTTTTTTTATCAAAGTTTGGAGTTTAAATGCGAATTTCTCAAAAACTATTGACATGAGTAATAAAATTTAAATGCAGGATTATAGAACTATCTTTTGGCTTTCAAACGCAGTATAGCACTTTATTGTAGGTGTTGCCGTTGTTTTTTAATATTTTTTTTTTTCAATTTAAACCATTTTTTCTAAAAGTGCCCCTACCTCCTAAACGGGGGGAGATAGACCCCCCCCTCCCATAGTAAAAAGTGCTTGTTTTTGACCCCCCTACAAAAACCCGTTATCAAATCTTGGCGGCCAAGTTATCGTACTCTCCCCGATGGAAGAGCTACAAATTCTTCATTGAGAGCATTTCCATCAATATTGTTGAAAACTTGACCTTTCGGTTTACCCAGACCTATAGTGCATAAGTTGTTCCAATGATGGGTCTAACATAATATTAATGATATGGCAGTAAAAAGATTTGAAGAGACAACAATTTTGTCAATTCTTTTTAAATCCAGTTTCAAACACTTTACTATTTTCAAACATTTTGTTATAAATTTTATCCACTTTTGACTGTGCAAAATTAATTAGTTGAGATAGTTTAAAAATAGTTTAAAATATGTTTTATTCAGTTAATTGAAATTTCAAGTCTTAGATATCATATTTCGGTATTTAAATTGGACGATTCATAGACAACAATAAAGAGAATGTTCATTTTAAACAATTTGAGCGAATATTTAAAGTTGGAGATTATCTTATGAATACAGACTTTATTTATGAATTTTTTAAATGAAGCATTAAGAATTCAACAAAACAAAAACTCATTATTTTCTTTTATTACCATCAAATTTATTGTTGAAAGAAAAAAATAAACAAATAAATACCACGCTCATGCACCTGTGTGTAAACACATCTGAATACACCACATTAAACGAACAACAGCGGAAATGCATTTAATATGCTTCGATAAGTAAACTTCACTGTTATACGTTATATCGACTCAAATGTCAACTGTTAACTGAAGAAAAAAGAAACATTTTAGTTCTGTTTAGTTTAATATTTATCATATTATCTACAGACAGATTACAAATAATCATTGAATTTGAAACCATTTTGAATTTTTGATAAACTGTTCAAAAATATAAATTTAAGATATAACAGAACAAATAGTAATAACTCAGGGCTAACTTGTTAATACAATATTTATGCTTGCTTTAGTCTGGTCAACCTTCAGCACTTTAATGTGGTGATAAAATAGTGTACCTTAAGCCACATGTTAACAAACTGGTACCTTTTGAACCAGAACATGACAACTGGTGCCATGAATTTTAGCTCTGTTCGACACAGTTTTTTTTTGAAGTATTAAAGCTTGTTTTTATGATCATGAATAATAAACCTTATTACACTTAACATGTGACACTTTGTGATTACAATAACTAGGTGTGTAAAATAGATCTACCGTGACCAGTCATTCTTTACCTTTATTGTCTTGCTCCATTAGAGCATGTATTGGTTTCGTGCAGAAAAACTTTTCGAAATTTTAACCAAAAGTTTGATTTTCGGATGTACATATATTCTGTTAATATAGATCAATTAAAATTTAATATTTTAGAGAGAAATTTATACAAAAAGAAACATCATTTATTTATTATTAACTTAACTATTATAAATTACTAGTTTTTATAAACAAAAATTATAAGGTTGGAGATCATAAGGATTGTACCACTCTTTACCTCTGCAAAAACCTAATGAATCTTTTTTTCACCTGTTCTAGTCTATTTTTATGGCATTCGGAATGAGGTGACCAAACCTGACAAGCGTACTCTAACTAGAATGGGTCGAAAAAAAGGTATAAAAAGCTGCTTTATCACGAAAGGGTCAGAAAATTGTTTCGACTCTCTTTTTATCCAACCAAGAATTGAATTAGTTTTATTTGAAATGGAGTTAATATGTTGAATGAATTCAACTCTGCAAAATGTGAAAACAAGAATAGATATACTGGTTTCACGAAATATTAATAAACCATTAAAAAAATAGTTGAGCGAAATAAGAAAGAGTTTTACATTTATCGATATTAAGAAACAAACAATTACGAGTACACCAGTCGAAAAACGAAAAAATCACATTGTGATTCTAGTGTATGAAATAGTTTTGAAGATTGTCACATCGTCGCGTCGGCGTAAATTAGGCACTTAGAATATTTTAACGAAAATGGTAAGTCGTTTATAAATAAAATAAAAAGGATAGAGCCTAAATGACTACCCTGTGGGATTCCTAAATTGATTTTAAACTTATTCGATTCGCAACCATTAAATAATACCGAATAAGATCAACCGAATAAATAAGATTGAAGCCATCTTACAAAGTATTCGCTAAATCCTAATTTAAAAAGCAAAAATGTGACAGCTTGTTAAAGGCTTTACTGAAATCAGTAAATACACAATCTACTTGTTTTTTGTTTTTAAATGAATCAATACAGATTTCAGCCAATTCTATTAGGAAAGAAACAGTGGAGCGACCTTTTATAAAACCATGTTGTTTAAGAAAAATAAATGATTTTACATAAAAACATAACGCTTCACAAATAATAGCCTCAAGAAGTTTAGGAATCACAGATAATCTGGCTTAACTTCGTCTTTTTTTAACTTATATAGAGGGATTATGTATTAATTTTCCAAATCAATGGGAATGAAAATGAAGGCATTTAAAATTAAGCAGAATAGACAAAGGCAATGACAAGGGACGTACACAGTTTTTCAAAATAGTAGAGGGTATACCATCAGGACCTGGTATAAAGCTATCGCCAAGGTTAGATATACATGTCTATTACAGAATTCGCAGAATTTTACTCCCGGTAAGTTGACTCGCTTCGCATCCGCTGTAAAACTCAATTATGAAATTCGTCGGATGAACTACATTATCGATTCCTAAAATTACCTTATCATTTATAAACTTTCGTATCGACACTGTCAGCTACAAACATTTATTCAACTGGCCTAGGCTGTGATAATAGTATCGCTTTCGATCAACGAAATCAAGCATCGTTGAGAGTGGTTAGTACGAAGATGGGGGACGGTTCAAAACCAACCACCGTGTGCTCTTTTTTTTTAGATTTCTTGCTCTCTTGTTGCGTTGCTATTTGTGCGTTTTCTATTAAAATTTGTTAAACAAACACCTTGGCATTCAGTATGATAAGCTTTTGACTTACATTTTTGTACTCTCCATTGTTTATTTTCGTTTAATCAAAAATTCACTTCAGATTCGTCTCGAAATTGGTGCGAATGTAAAATGATAGAAATTGTATGGAGGGCGAATGGATTGCGAATTCTGTAATACCATATAAGTTGAACAAAATGTCAGTGATGCAGGGATTGTTACCGACATTCGTTCAACTTTCATTCGTCGGATTCAGTGATAGCAAAAGTTTGGAAATGAATTGAAACTGTCACTTTAGCGCATTCCCCAAATTCTGTAATAGGGGTGATATACTTTAAAATGTTGTCAATATCAATATTAAAGTTCATATCAGTCCAGTAAGTAAAAGATTTCAAATGGTCAAAGTTTTGAGCCATTTCGATAGATTTATCACAGATTTAGGAATCATAGTTGTAGGCACTTTGAAAGAAGTCAGAGAAAAGTTGCGTTATAACCCCTGGGTCATGATTTGAAACAAATACATATACAAAAATGTTTTTTAACCTTTACGGAGTTTCTATATAAAAACCTTTAACTTAAATCTGGAAAGCAAATACAATGAGAAAGTCAAAAACGAAAAAATTCCAAGAGTACGATAACTCATGCGACAAGAAATAATAACAGAATTTTGTAGAACTCTTTCAAGCATTGATTCAAGCATTGTTTACTATTGGACGGAAGTTTCTCGCAATTTTCTAAAAATAAAAATGGAACTAAAATATTTAAAATTATATATTGTACATTTTTTTAAAGTATTTTCTCTCATCTTGTTTTTAAATCAAGTAATTTCTATGAAAAGTTTTTGTCTGTCTGTTCTTTAAACTTGATAGATACGAGTATCATTTTTAAATGTTTTCCCCCACAAACTTTTTTTTTTTCTTTTTTTTTAATCAAAATAACGGTATCTGATATACGATTTTTATAAAATATTTTTTTTTCTAAAAAACTATTCCAAAGATTTTTTAAAAACAATTAACAAAATTTCATTTAGTTAGGTTAGGACAGGTTTATGGGCTGAGAGTTGATCTTATTACCGTCACACTTAGATCAATGTAAATCCGTTGTGATTCCCTAGGGATTGTGACTCCCTTGTATTGAAACCTATGATAATCCTATACCGATACCAACGATTTTGATCATTTTTTGTATACTTAAGCTCTCCATGTTTTTTTTTTTAGATTTTTTCAAAGCCGGTACCAACGATTTTATGCATTTTTTGTATGCTTAAGCTCTCCAAAAGTTTGAATGATTTTATTGTATATATGTATGTATATTCCAATTTTCAAAAAAAAAATGGATACGACTCCAAGAATTTCGATAATTTTTTTTTTAATTTTCAATTAATTTTTACGATCTACAATTCAATACAAAATCTTTAAATTAAGATATTGATGACTGTACCTAACATAGAACCATTTTTTCGAATTTTGAACTTCTCATTACAGGGTTTAAAGTTTCTAAAATCATTTTGAAGGGTTTTAGTCTCCAAGTTGTATGTTATGATATAAATAATAAAAAGAAAAGAAAGGAAACTTTTAATTTTAAATTTTAAATTTTTAAATGTATTTAAAACACAAATTTTTACAACTTATTTTGAATTATAATTATGTTACGCGTTTTGGAAATAAATTTCCATCATCAGACTATCACGATTTTTTCTTAAATATGTAAATTGCCACTTGCTGTCATTTTCTAAACTTAAAAAAATTTTTGCTTTGAAGTCAATATTATTTTTTAAATTTAATTTTTATACGTACAGTAATACAAATTTAAAGTTGGCGTTCCAAAATTTGTTCTTAAAAATGTTTTGAAAACTTTGCTTATACGTAAAAGCTTATTTAAAAAAAAAATTAAAAATTATAGAACTAAAGGGTAGCCAACATTTTTAAACTTTTACAGGTTATTGCGACCATATTCTTGAAGCTACATCTATCAAAAGATCTGTCATTTATTAAGCCAAATTAACATGGAGATCTATAGCGTTCAAAAACATGTGCGAATGATCCAATTCTTTAATGAAATTGGATCTTCTGTACGAGAAACATTTTCCGCCCTCCGCCAATTTTAATGTCGCTACAAACGTCTTTATGAACTCACCAAAGCATACCTTAACCCTCCATGGAAGTAACAGCTGACGTTTGTGATCAAGAACCATCTACGATGACGAGAGAGATGTCAAGAAGAGAGACTTGAGTTGTGTGCGAATAAAGTCATTCTTCAAGTTAACTTCGTTTTTTTCATTTTAATAATCTTTAGTTTATTCAGCCATCCTTTCATTGAGAGACCTAAAATCCACAATTTCGCAAAAATACCTATGTTAAAACGAAGCGCAAGTTCGGCCGAAAATATTGCCAAATTTTGCATCATGACACCTTACAAACTTCATAACCCAGCAGCTCAGAGCTAAGTTGATCCCAATTTTTAGTTTTTTGAATGTTAGTAAAATTGTTGAGTTTGGGACAATCACAATCTACACACGAATTTTGAGCTGGTGACATCATCGGTCCATAATTCCATCACCATCGCTCGATGACAAACAATTTCTTTTGGCCCGAATTGGATGATATGGGTACCGATGACATTTGGTTTCAACAGTACGACGCTACGTGCCACAAATGACTTTTTGCATGAGTGTTTTCCGAACATAGTTATCTCACGCGGAGGTGATGTCAATTTGTGATATTCAGGCAATCAAAACCAATGTTCATTGTCATCTCCTTTCAAATCGTCTCCAATTTTCCAAAATGGTCGCTCAAACATTTTAAGTATATAGTTATAATCTTATACAACCTTCATATACATATCGTCGGCTGGTTGCTATATTGTTCAAAAGGCCATTTTTTACGAAATTGAGTTAGGTATGCAGTCCTCATAGTTTTGTTCAATAAAACACTTTTTTAACGATTTTTCAATTCAAACAAATATCCAAAATGACTTCCTCGTTGATTTTAATTTATAACTAATTCAAAAAAAAGAAAAACAATTTCTGTAACTTGATTTATAAACAAAATTGTCAAGGCTTTCAGAAAAAAAATAATACCAATCAAATATTTTCTTACATAAACAAAAACTTTCAATTTGAACTTTAAAAATCGATTTCCCAACATTTTGAAAAATGGACATTGAACAAGATAGTATCCAGCCGACGATATGTACCACCATTTTTTTAAATTGTCAAAATCGGAGCTGTACATTTAAAGTTCGAAGTAAAAATCTTAATTAACTGGGATATTAATTTGTGTCCATCTTAAATTCCGATTTCAAAGAAATAATAAAATAGAGACGTTTGTTTACGGATTTGCGCTTGATTAGGTTACTCAAATAATTTTTAGAACTTTAACTGTTATCAATTCTTTTGCACTCAAAGACTTAAAAGATCAAAAGACATCGGATTGAGGTCATAGTGCTGGATTTGCACATTTATCTTCTATTTATCCTCAATTGATTAATTAAATTCAAGTTCTTCAAGAACCTGTGCACCTTGATTCACATATTCAAAACCCGTTCACCTACTTAAATTTGCATTGTAAACCAACTTAAATAATATTCTTACCTATTAGATTCTTGCATAATGACATTGAATGTTAATACGTACTATTTGCAATACCTACAACTTCTTCGAGGTAATATGTTAATAACTTTTACTTTCACGTAAATTACTTTATTATTGAATTTAATTGATTAAGATTATATCAGAAAAACCAGTTGATCCATTAAAAAACGAGTCTAATGTGATAAAACAAATAAACTGCTGTAATTATGTTATAAAGGGTTATTAAAAGTTAAAAAGATAAAGGTAAAATAAATAGAAGGAAACTCGTATTTTAGTTTTCAGGCGGCGGCGTTATAATAAGGTATCTTTCAAGCAAAAAAAAAATACTAAAAAATAGTGCTGCAGTTGGGAATCACAAAGGTTAATTTGGAGTTAAATTCAAAAGAAGCCAAAATGCCAGAAGAAGGACTGATGTGGTCTGAGTTATTTAACAAAAGACAAGTATATTTAACAAAGCAAAAATCCATGCTACGCATAAAGCTATGGTGCACATTTATCCACCGATTAGGTCAAATACATAGTTTGTAGATACTGAGGTATAACCAAAATATGAGTATGAGCTAGGCTTATCGACTAAATGTCGCATATAAGATCCTATCCAATGTGCTATGTGCACGTTTTAAACCGCTCTGTAATAATTTGGTCAGCAAGAACCAGTGTCGCTTCAGGCCCGGCAGATCGACCAAAGGCCAAATACTCGCATTTAGGCAAATCCTGGAAAAGAACAACGTATGTCAAGTCGAGCCTCTTCATCTATCGACTTCAAAGCCGCATATTATAGAATTCATCGTCGGAAGCTCTATATAGCAATGGCTGAACTCGGGATCCCGGGAAAACTGATCCAACTGTGTTGCGTGTAATTGGACGACGCGATTTGCAACTTGGGAACATCTTCGGCATGGAGCAGATGGTGTGCGGGCAGGCAGGCGTTAACATGGAGGGCACTATATTTGAGAAATCTGTTGGGGTATGCGAACACTTTCGACATCATTCTGTAATGCAGGTGAGACTTGTTGGTCTTGAAGTAGAGAAGAACAAGACCAATGCTATCAACAAACAAACATCTGTCCACCGATTAGGTCAAAACGTCACTATTGATAGCTGAAACCACAAGGAAGTTAGGGAGTTCATCTACTTCGGAGTTAATATTAACTCCACGAACGACACCTCAGTGGAGATCCGACAAAGAATTACTTTAGGAATCCGCTGCTACTTCGGTTTAGCAAAACAAATGGGTTTGAAATCAGGGTTGAAACTAGCAGCCAGTTGCTTCACTTTTTTATAAAATTTCCGGGTGTTGTTTTTATCGCGAGTTCTCCTTGAGTTGCGAGGCTACGTAAACTTTCTACGCAAGATCTCCTTAAGCCAAAGTGCATGCTCTACAAATCCCTTATACTACCAGTCCCGCTTTGACGAATGCTGGACTATAGGCAGACAGGGGGATATGATACTGGGCTCTTTCGAAAGAAAAATTTTTCTACGGATATTTGGTTCTTTGTATTGGAGGACGAATAGAGGAGAAATCCAAAACACGTCGAGTACATTAGCTCGGTCACATTTAGCCAGAGCGCTTGGCCTAGATGACTGGAAGCAGCGTGTTCGGAACTGCAGAGGATGGAAAGCTGCCGTGTTTCAGGCAGAAACTCATCATTGATTGGGAGTTGGTTAAGTAAGTAATAAGTTACATTTCAAGGGACAAACGTCTATTTTCGGCGAAATTTAGAGCTCATTTTTTCAGAAAAATTTTCATCCTTCATTTACTTTAAATAAAGACATAATATATACTTGGTAATACCCCTTGGCATAATGGTTAGTGCGTTTGACATGAAGAAGATCTTGTCTTCGATTTTCAGTCGCTGCAAAAAAAGTTTTTCAGAGGTGTGCTGCCTCTTACGAGGAATTGACAAATTCTCTAAAAGTATCTCTTGTCGTGAAAAGTGCTGCTCATTATCCGTTCGGAATCGGCAGAAAATTATAGGTCCCCTCCATTACTGGTAACACGCACACAGGAATGGTTGAGAGTTGTAAGTCACTAGGATTCGGCTCTCTTTGAGTCGTTATGGCCTCCTATTTCAATGAAATGAGTTTGACGCACATTATTTTAAGCTACTTACATTTTTTACTAGAAATAATTGTCTTCCTGTTTGAATATAAATAAACAAACCTTAAGCCACATATATGCAAACTGACAGCTGAAAACTGTTTTGGAATTAGTACAGATACAGAGGCGGGTAAATCTGAAGAAAATTTAGATTACTTTGCCAATGTAAACCATATTGAGATTGATACCTCATCAGAGTTGCAATAGGTGCTGAAACACCTATAGGTAACTTTTGACACTTTAGTCCATTTTTTTGTTCAAGGTTAATCATGCAATGTATTTTTTATTTTCAATTTAATGAATAATAATATTTTGTTTTTCATTTTTTTAAAGACACTTAAAAGTAAGTCTAAAAAGAATAACCTATAAAAATGTATGACTTATGGGTTAAAAAAAAACTATTCTATTCTGGGTGATGCCAGACGTGATTATAATTTTTAAAACAATAGGAAGAAATTAAAAATTCTGAATGACCCCCATGAAGTCATCCTACAATGTTTTTGCGTTGCCGGTGTCGGTACCGGCAATACATTATTAATTTCTGTTTTGAATATTTATTTTTGTTTTTATCACTTTTTTTTAGTTACCTTATAGGCTCTATAGAAGAACAAGTAAACAAGTAGTAAAAATAAGTTTTTTTTTTTTAATTAACAGCCCGAGTATTTGAAAGTCATACAATTATTTAGAAGAGTGAATGTGGACTATTATCCTTTTTGACAATACGTTTTTTTTTTGAAGCAGCATAAAAAATATTTGCATGTGAAATACAATAACAAGGTTTTCATAATCCAGCTTAACAACTAAGCCGATATATTTATAACAGTGTTTCCAGTACCTTATTTTCAATGAATTAGTATTAAATGTGTCATCAATTCATTCAACAATTCATCGTTTTGACATAAATGATTTAACAAAACAAATTCAAAGAAATCCTGAACAAGGAATGATTTAAGTAATTTGAAAAATAATTTAATTAAATAAAAACTAATTTTTATAATTTTTACTAGCAGTATATTAGATGATTTTTTTTTAAATTCGAAAGATTTTATCTATACGAAATTTTATTTATACGAAATTAATACCTAAATCGAAATAAATAAATAGCTTAAATACGAAACCTTGAAAAGCATGGTATTGCCGTCTGCCGATTGGACTTTCTTAAACGCTTGTGTTTATGGATAAGTTTTGTTTTCTATACGAGTAGTTACGCCAGTCCCTCAAAGCTAATCACCATCAAAATTTGAATTGTTCAGTATTGCTTTTGACGTTGATGCCAGTGCTGATATGATCTCAGAAGTGATTTGTCTTGAGATGCGTACTTTTATTCCTAACATTCCATTCCACTATTCCATTCTACGAATACTATTCGTATCTGAAAACCACGAATAAAATTCGTAAAATGCACGCATGAATTAGTAATATTTACTCACGAAATTTTTTGAGTGCAAGGAAAAGTCTGGGTTCGATACTATCTGTAAAGAAGCTATCAGATTGAGAGAAGTAAGTTTCCGCTTTTACAAAGCCAACCCCACTAACGAAAATTGGAAAAAAACATAATGAATTAAGTTCTTACTTCATCAGAAATTATGGCTTAAAATCCTGTAATATACCAAAAGCAGTAGAAACTTCTGGTCATTTGTCATCTCATCTACAACGACAACCAAATAACTAGTTCTTAAGTACTTGCAGGTCATTTTGCTGCTAGCACTACGTTGCCTGTTAGCAACATTGTCCCTCCTGTACTTGAGAACGGTAATCAATCAATGGGATAGGTATATTTCCCCACTCGTACGGTTGGAAGAGCCCTTCGATATCTTGATATAAGCAAATCCGATGGTCCTGATGACATACCCCCAAGTTTCTGAAAAGATATTCTTCATCGCTGCCAAAACAATTGCATTAGCTTTCCATAGCTTTCCATCGCTCCTACTGTTCTTCCCTAGAAGATGGAAAACAGAATTTGTCCAAACTGTTCCTAAAAAGGCGACCCTTCCTCCCCCTGTTCCTATCGATCAATGTTACTTACCTTTCTTCTTTCAAAGGTCATGAAATCGAAGATCGAAAGCTTCTGAATGACTGAAAATACGGCTTTAGCAGCAATCGTTCCACTGGTGATCTGATGGCATGTCTCACCAAAAAGTAGCACACATTTTAACATTGTTTTAGAGAAATTATAATGATTGCCCTCGATATTCCTAAGGCATTTGATAGAGTTTAGCATCAAGCTCTCTAGTATCAACGAAACCCTTATTCTTCAGATTAGAAATTAATTTCAGGATTGTTCAATACATGTTGTATTGGACGGTTTTAAGTCTGATCTTCACAAAATAAATGCTGGTGTTCCCCAAGGCTCCGTTTTGTCTCCGACTCTCTTCCTATAAATGATCTCTTGTCTGATAAATTCTAATCCACTTCATTGCTTTGCCGACGACTCTACCTTCTGCTTCTCATACTCGTTCTCTAACTCACGTTCGATCTCTTGTCTGATAAATTCTAATCCACTTCATTGCTTTGCCGACGACTCTACCTTCTGCTTCTCATACTCGTTCTCTAACTCACGTCCATCTCCTTCGGAAGTAGAATTGCAACGGTATCGTTTGATAAGCTCATTAAACTCCGATCTTTACAGCATTGTTAAATGGTATATAAAAAACCGTGTGGGATTTAATGCTTCGAAAGCTCAATGCTGTCTTTTGCCGTTGAAGCAAAATGCCCCCTTTTGCCATTGTCCTTGAATGGCATTCGATCAAAACCTCGAAACATCGAAGAAACCGAAAAGCTCCCAGTACTTGGTATGTGTGTCAACGACGATCTTTGTTGGAATGATCACATTCTCGAGACCGCCAAAAATGCTGCTAAATGCTTACGATTTCTATATCGATGTAAGAAATTTTTCACCCCTTCTGATCTGGCTACCATTTATGAGGCGTTTATACGTCCATAACTCGAGTATGACTCACACTTTTGGGCATGCGCAGTACAAACTTCTCTCCACTTATTGGATAGAATTTAGAACAGAGCGTTAAAACTGATAGGAAACACAGCTATCATGGATTCATTCCCATCTCTTGAACACCGTCGGAAAGTTTCATGTATTTCCTTGTTTTATCTCTTCTTTCACAAGCAATGCTCACTCGAATTACCTCAATCTGTTCACCCGTGATACCCGTTTCGCTAGGATTGCTCATAAGTTCACCTCGAGCCTAATTTTGGTCGTATTTAGTCGGACAACACGATGATGGAATAATTTACCCGGCAGGGTGTCCCCTTTCCATTTCAATTTGCAAGCATTCAAGACCAATGTTCAATGACACCTCCTTCCTTATCCGACCTGTGGTAATCAAGTAATTACTTCAAAAGGGAACCTTGCTGACTCTTCATGAAGAATTAACATATAAAATATCAGAGTCTCACCACTGGAGCATTCGATTGGCCCGATTTCGATTGAAATTTTCATTTCAAAAACTTATGAGAATCCTATTAATATCTCCCTAAATAGAATCTTTTTTTATTTCGTTCGCATATTAATTTTTTTAGTTAAAGCCTAGTACTCAGTTCAAGTGAAAATGAAAATTTCATATAAAAGTGACGGCTGGTTCACTGGCATAAAATCCGCAACGAGAGGTCAGTGCTAAAATGTGGATTGGAAAAACAAATATGTTTCACAACTTTTTCCACGCTATGATTTTCATTTCTCAATGTACAACCATCAGGAAAAAGTTTAAGGCAACGTGGAAAACTGTGACATTTGTCAGTTGATTTGAATATTTTGTTTCAAAACAAAAAATTGAAAATTTATAAACAGAAAGAACGAATCAGTTTAAAAATAATTGTCATTTTTTTTCATTCAAAGTGAGTATCAAAAATTCACGTGGAAAAGTATATTCTATTTTCATTTTTATTCTTCGCGTGTAATTTGGAACGTATTTTTTTTTCATTTCACGCTAGGTGAGTACTTGGCTTAAGAGAGAAATTATCGTATATGTTATAATTTTTGCTAATGGCGTCATACGACAATCATATTTGACATTTGTGAGCTAGACAGCTGCAGTAATGGAGCGCTATACTCCGCAAGAGCGTGGAATAATTATATCGATTTTTTTGACAAATATTCGTCCGTGGTGCGCAGCGTGAATTTCGAAATCGATTTTCAACCAACTGGGAAAACACTTTGTTACTCGACTTGAACAGACTCGAACCACAGGAGACCATGCATAGCATGGCCGCCACCAGACTGGTCGTTCAGCCGAGAATATAGCGGCTGTGGCTGCTGATGTCGCTGAGAACGAAGAAACATCAACCAGACGACGGGCAACGCAAAGACTTACACATACACATGTTAACGTACAAAGTGCAAACAGTGCATCAGTTAATGCTTGCTGACCGTTCGTCACGTGTGAATTACTGTCAAGCCATCCTTCCTCAATCTCAACAACGAAGAGGACGATTTTGTGTCGAAAATCATCATGAGCGACAAGGCGCATTGCCACTTTAACGGTTACGTCAATAAGCTAAATTTTCGTTTCTGCGGCAGTGAAAATCCACGTGTCATGTACGAGCCATTACATCCACTCAAAGCCACTGAGTGGTGCGGCTTCACGCCGGAGAAGTGATTGGGCCGTATTTGTTTGAAGATTCTGTCGGCAACACGGTCACTGTTACTGGGGAACGCTACAGGGTCATTATAAACGACTGCTGGAATTAGATGAGCGGGGCTTGATGAACCGCACACAGCAACGGCCACAATGGATATTGGGAAGGAAGCGTTTCCTGCCTGCGATATCTCCTGTATTGGCGATTTGGCATGCCCAGAATATTTTTTTTTGTATTCATTAAAAGAGTAATTCAAAAACAAAATTGTATGATTGATTAATTTTGCGCCACCACGTACATATTAACTTAAGAAATATCTGAAGGACCAAGAGTCGCGAATATTTCATCGTCTAGAGAATTGTAGTGTGCTGCATGCACGCGATAACCTTTATATATTTCATACAATTTATTAAATTGCAATTACTCTTAAAATTTATTTTTAATTTAATTTTAAATTAAATTATTTCTATGGACGTGTTCAGCGTAATGCTAAAAGAACTAAAATATCTTTGGTGAATTTAAAAGCCATTAGTGCAATATTACCAGGGCTTAGTCGAAGTAGCTCAGCTATAGCGAATACATAAAAATTAAATTTAATATGTTGCTGGGAACAATCTTTTTTGTGTTATCCTTAACACCTTTGCCGGTTATCTCAAATAATGTTGAATTAACTAGACTAATCGAAAAGGTGCAACAAGAAAATAACTCGCCCACATTGTATTTTATCAGAATCGAAGAATACTTTTTGAGTGATTTCTTAAAAACGCATTCCTTTGCACCGGTTATGATTTTCAAAAATCCAAATGAAATAGATTTTGCCGAAAACGCAAACACCAAAAACACTCACTCAAACAACGTTTTAGTAGTTCAAATTTCTTATGACAATTATAAGAATTTTTCGTTATTCAACAAACTAATCGCTAGTTTGAAACTTCGAAAATTTGTCATCATTTCGGCAGACAACGTCGACCATCTGAAATAGTGTTTTGAATATTTTTCAGAAAGAAAATTCTCCAGAATATTCGGAAGTGTCAAGGGAACATCGTACGCCTATTTTCCCTTCGCCGAAAGCAAAGTTAAACAGATTTCTGAAAGTGATGTGCAACTTGCTAATTCGCAGATGGACTTAAACCGCTATGCTATTCGTACAATAATTCCTGAGAACATGCCGAACATATTTTGGTATCCGGACAACAAGGGACAAGCACAGATTGGAGGACTTTATATTCAAATATTCAAACAATTTCTCAAAAGGCATAATGCAACTTTTGTAGAAGTTTCAACAAATACAACGACTTTTGACGTCAGGGAAACATTCGAATTAACAAGAAACAACAAAATTGATATAAATTTATTTACATATACGAACATTAAGAACCTAACCTTGAGCTCTACATTGATGATACACAAATTCGGCTTTATAGTGCCTCGGAATAATTTTGTGGAGCCAGGTGAATACTGTGAGAGGCCATTTTCTGGCGGAGTATGGATGTGCATTGGATGCACAATAATCTACATAACCCTAATGGATGTGATGTTGAAATTTTGCATCAATGCAGATACAGATGTATGGAGGAGCTTTAGTCAAACTTATCTCACTCTGCTAAATGGTTCCCCAGAGAAACCAATCAATTATGCTTATCGGTTCTATTTTCAAGTTACATTGCTTGCATTTATTATTGGAAACATTTACATTATCTACTTTACGTCGTTTTTGACCGTCTACATACCGATAAGGCAATATGAGACAATCCAAGAATTAGTTGACAACAATATTCGAGTGCTGATAAGAGAGGATGATCTTGAAGTTCTACAAGAGTACGCTGACTATCCAAAAGTCCTGGATAGTATTTTTCGTCCAGTTGAACCAGAAATATTGTCAGCTTACATGTATACGAGTATAAATACAACCTTTGCCTTTGCCTTAGACTTGTATGAAGCTAATTTTTTCATGAATTTTCAGTCTTTTTTTCGTAAGCCCTTATTTCATATTGCCAGTGATGTTCTAGCGTCTTATTTAATTGGATTTTTGATGCCACTTCATTCACCATTTGAGGAAAATTTTAATAAGCTCCTCTTTCAAATAGCTGAGACGGGCTTAAGGCAAAAATGGGAATCTGATATTGTTCCACAAGTAATTAGTCTTGGTTTCAGACAACATGGTAGACACAGTGAAGAGGCATTGGAAAAGCCTTTAAAATTGGAGCATTTTTACTTTCCGATTTGTTGTTTGGGAATTGGTTTGACTTTAGCATTTGCTGTGTTTATGGGTGAACAGCTTTTTATTAGATTGACAAAATGAAAATAATATTAAGGCATTTTATTTTAAATAAAGTAAACGCTTTAGTGTTTTCTTTTTATAATAGTCTTGATGTTTATTTGTTTCAATACAAAATGTACATGTATACAAACCTTAGATGTGCTTAAAGTTAATGAAGACTTTAAAAAAAAAAAATAAGAAATAAAGACATTTTTTATGTGTAAAATGAAGTTTCGGTTTTCTTGGGAGTAAATTCGTGAAACGGACGATTTTCATAGCAGCTTTTACATTCCTAACTGTCAGTAGCACTACTATTTGAAAATTTTGACAGATGACAGCAAATATTGAAATAGATAATGTCTGTTTGCGTACTGTCCAAACCTTCAAATTTCAATATATATATATAAAGATTCGTCGAGTCAACGTTGAGCGTTGAGAACAATTCGATCGGGATTTTTCTTTTATAGCAGAACACTGACCAGAGAATGGTCAAATAGAATAAGCCAATGTTAAGAGCTCTTTGATTTAATTATGAAAAATATTTCAGGATAAATTAAGTTTATCTAGTGTTTTTAGTTATTAGTTATTATTATTGTGTTATCTCTAACACATCGAAGTTAATTCAACCTAAAAAAATATGTAGAAGACTTAAACCCTGGATTAGCAATTATTTAATTAACAAAGTAAAACAAAAAAATAAATTAAGACATAAATGCTACAAGAATCCTAGTAATACTTTGCTAAAACGAAAATATAAAAATCTGTCTGTTGAATTAAAAAGAGAAATCCCGATTTGTCGTGATTCGTTCTATCAAAATCAATTCAATTCTGCCAAGGGTGATTTAAAAAAGGAGTGGAAAATAGTGAACAACATACTTAACAAATCTTCTGTGTCTAAAATGCCTGAAGCTATAGTTATTGATAACTGCCAAGTCACTGATAAAACGTCGATTGCAAATGCTTTTAACAAATATTTTATTGATGTTGCTAGTAGATTACATCCCTTTCCATGTGAACCATTTTTTGTGATAGGTGAACCAACTCAAAGAACAAGTTTTGTGTTTGAGTCTATTTCTTCTCTTGATATACTAAAGAGTATTAGTAGCTTAAAAAACTCTAATTCGTCTGGAGCTGACAATATATCTAATATAGTTGTCAAACAAATTGCGTATTTTATAGCTGATGTTTTGGCTTTCATTTTTAACCGATGTGTTTTTGCAGGTGTATTTCCTGAATCTCTTAAATGCGCTGACGTATTACCATTGTTTAAAAAGGGTTCCGCAAGCGATTTGTGTAATTATTGACCCATTTCCCTTCTTCCCGTTTTCAGCAAAGTTTTTGAAAAGATAATTAAAAAAAAAAAATGATAAGCTTTTTGTCAAAAACGAACTTTTTTAGTCCACTTCAATTTGGGTTTTTAAACGGTAAGTCAACTGAAGATGCATTGTTGCAGTTCTGCGATCAAATTATGTTTAATCTAGACAGAAAGAAGTTCACAGCGGGATTATTTGTTAATATAACCAAGGCTTTCAATATGGTAAACCATAACTATTTATTGAGAAAATTGTATAAAGCTGGTTTTCGTGGTTTTATGCTAAACTGGTTTAGGTCTTACCTTGAGAATAGAAGTCAAAGAGTTAAATTATTTGGATCCAGGAGTGATATTGGATACCTTAACCTGGGTGTACCTCAGGGTTCTGTCTTGGGGCCTGTTTTGTTCCTGGTATACATAAATTCGCTCTTTGCACTTAACTTTAGAGGTAAGCCTACCGCGTTTGCTGATGATATTGCTTTATCTTATGGTTCTAATAGTCGTTTGGACTTAGTATCCGACATTAATTGGGATCTCGACCTACTGAGAGTTTGGTTTGCTGAACATAATTTAGTTATAAGCTCTAAAACGAAGCTTATGTTTTTCAGTTTAACCTCAGTCAATGATTTCAATGTTGATTTATATTTCCACACTCCCGAATGTGAAAGATTTAAACTGCCTGTTCGGAATTGTTCACCTGATATTGCAAGTCACAAGACTTTTATAAGTAACTTGAACTATTGTGATAATTGTTTTTTAGTAGAGAAAGTAAATGAATTTAAATATTTAGGGCTTACTATTGACTCTAATATGAATTTTTCAAATCACACAATTAATATAGGAAAGTATTTCCGGTGCACGTTGAGATATTTTTATTACTTACAAAACTTAGTATCAGCTGAATTATTACAAACTATCTACTTTGGCATTTTTCATTCAAAGCTGCAATATGGTATTGTATGCTGGGGTGGAACTCATGTGAATAAAATTAAACCTTTGTTAATTTTGCAAAAACAAGTCGTTAGAAAAATCTGTCGTAAAACGAGAAGACACCCTAGTTTCCCTTTGTTTCGTAACCTAAAAATTCTTCCTTTGCGTCATTTGTATTGTTTTAAAGTTCTGAAGTCCTTTTTTATGAAATCGGGAAGCCGTAATTTCAGGCTTATATAGAATTATAATTTACGTGGAAACTCTTCAAATCTCTTAGCAGTTCCTTTATTCCGCACAACTGCGTTTCGTAATTTCTATTCAATCTCTTCCCATCGTTTTTTTAATAAGCTTCCACCATCTTTGAGAACAATTACTGCTCCTGGTTTGTTCACTTGTCGTTTAAAACTCTGGTTCTTGGACTTAGATTATTCTAATTTAGAATCTTTTATTTCTGATATTCTGGTTTAAGTCATATGAGTATATTAAGGGTTTTCTTCTCTTTCTTTTTAAATAATGTCATTTTTTCATTATTTTAGTAGTTTATTCATGATATATTGTCTTTATTATGAATTTAATTGTAATTTTGTTTTGATTTTATTTTCAATGCATACATATAAAAAAATTGTAATTTATGTTCAAATTAAGGGCCACCCCACCCATACTTTTATAATTTACACAGATCTATAAAATCTTGTAGTGGCATTCAACACTATTTTTATTACATTGTAATTAAATATAGAATGTCTCATATTTTTCTTATATACACTTTTAATTATTTATTTTTTGTAAATGAAATAGTATGAAATTTGTTATTTAAATAATAAGAAAAATAAAATGTTTCTAATCTAAAAAAAAAAAAATTCTAAAATTATTTTCTTTCTGCAATTAACCTCATCAGCCATTTTAATTGGTTTACCTAATTGGTTTCTTCCCACGAAATTGGAATCAACAAAAAGAAAGTAAGCTTAATTCCCACTGATGTGAAGTTCGTCGCTGTTCTTGGAAGAATTATCTTCATCGCCACCCATCATTATTACTCCAACGGCACCGCCGACGTATTAGGCGTTTTTCATTTTTAACTCTGATCAGAGCTTGAGCATGTTGAGTACGATCTAAGCAGAGTTTGACCAGAGCTCTCCGATTTATTTATGAAACACGTTGGAACACTGAACTGTCAAAGACGTGGATTTCCATTTTTATTTGTGTGTTTGTTTTTTTTTTCGCCGACTGTCTCTGTCATATCATACAAAATAAAATGAAGTTAGCCGCGCTCTGCTTTTTACTCCATCTGCTGGGTCATTTATTCTAATCTCATTGAGAGCACACTCCGAGCTAGCTCTAATTGAAAAAAAACAACACAAAACCTGAGCTCTCTGTGGTGTCTGAACTAAAAAATAAACACAAATCATTTTTGACAGCTCAGTTCTCCGTTCTGAGGTTAAAGAGAAAAGCGCCTGTTGTGTGGACTTCAAAAATAGAATATCATATAAGCTTCGACTATAGAAATGGGAGATGTTGAAATGGAACAAAACAAGCTGTGCGTGAGGTTTGGAAAAAATATCTTTTTTTTTTTTTATTTGAAAGGCCCATGTATGGAATATGACATCGTTAAAATGCCCGCTTCAGCTTATTACAGTGGCACGGATCCGAGTGGTCGAATTTTCAATGACTTTTCACATAAGATCCGGCTTTGATTGAAGAAACCTTATAAGAAAAAATCTAGTGGGGTCAAATCACATGACTTTGGTGCCCAATTCACGTCACCTATGCAGAATGTCATTCGCGGTATCCGCTGTGTGGCTAGTAGCATCGTCCGGCTGGCACCACATGTCGCCCAGGTCCATATGAAATTGTTTATCATCGTTCTGTAGCGCTCGCTATTGAAGGTGACCACTTCGCCAACGTCGTTTTCGAAAAGTACGGACTAATAACGCCGCCGGCCAAAAATCTACGCCAAAGGGTAACTTTTTGATTATGCACTGTAACCGTGGCCTCGTGTAAGTTGATGTCGTCCCGAATACGACAATGTTGCTTGTTAATACAAGCATTCATCCTAAAATGCGCTTCGGGCTTAAAGTTGATTGTTTGGCCAAGATTGCAGGGGTCTTCTTCCAAACGCTTCGAAGCCTAGTCAGCGAACAAACAGCGTTGTCGGCACAAGTCCGCACGCTGACTGATCTTGCGTTCTTTTGACGTACGACACCTCCTTTCTAACCCTTCCCTTTTTTCTTAATGCTCACACTGTGTCTCATGGCATATTAAGGGTATACAAACCCCTTGAGTGTGCGTCGATTATAAAAAAAAAAAAAAAAAAAAAAACGTATGTACAAACTGTGAAAGACCACTTCGAACACTCATTTTGATAATAAAGCTTCATTATTTGGACGTGCTTGTCAATCGTGTTACTTGCCAATCTTGCCATATGGTTATTTAGCATCAGTAACTGAATAATAAACAACTGATTTAACAGATTTTTCTAAAACGACATAGCCGCCAAAGGCCGCCAAAATTTACTTGCGCCAATTGAAAAACCCTTCAGGGTATCAGGGGATCCGAAGAATTGGAGGGCGTTGTTTCCGATATCACCCAGCAGATCTTGGATCGCGAGTATCCACAGCTGGGAATGATGGGACGGACTGGCCAGGAAAAACTCACTTGCAGATAGAGTCAAAATTCCGCTCGGAATTATGAAGGGCAATATTCTCTCAATTTTTCTTAGCGAACCAAGTAGGTGGAGTAGTTAAGCTAACTGCATTATGGGCCCTAGCGAGGTATCCGTTCGGAGCGGAAAATTGTCCGCAACGCATACTTTGTCAGAGGTTTAAATTGCTTTCGAGCAATATCGGAAGAATACTTCGAAGCAAAAATCCTCTGAATCGTACAAAATCGTAAAATTTTCCGTTCCAAACGGATACCTCGTTAGAGCCGTATATCTAGAGAGATCGGGGTCACTTAGGGGTCAGAAGATTCTTTAAAGCATCGTTTCACAAAGCCTAGTGCAGACTTTGTTTTAAGTATAATCTCGACAATATGTGTGAGAAATTTGAACTCTCTATCACGCAAATTGACTCAGCGGTGGATATGGATTGATAATGGGGAAGATAAAGATGGGGTGAAGATTTTATGCACCAGACAGAAAAACTGTGGAGATCAAGTTGAAGAAGAGTGGAATCATGTGTGGAAGAAATGGTCTCGAAAAATTTGGTATCGTCGGCGTAGAGTCAGATAAGGAAATATTTGATTCCCATATCAATATCATTGATAGCCCGAATTAAAAGGAAAGGCCCTAAGTGGCTGCCTTATGGGACCCCGGAGGTAGCTAAGAAATTATCGGAGAAGGTAGATCTGAATCGGACTTTTTAGTAACGGGGTTCTTCATCTTAAGAAGATATCTTCAAGCCCAATCGACTTCCTTTCCGTTCTCTAAGGCTGAGAAGTTTAAGGATACGAATTCAACGTTGTGGGTCTGCCTTTGACAAAGCTCTGTTGTCTAGGGGAAATGAGAGACTTACAACGAGAACTTAAAATATCGTACAAAATGCTTTTAAAGATTTTGGTAATATGTGAAAGTTGAGCAATTGTAGCTTTACACTTTGTTCCCTTTTTATGTATTGAGGTTATAAAAGAGTTCTTCCACAACTGAGGGAATTCTCCTTGAGATCGGTATAAGCCACAGATTTTTGAGAAGGGCAAAGAGAGTGTTGAAGATCATTTTTTGATATGGCAGGGATACCATCTGGGCCGGGAATATACTCATCATTAAGTAGATTTAGCTTATTTTCGATGAGAAAAGGATCAGTGGTATGAGGTAGAAAAGGACCGAGATAGAAATTTGGTAAAAAATTGAAATAATTACAATCAGGTGTAAAGAGTCGTCGGTAAAGATTGTTTAAAAAAAGTTGACGAACGTTTATGGTTTGTTTGAAGTATTGATACTGAAAGAAATACTAGCAGGGTAAACATCAGATTTTCGTTTGAAGTTGCTAATTTCGAAGAATAATTTAGGGTCTTTAATAAGATTTCTTTAAATTTGAATTACATAGCATTGATAGAGGAAGTTGTAAGGTTCGGTAAAGTAAAGATAAATACAAAGATAAATAAATTAGTCAGTTGGAGATCGAGAACGAAAGAAAATTAACCCAAAACTTATTTTTCTTGTTCACGATCGTAGCGTGTGATTATACCAAGGTAGTGAAGAAGATGAAGTTTTACATCGAGAAAAGGGTACAAGAAACATTCAATGGTTTAAAAATATTATCCATCAAAAAAGAAAATTCTATATTTATGTATAGTTACAGTTCTAAAGTTTTTTTTAATATTATAGTGTATTTACGTTAATTGGTACTCAGAAACGCCTCTAGTCGATTCACAAGGCCGAACACAGAAGTTCCATTAAGTTTAGCTCTTTTCGTTATTTAATTCTGTTCTGAAAGTTTGATATCAGTAGGTCACAGGTCCATACCCTCTTTAGTAAGTACCATATCAACTCTTAAAGAAGACGATCTTTCAACTAAGACTATTTTTGACATCGATAAATTCTTTAAGGAGATCAAAACATAAATTAGCCACAAATCAACAACAACAAAATAAAGCTTCGTTCTAAAGTCTTAATGCACTACATACTAGTAGTAAAAAGTACAAAACTTAAAACAAAAAAACTAAATATTTAAATTTTTCATCACAACAAATCTCGACCCCAATTCGATTCGATTCACTTGATTCACACGAATTAAGCTTTGAGTATCTTTTCCGGTTCAAACTTACCTAAAATAAAAAATCATGAATCATACAAACTTGTTGTAAATTACAATAAAAACTTACGGAATAATGCTTGACTAACTTTTACTAGCCCTCAATAATGATAGAGAGAGGTAAAGTTAAGCATCAAACCACGGATCGCGCAATGTTAAAATTAGTATTAGTGATTTGCACGCTTCCTCTATTCCATACTTTTCCTATACCTTGTTCGCTTCATTCCAACGAAAACCGAGGCAAATATCATAAGCATTGGCTATAAGGTTTTGGCTGTCAAGGCTTTTAACATATTTGATAGACATTTCTACGAAAACAGTAGTCAGGAAACATTTGTATACATATTTTAATCAGTCAACAAACGTATTATTTCATAATAATTTATGTTTCCACTTTCATTCAGTTAGTCACTTGCTTTGGCAAAAAGTCAACCCAAAGAACTCAATGTATTGACCCACATACTACGCATACACAATGTTGTATACAGTACGGCTCCTTTGATTAGATACATTCTTATACATATAATGGTTTTGAGTATTTAGTCATGTGCTCTAAAGGGCAAGTACTAGTTTCGTGTTAAGGAAAAATGTCGAGATTTTAATCAAACATCTTATTACGATGATGGAGCAGTTCAAAACAGTGGTCGCACAGTAGGAAGAGTATATGGGAAAAATGGCGAAAATAATATCCCTTGTTTTATTTACTGACACCTTATTATTTTGTATGATATTACTTATTATATTAAATATCTATGTTATAAGAAAAAAACAAAGGCATAAACCAGCAATTAATGCCCCACCCATCTTCAATTGGAATAAAAGAGTTGAGCAACGAACTTTTTTTGTAACTTAACCTTTATTTTTTTACTTGCGATATAGGTACTATAGGGCAAGTTCTGCATTTGGAAAAAAAATCGAACTCGAGATGTTGATCAAAGTTGACATTACGATGATAGCGAAGACGAAAAAAGTGGGTCCGACAATTCCGTCTGTCTGTCTGTATGTCTGTACCTCTCACTACAGCCTAAACCACTGGACCTATTTCTTTCAATCTCGTTAGTTAAGAGTCTTCGGTGATTCCCTAGAGGAGAAATTGAAATTTTTTTTTAGCTCCAAAGCTAAGGATACCCCCCATACACCCGTAATGCAAAATCTTATTTATCTCGAAAACGGCTCTAACGATTTTGATAAAAAAAAATTAAGTGTGATAATATGGACATGGACTATATTTTGGTGAAAAAAAAATTTGGGGGGAAATGTTATTAGGGGTACCTGTCATAGAACGGTTTTTTTGATTTTCGAATTTCTCACCAACGGCTCTAACGATTTTAACCAAAATTTTTATGCAGGAGCTGCTTTGCATTTGAAAAATATGAACTAAAAATTTTTTCGAAAAAATAGTTTTTGGATTTAAAAAAAAATAATACATTTTTTTTTTTTGAAAATTCAATATCTTGAAAACCGATACACGATAAAATTTTTAGATTACGTTTAAAAATGTATTTTATTAAATAATAACAATTTGCATATCATTTTTTTTTATAAAAATTTTAAGGAAAATTTAGTACACAAAAAAACATGTTTCAGTGTGTCTGTATGTCTGTACCTCTCACTACAGCCTAAACCACTGGACCTATTTCTTTCAATCTCGGTAGTTAAGGGTCTTCGGTGATTCCCTAGAGGAGAAATTGAAATTTTTTTTTTAGCTCCAAAACTAACGGTACCCCCCATACACCCGTAATGCAAAATCTTATTTATCTCGAAAACGGCTCTAACGATTTTGATAAAAAAAATTAAGTGTGATATTATGGACATGGACTACATTTTGGTCAAAAAAAATTTTGGGGCAAAATGTTATTAGGGGTACCTGCCATAGACCCGTTTTTTTTGATTTTCGACTTTCTCATTAACGGCTCTAAGGATTTTAACCCAAAATTTTTAGCAGGAGTCCCCTTAAGTTTAAAATAATTTTGTATATAAAAATATTCGAAAAAATATTTATTGGGTTTAAAAAAAAAAAAAATTTAAATCAATGTCTTCAAAACCTATGAACGATTATTTTTTGAAATTATTTCCTAAAACGAATATTATTAAATACTTAAAATTCGCATCCCACATTTTTTTCTTGAAAAATTTTAGAGAAATTTCTTATATAAAAAATTTATTTAATAATAAAACGTTTTTTTTAAGTTTATTTGCATAAATTCATACTTTTCCGGAAACCAGACGGCAATTTTATGCATTTGAACATTATTATCTCATTAAATCCATGTTTTATATTTATAAAATGTATCTTAAATTCCAAAGTACTTTTACATAAGAGCAAGTTCGTGCGATCCAGTCGTGCATTTTATTATATTTGTTGCGTGGCAAGAGGATGTGAGGAAAATGGAAAAGGAAGAGGAAGAGAAAGAGGTCAGAAAAAAAATAGGAATGTCAAGTTTCAAGGAACGTGGCTAGCTCGCTCTATTTTTATTGTCTGTAACAAATTTATATGGCTCTGATGTCCCATGAATACCTTTGAAGTCTAGATTAACTGGTAATATTAAGACTTTCAAATTATTGCTGAGTATATATTGATTAATATCTGGGTCGAACTTAGACTATACGAGCTTGTGGAACTTATATTTGAAATAAGTGGGTCTGGAGTAATTGATAAATTAAATCAATCATTGAACTTACTCTAGAGCACTTTCGACTTGTTTTGCCTTTCGGGTTTGTGCATGCTAGCTTCCAATGCTTCTTCGGAAAGGACACAATAGTTAAATGGAAAAAAGCAATTCTATCTTTTGGATTAACCAGAAGCTTATGGACGCTACTAGTCATGTACTACCAATTTTATTTGGAAAGAAATGATTGTCGTATCTTCTAAGAATCTCTCCACATACATTTCGCAACCAGTTGTGATTGTAATCATCCTTAATAATAATATTTCGAAGTTATGTATAAGTTCCTTGTATATCCCTCTTATCTCGGAACTCAATTCAGGATTTGAGAAAAAGCATCTTGTCGAATTTCCGTCATTACGTGTACCATATACAGGTTTAGGGATGATGAATAAGAACACCATTTTCAACCTTAAATTTTCTCAAATAACTTTTTTTCTTTCTTTAAATACTGATTTATTTTCTTGGCCGCGTATTTGCCAAGTCTTACAAGGTAATCTGAAGGAGATGTTTAGCAAGCACTCGAAATATCTATAATCTAGGAATGTAGTGATATTCGTGTTTGGTGATCTACAGAAGGTAATTTCATTTGCGAAGCTTTAGCTCTAGAGATATAACAATTTTGAGCCTCATTGGTTCCGCTCAATCATCTAGCATCGTCAATAAAATTGTGTTAATATTAATGTTTCTCCCATCAATATTGATCAAAATATGCAAGATGTTCAATAATCTTCTCCATATGGCCTTGCTCGGTCGCAATAAGCGCACTATTTTCTTTGTGGAAAATTAATTTCATAGGCCTACAGTCTTTTTTGGGGTATTTTTTAAAACCTTACTTAAATCCGAGATTCAGGGTTGCCGAACCGTCACTTTTAAAAAATGACTACTACTACTATGTATTAAATACATACATCTGCTACGTTGTTTATGTTGTTAAATGTAGTTAATGTAATAAGTTGTAGCAGACGTATGTAGTTTCAAATGTCAAATGGTCTTTAACCCTTAGCTGCACTTGTGGGGTCCAGGTGACCCCAGCGCTATTTAAATTACAATAAAACATACAATTTTCAAAAAATTGGAATTGTGGCTCCATCTGTTATTAGTTGAAGCATACCTCTTTCCCCTGAAACCCATAGTACGATGATATGCGCGCTAGTATCGTTCTGGCAGTCGTTGGAAGTGGTGTGGTGCCGTTTAAGACCCCAGTGTGGCAGTTATGATTATTTAAGTAATTTTTTTTTTTTTTTACTCTGTTTTGGCTCTATTTCTCTTAAATAATCGTAAGTATAATATTTTGACTGCTCAGAATTTTTTATAACGTTTCTAATATTTATATTAGTATATTATTTATTCGTTACTATTAGATGACATACAATTTGCGCAATAGGACATTGCGACAGGAAAGATCGAGTATGATTGTAACAATGGCGTTGCTGAGAATATTTCGGATGCTGAAGTCTATGATGGTTCTGAGTCTGAATTCAACGTATTTGATAGTTCATCTTCATCGGAGTTAGATGTAGAGATGGAAGACGCAACTTTCGATCCACGTCTTTTACAGTCTCGAGCAGGCGGTCGACCTATACGTCGAAGCTCTTCATAGTACAAAATAAATATACTTTTTTTCTAAGACAAATATGAGGTATTTTTTTTCTTGGAGGTATACATCTTGAGAGTATCTCATTAAATTTTTAGCTCAAAATATTAAAAAATGAAAAAAATAGATTTTTTTGTGAAAATGATCATTTTCACCACTTTTTTTCAATTAACAATTTTTTTATTAATAATAAATTATGAATATTTTTCTTCAAACCTACTTCATCTTATAAAATACATATTAGTGATCAACACGGAATTTTTTCAAGCAAAAAAAATCAATAGCTGGCTCACAATACGATATTTTGTTGTTGGGGCATTTCGTACCCCAGTGTGGCAGCTATGTTATTATACAGAAGTGTGGCAGCTAGAGGTTAAGTCAGGTTGTCAGCTGTCACTTCACTGTCACTTGTGCATTTGAAGTTTTAATTTTGAAAACAAAATTTCAGTTATTCATTTTTAATAAGCGAGGCAATGTAATGTTATAATTCAATGAGGGTGAATTCATTCCTATTAAAATAGAAAATAAGCATTTTGGTGCTCCACTTCTTAAAAATACCACAGCATTACATACAATAATATTGGCTATTTTATTGTGTTTTTGATTTCTAAGAATGCAAGCTATTTCTTCTCCCATAGTTTATGTTTTGTATAAAACACCCAACGCCGCAGGTTGTTCTTCTGGTCATATACGTAACAAATTATAGTAAATTATAGTAAAAATATAGTAAATTAGGCATGTAGTTTATTCAAATATCCATGCGTAGTTTATGATGAAGAAAATGGTGTAGTTCATTTGGCCAACGTCTGAGCGACTGTGCGCCTGAACGTCCACTGCACATAGAGAAGATTTGTTTGCAATTTGGTAGAAGGCATTCTTATGAAATTTTCTAGAAGTAAAACTCGAAGTTTTGTTTTTCCTCATCTAGAAAGGGTAACTGCCATACAACAATAATTTATTTTTTTTTTTTAAAGTTTAGCAAAAATTACTGGAATGACTTCAATAAGACTTCGTATCTGATAAGTCCAAAGTGAATTTATTAAAATTCCATTTTTCTTTCTTTTAACGCGCGGTGCCGCAACGGTACCGCCTTTGCGTCTTACAGTATTCACAAATAAATTGAGTGGTGCACACACAAGTGCGATGACGCTGCGGCATCGCACGTCATTCCTGCGGATAAGAAAACTCGCAGGTTTCCACGAGACCGCTGCGTCACCACTCAAGCGGTTGCTTCTTTCAGTACATTGTTTTTTTTGAACAATGCACACATGTGATTTTCAATCGCACGATTTTTTAGCGCAAAAAATAAGACACATGGCGTTAAATGTGAATGCACGCACATACGACTTAAAAATCGAAGCGATTTCAAAAATGAAACAAGTTCTATTTTTTCAAATGTTTTTTTTTGACGCAAAATTAAATAGATCAAATTGATTTTTAAGTTGAGGCAAAAACGTACAAAAAAGTATTAGATGCATCTGTTTATAACTGGCAGGTTACTTAACGATCAGTTTCATAAAATCTACGATGGTTTAAAACAACAGGCACAGAGATTTGTGCAATACTAAATAATTAGTAATAAATGCTTCAAGGAACTACTAAAACTAGTTGGTCCCAGAGTTGTGTATAAAAATACAAAATTAAGAAATCAAAGGGCACGGTAGTGCCCAGCCAAGTTCTGGCACTACACCCTTTTTACAGGAACAAACTCAGGCGACTTTTGACCTCTCCCTATCTTCAGTACCAATGAAGTCAGAAACTTAAAATTCCGCATATTTTTTTAAGCTACTCAGGCACAGGCGCCTCACCAAATTTCAATTTTCTAGCATAAGCGGTTCCTGAGATATAAGGCCTCAAAAATCACAAAAACCGTAACTGACTGACTGACTGACTGACTGACAGATCATCAAAATTATGGAGCACTTCCCGACATCGTAGAATCTTGTAATTTTGCACAACGGTAGGTCTTGTCATGTAAGTAGAGGAAAAAATCGAAAATTTGAGGTTTTCCATTCAAGGGGCGTGGTATCCGCCCACTTTCTACGAATTGGTGTTGGTTGAATGGAGCACTTACGACTGCTGTAAAACGATGAAATTTGGTAGAACGGTAGGGCTCAAAATACAAATAAAGGATCTAAAATAAAAACTGAGGTTTTCCATTCAGGGGGCGTGGTATCCACCCACTTTCTCCAAATTGGTGTTGGTTGAATGGAGCACTTCCGAATGCTGTAAAACGATGAAATTTGGTAAAGTGGTAGGACTTAAATTGCATACGAAGAACAAAATATAAAATTTGAGGTTTTCCGTTCAGGGGCGTGGAATCCGCCCACTTCCTCAGAACTGATGAAAATTATATGGCACACTTCCGATTGCAGTAGAACAATGAAATTTGGTAGAACGGTAAGGCTCAAACTGCATATAAAGGACCAAACATAAAAATTGAGGTTTTCCATTCAGAGGGCGTGGTATCCACCCATTTTCTGAGAAAATGTTTAATTTATATGGAGCACTTCTGATTGCTGTAATTAAGGTAGGTATGTTAGTGTTAGGTATCTTGCCAGACAAGAAGAAATAATTGAAGCGCAAATCAAAACAACCAATAACAAAAAGAAACTATACCAAAAGAAATTGAAAGCTATAAACTAAGTTGATTTTAGTAGGTAGAGTCCACCCTTCTATCTTTCTGTATCTTTCGAGATTTTGACATGGCAAAATATTAAAATCTTTGCAAAAAGGAGTGAGATCAGACCAAAAACATAAATGTTAAAAAAAGAGCCAAGTTCTTCTATACAAAAACCTTTGTGTAACAAGTCAGCCGTGAAAAGTACTGAGATCTAAAAGTACGCCAAGTTCTTACTTCATGAAGGTTTAATAGCGAATATTTAAAGTAGAATAATATTGTAACAGCTACAATGTAATAGAGAAATTTTATTATTTAATGATTACTGACTAAAATTTGATGGGCTTACTTGGCAAGTTTTTTTTATGCCCAATTCGAAAGGTTTTAAACTTGACCAGTGAACCCATCAAATTTTAGTCAGTAATCATTAAATAATAAATTTTCTCTATTACATAGTAGCTGTTTCAATATTATTCTACTTTAAATATTCGCTATTAAACCTTCATGAAGTAAGAACTTGGCGTACTTTTAGATGTCAGTACTTTTCACGGCTGACTTTTTACACAAACATTTTTTTTTTAACATTTATGTTTTTGGTCTGATTCAATATCACTTGAGAAGCAATAATCTGAGACACATTAAGTTAAATACATATTTCTTAATCGTTGCTATTTATCTGTAGCAAATGCGTTGATTCACATTAAAAGTAGTGTGTTTTATTTGCTTGCGATTAAATAGTCGCGCGGCAAAAAATTACAAGTGTGTGCATGATGTGGCGACCGCAATTTTTTATCGCCTCCACAAAAAATCGCAAGTACGTTCCTAACCTAAGACGTTTTAAAATTATCCGCTCTTGTGCGTTACCTCGAAGTCTTATTGTAACTAAACATCAAGTAAAATTAAAATAAGTAAATAAATATTAAAAATAATCCCAATCACTGAATTTAGCTCGATAACTTCTGATGAGAGATGCTTTTCAGTCAAATGTGAACTTTTCAAGTGATCTGGTAAAGCTAAAGGTTGTAGGTCTAGTCAAAAATCTGACGAAACTGTTATTTGAAATGTGTTTATACGAGTACATACATACCCTCAAGTCTTCTATTCATTGGTTTTGAGTGACCTCGCCTAATCAACGATTTTGGAGTCAATTTTTTACCGCTTTTTGTGTACTTTTAGGTTTTTAAAAGAGAAATATTATTATTTTTTTTCGTCTTATCAAACAATTTTTTTTTTGAATTTTTAAGAACGTTTTTGGCAACAATCTGAAACATTTTATAACTGGGTCTTTAATTTGAAATATGTTGGAAATTATAATTTTGTTTATGTTTTAAAATCACTTCGAACATACAGTGGTGGAAAAATAATTAGAAACGATGAAAAACAAAAATTATTGTTTTTCTTTCCTTTCCTATTCAATACAAATGGTAAGAACTTACATAGTTAAACATAACTACGAGTATTATTAGTCTCTTGTTCGCTGGATTTTTTATTTTTAATGATAAAAAATGAAAAAAAAATATAAAATTTTGATTTGTTCCAAAACAAATATTCGATTTTCTTGGAAAAATAATTACCAACGACTTGAATTTTGTTAGTTAACTGCAAACGTGGTGAGTTATTGGATTCGAAAAATTCTTAATTTATCTTTTTGATGTTTACTGCTCGCGCTGTGGTATTTAAATCATTATAAGGGTATTCATAACCCCTTGAGTGCGCGCTAATTATAAAAAAAAAACTTATATCTCCAATACGCAAAATGGGTAAAAACAAAACCTGCACACCTGAAATGCGTAAGCTCATTGTGCATGTGTACTGTTCAGGAAAATCTTCCAAGGCAGCCATTGCAAGCCACTTAAAATGCTCAAAGAAGATGGTACATAATGCTATAAAGGTGTACACCGAGACTGGCAGACTTGAAAACCGCAACAGGAATCCAATAAAGAAAAACAACTCCAAGAGAAGATCATTTCATAGTCCGACAGAGTAGGGTCAATCCTTTTCCCACTAGTCAAGCAATTCGTGATGACATTTCATCCCAATTAGGCCATGAAATAACAATACGTACTATAAGGAATCGTCTTCTCGAAAGTGTTTGGCGGGGATGTAATGTTCTTCAAAAACCATGCGTTAAAAAAAAACTTAAACGTGGTTTGGAGTTTGCGCGAGAACATTTGGAAAAACCGCTCTCATTTTGGAAAAATAATCTTATGGAGTTATGAATCCAAAGTAAACATATTTGGATCAGCTGGCAAATGGTATGTGCTACGTCCAATTAACAAGGAGCTAAATCCCGAATAAACAATAAAGACAATCCAGCATGGGCGGAAATGTGATGGTTTGGAAAGGGTTTTCCCTTGCGAGGTGTGGCTCCTATAGTGCGAATTAAAGGACGCATGCATCAATAGCATTATAAAAATATACTGGAAAATCTAATGGAGCCGTAAGGGTTTGAAAATTTGCCTGTTTCTAACGTTTTTCAACAGTACAACGATCCAAAACACACTTCACGGCTTGTGAAGTGTTTGTTTGAAAAAGAAAAAAGAAAATTTTGGATTGGTCAGCTCAAAGCACGGTCCTCAATCCAATAGAAAATTTGTGGGGAGATTTAAAGAGAACTTTAGATAAGACAAAATACAAAAATGCATCTGAGCTTTTCAAAAACATTGACGAAGTATGGAAAAAAATTAACGTGAAAAAATGTCAGGACCTGGTAGCCAGCCTTTCAAGGCGTTGTGCAGACGGGATTAAAAATGAGGGTTACCCGACCAAGTACTAACGTTCAAGTTGGAAAATCCGGTAAATTTGCTTTGGATTAAATCAAAATGCTATATACACATGCTAACTACAATATGTTTCTAATTATTTTTCCAGCTCAAAACACATTTTCTTGCAATTAATATCAAATTTAAAAAAAAAAAAAAAAATATTTTGTTTATGTTAAAATGAAGTTAATGAACCAAAAAATGAAACAAAAAATATTTTTACCAATTACTAAAAAGAATATGTAGATACAACCAGTTTTAAAAAATAAAAAAATTATTAATTAATTTTCCACCACTGTACGTCTTACACCTCACTTCGAAATTTTTTTGTAAACCTACATACATATATTACTAGAAAAAAATTTAATTCCTCTTTTCAAAAACTTAACAAAACTGAATAAAAAATCGTCGCGAAATCACTAGAAAACGGTTTTCTTAACAATAAGTTGCAAATTTTACGGCATAATTTTTTTTTTTAAAGTTGGTACAGGTTCCTGGATTAACTCCACCAGAACAAGAATCTCTACATACAACTACAAGGTCACTTAAGAAGTTCAAAATCACTGTAGTAGAGTCTATTTAATTTATATGCATGTTTTAACTCAAAGTTAAGTCAACAATGAAAAACTGGGCCTAAGCGATCTAATCAAACAAACCGCACTGTATGAACCTACAGCAGACGATCTTTAAAGTTGCATGAAACACAACGCCTCCCCCACCACTTTATGCACTGTCACAATTGAAAATCAATTTGAAAGCAAAATCTTTTGATTGACCGTCGCTGTTTATGTGTTCATACCGTTGTTTCACACTTAAATAATGCACTTGTCCCACATTCAACTCAAAAGACAACTGTGAATAATTTAAATGACAAATGCTGGTAGGTAAATTTTCAAACAATTTTCTATTTTTTTTTTTTTAAATTCAACTGAAACTCATTGCACAAAGTGTAATGGAGTAATAGATATTCTCGTACCTTAAGTAGATAATGTTTAGAAAAGAAAATCTCTTGACGATTCTTTAACTAAAAATTGACCATCACTCTTCTTGTCCACGAATTTTGCGGTTGACTTTCGCACGAAGAGAGTATCTTTTACGTTGTTTCGAAATCTTGTTTCGTGTCAACACAATACGAGCAAATACTCTAAAAACCAAGTACAAAAAAAAAGATAGAGAGAGATATTTTATCTATCCACCGTGATGCGAGATTTAATTCCATTGAACAAACCGAGTGGAGAAGGAACAACAACACTTTTCGCAAGCTTTGAATAAGAGATCATGGGGACTTGGATATAAATTTCAAAAGATGCACTCCTCGACGGCCAGGCAGACCAGAGTTGAATGGCTTCGACGATGTCAAGTTAATTTAAGGTATTATGCCGATGGACTTAATATCAAAATGCAAGAGCGATTTGTACGGGAGCCGCGGAGTTACTAACTTGATGAAAGTGGAAACTCCATGATGAATTCAAATTGCTCGAGCTCCGTCTTCAATAGGTAGATACTTGTATAGACTATACTATAAGAGTGGGGGAGCTGTGGAGCCAGCAATGTGGCTACAATATGAGTTACTTTGCCACCAAAATAACGATATCTTTCATTTTTGTTTTATTTTGTTTTCTTGCAATGAAAACAATAATAGGTATAGTCGGTAAACACATAAAGTATAAAGAAGATGAATTAAAAAAAAAATAGAGATAATAAGCCACGATAAAAAAGCCTTCGAATATTAACAATTTGATAAATAAAAGAGAAGAAAGAGCGTGCATCTTTGAAACGTTTTTGTATCTTTAAGAAGTTGTGGTTGTAATATTGTTGTGCGAAATTAAACACACTGATGAGTCTTTATATTTATTTCCGGTTTATTACCGCCGCACTGTGCCATAACGATCATTAAGGTCGCAACAGTCATAATGGGTCAAATTAAAGGAGGTGAAGAATTAATTTCTCTAGACTATTTAAATTTTGTCTAGGTTAAAGAATTTTCGTTCCAGATTATTTGCTTGGCTCGATTTAAGGGATTTATGACACTTTTTAACACTTCTAAAACTAATCACCAAAAAGCTAGAAGCCCTGGTAGCTATTAGCTTTTAAGTATTGCCCTGTACATTTATGTATGGTTTAATAAATAATAATAATAATAATAATAATAATAATAATAATAATAATAATAATAATAATAATAATAATAATAATAATAATAATAATCTCCAAAATTCAAAATGGGAAAGTACGACAGTGAAGTTCCCTTTTGTGTACACATTTGCAAATTGTCAATTTAAAAGTATCAAATGCAAAAAATGTACGAAATACTACATCGTCTTGGGTTTCAACGCTCGTCTTCAATAACACTACTGTTAAATTGAAACTGCCGAAAAGTGTCACGACTCCTCCTGTACTTGAGAGCGTAGACGATATTATGAGAAAAGTCTTCTTTCGCACTCGTTCAATTTCAAGTCTCATAAAAATGCGAATCTTCTTCCCCTTCCGGCTATAGTTCACTATCTTCTATCTATCTATCTTCTTTCCAAGGTGCAAGGTCATAGTAACGCTGATAAATTATCAATTGAAAAAACATCTTGAAGAACGAAAGCTTCTCAATGACCGGCAGTGCGGCTTACATAGCAATAGGTCCACTGGTGATCTGATGATATTCAAATATCTAACCGAACAGTTGCACGCAAATCTTTACATCGTTTTGACCAAAGTACTCGTAAGATTATTGCACTTGATAAGCCAAAAGAGTTTGGCATCAAGCTCTCGAAAATACAGTAATTTTGTATTCATGAATCTCTTCTTCGATGGATTAGAAACTACCTATCGAACAAGTTCTGCGGTATGGTTTTAAGTTTGAAGTTCATAAAATAAATGCTGGTGTGCCACAGGGCTCCGTTTTGTCTCCGACTCTCTTTCTCATATTAATCAATGATATTTTGTCTGAAACTTCCATTAAACTGTTTTGGTGACGACAGTACTCTTAGCTTTTCAGATTCGTTTTTAGATTCACATCCTTGTCCTTCGGATATGGACTTCCAACGGTAGCAAATAATAAGCTAGTTAAATTCCGATCTTGACACCATTTTCAAATGGGGAACGAAAATTTGAGTAGAATTTGATGCTTTGAAAACTCAAATGCTTTTGCCTGTCTTTAAAGCGGAACCCACCTCCCATGCAGCTTTAAATTACCTGTATTGGCATCACAGACCATTTTATGTGGAATTACCACATATCCGATATCGCAAAAAACGCTGCTAAGTTCTTAGGTTTCCTTCGATGATGAAATTTGTCACCCCTTACGATCTGGCTGTAATCTATAGTATAATAATTCCCATATTTCGGCAGGTGCCCCAATAACCCACTTGATTCTCTTGGGTAAAATCCAAAAAAAAAAGAGCTTTAAAAACGATAGGTGACTGAACTATAACAGAGATATTTGAATTTCTTAAACACCACCGCAATGTTTCTTATCTTTCATTATATTACCGTTATTTTTATAAACAGACTAAAATAGCCATTTGCATTCCTCCTCTTAAGCAATTTAACCGTAATATTCGCACTTCATTTCAGCCTTGAGCCCAACTTCAGACGTACTGTTAAATTAAGAGATTCTTTATTTAGCCGAACTACACGAATGTGGAACGCTTGCCCGAATCAAAATGTCCCTCCCATTATGATATTTAGACATTCAAAACCAATGTACATCGGTATCTCCTTTTAAATCCTCTTCAAATTTCCAAAACACTCGCACTGTACTCAACATTTTCAGGGTAATCAAAATCCCTGTAGTTCGCGCAAAATATTAAATAAAAAAAAAAAAAACAAAAACCCCTGCTGACTTTTACTTTTTACTTTTGATGTAGTACCTTTAGTTTGTTGCTATACACGGCAAGTAATGCAATCGTAAAACAATGGAACTTGAGTTTTTCATCAAAACTAAAATTGCAATGATAGAGAAAAAAAAATGGGTATAACTAAAATTGCAATGATAGAGAATAAAAAAATGGGTATAACAATTCTGTCTACCTCGATACAGCCTAAACGCGCCTGAAATTAGAAAGTTTATCGCGAGCATGTTGGCAAATGTGTTGTAATTTGTTTAATAGTTATAGATCATTAAATTGGATTTTAAAAATCGGGCCTTCGTTTAAGAAACGTTACGCGAATAAAATCATTTTTAGCGACGAGGTTACATAAGTTTTGAATCATGATGATGTGTTGGATACGTGAAAAATACACTAAATTATCGGCTTTAAAATAAAACCTATCCACATGAGATATACCAAATGCATCCTGAGAAATTCACTGTTAGTGTGAATTTTGGTGTGCCAGAATCATCGGGTAGTATTTCTTCCAATAGGAAACTAGCATTGGCTTAACCACAAACGGCATACGGGAATACATGCCACACAGGACATACTAAGATGGATATTCTGCGCGATTATGATTTTAAAGAAAGTTATCTCGCCTGGCAGTGACTACCCATAGTTTAACCTTTAAAAAAAAATAAATAAACTTGGTGGTGCAATAGCTCTAAGAGAACCAGTGACTTACAACTCTCAACCATTCATGTGCGCGGGCTACCAGGAATGGAGGTGACCCACCATTTTCTGCCAATTCTAAATGGCTAATGAGCAGCAATGTAAATTCCTCCCAAGAGAGTATACAAGCCTAAAAAACTTTTTTAACTATTTTATTTAGAGATCAAAGAATTGATGCCCACAAAGTGAACATACCGAACGCCATCTAGAAAAATCAGCCCGATTTATCCTACAAAGTTATCAAGTTGTACTAGAAAGAATTTAAAAATAAAATTCTCTTTTAAAACTTAAAACCATCATTATTAATACCATTTTAAACACAACAGGTACGAAGCTAAACCAAAATCGTTAAAAAATTCCAAGAATCACACACATATGTATAATATTTCTCTGAAACAAAATTGAAGCCATCGGTCCACTCGCTTAGGCCACAGACCGACTAGGACGGTGTGATGAAAACCACTTTTGTGTAATGATGGTAGTCCTGAAGATAATCAACAAACAAACAAATGGATATCAACAGTGTTTTAAATAGAGCCTGTTTTTGTATCTTCGGTTTTCTCGAATAGGTTTACCGATTAAGTATACTTCTTTGTGTCATTCCTTGTGGAGAGTATTACACCATCCCGAAGAGATAGGGATCGAATCTAATACTCTACATAAATACAATATTACTCTTGCGAGAGAGAAACAAATACTCCAAGAATATCTCTCGTCAAGAAAAAATTTCCTCATCTTATTCATATGGATTCGGCAGAAAGTTGTAGATCCCCAACATGCCTAAGCCAACTTGCAACACCACACAGGGCTATAAGTCACTAGGCTCTGGTTCTCCAAAAGCTGTTAGGCCACTACATTAATTTTCTTTTGTTCTAGATAGATAAAATAGTGTTGTACTCAATTTTCAAAAACGTATTTTTACTTGCGACACATTTGTAAACAAATTAAACTCGAGATTTTGCCCGGACTTAACATTACGATGATAGCAATAGTAAAGAGAATTGAGTTTTCGAAGCATTAAATTCTACACTGTTTTTGAGCTTATCATACGCTACCGTTGGAAGTCCACATCCGAAGGACAAGGATGTGAATCGAAAAATTTGAATCTGAAAAGCTAAAGGTCTGTCGTCAGTGAAACAATCAACTCTATTAGAAGTTTCAAACAAAATATCATTTATGAACATAAGGAAGAGTGTCGGAGACAAAACGGAGCCCTGGGGCACACCAGCGTTTATTTTGTGAATATCAGATTTGAAAGCATCCAATACTACTTGTAGTGAACGGTCCGAAATGTAATTTCTAATCCAAAGAAGAATAGATTCATCGATACCAAATGCACGCATTCGCATTATCGATAAGAAACCTCGATGCCAAACTCTATCAAATGCCTTTTGAAATAGCAAGTGCAATAATCTTACTTTCTCCAAAACAATGTAAAGATTTGTTCCACGCCTGAAAAAAAAATTCCGAAAAATGGTTATTAATGGTACCCCCCGCAACCATTTTTTTTTTTTATTTTCTCAAAAACTGTACAACCGATTTTGATCCTAGAATTTTAATAACATTTTTTTTTTGTCGATTCATGTCGATCAATCATTCAATAAAAAAAATTGTTTTCAAATTTAATTTTTATTCGTACAAAAATAAAAGCTTAAAGTTTGTGTACCAAAATGTTTTAAACTTATTGTACATAAAAGCTTATTTTTTAAGAAACCAATACAACGACTTATAAGTTTTGTTCTTGCATAAATTCATATTTACTTGAAACCACATAGCATTCTGCTTTTATCCCTTACTACTAAAAGAGTGTAAATAATGAATTTTATGCTTATTAACAGTTTTCTCTAATTACATTCATTTTTTAAATTCTTAGTCTATTACATAAGAGCAAGGTAAACCAAAATATTGAAAAAAAAATATTTCATAAGTTTAATAAAATATTGTGTTAAATTCGTCTCAAAACTATATCTCTATACTCGTAATAACTATTATCGTTGTTTATACGCAAAAGATGTACTGTTTATGTTTCCAAACTACTACAAATAAAAAGCAATTGCAAGAACCTCTAAACTGACCCAGTAGAGATTGTATGTGACTATAGTCAAGAACATACCGAACCTAGTATGTGTATTTCTTAAGCCGCACTATACGTATGCTTTTCCTTTCTCAATATTTCCCTCGCATTACGATATTTAGACATTCAGAACCAATATGCGCTGGTATCTCATTTTAAATCCTCTCCAACCTTCCTAAAACTTCGAACTTCGTTCAAATATTTTAAGGGTAGTCATAATCCCTTTAGTGCGCGTCTTAAATCATTTTCGTCTTTGTTCGATTCATCCAATTATCTAAATTTGAAACGAATAATTTCAATATTTCTTTACAAATAACGTAAAAGTACAACATGTAAAAGACAAATACGCTACCAATCAAGATACGCCCCTCAAATTCCATAATCAATCCTAAACCTCAAAACACTGTTGACCGACATATACCTACAGCGCATTACAAATGTTTGCTTTCAACAATAATTAACTGACGAAACATATCTGCAGTTATTGGACTAAAAAAGCTTCAACTTAAAAAAAATCCGTTGAGTATTAATATGCATTAGAAAACATAAGCTCCTTATCCAAAAGAACGCGAAACAATAATTGAATAAGTGCAACCGGCCCAGTCTGTAAACGCCAATTACCCCAATCAAACCACAAAAACTAAAACAAGTTTTTGTTTAAATTATAAACTATTTTATTTATTTAAATTTTATACGAATCAAAATCGAAATAAAAATCATTTTTTTTAAACAACCAATGCTTTTCGATATTATAAATTTTATTTTATTTTTTTTAATTTTAAAACAAAACCAGTATTAAATTTTATTCTTTTAAGAATAAGAAATTTAAATAATGTTTCATACATAATGGGAAGTCTATATTACAAAAATTTTAATAAATCAAACTACATAAATACATATTTACATCATGAAAATAACAAAAAGAAAATATGTAACAATATTCCAATGAATAGAAAAGTATTATTTACAAATAGTTTATTAAATAATTAAAACATAAGTTGTTATGTTTTAAAATTAATATATTTTACAATGCCCTCTTAGGATTGGGCAATAAATACATTCGGATTCACGTACATCAAACCATGTATCGCTAATTATTAAAAAATGGAATTGAAGAAGGTTTATAACTTAAATATTCAAAAACGGTTCATTTTTGAAAATTAAATTACTGAAACAATCAAAATCAAAAAATCGAAAACAAAATTTTAACACTTAAAAAAAATAAATAAACATTTAGTCTACCAAAATCGCCAATTAAATAAATAATAACAAATAAAAACTGAAATAAAGTAGTTTTTCAACAAAAAAAAATTGTAAACAAATATTCTTTCCTAAGGACTGCCTACATCGAAACCAATCAATGTGTCCGATCGGGAGCTCCTTGTGAGTGGCTTGTGAAGCTTAAAATCATAAAACGAATGCTGCCATTGCCAGCAAGTCCGACAAAAATAGCGAAAGCAGGCCAACTCTCTGCAAAAGTACGGCCCATGTTGTACACCACATAGGGCGCACAAAGTATCCTCCAGGTAGGGGTCAACTTGAATGGTCTTGGTGAAGATTGTTGTCTTGATCTTGATGAAGCCAGCAGATACAGCTTTCATGTAAGAGCGGCTATTATTGAAGGTCACGCGACCCGATCCGATGGGATACTTGTACTTGTCCGTATCGATTCCCGCATATACAACTCCGTCAAACATATCATTCATAATCTTGGCCAATCCCTCAGCTGTCAGTTTACCATGTAGTGCTCCTACGAAGACAGTTTTACTCGGATTCAGCTTCTGATGGGTGGATGTAACAAAGTTCGAGTCCGAAATGGTCCACGGGATGATTTCTACCTGTTTCGTTCGAATGCGACCGGACGATATGTGAAAGTAGTAATTGCCAGCAGTGGCTGAGCAAAACTTGGAGGTAGTGCAAGCAGCGAGCAGCTCCCTTACCTTTGTCTCCGCTTCGAATATGATATAGGCATACCCTTTAGGTTGGACAGCGTGTTTGTCCCGTCTGGGCCATTCAACACGAATCCTTCCAAAAGGTTCAAACAACTTGTTGAGTGATTGTTCGCTCATGTCCCATGGAATGCCGCCGATAAAAACTTTCTGCGAATAGGTAGTAATTCGATAGTTGCGCTGCTGCGGCAGGATTCCATTCCACAAATAGGGAATCTTGTGAGCAGTAATGTATTTCTGGTCCAGCTCTTCTTGCAGCTGCATCTCCGGATCAAAATTATAGTTCGTATCATTTGTTTCATTGCAAACGGGTAATGGTGGTGGAGGGGGCATTTGCATTGTCATAGGTGACCTTGACATTTTAAACGGACCGCGTGCTTCCGAATTAGCATTGGAGTCTCCAGATATATTACACCGAATTTCCGGAAATTCGCCAACAGATGTAGGTAATTGAAGTTGCGCTGGAGGCTTCCGCGGTATAAACTGTTTTTTGTTGCATCCCCGATTCTGGTCAGCCGACTCACTATATTCAAACTCATACTGAGTTGAGGTTAAAATATCGATCATATTCTGGATATTATTGTCGATATTATATTTATTTTGTCGAATTAATTTACTTGTGTCTTGGCATGAGTTATACCAATTTATTAAAGCCATTTGATAAAAAGAGAAAAAAAACTTACACAATTCCAGAACTTTTTTTTATTTTCTTTTATTAAAACAAAAAACTATGTTAGTAGGACCAGGACCAAAGAACTACTAGCTATTTGACGGAGACAATAGAAAACTGATAATAACGAGGAGCTTGAATAACAGACTATTAACGGAGGATTTTATCATTGAAGAGATCAAATTGGTAAAAGACATATAGTGGAGCTCAAAGTATGGGCTCATAGTGTATTATAGATGGGTATCTACTCTAGATCATTAGATTCGTAGTAAACTAAATATTTTCAAATTAATTTTTTGAAATAAATGAAAATGCCATGGTTTTATGATGTCACAATTACAAATATATTTTTTTGTATATAATAAAGTTGAAAAAAACGATTTTAAAATTAGAAGTTCAAAGGTAAAATACTTACACCCCTATTTATTAACTAGTTTTAGTGACGGAGTAATCTTGAAAAGCTTTATTTATAAAAAAATAATATACGAGGAATAGAATCACAGTAAGCTGAAACTGGGTTCATAGGAGGTTTACTGGCTGAACACAATAGAATGCTGCAACTGGAGCTGCAGCTGCAACTGGAAGAGCTGTCAAAAAGTGTCGTACGTACTTTTTTTTATGCGCCCACAATGAGGCTGTACAGCTTTCATGTGTTGTTGTCATTTGTTGGGTCAGGTGTTGAATCTTTGGCAAATTGTAAATATTTTAAGTAATTGAAACTATAAAATGGACACTGAAATTGAAGATTTTCGTCCATTATTTTAATTAAAATTTAACCACGAAATCACAATACAACAAAACAACACTTAAAATCACAGACAGATATATAAAATTTGAAATGTCAAAAATGCTGCACGAAAAAGTTAAAAGTTCGCCAACTCTTGCAGCACCGACTGCAGCACCGACTGCAGTTGCGTTGTGTTGTGTTCGTAACATTGAATTTACGTGTATTGAATATTTTGACAGCTATTCCAGTTGCAGCTCCAGTTGCAGCTCCGTCTCCATTGTGTTCAGCCAGTTAAAGCCGTTTTAGTAGGTATCTAAATACTAAATGTCATTTTGACATGACGGTGTGTGAAACTTACGAAAAGGAGTGTAAATAAATTGCTTACTAAGACAAAACGAATAGTTATTTCAAAATTGTTTAAATTCTTTAAACGCTCTAACTGGAAGAAGTAGAAGGCCAAAGCAGAACAAAACTCTTTTCGGTCGATTTTCGAAAGAAAATATGAAGAAATTACTAGCTTTTCTAAGCGACGATAAAAGAGGAGGGCATATCCCAATTGATTTGCAAGTGCCATACTTTATTGGGGTCGCAATGCATTTTAAGGATTTGCAGGCGAATCTATAAACAAATCTTAAAGGTTACTTAACTTTAAAATACCTCTAAACAGCTCTTAAGTATGAAATCGGTATCTATAATCAATTTTCACATTTAAGTAACGTTACTTAAAGGCCTCTTAACTTAAACGCCATCAACCGCGTTTAAGGGTCACTTAAAGGCATTTTAAAATGTATTTTGACATATCGATTGTCATCTCTTTGAAATTTTGAAGTTTCAAATTGTGAGTTTGTAGGTACTGTTTGTTGTGATATTATATTAGAATTATAAAGTGCAACGATTTAAGAAACATAAAATTTGTATTGATTAAAGTATGTGTACGCGCAAAGAAATTTCATCCACGCTTCTCGCTTAGCCTTTGAAGTGTTTGTATCGACACTTTCTTCCTCGTTGTTGGAAGAGAATCTGTGCATAAAATAATTCTGTTTTGTAGTGTATTATTGCAAATTCTAAAATAAAAAAGTTTCCTGGTAGGAGGCATCCCAATTTTCAGATCTTTTTCTTTTATTTGTGGCGGCGGGTGTGGGTGTGTGTTCGATAGCCATTTTTTTTATTTCACAAATAAAAAAATGTGTCTTCCAATTATTTACTGAAAGAAGGTGTCACAAAACAGCTGTGTTGTATAAAATGAAGCAGCATTTGTTTTTTTTCTGTACTAGATTTTCACATTCTTTTACGTTACGTGACACAACCATTGTTTAGTTAAGTACCAATGAAAAATCGATTATAGATACGAATTGAAGTTTCGTCATTTAAAGCCAAATTAAATATTTAAGTATGCTTAACTAAATAACCTCTAAGATGCAGTTTAAGAAAATCTTATAGATACGGCTGTTGAACTTTATACATTCCAATCTTAAATTTATCCAATTTTCTTCGTGGAATCTTACTATATTTGAAGATTAAAGACGATGGAGCGGGTATCCACTCTTTGTCAGATATGCAATTGAGTGGAAATGTCGTTTACATCCAAAGGGGTAATTGTAATGGTAATGTTATAATGTCAACCACCGTATTTGCACAGATAAGAGACATACTCGCACTTTCTGCATTTGACTTATTGTGAATTCGAGAAACAAAAGTGAATTTTGATGTTCTGTATTCCGCATAAAATGACTTTTGTGATTTGTTCATTCCGAATGTGAAATATTGGTGTTCTGAATTCCACCTGAAATGATTAATGTGAATGAAGTTTTCGGAGATGGATATTCGTGTTCTACATTTCGAATACATAGCGTTTTACGGTGAGCTCAATTTATTTAATTTTGTCTGGTGAAACTTTACATATGCGCGACAATTGACAAACATGTAAATAAAGCTTTGAAATTTTGCCTTGATTTTATTAAAATAAATTGTTATTTACAAGGGAATACACAAGAACTCACAACAAGAAAAAGTTTTGCTGCGACTTATGAAATAAATTAAGGAAGAAGTTTAGATGTTAAGGGAATTGAAGTCGATGAAGTCCAAAATGTAAACAAATTCTTCTTTGTTTAGTCTGGAGCTTCTTTTGAAACTAAAACAATTCCAATATGTTGATGTTAATTCATTCCCCATTTCAGCTTACACTATTTCTAGGAGATCTAAGATTTTGGCGTTACCACGTAAAACTTTTCTACGAACTCTCCTTGATTTTTGTCCCTTCTACCACTTATTAATAATAATAATGAATCTATTTTCGTTTTGCACAAGAAACAATGTTTGAACAAATGATGCAAATTGTCTTTAAGCTGATTTTGACATTTCGAAAATGAATTAAAGTGAAATTGAAATTCGTTTTCAATTCACTTTCGTTCGGAATACTTAAATATTTAATTTATCTTTAAGCGATAAAACTTCAATTCTTATCTATAATCGATTGCATTGGTTTCTAACTAAACGATAGCTTGTGTCACGTAACGCAAAAGAATCTAGAAATCTAATACAAAAAAAAAAAAACAAAAATGCTACCTTATTTTATACAAGACACCTGTTTTATGACAGCTCGAATTTGTAAACAACTTTTGGAACAAAAATGTTTGAATCTGTAAGATTTAGAAAAGAGCCTTAGAACATACACCCACCTTCGTCGTCACAAACAAAAGAAAAATGATCTGAAAATGGGGGTTCTTCCGACAAGGTAACGTATTTATTTTAAAATATGCCATAAAAAAAGAATCATTTCCATGCACAGATATTGCTCCAACAGATTATTGAAGAGGAAATTTCAATAATCGAGGACAAAAGTGTCGATATAACCACTTCAAAGGCTAAGCCGGAAAGCGTTGGAAGGAAATATCTTTTAATCAATAACAAATTTCTATATCTTAATTCTTTGCATTTTATAATTCTGAAACATCACAACACAAATTCACAATTTAAAACTTCAAAATTTAAAAGATGACAATTGATATATCAAAATAAATTTTTAAATGCTTCTAAGTGGGTGGATGGCATTTATGTTAAGGGGTCTGAAAATTGATTATAGATACCAATTTTATACTTAAGAGCTGTTTAGAGGTAATTTAAACTGAAGCACCTTTTAAAATTTCTTTATAGATTCGGCTAAAAAAAATAACTTCGGGAAATTTAATATTTTTTCCAACTCAACCGCTGGAACACCGGTAAAATAATAAATGCATACTTGTAGGGTGTCTATTATACACTGTTGCTCAAACACTCAAAAACAGTTTCACAATCACTCACTATACAATTGATTGGACGCTGCCACTGCAAAATAAAAAAAAAAAACAAACGTCAAAATCGTCATTTTCGTTTCGCAGTGTTGCAAACGCTTTCAATTCAATAAAAAATAAGTCCGTAGTAGTTTTTCGTTTCTTTTTTTACGTTTTTAATATAATTAATAATAAATTTAAGAAGGTAAATATCTCTAGCATTGCCTTTTTCGCAACAATAATGAGTTGTAATCCTTGTACCTACTTGATCAACAATAGAAAACCAGTCTGTTTCATTACCAAAAAAAAGAAAACTTTTGTTTTGGGAAAAAAAATTAAATCTTAATTTTTCTTAAAAGTTTTCTTAATTTAATGTGAAGTGATTTGAAAATGCATTTAGTTATCAAGTTGAAACAATCATTCCGATTTCCAAGTCTCCCAAAAAATCAATTAAATAATGTCTTTTGTGTGGTATTTTCAATCCGACTGGGTTCTATGACATCACAACACACGGCCCATAATTTGAGTCATTCATTCGACGATTATAATTCATTGTACAGTAGCAACCTTCTCAACAATTTATATGTATATTTTCGTTTTAGATTATCCTGATAAATGGCTGCAGGGACAACGCTTCAAAAAGCCATTGATTTGGTGACTAAAGCCACAGAGGAGGATCGCAATAAGAACTATGCCGAAGCGCTACGCCTATACGAGCATGGAGTGGAATATTTTTTGCATGCAATCAAATGTCCGTGGTTGGAGAGTTTATTAGAAGAAATGTTAGCTTTAATGCGATTCGTTCTTTTTTTTTCTTTCTAGATGAAGCTCAAGGAGAGAAAGCAAAGGAATCTATTCGGGCTAAATGCCTGCAGTATTTGGATCGGGCTGAGAAACTAAAGGAATACCTAAAGAAAGGCAAAAAGAAGCCCGTTAAGGAAGGTGAATCTGCTTCCAAGTAAGTACATTTTTCTTTATTATAAATTATAAATAAGTAAGGTATCAAAAACAAAAACTGTTCATTGCGATCACCCTCAATCGGTTCACTTATTCACCAAGTTTCAAAACTCCGTTTGGCTGGAACTAGTTTTCAAACAAGAACTCAGTTTGAAACTTTTTCATAGTTGGAAATAATCGGGTCAAAAGGTGTCAGTAAAAAACAAAATCTGTGTTTCTCAGCTTAGCCGTTCGGATTGGGTCAACAATTTTATGATTTTCGTTTTTAATAATTCATAAGACCTTAATGATTTATTGAGGGACCCTGACAATGTTAAACACAGCACGAGCGTTGGGAAAATTAAAATTAGGGTGGGAGAGAGAAAGGAGATGTCGAAGAACATTGGTCTTGGATGTTTTCAAATTGAAATTGCAAGGGAAAGCCGTACGGAGTAAATTATTCCATAATCGTGTTGTGCAACTAAAAAACGAATCTGTATTTGACGGTACGGCAAAAACTATACCATTTTAGTTTCAAAATAAGAATAGTAAACTTCAAAGTGGAATAATAAACTTCAAAATGAGAATAGTAAACTTCAATGTGAGAATAGTAAATTTCAATATGAGAATAGAAAATTTCAATATGAGAATAGCTAAAGTAAAGAACAAGATGCCCTACCATAGCTGAGGTATATATATATGAGGGAGAGTAAAAGTCTTAGAACACCTTATAATAAGGTTTGCAGACAATTACACTTAAAATTGCATCGCAAGTATTCAAAATAAATTTCCTGCAGTTCTTAACTTAGAAAATATGTTATATTAATATGCGAATTAATATTATTTGTTTTAAATCAAATTTAAATAAAAAATCACATATTGAAATTTACTATTCTTATTTTGAAACTAAAATAGTATAGACTCGAAAGTGAACTGATGGGAATTTCCAAATATGGCGGGTCTGATTAATGGGAGGAATGAAACTGCCTACTGCGAGTGAGCATTGCCTGTGAAAAAAGACTATTAATTTTAACGTTCTGTCCTGGTATCTATCCAATAAATGGAGTGAAGCTTGTGCTGCAACTGCCCAAAGATGTGAGTTTCTCCAGTTTAGGGGGTATAAACGCCTTATAAATTATGGCCAGATCAGGGGAGGCTAAAATTTTCTTACATCGATATAGAAATCCTAAGCATCTAGAAGCATTTTTGGCGGTCTCGAGTATGTGATCATTCCAACGAAGATCGTCGTTGACACACATACTGAGCACTGATAGCTTTTCGCCATCTTCGATGCAAGTGCAATTCAAGGATAATGGTATAAGGGGTACATTTTGCTTCAACGACAATAATAAGCTCATGATTGATCAGCGATTCCATGACCTTGGAAAGATATGTAAGTGCAATTGACTGGTAGGAAGAGGGGAGGATGGCTCGTCTTTTATAGAAACAGGCTGGACAAATGCAGTTTTCCATCTTCTAGGGAAAACCATTAGAAGCGATGGAAAAGCTTGCGCAATGGTTTTGGCAGCGATGAAGAACACATTTTCAGAAGAATGAGGACAATCAGGACTAGTGGATCTATTTATATCAAGATCTCGCAACTATACGAGTGCGGGAAAAATACCTGTTCCATAGAATGATTTATGTTCTTAAAAGTACAGAAGGGGTAATTCGCTATTAAGCAACATAGAGCTAGCAGCAAAATGAGCTGCAAGTAAATTTGCCTTATCTAAAGAGCTAGTTATCGGGTTGTCATTGTAGATGAGCGTTGGAACCGAAGATGAAGTTAGTGAAACTCTATGTATTATTGATAACCAAAACACCTTACAATTTCCTCTTGAATGAATGCATCGGCCCACCTCTTATAGAAAAAAAATATTTTTAATTCTAATGTCTGATGATCGGGATAAAGCTATCTATAGCCTCTTCATTTGGAGGTTGATCACTCAGCTTGTTGTTGTTAAATTCAAATATTCAATATTCCAACTCGATTAAGCGGATTCGTAAATGTACGATTGTGAAAACAACGTAACGTAACAACGAAACCTTCGTTTCTAAAAAAAAAATGTCTGAATACCTACCGTCAATAGAAAGGTTTTGCTGTTTTGTCTTATTTAAGTTTTCGGTTTTTAGACAAAAATATTTGTTCCAGATTAAAACTGAAGTAAACTGTCGTTTTCAAAACGGCAAGATATTCTTAAATGCAAACTGCAAAAATGAACTGCTCAAAAACGCAAAACGAAATTTGTGTAAAAAGGGATTACATATTTCCGAAAACGCATTTTCCTAAAGTAATATCTTCGATAACATCGTTGGCGGTGCGGTGCAACCCTTCGGGAAAAAAAATCAAATTGACAACTAATGAGCGCTTTTGAAATCGTGCGGCTGGAGCTACGGAATTAACTTCTTTTGATTTGTTTTGTTATAAAAATTGTTGCTTAAATTCCGACAATTTTCAAATCAATTTTTGCAAATTTATTAGGATCTATTTTTTTAAATTTAAGCCTGTTGGTAAACGCCAAATATGTTTGCCAAAAAATTTACTGAAAACAGATTTACGAAAACAGATTTCGTTCTAGCATCACAGTTGCATATTGGGCGTTTACATTATATGCGTCATACAATGACGATTATTTGACGATCAGATCGACTTTGGTTTGAAGAAAACACTAGTAGGCTCATTAGCTTTTTTTATTATGATCTTTCTGTCACACTCACTAACTTCTGACCCATTTTTACTTGCGACTTATAGGTACTATAAGGCAAGTTATGCATTCGTAAAAAAAATCGAACTCGAGATTTTGATCAAAGTTGACATTACGATGATAGCGAAGACGAAAACAGTGGGTCTGGCAATTCTGTCTGTCTGTCTGTTCGATTACAGCTAAATGGCTCGGCCGATTTTCTTCAAACTTGGTAGATATGGATTTTGATTTTTTACCCCCGGATGTTTTTTGATTTGATTTTTTAAGACCAAAAATAACGGTACCTGCCATACGATTTTTTTTCGAAATTTGATAAATATTTTTTTTTCTCAAAAACTGTCTCAACGATTTAAAAAAAAAAATCAAAAAATTTAGTTTAGTAAAACCTAGGTAATGGTTGAAAAAAAATTTCCAAAAAATGAGTAGTTTTGGTACCCCCCTTGGGACCATTTTTTTCGTTTTTGATGTTCTCAAAAACGGTACCACCGATTTCGATCATTTTTTTTATGCTAAAGCTTCCCAGCAGTTTGAATATTATTGTGAAACTTTTAAAAATTTTTTTTTGAAAACTCAATATGTATGTATTTCGAAAACCCCATGCTCGATTTTTTCAAAACTTGATAAATAAAAGTTTGGAAAAATAATCTACAATATATTAGAAAAATAAATTCCTTTTAGCTAAAAATAACGGTACCTTCCATACAAATGCTAAAAAATGGTTTTCGAAAATCGTATTTTTCTCGAAAATGCTTCCGAGAATTTTGCTTAAATTTTTTTTCTTTCTATTATTTTTTAATATCTGTATTTTAATAAAAAAAAAATTTTGAAAACAAGATATTACTGACTGTTCCTACCATAGAACGATTTTTTAAAATTTTGAATTTATCATTATTAGCACAACAGATTTTAATGAAATTTCGTAGAGAGAAGTTTCTAAAAAGTTTAAAAAACATTGCATTTCAAAACTTTAAGAAAAATATTTTTTTGAATTTTGAAAAAAAAATCAATTTTTTGTTTTTTTCAAAATTCAATATCTCGAAAACGGCTCAATACTTTTTTTTGTAAATTTAATTTTTATTCAAACAATAATAAAAGCTTCAAATTGGCGTACCAACAGTTTTTCTTAAAAATGTTTTAAAATGTTCTTATATAAAACCTTATTTTTTAAGAAACCACTACAAAGACTTATAATTTTTGTTCTTGCATAAATCTATATTTGCTTGAATCACATGGCATCCTATTCTTACCTTTAATTACTAAAGAAGTTTTTTTTTAGTCATTTAAAAAATGAATTTTATGCTTATGAACAGTTTCTCTAATGACATTCATTTTTGAAATTCTTAGTCTTTTACATAGGAGCAAGTTCGTGCGACCCAGTCGTGCATTTTATTTCAATATGGGATTAAGAAACAATGCATTATCTTAAATAAATGTTGTTTTCTTTGAAGGGACGATAAGGATAAAAAGAGCGACAGTGATTCAGATGGAGAAGACCCTGAGAAAAAGAAACTACAAAGTAAATTGGAAGGTGCCATTGTTATTGAAAAGCCCCAAGTCAAATGGTCGGATGTTGCTGGTCTGGAAGCGGCCAAAGAGGCCCTCAAGGAAGCTGTAATTTTACCCATTAAGTTTCCGCATTTGTTTACTGGAAAAAGAATACCATGGAAAGGTATCCTGCTCTTTGGTCCACCTGGTACTGGTAAATCATATTTGGCCAAAGCTGTTGCAACCGAGGCAAATAACTCAACGTTCTTTTCGGTATCGAGTTCTGATCTGATGTCAAAATGGCTTGGTGAATCTGAAAAGTTGGTCAAGAATCTATTTGAATTAGCCCGCCAACATAAGCCAAGTATTATATTCATCGATGAAGTTGATTCGATGTGCTCGGCACGAACGGACAATGAAAACGACAGTGTGCGACGAATTAAAACTGAGTTTTTGGTTCAAATGCAAGGTGTCGGCAATGACACAGATGGAATTTTAGTTCTCGGAGCTACCAATATTCCTTGGGTATTGGACTCAGCCATTCGGAGGCGTTTTGAAAAGCGAATATACATTCCGCTCCCAGAGGATCATGCTCGCTTGGTAATGTTTAAAATTCATTTGGGTAATACGACTCATGTGCTCTCGGAAGAAGATTTGAAAGTTCTTGCAAGCAAAACAGACGGGTAGGTTTATTAATTTGTTTAAATATAGTTTAAATCAACATCAAGATACATTGTAATACTGATTTTGTAATATATGTATGTAGATATTCTGGAGCAGATATATCAATCGTTGTTCGCGACGCACTAATGGAACCTGTCCGAAAAGTTCAACAAGCTACTCATTTCAAGGTAATTAATTTAATTATTATATCATTAGCTATTCAGAAGTTGTATTTAAATACGATGCTTTGAATCAGGCTAAATTAGGTTCTTGTAATGTCTTTCAAATTCCAATATACAATAACTATTCCAAATAAGGTATTCTTAAACGCATAGCCAATGGGTCTATTTCAGCTTTAAATGTCTAAAGATCAGTTGCTTATTTAGAGGGCTTATACAACAACAATGTCTTCCAGAACAGTATTTCATAAATTTTTAAAGAAGTTTTTACTACTTTTCGGAAGTGACCAAAGAAGACCAAAGCTCACTCTCACTCCCTACCAAACCATTACATTTCTGCATGTCTAAGCACAAACTCGATCGTTACTTTATTAAAAGATTCTTCGAATCATTGTTTCCATTGTTGATGACAACGGATTTAAAGTATCCCTTAGCTGCATTAAAAAAAAACCCGTTAACATGAAAAGCATGCAACAAATACTTTATTAAAAATGGATGCGTTTTGGATTGTATTAATATTTATAACTAGACTAGCTGGAATCTTACCAAAAAGTTCGAAACGCGGAAGTAAATTTTTTGTTTCTTTTCTTGCAGAGGGTTAGAGGCCCATCACCTCTTGATAAAAATCTAATTGTTGACGATTTGCTTACACCTTGCTCGCCAGGCGATGAAGGAGCATTTGAAATGGCATGGATGGATGTGGATAGCGATAAGTTATTCGAACCTCCCGTCACAATGGTAAGAACATAATATTTATGTGCTGAATGTAAGTTATAGAACTTATTTTTTCCAGCGTGACATGTTAAAATCACTGTCTCGTACCAAACCAACCGTCAACGAAGACGACCTAAAGAAATTACAAAAGTTCACAGAAGATTTCGGTCAAGAAGGATAGTTGTTTTTTTTTTGTGTTTTGTTTGGCTAATTAATAACAGTCCCTCTTATTGAAAACAATTGTTATCCATATAAAAATATCAAGAACAAAAAGAAACTTTTATCGAATTCAAAATATTAAAATTGTTACAACAGCCTTTTAGAATATAGTTTGTCCACGTTTTTAATATTCTTTCAATATAAAAATTAAAAAATATGTATTTTAGTTATTTTTTGTTCGTATAATATGCCAACCCATGCGAAAGTTTATTTTTTAATTTTTTTAAGTAAAGCAAGCAAGAAAACAAACCAGTTTTTTTTTTATAATTGAGGTTCAAAATGAAGAATTTATGTTAAATTTATAAAATAACAAAGGAAGATCACTTAATTTTAATAAAAAAAATATATTACATTTATCTATTTTCGAATTTTAACAATATTTTTTTTATTTATGAAAACAAAAGGAATAAAATTCATAAAGCATAACTGTCACTGTTACCGTAAAAACTGATAAATTATACTATAATAATACTTGCAGTTATAATTTATCAATTTTTTCGGATATCAAAATTTATACGGTTTTCCTTTCGAAACTTGGGATATTGTTCAGGGAAATAGAAATCAAAATTGCATTAATTTTTGTTTATAAAAATGTGTGTCATTTTTCTATTCGCTATCAAATGCCTATGTAATACAAACTAATATCTTTAAATATATTGCACTTTATTGTGTGTGTACTGGAGTACGCGAAGTGGGAAATTCGCTAAAAATCGGTATCGAAAGCAAAAAAAAAAACTTTTAGGTTGAATGGAAACTGAAAATTGGTCTTAGGTGCAACAACATCCAAAAATATTTTTTTGTTAGTTTGTTTTGCTTGAAAGGAATAAGTACTATGCATAAGAATGATCAAAATTAAGATGATACATTTAAAAAAAAAGTAACTGTGAAATCAAGGTTTACCGCTTTTGAATTTAATCAATTGGCAAAATATTTGTTAATCCCCAGATATGGGTTAAGTGTTAAGTATCGTTGAGAAAATCGATGGTATATATTACATGGTATTTAATAGACCCAATGGTAACTATTTATGTTAGGATGGATAAGATAAGATGGATATACCTTAAAAAACGATTAGCACACCTTCAAGGAAAATGTTTCTTTGTAGTCAAGACCCTTGCTAGGATTATACCCTTTAGAAAATAATCGCGCTTTATAACTAGTAATTTTTCCATTTTCATTTGCATTGGTCCTGAACACACAGGCGGTAACTCTGCTTCCTCCATAGTTTTACCCGTACCACCCATACCAAGCTTAGATTGTATTTTAGACCCCTCGAAATCTGGTCTACCAATTCCTTTTCTATCTTTTGGAATAGTGCTCGCCTGTCAACCTCATGATCACAGGTTCGATCCCTGCCGTCGTCTATGTCGTTTTAATTCCATTAAAAACCTTATATCCTTCTTTCTCTTCATTAACTTCACGCCCGCGCTGTGTTGAAACATTTAAAGGGTAATCATAATCCCTTGGGCGCGGGTAGATTATAAAAAAAAAAAGTCCTTTTCTCTCACCCTATAGGATATAAAGGCGTCGTTTCTTACAGGTTTCGATGTCCTCTCCAAACCACCATGCTCTGTGATGTTGATATAATTGGAACTATCTTTTGCTATATTCTCACTTAAAAAATCATCCAAGAATAAAAGTACGTAGCGTGTACCACCAAGTAAAACTTGTTTCATTAGTCCGCACAAATCCGAGTGCACCAACTGCGATGCTTCACTTGAACGTGCATCAGATGTTTTGATCGGTTTTCGCGAATGTTTGTCCTTAAGATGATTCGCAGTTCGTCTAATCGCTTTGTCAGAAACATCCAAACCATTAACAGCTCCTTGTTACATCTTCGCTTATTGGAATTCTCTTGTAGTCCCACTACAAAATACATGTGCCTGCGCCTCATCACTAAAATATCGGTTTTCACTTCCTGTAGTCTCGATTGATATTTTTACAAAACTCTCAGTTCCAATGACCTTGGTTTTATAGTCGGACTTGTCCAGCTATCAATAGTTTAACAACCCACTCATAGGAAACCACCATTCAAATGGCATTAAGCGTATATGCTGTATATGCGTATATGAAGTTTCTTACCCTTTCTCTTTAACTCCAAAAGTAAATCAAAATAAAATCTGTGAATTATACATGTTTTTGTATGCTATATTTTCAATGAAAATAATTGTAAATGAATCAAATCAAAAAGTTTCATTAAATATTTTTGATTGTCTTATATTCTGTTCAAAAGTCGCCTCGTGATTTCAAATGCAGTGTTCTATGGGCATAATACCTAGAACGGTTTAATTTCTGAATATTAATCCATTAGATTTACACTTCACAATTGAACTTAGGTGGTCAGACTTGTGTATTAAGTGTGTTTTTTTTGTGAAATGGTAATTGATTTTTGTGTTGTTTTCCAATTTCTTGAGCTAAGAAAGAATGTCGGTTCTGTTAAATACAGACCAGCTGATTTGGCACTAGGTGAAACATTGGTTTTTGGCGAATACTTCACAATTTCGTCTGGCTGGCTATAAGATAATGCCATTACTTTTTCGCCATCACGGCTTTATAATTTATGTTAAATACGATGTTGTTTGCCAGAGCCTTTTTGAATACGGCTTTTCTTCTAATAAGAATTTCAACTTCAGTGTCCGAAAGCAAATCATCCATTATTATCCCAAATGATTCAATTTCCCGAACTGTTTCCTTGTGCTCTCACACTGAAGTCATTATTGCGGGCGACTTCAGTATACACAATTCAAGTTGGCTCCGCTATTAAGGAAAGACAACACCCGAAGGAAGATAGATGAGCCCACTCGAATACCCAACATTTTTCTTACTTCTCATCCTAATAAGTATACTATAACGGTAAATACTCCATTCGGCACTTCGGACCACTGTGTAATATCCATCCATCCAGGTAAAGAGGAACAAAACACTTAGACCAATATGAGAAAGCCAACTGGGACGGTCTTAATGACTTTTTTTCGAATCTGTAATTGGTCACAATCACAATGTTTCCTCAATAGTGAAGTTCCTAACAGAATTAAGAGTATAAAGTATAAAGAAAAGGGCAAATTCCTAGACGCATTTGGAAATTAGCCAAAGTCTTAGTTCCATACAAGCTGTCAGATTAAGAGAAATAAGCTTCCGCTCTTAAAAATCTAACCCAACTGAGGAAAATCGCAAAAATTTGTTTCATGGGTACTACCCTTGTATATATAACCTAAGTTTTATATACAAAGGTACTACTATTGCGAAGATGTGAAATGACCTCTTCACGGAAAGTGATGCTCGTCTTAGCCGTTCGGACTCGACATAAAAATGCCAGTCCCCTTCATTGTTTCCGACAATACCCATACACAACAATCGTTGAGAGTTGTAATTTACTAGACAAGATGTTTGTAGAGAACTAAGGTCTAGTGAGTTAGAAATCTCAACCATTCCTGTGTGTGTTGTCGACTGGAGGGAACCTATATTTTTCTGCCTGCTCCGAAAGAATGATTCTTGAAGATTATATCACTTCTTCGAATGAGGCACTGTGTTTTTGGGAATCGATTCCAGACCTTTGGTGAGACACTCAAACGTACTTATCATTAAGCCATGGTGCATATTAAATATATATTTTTATTTCGTTTCATTTATTTCTGCTTGTGTGGAATTGTAATTGATTTAACACTTAGCAAACGTGATATAATCCAGTTCTATGCTATAAATTTCTAGACAACCATAAAATACCGCCGCACGATCTAGAAAGTCAAGCGGCTTTGAAATTTAAGTTTTGCTTGATTTATATTTTTTATTGTTATTTATTTATAAACTTCTAGGCTGTCCAAAGCTTTATTCGTTAAGACTTGGCTTTCCATTATCATTGGCGTTCAAAGTAATGCGGATGCTTCGCTGTCGTAGAAAAAAATATTTTCTTTTCTGTGTTTACCATAACCCGTATTTAAAACAAATATTTTTTGAAGATTTGGTTAAAACGAACTATTTCTCTAAATGAAACACAAAATAAACTATCATCCACATAGTTGCAGAACAATACAAAATCACTGCTTTTGTACCGTTCTGATGACAGCTATTGCCGATGCGATGCTGATTTGTTTTATTCTGCCCTATCACGAAGAGGAAACTTTTTACGAAGCTCGAAAAAAAAACTACTTAAAAAATCCGTTCGTAGGGACAATTTTTATGAGATTTTCCATTAAGTGAATTCTGTTATAGTTTCTTTGGGGATTCGTTTTTTATTACGATGGAATTCGTGTTATTACTTGAAGTCTTGAAGATGGAATGTTTGGGTTTTCCACAGTAAAAAATGACACTTTAGGATTTTAACGTTTGAAGTGTGGGTACTCCTGGTTTTGATTCTTTCCAGAATCGATTTTCTCTGCTTTCTGAAGAAGCATTGACATCTAGCAGCAAACGAACGATTTTAGAATCATTTGGAGTAATTTCGGTGGACCAAACGAAAATCATTATGCAATAATTTACACCGCACAACGATCTAGAGGATTGTTTCTTATAAAGTTGAATTAAGTGCCGTCGGAGTCTCCAACACCCTCATAGCAACGTTTTTATTATTATTCACTTGTACAATAAAAACAAGTGGAATATTATGCCAATTTTATCTCCATTAAAATATCATCATCATCATCATCATCATCATCATCATCATCATCATATAATAAAACGGCAAACATGTTTTTTGTGGTACACTTTTCTCCAAAAGTATTTAACCGATTTCGATAAATTTTATATGGTTGGAAAGCCACAGTTACGGAGATGTGCAGAATATACTTGAGACACGCATTTACACACTGTGGGTCATTTTTGTTTTTGCACTGTCGAACACTTTGCATATTACATAAAATAAAATTTAATTTAATAAATTTGCTTGAAAACACTGCCAATAATATAAATAATAAATAAATTGGCACTCGAATTTCGAGAGCTGGGTCGGCTAGTAATAATTATTAGCTTATACTATGAATTTTATTTGAGTTAGTAATAATTATTAGCTTATACTATGAATTTTATTTGAGTTTTTATCACATTTAAAAACAAATATGGTTTTGTGACTTATGTTATATTAATATTATTTTCTTATATAAAATATATTAATTCCACGGCTTGTTAACATTATCGTTCTTACAATCTATAAGTTCTCGATATTCCATATAAAGACGCTGCCACTTTGGATGCAATTTAAGAACATTAAGGACAGTATCTAAAAGCAGTCTTTTAGGAATTCCCTACAACAACAGAAATTCACAGTAAATCATTCTATATAGAAATAACATCAAATATAAAACATACCAAAATATGAAGATCTTCTTCACTCGATTGTGCACAATTTGTACCCAGCAGTTCATCGAGTAGCAATCTTATTTGTTTTTCAACACCATTTGTTGCCAGATGATATGCCAATGAAGAATACCAGTGTTGCATTTCCTTTGGCGAATTAATAACTTCACAAAGTTTTATTTGATTCTCTATGAAAAGAAGTTTAGCCCCTGATTGCCAGTCATCTTTATTCCTGCAAATTGTTAACAATATTATAGTCGCATATACTCGTTCAAAATTATTAACATACATCTCAGAAGCATTAGGTGTGTAGTTATTTGATGAAGACTGTATTGTAGTAAGAGGATAAGATCGGAAATTTTTTTGAAAATCTTTTGGTATTGCTGTACGTAAACCATGACGAATGGCAGGATCTTTAGAGTTCAACACCATCCAACACTGCATGCTGCTTGAATAAGTGTACGAGTTTCCATTGGAGAATAAAACAAACGGAACTCCATTTTCTGTAATGCTAAATTGAACAACTTGACCGTGTTTGCCAAATATTTCTGCGCAAGTTGTAGAAATGACAATTTTTTTTAATGCAATATCCCATATTCTGAGTAAACCACATTCTGTAATAACGCCAACCAAATTTCCAAGGGGACACTAATGTAGATACAAAAAAAAAAAAATAGATACAGTCGAACATTATTATATAAATTTCAAACAAAAATAGTTTTGCGCTTAATGTAAAACTTGTGGCAGTAAGAAAATCATACTTACAAAAGCACATTGTACTGCTGTGGTAGCTAAGTTTATTATCGGAAACACTGTGTTGCCCGTGCTTAAAGAAAGAATGCGCAAAGTTCCATCCACACTACACACTATTAAGTACTTGGACGATAAACAAGACGAAGCGACGTGTGATCCTTTAAATGAAAATTTAAAAGCTGATGTAAATTAATAAAATAAAAAAACATTCTTTCATCTATACCGATAAATATTTCCCAAATTTTTTCGTTTCCATTTACGGCCCAGCATATAACTTTAGTTAGAGGTCCCATTGATGTTGTAAGAGCACTGTTTTGCACGTGAATTCTATAATCTTGAGCCGATTTACTGAGTTCATTTTTCGATGGATGTGAAGCAGGTCCATTAAAAATGGTCATTTTTGTGTTTAATTTGGACGTTGTTGAAACTGCTGGAAACGACTTAAGAACTGATTGACTCGCGTGCGAGGGAGATATAGCCAGTGTGCTTTTTGTTAATCGGTTGTCTAAATGTCTTTGTTGTTGGTATAGTAATTTTTTTTTATAATTATGAACATATAATTATTAAAGAAATCTCAAGAGGAACTTACGTTTGTTCGGCTTCAGTTATGATTGGTTTCATTACTGAAGTGTCTATATAACTAACAAATTGTTTCTCAGCAATTATAATGGGATCATTTTTTGGGCGAGAGCTGCTGTTTATCAGTGTTACTGGCACGTCACTATTTGAAATTTAAAAATTGTTACGAAGAGTTCAAGGTACGTCTACAGAGACTATTACTTACCCTGGTTCCTGATTAAGAGGTATAAACACAGGTGTTATTCTTCGTTTCCCATCTGCTGTTCGAGTTTCAGTTTGTTTGTTAATAGCTTTAGCTTGATAGATCGTATCTGCAGAATTTGATGTTATAGTACGAATCATAGTTTCCTTGACGGTCTCTGAGTTAAGATCAATTGGAAAAGATGGCGGGCAAACTTGTTCTGGTGCGGCATTTAACAATTCGGCATTTTCAATGAGTGTATCCCTAGCTGAAGTGGTTGTTTCGAATGACGTTCCTTTTCCATAGATTCTTTGATACAGTAAATTCTAAAACAAAACATGTATGTAATTATTGATTACCAGGTTTTCTAGACTTAGTTTTTGTTAGCAACACAGTTAAGGCCCAGTGAACTTAGGATGATTTAAAAGACTTAAATGTCCTTAAATATTTGAAACTAAAAGTAGTCAAAAGTTTGGGAATAAAATATTTAAAGGATTCAGAAATGAAGGCATTGTTTTGATAAAAAGGCAAAATAAACGCAAACTTGAATAGTTATGTATGTTAAACTCTGCAGTTTGATTCTTGGATAATGTGTATGTGATTATTTAGTAGTTTTTTATATAAAGGTCTTTAGTATTGGGCTTCATACAAGAAAGGATCAGAAGACCATAGAAGCCCATATGCGATTTTAAACAATGTAAAGATTGAATGAGTCAAGTGTCATTTACGCAAGTTGGTTGATCTAGAATTTCATGGAGAAGTCGAAAAGGAATCAATACATTTGAGAAACCTAGATAATGGATAGGAAATTTGAATAAATGCTTCTTTTTGTCCTTCATAGTTTAAAATCACAACATAGAATCGAATTTAAATTATTTAATAATTATTAACAAAATTTCTCTTACTTTATCTTCCTCCGAGAGCGAGGTTCCAAGTTCTTTTTCGGAGAATTGCAAACAAGCAACAGTGCCATCTCCACTACACGCCAGTAAAATACACTTTTCAGCACCCCATGATAAATCCAGAATGCTGTCTTCAAATAAGTCATGTATGACAACTAGCGGTCTCTGCAACGCAGTCATCCATACCGATAATGATCGATCACGTGATCCAACTGCTAAGCAACAGTATTGCTGAGGTTTATTAGTTTTCGGGGCTTGCCGTTTAAGTATTGAAGAATGAAAACGCACACAAGTAACAGCCTTTCGGTGACCAACAAAGTCCTTGTCACATTTCCAACCTTCGCGTTCTATTATCTGGGCAGTAGGACCACCTCCGTTCATAGCATGCGCTGATACCAGATATTGCCCATCTGGCGACCAAGATAACCGAAGAATATGTGTTGTTCCACCACACTCTTCAAAAGGTTCTGTTATGGTATTGCTGCAAGTCCAGTCACTGGTTTTCCAAATCTTAACACTGCGATCATCGCTTTGCGATGCTAGAAACTTTCCAACTGGATCCCAAGTTACACCTTTGACAAGCCCAGTATGGCCTTTGAGCATAGCAACCATCGAGGGTAGTGCCTGCGCATCCCACACAATAATAGAATTGTCAACACTACAACTTGCTAGCCATCGATCATGTGGAGACCAAGCCAAATCCAAAACATCTCCAGAGTGACCTCTTAGAGTTGCAATGCATTTCCAACTCTCAGGGTTTTTGGTGATGCCACCGGTCCCGAAAACACCACTTGAACCCTGATTAAAACACACGACCACTTAGAATTAACAAGAGATACATAGACAATAAAAGGTACTTTACCTTAGCTTTTTTCCAAAGCATAACAAGTTTGTCGTCAGAGCCAGACGCTAAAAGTTGTCCGTTCTTTGACCATCTTACACAGTTGACACAAGATAAATGGCTGTCCATTTGGCACAATATTTTTGGCACGGAATTGTCCAATTCAGCTTTTTCCGATAGAATTGGAAGCAGATTCCAGATAACCACTCTACCGGAATCATTGCCCTGCCCTCCAGTGGCAAACTTGAGGCACTCTTGGTGAATGTCAACCGAAAATATGGGTTTATCTGTGGAACAAAATATTAAACAATAACGTGAAATCGTTTGTTAGTTTTATGAGACTTGCCATCATGATGAACCCAATGGGGTTTTACAAGTTTCATCGAAAATATTAAGAATTTGTTTTAATTAAAAATAATTCAACATTAAACTTCAACAAAACTAAACAGAGAAACACGGGCCACGGGCCGGTTTTCGGTTTTGGCTTTGACCTTTTTGGCGTTTTATGTTTTGACAGATTATGCCTTGGCGCGTTTTCGCATATAAATGGAAGACTTCAATGAGATTTGCAAAACTTAACTCCGGGCAACCACCTAACTAAAAATTACAAAAAATAACTGTGATGTTTCATTTCCTATTTTATGTTTGCTGAGTGAATTCCTTTTCACTTGAAAAGTTATCTTTTAATTAAAATCGCTGTAATTAGATTTCTTTTAGATCGCTGCGTTTAAGAGCATCCATGCAATCGAAAGGAAATCAAAATGGAAACAAAGTTTAAAAATCATATGCCAATATGTTGTATTGATGATGGGATAGTTTTTATAATGACGATTCTGAATTTGTAAAAAAAACTCCCTATTAATTTCGGAATCCTTTTTTTCTTTATAAGTCATTTATGTTTATGAAAAAAAATATTTAAAAAAATATAATTACTACAGGCTACGGGTATATACAGAAAAACCCTGGGTCCTGAGGTTACTTTAAGTTGAGAAACTTAGGCCAGTTGCTCAAAAGTGGTTTAACCTTGGTTCAAGGTTTCAAATCACTGATTTCAGTGGATTAACTGAAGATCCATGCTAGTTCAAGTATGAAATTGGCTATTGTAGCTGCAGTTACTCGGGCGATATCGGTGAGCTAAAGGTTTTCTATAAGCAACCAAACAATTGTGCAACTAAAAACTAAATGTGCGCCTAGTCTTAGGCTAGCCGCGCACTAGCAATTTTTAGTTGCGAAACTGTTTGGTTACTTATAGAAAGCAGATGAACTGTTTGGTTGAATGTCGGTGAATTTGCAGATAATTATATGTTCAATAAAATGGCGAACTTATTTTAGGCAATCGTTTAGTTTGTGTCAAAACACAAACTTTTTAGTTGCTCGAACCAAGCAGTTTCGCAACTAAAAATTGCTAGTGCGCGGCTAGCCTTAGGCTAGTCGCGCACTGGCAACTGTGATCGAAATCAAATAGTTCAATCAACAGTTGAAAGAGAACCGGGCACTGGCAACTCTTTACTCACGCTCACACTCTTTTCTCTCTTGCTCTTATAGAAAACAGCTCAACTGTTGCGAAGGCAATCGTTTAGTTTGTGTCAAAACACAAACTTTTTAATTGCTCGAATCGAGTTGTTCTATGTGCGCGGTGTCCCATATAAGCCCATATGTTTAATTTTAGCAACTAAACAGTTGCGAAACTGAAAATTGAATGTGCGCGCCTGGCTTTAATTGCATTACTGGTACAAATTTTCATTTTGCTATTGAAAGTTGTATGGAAAAGTCAAACTTCGTTTCGCTTTTACTTTTTTTCGATTGTACCCTTTAGGCTAGGCGCGCACATTCAATTTTTAGTTTCTCAACTCCTTGGTTCGAGCAACTAAAAAGTTTGTGCTTTGACACAAACTAAACGATCGCCTAAAATGAGTTCGCTATTTTGTGTAACATATAGTTATATGCACCTGCGTGGACATTCAACCAAATAGTTCATCTGTTTTCTATAAGCAACTAAACAGTTGTGCAACTAAAAATTGAATGTGCGCCCCTAGCTTCAATCTACCTTCTTTAGTAGAGTTGATGCCAAATGAAAAATGAAACATACCCGAATAATAAGAAAAAACACAAAGAAAAAAGAACGATAACTCTGCAATTCAACCAACCTCAGTAATTGTGTCCACCCCACCACCGTATACGTCTCTCGTCTACGGGCTTAAAAATCGCAATTTGTTATTGCATCATTTAAAAGCTGTTTTAATTCATGCAATATTTTGTAATTTTCGTTATTGATGTGTAGTCAGCCTAAGAAAAGATAAGATCTTGAAAGCGTTCAGCGCCCTACAGACATGTTCGAAAAATAAACAAATTGAGTGATAGCTGAAGTTCTGACTTTTGAATATATTTCAAATTTTTGTTTATTTTAATTTGTTTTAATAATAAATAAATATTAATTTATCTATCAATATCGTTGTTATATTTTATAAAAAAAAACCTTAATAAATAAAAATGTCTGATTTAAATACCACTACTCCAACCGATCGAAAAATTCGTCTGAAAAATCTCTTGGACAAGGGAAATGCAATTGGTAATTTAATTGACTTCACATTCTTTGTAAAATACCTATAAACTAGAGAAAACATTTTGCTTACTAGGTAATAACTCCTTAGCATATCGACAATTGATTTTAAAGAGTTTAATGAGCCGATATAACGGATATTCATGGCCTCCGATTGTCTTTTATTTCATACCTTAATCCTGAAGCGCAAAAAGCATTATCGGAGGTTACTTCACATTTTTTGATTTTTCAAACAAAAAATGTTGAACAGTCGGTTCGGCGTTCTTGGATTTTTAAAAGCAGGTTTTAAATTTTATAAAAATTATGTGTTATAAGAAACCTAATTAAATGCACACGCATATGCACGTTCCTAATTCCTGGAGCATCTTTTCTGCGCTCTATTCTACTCTCAACCAATCGTACTGATTCCCATTCCACTGTTTTACCCTATTCACATAAAAGTCAACGAACTCTTTGACTGAGTCTGTTGGTTCCATTTTCCATAACATCGTTTGGTTCGGAATGCACCCGCTCTATTTTAGGTGCGTATGACCAATCCACTGCCACTTCTTCGATAAGGTTAGGTCACATACCTAATACATAGAATGTTTCGTAGATATGTTAACAGATTTTTGTAACTGCCGCGGTTCTAATACCCAATCTATGAACCTATTTTACCTCATTTTTTCCTTATATAAACTGCAGGTGTAAATGTGGAAGCTGAAGACACTGCTGGCACAATAACTGCGATCAAAAATATTATCACTGAATCCGATGAGATTATTGGAGAGGGCAATGTTGGTGATCGAGCTGAACATACTGCTGAAATAGTTATGGATGCTCAACTTCTTAAACTAAGCCATCAGACTGTGGCCAAAGTCTTGGAAGCTAGCACTGAATTTAACGATGGCATATACCAAAACGCTATTGTATGATATTTTTTTATAATTCGGATAGCAACTTATGACTTCTAATACTTAGGCTGATCTCGTCTTCAGAGATGAAAATGATAATTGGAATTCACTAGCCGATATAGCAATTGGAATATGCCGAGCATCAAAATTTTCAACATCCATGTTGGGATCGTTTGATATAAATGCCGGCGAAACACAAAAGCCAAAAAAAGAAAAACAACAAAGAAACAAACCCAAAAATGTGAGTTAGAAACTAATTTTCAATGATCACCGATTTCAGAACATTTAAAATATGTCTCTTTGCTTCTAGAATGCAGAAGAACTCGAACCTGAAGAAATAGCTCAGTTAGAGAAACAAGATAAAGGAGCAAAAAAGGTCAAAATTATACAGAAACAAATCGTTCGGGTATGAAAGATCAGTTGAAATCTTAAAATATAGTTAAAAAATTATTTTTTAAGGCATTCGAAGCTAACAATCGATTTCCGCTTCCATTCTACAAACTTGTCATAGATCCAAATAGCTTTATGAATACTGTTGAAAATATTTTTCAAGTTTCATTCCTTGCGAGAGATGGTGCTGTCGCGATCGAAACTGGGGATCATAACATGCCACATGTTCGAGTAACAAATCCAAAAGAGAAAGATCTGGTCCAGAATACTTATCAATCTGTTTGCAGTATTAATTTGGATCTTTGCAACGTTAGTATGACAATGGTTATATTATTTTTTAAATCAATTATTCTATTAAAATATTTCATATTTATTTAAAGGAAATGATAGCCTATTATGACATCAGAGAAGCTATGCTTAAAATTGACAATAGAACGTAACAGGAAATATGATGCAAAGTTCTTTTAGTTTATAGTTTTTGCTAAGCTTATAATAAAAATAATTTTTTAAATTTGTTTGTTTAGTAAATTTTATCTTAATTTTTTAATATTTAAACCTAGAACACTAATGAATACTAGTACATACATGGAGAGGAGATTGCACAGACCAACTCTTGACTTAATAAAACAGTTGGCAGAGATGCTAGATTTAACCGACTGACAAGTTGACACAATTATAAAGACACAAATGTAAATGGATACTTTCAAAGAAGAAGAAATATTGAGTTGCTTTAACATCAAAGTGGGTGCTTATGATTTTTATTTCGAAATAAGAAAAATTTTACTCGCGTTATAAGCAGATTACAGTCATTATCGTAGTTTAGGTAAAACAAAAAATTTCCAAGAGACTCGATCTGTTGCTCTGTCTATCTTAATGCGCATCCATTATCGAAATGCACGCTCTATAGAATCGATTTCACGGCAAGCAGAGCATTTTATCTTGTCTTACGGCACATTTTGGCCTTTTTTTATTTATTTTGATTTGCATATACACTAAACTATAGTTTTAATTGAGGATTAGATACACGATTGCTTATTCAATTCATTTCTTACTCAGTTTGAGTAAATCAGATAACTGGCTTGTAAGAATCATAAAATTCAAAATCGGAAGGGTACTACTAGCTACATCGAGTTAAAGTTTCAATGAAATCCGATTTAACATAATCCTCAAAACAGGAATTTGTTAGTGAACTCTTATTTAAGGTCAATGCAAAATATTCGCAGGCTATTTCAAATTACACATAAAACTTACAACACAAACCATCCATTCTTATGGAGAATAAAATCAGGAATTGAGGGAATCTCAAATTTTATGTTGACTCCAAACACATATAATGCGAAGCACTTTTTCGTGAGCTACTGTTGGAGAATCTGTCACTTCCTCACTTTTTAAATGGAAACTATTGTGACTAACATTTTTAAAGGCTTCTTAAATACGGTACCTGTTGATATTTTCAATGGCGGTATTTTATTTTCGCTATTGATCCATCAAAAGAAAATTAAACGATACAGATTTGAATAAGAGCAATCTTATATACTTATTGCTTTTATCCGTGTTTTTGTTTTTCAAGAATTTTTTTTTCTATACACTACTGAAACCATTTGCGAAGCTAAATAGCAATTTATACTTTATTTTTTGATCATGAAACGTGATCCCCATAGAGGGCCGTATCTCGCAATCGTTCAACTGGTGATCGATGGCATATACGAGCCCAAACGCAAAATAGTTGGACTACCTATGATAAAAAACAAAAATCTTCTGATTCTTAAATTCCATCGGAAATAAAATCAATATTTTAGTATTTTTCTTAATTTGAATAGGAATAGGTAACAAAAACAAAATGACTTCAATTAAATAACGGTATAGAGCAATCTTACAAATTAAAATAACTATTGATACATTTTTTTAAGAGCAAAATAGTTGGCCTATGGGTCTTAATTTTTATTTTACCATGGTGTTACGTCGCCTTTGGCCTTAATAACTGCTTCTATGCGTCGTGGCATTGTGTCAACTAATTTTTGACATTCTTCGGTGCCAAAAGATTCCCAAATATTTATGATTTTAGCTTTAAGGTCTTGAAGAGGTCCGGCATGGTTCTTTCCGCGGTTTTTGTTTCATTTTATGCCACAGTTTCGATTGGTGAAAGGTCAGGGCTGCTGGAAGGCCATTCCAGTAAAGGAATAGCTTCAGCAGATAGCCACGCCATTTTAGACCTTGCTGTATGGCAAGAAGCTCCATCCTGTTGGAAAATATAGTCTCGATCACTAGCTTGAAGTAGTGGTATTGATGGGAGAAGCTCATTTTCCAGAATATCCCTGTACCTGGCAGCATTGACACTTCCATTTACAAAATGCAAATTGCCCAAACCCCGCCCCGACATGCATCCCCATATCATTAGAGATGCTGGAAACTTGATCGTTTTTTTAAGGCAATCTTTGTGAAAAACCTCTTGAATTTCTAATGGCTCGTTTTCGTTCGTCGCCCACGCAAACTTCAAACCTGGACTCATCACTCCAAATAACGGACCGCCATAAACGTTGTTTGGCCCACTCTAGCCGCCTTTTCTTTTGTTTAGGTGTTAAAAGTGGTTTTTCTTTGGCCTATGTTTTTAACGAATTAAAATTGCTCTAATTTAAATAAATCTAAAACAAACCTTATAAAATTTGTATCCAATTTTTTTCATAGTCTGTTTGCAAGTGTCGACCGAAACACTTTTTTTTATTCTTTCCCTCCATTGAACAGTTATTGCAGCGGCCGTTTGACGTCGATTTTCTTTTATTATTTTTTTTAAAACTTGGCAATCTCGAGGTTTTGAATTGTTTTGCGATTTTATAGCTCGATAATCCCGTTTCGAAGGCTTTATTTATGGATTCCCTAAGGTCTCTTGATAATGCAACGCCACGCACCATGGTTGACATTAAACTGTTGCTGGCTTGCATAAAACAAGAGATCAATAAACAACAAAACAAGTGCATGTCATTTTTTTAATAACGGTTAACTGAAAATCTATTTAAATCTTCATAGGCCAACTATTTTGTATCCAACTATTATGCTCTATCTTTGTTTGAGGGAATGCAAACTGGAGCCATATGTGCTTTCTCGAATTTAGTTCTGTTTGGTCTAATTTACTTATTAAATGTAATTTATTACATGGACAAAAAAAATTAAAAAACAACTGCTTGGGGACCAGAAAATATAGGCACATAAAAAATGTTAATTTGTTAATTGATGAGTAGGCCAACTATTTTGCGTTTGGGTCGTATCATAAAAAGAGTGGAACAGATCTTTACATTGTTTTAGAGAAAGTAAGATTATTGCGCTTGATATTTCTAAAGCATTTGATAGAGTTTGGCACCAGGCTCTTATCGTGCGTGCTTATCAACGAAAAAAAGTTATTCTTTCGTTTCACGTCTGATCTTCACAAAATAAATGCTGAGGAGGTATCGGCTAAGGTGATTGTTGATTATCAATTTTTTTATTCAGCCCTATCAGGAGTTTCGCCCGAATAACCTTTCACCCGAAATATTTTTGTTCCCCCGGATTTTAAAAAGCAATCAGGAATTTCGCCCGAACAAGATTCCACATCGAATTTAGAACTGACAGTTCGAAAAATAGGTATGTTCAGAAAACTGAGGTATCAATAAATTTCCCTATCACTGCGATGGGAACAGAGAATGAAATCTGAACTTATTTTTTTCTTGTTTAAAAAAAAGCTCAAAATAAATTCGGTTTTGCATTTTCCTGTTAAAATAGTGTCTATTGAGTGCAATGGTACGATTTTTAATCCTTCTTTAATCGATTTATTGAAGAAAAAAAAATTTCTGAATTTGCGGATACATAAAATTTCCCTCTCCGTTTTTAATAATGAAGACTATTCGTCTTCATACATGAACAAACCTAACAATCTGACTTTTTGTTTTGAAAGTTGTTGACAACCAGTAAGAATTAAATCAAGCGACGAATAAAAAAAATTGGTTTGGTTGATATTTTTATTTAAAAGAAAAAAGTGTAATCTAAAAATGTAAATGATAAACTAAAAAAATCATTCTAAAGAAATTAAAACGCAAAGCATACCTATGCATTTCCTGTTGCTTGAGGAAGAGGAAGATGTAATACTGCGTTGAAATATTCGGAGGCAGTTAAGAGACCACTCAAATCCGTTGCAGTTACCTGAACCATTGTAAGAATGAAACTATACATTCAACTTCTTTAATATCTAACTATAAATAATTTTCAGATTTCAACAGCGCTATAAAGTACATATTTCTACCTGATGATAAAGAAATATTTAATTTGTACTTCTTTACTTTCTTTTGTATTAAAATAAAGATATGTTTCACATGATTCCTCTTGTTATTTTTTTATTCGCCTCCAAAAAAGAAGTGAACATTTTAAATGTAAATCGTGTTGCATTTCACCCGAACTGAATGCTCCTAATAAGGGGAATTTTTCGAACATGAAATTTTTTTCGCCCGAAACTCAAAATAAGGGAAAAGAAAAAAGGGAAATTTTTCGGGTGGAATGACATTCGGGCGAAACTCCTGATAGGGCTGATTGTCATTTTGATTATAGCTCTCTATCATGTAAACAAAGAAATATAGACAGAGCGATTGTCAAAACGACAATAAATTAATTTAGTGATCACTTTACTCTTAAGTGATACGGGTCCTGGTGTTTTCCAGGGCTCCATTTTGTCTCCACATCTCTTCCTCATTTTTATAACTGCCGACGACTCTACTCTCAGTTTATCATCCTCGTTCTCAAGTTTACGTCCGTCTCTTTCGGAAGTTGATTTGCAACGTTATTACATGATAAGCTCATTAAACTCGGATCGTGTGGAGTTTAATGCTTCGAAAACTCAATGCTGTCTATTGTCGTTGAAGCAAAATGTACCCCTAATGCCGTTTTCCTTGAATGGCACTTGCATCGAAGAAGTCGAAAAGCTGTTAGTACTCGGTATGTGTGTCAACGTCGATCTTCGTTTGAATGACCACATTCTCGATACCGCCAAAAATGCGGCTAAATGCTAAGGATTTTTATATCGATGTAAGACATTTTTCACCCCTCTAATTTGGCTACCATTTATAAAGCGTTTATACGTCCAAAACTCAAGTATAACTCACATCTTTGGGCAGGTGCAGGACAAACTTCTCTCCACTTATTAGATAGAATTCAGGGGCCCTAGCACGTAACTTGATACGATCGAGTTCGCTCGATACAATCGAGAATAGGCAGTTCCTTGTTATGATCAGACCATTGTTTTCGATTCGATTGAATCAAATTAAATAACTCCCTATAATCGATTACATCGACTAGACTCGATTGTATCAAGTTACGTGCTGGCACCCCAGAATAGAGCGTTGAAACTAATAGGAAACAGAGGTATCATGGAATTCTATCTCTTGAACACCGTAGGAATGTTTCATATATTTTCTTGTTTTACGCTTCTTTCACAAACTATGCTGATTCGAAGTAGAAAGTTGGCATTCCTCAATTCGTTTTTAAGTCGCACAACACGATTATAGAATAATTTACTTGGCACGATTTTCCCTTGCCATTTTTATTTTTAAACATCCAAGCCAATGTTCAACGACACCGACACCTCTTTTCTCTACCCCCTAATTTCCCTATCACCCGTGCTGTGTTTAACATTATAAGGGTATCTCAATATACCCTTGATCGTGAATTATAAAAAAAGTCTTTCGAAATAACGAAGTCTTTATCCAATATGTGTATGTCCATGTGGAACTCTTTAATATTAAAAATTTCACCCAGACACTAAAATTTTTTTTCGCTTTATTCAAATTTTACAAAATTTTGTATTAGCAATAACTTATTTTTTCTTATTGCTTCAGTGGTGTGATTCAATTGAATCATTCATTGAATGCAGTGAAGGTACCCTCATCACAAAGTTATTCTAACACTCGTACATTTGGATTGATATTTGCTAAAAAAATCATACTTCACTTTCGTTCCGATGCAATTGCGAAAGAGAAATCAGTCCCTTATCTTACTATTTAGTTAATCTAGTATCAGCGAAATGGACACGAAAATTGAAGCTATAAAGTAAAAAAGCGTTGTAATGATTGATGTTAAAAAAAAAATATAAATGCAAATAGAAAAACTAAATATATGACTTCATAGACCTTTGAATTATTTTCACCATTTCAATGGTCACTTTATTTTTAGTAATTTATTTCTTTTATATAACGGCATGTTTAAAAACTTATTACATTTTGTATTGTTGGAAAAAAATAATTATGTTCGAGAGTCGTTTATTGTAAGCGAAAATTATATATTTATATAATTTTTTTTTTGTGAATATGCCAAACATTTATTTATTGGTATGAAGTATGCATTTTTTTTGTGTTGTTTAATTTTAATTAAACACAACTAACAAAGAGAACACGTCTTTTTTTTAAATTTAAGTGTTTTTTTTTTATTGTATACCTTATTTATACCCAAAGTTAAGAACAATCATTCGAAGACCAACATTTAAAAGAAAAATATGAAAGTGATGGTTAAAATTTTACACATAACAATTCTGAAAAAAATGTATTGTAAATTGTCAGTGTGTTGGATTTTGGTACAGGAGGTGATAGATAACAATAAACATTTTCGCAGAGTAATCTCCAATTACTCAATTAATTATTCTTTAACTTATTATAATTATACTGTGGAGTTCGAGTCGATTCATTCAATCCAGAATTAATAGAACTAATATCAATTATTTGATTTAGGATAAAAGCTTCTTAAATACCTATAAATAAAGCAAAATTATTAAGACAAGTTCTAGGTAGCGTAATTTCAATCGCCTCACCGAAAATCAAATCATTTAAAATTACTTATTTTTCCGTAAAAAATACCAAACCATAAAATGAACAAAAAATGCAGTGAAGGTACTTGCAAATAGCAAGTCCCAATGAGGATAGTACGTCCTTTAAAATGATAATTTATGTGATTAATGAAGCTAGATTAATAAAGCCCACTGAAAATGATCAATAAAAATTAATAACATAGCTTTCGGAACTCTTTACAAAAAAAAACTCAAGAACTTCGATATTTAAATCCGTACATTTGTTTGTATTTCACGTCCACCAACAAATTGCCATTAATTTAATTTAAAGCAGTCGTAAGACTTGAATGCGAAATAATTATTGAGTAAATTAATTGGAGAAATGATGTACATAATGTGCATTTGTCCAATAATTTTCGTCAAACTTTCTTAAACGCACTAAACTGGGATTACTCCTTGTTTCAAGTGATCATTATTGCAAAAATCCATCAGCTGATGCACAAACTTCAAATAAAGCAGAATCCTAAAATCCATTGATTCCTTGTTCCATCGGCATTACTTGTGTTGTCTATCGCAACAAAGAAGTGATGTTCAAATATTCTTCTGAATACCTTAAAAGGACTGCAGTCTTCTGATTGCCATACATTCTTTTCATTTGTTAAGCAAGGACCCAAGAGGAACAACTTTATTTAAAAAATCCAACACAACCAAAAAGACATTTAAGACGGAAAACTTTCAAAGCAGTTAAAAGAATTAACACAAACCTAAACTTCAAAGAATTCAAGCAAAATTATAAAAACAATTTTTTCGCTTTATTCAATTGACATTAATAATACCTCTACGTAAAAATGTTTTTCAGGGTTCATTTTAATGTATTGAAAATTTGAGTAGAGATTATGTCTCTAGATTATTTTTTTCCATTTCAATTAAAAGAGCAATATCTTATATTTGGAAAACTTAAAAAAGAATATTTTTGTTAAAGCAATGCAATGCAGTAGTTTATTTATATATCTTAAAAAAATTATAATTTCTTCCTCAAAGCCTTCAACTCATAAGCAACAAGAAACAAAAAATACATATATTAACTTTTTGTTTTTTTTTGTCTAAATTTGTATCTTAAACTAAAAAGGCATTTTTTCAAAAACAAAAAGCAAACAAAACAAACCATCAAGTGAAGAAATTTCAAATAAAGAAAATTAAAACGTTTCCCATCACCTCCTGTCATTTAAGCCACCCAATCTATACAGTTTTTATCGATTTCTGTGATTTTAAGATATAACTAACCATAAGTTTTATCTTAATAGCATTTTTTGTATTCTTTTTTTTTTTCTTAAGCTATTTTTATGATGAACTCAATCACTGGATTTGTTGTATTCTGAATTAATATCTAAATTATGTAGATGGTTGTATTTAGTTGAATTGTATTTTTTTTCATCACTGTTTTGAATTGATTTGTTGTTGCTGTTGTGTTTGTCTAAAAATTATATATTTTTAGGTATTTACTTTTTTTATTTTTGATAGGTATTAATGATTTTTTTTTTTGTAGTTTTTTCTTGTTTTAATTTTTTTTACTCATCGATAATAACATAAAATTTTAACTCCATTGATTCAGAGCAAATATTTGCCCAGAAATATGCCAAAGATTGCTGTTACAATGGAGAGCGCTATGTAAAACATTGGAATTTGTTTTTCCACCGTTGGTGAATATGGTTCGTCCATTCTTTGCTGCGACGTTGTGTATTTTATGCGCATAAGCTGATTCTGTAGTTAAAAAAGAAGTTTGCATATTTGTATAATTTGAGAAATGTGTTTTTGTATATTTTTATTTGAATTACCTTAAGAGTAAGATTTTCTTCTCTTAACTCGCTTCCTTCGTTTTTGAGTTGCCTTATTTCTGATAAGAGCTGTTCTGCTTGATAAGAATCGTTTTGCTTCAAAAGGAACATTAAAATAAATTGAATTGTTTTTAAATTAAATCAACAAATTAAGGTATTTTGATTGATTTGATTATGATTCCCTGGCAAACAAGAATTAATGCCTATCGACTTTACAAAGAACTATTGTGCTGAATGTTATCGTTTTGTTTTTTACAAAATTATATTACACAAATTTAAACAATAATATTTTTAAAGCTATAAGAATTCTTTATAAAATTTTTAAGTATACGCACCTTCTCTTCGCCGACTGGAATAGGTGAAGCTTCGTTAGTCACCACTTCTTTTGGATCTGTGAAAAATAGAAACACAAATTCAATAATCTAACTGAAAAAATGAGCTTATTAAAATAATTCGGTAACCAATCTCAATAGTTTTGTTTAAGAAATCCAACGAAAATGAAAAAGTACGAAACCAATTGTCATCATAATCCTTTACAAATCTTCATTTTTTGCTTTCTTTTATCCTACATCCTCTTTCCTATCCATATCCATCCTATGCCTGTCTCTTTTCACCACTTAAATTGATACTAAGGGTTGATCAAAACATGTTTTCGAGTTAGTCGGGTTCAAGCGTTTGACAAGGAATATTCAATATTTAATCTATATATATAAAAATCTATGTATATATATAAGAATTACCACTTTTCGTTGTAATTCTATAACTCAAGAACGGGCTCACCTATCCAAACCAAATGTTAAGGCATTGTTTGGACTATTTAGTAGATGGTTTATGTGAAGTTTGCACAAAATTGGTCGAGCGGTTCTTCATTTATCACATTTTTTGTAACAAATGAATTCAATAAATTGTCGGATCATTTTGTTAGTGGGGATTTTGCTGTCAAATTGAAACTTATATTTTTAATTTGATTTATTCTTTTTTATATGAAGGAGTAATGCCACAAGCCGGGCGAGCAAATATAGGTCGGCGAACGCGTAATGCAAATGATGTGGCATTACTAAGTCGATCACAGACTGCAGATGAACGCGCACAAGCTAATGCATCGCAGTGAACGTAATGCACGAAATAGATCTGTTGACCCTGTACCTGTACTGAACCTTGCACGCCGATCACGAATTCGTCGTGCTGCTCTTTTGGCTAAAATGATGCGTGCTGCTTTTAATTACAACAGTCAAATTGATTATAGTATGTTCGGATACATTGTGATGCGGCTAACTTTCCAGGTGAAATGCCCGGTATGTGTTGTGCTAATGGCAAAGTGAGATTTCCAGCAAGAGAAACTCCACCCGAACTATTGTATTCATTTATTTTTGGGACATCTCAAAGGTCGAATCACTTTTTGATCCATAATTCAACAACACAATTCGGCATTTCAAATGATTTCTTTTAGTGCTAAAAAATTATTAGAGATAATTATGCCGACGTTTAAGGTAAATACTTCAACATGATTGTCCCATGTTTATATCAATCTGAATCATAAAATATTCGATAGTTTTAAAAATTCTGATCCAACATCTACCTGAAATTGCATACATGTTACAGATTCAGGGCCAGATTTATCATCAAGCTGGTTCGTTATTGCTATACCCCGACGCTGATCATCAATTTTAGCAAATTTAATTTATTGGTGATGAAAATAGTAAATTGGATCAACGTTGTGTAATTGTCTAGAATACAAGACGAGAAATTATTCGTGAGCTACAAAGGTTTTTCCATCAGCATAACGCATTAGTTCAATTGTTCAAAATTGCTTTCGATCGTATGCTATCTGATAATCACAAAATCGTAATAAGGGCTGATAGAACATCGACAATTGATGAGGTTGCAATTGTAATTCTTGGTGATCACTTTCAATCCCGTGATATTGTACTTCATCGCAGAAATGAGCAATTGCAACATGTTTCGGAACTTCATCGTATATGACACAATCATGCAAACCGTTTCCAATAATGCAGGTGGATTATATTTCTTGAATGCGCCTGGTGGTACAGGCAAAACGTTCGTTATGTCATTGATTTTAGCTATTCTAACTATTCGATCGGAACAGAAAATTGTATTGGCACTTGCATCTTCGGGAATTGCTGCTACATTATTAGAAGGTGGTCGGACTGCACACTCTGCACTAAAATTGCCATTGAATGTACAGGTGATTGAAACTCCACCTTGCAATATTTCGAGAAATTCTGCTATGGCAAAAGTTCTGCGATTAACGTCAATTATTTTATGGGATGAGTGTACAACGGCGAATAAAAAATCACTAGAAGCATTTAATCGAAAAATGCAAGATTTACGTGGTAATCAACAGTGTTATGAATCAAGATGAGGCAATGAATTATCCAACTGAATTTTAAAATTCATTGGAACTAGCTGGTATGCCACCGCATTGCTTGAATCTGAAAGTTGGTTTTTTGATTATATTATTGCGAAATATTAATCCACCAAAACAGTGTAATGGCACCAGATTGGCAGTGAAAAAGTTATTGCCAAATTTGATTAAAGCTACAATCTTAACTGCTAAATCAAAAGGAGAAGTTTGTTTGATACCACGTATCAATATGATTCCAACTGATATGCCATTTGAGTTCAAACGATTACAATATCCTGTGTGTTTATCATTTTCGATGTCCATCAACAATGATCAAGGGCAAACACTTTTGAGGTGTGAATTTGGAGGAATCATGTTTTTCACATGGGTAACTTTATGTTGCCTGTTCCAGGGTCGGTACCCCCAGCCGTTTGTTTATTCATACTCAAAATGGAAAAACAAAAAATATTGTTTATCCAAATGTTTTGGATTAAGTTTTAAAATAGCTAGCAATTAATAAAATATTTTTTTGTTTGAATAAATGAATTTGATGTTGCAATTAATTATTTTTCATTATTTCACTTTATACGTAGCGAAGCACGTACCGGGCCGCTAGTAAATTAATAATTTAATAAATTCAATAATATTTAATTAATTTAATAATTTAAACGAGTGTTTTTTTTAAATGAACTGCAAGAGTCGGTCTTGTGGCACAAATTCATAATTTTGGCTCAGAAGGAATCTTAACAGTTCGTTCGAAGTCAGACTTAAGGATTTAGGTATTTGAACGAATTGTTTTAGGGAAGGCTATTTCATCATTGTATTGACTATAACAAATAACATAAAGTGAAAAACACTCACCTGCAAGGTGATAATCAATGTCAAGGTAATATTTTAAATACTATACCCACCTATATTGAATAAGATCAGATCAGAAGCTGTATCTTTTTCACATACAAACGTACACCGTTCGACAAAATTTAATTTTTCTTCTTTAAATGGAACCAGGCTATACTTTTCTACAACTGTTTTTTATGATTGAAAACAGTCTGGGATTTGCTATAACTGTCACTGTCATTTCATTTCATCAGAGAATTATTATTTATTGACCGTAAGATTAATTTCTGCCAAAAAATTACTTCATTTTTGTTTCTCTAGTCTTGGAAGAAATTTAACTCTTTGTTATGACAGATATTATAGTTGAAAAACTATATTTTAGCACCAGCGAGATCAGAAAATTGGGGTTTCTTTGTTTTTATTTTATTTTTCAGTGTTTTTGTTTTTTTTTTTTTTGTCACATGTACAAACACTAAAAACGGTCAAATCCGAGAATTAAAGTAATACCCGCCCATAATCAGATTACTTTAGAGCATATCCTGCTAAACACTTCATATTACTCATGTCAGTTGCCTTTAATATTGAATCAAAAAAAAAAAAAAAAAAAAAAAAACTAGCCGCTCATAGGCACATCTCTTAAAATCACATCTCGCTTATAATTGATTCAATATTCAAGGGAACGAGATTGCCTCTCGATTGAAATTCTGATGTATGAAAATAATCACCGAAGTCTCTTCAGTTAGTACATCCCTAAATATGTATGTAATTTTATCATCCCGAGATTATAATTATGGTTCATTGGTTAACCCCCACTCAACAACTCAAAGAGATATTGGCGCAAAATTTTAAACGATTTAGTAATAATGTTAAAACCATTTTAGTCAATTACTAAGGATTTTGCTAATTTTAAACGATTTTAACATATTACTATCTCTTAAAATTTTACTAAATTTAAAATCACAAACTGGCTACTTTAACTTTTAGTAATTGTCTAAATCCATGACTTCTGTCATTTTCCTCGAAAAAATTTCTTGGCAATTTATTTTGAAAGAGTTAAATTGTGTTTTTTTTTATGATTCGTAAGCTAATTGATTTTAAAAGTAAATAAAATAATATAAAATGTTTTCGGAAGGCGAAGATATAATTAAATAAGTTTGAAGACTCAGCTTTGTTCAGAAAAGTGCGATGTTTTAAGTCCTGAGCTGATTTTACTCGCGGTATAGGTTTGACAAGACAACAGTTCGGTTCTTGGTTAAAAACCTGAAAATCCAAGACCGAATTACATGCCGTGGGCTTCCAATTTCATTAGAATTACAAGTACTACATAGTTACATTACTCTTCTTTGGGAGAAATATCCATCAGGCAGATGTTGGTAAGTAAGCTTCATAATGAAACACAAAATAAGTTGTGGCATCTCACCACAAATATACGAATTACAAAATAAATTGTGACTTCGAACAAATCAAATTATTAGGTCCGTTTCTCAGATTAAGTTCTGTTTGCTTTGTATTTTTTCACGAACTGTCATTGTTTGGACGTGTTCAGATGCACCGTTTTTAATCAAAGTACATAGTAGTAATTGACTAGTTAGTAAAACGAAAAAAAAAAGATTTAAAATTTTCGAAGAGCTAGTAAATTACTAAAAGTTTAACGAATTGCTAACTAGTAAATTGCTAAGCCCTTAGTAATAGCTTGTTTAAAATTTTGCCCCATTGCATTCTATCGGGATAAAACCCAAATTGACAGCGCCAATTAAATGTAACCAAAAGAAATTTTTCGAAAAACGAAAGTATATTTATAGCGCATTTCAGGTTAAGTTAAATCTTACAAAACTTTTAATGAAAATTAAAAGAAATCGTTAATTGAAATTTATGATCTTGTGAAGAATTTTTTCATAAAGGATCTTATTTATTGGAACGATTCAAAACGATAAAATATATCCAATTAAAGAGGATAAGAAAAGTGAAGTTTTCATTCTTGGTAAAAAAGATGATTTTTATTTTAAAGAAAGACAGTTTTATCTGTGGCATTACTTGGACTGCAAAGGTTTTTAACTAGTATTCAACCTCTAAGAACATTTTGATCAGTAGCAAAATAGAATAAATATATAAAATATTTGTAGAAATACTGGTTTATTTGTATTTATGTAGTTACCTTCGAAGTGAAAACCACTAATTAAGTATTTAAAAAGTGTCACATTTTGCGATAAAACTGTTTTCCATTGAAGGTAAGCTTTTTGTTTGCACTAATTTTTAAAATTTAAAACGTTTTATTTTGTGTTATGACGGTATAGAACAAGAAAAAAGTAGATTAATATATAAATCAAAATGACAAATCTAAAACTGCATGGTGTATAGGTTGTCAAGGATAAATAAAGTTTATCGCAGTATTCATAATAATTTGTCTAGGATGTTTTGAGTGGAAGTTAATCAGACGTCCAGAATATGTCGGTTTCTTATACCAGTCAAATATAATTTTACCGTTATGTCTGATAGCCTTAACATCAAGGTATAGCAATTCGCCATCTTTTTCCATCTCCATGGTAAACTGGATCCGATGGTGAAAAGGGTTTAACGCCATAAGTGTGGCTTCAACTTCACCAGATTTAACCATAGCAAACAAGTCATCAACGTACTTGGTGATAATTTTGGGATTTAAGGACAATTTTCCAAGACTATCCTTTAACAAAGCTTCCATCGCTATGTCTGCCAAGATCAGTGAGGCTGGACTACCCATAGGTACTCCTTGCTTCTGTTGGTATAATTATTGTCTATAATACAAAAACGTAACATTTCCATAAACATACGATTTTTTGATTTTGGTATGTTTTTGTATATCATTCCATTTTTTCTCAATAAGCTCTAAAATCAAACGAATTGAACCATTAGTGAATAATGACACTACATAAAATGACACCAAAACATCATCAATTTCTAAACTTAAAGAAAAAACCACATCGATAAAGTTCTTCTTGTTTTGGACATTATATTATTCAATTTCGTCAAAATATTAACAATATATGTGGCTAGCTCATAGCATGGCACATTGTCGAAGCACATAGTAGCATTTATGAATCTTAGGCAATCCGTAGATCCGAGAAGCGGTCGCAATGTATGTTTTCATTCTTCTTCTTTACTCTTTACCAATACGAAGGGGACGATGAACAACATGGATAAGTCAGTTGTTTATAAAATCGATTGCTTAGGTGGAAAAGAAATGGCATGTTCATATACATAGGTACTTCCAAACAAAAACTGCGTAATCGCCTCTCCGACCATCGCTCCGATATTAAGAATGGTGGTGCTCAGAAAACTGAACTTGCATCTCACTGTATAGAAGAAGAACTTATACCAGACTTTGATAATGTGGGGGTATTAAGAGTTGAGAGGCACCAGAAGGCAAAAGAATATTGCACATTATAAACACAAAGAACACAGTGAACAGACGGTCTGCTTGTGATAATCTCTGTAACAAGTACAGCCAACTTGTTAAGAAAACATAAAACAGTGGGTAAAACCAAAATTAAATCGATCTTGTTGTGTTAAATTGGGTAATTTTGTTTTGAAATGTTTTGCTCAATATCAAAAAAAAATTATAAAATGTATTAAATTATTGGATTTTTATCAGTATTTTATACATGTTTGTTTAATGTTGTTTAACGAGTTTGTTTTTAAGTTTTATGACATTGTATTTTGTAACAATATGTTTTACTGACTTAAAATGTTGTTTAAATTTCAAATAAAAAGGCCTGAAGAAGAGCGTATTCATGCCCGAATTATTACTAGAGGTCACAAAAATTATTCCCTATAATAAATTTGAGAGGTCACCAATAATTCTCACAAAATTTTGTTTAGCAAAAATAGTTAAATTTTAATCCAAACTTTTAAGAGGTATAACTACTCTCCTCACTTTCCTTAAGTATAGTATACCGTGTATTAAACATTGAATTTGGTAGAGGAATTATCTTTGAGTTGAACGAAAAGTTCAACAATATTTTGCAAATTGTGTATAAACCACATCAGAATAAGGCACACATTTTGAATTTTTTTAAATAACCTTAATTTATAAAACGAAGAAACTATGAAAGATAAATTATATATATAATTACCAGAATTATCCGCTTTTGATGCCTCGGCTGGCATTTCAAATACACACTTTAGTTTAGCGTCCATCAAATTTTCAGGTTCAACCTCCTTCCACTATAAAAGATGAATTTGAAAAATTATTTTATAGTCCAAAATATATATGTATATATTTGTATGCAATGTATGTCAGTATATAATTACCAGTTTGCCAAAGTCTTCAACGCCTTCCGGGACGACTAAGCTTTGAACCATGAACTTATGTTTGTTCTTTTCATTTGGATCGTAAACAAATGCCTGTAAGCAAACTAAAAATACAAAAGAAATTATTAATTATCTGCTAAGTTTTTAATGATAATATACTTACTTTCCACCCTGATAGTAGAGTTTGGATAAACATGGCCAAAATTTGGACGAACACAATATTTTTTTGGAGCTGTTGTTTTAATTTTAAAGAGAACTATGTCTGATGTCGGATTAGTCAATGTCATCACAGAGATAACTGGTTTCTTAAAAGGCCCTGGAAAAAAATTAACAACAATATAGTATTCTCCTTTATCATTAGACCTGAAATTAGGAAATTTTGCAAATTATACAAATACATAGTGTCATCATCTGAAATTTAATTATTTTCTTTGACAGCTAGTTTCATTTTAAATTTTCTGTAATCAGTAAGATTACCAACAACTTTAAAAAAGATTTTGCTTTTTATTGCAAATATCCTATACATAGATTATATTTTTTTTTCATTACGGAGTATACAGCATAAATACCCAAAAGATACAATTTTTAACAATTAACAGTTAACATCATTATATTTTTAGACCACTTGTTGCTGAAAATTGATTATTAGATCTTTTAAGATCATTATCAAAATGAAAAGACAGCAGCAAAAGACAGACAAGCCAGTTACTGAATGGATTGCAGGCTGGGCTATCAAAAGAATTGTATTAATAGCGATACTTCTACTTTCAGCGAAAGCCTGGTTATCTTTTGCTAAGTCACAAAAAAAAGTAATTTAGTCTGACGAGACAAAGGTCAATCGAATAGGAACAGGGCAGATCGTATTATTGGTCACGTGTTGGAGAACCACTTCAGCAACATCAAGTTCATAGGATACTAAAACATGGTGGAGATTCACTTGGGGGTGTTTTTCGTGGAGGCCTTTAGTAATAATTGAAGTAATAATGAACAAAGAAACATACCTTGACATATCAAAGCATAATTTATCAACATTTTTGGCAACAAATGGAATCTGAAATTACTTTTCAACAAGATGGGGACTCAAAACACATTTCTAAAATTTTCAAGAAATGGCTTGGAAATAAGCAATTTAAGACGATGACATGTCCAGAACAAAGACCTGACCTCAATCCGAATGAGAATCTGTGGTCAATTATAAAGCTACGGTTAGGGCAATACGAAAATCATCCATCCAACACTGATGACCTAAGGTATCGAATTGTACTAGAATGAAGTCGAGTTCCTGAGCAATTTCTTCATAATATAGTAGAAAGTATGCCAAGGCGTTGTTACAAATAATAAAAAGCAAAGGATTATGGACAAAGTCTTGTAACACAAAATTTTTTCCGAAATGTGCAAAATTCATTGATTTTTTTCCCCGAGTTAGTTTAATACACAAAATTAAAAAATAGAAAATGCTTTCCTGTCTGCTTACAACGCTTAGTTTTAATCGAATTTGTAAGTGAGTTTAAACATTTGTCCACTTTTATTCGTCACTCTAAACACATACGGATACTTTTTGAACTATATATGTACATACATATGTACATATACAGTGCCTTGCATAAGTATAACCGCACCCTGTAAAAATAAGTTATGTAGAAAATTAAAATGGGAATGACACCTTACTATTTTTTTATTGAATGGCATTACTAATCAAGTAAATTGAGAAGAAAAAAAAGTTCCGTTATTTTCTCTTCTGGTGTTTAATTAAAAAACAGATTTGTATGTATTGCAAAAGTATAACCCCACAATGCAAACCTCTCTGAAGCTTCATTCAGTTATGTGCTTTGCAATGACAAACAACAATGCCGCTTGATACACATTTAAGCGATATGGAAAAAGGTAAAATTCAAGCTTTTCGGTTAAGTGGCCTAAGCTTAAGGGCTATTGGTAGAAAAATTTCAAGATCCGATCCTGTCGTCCGAAATTTTTTTCCAAGATCGATAATCTTATGACACAAAAATAAGACCCGGGCGTCCGCAGAAGCTGGTCAGCCGCAATAAGAGGCGTTTAATCAATGCTGCATCCAATTCGATGCATTCTTTGCCGGAAGATCGTGACGAATCGGGGTTAGGAGTTTCGGTTTCAACAGTTTTTCGTGCCTTAAAAGCAGTGGACTGATTGTTCGTTGCAAAATGGTGCCAGCTCCAAATCTGACAACAGCCCACAAACAAAAAAGGTTAAAATTGGCCCGTAAAAACATGGAAAACCGTAAGTAACATTTACTTGATTGGAACTACGTCCCAGGAGTCTTTCACTGAAACCTTAAGTGTTTCATTGCTGGTCGGTTTAATAATAGAGACAGCTTTTTTTGACATCCGCCCAGAAGTTTTTAATTGGATTGAGATCGGGTGACTGCGATGGCCACTCTATGACATTGACCGAATGATCCCCAAACCACTTCTTAGTTTTCATGCTGGTATGTTTGTGGTCAATTTATTGCTGGAAAGCCTATAATAACTGCGCTTTTTCCTCTGCATAAGACATCATAACTTTTTGTAGAATATCAACATAGACGTGTTGATCCATGATGGTTTTAATCCAATGTATAGGCCCAATTCCATAGTAGGGAAAACAAACCCATACATCCGCACTTAATTAATTTAGGGTTATATTCTGCATACGGAGGTCTCTCAACGTAAGAACAAGAACCTTTACCGCCAAACATTACATTTTTGCTCTTGTTGATGTTTTTTTTTAATAGTAAAACTATTGTGTCGTGCTATTTTTTTACCGGCACACACATGTAAAGTTTTCCAAAAACATGGCCAAAATTATTTTTTGTGTATTTTCAATTTATTATTGCATGAAAACATTAAAAACAGTTAGTTTTGAAGGAAAAAACAATGACGGAAAAAAATGAAATTTTACTTTGCAGCCATTTTGAATTTTGCCTTAAAAAAAGTTATTGTAATTTCTGGAGGCACTTTTTCTTCCAAAAAAATTGATTTTTTCTGTCATGTCACGAGATATACAACTTCTTAAATAATCAGAGAGCTGATTTCTTGACAGTAAAATTAAACTTGATCGCGGTCCTGTGTAAAAAGTTCAAATTATAAAAAATGCCCTTTCTTATCAACTTTAAGAGTCAATATTTAAAAAAGTCGCAAAAAATCGCAAAACATTTTGACTATTTCTCATTGCGGAAAAAGTAACCAAAATTTTAAGACTTTATTTATTACTCTGACACTCAAATTTTTTTTTTTTTTTTTTTTTTTATAATCTACCCGCGCTCAAGGGATTATGATTACCCTTTAAATGTTTCAACACAGCGCGGGCGTGAAGTTACGGAAGAGAAAGAAGGATAGGAAAGATGTGTGGCACGATGTTCTGAGACTGAAGGTTGTTGTCTCAGATATTTTATCTTCAGGGATGGCGGCTGAACTAAAGCGGAGAATGCCGTGTCTTATTTCAATGTCGCTTATAATTCACATTATTTTATTCGTGTTCATCCTTGTTGGGCATACTAGTTTAATTCAATTACATGTTGTTAGTGTTATGCCTGAACAACATGCAATGAATAAACCAGCAACCCATTGATGACAATTTTTAGAAGGTTTTTAATGGAATTAAAACGACATAGACGACGGCAGGGATCGAACCTGTGATCATGAGGTTCACAGGCGAGCACACATCCATCGCGCCACGGCCACCCCCGTGACACTCAAATTGAATAAACTTTTACATTATTAAAAATATTTTTTTTTTTGTTTTTTTTTGGTAGTGATCAAACACATTGCATTTACTGGCTTCAAAATTATCCATACACTTAATATATTCAATAAAAACAATCATCCTCAATTTTACATACCACTAGAAACAGAATCCATGTTTAATTATTTTAGAAACCCACCAAAAAAAAAAAAAACAAAAACAAACCAAAACAACCTCGCATCACAGACCAAACTTACTACTGCACTAGTCTATTTCAAGTTTGCACTTTAAAAGCATCAACTGATTAAAACGTTAATCTGCATCCAATGATCAATGAGGTTTGAAGCTCACACTATTTATAAACAACTTTGCCATGTTTTTGGGAAAATTTACCTGTGTGCGGCACTTAAATAAAAAAAAAATTGGGTATTCATTATTTTGAATTCAGAGGATTTCCTATTCAATTTTATTGAAATCATCCCACATTCGGACAAGGTTCATAAAGTGTCGGACAAAATAATAGCACTCAATTACAATTGGTGACATTTTTCTGAAGAACATTTTTAAGTTTGATTAGATTTAAATGAATTTTATTTAATTAACGTAGCTATAAACTAGTTGTAATATCTTACAAGTACTTTGGTGTTATAATAACGAGTAACCTGAGTATGGAAAGTCATTTAAAAGAAAAACTTGGAAAATATGCTTTGAAAACAATCTAATTTCGCACAGCCTTAAGTACAATGCTTTTATAGCAGTAGCTGAATCTGTGATGCTGTATGCGACTCAAACTTGGGGTTAAAAAGAATACGAAGCAGTAGAAAAATTGTTAAGATTTTATGTAAAAATGTGTTTCCAACTACCTACGAATACACCACCAAACTATATGGTAATTATTGAAACCAGAATGTCACCGCTGTTTATTAAAGCTCTCAAATTACATATCTACTATCTATATTAATATATTTAATAATTTAAATATATTTAAAGGAGCTTGCTGAATATTGTCACGTAATCTTAATCTCCGCACAAACAACTGATAAGATGCTAAGAATTGATTGTATTAACCAGGCTACTTCATCTGTATACAGAGTGACTACAGCGTTTCGCAACATAATCTGTGTGCTTATCTCGGCAATGTTTAAAATGAGAGGAAAACTAGTTAGTGTCAGTGAGAGAAAATGTCATACATTTTATTGGAATTTGTCCTATCCTGAAAGAAGTTAGAAGAACTATTTTTGGCAGTGATACGAAAACGGTAACAAAAATGCTTGCGATGCTTAATTGCGAAGGAGATGTTACTCAACTTTACAATTTTTATAGAAGAGCAATGAGTTGTAAACTTATGTCAATCAGGCAGACGGCAAAGCCATACTTTAATGATTTTTTTTACATATATATTAATGTAAATTGTGTTTTTTGTATCAGATAATAAATTATCAATCAATAAAATCTAACCACTAGCTCTTAAAACTCAATTGAAAAAATTATACTACTTACCCAGTAAAAAAAATACAACAACAAATAGAGCGGTTCATTGAAAGCAGCTGCGACAAAACTAAAGAATACTAGCCGACCCAGCTCTCGAAATTCGAGTGCCAATTTATTTATTATTTATTATTTATTATTTATATTATTGGCAGTGTTTTCAAGCAAATTTATTAAATTAAATTTTATTTTATGTAATATGCAGTGTTAGACAGTGCAAAAACAAAAATGACCCACAGTGTGTAAATGCGTGTCTCAAGTATATTCTGCACATCTCCGTAACTGTGGCTTTCCAACCATATAAAATTTATCGAAATCGGTTAAATACTTTTGGAGAAAAGTGTACCACAAAAAACATGTTTGCCGTTTTATTATATGATGATGATGATGATATTAAATTCTGTTGTTCAAATTTGTTTTTTTTTTTTGTAATGCTTTGTGGAATTTAGAATTAATCAAATTATTTATAATTTTCTGGCAGATATTTTTTCTAGTAATTAATGAAGATACGAAAATTATTTCGGTTTAAGTGGAGTAAACATCGACCAATATTTGCGTCTTAGAAGAGTACGGCAGCATCTAACTGATGAGCCTACTGTCGTACCTGGGCAAAACGCACCTTAGAGTTGAGGTCATTTGAACTTTTTTTAGTAGTTTCTTCATGAAGAAAAAGAGAATCTCCGGTTAATATGAGGTTATTGACAGATGATTGTGCTGGACATTTCAAAATGTTGACTTTATTTTCCAAAAGAAATTTTTGGTTTGTACGATTTTAGCAATATGCTCTTTATTTTTGTCATTTTGGAATAACCAATTTATAAACATCTGTAATTCTACGTGTGGCAATATGATATTTCGAAGGGAGTCCTTATACATAAACTATCCATCACCACGTTTATTTTATGTATTTGGTCGATTACTTTACTGCAAAAATATGCCCAGACCAAAATATTTAATCCTCTGTATTCTATTGTGCTTTTAGTGATACGAGGAATTAGCCTTTCGATTTTTGGTCGACGCACATGCTTCATTGTATCAGAACCATGCAAAATTTGTCCCAACTTTTAAAATTTTACAACTTAAATAATGTCGAAAGTTTCCCTTGGAATTTATTGATATCGAAAATTGAGTATCATGGGGACTTTTGCCCCCATTTTAAAAGGCCAGCCGCCAGCTTACAATGAACAGTGCAGAAGTATTGTCGTTTCCAATATTCGAAGATGGGAAATTTTCCAATTGACAATGGTCCAATAAACATGTGCCCTTTTAAACACGGGTCTTCCTCGTTGTTTTTTTTTAGAATTCAGTATGATAGAAAACCGGCTTCCACCACTCTGCGCTGGATAGACCTGCTGGAAATGGCCAGTTCCAGCAGTTCACTTATCTTTTTTGCACATATAAAATGATCCTTTTTAGCTAACCAGAATATCGCATGATCATTGCGTATAGTGGTTTCCCGAGGTCTTCAACCACTATCGGTTTCCAACCATCCAGAATTGCTAAACCGGCTTAGTAGATGCGCAATAACGGAATGGTAAATTTCATATTATTTAGCAATATAATTTATTGATTCATCTGCGTTAAAACACACTATGATCTTGTGCTTGAATTTGGTACGATGTTTGTTATTGCAAAAACAAGGATTCTCCTTTTGTTCAAAAAGAAATTGTCCCCCCGGGAACATACAGTTGTGTTCATAAAAATAGCAGTGCTCCCCAAATAAAACAAAAAGGCTTTCATTATCAACGTTATAATATATTTCACTTAACTTCCAATAACTTTTTAAGGTATTTCATTTATATTAACAGAAAAAATTAAGATTGAATTTTTACCATTACTTTTATCACAGTAAGAAGCGTTTTTAAAATTTATGGCTGTTCACAAAAATAGCAGTGCATCTGAATGTTCTGAATCTATAACGCAAAAAGTTAGAAAAACCGTAAAAAAGTTATATGAAACTATATTGATATTTTAGCTTATCATTAATCTTCGTAGCATAACCATTGTTTTTTATAATGGAAATGCATCTGCGTGGCATGGAGTCTACTAAAGTTTGACACCTCTCGACTGGTATTGCGTTCCACGAATCTCGCACTACTTCCCACAATTCTTTCGAATTCTTCGGTTTTGCTTCATGAGCCCCATTCTTAACATCCCCCACTAATTTTCAATGGGGTTAAGTTCAGGGGATTGAGCGGGCCACTCCATAACGCATAACTTGTTCTCCTGGAACCATGATTTTGCCCTTTTTGAAGTGTGCTTTGGGTCATTGTCTTGTTGGTATACCCAAACCAACGGCATTTCCTCTTCAGCATAGGGTAACATGACTTCCTCGAGAATTTTAACATATTAAGCTGCATCAATTATACCCTTAATGGGATAGATAGGCCCAACCCCATAGTAAGAAAAGCAAGCCCATATAATAATTTTCGCTCCGCCATGCTTCACTGTTTTCACAGTGTATCGTGGATCGTTTGCTGCATTTTGTGGTCTTCTCACATACTCCCGACGACCCTTGGATCCAAAAAGAACGATTTTGCTTTCATCGTTCCACAGAATATTCCTCCATTTCTCTCGTGGCCAATCTCGAGCGCTTTGGGAAACTCCATTCTCTTTGCCACATGCCTTTTTGTCAACAATGGTACCTTGCGTGGACTTCGGGCTGGTAATTTGGCATCTAAAAGACGTCTTCGTACGGTAACAGCGCTTACAGACAGTTCAAGCTTATCTTTAATTTCTCTGGAGCTTATGGAAGGGTTCTGTTTAGCTAACTGAATAATTTTTCTCTCAGTTCTAACACTCGTCATCCTTTTTGGTCCGCGTGTTTCCGGTTTATTCTGCCATTTTATAGCGTTACTTATCTTTTTTGCTGAACATCCTAGGATTTCCTGAATATCCTGGTAAGTTTTCCCTTCCAAACGTAGTTTTCTTATAAAACTTCGAGTTTCTTCGTTGAAATGTTTTGACCGACCCATTGTTTATTTTTGAGCTAATATTTTATAATTTTTTCTATAATATTATCTTGAGAATACTAAAAACTGCAAATAGTAAAATTTTTACTTACCGAACAATAAAAAAAAGAGAATGTTTAACACTTTTTAACTTTAAATGCAAGACACTGCTATTTTTATGAACACCTTATATTCAGAGAGCTTGAACAAATGAGTCTACAACGGAAAAAGTAAGGTTCAATTACAAACTCAAAGCCTCAAATATAAAAATGAAACACCGTTAGATGCAAATAACAGGTTAATTTTTTTTGTAAGAATCTGCGTCTTTAAAATTATTGACTAATTAATAAAGTGTGACCAGCACTGCTATTTTTATGAACACAGCTGTATATATAAACAATTTAATTGGTCCTTACCCTGTAGATCGTAAATTCAATAAATCGCTCTATTAATTACAAATAAACTATATTTTGTATGTTTTTTAGTTGGTAAGTAGTATATGTCACACAAATGAAATCTATTTAAATCTATTCAAGTTTAAAAAAATTTCTTCGGCAAATTGGGTGTATTTTGTTTTGTCCGACATTGTATGTTTCTGTTGTGATATATTTTCTTTAGTTTATATACCTACATAGATGGTTTTATATATATTGTTATATCTTCTCATTAAACGTAATAACATATTAAGACCCGATTTCAATGTTGCTACAAATCCTAAACTAATTCTTAAACTTTTGTCTGTGGAGAAGTGGGCCTTCCCTATAACTCAAGTCACCCATATTCTGAAACTCGTATTTATGACACGTATTCAACTACAGTCGTATGCGATGTTTTGCGTTTCCCAATATTAGAACAAGTCAAGTCAGATGTTTGACTCCTAGAATAACAATATACGACTGTAGTCGAATAAGAGTCATAAATAGTCATAATATATCTTTCCATTTGTACAATAAATAGCCATAACAAAATGACGTGTTTGATTAAGCCAGAGTTCATTTTTTTCGCAAATCAAACACTTACAAAAACTTGCAATTGAGAATATTATCATAACAAATGAGACAATTAACCGCAAATAAGTATGTATATTATTTATTTCTTAACTAAACCTCCAACTTTTGTTAGAACTTTAAGTGTGCCTTCCTATTAACTGAAGCCCTACAACTCATAGTCCATGAAAGCACCTCCATATTAAGTTAGTTGCAATATGTACCAACTAGTATGTACATGTACAATGACACCAATCAAATGTAGGTTCATACTTTTGCATTTTAATATTTACTATTTAATTTTAACTTAAAAAAGGGCTTTTCTTCATGATTTAAACATTAACAAAGAAAAGAACGAATTGGGCAATGTTTCTGTTCTACATTTCAGCTAGTATACCTACACACACATTCTATACCCTATATCTTGAATGGTGTCCTTTAAAAATGTCTTAACTAAATGTATGTCAACGCACTTACACTCCAGAAGACCGCATTTTAAACAAAAGTGCTGCGAGGACCAATAAAAATTCAATGAATAAAAAAGATTATTTTTGGAACCGAAGTTATTGTATCCACCTTATGTTAATATCAATAATCCATTTTATGATACGTATAACCCACACTAGATTCATTCATTTATCGAAGCGAAAAATCGATTTTTCTTTAGCAACAATGAATGTATGAGCAATTGGGCGAGTGTCACAAAGATACGTTGCAGAATTGCACATTTTTTTATACATATTTAGTTTTTTTTTGGTTCCACACAATCGTTTCGCCATAAAAAAAAATATTCTTTTAACCGCAATCAGAAAAAAATGGTTTTCGATTGAGCCCAGATCAGCACATTTGGTGCATCCATTTTCTTTGATCGAACATTAATTACTCACTTTTACCGATGGCATTATTTAATTAGATTTTATAGAACTTATGAATTAAGGAATATAATAAAATCCATGAATAACCATAATCATAAATTATATGATAAAACTAATTTTAACCCTAAAAATTCTGTCATAAATATGCTGAAATGTTTTGTGTATTTTTTTTAATAAAAGAAAATATTACGTACCACGGAATCGCAATTCATTAGGTGGGTCAATTACTAAAATTTCCTTTTTATTATTTATCATTTTGGGGCTTTTCTCTCGTTTTTTCTTTAGCTTTTTCCTTTGAAGAAATTTTCGGTGATGTTATTTTTGCAGTGAATTTTGTTTGTTTATTCTATTATTTTGTCGTTGTAATATTAAGCGTATTGGCCGTTATTAAAAAATAATTTTAACTCGGGGTTTAAGAGGAAAAATTTCGCAAAATAGTACTTAGTTTTTCTTTTCAAATCTGAAATGAAAATTTACTCCTGCCTTCCGTTCTATGCTCCAGCTTTTTGGCAAGAAATCCAACGCATGCGTCATATTTTAGAAGAAATTTCGACATCGATAAAGTAGTGACGTAAAAAAACAACATGGAGTTTCGAAAACCCATCTCAGTGCTGCCAAGAAGCTCAAAATTTTAGTTAACAGTGGGCTTACATAAGGCTAGAAATACTTTTTATGTAATTCAGAATCTTTGTACTTTTCTACACGAGGAAACAAGTTCCAGAAACATTTTGACGGTTTCTTTTAATTTCGTAAGAATTTCGCAGAAGTATAATATTTGCACTGTCCCATCACTTCATTCCCTTCATTTCTTAAAACTGAAGCAGCTGGAAACTGTAAATCCTTCTTAAATTCCATGTTTTTTCCTTTGAGTATATATAATATGGAGGGCTCGTTCCTATCCCTAATGCATTGTAGTACTTGAAGTTGTGATAGGGGTCGCTGTCTCACTTTCTGTAAGTTAAGGATACAGCCGTATCCTCCGATTTGTGCTTACCTTCTCCTCACATATAGTTCTCCGTGACATGTGATATGAAGCAATCGGCAATAACTTTGTCTTACACAAATTTGAGTAGCGCCCCCTATGATAGTCACGCATTTGGAATAGAAACGAGCCCTCCATATTATATATACTCAAAGGTTTTTTCACATCTTTAAACACATTCTTAGGATTTTTTAGAATTTCCTTTTAAGGCTGGTATTCACCGAGCGCTCATAACTTAAGAAGTTCATAAACCTATTCACCAAGCAATATTAGTGAGGATACGAGCACTTTTAAAAGTTAGGAGTGGTCCCGACCACTCCTAAACTTATTATGAGCGCTCTCTTCGAAAAATTGTTCGCTTAGACGTGCCACGCATGCATTTGACTCGAATCCATGTGAGCAATGCCAAGTAGAAGAGTATCCATTTACTGTCAAGACCAACATTCCACAACATTTCACAGTTTGGGTATGCCTGAACAAGAGCGCTCGGTGAAAATACCAGCCTAAATGTCAAAAAGTCTCTTTAAATCGTGGACGAGGAAGATTATTATTTTTTAAGTTTAAGCCTAGTACGCAGATCGTGGAAAATTTTGTCTCCCGTACATTTTCTGTCCTGGGACAAATTTTGTCTTGGATATTTTTCCGAGCAGTACGCAGTTCACGCGCAAAATTCATACTTTTGTGAATTGCTGTACAAAATGTTTCCACTAAATTTTGCCAGGAAAAAGAATGATACAAGCATTATTTTGCGGGACAAATTTTGACAGCCACCGTATTTTCGAAAGTGATTTTTGTCAATACTGGTTTTATGTAAAAGGTGCTGATGCTTGTCTTGACAGCATCAAGAGGAGATTCCAAAAAGGTATGAACAACTTTTGTAAGACAACCCATTCCGGAGATACACTAAAATAAAAAACACATTAAATTAGATTTCATCTCTCCAACTTCAAACTTTTGCCCGAGATTTGGAAAAGTTTTGTAGAGATTAAAATTGTAGAGATAAAATTTGTCTTGTCTCGATCTGCGTACTAGGCTTCAGTTAAAATTAAAGCAACTGTTTGGTTCGAGCAACTAAAAAGTCTGTGTTTTGACACAAACTAAACGATTGCCTAAAATGAGTTCGCCATTTTGTGTAACATTTAATTATATGCACCTGCGCGGACATTCAACCAAATAGTTCATCTGTTTTCTATAAGCAACCAAACAGTTGTGGAACTAAAATTTGAATGTGCGCGCCTAGCCTAAAGGAAATCTAAATAAGTTCTGATATAAACGGTGATGCCAAAATAATATTATCTATATGTTATCGATATTTTGTTCAGGCAAGTCAAAAGTGAGGTTTTTGGATGCTGGTTGATGCTAGTCTCAATACAGCTAACAAATGCCATAGCGTGCACATGCACAGTGCTTCCAACTTCTTGCAAAGAAGTTCCTAAGTCCCTATGTCGTTTTTTTCTACAATTTTATATGGACTTACAAAAAAAAAACACGGCTATTATCAACAAATCTTTATGGATTTGGAATAATTTTAACACATTACAAAAACAATTTGGGATCCTGCTCGCTATCTATAGGGGTATTCACGATCTAATGCAACAGGTCTAGTATCATTGTAAAAGTGCAAAAGTGTAAAATCTTACAATCTTACAACATGTTGTAGTATTGTAAGATTTTACACTTTTGCACTTTTACAATGATACTAGACCTGTTGCATTAGATCGTGAATACCCCTTATATGTATTTCAAAGATGCAAAAAAAGCACCTATGATTTTAATGAAGAAAAAGAGCATGGTTCTGACATTTAACTATGCATTGAACATACCAATTTTAACTCATCAGTTTCATTTCATCCCTGTATCTTAAAATGACATGCAAAAATCAAACAGGAGTCAAAACGATAAACGGCGCGTTTTTTTTTAATTTAAAAAAACCACCGTTTAAACTTCTAATTTATTTATAATTTAATTTGCAATGCCTCGAAGGCATAACATTGGTCCTGGGCCAAAATCAAAGACACACAAAGAAGCTCGTCGGTCATTTCTTGGCGACAGCACAGCCACGGAAGCATCAGATGCAGAAAGTTTTCAGTCTGCAGAATTGGAAGGCAATAATACAGATTATGGATTCGACTATACAACTAGTAATAATAGCCCGAAAACTTCCAGAACAAGAAACATAACGCAACCCACAGCTGCAAGAGAGGTCCAAAGAGAAACCAGTTCATCTAGAAGCAGATCTGCTTCTCCTCTCCCAGCTACTCGTAGTTCTCCTCGGGTTCCTCCTGTATTGAAAAAGAGAGTTCGAAAACAATTGAACCCGATAAGACGCGAGAAGATGTTGTGGAAACAGATAAAAGATCTTCAAAAGCGAACAGGTGTTACACGCTATTAATCGTTTTCCATGCCAACATACTAATCCTGTAATATTTTGCCTTTAGATAATATAACTCCGAAGGCTCCTTTTGGCCGAATCATCCGTGAGATATTAATGCAAGAATCTTCCGAAGCAAGTAAAATAACTTATACAGCGTTAGAAGCGTTACAAATATCAAGCGAAATCTATCTTACTAATTTATTTGCGGATGCGTACATCTGTACCTTGCATCGCGGAAGAGTCACTCTTGGTGTGCATGATGTTCGTTTGGTTCGTTTTCTTCGAGGAACATCAGATGTGGGAAATAAACATTGATTTTAAAAATTTAGTTTTAGATTTGTCAAAGAAACATTTATCTAGTTATAAGATTTTTAATAGTTAAAGTAAAAAAATGTCAAAATGTTCGTTTAATTTGTATTTGTTAACCAAATTGTATTTGTTAATTAAAGTATGCATGATAACATTTTTATGAAGCCCGTTTAATTTTCAAACAAAAACTATTAATAAGATCGTTTTGGAAGCCGGGAAATAGTTAAAAACCTAAGTCTATAAACTTGGTGAGAACTCACTTAAGTGGGTGTTACATTCTGATTCTAACCTTGTTACTGCAAGTATGTTAGAATAAAAATCCCTCTTCAATTAAATAATCCCTGGACATCAGGGGCGGAATCGGCTAAGGTGATTGTTGATTATCAATTTTTTGATTGTCATTTTGACTCTAGCTGTTTCTATCAATAAAGAAATATAGAGAGCGATTGTCAAAACGACAATCAATTAATTTAGTGATCACTTTACTTTTACGCGATACGGGCCCAGGGTCAAATCTTCAATTCAATCTCGTGTTACCCATTTGTCCAACAAATTGCTGTACGTAGATAAATAAAGAAACAAAAGACGCAATGCGATGCATAAATGAGTTTGATGATCGTCTTGGCAGCCGTTAAATATGTATAACTCTAGTCTATGAACTTCATAGTAGCTAACTCAAGTCATTCCATTCAAAGATACAATAATTAAATCAAAGAAACTCAAACCTCTCGTGTAATCCAATAAAGATTGGTAGCTTTGTATTCCATAGTTGCAGCGGGACTTGACCAAGAATTTGTTCAGGAATGCCGAAATTTTTAAAGCGGTCGGGGATACATTTTTTTAAAATAAAAATCTCACGCATATAATATAATGTAGATACTCTAAGATCTCACCTTTAAACTTCTTTCTTCTGAATTTTCAAAAAAAAAATTGACAAATTATTATACATATGTATGTATATCGAAAACCATTAATTGAAATGAAAGTGGGTAAGCTCGAAAAGAAATAAAAAACAGAATTATTAGATTTGTGTGGGTATTTTTCTGCGCAATGTGTTTTTCTAGTTGATTTGATTGTTTGAAGAATTGAATTTCAAAATTAAACAGGTTATCAGAAATCTTTAAAAAAAAATTTTGAACAAAATTATCTCGCGTAACAACAACCTCAAAAATAACGAAAACCTAGTTTCTTTCATTTAGCTTTGGAAAATCAAACTTTTGGTTTCAATTATAAAATTTAAATACAATTTAAATCTATTGAACCGTTAAAATCCTCAAAACTAAATTCTAGAGTTAAAATTATTGGGGATTTTCATTTCTGGATACCTCGATTTTACTCAGGAATCTCCAATATTTATTATGTTCCTAAGCAGCGATCACGTTGTCTAGTGCATTTTTATCTTAATGGTAAAAACCATCTTGATCTCACTCAGCTAAATCTTCAAGGTATTAGAAAAAGGAGACAAAAAGTTTTTTTTTTTTTTTAAATTTTTTTCTGAAATTCGAACTTTTCTGAAGTTCTGGGTTCAATTTATTACAGCCGCTGTCACCTTTAAAAATATTTTGTTTTAGAATTACTCTGGATGGAGGAAATGACTTAAAGGTCGATAAATGAAACAAAATAGGCTTATTAGATATGCACTGCTAGGAGCCAATTTCACGCTGAATTTTCAAAAAATAAAAATTTCTTATTCCAATTTTTTTTGGTTTTTGATTTTAATTTTTAATTTTCACCGTCTTTGGTATTTTCTCTGTAAATAATTCTACTATGACTTAAATAGTATACACTAAGTTCTTTGCAAAACTATTCAGAATCATAACTGCCCCACTTTAATGAACCGATATTTGTATATGTTTTAGTAAGTTATATGAAATATGGACTATACCACTGTTAAGTCCACGAGAAAAAAAAATCCATAGTACACTGATGTACAGAGAATGTGACATGAATAAAAGAATAGAAGTAAAAATATTGAGTAAATTATAAATTTTTTTATTTTGGTATAATATTCTTTTGTAATAATTATGATTTAAAAGAGGAAGTAGGTAGTTAGTAAAACAAATTTGAAATTATTTGAAATTACGTGCGCTTGAATAAAAAATTAAATGCCATTTTCGAAAACATCAGTTGCCTCAAAAAACAGAATTGCAAAATTTTCTTATGATATGATCGACGTCTCTCGTGTTCCTTATCGTGTCGTCTTTCAAATGGCATTCCATAACTTCTTCGACGGGACGGTTTTGTAACAGATTTTTAAACGATCAAAAAGTAACAAACATCTGTCCAGATCAAAGGAAACTATAGAGTACACAAAATTCGATGCTTAATTAATGAACAAATGCGGATTAATCGTTTTCGTTGCCTACTCAGCGCACGACATTTACTTTACAATCCCAAAAAAGGAACTCAAATCGTGAAAACGTGTGTTCAGCTTTTCTGTTTAAAAGCAGAAGCGTCCCGTCATTTCTTTCCTGCTGGCTCTTCAGTTGCATGTTGCTGTTCCTAACGTTCTTGCTCCGGAAAGTCACCCTTAAATTCGGCGAAACTATCTTTCAATTTCTCCCAATTTCCTAAAACGCTCGCACTGTGCTAAAACATTTTAAGGGTAGTCATAATCCCTTTAGTGCGCGTAAATTATAAAAAAAAAAAAAAAAAAATTTAAAGGAATTGCTTCAAAATACTGAAGTGAAGTTCCTGCATCTGCCTGCGTTTGTGTTGTTACAGGCTCAGATACAGTTGGTAAGGGGTTTGGAAGCAAATTGGTCTAGAATACATCAATTGGATTTCCACTTTTTATAATTTAGTACAGCTACAGTCTCTTCTAGCATAGATAAAACTTGCAACTAGTTTGAACCTCCTCCAGTTGCTATTATTTCCTTTGCATTGTAGATTATTTTCTTATTCACTTTAAATTTGAAGCCGGTCCAACCTTAAGAATAGCAAATATTAAGAATTTTTGTATATTAATGGAATAAGCGATTCAACTCTTTTTGGAGGCCCCTTGCTATGAATTCGTTTTTCGTATCCCCTTCAACAAATCCCCTAGCAAACTGCTCGTCCATCTGCACCTGCTCTACGAGCGTCTGGAACTCGTTTTAATTTTTTGATTTCAGCCGAAAATGTATACAAATAATATGTTCTTGTTTTATTTATCGTAAATAAATTCTATAAAATAAATTATTTTGCAAACAATACTTACAGTTTTGTGAACTTCCATTTCTCTGTCTTGTGCTCATTTTTGAACGAGAGATTCCGTCGGTTTTCTTCATAGTCGTCTTTTCCTTTCGTCTTACAGAATGCAGAACCAAGGCGTTGAGCGACGTCTGACATTAACACATGAAAACAAAACAAGTGATAAAAGTTGGAAACGACTTATGGAATGCAGATCGTGTCGTGTCGTATATTTCGCTGTCGTTTACGACATCGGTAATAAAAGTGAATAAATATTATTACAATCAATGCAATTTTATCTAGGAACAATTTCCATTGATAATTAATATTAAATATTTATAAATTTATAAAATTTAAATAAATATTAAAATTAACACTTAATATTAATTTAACGTAAATTGTGTAGATGTTTATAAAAAACGCATTTTTCGAGATTTTTGATTTAAAACTTTATTTTTTCGAACAAAGATTTAAGTTAGAAATTTTATTTCAAATATTAACATGAGATGTTGATTTAAAAAAAAATTAAGAATTTAGTTGTTAGTTTGCGGTTTTAAGTTATTACACTCCATGTTTTTTGTATAATATTGTCCTCAATTATGATGGTTTATGATTTGTTCTCCATTAATTTTTTTAAATGATTAAATGTTGAATTCAAAATTATACATTATTCATTTAGCTTAGCCGTTCAGTGACGAGTGTTGTGTATTTTTGTAAAAATAATTGCTTGCCCTTGCAATCTTTCATTTTTACAATGTTCTTTCGTATGTTACTTGTTACGGTCTCGTTAACTGGTACAGTACATTGTTCCATTACTTCCAACAAAAGTCGTTCAAAGTTCATAAACATTTCTTCATATATAGCAGCCGGTGCATATTCGATAATTTTTAATAGCTTTATCATTAGCTGTTCCACTTTGGATGTATCCTTAGCAACTGCAGGTATTATGTATTTTTTAACAATGTTCGCATAGTTAACCATACAATTGCGATAGTTCAATACCGCATTTGGATTTTCTGTTTCATTTACAACGACTCCAAGAGTTAGAATCATATCGGACATGTGTGGCAAAAGACGATTACTCCGCGCTAGCCAATCAGTTTCTTTAGTAGTACAACGTATAAAGTTCTAGGAAGATTACAGAATGATTTAATGATAGATATAATTTTTTTTTTATATTTTATATTTCATTGTTACTTACACTTATAAGAAACATTTCAACATCGGAAGCACTCTCCGTTCCCGAGGGCATGAGAAATTCATCGAATTTCTTTGGTGGTTGATCAGGAGTTAGTGAAAATCTTTGAAAGTAATACTGCGTAAGTGGTCTGTAGGAGTCTTTTATTGATTTTTTTATCCATTTTTTGTCTGCAAAAAAAATCCTCGTTAAACTATTATATAGATTCTGAACTTGCCACTGTTCAATGCGGAAAATTTTTCCGAATTATCGATGACAGTGTTAATTATGCATAGGTTAAGTTTTAGAATAATATTTTTTGAAATGGTTGCAAGTCTTGATGCAATTTTAGTTTTGCTGATCACTATTTAAAACTGCACAATTTCAGCAATATTTAAGTCGTATATGAGTTTAAATCTTATGCTCGAGGAACATTCAAAATGATAACTAAACTAATAACTATTACTGTTTGTAGTGATATACAGACAATAGATTTAGGAGTTTCACAAGTTTAGGTTTTGGGACCGATGCTTTTTTGGTCTAAATCAATTCTTTATTCAGATTGCCATTTAAGGTTATTTGACAGCTTTTGCAGATGATGTGAGTTTCACTTAAAGTACATACTACAGATAGTTGTCTTAATTTTATATCTAATATAAATTGGGATCTCAGGCTGTAAACTATCTGGTTTGCAGAACATAATTTGAAATAAGTTCCACAACTAAAGCAATGTTTTTTAATTTGTCTGGAAAAAGATGCTGATCTCTTTTTCCCTGCTACTGAGTGTCAAAAATGTAACCTTTTTAGTCAACGGCCTTGGCTTTGATGAAAGCATCGCTTCCCATCGATCTGCGAATTCAAGCGTCATTGTGCGTGGTTGGATGGGGTGTGCTGTTGACATGTGTTTCTTCTGTTGTTCTTTCTTTCTGTGTCCCTCTCTGTTGTAATGTCTAAGCCGATGGCCTCAGCCACCAGTGATTTCAGTGTCTCTACTTCGTAGATTTATCTATGGAGTAGTAGTGTAATATGTAATGTAATGCAACTTTTTAACTACACCTATAATCTTATGGTTACTTCCACAATTTTTACTGATTTCACGATCTGTAGTGAAAAATGATTCAAATTAGAAATTGTAAATGAATTCAAGTATTTGGTATTAATTATTGGTTCTAGAATAAGTTTTTATAACCATACAGATAATGACAGTATTTTCGGTATAGTATACTCTAAGAAATTTCTTCTTTTTGCGTAAAGTTTGCTCTTATAAAATGCAACTTAAAATTTATTATGACTTTTTTCATTAAAAACTACAAAATGGAATTTATTGTTGGGGAAGTTTATATTATAACAAAATACAGCTCCTATTAGTTTTGCAAAAAGGTGTTCTGAAGAAAATATGTTTTAAGCCTAGGTATGTATGTACCCTAGTTTTCCACTATTTAGGGTTTGAAAATTCTTTCAGTACAAAATATGTATTCCAATAAAGTTCTGAAAAATTTCTTTAAATAGTCAGGTTATCTCAATTTAAGAATAACTTATAATTATAGGAATTTTTTTGAACCCTTGCCTGAAGTTCCGTCTCCTGAATCGACCTCCTCACTAACCACAAAACGTAGCTAAAGGTTTCTTAAGGCCATTTGCTGGAACGAAACTTAAGCTCAACATAAGCTCTTATGTGACAGTTTACATAGAGGAAAAACTAGAACATAAGCGCTTAGGTTGAACATAAATATTTAAGTTTCGTTTCAGCAAATGGCCCTTAGCTCTTAAGTTAGATTAAGCATTAGCTTGAAAGATTTCTAGGTTTGTAAAATGGTGTTGAATAAGTGATATAAAATAGTAAATAAACTTACATTGGGTAATCGGAGCCCAGGGATTTTCAATAAAAGGCACCTGCAAGAAGTGCTTTAAAATTTCTCGTCAGAAATACTGAAAGACAACGGTTGTTTCAATAATTGATAATCTTTGATCTTTCAGTATGATCTAGACTCCAGAGCATTATAATCAAATGCAGGAAACTTTGAAATTTCTCTGATTCCGCTTTTAAGATTTATTGGTTACTAGGTGGCGTATTGTATTTCCCTATTTTCATCGCAGGAAATTAAATTAATAGAAAAGAGATAGACTCTCTTTTTCTAACTACTTGTTCCGGAAAAAACGACAATGAAAATCTCGAAATCTTACCTTTTTCCCTAGCCACAGGTAAGAATCCTTTTATTGTATTTTGAAGAAATTGAACACACTCCTTAAGAATTTCATCTTTTTCATCCGAATATGTTAGCAGATCCCATCGAACATTTTCCATTATCTGTGCTGTCATCAACAAAACAGGAGCTGTTGCTGCTCCAAATGGAAGAATATCTTTACTGCCTTTTGAAACAATCAAATTCAAGCACTTAACTAATGGAATCAAATCACTGTAGCGCTCTGCATCCAACATTTCATTCACACTCGAGTTAAAGAAGCGTTTGAAAAAATCGGTTTGACTTTCGAAACATAATTCAAAATAAATACTGCATAATAGTTGACTAAAGAATTTCTGTTGAATTCTCTCATCTCTTAGAGCATTGCTTAGAAGTGGGTAGAAGTAATCATTCGATAGAGGTCGCATCAGCTTGACCATCGAGCAAAAAATTCCAATGAGTTCTTCCGAAATACATGCAACGTCAAACATCTTGCCCCACATGGCTTGTGGGTTTTCAAAACACAAGCAAAGGAACCCGTGTTCGTCAAATCCATTTGAGAACTTATTAAGAAATTCTGTTGCTCGTTCGGAAAACCGTTCTGCCTGGAATCGGCTTACGTTTTTGCCAAATTTTTTCACCTCAAAGTTAATGAGTTTAATAATATCTGCAGAGCTTAAAATCTGCACTGCTGCAAGGAGAATGAATGCGAGATCGGACGATGAATCAATATCCATGAATTCTTGTGCCGTCTCATCCCCGGATTGCTGACGAGCTTTCTGTTCGAGATCAATATAATCCAGAATTTCCATGCAATTCTCTAATCCTATCAATTTAATGTTCTCTTTGATTGACTCTAAGCATTCTTCATTGCCCAAAGAAACTGTTTTTTTGAAGAGTTCGTCGAACCACGCCTTTTTAATATGCCGTTCGAGAGGTTCCTGCAACTGGCCTAGGATCTCGCCTATTGTTGCATCTGTTATTTGTTCTTCTAAGGTTTTTGGACGAATGGCAATCGATTTAAGCTGCTGTTCAACGTCATGATGAAAGTCTCGATTGGCGAGCATGCGCTCTCCTAATAGGAAGGACTTCACCCCGATGACAGACTGAAGAGTGTCCTGGTTATTTAAATCGACCTCGACCCAATGCATGAATACATCGATCTTGACCAGCATTACATTGTACTGCAAGGAGTTGAGAAGTGCAGTTATTACTTTTAACTGGAACTCTTTGACCAATGAATGTGCCTCTGCTTCAGATGACGGATTCTGGTTGGAAAGGCAGGCGCAAATTTCATAAACTTTTGCATCAAAATCGGGGTGCAGTTTATTCTTTTCTTCGTACACATCGAAAGCAAAAATAATCATATCCAGGATATGATTGATGGCATAGCCAGAGTATGTAAAAAACTCATTCTTCTTGAAGGTCTTGAACTTCTCTGCGTCTGGGGTATAGAATTGTCGCAATAAATTCATTGTAAAGTCATAAAGTTTCCCAAGAATGATTTTCTTGTCCACAAAATTAATATGCTGAGCCTTGGACTTGGTAATGCTTGTGAAGATAGCTCTCACCATGTTCTCGACTTTAACCAGCACCTCATAAGGATCCTTGATGTGCTTCAGAGAGTCAGTAGCAATTTCAAAGTACTGAAACGAAAACCAACAAGGACAATATGCCAAAGCTTCATAGAAAAATTGATCGAGATTAAGTTCCCAAACGATGGCAACAAAAAGATACTTTGGTAATAGGGGGCAGATTTCTATAACATGTGCCAATTCAGGATCATCTTTTAGGTTGTATTTGTAAGTGGCATCGGTATTCACCAGAAGAAACATAATCATCTTTCGGAGTATGGGATTCGCTTTAGGTTGTGGTTTTTTAGTTTCCACGTCAATGTAATCCATTTTAATGAGGTAGTCTTGGAGTCGCTTGCAAATTTCATTCACAACATCCTCATTACCTACAAATGTATAAAATATAAATGTAACCAGAAATTATAAAAATATACCTAAGTTCTTAACAATTACCTCCACGGAAACGGACTTTATTCAAGGCTTTTACATTGTCATTGCAAAAATCTAGAACAGATTTAATAGCATCAAAATCTTGGCAGTAATCCATGGCGCATTCTGTAGAAAAAAGGTTAAGAATTTTGTGCAAATCACGCATTGTTATTTTATGGTTTTCTTTCTTGATATTTGATTGTAGTTTGTTAAAAGAAACAGTTATGAATTTTGGTGAAGAAGTAAACAGATTTTTTGACAGTAATTTTGAAAAAAATAATTTCGCCGTTTTTCGCCGGTTCCACTAGAACAATGCTGCCAGGATTACTCGAAAACTAAAACTATGACTCAGATTCATCCAAAAACAGTTTCGAACTTATTATTAGATCGTTTCCAAATTCATTTTGAAGTGTCAAATAGGTACGATTTGTAACAATTTCCAACTTTTGTCGATATTTTTTTTAGTTTCTTTTTATTTACGCTAAAAATATTTACATTCGTTATTATCAATATTAAGGGTATTCATGTAACGAGATAATTTTCCGCTTTGTAGAAAGATATAACTTTCCGCAGCATGTTTTCATGAACACCCCCTAATAAATACTTGCGTAAATGTGGGAAATACTTCGTGAAATGTCAAATTAAAAGTCAGAATCCATACTTCTATAGTTTACGAGGTTTATTTCTGCACTTTCCGCAGCAAATTTGTGAGATAATTTTATGCGATTTGCAGAAACTTTTTCCCATACAAATTTTGACAGCTCGTTTCTGCGGAGATAAAATTATCTGGTTTACGAGGTTTACGAGGGTTTTCCGCGCTTACATGAATACCCCTATTAACAATAATTAATTAATTTCTTAAGTCTAATTCTAGGCGCACACATTCAATTTTTAGGCCGGTATTCACCGAGCGCTCATAACTTAAGAAGCTCATAAACCTATTCACCAAGCAATATTAGTGAAGATCTACGAGCGCTCTTAAAAGTTAGGAGTGGTCCCGACCACTCCTAACTTACGAGCGCTCTCTTCGAAAATTTGTTCGCTTGTGCGTGTGCCACACACGCATTTGACTCGAATCCATGTGAGCAATGCCAAGTAGAAAAGTATCCATTTGCTGTCAAGACCAACATTTCACAGTTTAAGTATGCCTGAACAAGAGAGAGTGGCTCTCATTTTCGAACTTCGAAAAACACTTGCGAGTGGTTGGTGAATACCCCACAGAAATTTCAAGTTAAGAGCCTCGTAAAGTTAAGAGCCGTTTAGGAGCGCTTGGTGAATACGAGCCTTAGGCTTTAGGCTCGAATTCACCGAGCGCTCCTAAACGGCTCTTAACTTTACGAGGCTCTTAACTTGAAATTTCTGTGGGGTATTCACCAACCACTCGCAAGTGTTTTTCGAAGTTCGAAAATGAGAGCCACTCTCTCTTGTTCAGGCATACCCAAACTGTGAAATGTTGTGGAATGTTGGTCTTGACAGCAAATGGATACTCTTCTACTGGGCATTGCTCACATGGATTCGAGTCAAATGCGTGCGTGGCACACGCACAAGCGAACAAACTTTCGAAGAGAGCGCTCGTAAGTTAGGAGTGGTCGGGACCACTCCTAACTTTTAAGAGCGCTCGTAGATCTTCACTAATATTGCTTGGTGAATAGGTTTATGAGCTTCTTAAGTTATGAGCGCTCGGTGAATACCGGCCTTAGTTTCGCAAATGCTTGGTTCGAGCAACTAAAAAGTTTGTTTTTTGACACAAACTAAACGATTGCCTGAAATGAGTTCGCTATTTTGTGTAACATATAATTATATGCATCTGCGCGGACATTCAACCAAATAGTTCATCTGTTTTCTATTAGCAACCAAACAGTTGTACAACTAAAAATTGAATGTGCGCGCCTGGCCTTAGGCTAGTCGCGCACTGGCAACTGTGATGGAAATCAAATAGTTAATCACCAGTTGAAAGAGAACCGCGCACTGGCGACTCTTTATTCACGCTCCCACTCTTTTCTCTCTTGCGCTCAACTGTTGCAAAGGCAATCGTTTAGTTTGTGTCAAAACACAAACTTTTTAGTTGCTCGAATCGAGTTGCTCTAAGTGCGCGGTGTCCCATGTAAGCCCATATGTTTTATTTTAGCAACTAAACAGTTGCGTAACTAAAAATTGAATGTGCGCGCCTGGCCTTAGATTAAGTCTCGAAAATTATCTGGTCTTAGCTAACTCTGTATAGATTTAAGTAGTGTTGTTGCATTTGCATGTAAAGCGCTAAGTCCCGATGTCGTTTTTTTCTACAATACTATATGGACTTGCGAAAAAAACGTGCCTTATATTAACTTAAGCCTAGTACGCAGATCGAGACAAGAAAAATTTTATCTCTACAATTTTAATCTCTACAAAACTATTCCAAAAGTTGAAGTTGAAGAATTAAAAAAATAATTTAATGTGTTTTGTAGTGTATCTCTGGAACGGGTTGTCTTACAAAATTCGTTCATACCTTTTTGGAATCTCCTCTCGACGCTTTCAAGAGAAGCATCAGCACCCTTTATATAAAACCAGTTTTGACAAAAATCTTTTTCGGATTCAAAATTTGTCCCGCAAAATAATGCTTGTATCATTCTTTTTCCTGGCAAAATTTAGTGGAGACATTTTTTAGAGCAATTCACAATAGTATGAATTTTGCGCGCGAACTGCGTACTGCTCGGAAAAATATCCGAGACAAAATTTGTCCTAGGAAAAAATGTATGGGAGACAAAATTTTTCCCGATCTGCGTACTAGGCTTTACGAAGAAACTATTGCGATCGATTGATTTTCGAGTTTATTGTGAAAAATATATTCCTATAAAACCTTATTATGTTCATACATCTTTAAAATTTCGGATTTAGTTCACACTTTAAAGCCTAGTACGCAGATCGGGAAAAATTTTGTCTTCCATACATTTTTCGTCGTGGACCAAATTTTGTCTTGGATATTTTTCCGAGCAGTATGCAGTTCGCGCGCAAAATTCATACTTTTGTGCATTTCTGTACAAAATGTCTCCACCAAATTTTGCCAGGAAAAAGAATGATACAAGCATTATTTTGGGGGACAAATTTTGACAGCCACCGTATTTCCGAAAGTGATTTTTGTCAATACTGGTTTTATGTAAAAGGTGCTGATGTTTGAGAGCATCAAGAGGAGATTCCAAAAAGGTATGAATGACTTTTGTTATATGACCCCTTCCAGAGATACACTAAAAAATACATTAAATTAGATTTTATCTTTCCAACTTCAAACTTTTGCGCGAAATTTGGAAAAGTTTTGTAGAGATTAAAATTGTAGAGATAAAATTTGTCTTGTCTCGATCTGCGTACTAGGCTTTAATGACAAATTTTAACACATAAAAATTCATTATACAAAAAGTGATTCACTTACCATTTCCATTAAACGACGTTTACCTAAAATATTTTAACGATTTGTTGTTAAATACACTTCCCAAGCAATTTTCGACAGTTTCTTTATGATGTCGTTAACTTTCCCACGGCTTACAATAGGTGCGTTTTATTATTCACAAATCTATCTGAATCCGGATCTGGATCTTCCCTTGAAAATAAAACGATACGGATCTTAGTGACAGCAGTGTTATAAGTCTGTCTATTTTTAACCTTGGGTTTGTAAATTTTCAATTATTTCTTGTTTCTTTTCTTTACACTATAGATTACACTACCTTACCATAAAAAGCCATCTACTCGCCAGTGTAATAACTGATTTTTGGATCTTTGAGATAGATCCCGATAGAAAACAGGATCCCAAATTGTTTTTGTAATACATGTTAAAACTTAATCCAGATCCGGATCCAGATAGATTTGTGAATAATAAAACGCACCTAATGCTATTACAACGTTGCATTAATATCTAACCGTCAAACGTGTAAATCTGATCTTGTGTAAACGTAGAACAATTGCCCATTCGTTCTTGTGTTCAGAACTTAAATCAATTAATTCGCCGTGTCCTTGCGCTTTGTCAACCACCCCCATACTGTACTGGGCACTGGCATCTTATTTATTTTCCGAAACCAAAAATAAAATGGTGTTGCAGTTGAATGTTGACGAATATTTTTATCGCTTGATAATTTTTTATCGAAGTGTTTTGAACAATTAAACGAGATTTTTAAGTTCTTATCATTACAAGTTTTATAAACATTTAATAAAGTGATCTTAAGATTGGTTGTGTGGTGTGATGCTGCTATTAAAGCAGAAGTTTTTCAATGTGCAATAACTATTAATTTAGAAGCTACACAAAAAAGACATTTTAATTAATTCTGTTCAAAAATAAAAATAAACAAATTAGTTGCAGTATCAAGATGCAATTTATAAATGCAATGAGATCAAAAAAATTAAAACCCACAAACAGGCCAGGAGTAATTCAAGTTTTTCTTTATACAAACAAGGAATTCAAGATCATTCCATTTCATTCGGGCATTACCTGCGAGAGTATATGCATTTTATGCTGCAAATCACTTTACATTCTGCCAACAGCTCGTTTGTTATTTGGACTACGTGTAGTTGATTCTGAGGAGTGGCTTTTTCCGTGCCAAAGACCCGAAATAAATGTCCAATATGAGTTCCGGATGCGATTTAAGGTCCCAGAATTGAGTAACTTGTATGCAATTGATCCGAATGCATACGAGTACTTGTATTTACAAATAAGGTATGATATGGTCCACGATCGCATAGATGAAATTCGGTATCCATTGAAAAAGAATAATGTTGTTGGGCTGGGGGCAGCAGATATGTATATTGATTATGCTGAGAAAAAGGGCTCAGTAGAAAGTATTGAAAAAAACTACCGACAGTATCTACCGCCAAAGATCTTACAAAGACATCAAATTTTTGGAAAGAATATGATACTGCAGGGATTTGAGAGTATTCGGAAAACAAGCAAAGGACTCAAGTATGCGAAGAGCTCTTACATGCATACTTTCGCGGATCTCGCTCCCAACTATCTGAGAGAGACCTTCAATGCCATTGTTGAAAGTTTGCCTGATGGAGGAGATCAAATGGATCGCACTGAGAGCTATCCGGTTACTGTTGACTTGGATCTGTTTGGTGATGGAGGTCCAGCAATAAAGGTTTCGCTATTCAAAAAGCAGGTAAGACAAAGTTTGTATTTTCGATGACACCGTAGGATCTTATATTTATGTTATGGGTGTAAAATTAAGGAGGGAAGTTCTTCGAAATACTTGGAACCATAAAAAGTGGGACGCTTGGGGCTCTAAAAATATGAGCTTAATTTTTAAAGGTCACAAATTGTATGATGAACAATTTAAAAAACCATTAAACATTGATTCTGGAAACTCATTAACCTATTTTTATAGAAAAACTAGCTTAAATACACCCGCTTCGCCGGGTGCTATAAAATAACTAATTCAATACAACATACAAAAAAATTTTATTTGTATTGTGTTCAATTTTTAATATATTTTATTCTAGTGCTTTTTGATATACTATATTTTTCGTTTTTCCATCTGTTAAAATTATTAAGGCAGATGGCTTGCCTGCACGTGAAGATGCAACATATAGTTAATACCGCATATTCCCAAAGATTGGCATTGTGCCTTATTAATCGTAATGGCAAAAGCAAGTCGTATAGGAAACTGCAGACGTTTGAAATCGAATGATAAATCGGTTGGAATCATTGGAATTCTCGGAATTAAGACAACTTCACCTTTGTGTTTCCCTTTTAAAATTGTTGCTTCGATCACATTGTTAAACAACCTTTTTACTGTAAGTCTTGTACTCGTACCATTGCAAAGTTGAGATTGATTAATATTGCGTAGCATTATTATCGGCGAGCCAACTTTTAATGGTAGATAATGTGGTGGAAAACCAGTCAAATCAAGAGAATTTAAAAATTCAGTGGGATAATTCACAACATCATCTTGATTCATAACTGTGTCGATGGACTTGTATGCAAAAAATTGAGTTAGTATTTTATTCAGAATGTCTGCATTGATATCATTTACGTCTTTATTTTTTCCAGCCAAAATTGCCCTTTCATTCAACCAATTATGATTATTGAGTTGTTGAGCTATATTTAGATATACACTATTAATCAATTCTTGTTTTGATTGAGTCATTCGATAGAAATTGGTTGGTAGTGTTACTAAGCCAGTTGAATTAACAACATGTAATTTTCCATCTCCGATATCCAATAACTGTTTAGAAAATTCAGCTGCTGTTTGATCATTCTCTAATTCAACGCGAATATTTTTATTTAGGGTTAGTTTTTTTACATGCCTTCACAAATACGATGATTTCAGACACGCTTTCAATTTATCAGAGCATCTGTAGATCGAGGAATAACAGACAATGTTTGGCGAAAATCACCTGCTAACAATATCAAGGCACCACCAAAATTCCGTTGATTCCCACGTAAATCTTGCAACGTTCTATCTAACGCTTCTAAAGACTTTGTGAGCCATCGTACATTCATCCCAAACGATTATACTACATTTCTACAAAACTTTTGCCATGCCTGAATTTTTAGAAATTTTACATGTAGGTGTTTCAGTAGCATGCATGTTCAATGGCAATTTAAGTGCAGAATGTGCAGTTCGACCGCCTTCCAATAAAGTTGCTGCAATTCCAGAAGAAGCGAGTGCCAATCCAATTTGGGAAGTAATGAAATCAAAAATGTTTTTCCAGTTCCACCAAGTGCATCTAAAAAAAACATTGCACCTCTTTCATTACGAACAGCAAAGATTGTATCATATACATGCTTCTGTTCAATATTTAATTTTGGAACATTTGACCGCACAAATGCCTCCAATTCAACACAATCATAACATAATTCACGTCGCATTTCCATGTTGAATAAATCTTGCGCCGAACGATTAGGTGCTATCATTCCCAACTGAGATAAAGCTTTATTTGCAATAGTTCACATACAAATATCTTCAATCAAAATAAGAGCTTCGTTGTGGATTTCCGGATTAATTAGCAAATTTGGATTTGAATTAATGGTACGTAATCTACGTAAAATATCATCTGACAATTCATCTTGATGGTTGTGCCATAATTCAAGCGAATTTCAAGGTGAAAATGTTGAAATTATTATTGCGAGAGCCAATGATTGATTTGATGATGGATCCTTTAAAAGAGAAGCACTGACATTTGAATATGGTTCATTTGACAAATCTGCAAATGAAATACATCGAATTCAAAGAATAATGTAATCGATCGAATCATTTAAGCCAAACATTAATTGTACCTATCGAAATAGAATTTGTGTCTTTGATTTTGTTAAATGACGAAGCAGAATCATTTTTCTCTTTCTCATTTTTTTAAGTCATATTTAATCAGATATCAAACTTAAATCCAAATTATCTTCATCCCAATCTATACATTTAAAAACTCCCGTTAACTTTTTTAAATCACTGGCATATAAAATATATATATACACCAAGCACAGCGGTGCCACTTTTTTTTATTTGCGAAAATGTTTTGATTGATGTCCTAGAAGCAGTTTCAATGCCAACAATTTTAAAAATTTCACTTTTGGGCATTTCTTTACGATCATCATCAACTTTCTTAAATTGACCTTTAGATGTAGATGGTTTATCAGTTGAAGGCAGTACACTACCACCATCTTTTGATTCAATATTTTTTTCAAAGCATCCCTCACTTTAACTAACTTTATAACAATTTCTTTAATATGGTCTTCCATCCTTTTTTCGATTGTTTCAAGTATTTTTTTTGTTCTATGTGATGCTTCTCGAACTGTTCCTTTTGGTTCTTTATTTCTTTTTTAAGCTGTTCTTTTTTGCACTGCCATTGCTTGATAACTCCATCTGATTCTTCCTTATAATAACTTTTTTTGCCTTCCATTCTTCGCTATACTAAATCAAATACATATTAAATATTTAAATTATTGGATATATCTACACAACTTAAAAAATAAATGCAATAACCTACTAAAGAAAAATTCACAATTCACGATTTTTAAAAATAATTTAGAAAACCATTTTACTTACCTTAAACAAATCTAATCAAGCTGAAAATTAAAACTTAAAAAAACTTAACGAAAAAACACTTGCTGCTAGAACATTGCACCAATTAAAAAGAAAGTTTTTTCGGAGCCTCACTTTCACGAAAGAAAAACAAATTACAAACAGACATATGCCTTAAAAAATATTTATAATTAAATAATTTTTTCCACAGTCAAAGTGTCGAAAAATCAATTCGAAAGTCTTATATATTTAATTTATTTTATAGTGTGGGTTGTGTTGGTGTATTTTGATAGAGTTTCGCTCATTTTAGATAGTTGTACGAAATCGAAAGGTATTTAGATTACGTCTGCTAATAACTTCGTTTATAATTATCTAATCTTCACGATTGAGGTATTACTTTAAATGTTAAATGTAGCTCGGATTACAAAACTTCGGCTGGACCAATTTTCAAAAAGTTTGTTTCTAAACCATCTCCAAATAGTCCCCTTTCATTTAAAAAAAAAATTATAAAAATCCATCCAGCCGTATTCTAGTTATAAGGTCACACACAAAAGTTAAACTCGTTTTTATATATATAGAGATTATGTTTATGCTTTATAAAGTTCTTAATCGTTTAAAAAGATATGAGCTTCCTGTTAGAAGTCAATGAGTTTCTAAGTACATACATTATAATAATGCATAATTTAAGTGGTGCAACAGTTCTTGGAAATAAGATACGCCAGAGAGCTAAAGCGTTTGGCTACGTCCTAATTAGACATGAATCGCACAAACAAAGAATGAACTTTGATCGGCCGCTTCGCTTGTTAGTAGCGGAACCAAAATGCATGTCCTTAAATCGGTAGGTCATTAACGCGACCAGGCATCGTTAACACCATCCTGGGAGTAATTAGTTCATCAAAAATGGTTTCAAAGGCCCAACCGTCAAAAAACAACCTGGTTTTGATTTGCGATCAAACTTCTTTTCAAAGCGTCGGTCGTTTGATTTACCTTGACAAGGCGACCGCGTTCAGATGCTTGTTTGTTTTTTGATACCATGTCTATTTTTATCATATATGCGATATTTAGAAGGCATATGCCTGTAAAGCTTATGCAGGACATAGGATACCTTTTTTTGTAGATGGGCATATAGAGTTGATAGTCCAGTCATCAACTACAAAATATATTAAAAATAACAATGTTTCCATATATGTAGTTATGTTAAATAAAAAATGTACAGACAGTAACATACATAAATAATTTTTTCTTTATTATTTTAGTGGCTATTGTTGACAAAGCTAGACAACCTAAATGCTTTATATTTGGTTAATAATGGACTTGGCGTTGATTTAGATATAAATGGACATTTTATAAAGTACCATATAAAGTTTAATCAGCCATATGAATCAAAGTCATTTATGTCTTACGTATCTGGATACTTGAGGTAAAAACTAAAACTTCCAAGCTATTTAAATTGCCCTAAATATATTTTCATTTATATTTTTTTTTCTAGACTTACGACCAAATGGATGTTTGATCCTTGTGTAGAATTTCCAACACCATCTATATTGGATCTGAAAGCTATTCAATGCCATGGACCAGTAGGGTAAGTCGTTGTTTTATCCTCTATTTTTTCTTATTAGCTATTGTTATTCTGTGTTATTATAAGAGTAGTAAATCCATAAGATATAGAAACAAGCAAGAAGATGCTTTTACTAAATACTCAACAAGAACTATATTCATAACGCGAAAATTGTTGCCCCAAATTAACAGGATGGAAAACCCAAGTTTTACATGGGCTGCTGAGTGTGTCCTTTCCTCTGTTCTCCAAAATAATGACGAAAACTCCGTTATCATTGATCCACTTGTAAAATTTCCATAAAAAAATTAGTGAATTTTTAAAAACTATTCTCTTCACCAGTAGCGGATGCCTTATGCTTATAGCATCGTTGTGCATAATCATGATTTATTTAAAGGGGGTATTGCTATGCGACCTAGATATCTATTGTGACATATGCATATCATATATGTAATTATAATTCATTTTCATCATAAAAATTAAATCTATTTAATTAACCCAAATTTTTGTAATAACAAATACATCCTTCTTTCATATTATGTTTAGTTTTTCCCTAATTGACGAAGGACTTACAAAAAAGTCATAAAATTAATCTTAAAAACTACATGTTCGTCATCAAGTAAAATGCTTCATATATACAGATTTTGCCAAAATAATAGGAACACTCATAACTTTTCAATGAATTCAAATGGAATATTTCTTTAATAAGAATAAATAATGGTGAGAAATTTTCAGACGCATGTCAATTATGTGAACGTAATATTCCAGGTATGAGTACAAACTAAAGGCAAAACAGATTGTTGGACGCTAAATATTGTTACAATACACTATTTACCTGGCCAAACACAATAGTAACACCTATAAAATAAAGAAAAAGACGTGCATTATATTTTGTATTCGTTTATTTTTAATAGAAAGCTAATATTTGGTTTACAATAACTGATTCCTCCCGACGACTCATAAAGTAAACCAATTTTTGGTATTTTTCAGACGAAATTGAATACCAAACTTGCTTACTTCAACCTTTAACTCATTTCACAGGTTCTCTATCGGATTCAGGTCCTAGGATTGCGAAGGCCACTGTAGAACATCAATGCTGTTTTGCATAAACCAGCTTTTTGTCAGTTTTGCAAAATGTTTTGGGGTCGTTATTTTGCTGACGTCGCCATTTTATGGGCATATTTTCTTCGACCCATGTTAGCATTACATTCTGCAAAAGATCGACCTATTTTTCTTTGGCCATCATGCCTTCGATAAGGTTCAATCTGCCAAGTCTCCACCCATATCATTACACAAAATGTTTACCGTCCATCCCAAACAGGTTTATTCTAGTTTCTATTATACATTTCTCCACTGTTTTGTCGAGTGAAGAGGATCCTGTGCTACGAGTATGTGGTAAATTTGAGCGAAAGCAAGACGCTTCTGGATATGTACTTTTTTTTTTAATAAAGGCACTTTTTTTGGAGAGCCAGCGGGCAATTTTGCTTTCAACAAGACTCGGCGAATCGTCGTGGCACTTCAACTGGAGTTTCGTGTTTCAAATCTTTGGATTACATAAACGGATTTTCTTCCGCTTTTCGTATTAACGTTCTTAAGTCCTTAGGATACATTTTAGACGAGCGTTCTCTGGTTTCAGAGACTATTTTAGCTTTAATAGTATTGACCACCATCATCGAAGAGCACTTCATTGCTCTGCAATGTTTCGGATGGATTCACCTCGTTCGCATTACACCAAAATTGTGTTACACCAAACGTTGAGCTTCAGTTCAGTGATTTTTCTGCCCATAATGTTCTTTAATATGAATTGTAAAATTTAAATATTAGGGCACTATTATTTACCAATATGTATTTTATTTATCATAAGTTAAAAAAACTAGTTTAATACAATTTAAATTAAAAATTACTATTTTTGTTTGGCCAAACAGATCAATCACTATAGGTATTATAATTGCAACTAATCGCATTCTTTTTTTTATGAACAAAGCATATCTAATATAATTACGTTTATAAATAACATTTAGTTAATACCTATTGCTTCCATTTCACTCAAACGAAACAGGCTCCTAGTATAATATTGTTTGAAAGTAGTAACTGTTCTTATTTTTTTGGCCATAACTGTAGAATATTTCAACTGAGTTTTTAATATGTACATACATACATATATACATATATACTGAACAACGAATTTTAAGAAATATTATGATATTTCACTTAATTGGTTTTGATTTTACTTCGCATTAGTTTAAAAGAACAGCTCCGATTTTTATGATTTTATTTTTTTCAAAATGATTTTTTTTATATAATTTAAAGTAAGAAAAATGTATAGAAGGTGATTGCAACTATTTGTATTCTTAAAATTATAACACAAATTTTTATGAACAAATATAATAATAATGTTGTTCAGAACAAATCTTAACATAATATGCGAGAAAAAGTTAGAGCATTTGGATGAGTGCATTTTCGTCTTCCCTATCATCGTAATGACAAGTCTGATAAAATCTCGAGTTCGATTTTATTTACGGATGTATAATTTGCTAATTTTGTTTTTGAATAAGTTTTTTACTAAATAAAAAAAAATGATTTTGTGATGGAAATCTTCATTTGGACCTTTACAATTTTTTCTGTTAAGTGGAAAAGATGATATACGTCAAGTGGCTGCCGCCCATGTTGATATACATTTGTGCCAGTTTCATCCCATTTTCCATGGCTTTCCGCCAGATTCCCGGTAATAACTGTTCGCATTCCTGTCGAATATTCTCCTTAAGGTGTGCGATCGTCTGAGGCTTGTTGGCATAAGCCCGCGACTTCAAGTAGCCCCAAATAAAGAAGTCTGTGATGGTTAAATCGGGCGATCGTGCTGGCCATGTCAAATCGACAAAACCGGAGCTTACGCGGCCAGGAAACGCTTCCTTCACAATATTGTGGCTCGTGCTGTGTGTGCGGTTGTACCGTCTTTTTGAAATCACTTGTTCACCAAGCCCCGCTCGTCCAATTTAATTTAATATGCTGACGATAATTTTTACTTGCGACTCAGAGGTACTATAAGACAAGCTATACATTCGGAAAAAAATCGAACTCGAGATTTTGATCAAATTTGACATTACGATGGTAGCGAAGACTAACAAAGTGGGCCTCGAAATTCTGTCTGTCTGTCTGTCGGTCTTTTCTACTACAGCCTAAGCGGCTCGGCCGATTTTCTTTAAACTTGGTAGATAGTATTTTTAATTTTTTTCCCCACACGTTTCTTTTTTTTTTTTAAGACCGAAAATAACGGTACCTGTCATACTAATTATTATAATTTTTTTTCTCAAAAACTGTCCCACAGATTTTTTTTTTAATTCAAAAAATTTCATTTAGTTAAATCTAGGAAATGGTGGAAAAAAAATTCCAAGAAATGTTTATATATGGTACCCCCTTGGAACCATTTTTTTTGGTTTTTGATTTTCTCAAATACGGTACAACCGATTTTGATCATTTTTTTATGCTAAAGCTCCCCAGCAATTTGAATATTATTGTGTATTAGAATTTTCCAAACACTTTTTTTTGAATTTTTTAAAAAAAATCTCAAAATATTTTTTTTCAAAACTCAATATTTCAAAAATCCTGATGCTCATTTTTGTTATAAACCTGATAAATAAAAATTTCTTAATATAAATTAGAAGATGTGAGAAAAAATTATTTTACCTAAAAATAGCGATATCCTCCAAACAAATGTTAAAAACTGGTTTTCTAAAATCGAATTTTTCTCGAAAACGGTTCCGAGAATTTTGCAAATTTTTTTCTTTTGATTATTTTTTACGATCCATAATTTAATAAAAAAATTGAAATCAAGATATTACTGACTGTACTTACCATAGAACCATTTTTATCAAATTTAGAAGAATTTATTTTATATTCCAACAATAATAAAACTAAGTTAGCGTACCAAAATTTTTTCTTAAAAATGTTTTAAAAATTTTGTGTATAAAACCTTATTTTTTTTAAGAAACCAGTGCAAACATGGCATCCTGTTTTTAGCTCCAACAACTAAAGGAGTTGTTTTAGTCATTTAAAAAATGAATTTTATGCTTATGAACAATTTTTCTCTAATAACATTAATTTTTGAAATTCTTAGTCGTTTACATAAAAGCAAGTTCGTGCGACCCAGTCGTGCATTTTATTTTGTTACAAGATAAGTTCGTACTTTTTTCCGGAATTACTCGTAAAACTTTCTCTAATTAAGTGTATAGTAATTATATCCTTGAATTAAGAATTGTTAAATTATTACATTCTGTTATTTATTTTTATTAATTTGCTAAATGAATGTGCTTTTTAGTTTTGTTAAACACAGTGGCGCAAAATTTTAGTTGAATTAGTAAGAGGTTTTAGTATGAAACTAAGTTAAAACAACGGTTTTACAAATTTTAATCGAATATAGAATCATACTTTCTCTACCTTTTTATTAAAGTTAAAATCGTCGAATACTTTTTTTTATTTTTTTAGTATCGTGCTATTTACAAACGCCACAAAAGGTCTGTTTACTTAGTTTTTTGCACGAACTGTCATTGCTTTAGGTGTTCACAGAAGCAATATATTAAGAAAATTGCTTTAGTACGATACTAGTTAGAAATTGTTTGACATTAAGAATGAGTTAGTAAACTACTTTAAAATTAGCAAATTGTTAAGTAGTATCATACTAATTTCTTAATATTAGGCTGTATAAAATTTTGCGCCAATGAAATTATTAAAAAGCATGAAATTAAAATTCTTCTGCGAAAGATTTACAGCGATTTTTTTTCCAATGTACTGCAAAAGGTAGTAGTAGTCCAAACTCTGCTGCTCATTTGTTAACTGCTCACACCCACATATATAATATAAGGAGACAGACAAAGAGAGAAGTCACTTTTTCGTTACGTCACAAGCCCCGTAAAGGAACTTCGTTCCAAAAACACCCTTTATACGTTTGAAGAAAATCCAAAGAATAAATTCTTAAAAAATAACGGTTCTTAAATATTTGTTTCTTTTTTCAATTTCAGAGGTGATTTCTCATACGCTCAAATTCGAGAATTAGGTAAAGGGCGTGGAAGTTTTATAGTTCGACAATGCGAATTAGAATATGATATATATTACATCGATATCGTTACAAAAAGGTAAGAAAAAATATTAAACGATGGACCTGCAGTACTTTTCTGAAATCTTCATTTCCCACAGAAAACAACCAGAAACTTTTAAAATAACTAGAGGCCCCAATGAATGGTTTCTACATATGAATGGAATAAAAAGTTTTAATACCCTTCTTGATTTAGCTCATGCGATTCCAACAGACAGCAAATCCAGACATCAGATAATAGCTAGTGATTATGGTAAATATAAATTGAGTAAAATATTTTATTTATGTTTATTAATATTTGTTTTTACTTATTTTTACTGCTTAATTTTCAAAGTGAATATTTAAATGCTTTATAGTGATGCAGAAAGCATTTCACCTATCCTCCCTTTTAAAGATATTTTCAACGTTTAAAATCGATTTAAAAAAAATTTAATTAATTAAAATTTAAGTAAATTCATACAAGCAATGTTTGAAGCTTATGGCACCTGTTATGGCTCGCGACCCGTTATCAATAAAGTTCGAATTGAAATTTCGCTCTATTTGAATATTCTCATCAAAATCGGTCAAATTGAAATTCGTGATATCATAAAAAGTGAACCCCCACTTGTGTTAAATATCTTTTTTGTCTCAAAAAAAAAAAAAAAAAAAAAAAAAAAAACGGAATATTGAACTAGTAATATTTCAAATCTGGGATCCGTCTATACATATCACCGGGCAAGCTATTGAGTTCTTTTGAAAGATTCGTTTTTTTCTTCTTGTTTTTCAATGATGGGCCTATATGCTAGGATCACACTAGTCAAATGTTTCCTGCGAAATGAGCTGCGAAACATACATTAATTAACATTGAAATGAAACAACAATTACTTTAGTGTGCTATTACCAATTTTAAGCGAGAGCTTAGTTATAGGTTTTGGACCAAAGTTAAATTATTTTAACTAGATAATAATTGAGTCATAATCTTTCCTTTGATATCAATATAATCATTGATTTTGTTCGGTTAAAGTGAAATTCCACTCAATTCACACAGAGTAATTGAAGTCATAAAATATACCAAGTATTAAAATTTCCTCAATTATTGCACTTTCTATGTATCGAAGTTGTTGTTGTTAAATATTTACCCAAAACAATTTATATTCTTCGAACAGATAAACCTCAATTACTGCTAATATGTGTACCACGGAATATGTTACCAAAAACTACTGATCACGAAATTACGCAGAAAAAACTTCAAGAAAATCGCCCGCAAATATTTGATCCAAAAAGAGATCTACAATGGTATATTCGTAAGTGTATTTAATTTTATTAAAATATTGGTTGACTCATTTTTTTTAATTTAAAGATTCTGAATACTTGAGCGATTGTGGCAAAATGACATGTCGCTTAGCAGAATGGATTCAGCCAAGTGGAGTTAAGAATGTAAAAGTGACTTTGAAAATTTTGAATAATGATTCCGAATTTGGGGTACGTTGTAAAACTTCATACTAGAACATTTATTTCATGAATATTAACATTGTTCATTAAATTTCTATTAAGGCTTTTATGGAATTGACGAACACATGGAGCGGAATATATTCGGCAGATTTTTTAAAAATGTACGGACTAACTTTGACAGCTCCATATGCGGTGATAGTAGAGCACCCAAAACACGGACCACTCAACAAATTTCTATATTCAAAAAAGGTGTCGTTCCCATGTCTGCTGGATGTAGCAAATGGCTTAGTTCGTGCTGTTGCATTTATGGTAAAAGGGAACATTTTAAGCAAAATGTTATTCTATTACTAATTGTTATACTCGTAGCAAGAGAAAAGAATATACCATGGCCAAATTCGATGTAGTTCCTTGATGGTTACTGATTTTTGTCCAGAAAAAAATATACTCGTTGCCAAGCTAGCTGACCCCGGAATTCGAAGAGAATATGATCCAAATAAAGAGTAAGTATTATCAATATTATTGTGTTTTATTAAAGTGCACTAATAATACTAAATTATTATTAAATATTTGTATATACATACATATATTTAACATATATAATTTTCGTATGATAAAATATGCGTGCTTATTTGCAAAACTGTCCCACCATATTTCAAAATCTTCATTTTTATTTAATTACATTCCAAACTATCGATTTACATTTAGGCAAGATTATACATTTATTAAATGAGTCAAATATTTAAATTAAAACTCAATAAAAATTAACATCAGAAAAACATACAACTCAACAAATGAAATTTGTTAGTTAATTAAGATTAGCAATAATCAAAAATACCAAAATCTACAGCAATATTTGAAACTTACATTTCGAACTTTTCAGCCCTATTCTGCTATTTACGTGGATCGCATATCTGATCCACCAATTCGATTCCCTTTCGCACTGCCTTTGTATTCTGCTATCCATCGGGTGAACTACATTATCCCGAACCAATTTGACATTCACGTAAACAGCTGTTCATGTGATAATCTTCTGAATCTTGGATAATTGTTTTTGATTTCATTAAAAATTCAAGTTCAACCGCTCTACCTAAACCGAAGTAATTTTCTAATTTGTTTTCATCTTTATTATTAAATTTGGAAATTAACTTTTTTTGTCCTAATTCCAAGCAGAGGAATAAGAGAATCCTCAAACAGAAAGCTTCCACCTCTACAGCGAAATGAGCCAATATAAAGAAAAGAGAAACTAATCGCTTGTTTGAGATTTTTTGCTGTAGATAATTTGCAACATGGTGTTGGGCAAGATTTGGATGCTGGCTTCGCTCAGTCCAGATTATAGGACGCACTAAAAGCCCACTTATGTCCCAATTGGATTACTTTACAAATGACGACAGAAGAAAAACTTAAAGTAAAACTCTTGTATCCACATTCCCATAATGACCCTCTATCAAAATCCACATCTCTATTTACATACATCAGAAAAGGCTACCACAGCCTGATTTCAATCATTCATAAGCAATCGATTACCTAGTAAATTGATCTTTTTGTCCTTCTACCCCTAAAAATGTTAATAATTTATTTTTTACAAACAAATATTCTAAATTAGGCAATAAATTAGTTTTTACTTACATTTTACTGAACACCAAACCAGACAGAAAAAATGAAAAACCCGCAACATTTCATATGCGGATCCGATTTGTATAGAATGAACCCGTTCATGTGAATAACAGAATACCGCGCAATATTACCGACTTAAATACAGATTCACTTCATGGTAAAAGCTATATTTCAACGTTGAGTGTTCTTTATTGATTACAGGATATAAAACTTGGAATTTCTCTCGTTGATCATTTAACGCTTCGGTGTCAATACATCAGAAAAAATGTATTTATGACCTGAACGTTATAAAATTGCATACGCAAAATAAAAATTGTTCAAAATTAACTTCATTCATCATTTTCGTAGTAGGCCCTTTTCCAGTGTCATTTCCTTTTAACTAACATCATTATCATCCTATATATTATTTCCCCCACTTTTTGTACCCATCCTTTGGATGTTCTCTCATTTTTTATTTATAAATATTTACACTATTATTATTTAAATGTAATTTTTTCTAATTATAATTATAAACTTATAGCTTACCTTGGATACCATATAACTTTTATTCAAACCTTTCAAACAAACAACAATTTGATCTTTATTCTGAACTATGGGCATTTGCCACAACTATGTGGGAAATTTTTGCCCGAGGTGAATCTATTCAACATTACTCTGCAAAAGATCTCGTACTCAATAATAGAAATTATGGAGGGATTCTAGAAATTCCTGATGATTGGCCCGAAGAAATTCGTGATATAATTATGAATGGTTGGAGTTTAGACGGAGTACGTTTCGACAAAATGAACATATTACACAAACTTTACATTGTTAGAACGCAGGATCTAAACTCCACAAATCAACCCAATATAGACGAGGACACTATCTCCACATCTAGTAATGAAAGTGAAAAGACTTGTAAGTAATATCAAAACAAACAAGTACTTGGTATTTATTTGTGTTGCTTTAGGTCAAAGAACTGCTAATGGAGGCCCCGCACAAGAAACTATTATGTTTCCCGATATTGCTACCGTGCAATTAATACCACAAGGTAAATTAATTAGAAAGAAAATAATTGGTGAGGGTCATTACGGTCAGGTGTACCGTGGCGAAATCCATTATCACAATGAAGAAAGTATAGAAGTTGCAATCAAAGTTCTGAAAGGCAATGGTCCCGGGTGCAACGGTATCGATTTCGATAGGGAAATTAATATTATGCAGGTAAAGTATTAAGTTTAAGAATTATTCTTTTCTACATAATATTCACTGTTATTTATAAACCACAGGGCTTAAACCATCCAAATATAGTTAAAATTATTACCTCCACATATCAATCGCCTATGTCGATTGTAATGGAGTACTTAAACGGTCGATCGTTCGATGTTTACTTATCATATCACAAGCCAAATCTAACGAACGAAAAACTCCTTGGGTTTGCCTTGCAGATTGCGAAGGTGAGACTGAACTATTGCTTAAAATTACTTGCTTAACGATTAACAATATTATATTATGTCTTTCCAGGGTATGGAATATCTTGCCAAAAAAGGAATAATCCATAGAGATTTGGCAGCGAGAAATATATTAGTTGATGGTGAAATTGTAAAAATCTCTGATTTTGGTTTAGCACAGTATGCAAACAATAAAGGCTATTACATGTCGCAAAATGCAAGAGCAATTCCAATTCGATGGTATGCAATTGAATCTCTTTTGTCAAATAAATTCTCATCCTCTTCGGACGTTTGGTCATATGGAGTGACATTATTTGAAATATTTTCACGAGGGGAAGAACCTAATCTTGATGGCCTTGAAGGCATTGGATTCAGTCTAACTGAATTTACCAGTAGACTGGGCAAAGGAGATAGGTTTGTTTTTTTTACTCAAAAAATAAGAGCAAATATTTATTTCAATTCTCTCATCAACAGATTACAAAAGCCTGAGCTTTGTCCACAAATTGTATACGAAAAAATTATGATACCAAGCTGGTACATAGAAAAGGAAAACCGTCCAACTTTTACGGATATTATTAATATTATTGAGTATATTCAAAATGAATGTGGAGAGCTTATTTAGAAAATTTTATTTTATAAGATATGATATGAAAGCATTTATATAGATTTTTAGGTAAAATTATTTTTTTATTAATTAAATATGTAATAAAAGAATCGAATATTCTTATAAAAGCACCTAGACACAGTGTTATTTCCTGTTTAGACAATTTATTATATTATTCTTTTTTACATCTATTTAAATCAATAACAACAAAAATTAAAAATGTTGTATGTAAATAATTATTTTAAGACCATTTTGAATTTGTTTCTGTAACCTTTTTCTGAGGTGCTCATTATCTTTAAAATATATGATTTGTTTCTCTAATTGTATAAAAAAATTCTAGCTGTGTAAATTTGTTGTAAATAATATATTTTGTGTTTATATAAATAAAAAATAAAATGTTATAGGACTGTGTTTTGGATATCATTTTTTTTAAATACACATACATATATATTTTTTATTGTTTAAATATTCAAAAATAGTTTACGGCCAGGTAATCCACATCCACAATATTAAGCTTCTATTAGCCAGGTTCCAAAAATCGAGAGAAATCGAGTGAATTTGTTGTCAGTGTTTTACATTTCACCCGCTTTTATAATTTCGAAATCACTTTAAGTGAAATTGCAAATAGCTGTCACTTCTCCGTTTGCAAATACAAAACTATTTTGTTCGAATTTTATTGACTGCTATTAAAATTGTGTGTGTAAATTTTGATAAAAGTAATTCTATAAAATATTGTGATTAATAGCATTACAACTTACCAATCCGGAATATGCAGAAGGAACAAAAAGAAGCAAATGTCGGGAGATCATTGAAACCCATTAGGAATTGACGCTGCGTATGTAATTAAAAGATTTGTATCATACTATCGACTTGATAAACGAGCCTTTCCATCAGTGCCTCAAAATCAGTAAAACTTCCATTCCTGCATCATTGTAGCTGGCAGCGGTCTTACGTTGGAAAAGATTTTGATATCGGAAAAAAAAATGTATCCAAGGTGAACTCAACTTGAAATGCCCAATGAGAGGCATGGAAATCTAAACTTAATTTTTTTGAAAAAAAAAAAAATAATATTCCTGGAGTCATAGAATGCATCGATGTGACGCGAGTCAAGTTCCAACACTATTCTTTAATAGAAAAGGATATTTTTCATTTTTTTCTGAAAATTTCACAATAAATAATAAATTAACACAACTAGATCTGATCGAATTTAAATCATCTGAAAATCGAAATCTGGACCACGGAAATTCGCATCAATTTCGATATCGTCAAAAGCGAATTGTAGAACACTTAATTTTATTTTGTATTGATTTCAATTCCATTTCGAGTGAAAGTAAAATGTAGAACCTGGCTATATATCTTGCTTTATGTTTCTCTTTTCTTGTTAACTGTTTATTTTTGTCTCATCTTGTAATGTCCAAAAATGTTTGGTATAAACAAGAAATAAGAAAAAAAGGAATACATAACGCGAGTTGGTGGGGGTCCGGTTGAGAGATGACATCTCTCATTTTGCCTCACAACTTCTTGCTAAGCATGAAGGGGAGAAGTATTGGGGCGCGAGCCGTTCTAGTGATCTGCCTGACCGGGGGAGGGATTTTGAGGTCGTTTTTGTGTTGTATGCGCGGCAATATCGGGTGATGGACATAGCGGATCGTTGCGCGTCCCAGTATTTTCTCCTATTCTCATAGTTTAGTAGTTTAGTTATGGAATAATTTTACAGACAGTCAGTTGCAATATAGAGTCGGCCGAGGCCACAAGCCCGTTTAATTTTTGAGCGCTGGGGAAAAAAAAAGAACTCGAAAAAGAAACAGAAAGGGAACGGATTCTAATTTTCTATTACTCGGCGCGACCAACAAAAGTGCTGCGTGGGGCAAATTAATTATTTTTTTTGTACACCGTCAACGGTCATACCCCTTTTTTTTTCCCTACCCCTCTACCATATATGTGTATAGGGAAAGTGCTGTCCGCGCATCGAACCGTTGTGTTTATCATCCGATATTGTTGTGTATGCAGTGCGGAAGTGATTTTGGAGTTTTTCCCTTTGGTCGGGTAGATCATTGGAACGGTTCGCGCCCCAATACTTAAGTATAGAGAAAAAGAGGAGAAATTCCCCAGCCCAAAAAAAAAACAAAAGAAAAAAATAAAAAGAAACTGATTAAAAAAAAAAAAAAGAGAAGAAAAAGAAAACAAAATAATAACTGAGGGACACAGGTGAAACCATCTCTGCCTGTTTGTTTGACTTTCCCCTCGAGCATCAAGTGCTTGTGCTGTTCGTACGACATCATTTCTTTGCTGTCCTGGCTGGTTAGCCGAATTTAGAGTTGCCGTGTGTCTTATTTGTATTGATTTTTTTTATGTAAAATTTTGTAAGATTCTCCTAGTTATCTTATGGATAAAGCAAATTTAAAGTTAAACCTTAATTGTTAAGTTTTCGTTTGGTTTATTATCAAGACCAAATAGTTTATATAAGAAAAAAAAGAGAAAGAATATAAATAATAAAATAACGTAAGGTGTAATAATTATCGAGCGTCTGGGTCCCTAGTTAGTTCCCTCCTTTTTTTTTTCTCTTTTCTCCTAGCTAACCTGACTCCACATCACAGGCCTGTCATTCGGAGCGAGGTAAGTGCCATTAGTATGTTATTTTGGGAATCGAAAAGCCTAAGGCGATCTCGGTAGTTAAGAAAAAAGAAGAGAAAAATTTGTAAGTCAATATAATTATCAAAAATAATAACGCAACGAAGAAAAAAAAATGAAAAGAAACACGAAAATCCAATTATATGAAGTCTAGTTAAGAAAAGAAAATAAGATAATACCTAATAATTCATAAAACAAAACAAAAAGTAATAAACAAAGTATTATTTTTTTTTTGAATTGTATTAATTTTAATTTGCTAAATAAAAGGTAACTGGCAGGAATTAATGTTATAATTACTTTTTCGTTGGTTTTAACGTACAAATAAAACTTGGATCAACCATGAATTTTTGAAAACTTAGATAAAGTGTCTCATTTTGACGCGGATGACAGAGGGGGTGGCTAAATAGATCAAAGCCAGGGTTTTCGGTGGGTGTTGGGGAAATATATGCGGTTACCAGCACATGGTTGGGAGGGTTGAGAGCCGCTGAGAGGGCGAACACCAGTCCCTCTCCAATAAACGGGCTAACCGGTTTCCTTGGAGACATTCTTTTTTCTTCCATTTTTAAATTTTACAGCATGTCACGAAATTTACTGTGTGATACTAATTCGGGTGCAAATAGACAAGAACTCCACGACACCGACGAGCTGAAGCCTATTAACGACATGCAAACGTCGACTTTGTCCCCGATAATCCTTTTTCCAATCCAACTTCATCTCCTATCCTCAATCCTAACCTGACAAATGAACCAATTTATTTTTTTTTCTCCTCCTCTCTCCCAACATCATCAATATTATCACTACATAAATGGCGCCCAACGTGGGGCCCACAGTTGTGGTCTCCAAACCATCCAATTCATATAATTTTTTTTCTCTCAACTTCAACTTTTGTCCAAAATTTTCTTAGATTCAGAATAAGCATTATGCAATTTTGTTATAGCGATACTCATGGCATATCATTGGAAGCGCGTGGTTTAAGACTTAAAAATAGTTTAAGACGACCGTGATCACTGACATGTTTATCCGCTATTCCAAACATAAATTTTCTTTACCTGACTACCTTGGAAATGCAATACTTTGGGGTACTATTGACTTGAAGTAGTGACCCTGGTAGGCGATTTAATTTTTTTTACTTCTGTTATCTCCAACAAAACCACCCGTTTATATATTGTTTGCCCCCCCCCTTGGTCTAATGCATCAAAATGAGACTAACTTTTGAATGAACAACCGCAAATTAAAATAAAATACAATAATTTTGAACAAGAATTAATTATAACAAAAACTTTGAAGAAATCATTTAAATAAAATAACTTTGAACAGAAAATATACAAGCAATTAATAAAAAAAAAAAAAATTTAAATAAAGATCACGCAACTATGGCTGTCAGTCGAACTCCTAATAATATACCTCCGCTTTTGCCAGAGCAATTAGATCTCGGCTGCTCTATTTGCCAGGAGCAGTTCATGGGTGAATGCGAAACCCTAAAGATCTTTTGCGGACATACATTTCACAAACAGTGCATTACTGATTGGTCCAAGGACTCCCAAAGCTGTCCAATTTGCCGGCAGTCTATTTATGACCCAAGCATTCCGGATGCTATTGCAGGACAGGTGCCTATTGGACGCCCCAAGTCCAAGGGAGCAATCTCAAAGGGTAAGCGGCCCACTACCAGATCTGTAGTTCAGCAAAGCTTAGGGGACTGGAGCCTTCGTGACTCTAGCATTATTGTTAGTAGATTAGATACTGAACTTAATGCGAACTCCTTAGAGGAAGCACAAGCCACAGGTAACCCGCAAATAGTAAACCGTATTCTTAATTCACCTAAGTCGCGATCAAATTTGTCATCTAAGTTTAAAAGCGCTTCTAATATCAATGAAGAAAATGTTCGAAAAATGGTAAGAGAAGAAATAGAAGCCGAAAGGCGCAGGAATATGGCGGAAATCAGCCAGTCCATAGAATCATCTATGGAAACTATGTTTCAAAGACTTATCAGTCTTCAGACCCAGCCACACAACCAAGTTCCGCCAAATTCTCCTTTCACTGATCGTACCAACTGGACACAACAAAATGTGCCAGTGGCCCCTGTTTTATCTCGAACTGATCCAACACAATCGGCTTTTCCCTTCTCCCCAGACAAAGTTTCTGCCATCGTTCAAAGATGGGATGTCAAATTCAGTGGCACCAGTGACGGCATAAGGGTTGAAGAATTTATTTATAGAATACAGGCCTTGACCACCCACACTCTCAACGGAGATTTTTCCTTGCTGTGCAGGTATCTGCACAATCTTTTTTCCGGAAAGGCTAAAGAATGGTACTGGCGGTATCATAAGCGTGAACAGACTGTGGAGTGGAGTGCTTTTTGTGAAGCCTTGCGATACCACTATTGTGATCTCAAAACCGATTTCGAAATTATCGAAATGGTTCGAAATAGAAAGCAACGGGAAAGGGAAACCTTTGATGATTTTCTTGATGCAATTACCACCATTGCTGACCGTTTAGCTGACCCATTGAATGAAAGACAGCTTTTAGAAATAGTTCAACGAAATCTGAAACCCGATCTAAGACACGAACTTTTGCACCTTAAAATCACGACCACTTCAGACTTACGTAGAGCATGTCATCGTCATGAGAATTTCATGCAAGAAATTAATAGGGCGAGCGTCCATCGAAGCGTTCCTTTACGGAAGTTTGTAACAGAAGTAGAATCTGGAGTGATAGGAGGGGAAGAAATATCGGCAGTGAGTCATAACAAAAAGATAACATTATGCTGGAACTGCGAAGGTATAGGGCACACATTTTTTGATTGTTTAGAAGACAAGAAAGTATTTTGTTATGGTTGTGGCGCTAAAAACACCTATAAGCCACAATGCCCCAAATGTACTCCACCGGAAAACTATCAAGTGGATGTGTCTACCAACACCAAGGCATATCCACCCCCTCGAAACCAACTGATTTAGATAAACAAGAAACCCCAACTGTAGATCTCTGCCCAAAATATAATAGGACACCGATTTCAAAACCCCATGGCATAGACCCTTCAAAGCCCTTTCACCAAAGACTGAATGAGTATAATGAATTACGCGCCAAAATATTAACTGCTAGTTGTAGCAAGTTCATCACGGCTAAAACTAAAGAGCCTAAACGGTCCACAGTACGCTTGAGAAATTTTTGGAAGGGTGTGAAGAAATCTAGAAAACTTCTTCTTAGCACCTATTTAAATAAAGATAGCCTAGACATACGACCATATGCAGAGGTGACGATCGCAGGTAGAACCATCAGTGGCTTGCTAGATTCAGGGGCTTCAATCAGCTGTTTTGGGGCTAGCGCTGCAGAAGAAATTTTATCATCAGGAATTAAAATTCACAAGTACCATGCTTTTGTTAAGACAGCAGAAGGCCGGTTACAAACAGTTCGAGGTAGTGTAAAATTAGATGTTACTTTTCGTAATATGACCAATACCTTAGAAATTTTCATTGTCCCATCTCTTAACCAAGATCTTTACCTTGGAGTGGATTTTTGGAGGAAATTCAATCTCGCTCCAGGCATCATTAGTGACGTAAGCCTCCAACCACCATCAGATTTAGTACACGCACTCTCCTCCCATCAACAAACTCGACTCCAAGCTCTATTATCCTTGTTTCCATCTTTTGAAAAAGAAGGCCTTGGGAAAACCAATCTTCTCGAGCATAAAATTGAGGTCGGATCTGCTCGTTCAGTGAAGCAACGACATTATCCTGTCTCGCCTGCTATTGAATCACTGATGTTCGGCGAGATTGAACGAATGCTGGCCTTGGGAGTTATTGAGGAATCTAACAGTTCTTGGAGCTCTCCGGTGGTTCTCATCCGCAAGCCCGGAAAGGTTAGATTCTGCATTGACTTCCGTAAGGTAAACGCTCTCACTGAAAAAGATGCCTATCCATTACCCAACATTGACGGGATTTTAAGTCGGTTGCCACGAGCAGAGTTTATATCCAGCATCGACTTAAAAGATGCCTTTTGGCAAATCCCGATGGATATAGGTTCTCGTGAAAAAACAGCATTTACAGTTCCGAATCGCCCCCTGTACCACTTCACAGTAATGCCATTCGGACTCTGTAATGCTCCGCAGACAATGTGCCGATTAATGGATAAGGTCATCCCTTTCCATCTTCGTGAAATGGTATTCGTCTATCTCGACGACCTTCTTGTGGTCTCAAAGGATTTTGAGAGCCACCTGAGTGTACTTCAGGAAGTGTCGTTGGCAATCAAAAAGGCCGGATTAACCATAAATATCCAAAAGAGTAAATTTTGTCTTAAGGCTGTTAAATATTTGGGGCATATAATCGGATACGGTACAATACAAACAGATCCGGATAAAATCAGTGCGATCGTGGAATTCCCACCCCCAAAATCGGTAAGACAACTTCGGCGTTTCCTCGGGATGGCGGGTTGGTACCGAAAATTTATTTCTAACTTTGCCTCCCTTACCACCCCTCTGACTAACCTGCTAAAAAAAAGTAGGACCTTTGAATGGAACGTTGAAGCCCAGTTGGCATTTGATGACCTGAAAGCGAAACTTACTTCTGCTCCGGTGCTGAAATTGCCTGACTTCAAAAGGCCGTTCCTCATTCAATGTGACGCGAGTCAATATGGAGTTGGTGGTGTTCTGGCCCAAACAGATGCGGAAGGTGAAGAGCAGCCAATTGCTTATATGAGTCAAAAGTTAAATAAAGCTCAGCGTCAGTATTCGGTAACGGAGCAGGAGTGCCTGGCCGCTGTTTTATCAATAAAAAAATTTCGCGCATACGTCGAGGGTCATGAATTTACGGTCATCACGGACCATGCCAGCCTTCAGTGGCTTATGCAACAAAAAGATCTATCTGGCAGGTTAGCCAGGTGGGCGTTGAAACTTCAAGGATTTGTGTTTAACATCAGACACCGCAAAGGTTTGAATAATGTAGTGCCAGACTGTCTATCCCGACGGGACACGCCCGAATTGTCTGCGCTTGAGGAAATCTCTCCTATTATAGACTTAAATTCTAAGCATTTCGCTTCTAAAGAATATTCAGAATTGAAAACCAGCATTTTAGGAAACCAGTCAAAGCTTCCAGACCTCAAAATTGTTGATGGTTATATTTACAAACGTACTACTTCTCCATCCAGTTTTCCAGAACCAGAAAATGATCCATGGAAATTATGGGTACCTTCTGGTCTGATTCCCGATGTTTTAATTAATTCGCACGACACACCTATGGCCGCGCACGGCGGCATAGGTAAAACCCTGGAAAAAATACGTCGATACTTATTTTGGCCAACTTTGGTCAAAGACGTGAGAGAATACATCTTATCCTGTGAAATCTGTAAAATGACTAAAAGCCCTAACACAATCCTAAGACCTCCTATGGGGCAACCGGTCACGTCCACCCGGCCGTTCCAGAAACTGTTCGTCGACTTCCTAGGTCCGTACCCCCGGTCTAAATCTGGAAACGTGGGTATATTTATTGTGCTTGACCACTTATCAAAATACGTTTTCTTAAAGACAGTAAAAAAATTCACGGCTAAACCTGTTATTGATTTCCTGGAAACAGACATATTCCATATCTTTGGGGTCCCGGAAATAGTCGTTAGTGATAACGGTTCCCAATTTAAATCCGAAGAATTTAAACGATTTTTGTCCAGATACGGAGTAAAACAAATGCTAACCGCGATACATTCTCCTCAATCAAATTCCTCAGAACGTGTTAACCGATCCGTTATAGCTGCGATTCGTGGTTATATAAAAAAAAACCATAACGAATGGGATAAGTATCTGAGTAGCATAGCCTCCGCCCTGAGATCTTCGTTACATACCTCTGTTGGTTGTAGCCCTTATTTTTTGCTGTTTGGCCAAAACATGGTCACCCATGGTTCTGATTATGTCCTATTAAAACAACTTAACATGTTAAACGGAGACGATGTATTAATCCATAAAACTGACCGACTAACAACCATTCGCAACGAAGCCCAGAAACGAATTCAAGTTTCATACGAGCGAAATGCAAAAACCTATAATACCCGATCTAAACCAGTAGAGTTTCGAGTTGGCGATGAGGTATATAGGCGAAATTTTTCTCAAAGCAATTTTGAAAAAGGCTTTAGTTCCAAACTATCTCCCGCATTTTTGAAAGCGCGAGTAAGGGAGAGAAAGGGGAATGTATATTATGTGTTAGAGGATCAAGCAGGAAGGGTGCTCGGGACATATCATGCAAAAGATATCAAGCGATAGAATTTCATTTTTCCAGCTTAGGATTTCGCTCAATGAGTTACACCTAACCTGTGTTGTAATGTCCAAAAATGTTTGGTATAAACAAGAAATAAGAAAAAAAGGAATACATAACGCGAGTTGGTGGGGGTCCGGTTGAGAGATGACATCTCTCATTTTGCCTCACAACTTCTTGCTAAGCATGAAGGGGAGAAGTATTGGGGCGCGAGCCGTTCTAGTGATCTGCCTGACCGGGGGAGGGATTTTGAGGTCGTTTTTGTGTTGTATGCGCGGCAATATCGGGTGATGGACATAGCGGATCGTTGCGCGTCCCAGTATTTTCTCCTATTCTCATAGTTTAGTAGTTTAGTTATGGAATAATTTTACAGACAGTCAGTTGCAATATAGAGTCGGCCGAGGCCACAAGCCCGTTTAATTTTTGAGCGCTGGGGAAAAAAAAAGAACTCGAAAAAGAAACAGAAAGGGAACGGATTCTAATTTTCTATTACTCGGCGCGACCAACAAAAGTGCTGCGTGGGGCAAATTAATTATTTTTTTTGTACACCGTCAACGGTCATACCCCTTTTTTTTTCCCTACCCCTCTACCATATATGTGTATAGGGAAAGTGCTGTCCGCGCATCGAACCGTTGTGTTTATCATCCGATATTGTTGTGTATGCAGTGCGGAAGTGATTTTGGAGTTTTTCCCTTTGGTCGGGTAGATCATTGGAACGGTTCGCGCCCCAATACTTAAGTATAGAGAAAAAGAGGAGAAATTCCCCAGCCCAAAAAAAAAACAAAAGAAAAAAATAAAAAGAAACTGATTAAAAAAAAAAAAAAAGAGAAGAAAAAGAAAACAAAATAATAACTGAGGGACACAGGTGAAACCATCTCTGCCTGTTTGTTTGACTTTCCCCTCGAGCATCAAGTGCTTGTGCTGTTCGTACGACATCATTTCTTTGCTGTCCTGGCTGGTTAGCCGAATTTAGAGTTGCCGTGTGTCTTATTTGTATTGATTTTTTTTATGTAAAATTTTGTAAGATTCTCCTAGTTATCTTATGGATAAAGCAAATTTAAAGTTAAACCTTAATTGTTAAGTTTTCGTTTGGTTTATTATCAAGACCAAATAGTTTATATAAGAAAAAAAAGAGAAAGAATATAAATAATAAAATAACGTAAGGTGTAATAATTATCGAGCGTCTGGGTCCCTAGTTAGTTCCCTCCTTTTTTTTTTCTCTTTTCTCCTAGCTAACCTGACTCCACATCACAGGCCTGTCATTCGGAGCGAGGTAAGTGCCATTAGTATGTTATTTTGGGAATCGAAAAGCCTAAGGCGATCTCGGTAGTTAAGAAAAAAGAAGAGAAAAATTTGTAAGTCAATATAATTATCAAAAATAATAACGCAACGAAGAAAAAAAAATGAAAAGAAACACGAAAATCCAATTATATGAAGTCTAGTTAAGAAAAGAAAATAAGATAATACCTAATAATTCATAAAACAAAACAAAAAGTAATAAACAAAGTATTATTTTTTTTTTGAATTGTATTAATTTTAATTTGCTAAATAAAAGGTAACTGGCAGGAATTAATGTTATAATTACTTTTTCGTTGGTTTTAACGTACAAATAAAACTTGGATCAACCATGAATTTTTGAAAACTTAGATAAAGTGTCTCATTTTGACGCGGATGACAGAGGGGGTGGCTAAATAGATCAAAGCCAGGGTTTTCGGTGGGTGTTGGGGAAATATATGCGGTTACCAGCACATGGTTGGGAGGGTTGAGAGCCGCTGAGAGGGCGAACACCAGTCCCTCTCCAATAAACGGGCTAACCGGTTTCCTTGGAGACATTCTTTTTTCTTCCATTTTTAAATTTTACAGCATGTCACGAAATTTACTGTGTGATACTAATTCGGGTGCAAATAGACAAGAACTCCACGACACCGACGAGCTGAAGCCTATTAACGACATGCAAACGTCGACTTTGTCCCCGATAATCCTTTTTCCAATCCAACTTCATCTCCTATCCTCAATCCTAACCTGACAAATGAACCAATTTATTTTTTTTTCTCCTCCTCTCTCCCAACATCATCAATATTATCACTACAATCTAACCAAACTACTCGATTCCAATTTTTATTTTCATCAACTACGCGCTGAGAAGCTACTTTGGTAAACAATGTATACATATTATTTTATTTTTTGTAAGTTATTTTAAAAAGGTTTCAATGCTTTTTCAATAATTTTTTTAGGTAGTAAGTCTTGCGTTAAAAGGCAGGTAAGCATAATGAATCATATTTATAGGCACAAAAATATTATATTGATTTTTAGAGAAGGTAGGTACTTATCTTTGCAAAACAAAATAAACTATAATAAAAAAGGTACCTATAGGTAGGTAGGTACCTACATATATTAGAATTTTTAAATTGCATCCTTTTACTAATGAAACCAATAGGAAATAATGCATTTTTTTAATAAATACCTAGAATTTTTACATTTTAAAAGCAAAAGTTTTGAAGTGCAGAATATTGAAATTTTGACCCAAGCCCATGGATATTTTGCGGAATGAAGTTCGAGTCAAATAAATCAGTTTAAATACAAACAAAATATACTAATGCCTTTTTAGCACTATGTTCATTTTTTCAATATCGACTAGACCAATTTTTACTTGCGATATAGGTACTATAGGGCAAGTTCTGCATTTGGAAAAAAAAATCGAACTCGAGATTTTGATCAAAGTTGACATTACGATGATAGCGAAGACGAATAAAGTGGGTCCGACAATTCCGTCTGTCAGGAGCCCTCTTAAGTTTAAAATAATATTGTATATAAAAATATTTGAAGAAATATTTTTAGGGTTTTTTGGAAAAAAAAATCCGTTTTTTTTTTTAAACGTCTGAACGATTATTTCCCTAAATCTATACTACTAAATATGTACTTAAAATTGCCATCCCAAATTTTGTTCTCGAAAGATTTTAAAGAAATTTCTTATATAAAAAATTACTTTAATAATAAAACGATTTTTAAACTTTGTTTGCATAAATTCATACTTTTCCGGAAATCAGACGGCAATTCCATGTATTTGAACATTTTTATCTCATTAAATCCATGTTTTATATTTATAAAATGTACAAAGCAAACTTTCTTTGATTCAGATAGAAAAAGAAAAAAAAATTACTTAAACTGCGTTAAATGAACTGATGTTCAGATTTGACTGTGAAACTTAACTTTAAACTCCCACTGTGAAACTAGGGATAAGAGTCATATAAAATTAATTTGATACTAAAAAGATAAAAAAGGTGGTCGATAATTTAAACTTAAAAAAATGTTAGAAAAGGTATGATAGTAAATTCGAATAAGATTTGCAAAATCAAAGTTTTAACCTAGTATCATACTAAAATAGTTTTAATATCGGAATGCTAGCTACACACGAGGCAACCGTTGCAGCAACGTGTTTCGTTTGTTCACTACACACGTGGCAACTGTTGCCGAAACCACAGTACTGTTGGAGCAACCGACCGAAAATATCAAAACTTTTTGATATTTTTGGCAACGGTTGCAGCAACACAAAATCAATCGGCAACAGAGCTGCAACGGTTGCCTCGTGTGTAGCTAGCATAATAATTCGACTGAAATTTTGGGCATGCTTTTTTTTATTAAAAAAATAAACATGCTTATAGGATCAATTAACCGTTAAGGAACAATTGTGTCTCAGGCTAATTCAATAATACGCCTTTGAACCTTTTCAGTTTTTAATATAAAAATACATATAATTATAAAAATTATTAAAAAATGAATAAGGAAGTAACCTACCTTATTTGCTTTGATCTCTAGAATTTTATCAATCTACACTTAACTTAGTTATACTTACGTGTTTTTTCGTGTTTTTTAACAAGAATATTCCTGGAACAACGCTAAAATTAAATTCCTATCAGAGTTGCCAGTTTGGATCGTTAATCCTTTTTTGTACCCACTTCTTTGTTTTCAAACAAAGTACATTTTTATATGAATATTTATTGTTTGACAGATACTTCACAGGTTTTTTTATTTCTCCAAATTCAAACTTTTGCGCTGCATTTGGAAACGTTCTTGTGGAGATTAGAATTGTATAGATAAATTTTGTCTTTGCCCGATCTGCGTACTAGTGTACAAACAAATTATTATTTTTTATATCGAATATTTAAGTTGAATGCGGAAATGTTTATCACCGCTAACTGAACGGAATTGTTATATTATTTAACATGGTACACGCCTATATTGTTCCATGAGGCGTGTTTTTCAATTTGTTGTTCGCTTATTTTGGCAACATCCGAAACATTTTTAACATATTTAACTTTTCTGCGGAATAAATTTGTCTATTTATAAAATAAGTATGAAATATCGACAGTTGTCGTTCGTTTGAAAGAACTATAAACCATAAATGTCAGATAGTATTTTTAGAATTAATTTTTCTTTGTAGATCAGTTAGGTACTTCAAATTAATGGGGTTTTTCTATTTTGCATAGACGTATCATTCGAATTGCGACAAGAAGGTGGATCTGAAAACAAGGTTGATTAATCTCCTGTTTGGTTTACATTTGTTTCTACAATCAGAGTTGGAAGAAATCGTGAGTCTTGATCGGGATTGCTCGTGAGAAAGCCCGATCAAACGCGACGAAGAATTCCGGTTCTGATGGTAGCATCAAATATAACATCTGTTGTGTATGTTTGTTTTACGTGTAAACCTGCTGAACTTAGAGGAGTGATGTCGTAGCCGAGTCACATCGCTAAAGGTGAATCTGGTATAAATTTGGCTATACAGATTCCAAGGAGAGGAGAGGAGAGGGTTAGGCCACAGATTGCAACAACATTTGCAATAACCTCTAAGTGCAGCAGCTAAGTAGGTGGGATGGTTAGATTTTTGGCAAGAAAGTTTTTTTTTGTTAGCGGGATGAGGTTTGACTGAAGGGCAGGATCCCCCCTACATACGGCAAGCTGAGCCGTGCATCGCCAGCATGCCACCGGCCCTTTCGTCAAACATTCGTACCCGCCCTGTCCTATCCTAGTCCAAATTAATGTTCTTTCCGGTTCATATCCATTTCCTGTTTCCTTTTGCGATTCTTTTTCTTCCAATTATCTAAATCCTATCCATGGATCCTCATCTTTTTACCCCGTTACAGACGTTGAAAATTTCCAACGTCGTTTTTCATCTCAAATTTCATTTTAAAATTTGGTCATGTGAATTAATTTTATTTTATTTCTTCCTAATTTTTATTTTAAAAAATGTATGGACTGCGATGCTGCGAATCAAATAATTATTTGTTTTGTTTTTGTTACATTGTGATAATCTGGGAAATTTGTCTGGGGGAGATTTTTTTATCTGACAACACTGATTCCAACCAACCAGCACAAGGTTTACGGCCAACGAACGCTTAAATAAAATAGGTACAACATACTCAAAAATGCAGTCATTCGTTTGTTTTTAATATTATCCTGAATATTTTATTTGTATAATTAAATTCATTAAATTGTAATTCTTTTAAGTTAAAATATAGATGTATAAGTAAAAAATGTGTCCCACATAGTGTTTAGTATAGTAGAAATGTAGCTAGTTTTTTTTTGTGAATTATACTTTATGAACATCACCCAGAGTTTGCTCATAGCGGTATTAAAGTAGTCTTACATAGATGTTACGATATCTTTCAATTTTTTTTTATTTTATTTTCAATAATTTAATTATATTTGCATAGGATATTAAGTATTTATAACTTAATTAGTTTAATACACTTTATATTTTTTTTTCTTTGAATTGATTTAGTGTCGACTTGTGAATTTTATTCGACATGCAATAAATATATACCTATATATATTAAGCAAATATGCTTAATTTTATATTAACATATATACTTATTTTTAATTTAATATAAAGTTATCTTAAATATATTGCTGGTAAACATATTTTTAATTTTAGGATTGCTTTAGTAGGCTACTTTAGTTGTAATGTGTTAAATGTTTATCTATGTAATTCTTTTTTTTTTAAGAAGACAAGAAAACTTTATTGGGAAGGTTTTTGCCAAGATCATAAATTGTATGTATATAATAAATAATCTATATATAATATTTATAAATAACGTAGATATTTATTTAATTTTTTTTTGCATTTTCTATGTTTGTATACAAAGTGTTTTCACGACACATAATATATTAATGAGTGATAGATGAGTATATTTAATGAGAGTGATGTAATAACTGTGAGTTCAAATATAACAGTGAAGTGCATGGATTTATTTTTTTTGGAGAAGTACTCACAACAAAAATTATAATTAAATCTTTTGGTTTCCTTAAATTAGGTTTTGTTGAAAACATATGAATATGCAGTTAAATTTGTACAAAAAATATGAAGCTTATTTAGACAATTCTTTTTTTTTTTAATTTCAATGTATTGCAATTTAACGCTCACCTAGCCTAGATTTTACTGGACTATTTATGTAATTATTATTATTATTATTATATTATTTTAGCAGGTTTCGATTTTATTTTATTACGATAGAATATAAGTTTGAATGCGACATTCACCGTTCTATACTCCTAAAAATTATTCACGAAATTTCACTGAAATCAGTTGGGCGGTAAGGGAAATTATCGTGTAGGAACAGAGAGAGTTTCTTTTATTCATACATTCCACAAAAAAAATAATAAATAATGGACAAAACAAATTTTTGGTTGATCCCCATGTGGCAATACTTTCCTTTGGTCTTTTTGCAGCATAAGTGTAATGCTATTTTTTTTTTTGCGTCTGTTTTAAACTAATGAGTGATCTTCTGATGTGGATTTTCTTTACAGATAAGAAATCAATTCTCTCCAGATTTTGCGTTTTCACCAAAAAAATCGATTTTTCTTTAGGGGTTCACATTTTTAAATATGTTTGACAAATATATTTTGACGTATATTTGACGGATTGAAACCATTTGAGTTCACATTCATCAAACATGCTATGATGCTATCACATATCACTTTCCATTTGAATTTTGGCCGATGACGACCTACTCGGAATATCAATAAAATATCATTTCTCCAAAAATCGCAATTTCCGATTACAGCAATTTTTATTTTTTTATTTTCTCTTGAGGTGCACATTTTGAAAACTTTTTTTAAATGAAATTTCCTCCTGGTTTGACAAGAACGCGTTCAAACTCTCAAATATGTTTGTCAAACCAGAAAAATATCAAAATATTTTGATATCCATCCAGCATATTTGATGAAGCGTTCACATTTTCAAATTCGAGTTAATCAAACCGCATTTTGACAGGGATCAAAATCTTTAAACCCATATTTGAAGAGGGAGAGAGGCGAGTGCAACAAATTTTAACGGCAGATAGTACCATTTAATACTTTAAACGAATCTCAAAACCGGCACTTACAACGTGTCACAAAGCGAACAGATTGACTTCGCTGTAAAGTTGCAATGTAATTTACATAGGACAGACGGTTGCCAGAAATATTGGCAGGATAAGAGAACTGAAAGGCGGCATATTAATGCTTGCAATTTTGGAGTAGGGATGTTGATGGTTTGGGGTGCTATAAGCTGCTTTGTTTCATTTCTTGATTGGCCAAAATATACAAAAATATACAGAGCTTTTGGACGATCTTTATGATGAAATATTGGGTAGCGAATATATATTTCAACGGGAAACACGGCTTTCCACGTAACCAAGTTTACAAAAGAGTTCCTTAAGACCCGAAACATAACGTTATTGGACTGGCCCGCCTGCAGTTCTGATTTGAACTCCATTGAGAACGTTTGGGCAATTTTTTTTTTTAACTTTAAGTTTTAAAAAATAGGTGTCAATTTTGTAATGTAAAAGATCTCAAAAGGGCTATAAAAGATGAATGGGAAAAAATCGGCATTAGTCAGGTATGATCATTGATTAGTTTGATGCCAGGACGTCTTCGAGATGTTATCAAGCATCAAGTACTAAACTTTGATTTGATTTCAAACCATTCTTATTTTTAAACATAATGAAATAGACAAAAATTGGCCTTATCATTATTTCGTTCGGTAACAATTTTTTAAAAATAAATTAAAAATATGAAATAAGGTTTAATTTTTATAATTATTTTTGTCTTCGAATGGTTTTGTTTTGGTTTTTGGTTTTGAAATATTTTTTGTAAAATTTTAATTATCATCATTATTATTATTATTTCGTGGAGTGTATTGAAATAATAATTAATTACAAAGTAGAATAGAAAAAGTATATTGAACTCAAAATTGTAAAAGCTCTTCTGTAAAATTACTTTTTGAGTATCTAATACACCATATACACTGAGCGTCAAAAGTGAGTAAACACCTAAATGATTTCTTAAGTTATATGGAATTGAAACCAAAAAATAAACAAAAAATGAATTCCATAATGCAATTCCATAAAATAATACAAAATAAAATTTGTATTTAATAGCAATAAATCAAAACCAAAATAAAAATTCAAAAAAAAACGAACTAATGCATTTTTACCCAATAAAAACTAAATAACTTCATATTTTACGCGTCAAAAGTAAGTAAACATCTGTTATATCTTAAAATTATTTATAAATATAGTACCTCAAGTAAAAAACTGGTATTTCATTTGATCACCTTTAGACTTCATAACATCTCTTAGTCAGCGTGACATGGAAACAACAATGTTATTTCTAACATCGGAGGATATTTGGGACAGTTTTTCAATTAAAGCCTTTTAAGGTCATCTTTGTTATTGATGGCCCGTTTGTGAAATTTTCCGGTCCAAATGATCCCAGAAATGTTGTATGGGGCTTAGGTGCGGCGATTGGGGAGGGTGGTGGAGGTGCTTTGTAGTCCTATAAAGTATTCATTCTTTAAGGAACTGCGAGGTATGCTTAGGATCATTGTCTTGCTAAGAGATCCAATTGCTAAGTATCCCTAATTTGCGTAAGGTCGGTTGAAGGTTATTGCTTAGGATGTTTAGAGAGTCTTGATTATTCATTGTACTTTCAATGAAAACAAGATTCCCGATCGAATATGCTGCCATACATCCCCACACCATCATGTTTTACTGTGCTCCTTATATTCTGTTTATGATGTTTTCTTACTTCTGACGTGTTAATATGAAGTATGTTTTTATTAGGAAAAATTGTAAGAAGCTATATTTTGAACTTTTATTTGTGTTTTGATTTATTTTTATTATTAGAATCCATTGTTTATTTGTTTGTTCGAATTCCATGTAACTCCAGAAATCATATTGGTGTTTACTCACTTTTGACGCTGAATGTATGTATTTTCGGATCAATACGAAACTGGTATAAGGTAATATTTCGTATCGAATGATATTTTTGTTTAAACAAGAAAAAAAAGGGAAATTAAACGATGCTAATTTTTGTGTACCTCTACGGTTTGACTCGTTCCAATACAGACATTATTAAAAGTTGTATACATATTTTCCTTAAGTAAGTAATACATAATTTCCATTAGATCGGTTTAGGTACATGCATATGTCCATACTAATAGACCCATTTTCGAAACGTCGCTTAAACATTCCCTTCGGAAATGTTTTCTCGAAATTCCTATTAATTTCACAAACTTCAAAGAAATATTTTATTTCTGGAGTGGGGTGTTAACATGAAATTTTCCTCTTTTATCCACTATTTCACTTTGATTTTCCAAACATTTCTGCTAGAGCTTCAGATATTTTAATTTTTGTTTTCAATTTAAGCTTTGTCGATCCTTGCTTTCATATAAATATTACTATTTTTTGACATTTTTATTTTTCTCATAACAATACACACAAAATTCAAAAAAGAAGATCTTTGTAGAACAAAAAATAAAGTTTACAAACTGTGACAAATTCCAGAAATGTTTCAGTTCAGTTGAGAAGAAAAACAAAAACAAATTAAAAATGTTTCTTCTTATATCTAAAGAACTCGTTTATATTGGTCTATCAAACATAACCCTAATTTCAACAAGTTTTACTGATTTTTGCTTGTATCTTTCTGAGTACATACATAAAATTACTATATTGTTGCGAGCACCAATTAAATCGTCAAACTTCACTGTCATTTTTAAATCTGGCATTAAATGCAACAACAAATATAGTATATAAAGTGCAAACTTTTCTTAAAACTGTATAATTTATATATAATATATATTTGTATTTGTACATAAGTACATATATTAAGGTGGGTCAAATTTAATCAATTTTGCAACACGAAAAATTGGTTGCCTTTAGGACATTGAAAAAACCTCTAAAAATATGAGCTGAAAATTTCTCTTCACTCCAACAACGATTAGATACTTAAAACTTTAAAAAATAAATCCAAATCTAATTTGAATGGGAAAACAAATGTTAATGTTAAGGATAAATATTTATAAATGCCTTTCAAAGCCCCATGCAAACAACTTTTCTTAATTTCAAGGAAGGTAAAAAGTTTATTTTATCCGACTCACCCTAATATATACATATATGCATGTTAATGTATGTATACGTTTTTTAATATATGATAATGATACAATTATGATAAATTTAAAATAAATTTTGTTGTAGTAAGAAATTATACATCATTTTAATTTTGAGAAATCCCTTTATTTGAAAAACAAATGTTCTTTTTTTTTATAAATATTAATTGAGTATATGTATTATTAAATTTATTTATGGTAATAAAAAAAAAAAAAACTAAAATAAAAGAAAGTCACATTTTCCAACCCAGGATTGCAGAACTTGTCTTTAAAAGACCTTAACAATCCTTTGTATAGGGAACGAAACTCTAATAAGCAATACTAATAAATAAAACGGAACGAAGTTCTTAACGCGGCTTGTAGTAGGATTTGTAGGAATTTGTAGAAATCATCACGTATCGTACAAGGGTTTCGACTTGGGAAATCGGTTTTTCGAAAAAAAATTACAGTAAAACCAAAACTTCCGCAGTTTAAAATTTAATTTCACACTTTTTCAATATTATTAAACTTTAATACATTTTTTCACAAAACAAAAACAAATTCCACATTCATACAGCATATTAAATAAATAACAAAATGTAGTAACTCAATTGAAAGTTCAAATGAATTAAACTCAAGCACTACCCTTAAAGAGAAATAACTATGACCTAAATTAAAGAAAATTTTTATTTTCGAAAAAATGGAAGAAATTATCCATTAAAAAAAATAGCCATCAGAAATTATATACTTAATTTGTTTTGAATTAAATTCATCAAAAAAGTATTGCCTTTCGGCGACTTATCGTCAAATAAAGGATTGTATTACGCAAAATTAAAACAAGTCAAATTTCCCGAGGACTTGACGAACTTTATTATCGATTTATAAATGTTACTTATTTGTTTAAAAACTTGATTTTTTATTAAATAATATTTTAATACTTTCCAATCATATTGGAAGTACAGATTAAAATCATCAGAACCGTTTCCGAGATAAATAATCTTTTCATATCGGTTGCATGGTTAACACCATTATCCTTAGATCCTTGTGTAACTAGTTGAAAGAAAATCGTTGCCTACCAACGAAATGTCAAGTCGCATCAAAATCTCGAGTTCGATTTTTTTTTGCAATTGCAAAATGGCTCTTAGTAACCTAATATTAGTTCTGAGAAGTTTATCTAAGCCTGAATTTTTAAGGGTTCTTTAACTGTGCGTTGGTCAAAACACAAGTTAAATATCCTTCGTCAGAATGGAACTACATAAGATCGATTGCGGCCAATATTCTTCGTCGTCCTACGTTTTTACATGTGCGTCAAGAAGAAGAGTTAATATGTGGTCGCGATAATTACTACTACTTAAACAAATCCACTCTGTGGAAATAGTGAATCGACAGGAGAATTGCGCTGTGAATAATGACGGACATGGCTTTTGATTTTTTTAAAAGTAATAATTGAATATACGCTCTTATTGAACAGATCCCTGTATTTCAATGAATAATTTTTGAATACAAATGTTTTTTTTTTAATCAGCCTTATCACAGGCCCCGTCGTAATAGATTCGTAGTACGAACCCCGAAAAAAGGTATCATCGCTCCCGTCGTATTAAAAAAAAATTTGCTACGAAATTCGGAGTTCGTGAATAATGGTATCACTAGCCCCGAATGAATAGGAAGTGGGACAGTTTTTTCTACGAACAGATATTTTGATCGGAGCTCAACTTAAAACGAAACACAAATATAATTAAGCGAACGAAGATAAAGGACATGCAAATAAAATATATAAAAACAATTTTTATTATTGTTTTCATGTGAATTTGTTTATATTTTTTAATTTTTGAAGAGCAAATAAAGTAAATACAAATAAATATTGGTATCCTTCCGTAATGAATCTCATTTTTAGTGTTTGTCTTCTTCGCGTATTTTCTACATTTATTACAAAGATTGCAACGGCAATGGTATCCATTTTTAACAACCAACAAAATTAAAATCAAATCAAAAGATGAACAACGAAAATTTATTTATTTTTTCACATTTTGACGCAAATCAACTGATTTTGAAACTCCGAAATTAGGAAAATGCTTTTTTGATTCCGTTCGGGGTCTATGATGTATTCGTAGCGTAACAAAATTTTCGGGGATTTGTTACGAGGGACTCTGTGATAGGGGTGAATAGAAAACTTCCGTAAAACACACACACAGTCATAACCAGCCTTGTCACGAATTCCATCGTAACCGAAATCGTGTTACGAATGCCCAAAAAAGTCATCACACAATCCATCGTAGTTGAAAATCTCATACAAATTGCCCCTGTGAACAGATTTGTCATCGCTTTTTCCAGGATTCGTAGAAGTCTCCGATTACGATGGAAATGGTGATAGTGCTGAATTTTTAGAAAGTTTTTTTTTCTTTTCTTTTTTATTTTCCAGTTATTAATTAAAACTATCTAAGGTTAGGTTAGGAGCAATGATGCTGCGATAAACCCGTACCGTCTCACTCAGATCTGAAAGGTCGCCGAAATCGTAGAAAACATATTTTCGGAGGGATACTTTTATGGTTCTGGTTAGGCTTCACATCTTGACACCATTTACAAAAGTGCGACGAGCTAATACCCATTTTGCTCATATGGGTTAAAATGGTATTGTGGCCCTCCAATTAGGAAAGAAAAGTGAGACTTCTGGTTTTTTTTCCCTTGAAACATAGGGCTATAGGTACCTTGAAACCCGACAAAACTATCTTGCCCATTATGACTGTCAATCATCAATTAAATTTTTTAGAAAATTCACCATCTCACCCAAAACGGGAAAATCGGGTTTTTCTTCGCATTAAGCCAAGTTACACGCTTTAGCTTCCTCTTGCATCTTAGGGATATCACCCTATTTTCTATCAATATCGATAGTGAGTAAAAACTCAATTTTATGTAGTCGAAATGCAATATAACTACACCTTATATCCTACTACAAGTTAAAATATTTTGTATTTCCTTGTACTTTCTAGTATGTACTTAAGTTTTATGATTTGCACCCAATGAAACGGTTCAGATATGGTTCTTTTTAATTCCCGGGCGTTTCTGACCGCCCGTTAGCAAATAATATTGAAAAATAATCTGATATTTTGAAATTGTTAAGGTCTTTAAGAATGTAGTACATGCCTGGATACATTTTTCACCCATTCTATTTTGTTTTTAAGAAAATAAAAATATAAATACATATACATAATATGTACGGGATAAAATTGGCCTATTTCTTATAATTATAATGTAATATAATTTTTTTTATAAATGTTTTCTAGTTGCGGGTGTGTCTGTGTGTTGCATACTGGAAAGCGTGTGTCCCTCGCTCTATCTGATGGAAAAGTAAAAATACTAATCTTTATGCGCGCTCTCATTTTCTTATTTACTTTTTTTTATATTTAGAGTTTTGTTGGTTTGTTTTCTTTTTTTGTAAATTTAAATATAACTTTTTATTATATGTCTATAGATTTTATTTTTCTTTATTTTATATACGAGTATATAAGCATTTTTAAAAGGTAAAAATTTAGCTAGAGAAAAAAATCTAAAAATACACACTTTGCTTGCTGTTTTTGTTTTATTTAAAATAAATAAATTGTACACATTGATAAAAATGATAGAACAAAATACAAAAATAAAACATTGAGAAATAAAAATAAAAAAGGAATCTTAAATTATAATTATTTCAAGGAACACCAACTTCTAAAAAATTTATACGAAATAACTTTGTTGTTTTTGAAAATTTTTAAGGACACAAATTCGAAACTAAGAGAAAACCTTTTTTTCTTTATCAATATTTTCCTAAGTTTATGGTAAGAAATGTATATATAAAAAATTAATAAGAGTAATAAAGTACAGTATACCCCGAATTCACAACAATGAAACACGATTTGCTTACTGGAACTTTAGTTATGCTAAACTAATTACCCATTGATGGACTGCTGGGTGGTGGATTTTTGATCGTCTATGGGTGTAGGTGGAGCATCCCTTCGAGGTGGCATTCGCTCATTGATGGCGTCCAGTCCCTTTGCCTCAGCAAAAGATGTAATTTTGTGGTTAGGTGAGAAGCCTTGCATAGCGTTTTTCAGCGACTGCTTGCCACCAGAGAGTGCGCCCAAGGGCAGTGCACCAGTTGGGGTGAGTCCTTTGAGTTGCAATACTGACTCAGATTCCTCGCGTAAAACAGAGAAGACGCGTGCCATTTTACCAATGGCACGTATCTTATTGCGGATGACTTCCTTGCGGAGGGCAGCGTCTTCGGCGTCGGTTAGGGGATCCTCATCACTTTCCGTCATAAGCTCGTCGTCCGAGCATATATTGAGAACATTGACTAGCATTTCGGTGACCTTTTCACCTACAAACGGCAACGACCAAGTGAAGACGTCCATGAAGTTGGGCAGCCAGTAGGGATGGGGTGAGCAGTTAAACTGTCTGATATTCATTACGTTGTTCTCATACTTAAGAACGGCTGCTTTATTATTGTAAACATCCAGGTAATTGGGTGCAGAAAATATCGTTATAAGTGAAGGAAAGCCAGTTGTTTGGCTTTTGCGATACATTCGATAACCGGCATCTTGCGCCTCGTGAGCCCTTATAATCGAGAGCAAGTTGTTGTTCTGGAGAAAGTCGCAACATGCGGCATAACTGTAGAAGTACGAGCAGCCACGAACCGAGTTGTGAGTGTAGAATTCAGAGTTTTTTTCATTGCCGAAGTCTTCGAGGGGATCAGACCAAAGAAGGTCGCACATGGGTCCGAATGCTGGTGGTTCTTTGAACCGATCCAAACGACGAATGTCCTCGAGTTCGTGTATCTCCGGCGAGAGCCCGCCGTGAACACATAGGAATTGTTGATTCATTAGCGCCGCCAGAGGCAAGCAGTCAAATGCATCCATGCATGCGTCATAAACGCATTCCGAGTACTTTATTTTGCATTCCTGTTTGAAGGTGAAATACTCGGTCAAATGACGGCACTCGTGGTTGCCCCGAAGTAAAAAGAGCGTCGTGGGATAGCAGATTTTGAGGGCCCACAGATACAACACACACTCGATACTAAAATAACCCCGGTCAACATAATCGCCTAAGAAGAGGTACTTAGTGGACGCCGGCGATCCGCCGACCTCGAACAACTTCATGAGATCATAGAATTGTCCATGAATGTCACCGCACACTGTAACTGGGGCTTCGATTTCGATCATAGTCTTCTCGGACCGCAACAAGGCGGCACCTTCCCGGATAATGCGTAACGCTGGCGCCTCCTCTATGCGGCCTTCGAGGATAAAATGCTGCTTGAGTACATCGGGCTGGGGCTTGCCGGTCCTGGAATCGAATATCTCGGCAATAGTCAATTTATGACTGGGGGGAAATGGCACACTATCTACGACGCGATCCTTGGTTCCTGTTAGCGAGGTTTTCTTGGCGGTCTGTGGTTGAGTTCCGTCTGGGGTCAAAGGATCATCGTGTTTTGGTTTTGATGCCGTCTGATTTGACTGCTGGGCTGGATTTTGGGGTTGACTAGCCCCAGCAGTAGCTGCCTGGTTTTGGCTCGATTGATTATTTGACGAAGACATTTCCTTCACAAAATCAGTCCTGGGGTTCTATTTTCGCGTGAAAACTTTCACTCGAATAGTTATAGATCCTCTGGCGGATATCGTCGTTAGGAGATGATATTATGATGATGATGGTGTCACAACTTTGATGATAACCACCGAATTGCATGTAAAATTGGGTTTTCGTCTTCCAATCAATTTTATTTTAAGCAGACACACTAAAGGTACACAACTGGAGAAAACCAACACTTCTTTAGTAGCAAACACTTTTTTGCAGAATACGTCGAAGAAAAAATCAATTTTTTCACTTTTTGTCTACAACATTTTTGTGTTGTATGACTATTGCAGCTTTGTGAAGTTTTTATTTCAATTTTAATAGCTTTCGAATTTCGTTTTTAAATTGTTTTTGAGGTTTTTTCTTTAAAAATTTCTTTGCTAAATGGAAATGAACTATATTTGTCAAAAAAAGAAACTATACCATAATCTTCGAAAGTTGACTGTCAAAGTTTCGTTAAGAATTTTTTCAACTTACCTCAACTTATACAGGGCTGTCCAATGCAATATAATTATTAGATTTTACAAATACTCTTTTCTTTATGGACTGAAGGTTAGTTTTTGCAAAGTGTGGTAGTGCAAAAGAAAGGGACAACAAATACTTGAAAAATAATTAAATATATAGAAAAGGAGGTAAGTTTAAAATGGAGCTGTTTTCCCAATTTTCTATTTCATTTTATTTTCATGGATCATTTTTGCTCGTCTTGTATGGACTTGCAAAAAACATAATTTTCCTATCGTAAGGCTTAGTTTAGTTTTTGTTTGAAAAATAAAATGCTATGAGGAATTCTAATATGTCAAAATTATTGATATGAATGCAAATATTTTGCTGGCTTGATTGATTTGTCACTAATATATTTGATATTTGAATCATTTTTTCTTTGAAAATAGACCGATACCTGTTTCTTCTCTCAATTTCTTTCTCATTTCTACTCGTTAGAAACCTGTTCTGAACTTCCATGAAGAAGTAATGTTTCGATCCTGAAACTTTTTCGTATGAAGCGAATCGCCAATAGTTGGGCACCTATTGGACGACGGGCATGAAGCGATACTAGTCATTCACTTATTAAATATGGACTGCCAGACTGCCAACTTCTATTTATAACTATACGGCAACTAGCGCTATTGGTGCAAAGGCGGAAAACAAAGGGCCTTACTAATGATCAAACGCTAATGTCGACTATTAGTTAACCGGAAGGTTAAAACAAAGTGCTAAGCTTTTACAAAATGCTACTAATAAACAATTTAATCCTTTCACTAACTAATCTCCAGACTTTCTATCAGATCTATTACAAAATCTACAACAAATGAAAAAAAATGTAATGAACTGTCAGAATTTTCACCAAGGTCTGTCAAAGTTCAGGAGCTGTCATAATTTGTCCTATACCTTCAAAGTTAAGTATTGCCGTATTCTTTTTTAACAGAAAACATTAAAGTACTTATAGTACGTCAATTGATTTGAAGTATTATTATTTTTTAACAAGGAAATATATTTCTTTATTTATTTTATATTATTTTAATATTTTTCATTCGCAAAATGTACATTATAGGTACCAAAATAAGAAAATCTTAAGCTTAAAATATTTTTAAACTATAAATAAGTGAACTGTCATATATTGTGTGAGAATATTATTTTTTTTTTAGGTTTTCTATTAAGAAACAGTAGGGGCCAGTTTTTCACAGTGTGTCATCTTAACTCGTAACAAAAAATTCAAAGTTTGAGTTTAGTTCTTTATGATGGATTTAGCTAATAAGTTAATTTCAGTTAATTGATTAACACCATTTAACCAGCACCATCAAAATTATAATTCTTTTCAAAAATAAACAAACAAATGCAATTTTAATTTGGTTGTTCGGTTTTGAGATTGTATTCAACGCATATATTTCTGTATTGTTATAATAGGTGCGTTTTATTATTCACAAATCTATCTGGATCCGGATCTGGATTTGTTTTTGTAAGATAAGTTTTTCAAGTTCATCTAACTCTACTGAATGTGGTTCAAATGTTATTTTTGTTTTTGTTTTCAAAATAAATATACTTAGATACACACAATTTTACCAATACAAGTACATACAAAAATAATGTTAGATCGATTCCCTTTCAACACAAAAATTACTTTTTTGATGTACGTAAGTATGAAAATACATAAAATGAAATCAACTAATTAACAACGTATTTTAAGTAAAATCCAGACGTACTAAATATTTATGAAAAAATAAATAATCTATTCCTGTTGCACATAAACATACAAACAAACAAATAAAGTACTTCCTTTTCACTTTAAACAAAAATCTGAAAAATCGACCTAATAACATGGGAGTATATTTAAGTGTTAAATACAAATTTAGGTACCATAAAACAGCACTAAGGCAACACTTCTTATTTAGGCCAGTATTCACCGGAGCGCTCATAACTTAAGAAGCTCATAAACCTATTCACCAAGCAATATTAGTGAAGATCTACGAGCGCTCTTAAGAGTTAGGAGTGGTCCCGACCACTTCTAACTTACGAGCGCTCTCTTCGAAAGTTTGTTCGCTTGTGCGTGTTCCACGCACGCATTTGACTGGAATCCATGTGAGCAATGCCAAGTAGAAGAGTATCCATTTGATGTCAAGATCAACATTTCGCAACATTTCACAGTTTGGGTATGCCTGAACAAGAGAGAGTGGCTCTCATTTTCGAACTTCGAAACACACTTGCGACTGGTTGGTGAATACCCCTCAGAAATTTCAAGTTAAGAGCCTCGTAAAGTTAAGAGCCGTTTAGGAGCGCTCGGTGAATACGAGCCTTAGGCAAATGGATACTCTTGTATCATTGCTCACATGGATTCGAGTCAAATGCGTGCGTGGCACACGCACAAGCGAACAAACTTTCGAAAAAAGCGCTCGTAAGTTAGGAGTGGTCGGGACCACTCCTAACTTTTAAGAGCGTTCGTAGATCTTCGCTAATATTGCTTGGTGAATAGGTTTATGAGCTTCTTAAGTTATGAGCGCTCGGTGAATACCGGCCTTAGTGTTGGACTTTAATCATGGATTTCCGTGTATTAAATTTTGACATATAACTAACGACTAAACTGGAGATTAAATAAGAAATAAGTTATTGGTATGGGGATTTTCTAAAATCAGGAGATTTTCTTTTAACCTTAACACTAAATTTGATTATTAGTAAGGCCCAGTATGTTGCGTCCTGAATTATTTTGATTTTCAAATCTTTGATTTGGAACTGTCAAAAAACTGAATTTGGAAATCTCTATTTCATTGGCAAAAAAAAAATTGGAAAACTTTCTGTAGTGAAAAATGGATGTGGTTCAAACTGAATAGGTAAATTATATAAAGCTCATATGGCTCTAATGAAAATAAAAGATGAAGACTTTTTGAAATAAATAGCAGTCACGTTTAGATTGATATATGAATCTTAGACCGTTCGCCTTTTTAATTAATTAAACGAAATAAATAAAATAAAATAAAAAAAAAAAATTTAATTATTTATTATTATTGTTATTTAATTTAACTTTATTTTTCATAACTTTAAACTTTATTATAGTTAGCAACTCGTTTCGGAAATAAATTCCATCTTCTGCCATTTGCAACTGAATGATCAACAACATGCATTTTCGAGGCCTTTCAGACACAATATGAAAATAACGGTAGTTTTTCTTAATTCAATATTAAACTTGAAATATTACCGCTGAGTACCCTTTACTTTCTTGTTGTTATTTATTTTGGCTAACTTTGAAATGTAAATTTAAATTGAAATAGATGGCTTTTAATAAGTAATAATAATAGTCTGTATGGCAAAAAATCCGGGTTCATGCCAAGTTCCAAAAGATTGCCCCTGGAATTAATATTTATTTTTATCACTATGCTGTGGCTGTGGCGCGATGGTTGTGTGCTCGCCTGTCAACCTCAGTATCACAGGTTCGATCCCTGCCGTAGTCTATTCGTCTTTAATTCCATTAAAAAACCTTCTAAAAATTGTCATCAATGGGTTGCTGGTTTAAGCCTAGTACGCAGATCGGGAAAAATTTTGTCTGCCATACATTTTTTTCCTGGGACAAATTTTGTCTCGGTTATTTTTCCGAGCAGTACGCAGTTCGCGCGCAAAATTCATACTATTGTGAATTGCTGTACAAAATGTCTCCACTAAATTTTGCTAGGAAAAAGAATGATACAAGCATTATTTTGCGGGATAAATTTTGACAGCCACCGCATTTCCGAAAGTGATTTTTGTCAATTCTGATTTTATGTAAAAGGTGCTGATGCTTGTCTTGAGATCATCAAGAGGAGATTCCAAAAAGGTATGAACGACTTTTGTAAGACAACCCGTTCCAGAGATACACTAAAAAACACATTAAATTAGATTTCATCTCTCCAACTTCACATTTTTGCGCGAGACTTGGAAAAGTTTTGTAGAGATTCAAATTGTAGAGATAAAATTTGTCTTGTCTCGATCTGCGTACTAGGCTTTACTCATTACATGTTGTTTAGGCATAACACTAACAACATTGTGATTGAGTTAAACTAGTATGCCCAACAAGGATGAAAAACGAATAAAATAATGCGAATTATAAGGTGACATAGAAATAAGACATGGCAATTCTCCGCTTTAGTTCAGCTGCCATCCCTGGAGATAAAACATCTGAGACAACCACCTTCAGTCTCAGAACATCGTGCCACACATCTTTCCTATCCTTCTTTCTCTTTCGTAACTTCACGCCCGCGCTGTGTTAAAACATTTAAAGGGTAATCATATTCCCTTGAGCGTGAGTTGATTATAAAAAAAAAAAAAAAAAATGCACCAATAGATCTAATATCGGTAATGAGAAGCCCAACCATAGGCGTTTTTTCTACATTTCTATATTGACTTGCGAAAAAAACACAGCTAATATTACATATCTATATATGTTATCAATAATTTGTTTAGAGAAGTCAAAAGTGACGTTTTTGGATGCTGATTGATGCTAGTCTCAATACAGCTGACAAATGCCATAGCGTGCACAGTGCTTCCAACTTTTTGGAAAGAAGTTGCTAAGTCCCGATGTCGTTTTTTCTACAATTCTATATAGACTTGCAAAAAAACATGTCTCTTATTGATTGAAACGTTTGTACAGACATTTCATACGACTAGCAGTCTTTACGCCTAGTACGCAGATCGAGACAAGACAAATTTTATCTCTACAATTTTAATCTCTACAAAACGTTTTTAAATCTCGCGCAAAAGTTTGAATTTGGAGATAATTACTACGTTTATATGAGGTATTGAAGCGAGCTTCAAGCTCGCTTCGACCCTTTGTAAACGGGTATTGAGTTGAAATGAGCTTCGTTCGACTCGATCTCACTCGCTCAGCGGTGTCGAGTCGAAATATGTGACGAAAAACCTGGGTCGAGGAGTTGGCTTAATAAAATGTTTCAGAATCGCTCAACACCATTTCAACTCAACTCCAAATCGAGCTCTCAACTCAAATGACGAAAAACCTGGGTCGAAAATCCGACCCTAATCCAACTCGATCTTTCGATACTGCATATAAACGTAGTAAATATCTAATTCAGTTGTTCATACCTTTTTGGAATCTCCTCTTGATGCTTTCTAGAGAAGCATCAGCACCTTTTACAGAAAACCAGTTTTGACAAAAATCACTTTCGGAAATATGGTGGCTGTCGAAATTTGTCCCGCAAAATAATGCACGTATAATTTTTTTTTCCTAGCAAAATTTAGTGGAGACATTTTGTACAGCAATGCGCAAAAGTATGAATTTTGCGCGCGAACTGCGTACCGCTCAGAAAAATATCCAAGACAAAATTTGTCCCAGGAAAAAAAATGTATGGGAGACAAAATTTTTCCCGATCTGTGTACTAGGATTTATAAAATATGGCAATGATACTAGTATTCACACTCATTCAATAATCCTAAGGTAGTTTGGTATTACTTTTAACATTCCTGTCTTGCGTGACTAATAAATTTACATGTTCGAACGACCCCTTCTTGAGTCATGACATGACGATTGACGATTATACCTCCTCGAAAGCAAAATTTGACAGTCCTCAAAGTTTCTGCTTATTATTTTGCATTGAAAAGATAAAAAGTTAATTAATTCATACGTATAAGGAAAATTATTTATTTTCCTTAAAATATAATAATTCAATAGTATAAACATTATTTCCTAACTGTTTAATTAGTCTAAAATAGTTAGTAAAAATGGATAGCAAAGGGCGAAATGTAATAGTTTGTGATAATGGAACCGGTGTATGTATGATTTTTTTATCTATAATTTTATCAAATTGTGTTTCATTGCTACTTAATTACATATCTTTTATCTTCATTATAAAAATTCAAATTTAACCTAGTCGAGCTACTTAAGTTTTCACCAAATTTTTCTATCTTGAATGGAAAGTGTGTGATATTGATTGTACGGACAAAAGTGTTATCTACGGGTTTATGTGTGTGACACATAAGTGACCCGCCCTCATTTCTGGATGCCTTCCTCAATTTTGGGAATACCTTATCTACTCTAATTGTCTATATGTTTGCAATTTTTTCATATTGTTTGTGTTGTTTTTTGTTCAAAGGGTTTTGGTAAGTTGATGAGATACATTCGACCAGACGTTTAAAGAAAATTGATGGGGATTAATACCCATATAAGGGAGTTTTTCCTAGCTCATGGCCTTAAGCTGTAATGTTTTTAAATTATTGTTAAAAATTCTTTGAAGCTTATTACTCGAAATGCAAACCATTCAACCTATCCATTCTTATTTGATCAAAAATGCTACAGTGAAATAGATTCGGAAGGCAATGAATGCCCATTAATTTACACTTGAATCTAACAATCACGAAAAAACAATCCAAAACTTTAGTTTTTAGGCTGCATCAATTCTTTTGACGAAAAGACGCTTTTAAAAAAGCTTTCAATAAACCAGTTGAAGTAGTTCTAGTTGAGTCTTTAAATTCGTATGGATCATAAATTTGGAAAAATATAAAGTTCAACTGCATGAACTCATCCCAGTACGCCAAAGATCTCACCTAAGCAGCCAAGTATAACCTGTTTGAATAAATTTCTGGGTCAGTGAGTTTGGATAGTATGAAATCGCGAAATTGCTGCAATTTCGTGAACAGGTTATTCATAATCCGCTCCTATACTCCGAACTACATACATATAATGCTGTGATTGATATAAAATAATATAAATAAAATGCCTCAATGAATAATATTGATTAACCGACAGAAAATCTATACTTTTTATTAATCCTAGATTAGGATATTTTAGGATATGATTCTTGGGTAAAATCTAATAACAAAATCTAGGTACAATATGGGTCTATCTCCAATGTTGACATATTTTTTCGGATATTTATGTAAATAAAAAAATGATAACGCTAAATAGCTTATGCTAGAAAATTTTAGCTTAAGCTTCATAATTTAAGCTGTTCATTTTTTATTCACATGTTTCGACTAGATAGCTTTAGCTAGAACTGTACATCTATGACCGAAAGGTAGGTTGTTTTGCCACAATTTGTAATCTGTTCTATAGTGAAAGTATTGGCTTCGGATAAAAAATGTTTTTATCATACCGTCTGTCAGTCTCTGCGTCTATATTTAATTAAAAGCTAGTACCAGTTTTTAATACGGAAAATAATATCTAGTCAAAGCTTTCTAGACAGGTCGAAAAAATCTTTGTAGCTTTAACTATAATGTTCTAGTTTAAGCTATTATTATTAATACAAATTGAAGCTTAGGCTGGGAAAAAAAGCTAAAACTAAATGAATTTAGCGTTGGCGATTTTAAAATAGCTATTACTAGAAAACATATTTAACTAGCTAGCTTAAGCTTATTTTTATTCACTAAAAATCCAGCTTTTACTTAAAAATCCAAGTTATAGCTTTAGCTTTTTTTTAACTAACAAGGCCGAATGAATCAGTTGTAAAAGCTTCCAGTATTCTTTCATCGGCCGAAATTCTTCTTACTTGTGGAGCTCTTGTGTTTGGTGGCATATTTGAAAAGGATCCCGTTTCTTGAGGTCAGCGTATTTCCAAATACTCCTTCATAAGGAAGTTATCGGTTAGCATAAAGTTCATGGTATAGTCGCTCATTAGTTAAATTTCCATTACACCATTCGGTGTTCCATTTCCATCTGCGTATTCTTAGTTTGTAAATACAGGCATTTCTAATGTAGTTCCTAAGCAACTTTTACTGTGGCTTAAAAAATTGAACAGATGAATTCATTTTTTTCTGGTCTTGAGAAATTTTAAGGAACCATGGTAAGGAAATGAGAGTTTTGACAACTAGTCATATAAATGGAGGTAATAAAGGTTTTGTAGGTAATCATGTCGGACGGTCACGAGTTCGATCCTCAGACGCTGCAACAAAGTTTTTCAGGGGTGTACTGCCTCTTGCGAGGAATTGACAAATCCTCTAAGAGTATGTATATCTCTTGTCATGGAAAGTGCTGCTCATTAGCCGTTCAGAATCGGCTGAAAATTGTAGGTTGTAGTTGTAAGTCACTAGGTCCTAGTTCACTTCGAGCTGTTGCACCACCAAATTTAGGTAATCAAATAAACAAGAACGTTTTAAAGCTTTCCTATAGCTGCTCAAGTTTAAAAAAAATATTGTTACATTATTAATTCTTCGAAAACAACTCTTATTGTCAACGTTTGTTAGAAACGTAGGTACAAAATCTTAAATTCCTTTTTTTTGCCTGCTGGACGTTTATCCCAATTATCATAAAATATATGGTTTTTTCGAAAATTTGTTATTGATTTATATTTCTATTATTGTTACGTTCTTACATATTATCTTGATAAAATTAACCTCAAAGTAAAAAAATTGAGTTTGTAAGAAAAAAATAAACAGGTTTAGAGATTAAATATCTGAAGACCCCAACAAGACATCTGTATATCTTCTAAAAATAAAGTCCTAAAGGAAGTTCCTACACTATTTTTTCTTTCTTTTTTCATAATTTTCACGCACTATAGGGATTATGACTACTCTTAAAATTTTTAAGCACAGTGAGAGCGTTTTAGGAAAGTAGGAGAGTATTTAAAAGGAGATACCGATGCACATTGGAAGGTCTGCATATTATAATGGGCAACTTATTAACAGAGCAACTTTCGTTAACATGGCTAAGGGTAGACCAAAGTAGGCTTTTTCTAAAATTCCCGAAAAATTATGTCAAATTTGGAGATAAACTATCCTTGACGAATAGTTACTTACTTTTTGGTTTTAGAATCTGGTTGTAAATACTCCTTTAAAATTAAATTTTTAGTGTATTTTGATGACAAAATTCAGAAAGTCATTTGAAAAAGCTTATTGATTGTCAACTAAAAGACAAGTAACAGCTGACAGCTTAGAACAAGTATCTTGGGCGTCGTCTCTTGGAATAGAAGAAGTGTAGGTTTGTAAATACCACGGAACCTCCATCTAATGGTAACTATTTCAATATTACGTACAGTTGTAATTCTCATTTCCCGATGTAAAACCAAATGTCAATTAGAATATGATATATGGGTAATTCTTTTACAAACCGTACGAAATCGAACAAAAAATGACCGACTGATTTCCGATTTGGCTGAAATTTTTTGTACGTGTTCTTTATCGAAAAAGAAAAGACACATTTCCGAGGAATTTAATTTTTTTTTGTTTTTCCGAAAATAGAGAGGGTTGAAAATTTCAGATTTCGGTGATTTTTGGCTTGAAGACTGATTTTCAAAAATTCATAACTCCGGTTCATTTTAAGCTAGAGACACAATTTTTTTTCATTTTGAAGGTAAAAAAGTGAATTTTAAGAAAAAAATAGATTAAAAAAAATGTTTAAACAATTTCATATTGTTATAAACAATTGAAATGTTTGAATCAATTTTTAACAACGAAACCCACCACTTAGCGTGTTTAAAGTAAGACCATCGTATTCTACGTCCAATTTTCCATCGAAAATGTTTTTTTTATTAATGGAGAAACGATTATTATTATTGCAAACAAATTAAAAAGACGAGCGCGTCTGCGCGCCAGTTGCAAAGTAAACCTCGTATTCTCGCCTTATACCGTTATTCTCTGCATTATATTGCAAATAGTATGAACAGTATGTTTTAAATTTTCAATTGAACAATATTGTTTATCTATAAATAATGTTTCATAACAAATTGGGGTAAAATAAATAAGAAAACAACATTATTTCAAAAAACAAGTTATATATTAAGATTTCAATTCATTTCAATTAATTGCAATATTAATTTTTTACTTAAAAATGTTCACATTTTTTTTATTTTCGTAAGAAGAGAGTTGCTTTTCTTACAACTCTTGCAGTGAAATTGGAATCATACAATGATATTTCAATATTTCTTTAATCATTACAGCTTTTTCGAAACGTGCTAACAGGGTTGCAAAAGCTTAAGTCACTTCTTAGCTTAAGCTTGGCTTTAATTCACAAGCTAGTGGATGACTTATGAATTAAGAAAAATGTAATTCAGCAGCTAGTTACTGACTTATGAATTAAAAAAATGAATTAAATGAATATGAATTAAAAAAACTTATGAATTAAAAAAAATTAAGTCATGAAAAAGTAAGTGACTTATGCATTAAAAAAAAAAATAATTCACAACCTACCAAGTGACCAAATTTGAGTCATAAGCAAATAAGTGACTTAAGAATTAAAAAAAATTTAATTCAAAAGTTACCTAGTTACCTAAGCTAATGGATAAATTCTGATTAAAAAGTTATTAATTGGAAAATTTATAAGCTAGCATGATAATTTTATGACACACAAATGCTTGAAATCTACTCTCGTTAGTAATTAAATAATTATGTAGCCAAAACAAGCTTAAACATTTCCAAATTACCAACTAGCTTATGAATAAATTTTTTTTAAATTCATAAGTCACTTAGTAGCTTGTGAATTAATTTTTTTTTAATTCATAAGTCACTAACTTGCTCATGACTTAATTTTTTTTTTATTTCACTTATAGGTAGTGAATTAATTTTTTTTAAATTCATAAGTCACTTATAGGTAGTGAATTAATTTTTTTTAATTCATAACTTACTTAGTAGCTTGTGAATTCATTTTTTTTTAAATCATAAGTCACTAACTATCTTATGAATTAGTTTTTTTTTAAATCACAAATCATCTACAGACTTATGACTTATGGTTTGTTTAATTCAAAAATTTGCAACCCTGCGTGCTAATAATAGTTTTTCTTCTTCTTTGTACTCTACATTTATTGAATAGCAACATGTTATGCTTGGTAGAGCTTCTGTAGCCCAGTCGAATAACTCTCTCGGAGTGCGGAATTGAAATCTTAATATATAACTTGTTTTTTGAAATAATGTTGTTTTCTTATTTATTTTACCCCAATTTGTTATGAAACATTATTTACAATATTGTTCAATTGAAAATTTAAAACATACTGTTCATACTATTTGCAATATAATGCAGAGAATAACGGTATAAGGCGAGAATACGAGGTTTACTTTGCAATAATAATAATCGTTTCTCCATTAATAAAAAAAAAAAGTGTGAGTGCCAGGACTCACGGTTAAGATGTGTAAACATCAACGTTCGTCCGAGTGCCGAATTTTTGTTATCGAACGTACCCAATAAACATACAATGCAATCGTACTAGTTTGTGACTTTAGAATATACCCCTCACACACGCCACATCGATCAACCTAATCGACAAAGTACTTCGCTTTTGTATGGGCATTTACACACCAATACGCCGCAGCTGTGAAATGGTAGAGTTGTAAAATTTTAAATGAAAAGTGAAAATGACCGCCGAAACATATTTGAATTTTAATGCTCCAGAATCACTTTTTTGCGTTGATCAGAGCTTTATTGAATTCTTGCTTAAGGAGATTGAATTTTATTCTTGCTTTTTCAGGCGATTTGTAAATTTTAACAACTAAAACCGAATAACATCATAAAAAAATTGTTTCTACGAACTAGTTCGGTCCTTTTTACACGCCATGTCGGCATACTACTTCGATTCCTAGAGTTCGCACTGCTATGTCGACACAATATTCATTTCACACGACCCAAAAACCTTATCGACAATATGCTTCGATGAAGTAGTTCGTGCATTGACTAATTGACTTATTATAATATAATACGTCAATGAGTTCGTGTGTTAGGAGTGAGTGGACTCCGCTACGTAAAGTAAAGTTTGTTTGACTTATGTTTAACCAGGGATGTTGCTTGTGACAGCATTATATTTTTACCCTTATATTCAAACAGAGATGTTATCTGATAAAAAATAGACTGTTTTTACACGAATCTGATTTTAATCTCTAGGTGCGTTTTATTATTCACAAATCTATCTGGATCCGGATCTGGATTAAGTTTTAACATGTATTACAAAAACAATTTGGGATCCTGTTTTCTATCAGGATCTATTTCAAAGATCCAAAAATTAGTTATTACACTGGCGAGTAGATGGCTTTTTATGGTAAGGTAGTGTAACCTATAGTGTGAAGAAAAAAGACAAGACATAATTGAAAATTTCCAAACCCAAGGATAAAAAGAGACGGGCTTATAACACTGCTGTCAGTAAGATCCGTATCGTTTTATTTTCAAGGGATGATCCAGATCCGGATCCAGATAGATTTATGGATAATAAAACGCACCTTCTGTTTCTGTTTTGGCTTCCTTTCGAGTGCATCTGTGCTTTTAAACACAGCGATTTTTAATATAAGTTAACTTTGTTCATGCGAAAAGGAGTCATCTCTTCGCACTCCTTACTCTACTCAGTTAAGCGAATTGCACTGAGCGAACGCCAAATATAAAAAAGAAAACCACAAAGAAGAATGAACGATAACATCGCATTTTTCTCAGCAATTGTAAGTGTATTAGTAAAAAAGTCACACGTATATAGATTGGATGTAGGCTTGAAGAAAAATCAAAATCTTTTTAATCTAGCGTACTGCATAGAAATATTGTATATGCAAGGTTGATGATTGATCATGTATTTATTGGTTCATTTGCGTATAGTACGTTGAAGAGATGAGAACACAGCACAGCATAAGCACTGACTAAAATATTAATACAGCAAACGAAAGTTGTATGATAAAATGGACAGACAAAATAAAACAAATTACTCGGATAAAATTACAAAAATCTCAAAGAAATTCGTAAAAACACAATTTTGCTGAAAAAAAACCACAAAGGGCAACGTTCTCTCGCCACTGAAATAATAGACTTGTACGTGCTTTTCATGCTTTTGAACAATGTATACCTGGCTTAACGCCGCCAACAAATATACTTGTCATGCAGCGAAAAAGTCAAAACTTTTTTTTGACAAACCACTAGATGGAGCGTTCACCTTACCAAAATCAAACAAATCCCTTAACTTTTTTTTAGGTTTCTGTACTTTATCTTACTCCCTCTGTCAGAGATTTACAGACCGATTGACATCATTCCCAACTTGTAATGGAATTATAAGTGGCAAAACTAATTTTTTTAATACATTGAAGTCGTAGTCGTCATCCAGTTCATGGCTTGACAGATGGAGAACCATCTATATTTTGATATAGTGAATGCTAAAAGTATATTTTAATATAATAAAGAATATCTAATTCGATAATTAAAATAATTATATGGTATGACAGATAAGGGACAAATTAAATTTTGACGTATCGAGAATATTTCATTGCAGATGTCAACTGATTGCCCTGAAGAACATTTTTTGGATTTTTAAAGTTCAACTCTGAAAATGCATTTTTTGCAAGCATAAAATAAAATGTTATCGTCCGTCAATAACGTGAAGTGGATTTTTTAAGACATTAAATGAACCCGCTATGAAATTTTACACCAGTTGATTTGTGTTTCGTCTTTTTCACATATTTAGGACTATTCGGCGAGATCTTTTATTCTTCTATTCTGTTATTCTGCTATGAATTTCCATACAAATGTTTGAACTGTCAACAAATCTTCTATGAACTTTAATTTTGGTATTCAGCACGCTAAAATCTGTTATAAAATCTGCTAAGAAAACTTTTATGAACTGTCAAACGTTCGAACATAGAAAAAATCTTTTACGAATAGCATTTTTGTTAAAAATCATAAAAGAATAAAAGACAAACTTCTGTTACTTTTATCATAAAAGATTTAAATAAGTACACACTACACAGGTGCATCAAGTAATAATGAATATTTATCTTGTCTTTCGTCTATCAAATGTTCTTTAAAGGAGACAAATGAAAGAAAATGTATCAAAACACATATCATATAAAGAAATAAGTAGAGTATGGCCTTGGTATTCCCAGAAAAATAATGAGATAAAATCGTGTTCCATTGTATGGATATCCTTAGTGTGTAAGGCTAGGCGCGCACATTCAATTTTTAGTTGCGCAACTGTTTGGTAGCTTATAGAAAACAGATGAACTACTTAGTTGAATGTCCGCGCAGGTGCATATAATTATTATTTTACACAAAATAGCCTTAGGCTAGGCGCACACATTCAATTTTTAGTTTCGCAACTGCTGGTTCGAGCAACTAAAAGTTTGTGTTTTGATACAAACTAAGCTATTGCCTAAAATGAGTTCGCTACTCTGTGTAACATATAATTATATGCATCTGCGCGGACATTCAACTAAATAGTTCATCTGTTTTCTATAAGCAACCAAACAGTTGTGCAACTAAAAATTGAATGTGCGCGCAATCATTTAGTTTGTGTCAAAACACAAACTTTTTAGTTGCTCGAACCAAGCAGTTTCGAAACTAAAAATTGAATATGCGCGCCTAGCCTAAGAGTTTACTTTTTTGTTCGTCATCCATTTAACCCCCCTATTATGGAAGACAACTCAACTATAGTTTAGTTGTAATTCTTAAAATTGGTATTATCGATCACAACCAGTTGACTGTCAAAGCACAACCAGTTGTCGATTAGCAGACAACTAACAAAATGGTCGACTTTTCAGTTGTCTCTTCGTATTATGTAAGTAAGTTGAGTTGTGCTTCAGTTGTAATAAGCGTCAAAATCAGACAACTGGTTCGAAGCAGTTGTGTAGAACATTTTAATGAAAAAATCTGCATTCGGATAAAACATATGGACACAAAACAGTAAGTTAAACAACAATTTTAATAAAAATAGAATGTAATGAGTGTATTTTAGTTAGAAAACTACATGGCCATCACAATTTGAACGACTTGTTGCTCTATGTTAGCTGAGCATTTATCCATTTTCCACAAATGAGTTCCTCAATCACATCTACCACTTTTTTAATTCAACTGACACTATCGATTGAGTCAGTCCTAAATTAAAATCATTGCCACTACACTTTTGGCAACTTCCTTCGCTCATGAAACGAAGAGCAGTAGCAAGTTTAACAATTGGTGGAATCGCTGAGGAACGTTGGTTGTTTTAGGAAAACTATTTCGAATCAAAAAAATGCATACTTTAGGAATAGAAGTGTACATGAGTTTATTAAATATACGGATATTCTTTTTTATTTTGGCTACATTAAGGAAATGTTCATCTTCCAAGCCACCGAAAAACAAATCGAGAGAACTTTCATACAATTTCTTATTCTTGGTTTTGTATGTATTTCATGTTGAGCAGCTGGTTTTGACAGCAAATCGACTCCTAAAAGACGGCAACGTATTTTTTCATTACAACTGATTTTAGTTGTCTTGCATAATACGAAAAATTTGTTTGGTTGTCTAAGAGTTGAGTTGTGTTGATGACAACTCAACTAAGTTGAGTTGTAATCCATAATAGGGGCATAAATTATGTCAGATGAAATATTTTACATAATCACACATAACAGATTTAGTTCAGTTTTATAACAGATCTCGTTTTCGAAGTAGCATATGGCCAGGCGCGCGCATTCAATTTTTAGTTTCGCAACTGTTTAGTTGCTAAAATGAAACATATGGGATTATATGGGACACCGCGCACTTAAAGCAACACGATTCGAGCAACTAAAAACTTTTTGTTTTGACATAAACTAAACGATTGCCTAAAATTAATTCGTAATAGTAAGTTGAGCTGTTTTCCATAAGCGCAAGAGAGAAAAGAGTGTGAGCGTGAGTAAAGAGTTGCCAGTGCGCGGTTCTCTTTCAACTGGTGATTAAACTATTTGATTTCAATCACAGTTGCCAGTGCGCGACTAGCCTAACAGACTTTTATAAAAGTTCGAACCTCTGAATACCAATCATAAAAGATCTTTTAAGGTGGAAATCTTTTATGATTCATAACAGAAAATCTATAGCAGAATAACAAATGTGGCAGAATAGGCCTAATTGGTCGAGAGGTAAAGAAATGTTGAGGGATTAAATTAAGTTCTAGCCAGCAATGGAAAGTAATAAAATCGAGATTTTAGTACTCAAAGTCTCCAATGTAAACACGATGTCGTAAGTACGCATTATTTACAATGTAAACAGGGTGTTAAATGCAATCATCGGTAAGGTAGGTTGCTACACGGAACGTGTAACCGAAACGTGTAACCGTAACGTGTAACCGTAACGTGTAACCGTAACGTGTAACCGTAACGGGTTACACGGGACGTATAAGTTTTACACACGTTTTCGATTCACTCTACCGCCGGGAAAGATGTTTACACATCAAAAACATTTTCGATGGAAAATTGGACGTAGAATACGATGGTCTTACTTTAAACACGCTAAGTGGTGGGTTTCGTTGTTAAAAATTGATTCAAACATTTCAATTGTTTATAACAATATGAAATTGTTTAAACATTTTTTTTAATCTATTTTTTTCTTAAAATTCACTTTTTTACCTTCAAAATGAAAAAAAAATTGTGTCTCTATCTTAAAATGAACCGGAGTTATGAATTTATGAAATCAGTCTTCAAGCCAAAAATCACCGAAATCTGAAATTTTCAACCCTCTCTATTTTCGGAAAAACAAAAAAAAAAAAAATTCCTCGGACAGGTGTCTTTTCTTTTTCGATAAAGAACACGTAAAAAAAATTTCAGCCAAATCGGAAATGGGTCGGTCAGAAAGGTGTTCGATTTGTAAAAGAATTACCCATATACATATAATAAAAGATTTCTGTACTTCAAATGCAGATGAGAAAAGTTAAGCCGACTTGATATGCGTAATTACATATATGATAGATAATTTTGAACGAAAACCAGTTAAGGAGATAGTAAGCGTATTTCAAAGAAATTCTTGCTTGATCAAACTAAACTAAGCGAAACTAATGATTTTCAAGTTCGCGGAGAAAGAAAACCTAATGAAGTGCGAAAACTTTTAAAAATTTTGTGAACTGCATAGGGTTGCTAAAAAAGAACTCATGAGTAGAACCAAAAGGTACTCGTAATCTAGTAACAGAAACTACTCTTGGTTTAATGTGCGAGTAGATGAGATTTTTGGGGAAATCAATTAAGTACTTTCTATTGAAAATGGGTAGCAGTAATATAAAAGCTTAAATATCCAACAATTTACTTCTTCAACAACGAGTGTATGGGGTCTCGTCTTTTAATGAGATATGTCCGGTTTTGTTCGTCAAGTATTCAAAGGCTGTTAATATCATTTAATCATAGTTCAATCAACCAAAGTTTTTATACAGAGCTGCAAATGTCATAAACTAGTATAAGAAGTAGAAGTGTAGTTCCAATTATACATTTTAAATTTTAATTCCTCATTATCGATGTTTTTAATTTCAGTTTGTTAAATGTGGCTATGCTGGCAGCAATTTTCCAGCGCATATATTTCCCTCAATGGTTGGAAGACCAATCATAAGAGCGGTCAACAAAATTGGTGACATTGAAGTTAAGGTTTGTAAGAAAAATTCTCATTGATTTATTGTCTCTACAACACACAATTATAAGTAAAAAATTAAATTGATAAAATGTTAACTTTTCAATTTTATATGATACTAAAATAATTTTTAGATTTTTTTATAAACAAGTTATTTTATATATATTATATACATATATTCTTTTCTTTCCTTTTATTTTTGGAATTATTTTTACAGGATTTACATGTTGATGTAAGTCTATAGTTTTACATTTTAAATCCACATTTATCCAATGAGTCGATTATTTTGATATGAATATGTACGGAAGTTTTACCTATGTGTTTTTGTTATTTATTTGTTTGTATTTTTTTTTAAATTAATTAATTTGTTGATTGTAATAATCAATATGATTGTCGATTGTTGTTTTACTTTTATAATTTTATTTTTAGAAACGTTATTATCCGTGCGTTTTTTTTACATATATCTAATGTCTTGTTTGAGTGTTAATAGTAACTCAATAAAAAATAGTCAGAGCTTTTGTCAGTCTAATGAATTGGTTCTCAAAAAGTACGGTAGAATAGGCGAAATACAGTGGCAGTCAAAATGATAGCAGTGTTACTTCCCGATTAATATATTTTAGTACTATGCAAGATATTTGTCTTACATTTCCGGAAAAAAAATTCATGACATAACGGTTTTTTCCCAAATGTTGCTCGAATGCTCTCAAAGTGTGAATCTTAGCGATCAAAATAATAGCAGTGTTAGCTATCTGATGGTAATTGTGTATTATTTTTGGATCCTGTGCATAGTATTTAGTATACTCAGATACACTTAGAGTACGGGCCGTAGTAAACACTGCACTCCGGATAAACGCCGAATCATCCATCAACATCTTTCTGAAGGAAAAACTTATGCAGAAATCGAAAATACATTTCAGATCTCTACAAAAATGATTTCAAATGCAAAAACTTATAAAGAAAAATCTGAAACTCGAGGCAGAAAAAAGGTTTTATCCCCGAAATCGGTTAGAAAGTTGTCTGCTACTGAGATAAAAAAAGAATTAAATTTGAATGCACGTGTACACATTTAGAAGAATTTTAAGAAGAAATAATCTCAACGCCATAAGCCCAAGAAGAGTTCCACTTTTGACAAAAATAAACACATTGCCAAAAGAATCTGTTCGTAATTTGCGAAACTTACCTACTATATAATCACTATTTTGAAAAAGTTTTCACAATTTTAACAGGTTCAGCGATTGTTAAATGGCAAACACTAATTTAATAATATATTATTATACATATAGCCTCAGATGAAAGATCGGTTTGACGTATGTAAAATGCAGGCTTCGAATTAGATGACCCTATTACATAAATATATGATGCCCCATAAATAACGCTTCGAGCTGAAACTGATAAAAGGTCATGACCTATCAGAATTTCTTAACTTGCTCTTAACTAAAGTTGTTTTTGATTTATCGTTTATTTTTTCTTTTTGAATTTTCGAAAAACCCACAGTTTTCATATTTGGTTTTTACAATCTTTGCACTATGTTTTTAGTTTAGTAGGAAAGGTATTCATGTTAACGCGGAAAACCCGAATAAACCTCAGAAACCAGACAATTTGTATGGGCAGAGCTGATAAAAATATCTCACGAATTTGATGTTTGACTTAAAAATAGTTTTGTGAACCATTTGAAGAACGTTATAGTATGAGTATAACTCCCATCTATGAGCTGGTGCTCCAGTAACTTACTTAAGTCTCTTGGACAGTGTTCAAAGAAGAGCTTTTAAAATGATTGGTGACAACATCATTGACTCATTTACGCCACTCCAACATCGTCGTAATGTTTCTTGCCTCACCCTTTTTTACCGTTATTTTAACGGACTATTCTCTAGTGAAATAGCCAGCTGCATTCCTCCCCTTAAACAATTCAACCGTAATACCCGCACTTCTAGGAATGCCCATCAGTTTACCCTCGAGCCCAAATTCGGTCGTACTGTGAAGTACAGAGATTCGTTTTTTAGCCGTACTACGCGAATGTGGAATTCCTTACCACCCTCTGCTTTTCCCAGTCATTGCAATGTTCAAGAATTCAAAACCAATGTACACCGACACCTCCTTTCTAACCCCTCCCTTTTTTCCTAATGCTCACACTGTGTCTCTGGCATATTAAGGGTATACAAAAACCTTTGAGTGTGTGCTAATTATAAAAAAAAAAATTAATTGGAACTCAGAAACATTTCAATCATCCAATGATTGTTACATTTCAAGTTCCTATGTACAATTTACTTAAAGATCGCATCATTTTTTTATTTAACGCAGTCTGTTAATTGTATAAATACTTCTTTTATTCTGTTTTTTTTCTTTTAAGTAAGTAAACAGAATCACTCTTTAAGTACTCGAATGACGTACATTTTTGATAACAATATATTTTCATGCGGTGACTTTCGTCGTTTAACGAACCGCTGATTATTTCCCAAATTTACGCAAGTATTTCTTACGGAGTGTTATATCTTTTTGCAAGGCGGCAAATTATCTCTTAATTAGACTATTAAAAAAATGGTTTAGTATTATTTCTGATTGAATTCAAATGGTTATAACTTTCTATTTAAGATGAGGTGTGGCAAATCTTAAACCTTTCTGCAAACTACAGAAACATAAATAAACTAAAAATGAAGCCAACATAAAATCGGGTGCAAAGTACGGGTTTTTGGTAATTTCAAAAGAAATCCTTAATCGAAATCCGAAATAACTTTTGATTCGGTATGGTAAAATTAATCCAGTTAAGACCACTACTTATGGTAACCCCTATATTTATAACCGCGCAAATACTACAATAATAGTAGTTAATCGCATAGGTACAAATGTACTGATGTAAAATAGGACGACATAATGGCTCGTAGAGAGAGACTAAACAACCTATTGACTTACTGCTCACAACCATTCCTGTGTGCGTGTTACAATATCTCACAAGAGGTAGTACACCCCTGAAAAACTTTTTTAAAGCGGGTGAGAATCGAACCCAAGACCTTCTGCATGACAGTCCAACGCAATAACCATTATGCCAAGAGGTACTACTGTACTGATGTACTGAATATAAATGTACCTATATAATCAGCCCGACAAATATAGTCCAAACAAAACAATTCCACTCGCAGCGAGTGGAACCTATCGCCAGTTCTTTGGTTCTCTTAACACAAAACAGTACAGACATTATATTTAATATGTTGAAAAGTGAATATGAACCTTTATTTAGAAATTGGAACAGGAATAATTTTTGTGAAGATAGCTTCAGGTTTTTCTAAGCTTATTTCTACTAAAATAACAAATAATGTAAAAAAGCTTTCTAGATTTTCTGCAATATAACACTTTTAACACAGTTTGTTTTATCTAGAACCACATTATATTTTTCCGAAGGTTTTTTAAATGGTTAACTTGAATCGGTACTCAGAATTTTTCGAATGGACCACATATCTGTCATGCTATACCTTTGTATGTAAAACTTATAGTACTATCAAGAAGACGAAAGATTATGGCGATATCTTAAGGCTACGGACTGCAATTGCTAGATTTGTCTTTGCTAAATTTAATAATAAAATATTCTCTTTTTTACTACTTGTTTAACTACTTGATAATACTATAGGTTATAATAACAAAGCTCATATTTTAAAAACTTATAAAAATTCAATTACGCGTCGCCACGACTATCAATATAAATACATGATGTAATTAAAAATATACTTAAGTGCCTTGATGAATTATTTTCTAGATCACCAGGGATTAAATTAGGATTAATCCGCTTTTTGTGGTTTTAAATAACATAGTGAAATCTTTAAGATGTTCAATTAGCACTTAAATAATTTTTGTACATTCTTTCTATCAATTTGCATGCATTGAATCAAAAGTACACAAAAATGCGATTCAAGCATTTCTCTCACAAAAACTAGTTACTTTTTGTTGTTTTGAGCGCACATCTAATGTAACTTTCTATATTTTGCGAATGCAGACTAAAAATTTATTTTTTTATAATATAATATTTTATTTATTTCGCTGTGTTTTTTGTGTTAGATTTTCCCATACTTTGTTTTTTTTTTATTTAAAATCTGAAAGATTTCACACCCTTTAACATCCCTTCTAAAAAAAATTGTTTTTCCACATTTTAAATAATTAATTTTTAATATGTTTATAAATTAAATTAAAAAAACTATTTATTTGTATAATATAATTACCCTTTAGGATTTAATGGTCGGAGATGAAGCTTCGCAACTTAGATCATTGCTGGAGGTATCATATCCCATGGAAAATGGTGTTGTACGCAATTGGGAAGATATGTGTCATGTATGGGATTACACATTTGGTGAGAAAAAAATGAACATCGATCCTACAAATACAAAAATTCTTCTTACGGAACCTCCAATGAATCCAACAAAAAATCGAGAGAAAATGATTGAGGTATTTTAATATAATCTGTGAATCTGTGGTGGAATCTTTAATCACAATTGAAAATTTTATTACAGGTGATGTTTGAAAAATATGGATTTGATTCAACGTACATTGCTATACAAGCGGTGCTCACGTTATACGCTCAAGGTTTGATATCTGGAGTGGTTATCGATTCTGGCGATGGAGTAACACATATTTGTCCAGTTTATGAGGAATTCGCCTTGCCGCATTTAACAAGAAGACTTGATATTGCAGGTCGAGACATCACCCGATATTTAATAAAGGTATTTAATAAAGAAAATAAGTAAAATTATTTTCCGTCAGTTAACATTTTTGCTTAGCAAAACATTTGCAACCTAAGCAAGTAGCAGACATTCGCATCGTATCAGAAATTGATTGAAAAGCAAAAAACATAACACATTTTACCATGTTGTAATCCTTATACATTGTATTTGTTATTTATAAAAAAATTAACATAATATTCACTTAAATGAAACATATATAAGTTTACTTACTAGGAACCATTTCTAATAATTTTTTTCGAACAAGAAAAGACTGATATTTTATTCCGTACCCTTTGTCGTTTATAACAGTTGAACATCTTCTAGACATAGAAGTAAGGATTTTATTGATAACAATTTCTGGTATGTCATTCCACTGCCTCAGAATTTCTGCAAAAAGTTCGTCTTTCCGCTTAAAATTTTGACATTAAATTCTTCTTTTTAAAATCTTTTAAAAGTTCGAGATGGGGTTTAGATCTGGCTGGGCATTGTAAAACGCGGTTGTTATTTTTCGGAAAACCAGCTTGTTGCCCACCTCGACTTTGCGATCATTTTCGTGTTGCAATGTCTTAAGTGTACATCTACATATGTACGTATTAAATTTATTTATTGGCCGGCGAAGCAGCTCACACATTTCAGATCCACCTCCATGTTTAACTATACCCTTTAGATTTAGTCTCTCACAAAGTGGTCTCCTGACAAGTTGTCTTCCATTGGACCAGAGCAAACTAAATTTTAATTCTTCAGAAAATAAGACAGTATTAAACTTCTCCAAATTATAATTAATATGAGTTTGTGTAAAATTCAGTTTTTTGAGTATTTTAAAGTCACGTAATCCGGCTTCGTCGTGCAAAACGTCATATTGTTGGTGAGTCAACCTTAGCTTCTTTAGATTCCGGGAGAATCTAATCTGACTATGTCAATTCATCAAACACTTTTAAAAAAGCTGTAGTATTTAGATTTCACTCAAAATTGCTAACCTGGGTTTTCGTCTTACTTTACTGTTGAAGTCAACAGGTGCAGATACATAATACATGCTCTAGGAAAATTATTTGTTCATCAGGTGCTCCCTAGGGAAGCCATCTTCGCCCACTCCTTTTCATTATCTTTATTAATGATATTATTAATCAATTTTGATTGTCTGATATAAGCAGATGATCAAAAACTCCTTCTTAAAGTTAATAATTTTGAAGATTGCTTGCTTGTCGAATTGGTGCGATATAAATGGTCTTAAACTTAATATTAAAAAGTACAATTCAATTTCTTTTTCGAGAAAAAAATGAAGTCTATTGTTTGATTATGCCATTGAATCTAAGTCTATAAATCGGGTCTCACAAATCAATGATTAAGGATTTATACTTGATTCTGCCCTTTCTTTCAAACCATAATTTGATTACTTAATCCCTAAGGCTAACTTGTTGATGGGATTCATTAAGCTAAATGCAGAGGATTTCAGAGATCCTTATGTACTTCTTTCTTTATTTACATCTCTTGTTAGATCGGTTCTTAAATACTCAGATGTTATTTGAAGCCCCGCGCTCGAATCGCTAGAATCTCGAAGAAAGGAGTTATGCTTGTTAGAAATTTCACATCACATAAAGTGTCCATCACATCTGCACAGGTGCCAATTCACGTTCCAAACAACAAAGTTGTATTCATTTCTAGCTTTGTATAGATTTTTTTTAGGTTTATTTCTATGAAGAGTAATAAATATAAATAGCAAACATGAAATAATAAAAATTCTTTGAACCTTACAACTTCTTATATGTTAAATGTTTGGTCTTTTGGATAGGATATATTAGTTGCAAATGTTTCGCTCAGCACTCTATCTAGATATGTATATGCATATACCTGATCAAAATTTTGGCTATTGACATAAGCGAGAATATCGGATATAAACTGAAAAGTGACTCGTATAGATATTCAACATAGAATCAACAAATGATGTTTTCTTCATATTTCTGGAATAAATGTTGATTTAAATAATTATTTATAATTTTTCGAAAATACTCTTTACTGACTTTAAATGTCAGAGCAGGTTTTCAATGGGCAAATTCATATTTCAGATCCAAATCATGGATACTTCTCACTAAAAAATTCAGTTGATGCTGTGTGAATTCTCCGGTTAATGGCATACTAAAAATAATTAGAATATATGACTCGCACTTGGTTTTTTAGTTAGAGTTTCTGCGTGCGTTTTTTTTTGTTTGTCGCTGGAAATCTTCGAAAGATACTTGTGTCATCGACAAATGATTTTTCTTTCTTAATTTAAAATCACATTGTTTAACCTTTTAATACTTTCCCATAGCTTTTAGACCATCAGCACATGAAGCTTGTTTCTTCTAAGTCTCCCAACATTGTCTCTTACATTTAAGACGGTTTCCACAATACTTGGTATGATTTCGCAGTCGCTGATTGTGTGTGTTTATTAACCACTTTTCTGACCATTTTTATTTGAAAGTCATGATATACATCGTATATCGTTATTTTTTATGTACCAAGGGGCAATTATTATTCCAAGAAGAACTTTGTTTTGGAATTTTTGAATGGGTTCGGCATTTGTTTTTTTGTACAGTACCTACAGCCCCTTAGATTTATACCATACGCCAAATGAGTTTCAGCACTTGCTTGTATAACATTGTTTTGTTATGCATAGATAGGCCAGAATTCTGTCCTAGTAATCAATTCATTTCCTGTGCTTTAAGTTCAGTTCATTTCTTTTGATGTGCCTTTTCCATTTTAGCTTTGCATCCAAAGTCATTTCAAGGTATTTTGCAATATTGGCGTAAGGTACAGCTTTACCATTGATACAAATTGGAACATTATTTAGTATTTTGTTGGTAAAGTCGATTTTGTTTCGTTTCATTTGATACGCTAGGACACTTATCGGCTTCAATTTTCTTTAGTTCCGAGAAATTTTGGTCGTACCGTAATCTGAAGAGTCGGTTCGTAACTTATGATTTCAGTATTTTGTACTACATATGCAGTTTGTACTCAAGTCCTAAATGCCAAACCTTATCAAAGGCTTGACCAACAAATAAGAATAGAGCACAATATACTTGTTCTTGTTTTTCTTCAAGTGCTTGTTCTACAACACCCGTAATTTGATGCAATTGGTCTATCGTGGAATGTATATTTCTAATTCCAAACTGATGTTTAGCGATGCGATGCGAGAAGCGTTTGTGTGCGAGAAAAATATTTACATTGATTCTTATATACGTGCGCAGAGAGAAGCGACATTTGATGCGAGTTTTGCGAGTTTCTCGCATGCCTATCGCAAGCATCTCGCACACAAACTGTTCTGACCACTTTTTCAAGCGAGTTTGTGCGAGAAGGCTCATATTGTTATTTTGTTATTTTAGTGCTTATGTTGTGTGGTGCCACTTTTTGATAATTTTGGTGACAATAATTATCAAGGAATTAACAACACAATCGCACTAAATAGCTTTTACTGTGCGCACTAATTATCGCGTCTCGAATCGCTTGTCGCATGGCTTCTCGCATCGCATCGCTTTGTCGCACTACTGTACGCGTAGCCTAAGTCTTCTTTCTTCTATTATTTTGCGAAGCCTTTTCAGGACCAGTTTCTTGAAAACTTTTGCCATGATTGATATAAGCGATATTGGTCTGCAAGATGTTACTTCCGTTGCTGGCTTACCTTGCTTACGTAAACAATGACTTCTGCAATTTTCCAATGATGTGGCACATATTTCAGCTTAAGGCTTACGTTTATTATAAATTGGAGCTTTTTCAAAGCTTAAAAAGGCAATTTTTTCAATAGCTGAGCAGTTATTAAATCGTACTCTGGTAATTTTTGATAGATAACTTATGTTGACACATGCTTCATACTTCTTTGAACGTGACAATGGGAATTTCACATTCTATCAACAAATTGTTAGTCATCCAACGGCTGGGAATCGAAACCAGAAGCTCTGCATTTGGGAATAGTGTATTATAAAATTAATATTAATACATTTTAAGATCTTTTGAAGGCCTCAAGCAATCTACTTTTCTTGGTTTCAGCGATACGCTAATGCTATTATCTACACATATCTTTCTGTGTTACCTATAAGACCCAATGGTGTTGTTGCAAAGCTGGACAATTTTTGAGAATAACGTTTTTATTTTCTGCCAAATTCTGCAAATTTACGCATTTACTTTATTGTTTAAGGCGAATTTCAAAAAAAATCTTTTTTTTTTTTAATTTATTGAAAATAATAATAATTCTTTTTATATAATGTGTGATAATGCATTCAGTGTATCATCGACTAGTTAATTTATAAAAAATAATATATTAAAATATTTATATAATTGATTTGCAGTTACTTTTGCTTCGTGGTTATGCATTTAATCATTCGGCTGACTTCGAAACAGTTCGTATGATGAAGGAAAAACTTTGTTATATTGGCTATGACATTGAAATGGAACAAAGACTTGCACTTGAAACAACGGTTTTAGTTGAACCATATACGGTAAATATGCTTAATTAAAATAACATTTTTGAAAACTTGATAAACTTCTTCACTTCATTAGCTTCCCGATGGTCGAGTGATAAAGGTCGGTGGTGAAAGATTCGAAGCCCCAGAAGCTTTATTCCAACCTCATTTAATCAACGTTGAAGGGCAAGGTATTGCCGAACTAGTATTTAATACAATCCAAGCTGCCGATATTGATATGCGACCAGAATTGTACAAACACATTGTTCTTTCTGGTGGTTCTACTATGTATCCAGGTCTTCCCAGTCGTTTAGAACGAGAAATAAAGCAACTGTATTTAGAGCGAGTTTTAAAAAATGACATAGACAAATTATCGGTAAGTAAAAATTGAAAAAAAAAATTATCTCAAGTTTTAACTACAATAAAATTAAAACATTTGTTATAAACAGAAATTTAAAATTCGTATTGAGGACCCGCCAAGACGAAAAGATATGGTTTTCATTGGCGGGGCAGTTCTTGCTGATGTCACAAAAGATCGCGATGCATTCTGGATGTCCAAACAAGAATACCAAGAGCAAGGACTTAAAGTATTACAAAAACTCACGAAAAGAACCCAATAACGCGTGGCATTTTGATTTCATGTAGTTGTCTTACTTTTAAGTTTAAAAAAAAATTTTATATTCCATTATTTGTTATTTTATATTTTTATTGTCCGTATTTACATGCATTATATTTTGTAATTCTTAAACCTTCTTACTATTTAAAATAACGAACAAAACCAAACAAATTACGGCTTAGTTGTATCTTTCAAAAAGAATTAGGACATTATAATAATTTGTTATTCTTTTTTTTTAACGAGGAGTATATGAATTTTTAATATTTAATGTAACGTGTATAATAAAATTACAACTATTTGTTGTTAGATACTCTTTCACAACACAATGCTTTCGAAGTTACTTTAGCATGAGACGAGACGGTCATAGAGAGTAATTACCGTGTTTTGATCAAGTTCGCATCGAGATGACATAAATTGCAATTGTCAACCAGAGATTATCAAATAAATACGGGTAACCTCGACCGTCAATTTTTTCCTTTCATGTATTTAACACAGGCTTGTCATTGGAAGGAAGCACCTACACAATATTTCGAAGAATATTTTGAAGTGAAATCACTATGCTCACGGAATCTACCAAATCAAAGCTTCTTTTCTGTCTCTGAAGAAACTGGTTATAGTGAAATGATGCTTTCTGCAATGGAAATGAGTTCATGAAAAATTTGTCAACCTTTAATTAATTTCCTCAAGGAAATAGGCATTGAAAATACTTATATTCATTACTCAAATGTGTTAATATCTGAAGTATTTTTTTTTTCAGTATTGAAAAAAGAAAGCATTTAGGTGATGTTTTATTAGCAGAAGGAATATGAATTAAATCATTATTTTTCTGATTTCTTCAGTAGAAGAAACTACTGAAATGTGGGCAAATTAATGGCTTGAAAGAAAAAACAAATTAAATTTGTGTTAAATTAAGAGTACATATTTATGCAACGAGACAATTTTCCGATTTACAGAAAAGTAACTTTTCGCAACATGTTTGCATGAACACCCCCTAAAAAATATTTGGGTAAATATGGGAAATATTCAGCTGTTCGTCAAACGTCAAAGTCAACTCATAAAAACTGTTTATCAAAAATGTATTTCATTTGATGCTTCAACTAAAAATAAAAAGTGATTCTGTTGATTAAAAGATGCCAAGAACAAGCAAAAAAGGAAAAAAATTTAAATTGTATGAAAAAAATGAAAACCTCTTTTTGGATTTTCCCCGCGATGGGTCGGCGACGATCAATGGGTCCTTTTATGTCATGAGTCATTTCTTTTTTTCTGGAATGATTTAGTTTCGATTTCGTGATCAAAGAAAATTGTTGTGCGGGGTTTTCCGTGTTTTCAAGTTTTTTTTTTAATAAATTGCTTACGTATGTTACGTATTGAAAACAATTCACCAACGGTAAGTTCCTTATATTAATTTTAATGATTTAAAAAAAGTAAATATTCCTCTTTTTCTTAGATCTCAAATGAACAGGAGAATGAAGGTGATTAATCTCTAAGCTTCTCTCCAAATGCTACCATCCAACTTAACAATGTAAGCCTGTATATATCTACTAACTATTTTAAAATGTAACAAATTGAATTTGTTTTTTCATTTAAGCGATAAATTTGCCTATATTTCAGACGATTCCATTCTTCTTCTATTGAAGAAATCAATTCATAGTTCTCCTAATAAAATATCCCCTAAATGCATTCCTTTTTTCAATACTGACAAAAAAACAGACTTAAGAGATACACGCATTTCAGTAATGCATAATCACTATTTTCAATGCTTCTTTCCATGAGGAAATTAATTAAAGATTGACTCATTTTTCATGTAATCCTTTCAATTGAAGAAAGCATCACACCACTATATTTTCAGACTCCTATGGATTCGAAGATGCCATGAGCATAGTGATTTCATTACAAAATACAAAATACATATATCCAATGACAAGCCTGTGTTAAATTCATGATAGGATTCGGTAGGAAATTCATGGGTGCAGCTGATAGCTCAACTGAAACTGAAATGATCGTCTAAAAGGAGCTTTAAAAACGATACAAATAAACTTAGGGCGGTATTCACGATCATAACTTAAGAGGCTCACAAATTCAATTACCAAGCAATAATATTGAATATTTATAAGCGCTTGTAAAAGTTATGAGTGCTCCTGATCACTCGTAACTCGTAAGTTACGAGAGCTCTCTCCGAAAACTTGTTCGAAAACATTCGAAACAAACTGCCTTTTTTTTAAATTGTCACTGTCAGAATTTGAATTTTATTTGTATTAAAAAAAACTTCAATCATAAATTAAAAAAAAATATCAACAATTAAAAAAGTATGATTTCGACGAAGACGTTAACACCGCATGTTTGATATTTTCCAGATTTCGAAAAATGAATAAATCGTTTACAATAGCCGCGTTTTTTGGAAAAGTTATACGTAGTACAGTAGGATTTTATATGAAAAACAAATACAACATCCGCAGTAGGATCACTGCCGATACTCGGATAAACGTGAAATATCTATCCGCAACAGAATTTCACTTCTCCTTTTATCGGCAGTGATCATACTGCGAATGTTATGGGTTTTTCAATAAGAGCGCTACAAAAGTTTTTTTTAAATAAAACAAAAACGGTTTTGGATATCAATGAAATTCTTTATTCCTGTGAAAGTACGTTCGATGCCATTATGTATGGATCTCGATTTCTTTTGCATGGCCACCACGGGCACGCTTGCAAAAGTCCAGACGCTGAACCCAATTTTCGACGGTTTTCAAGCATAAATCGGCCGATACTGCTGAAATTTCACGTTCGAAGTTCATCAAACGTCGCTGGCTTGTTGGCATAGACCATAGACTTAACGTAGCCCCACAGGAAATAGTCTAACGGGGTCAAATCGCACGACCGAGACGGCCAAGCGACTGTGGATTCAAATTTTTTCACTAGACGCTCAATTGTTGATCTGCTAGGACGATTATATGACAACCATAAATTGGACGTAGCGCTCTTAACGTTGAGGCCACTGACTCCGAATTTCGGTAGTAAATTTTAATAATTTCGACTCGTTGGCTCATATATCTTTCCATCATGAAATATGGCGTCGTTTGCTGTCCCTGTCGCTCTACTTTTGTAGCGTCCCGTCCCTGTTGAAAAACTCTTTATTTGTTATTCATATAAAATCCTACTGTACTACGGATAACTTTAAAAAAAAAAACACGGCTAATATCACTTTTCAGAACGACACGGTGACGATGACGTGAATAGAATAAAATTGAAAAAGAGAAGACAAGACGAGTCGGAATAGGACGATCCAGAAGCTTTGGAGGAGATTGAGGATACAAAGGCAGCAATATCCGGACAAGCAGAGGAATTCAATTCACCATCGGGTCGAATTATGGTTGACTAACCTGTAAAGACCGGTACTGTGGTTGTTTCGTTCTTCGATCCATAAAAATAAAAATAAATAAATAAAAATGAATAATAACATACGCACATGAATGTTGTTGTTGTTTTGTGCTTATGACTTATATTTAGGGTTGCTCAAAAAACATCGATACATCGAAAACATCTATGTTTACTATTCGATGTATCGAATAAATCCGATGTTTCGCACCATTTGGATGTTTACCGATACATCGATGTTTTTTTATTTGATGCATCGAATGAAGCAAGCATTGAAAAAACTCACTCAAAGTGCCAAATCTACAGTTAAATTTATTTCACATGCTCTCTTCTCTTTCAATTTATGTATCAGTTTGATGGTGTATTTCATTCGATCCTTATTGAATAAAGCAATAAGCATCGTACAATACACACTCAACTCACAGTCACAGTACCTAACCGAATCGCTTGTGATCGATGAACTGTTAGTACTGCAAGTGCATAAGCTTATTCTGACAGAAATGAACAGCGGTCCAAAAAACTTCATTTTGAAGACCCGCTAGCTTGTGCTCAAGCTATTCAAAAAATTAAAGAATTAATGAAGAAAGATCTACTAAATGAAGAGCAAATGGAATCTGAATCTGATAGTTCGGACAAAATATCCGAAGATTTCAGCCTTTGGAGTGACCATCACAAACTAGTTCAAAAAACTGGAAAACCAACAAAAATGAAGAAAGTGTTTGTGATGAGCTTTCCGTGTACTTTAGGGTACCTGTTGGTCGTCTCAGTGAAAACCCTTTGGAAATAGTTCCGATTACAAACAACAATTCCCAAAACTTGCGTACAAATACTTGACTTTGGTAGAAAGCTCAGTGCCATCAGAAAGACTTTTTTCAAAAGTCGCGTAAATAAAATTTTATCTATGCAAAGCTTAGAACAAAAGTATTGGGATTTTTAATTTTAAAATAATAACGCCCATAAGACAACCCTTTGGTATAAGGGGGCAGATTCTGTAATAAACGAAACGATAGCGATTGATCGTTTTTCAAAAACGAAAGAAAATGTGCGAAAGCGATAATTGGTATTCTGTATCGCATTTCGTTTTTGGTTCTGTGTTCGTTTATGCTTCAAACCCAAACAAATTTGATTGCATACTTTTATGATGCTGACAGCTATCAGATAATTGGAAGGATGGAACATTAATTTAAATCGATACATAAAACGCAAGAAAATCGATGTCATGTACACGATTTAAGAAATGAAATGAGGCAAAATTAAGAAAAAGAAGGTACGTAGTTTATTTTCTTGGGATTTTAATATCAATTAACATTAGTTTTGTTGATTTTTAAGTAAAAAAACACATACATAATAAGAAAGCATTAAATATCGATTAAAGTAAATTTGTATACACATAAAATGTCAAGGAGATTCATCACTATTAGGCTAGCCGCGCACTAGCAATTTTTAGTTGCGAAACTATAGAAAACAGATGAACTGTTTGGTTGAATGTCGGTGAATTTGCAGATAATTATATGTTCAATTAAATGGCGAACTTATTTTAGGCAATCGTTTAGTTTGTGTCAAAACACAAACTTTTTAGTTGCTCGAACCAAGCAGTTTCGCAACTAAAAATTGCTAGTGCGCGGCTAGCCTTATTGCATAATAAATATTGCATCCATTCTGTTGGCTTCCTTATATCCACATTCTCAATTATGTTTGCACCATTAAGCCTTCATTTTTCAAACACATCCCAAAAACCCCCACTTGGTAATCTTCACTGTCAACTGTCAAGTGTCAACGTCAACTTGAAAGTTAATTTTGAGTGACTTTGAAAATTTGATAAAATGATGCAGGAAACAGCGAAACAGGAAAAGTAAAACCAGAATATTTTTGAATAGAATTGTAGACCTTCTTAAAACACTTTTCTGAAATGATCAAATTTAGATTAAGTAGAAATCTATTTAACACAGTAAAGTTATCAATCCGTCATTTTAGCAAAGCGGAACCGGAGAATCTTGGTCCCATTCAAAGAAGGGGTTGGCCTCTAGAACATATAATTAAAAAATTGGAGTATTTCGCACCACTTGAAAACGCCGAGAAATGGGATAATGTTGGACTTATCATAGAACCATATCAAAAGAAGTAAGTCTTATTCAAAATATAAGCCACATATGTACATAGTTTAAATTTTGTGAAATATCGCAGAGAGTTTATAAAGAAAATATTGCTTACCAATGATTTGACCCTAAAAGTTATGGAAGAAGCTGTGGATAAGAATATCGATTTGATCATTTCCTATCACCCGCCAATATTTGCTCCATTAAAGAGGATATCTCAAGAGTAAGTACAGCCTTGCAAATTTTATCTTTCTGCTACAAAAAGTGTTTTCAGTAATTGGAAAGCGAAAGTAGTGTCGATATGTCTTGCTAAAGGTATTTATGTCTATTCTCCACATACTGCGTGGGATTGCGCTCCATATGGTGAAGGTGTCAATCACTGGCTGTCGAGAGCATTAAAACCAAACGATACCTCTAAACCAATAATTATTGTAAGAATGCATACCAAGTATTAACTTTCTGCGGATAAAACTATTAATTTTCTTTTTTTATAATATTCACTTCAGAATAATGCAGAAACAATAACGGGTCCAGGTCTGATATGGACGTATCCACCTTTTATGAATTATAAAATAAGTCAAGTAATTGAAGGGATCCAAAATTATATTGAACTACCAGTTCAAGTAGCATTGGGTGTTGGTCATTCTTTAGACACTTTTGTACGTGTCGTTGCATGTTGTGCAGGCTCTGGAGCGTCACTTCTTAAGGAAGTAACTAAGACAGATGTGTACATTACAGGAGAGATGTCACATCATGAACTATTAGATGCTCAACATCGGAATATAACTGTAATCTTGTGTAATCACAGCAACTCGGAGAGAGGGTTCCTCAAAAAATTCCAAAAAAAATTAGATAATTTGCTGCAGATTCGTTGTGACGTATTTTTGTCAGAATGTGATAAAGATCCTCTTGAGACATTTTTTAAAAATGTCAATATACAAAATTGAAAAATAAAGCTTTTTAAAAACATACCTATGTGCATACACTTACATTAATAGGTATGCAGGGAATTGGAAGTAATTAAATTTTAAAAACATATAATGTAGTATAAGCTATAAATATATAGGTAGTCCACGCCAGAAGCATGAATGTGCAAATTTTCCCATTCTGAGTTAGTTGGTGGGTTTGATTAAACTATATGTGATCTATTGAAACCACAATTCGGGTGTTCCTGTAGGCAGTCATCTATGTCCTCCCCTATTCCATTGTTTATAAACGATTTTCCATCGGTTATATCTGTATCGGGCAGTAGTAGGAAACTCAACCTCAGTTTGAGTGCATAAAATTACTTTCGAGATGAATTCAGCGTAAGGAAGATGACTGATTTTATGGCTCGCACGGAGAAGCTAGAGCTCAACTATAGGCCACACGGGACTGATTCTAAACCCAATTGTGCATTGTGCAACCTCAATCAAACTGAAAACATCTCTCATTTCCTGGCGTTAGGCACAAGATTATCTGTTTCTTGCTTTTAGCTGTCAACAAAACAGCCCTTGGGTGTTTTTGGAAAAACGAAAACCAGGGGTGGAATCGGCTAAGGTGATAGTTGATTATCATTTTTTTTATTTTCATTTTCGTAATAGCTGTCTCTATGACTGCTTTTACACGAAAGCGATTTTTAATCTTTGATTCTCTTTTGACTTCCTTTCGATTGCATGAATGCTTTTAAACACAGCGATTTTTAATGAAAGTTAACTTTTCTTCTATTGAAAAGGAGTCATCTCTCCGCGCTCTTTACTCTAGTGAGTAGATCGAAGTTCACTGAGCGAACGCCAAATAGAAATGAAACATACCTGACAAGTAAAGAAAACCACAAAGAAGAAAGAACGATAACTCTGCAATTTTTCCAACCCCAGCAATTTTGTGTACCCTCGCCCCCGCCACCACACACGTCTCTCTCCTACGGTCTTAAAAATCGCAAGGTTGCAAGGTATCTAATATTGCTTCGTTTAAAAGCAGTCTATCATATCAATAAAGAAATATAGAGAGAGCGGCTGTCAAAACGACAATTCGCATGCTTAATGGAATACTGACCTAACTCGAAAAAACGATTTTTGGGAAATTGCAAAAAAAAAGATCTTGCTATGAGGATTTGTCCTACTTGTTGACGGTCGATCCTATTAACAGCCGTTGCCACCTAAAATTAAAAATATTTAATTTTTCGGACATGGCAGACATTTCTACGTCCATTTTGTTCACAACACAACAGTAAGTAATGGTTCATATAAGTCACTAGACACTGCTTCTCTACAAGCAGACCCTCAAAATTCTTTATTTTCTCACTTGCATCGTAAGAAACTCTCAAATGTGATAATTAGTACGTACTTATGTATGTTGGTTGAATAAATTCTAAATCCGTGTGTGAACACTTCTGTCAATTTGTGTGAAATAGACATCCAATGATTTTTTTACACATGTTTATATTAGTGTAGAAGGTTTTTATTTTATTAATAATGAATGAGATGATAGCGATTCTTATACCTAAGTTTTGAACAGGTGCCCAGTGGCAACTAGCTTCTCAGATTATCATTATCATTCATTAACTCTGAAGCTGCCTTTAGGCCGACAAACTGCATTAGTGCATTGAAAAGTAAAGGCGGGGATTATTAAATAAAGTTCGGAAACTTCGGTTTGCCGTGGTGAATTTGCAATGATTACGTCAAAAAACGCATGCCTACTAGTGCAACTTAAAGAGTTCCACCACTTTTGCGCCCTAGCGCCCTACATTTAGGTTACTGGGCATCAGAGTTGTAAAAGACTGCAGTACTTTGGGAATGCAGTTAGTAAAGTCGCAGTTAATTAACTTAACAATTGAATGCAAGTTAATACTGTGCATGGGTACTTTAACTGCAAAATAAACCGTCAACAGTTAGTACTAGTATTAGTACTGTGCAGTTAATAAAAGCAGTTAATTGACTAAAAGTTAATTAACTGCAGTACTTTTTAACTGGTTTTAGTCTTTTTAGTCACTCAAAAGTCTTCGGTACTGGCCTTGTTTTGGTTTTAGTCAGTAAGTCTTTTAACTGCAGTTAATTAACTGTAAGTTAATTAACTTATTTTTAGTCTTTTAACTAAAATACTTGAAACTTGTACTTATAAAACCAAAGGATGAGATATTTTGTATGTATAGCATGTTGGAAATGGCTTGTGGCATGTGGCATGTGGCATATGAGATATGACATATTGCATGTTATACGTTACATGCGGCATGTGCTACTTGACAATGCGATGATGGGCAGGCCAAAAAAATTGGTGTTAGGCTACAAAGTAAACAGTTAGATCGTTTTTCTTAAATTTTAAATTTAATGTCTCATTAATTTTTATTTATAAAAGAAATCAAAGTGCGAAAACAGTTGGAATGTTGTTTAATAAATTTATTTCTATAATTATGTGTATGTTAAACAGTTATTTAGTTTAAATTGTAAGATCGATGCATACGCGAAATATGGTGCTTTATTGTTCATTCTTGTATAGGTACTCACTTCGTTTTTTGTTGGTGAGGCCACGCTTAACTAGATTATTTCTTTTTAAATTAGAATAGGTTTATAATATTGTTAAGGATCTAGGTCAAGGTACAGACATAACATACAGCCAGACAGAATCAATTATTTCATGTTATATATCATTGTGGTATTATGATCTGCAGTTCGATTTTTATACGAATCTTAAACTTGTCGTATAGTAGGTTTATCGCTGGTAACAATTATGATGAGTATCTATAGTAACTGAATGAATTGTATTGGGGGTTTTTGCACTGCGACCTATAGATCTATTGTGCCTCCTCTTAAAAATGATAAGCTGGCTCAACCTACAGTTCCTCCTCCAAACCTATTGCTTTTAGGAATTTTAGTATTTGGGGCACTTTTAGAGAGGATAGGTTGCTCCCTTCCACCTGGAACCGTCCCAGATGGGTTTTCCTTTGATGCATGATTAGACAACAGTATGTGTTCCGGTGTTTCTTGATGCATGTTGCAGAATCTGCAAGTTGCACTGCTTACCACACCAAGTAGATTAAGGTGTCTTCTAAGTTTTCAGTGTCCTGTTAGAATACATGTTATTTTTCTTAGGTTATTGCTACTCGTACTTACATAGGTTGATACAGTTTTCGAAAAGTTGGCGGTTGTTCAGTAGCAATTTCGCCTGTCTCAGCCTAGGGAGTTAATTCCAGTTTTTGAATCTGTTTGCCTCCTCTTCTTGTTTAATTTTGGTTTTGATGACATTTTCACCTATTCCGCAATAGGGTTCAGGTCCTTTTAGGGGAGTTGAGGCGCCTATTTTTGCAAGAGAATCTGGCTTTTCGTTTCCAAGAACACCAACGTGACCAGGTATTCAGTAAAGTGTGACCCTGTTCTGTTTACCTAGTTCATTTAGTCTGCTTATGTACTCACACACTAGCTTAGAGCTAGTTACAAGGTGGGATACCTTGTACGATTCCGTACGTGACATAAGAAAACATAAAAATAAAATCAATGACTTGTGCAAAAAGTTGGGAGTTCAAAGCTTCTTCGATATAGAAATTCAGTATTTGGAAGAGTTTTCCATAATCCTTCAACCAATTGTCGAAGCTATCGAATTTCTCCAGCATGAAAATGGTATGCTCTCCGGATTTTTGCTACCAACTTTGGCAACCATCAGGACAAAGCTATACGTAAACTACAATTGAATCGGTCATTTCAAAACCCTCTTAAGTCACATTTTTTTCCAAAATGTTTTTTTTGGTGAAAATGGTGAAAATCAGTGACTTAAGAGGTTTTTGCATGCACTACCAAAATGGCGGGAGTAGTTTGATATTTTAAATTTTCTTTGCTCTGATTGGTTCAACAATATTCAAATCTTCAATTTGATAACAACCGTCATCAATGTCAAATTTGGGTTTTTCATACAACTATTTTCTGCGAAAAGTAATTTTAGCTTTAAAAATGTCTTCAAGTGAAACAGAGAGTGATGGTGCGCCGAAAAAGAAGAGAACGTGTAATATCTTAATGAAATGTTATAACAAATTATAAAATTGAAAGACAAGACATAAACTAATTTATCTAAGAGATTTGAAAAACCGAGGAACTACTGATATCAAGTTGCAGAAGAGTAGAATCATATGTCGAAGTAAGATCATTGAGCTTGATATTTTTAGGGCATTTGATGGATTTTGGCATTAAGCTATTATATCGAAAATACGTGAGTTTGGTATCAATGAAGCCCTTATTCGTTGGATTAGAAATTTTCTACTGGATTGTTCAACACTTTTTTTTTGGAAGGTTTCAAATCGGATCTTCACAAAATAAATGCTGGGGACCCCAAGGTCTCCGTTTAGTCTCAGATTCTCTTTCTCATTTTTATGAATGATCTCTGAAACTGAATGATCTGATGATTTGCACTTCATTGTCTATCTTAGCTTTTCATATTTATCCGTCGCGTCGGTCAAATTCACGTCCATCTCATTCGAATTTTAGAAAATATAGTCATAGAGCTAAAAACTGAAGATGTTATTGAAGATGAAATTGTGGGCAAATTTGTACAAAAAAACATGTCAACACTGAATCTTATAGAAAAAAATCCCACAAAAACAGAAAAAAGCACCTTCGACATATATGAGCTTTAAGTATGCTTCACATAGAAAAGGTACTATCATAGGAATACATTGATGGATTGATTAAACATTCATTATTAGTAATAAATAAAGTTCGAACTTCGGTTTCACTTCTATCAGCAAAGGCTTATGTTTTAAAAGTGCCCATCAATAAGAAAATGTTGAAGATAATCAATCTATGTACCTTAAAGATATTAAAACATGACAAAAAGTTATTCTTAAGTGTAGTTTTCAATAATAAGCAATACAAAATGTAATTACTACCATTTTTTTGGTTAAATTATATACCACTTACCCCAGTCCTTGCTAAAACAACTTAAGTCAAGAACAGTTTTTTAGGTTTTTTTCATTATTTTTATTAATAAACTGTGATTTTTTTTCGCTTTTTAATTTTTCTTACCACTAAAATACTTTTAAGCATAAAAAAGTGGTTTAAAACTCATTTGTTTGAGCATGAAACAGTTTTTATTGATTCCTGAAAAATTCTAATTGAATGACTTATGAGGTTTTTGAAATGACCGATTCAATTAAATATACGACTTTGAGGATTATTCCCCTAGAAATTGTAGTTAAATTAGAAAGTTCTTTTGTGGCAAGATTTCGGGAGTATTTTGATTTATCGCCACAAGTCAATGATACCATCGTTGCCTCAGTGTTATGTCCCTCTGTCTCAGTCAAGCTGAAGTGGATTTTGGCTCTTAATCCAAATTTTAAAGACCAACAAATTTGGGAAATAAGCTCCATGGCTTTGATTAGATTATTTGATTTAAAAACAAACATATGTACATTAATAAAACTTACAGATGATGTAGAAAGTGGTTCATCAAATAACATGGCTGATGAAAATTTTGATCTATACCTTGCCCAACAGACAACATCACTGGACAGTCTGAACAAATACCCTAATATGAAAAACGCGTTCATAAAATATAATACTCCTAGGCGAGGAGCAATTTCAGACAACAATTTTCAAAAATTGTTGCTTCTGAAAGTTAACTCCTCTATAACTTAAAAAGAATTTTTCATTTATTTTTCAATTTATTTTGATTCAATAAATTAACTTTTGTTAGGTATTTTTTTGTTTGTTTTATTTATGTTATCTATACAAAGAAATTGTTTTTCGTTTTCTGTATTACCACAATGGATGTATGTATAAATGTATGTAATGTATGTATTTTACATTTGGACAATTTTTTTTTTATTGAAATACCTTCAATTACATGTGATCTTATATATGTATTTGCGTATAATATAATGAACACATTAAGTATAGAATAAATGTAAAAAATTAATGATTTTTTTATAACATTTATGTAGGTGCCCAATGGCACATGCCGTATGTAACATATGTATAACATGCAATATGTTATTATGCCACATGCCAATCCCAACATTCTACATGCAAAATATCACATCCTGTGGTTTTATAAGTACAAGTCTCAAGTATTTTAGTTAAAAGACTAAAATTAAGTTAATTAACTTACAGTTAATTAACTGCAGTTAAAAGACTTGCTGACTAAAACCAAAACAAGGCCAGTACTGAAGACTTTTGAGTGACTAAAAAGACTAAAGCCAGTTAAAAAGTACTGCAGTTAATTAACTTTTAGTCAACTAACTGCTTTTATTAACTGCACAGTACTAATATTAGTACTGACTGCGACTGCCTGGATTACAGTTAAAGTCTTTTGGTAAGTTAAAAGACTTAAGGAAATTAGTCTTTTTAGTCAATTAACTGCAGTACCGAAAAGACTGCATTTTTTACAACTCTGCTGGGCATTTCCTGAGTTGAACCCATTCAGGCCATTGCACTGTGTCGAAACATTACTGCTGTTTATAATCTTACTCATCAATAATGTCTGCCCTCTGGTATTGGTACAAGAGAGAAACAACCTTGAATTGCGGAGTGGGCATACACAACGATAGTGAAATCCGATATCAAACCTGAAAGCTATCGGGTTTAAGATTTCATCGCTAAAACACGCACACTACTGCAAATAAATAAATTTCACCACGGTATTATCAGTTATTTATAAAAATTTTCAGTTATTTTTAAGATCTCATGAGTTTCAAATAGTATATTCAAAAATAGTAATGAATTATCCAGTGCTCATTTTCGATTTTTCCTTGGTTTCGTTTTATGTTAGGTACAGGTGGATGTGTTTTTTTAATAACCTTTAAATTAAATACAATTTTATAAGTTATATTTTATTGATTGATTGTATAGTCTTAACAATATGTAAGTAGTATGATGTCGGTCAAGTGGGCGCTTGTGGCCGTGCCGCAAACGCTATCTATTTCAAGCCATCAACTCCCAATTATTGTACTCGGCGTCGATGGGAGGTAGCGGTGCATTCTGATGGGATTACAAATAATCCACAAAAATATCAAATAAAGTTAATCGTACAAAAAAGACTTCCGTTCTATATAAATGCTTTTTATTAAGAGAAAAGGAAACGTTCTAGAATGATCTAAAGTTAAAAAGATAATGAATGAGTTCAGATACAAAAGGAAACAAATATACCTTAAGGGTCAACACACAATTTGAAGTTCATTATACCAACACCCTTTCTTGAACAAAAATTACATATTAAACTTAAGTACATATTCCAAAATTATTTTTACAAAAATTAAATTTGTTTCCACACAATGGTTTTGTTAATGAATCTGCCACCATTCGGTCAGTTGGAGTATACTGTACTTGTACATCGATGTTCTTATCTTCAATGTGTCCTCGAAGAAAATGATGACGAATATCGATGTGCTTTGTGCGTGGACGAAATCCAGCCGTCGAAGCCAGATCCACTGCACCTTTGTTGTCACAAAATATAACAGTCGGCTTTGATATGATGGAAGTATCAATTTCTGCAGCCAAGCTTCGAACCCATAGTACCTCTTGACAAGTCGCTGACAGTGCCATGTACTCGGCCTCTGTGGTCGACAAGGCCACTGTTCTTTGCCGCTTACTTGCCCACGAAATAGGACCTCCGTGCATCTTGAGAATGTAGCCACCTACTGAACGACGTTCATCAATTTCGTTTGCCCAATCCGCATCGCTATACGCCAATAACTCAGAGCTACCATTTCTGGAATTCAATTTTATCGTTGATTGTGCCCTTTAAATAACGCATAATTCTTTTCACGGCTTTCCAATGCGCCTGACCTGGATTCGACAAATATTTACTTACAACACCAACGGCATGAGCTATGTCTGGTCTTGTCCCTTGCGCTGCATATAGAAGACTTCCAACTGCTTCTCTATATGGAATATTCTGCATTGCAATACGGTCTTTTTCATTTTTCGGAGACATATCTGAAGTCAGTTTTTGATTTGGGTCTAAAGGGGTCGTCACAGGATTGCAGTCTGCCATTTTAAACTTGGTGATTACTTCGATTCCGGAGACGGTACAATCATGAATTGTACGCAATCTACCTAGAAGCAGATATCGTGACAAAAATTAAGCTCGGTAGACTCCGGTGGGCAGGGCACCTAGCTCGCATGAGCGAAGAGGAACCTGCTCGGAAAGTTCTTTGTGGTACATTCTATGGTAGACGACAGCGTGGTAGACCATGCTTGCGCTGGAGAGATGGCGTAGACCAGGACGCCCGAAGCCTTGGGGTACGCAACTGGATGGCGTCGGCTAGAGACCGGGATAGGTGGAGAGACTTGTTGAAAGAGGCCAGGACCGGAACCCGGTTGTCGAGCCGATGATGATGATGATTACTTCTTTCAAGTAATCGCATTGATCCACCCAAAGTTTTCCTCGTGTTCTATCCCTCGTAATCTTCATGCCCAAGCAAACAGAAATTTCGCCAAGATCCTTCATCTTGAATATTGTCTTAAGCTTATGCTTTGTCTTCTTCATTTCATTAAGGTCATTTGATAGAATTATCAAGTCATCAACGTAGACCGCAAGTATCTGAATGAAAGTACTTGATTTTTGTATGTAAACACACTGGTCTGTGCGTGTCTGCAAATAACCCATGGACTTGAGAACGGAGTCCATCTTATTGTTCCAGGATCTGCTACCTTGCTTAAGACCATATATTGCTTTATTAAGCTTACAAACTTTATATTTCTGAGCTTCTACTACGAACGGCTCAGGTTGCTTAATATAGAGATCCTCATCTAGATCCCCATGCAGAAATGCATTCTTCACATCCATGTGGTGAAGGTGAAGATTATACCTAACAGAGAGTGCAAATAATAATCTAATTGTATTTGTTCTTACCACTGGTGCATAGGTTTCTTGGAAATCTATGCCTTCGATTTGTCCGCAGCCTTTTGCTACCAGCCTAGCCTTAAATTGCTTGTCTCCAGTACCAGTCCCCGGTTTAGTTTTAAATACCCATTTAGCGTTAAGTATTTTTCTGTTCGGCGGAGGATCTACTAAAGACCATGTATTATTTTCCATTATTGCGACATACTCGTCTTGCATAGCTGCCTTCCAGGATGATGCATTCGGACCACTTAAAGCATCTTCAACTGAGATAGGATCGGCAGGATCATTTTTCACAGTTAAATAAGTGATGTAATCCTGAAATTTCCTCGGCTTAGGTGTTCTATTTGAACGCCTTTGTGAATTCTCTGCATCGTTTGTTTCAGATGATTCGATTCTGCTTGAATCCATGTGGATGCTATCGTCTGCGTCGTCCCTTTCTTGTTTCGGTATCTCCGTAAGCACAAATGGTTCTCTTATTTCTTCTGGAACTATCATCTCGCCGCTTTTGTCAACAATTGTCTCATCTCCTTCATCATCACTGCTTTCAACCAAAGAATCGTCACAAATATCCTCTGATTTCTCCAAAAGAATTGGAGTGACAATCGACTGATGTGAAGTCTTTTCGTTTCCCTTTTGAAATAAATCACTTTCTTCGATTTTTCCATCTTCAAAAAAAATCACATCTCGACTTGTCACCAACTGTTTCGTCTTCGGATCAACAAGGCGGAATCCTTTAGTTTCATCACAGTAACCAGTGAAAATAAGCTCTCGAGACTTCGGATCCCATTTCAATCTCTTCTCTTTTGGGATGTGTGACATAGCTTTGCAACCAAAAATTCGGAGATGGCTAACGTCAGGCTTTTTATCCGTCCAAACTTCTTCGGGTGTGACATTCCGGGCATTGTTTGTCGGTGTCCGGTTAATCAGATAAACGGCTGTTGCCACGGCTTCGGCCCAATACTCCTTAGACAAACCAGCATCGAACAACATACTTCGGCCTTTTTCTACAATCGTGCGGTTCATCCGTTCCGCAACCCCATTTTGTTGTGGAGTGTAGGCAACTGTAAGTTGATGTCGGATTCCTGAATTCTTCAAAAATTGTTTGAGTCGCGAACTTACGTACTCGCCACCATTATCTGATCGAAGGATTTTAATTTTTCGATCGCTTTGATTTTCTACCATATTCTTAAATTCTTTAATTGCCTCGAATACCTCGTATTTTGCCTTTAAAAAATACACAAAAACTTTATTAGAGCAATCATCAATCATTGTAAGAAAGTACTTTGCCCCTCCGATGGAAGTCGTCTCCATTGGCCCACATAAGTCGGTATGTATAAGGTCAAGTACATTATCAGCTCGCTTTGCTCTGTGTTTGAAAGGTTCTCGATGTTGTTTTCCTTTAACACAATTCTTGCACGGCTCATTACTGCTGTTCTCAAAATTGCATCCAGTCACCAGACCATTCCGGAGAAGGTTCATATTCTTACGGCTCATATGACCTAAACGCCGATGCCACAACATTGCTTCATTCTGTGTACGAGCAATGAATGCATTCTGGCATGGTCGATCTATTTTGAAGATTCCATTGTCATCGCTGGCCGTTGCCAAAAGCTCTCCATCAGAACTTGTGATTTTACATCCATCAGAAGTAAATTCTACTTTGTGGCCTTTCTTTACTATTTTACTTACAGATAATAAGTTGGCCGAGATATCTGGAACATAAATCACTTCACTTGCTCTAATACTATCAATTTTATTATTAATAAAAACAGGAATCATTGCGTTTCCGATCGCAGTGCCTTTCATTTTTTCATTGTTTGCTGCGTAAATCTCAGAGCTACATGGACGCGCCTTTTCATCAAGCCAATCTGCATGAGAAGTAATATGTGACGATGCGCAAGAATCCAAGTACCATGCCTGGGGGTCGGAGGCATTAACGGCACAGCAAGCAAGAAAAGTCTTTTTCGTTTGAACACAATGTTGCGATGATTTTTTAACTTTATTTTTGCAGTTTTTACTGATGTGTCCATAGGCGTTGCAATTGAAACAGCGAGTTTTATCCATAGTCATTAAATTCTGTTGACGACTTCGTTGTCTGTTCCAAGGTTTCATCAGTAGCGCGGTTTCAGATTCACAATTAACAGAATTTTTGTCAGAAATCTCTTGAAGAAGCTTTGTCTTAATTGAGTCGCCAGTTATTGCGACACCCGAGCTCTCAAGACCCATTATCATCGGTTTGTACTCGTCCGGCAAACCAGCAAGTAACAACGTACCAACCCATTCATCTCCAACTTGGAAATTCAGCGCATTCAGTTTGTGTGCAGTCGTCATAATTTTGTTGACGTACTCGTTGACTGAAGCAAAATCAACGAAACGAGTTGTTATCAACGCTCTAAGAAGACTTACTCTCCTAGTCAATCCGGAATCCTCGAATGCTTGTTGCAACTTGTCCCATGCATCCTTTGCAGAATGTGCATCTTGAATATGCATATAATTCATGGAATCAACGGCAAGGATTATTTTTGATTTGGCCTTGGTAATCTTCTTAGTATCTTCTTCGGTACCTACGATACAATCCCAAAGATCCTCATGCTCTAAGTACGGCTGAGTTCGTAATTGCAATGTTTGTTGCCCCTGCCCTGCCTAAAACATGCTTCGAATACATTTATGAACACAATTACAACAGCATGTGTGCAGTCATCATACTTTGTTAAAAATGAGTTCATAATTGCCAAAATAGTTCGATATCAGCATCGGACCAGACTTTGGCCTCGTATTCAATCCTGTAGATGGATAGTTATTAATTTCTTATCAAAGCTGTACAAATCAATATTTGTACGATTATAAATTAATTTCAAAAAAAAAAATTACTCACATTAGATTCCCTGCCATTTTCCTGCAAATTCAGCAACATAAAAAAAACTCATGCCAAATTGACCGCATGTTGACTGTAAGTTTACTTTTATGAACACAAATGTTGCCATGCTCATGCAGAGATGATGCCGTTTGTTTACAATTATGAACGCAATTTTTGCAGGACTGCGGCAGTTTTGCAATTACGAACTCAGCCTATGCCTGCATGGCAAATTTCCACGTGCTGTAGTTGTCTCTGCCGGTGAGTTTCTCGATCGAAGGTATTGTGTTTGACGACATGATTCGGCTGATGCAATCTAATGAATCGGATATTAATATTTCCTTTTTTAGATAAAATATTTCTGGTCCAGATAAAGTATTCCTGGGCCCATAACCTGATGGGATAACAAATAATCCACAAAAATATCAAATAAAGTTAATCGTACAAAAAAGACTTCCGTTCTATATAAATGCTTTTTATTAAGAGAAAAGGAAACGTTCTAGAATGATCTAAAGTTAAAAAGATAATGAATGAGTTCAGATACAAAAGGAAACAAATATACCTTAAGGGTCAACACACAATTTGAAGTTCATTATACCAACACCCTTTCTTGAACAAAAATTACATATTAAACTTAAGTACATATTCCAAAATTATTTTTACAAAAATTAAATTTGTTTCCACACAATGGTTTTGTTAATGAATCTGCCACCATTCGGTCAGTTGGAGTATACTGTACTTGTACATCGATGTTCTTATCTTCAATGTGTCCTCGAAGAAAATGATGACGAATATCGATGTGCTTTGTGCGTGGACGAAATCCAGCCGTCGAAGCCAGATCCACTGCACCTTTGTTGTCACAAAATATAACAGTCGGCTTTGATATGATGGAAGTATCAATTTCTGCAGCCAAGCTTCGAACCCATAGTACCTCTTGACAAGTCGCTGACAGTGCCATGTACTCGGCCTCTGTGGTCGACAAGGCCACTGTTCTTTGCCGCTTACTTGCCCACGAAATAGGACCTCCGTGCATCTTGAGAATGTAGCCACCTACTGAACGACGTTCATCAATTTCGTTTACCCAATCCGCATCGCTATACGCCAATAACTCAGAGCTACCATTTCTGGAATTCAATTTTATCGTTGATTGTGCCCTTTAAATAACGCATAATTCTTTTCACGGCTTTCCAATGCGCCTGACCTGGATTCGACAAATATTTACTTACAACACCAACGGCATGAGCTATGTCTGGTCTTGTCCCTTGCGCTGCATATAGAAGACTTCCAACTGCTTCTCTATATGGAATATTCTGCATTGCAATACGGTCTTTTTCATTTTTCGGAGACATATCTGAAGTCAGTTTTTGATTTGGGTCTAAAGGGGTCGTCACAGGATTGCAGTCTGCCATTTTAAACTTGGTGATTACTTCGATTCCGGAGACGGTACAATCATGAATTGTACGCAATCTACCTAGAAGCAGATATCGTGACAAAAATTAAGCTCGGTAGACTCCGGTGGGCAGGGCACCTAGCTCGCATGAGCGAAGAGGAACCTGCTCGGAAAGTTCTTTGTGGTACATTCTATGGTAGACGACAGCGTGGTAGACCATGCTTGCGCTGGAGAGATGGCGTAGACCAGGACGCCCGAAGCCTTGGGGTACGCAACTGGATGGCGTCGGCTAGAGACCGGGATAGGTGGAGAGACTTGTTGAAAGAGGCCAGGACCGGAACCCGGTTGTCGAGCCGATGATGATGATGATTACTTCTTTCAAGTAATCGCATTGATCCACCCAAAGTTTTCCTCGTGTTCTATCCCTCGTAATCTTCATGCCCAAGCAAACAGAAATTTCGCCAAGATCCTTCATCTTGAATATTGTCTTAAGCTTATGCTTTGTCTTCTTCATTTCATTAAGGTCATTTGATAGAATTATCAAGTCATCAACGTAGACCGCAAGTATCTGAATGAAAGTACTTGATTTTTGTATGTAAACACACTGGTCTGTGCGTGTCTGCAAATAACCCATGGACTTGAGAACGGAGTCCATCTTATTGTTCCAGGATCTGCTACCTTGCTTAAGACCATATATTGCTTTATTAAGCTTACAAACTTTATATTTCTGAGCTTCTACTACGAACGGCTCAGGTTGCTTAATATAGAGATCCTCATCTAGATCCCCATGCAGAAATGCATTCTTCACATCCATGTGGTGAAGGTGAAGATTATACCTAACAGAGAGTGCAAATAATAATCTAATTGTATTTGTTCTTACCACTGGTGCATAGGTTTCTTGGAAATCTATGCCTTCGATTTGTCCGCAGCCTTTTGCTACCAGCCTAGCCTTAAATTGCTTGTCTCCAGTACCAGTCCCCGGTTTAGTTTTAAATACCCATTTAGCGTTAAGTATTTTTCTGTTCGGCGGAGGATCTACTAAAGACCATGTATTATTTTCCATTATTGCGACATACTCGTCTTGCATAGCTGCCTTCCAGGATGATGCATTCGGACCACTTAAAGCATCTTCAACTGAGATAGGATCGGCAGGATCATTTTTCACAGTTAAATAAGTGATGTAATCCTGAAATTTCCTCGGCTTAGGTGTTCTATTTGAACGCCTTTGTGAATTCTCTGCATCGTTTGTTTCAGATGATTCGATTCTGCTTGAATCCATGTGGATGCTATCGTCTGCGTCGTCCCTTTCTTGTTTCGGTATCTCCGTAAGCACAAATGGTTCTCTTATTTCTTCTGGAACTATCATCTCGCCGCTTTTGTCAACAATTGTCTCATCTCCTTCATCATCACTGCTTTCAACCAAAGAATCGTCACAAATATCCTCTGATTTCTCCAAAAGAATTGGAGTGACAATCGACTGATGTGAAGTCTTTTCGTTTCCCTTTTGAAATAAATCACTTTCTTCGATTTTTCCATCTTCAAAAAAAATCACATCTCGACTTGTCACCAACTGTTTCGTCTTCGGATCAACAAGGCGGAATCCTTTAGTTTCATCACAGTAACCAGTGAAAATAAGCTCTCGAGACTTCGGATCCCATTTCAATCTCTTCTCTTTTGGGATGTGTGACATAGCTTTGCAACCAAAAATTCGGAGATGGCTAACGTCAGGCTTTTTATCCGTCCAAACTTCTTCGGGTGTGACATTCCGGGCATTGTTTGTCGGTGTCCGGTTAATCAGATAAACGGCTGTTGCCACGGCTTCGGCCCAATACTCCTTAGACAAACCAGCATCGAACAACATACTTCGGCCTTTTTCTACAATCGTGCGGTTCATCCGTTCCGCAACCCCATTTTGTTGTGGAGTGTAGGCAACTGTAAGTTGATGTCGGATTCCTGAATTCTTCAAAAATTGTTTGAGTCGCGAACTTACGTACTCGCCACCATTATCTGATCGAAGGATTTTAATTTTTCGATCGCTTTGATTTTCTACCATATTCTTAAATTCTTTAATTGCCTCGAATACCTCGTATTTTGCCTTTAAAAAATACACAAAAACTTTATTAGAGCAATCATCAATCATTGTAAGAAAGTACTTTGCCCCTCCGATGGAAGTCGTCTCCATTGGCCCACATAAGTCGGTATGTATAAGGTCAAGTACATTATCAGCTCGCTTTGCTCTGTGTTTGAAAGGTTCTCGATGTTGTTTTCCTTTAACACAATTCTTGCACGGCTCATTACTGCTGTTCTCAAAATTGCATCCAGTCACCAGACCATTCCGGAGAAGGTTCATATTCTTACGGCTCATATGACCTAAACGCCGATGCCACAACATTGCTTCATTCTGTGTACGAGCAATGAATGCATTCTGGCATGGTCGATCTATTTTGAAGATTCCATTGTCATCGCTGGCCGTTGCCAAAAGCTCTCCATCAGAACTTGTGATTTTACATCCATCAGAAGTAAATTCTACTTTGTGGCCTTTCTTTACTATTTTACTTACAGATAATAAGTTGGCCGAGATATCTGGAACATAAATCACTTCACTTGCTCTAATACTATCAATTTTATTATTAATAAAAACAGGAATCATTGCGTTTCCGATCGCAGTGCCTTTCATTTTTTCATTGTTTGCTGCGTAAATCTCAGAGCTACATGGACGCGCCTTTTCATCAAGCCAATCTGCATGAGAAGTAATATGTGACGATGCGCAAGAATCCAAGTACCATGCCTGGGGGTCGGAGGCATTAACGGCACAGCAAGCAAGAAAAGTCTTTTTCGTTTGAACACAATGTTGCGATGATTTTTTAACTTTATTTTTGCAGTTTTTACTGATGTGTCCATAGGCGTTGCAATTGAAACAGCGAGTTTTATCCATAGTCATTAAATTCTGTTGACGACTTCGTTGTCTGTTCCAAGGTTTCATCAGTAGCGCGGTTTCAGATTCACAATTAACAGAATTTTTGTCAGAAATCTCTTGAAGAAGCTTTGTCTTAATTGAGTCGCCAGTTATTGCGACACCCGAGCTCTCAAGACCCATTATCATCGGTTTGTACTCGTCCGGCAAACCAGCAAGTAACAACGTACCAACCCATTCATCTCCAACTTGGAAATTCAGCGCATTCAGTTTGTGTGCAGTCGTCATAATTTTGTTGACGTACTCGTTGACTGAAGCAAAATCAACGAAACGAGTTGTTATCAACGCTCTAAGAAGACTTACTCTCCTAGTCAATCCGGAATCCTCGAATGCTTGTTGCAACTTGTCCCATGCATCCTTTGCAGAATGTGCATCTTGAATATGCATATAATTCATGGAATCAACGGCAAGGATTATTTTTGATTTGGCCTTGGTAATCTTCTTAGTATCTTCTTCGGTACCTACGATACAATCCCAAAGATCCTCATGCTCTAAGTACGGCTGAGTTCGTAATTGCAATGTTTGTTGCCCCTGCCCTGCCTAAAACATGCTTCGAATACATTTATGAACACAATTACAACAGCATGTGTGCAGTCATCATACTTTGTTAAAAATGAGTTCATAATTGCCAAAATAGTTCGATATCAGCATCGGACCAGACTTTGGCCTCGTATTCAATCCTGTAGATGGATAGTTATTAATTTCTTATCAAAGCTGTACAAATCAATATTTGTACGATTATAAATTAATTTCAAAAAAAAAAATTACTCACATTAGATTCCCTGCCATTTTCCTGCAAATTCAGCAACATAAAAAAAACTCATGCCAAATTGACCGCATGTTGACTGTAAGTTTACTTTTATGAACACAAATGTTGCCATGCTCATGCAGAGATGATGCCGTTTGTTTACAATTATGAACGCAATTTTTGCAGGACTGCGGCAGTTTTGCAATTACGAACTCAGCCTATGCCTGCATGGCAAATTTCCACGTGCTGTAGTTGTCTCTGCCGGTGAGTTTCTCGATCGAAGGTATTGTGTTTGACGACATGATTCGGCTGATGCAATCTAATGAATCGGATATTAATATTTCCTTTTTTAGATAAAATATTTCTGGTCCAGATAAAGTATTCCTGGGCCCATAACCTGATGGGATAACAAATAATCCACAAAAATATCAAATAAAGTTAATCGTACAAAAAAGACTTCCGTTCTATATAAATGCTTTTTATTAAGAGAAAAGGAAACGTTCTAGAATGATCTAAAGTTAAAAAGATAATGAATGAGTTCAGATACAAAAGGAAACAAATATACCTTAAGGGTCAACACACAATTTGAAGTTCATTATACCAACACATTCAGCAATACTCTGCCTTTTTTCCCTAGTGTATGTTGGCTTACTTGACCCCAAGGCTTTACTCCCAATGTATGCAAATTTCGAAAATTTAAAATTATACGCTTAATGGTTGACTTGCTATACTCTGTTCAATTTATATTTGCAGTAATGCAGTACAGGCCTTATGGGAGAGCTTTTTCAGAAACACTGGTGCCTGCTGCTGTTTGCACGGCATCTTAACTTAAGAAATTGCCACTGAAATAAGAAAGAGAATCACAGAGTTACATTAAAATTGTTTGTGTAATCTTCTTTGAGCTCACGTAAAACCCACCATGACCTATCTGCTCCATGGGTGAAAGCTGAAAGGAGACTGGATCGTGATCGCCAATTTGCAACCAACCCTTATTGTGTTTAATAAAAAAAAAAACACTGAATCAGAGTTACCATTGCCAACTTGATAGAAATTCATATGGCATTTTCTATGGCTTGTGCTATGTAACTTTGAGGATTTAAGCTTTTTCGAGCTTTTGGTAGCAAGTATTTTTCTGAGATTTTCGGCAATTTTTAATGCTCACTACGGCAATCCTGTAAGAGCTTTAAATTAAAGATAGCTCATTGAAATCCATAATAGTCAGACTGAAAGGCAAATATCCTATCTTGCCTGTACTGCAAATATAAATTGAACAGAGTATAGACACAAGTATTTAAATAAAATGATTTAATAATTTCAACAGGTTAAGGTAAGATGCTCCATAATTATCGACCACTCCTTACGACTCTCAAATGCCAATTGACAAATTTCATGCACACAAAAATGGCAACCAAACTTATAGGTTATACGCAATCAGCAAAGGCTTCATAATTTTTATGATCTGTCAGTGAGTGATTTTCGGGAACCACTAATGATAAAGAGTTGAAATTTGATAAGACGCCTCTGCTAATTTAGCCTAGCAGCTATTGCAAATTTGAAGTTTTTGACTTAATTGATATTGAAGTTAGAGGGTGGAAAAAGGAACAGGTGCTGGGCTGTTCTGTGAAGCTCTCAATATTAAAGAATCATTCAAACTCCCAGATGAGTGTAGTGTCTTTCAGGCTGAGATTGAAAAGGCGGCAGAATTGGTACAAATGAAAAAAAACTCAACTCGTCGGAGATCGCATTCTTCGTGGACAGCCAAGCTGCCTTTAAAGCTATGGCCAGTGAGACTATAATATGCAAGACAGTAACAAAATGCCGAGACATGCTGAACACACTAACCAAGTCAACCTCTGCTGGATTCCTGGACATAGTAATATAGAAGGGAATGAAATAGCAGATGAACTGGCTAGGAAAGGGTCAGTATCAAATAAAAACAGCAGAATCAATAACTCCTGGTCCTCCAGGGACGACTGCGTTATCTCTAGAAGTTTATGGCCTAGAATTAATGAAAAGGAAACTCGATATATCTTATCGCTGAGTAAAAAGAACATTAGAATCCTGATAGGTGTACTAACGGGTCACTGCGCCATTGGCACAATGGCCACTAGAATGGGTGCATTTGCACCCGATTTCCGATATAATAATGTCAATCACAGCGCGGGCGATGGGGAAATTAGGGGGGGGGGAGAGAGAAAGGAGGCGTCGATGAACAATGGTTTTGAATGTTTGAAATTGAAATGGCAAGGGAAACTCGTGCCGGGTAAAATATTCTATAATCGTTTTGTGCGATTAAAAAACGAATCTCTATATTTGACGGTATGACCAAAATTAGGCTCGAGGCTGAACTGATGAGCATTATTACCGAAACGGTTATCACGGGTGAACTGATTGAGGAGAGGAATGCAAGTGGCTACTTCGAGTGAGCATTGCTTGTGAAGAAGCGATAAAACAAGGAAATACATATAACTTTCCGACGGTGTTCAAGAGATGGTAATTAATCCATGATAGCTATGTTTCCTATCAGTTTTAAAGCTCTGTTCTGAATTCTATCCAATAAGTGGAGATAAGTTCGTGCTACACCTCCCCAAAGATGTGAGCTATACTAGAGTCTTGGACCTTGTAAATGGTAGCCAGATCCGATGGGATGAAAGATTTCTTACATCGTTATAGAAATCCTAAGCATTTAGCAGTCTCAAGAATGTGGTCATTCCAACGAAGATCGTCGTTGACACACATAGCAAGTACTAAGAGCTTTACGGCTTCTTCGATGCAAGTGCCATTCAAGGACAATGGCATAAGGGGTACATTTTGCTTTAACGACAATAGACATCATTGAGTTTTCGAAGCATTTAATTTCACACGATTTTGTGTATCTCATTCGAAATGCTGTAAAGGTCGGAGTTTAATGAGCTAATCATACGGTACCATTGCAATTCAAGTTTCGAAGGAGATGGACGTGAATTTGAAAACGAGTATGAGAAGCTGAGAGTAGAGTCGTCGCCAAAACAATGAAGTGGAATAGAAGTTTCAGACAAGAGATCATTTATAAAAATGATGAAGGGGTTCGGAGACAAAACGGAGCTATGGGGAACACCAGCATTTGTTTTCTGAAGATCAGACAGTGAAACCGTCTAATACAAGATGTATTGAACGATGTAGAAGGTTATTTTTAATCCAAAGAATAAGGGTTTCGTTGATACCAAACGATAAGAGAGCCTGGTGCCTATCAAATACTATAAAAATATCAAGCGCAATAATCTTTCTTTCTCCAAAACAATGTAAGTATCTGTTCCACTCTTCGGTGAGATATGTATGACATCAGATAACCAGTGGAACGATTGCTTCGAAAGCCATATTGCCGGTCATTAAAAAGCTTTTTATCTTCGAGATATTTCTTGAGCTGATGATTTATCAGCGATTCCATGATCTTGGAAAGAAGTGACGTAAGTGCAATTGGTCGATAGGAAGAGGAGGAGGAAGGGTCGCCATTTTTAGGAACAGGCTGGACAAATACTCACCCTTATTCCGATAGTCGTTTTACTAAAACGCCAGTAAAACGACAAGGCTCTAGAAACAAAAATTGGAATTTTATTGAAACGACTATCGTTATAATGCTTAGAAAAGTTAAGAACATAGAGAATGCTACCCTTTTTATTATTTAAACCCAAAATGTGGTCTCTGGAGCCTTCTCGTTTTAAAGGCGTTTTATTAAAACGACTATCGGAATAAGGGTGACTGTTTTCCAGCTTCTATGGAAGATTTCAGAGCAGTAGGAGCGAAGGAAAAGCTTAGGAAATGGTTTTCCCAGTGATGAAGAACACCTCTTTAGAAGAATGGAGTGTATATCATCAGGACCAGCGGATTTGTTTATATCTAGATCTCGAAGGGCTCTTGAATGATTTACCTTCTCAAGTACATGAGGGACAATATTTCTATCAGGCAGAGCTAGCAGCAAAGTGAACTGCAAGTACATTTGCCTTATCCAAAGAGCTAGTTATAGGGTTGTCATTGTGGATGAGCGTTGAAACCGAAGATGAAGTTTAATTTTGTACGTTCTTGACAAATGTCCAAAAATGTCTACTGCCTTTGGGACATAGCAGGATTTTGCCTTAATGTCTAGTCATGCAAGAATTTGGTTATTTTTATAACAGCGTTGCAATGGTTTCTGACTTGTTTACTTTTTCCGAATTTTCTCAGTTGGGTAAGCTCTGTAAAAGCGGAAACTTACTCCTCTCTCATAAACAATACTCATTACATTTGTTTTAACTTGTCTCGACATAGAAATATAGTTTTTGTTAGTTGAATGCAAAAAAAATTATAATCAAAAAATATTCTACTCTGCGTAGTCATCAGCTTTCCATTGCAATTAAAAAATATATCACTTTGAATTCAGCATTTAAAATGTTGTTGGTAATTGCTATTGGTCGAAATTATACCAAATTTCATAGAAACGGAAAAAAAATTGAACTTCTTTTCATGCTTGGATTTATGTAATTTAATAAATAACATGACCATGCATTAAGCTTTTTGACAACCCGGAACCAAACACTTCACACGAATTTTATTTCATTCCCAACGATGATAATAAACTCAAAATATTCATAATTTTAAATGCAAAAATTTTTGTTTAATTTTTATTATTTATTTATTTTTTATTTTATAATATATTTTTTGTTTCCATATAGAACTATGTAAGTTTTACACACTTAAGATGCTTTGGTTATTGCTGTATGCGTTTTATATTTTATTTGCCATTAAATAATTTTTATTTTTGTTTAAAGTTAACATTCTATTAAAATTTAATTTTTTTTTGTAATGCATAAAATTTATTAAACACTTGTGTAACTACAATTGTGTATGTCTTTTCAAATAAAATCTTTTGGCAAATAAAGAACAACAAAATAAGAGAAATGTTCAAATAGCTAAATACAAAAATCATAATCACAATAATTAACAAAATGATTTTAAATAAAAACTAATTATATCTAATTTTATATAATAAGAAGCAAAAGCTTAAATAATTGAAATAATATTTAGGAAAAAAACATAGTTTTTTGTTGTTTTGTTTAAATTATAATAAATAGATGATACCTACTTTTTAAGTTTATTAAGTCACCCTAAAGATTGAATGAAAATTATATCAATATATGAATTATTATAAGTCTACAACAAGCCACAAGTTGGTGGTGACGGCTTTTGAATTATGTTTGAATCGAAAGCCGTTAGTAAGTCTAAGCATAGATATAGATAATGCACGAGCAGAAGGCATACATTTTGTCAATAAAAGTCTCATTAAAGTTTCGTTCCTATCTTAAAATTAAATCGTAATGCAATGTTATTCTAAGAGCCTACTAGAAATTCACATACTTAGTTTAATTATAATATTTATATAATGTATTTTTAATATTTGTATTTATTTTCTATCCAACAACATCTACGAAATTGTTGATCTAATTTTGATTTAGTTTAAGGTTTCAGAAATATCGAATACGAAATAGGTTTGGTTACACCAAGTGTTTTACAAAGTTTTAGTTTTTTTTTTTGTTAAATAAATATACTTTCCAAAAGGATATGTTATTCTAAGCTCTTACTTATCTAAAATCTTAATCTACAAAAACCAAGTAAGGTATATTTTATATAAGTATATTTATGTCTCTTGTTGTCAGGGTCTTTGATTTGCTTTGGTATAGCTCAATAGTACTAATTAAACTCTTTGACCAATTTTGTTTGTTTTAATTTTTATATATGAGTCAGGTTTAAATAATTAATATACAACTTAAAACTAATAAAGATATTTGGCGTTAAAAGCCGACATTAAAGTACTTCTAGATTTATACATATTATGTACTATGTATGTTGATACTTATTCTGTTTTTATAAGCAATTGACTAGAGAGGGAATTCGAATTCGACTTGAGACTGAAACAAGAAATTTCGATATGAACATATGATATGATAACATTGGCTAGGTTAATAACAGGAAAAATATTTAGCTAAATAACAGAGGCCTTATATTGAGCAGTTTTCAAATTCAATCAAATGTTTTTTTAGGGCTGTACAACTAGAGGCCAAGATATATGTTTAACTAAATATAAAACTTGCTTTGAACCCGGCTTGACTCTAGTTTTCTCAGCTATCGAAATCTTGAATCTATTTTTTTTTAAGTTAAACACGCTTTAAATATTAAAACAAAAAATAAGAGAGACATGAGAATTTAGAACTTCACGCAATAAGTCAGCAATGAAACTTTACTTTTCAACACCAAGAAACTTAGCTGCTTCATCAGCTGACGAAAGTAGTTTGTTCAGAATGCCTTGGTCGCTGATGCCCAGCAAGTTGCCAATAAGATCAGACTGGTTGTTGTGCTCTTCGATGTTCTCTTTGTGTTCACCCGAAATACGATTATTGCGCCATTCACTGCTGACTTTTGAAAAAAGCTCTTGGATTTTATGAGAACGTAAGGCATTGGCAAGCATAACATTAGATGGTGGTTGTTCATCGTCGGAGACATCAGACCCGCTGTTGCCGGCATTCGCTGTTCCGTTGCTGGAATGGCTGCCACCGCTGTGTTTTTTCATGTGTCGCAGCATGCTGTGCTTGAGGGTGAATTTACGTAGGCATATATCGCATTGAAATGGCCTTTCACCAGAATGTGTTCGCATGTGGCGACGCAAGTCCTCTGTGGACCAGAAGCGCCGCATGCAGAAAGCGCAAATTACTTTACGGTTGGTGTAGTCTGGATACTTGCCTCGGCTTTCATCACGTTTTTCATCATCTTCTGTGGACTGGACTTGGCTGTTAATATCAGCTTCATTGTCAATCGCGCCTTTTGATAGAAGAAGTGAAAATTCTTGAGCATGGTGGATTTTAATGTGATCAAGACATTGGAATCTTTCCGCAAATGAACTGTCACACAGATGGCATTTGAAAGGCAACTCTGAGGATGAAATCATTGGAGAGGACGGAATCGGGTCAAGTTTAGAAGCGGTATTTGAGCTGGTGGATGTAGTTGAATTTATACTCGGTGTCTGCTCCTGATTCCCTTCGAATGGCTTTTGAAGTGGGGGTTGGGTTTTCTGCATTTCTTTTAGCTCTTCTAACTTCTTCTGTTCTTTTTGTTGAAGAAGAAGCTGTTGCTGTTGTAGTTCGATTTCTTCGACAGATTTGGGCACTGGCAAAGGCTCATTGACGTCCTCAATAGGAACATATAATGAAACAGCTGATTCAACGTTTCCATGTTTGCGCAACAGATGACGATCGCAATTGCTTTTGGTTGTGAAGAGCAGCGGGCAATGTGAGCATTTAAATGGTTTTTGGCCGGTATGGGTGAGAATGTGTCTTCGCAATGAACTGGACCATGGGAACATTCTCTGACAATATGGACAGGAGACACGATTAGGTGCTGAACTATATGCTGATTTCTTTTTCGGCTCTTGCGAGCTGACCATGTCTTCTGGACCAGAGTTATTGCTTTCCGATGCACTACCCGATGCAACAAGTCCTTCCTCGTCACTTTGTTCCATTTGATTGACAACGTCACTGGGTCGAAAATAGGTATTAAAAGACATAGAATTAGTTGCGTTATCAACTAATTTGGAGACTGATACTAAATCGTTTGATTCATCCTTAAATGGAGAGCTGGCAACTTCCTTCAGAAATTTGCCCACTGATTCCGCTTGAGCAATCATATTCTTCGACAGCTTGAGACCGAAGTCCTTTCCAGCTATTCGATCACGATCTTCATCGTTGGTGTATGAGATCTTAGTGCTTCCAGTTTTCATTGCTTGCTCCAGGATAGATTCGGCAACTTTCTTTGCTGCTTCATTTGTTGTTTGCTCTGGGAAATCTTGAAATTTGGTCAAGTTTTCTGGCTTCCGGTCTTCACAATCCTCATCTTCGTCATCTTCTTCTTCTTCTCCTTGCTCGTCGTCGTCTTCGTCGATCACTAGTTTTGGATCATCATCTTCAGTGCTGCCATTGTTTGTGTTCGACGATGCACTGAGCGATTGACGAAGATTGCTTATACCTGATGTGGGATTCTGCGTAAGGACACTGCTGGATCCTTGTGATAAGGCCTGTTGCAGGATATCTGTTTCCTTGCGGGCTTTTAGTTGTTGGGCAAGTATAGCGTATTTTACTTGATCCGAAATGGCACTCAAGGGATTTGTCATCATACCACTTGTGCCCATTGAATGAGGGCTTTCCAAGGGGGAGTGAGCTGATTGTAAGTGAGAGTGTATCGAAGAACTGTTGGCACGACCACGCATTATATGATGGCCGCTGCGTTGTCGTTGAGCCCAGTATTGAGGATGTTGTTGTTTGATATGACGTTCCATGTTGGAGCGCAGTGTGAAGCGCGCAGAACAATGTTCACATGCGAATGGACGTTCAGTCCGGTAGCGTCGTTGTTTTTGTTTCGGCATAAGAACTCCGTTTTTGATGACCATTTTAACAGGTCCGGAACTGGATAAAGAAGATGGAAGCATTCCCGAAGGATGACTTCCACTCATGAGATGCTGGTGACTTCTTGGCAAAGCTGGCATTTGTGATAGAGATGGTGTTGGATTCCGTGGTAATGGCTGACTTTGAGCAGGCACTGGCGATTGAGTTTGAGGGTGAACTTGTTTAATTGATGAATGCAACTCGTCTTGGGCGGTTTTCGGTAGTGAACTTTGTTGATTTTGTTTTTCAGTGCGTGCGATCGGACTCTCTACAGGAGTTCCACTATAAAGGGAATTTACCATGGGAGCAAACTTATTCAAATCACTGATGTTATTTGAAAGAAAGGAATTTTGTAGTAAAAACGGATTAAGTGGCTGGAACACCAAATTATTGTAAAGCTGCGACAATTGGAAATAGTGTGCGGGATCCATTTTTGGCATTGCTTCATTAAGAAGTCTCTGCTGGGCCAGCAGGAGCTGTTGGTTTTTCTCAAGTAGTCGCATGTCGATATTGGACTCGTCGGTAAGAGAACGGGCTGGATTAATAAGTTGGGCTGGTGGTGGAGGAGTTTGAACTTTTTTCTCTTCGAGTTTTTCAGTTTTCACCGGTTTTTTGCTCAAATCCAATGCATCCATGCTTAGATCAATTGGTCTACTGATCTCTTTTTCTTGTTCGGGTAATACTGGCTCATGGTCCTTTTCGATTTCATCAGGTTGATTGAACGATGGTTTATCAATCAATTTTTCAAGGCTTTTCACTTGAATTTTCATTGGCTTAGATTCGGCTTGAAGCATTTCCTTCAGATGAGAAACAGGAGTTGATCGGTCTTTGGGCGGATGATGTTGCTCCATGTCGTCTTGATCAAATTCAGGCGAGGAAAACATGTGCAACTTCTTCATGGCATCGTCACAGTTTGAGTCTTCTGATGGATGATAAATAATGGCACGTTTTACCTCGTCGCGTGTGGTCTTTGCGTGACGGTTTCGTAAATGTCTTTCGCAATTGGCCTTTGTTGTGAATGCATAATTACAGATGGCACACTCGTAGGGTCTATCACCGTTATGGGTTCGCATGTGTCGAACAAGAGCTGCCTTATCATGAATGGAATACGTGCACATATTGCATCGGTATGGACCTGGACCAGCGGCACTAAGATGTATTCTGTTATGGCCTTTGAGTGCACGCAAATTAGGAAACACAGCTGTGCAGAGCTTGCATGGAAATTCGCCCCGAAGTTTCATTTTTCGAAACTCTGAAGTGAACGCATCTTGAGCTTCCTCTTCGCCATTTTCAGCACCATAATTACTAATTGGGGCGTTTACTGAATTTTCAAAATTACGCAGAAAATTGCTAGTTGATGACGACGAAGTTATATTGAGGATCGATTGAATATCAGCAAGTTCCTTGGTGTCCTGAAAGTGTTCTAATTGGGAGTTCTTAACAGGTGTCTTATCAAGTTCGGACGACTTAACATCGGATAGAGATGGTGAGGATACTGACAAACTTGTCATGCTTTGTGCTGTGGATTTGTTTGTTAAGTACAACCGATTAAAAAACTCCTCCCTCCGATTTTCATCGTCGTCAGCATTTGCTGAGCTTTCACTGTAAGCTCTTTGCTTTCGGTTGGGAAAGTCTACGAATAGATTCATACCTGATGTCGTGCAGTCTTTCTCGTGAATTTCAACTGCACTGGCACATGGAAATGCTCGGTAACACTTCGAACACTCGAACTTTTGACCTCCAACTGGCGCTCGAATACTCTGCTCGCACAGAGACTTTGCAATTATTGGGAATTTCTCACTCGAGAAGTCGACAAACGTGATATCCTTAAAACCTTGGGTAATTTTTAATTTGCTGGTGCATGGATGTACATTCAGCTGTTTGTGGGTTTTAAAAACTACATCACAATGACGACACTTAGCCGGAATGTCAGAGTGATCGCTGTCCATGTGAGCTCCCAATGCAAGCATTCCTCCGAAATCATCACGATTACACACCGGACAAAAGAGCTTTTGTTGTTGTTGCTTAACATCTTCGATTGGACCTGGTAATTCGATTCCACTCTTCTCTGGGATGGTGTGAATGTTATCGATAATATTGTTGTTGTTAATTGTGGTCTTCACGCGTCGTTTCATAATGGCCAAGTCATCCAAGCTGTCGGTGCTCTTGCGTTTAAAATTGCTTATATTTTTGTTGTTTGTATTGCTGTTATTATTGTTATTGGAACTTTGGCTGATGCCACTCGATGAATCTGTTGAGCAACCACCATCGCTGTCATAGCTTTCGCCACCGCAACCATCTCCTCCACCCGCAATTGTGTCACCATTGCTATTACAAACACCACCATTGCCTGTGTTTGTCGCCGTTTTTGAAGGCAAAACACTAACAGCCGCTGATGTTTGACTTGCTGACGATTGATCAGCTAGTGGTAGAACTGGTAATAAGCTTGAGGTAGTACCATTTGCACCTTTTGTACCATTCGAATTGCGATGATAATGTTGTTGGTGTTGTTTGTGGGTTCGCATGTGACGGTGCATATTGCCATTTGTAGTGAATGTCAATTGGCAATACTTGCAGTTAAAAGGCCGCTCGCCAGTATGCACCAAAACATGCCGATCCAATGAAGATGCAGATGATAGAACCTGTGAGAGAATAAGAAAGTTGCATTGAGTTAAATAAAATAATGCAAGGCTGGGTTTAAATTGAAATGGATCATGTTGTGTTAAAAGCTTAAAAGTATTAAATACATATTATGTGTGTATTATGTAAGTTTAAAAATTAGAGCTGTTTGCTGATAAGAAACTTACTACCTAAACACTCTTATGTTTTTCTTTTACCTCATCTAAACTGTCACTTAAGCTTTTAAGTTTCGTTTCAACAAATGGGTCTTTCTCTCCTACTAGCCAGATTTGAATTCGGATTTATATAGGATTTTGTATATATATATATTAAGGAAATTTTTCCATAATTTTTTTTTGATACAATGAGACCTGTTTGAGTAATTAATTCATCGTTAAATTAAGATTTGCTTATCATCCTATATCAATGATAAATCACGTAAATGGTTTAAAGCTTTCTAATCTGAAGACGTAAAATAGGGGGTGTGGTTAATGAAACAAAAAGTATACTGCTCATAGAGAACCTGAACCTAGTGACTTACAACTCTCAACCATCTCTCTGTGCGTGTTGGCAGTAATGGAGGGGACCTACAATTTCATGTCGAGTCCGAACGGCTAAGGTGAGAAGCACTTTTCATGACAAGAGATACCCTTCTAGGGTTTCTTCACTTTCTCGCAAGAGGCAGTACCTATGCAAAACATTTATTCGTTTTGTTTTTTTTTTAATTTTAGGCAGCAGCGGCTTAAAGCAAACCTAAACCAACTGCATGACAGTCCAACGCACTAATTAATATGCCCAAGAGAACTACAGATCCAAGAAGGACAGGATGCGTACTGTGAAAAACTGAAATTTGCATAAATTTAAAATCTTCAAAAAGCTGTTTATAGGCCGTTTTGCAAAAAAAATTATTGGACACAACCAAAATTCATACCCTGATGAAGCATTAAATCTAAACGTTTAAATGTTTTCAAATATTTGTGCCGCTTTCTTAGCCACACCCCAGCTCTAGGTACTAAGTAGGTAGAGTAATATATAAAGCTTTAAATTAATACTAACCTTGGAGCATATGCGGCAAGTGAAATTTTCGGTGTCGCCAGATGAATAATTATGACATCGAATGTGATTGGTGAATTCATGGGGTGTCGCTGACACTACTTCACAAATTGGGCAAAGGTACTTCATATCGTCACGTTCACCCATGCCTGACTCTGGGCTCGATATGGCCGAAGCTACATTACTTGCAGATGGTGAAGCGGATGATGATGATGTCGGTGACGATGATGATGTGGATGATGTAGCCGATGAACCTGATGTATTTAAAACATGACTTATGCTAGCATCCACAAATCCCGATTCGTTGTTTGTTGTTGCTGTAAGATTTGTTGAAGGTGTAGTTGATTTTGTTGAATCATTATTCGATGTTTTTGATTTCAAATTGATCACAGTATCAGGCATAGCATTATTGTGATTGCTACTGCTAAATCGAAATTTCTTTCGCAATGAATGTGGACTATCGGTGCATTCCATGAGGACAGTGCGTTTGTCGCGGACCGTATTGCCGCGCCGACGATGATGGTAGTGATGTTGACTGTGCGATCTTCTTTGTTGATCTCTATCGTCGGCGGACTCGTCGGCATCGGACTCATAACGATACTTAGTATTGGCATCTGATAAAATGGCATCTTTAATTTGTGTTGATGTTGGCAATGTTGTGCTGCTATGTTCTGTTATATCTGTGGATATTTTCGAATTCGATCGACCCAAGTCCATGGGCTCAACAGATGAATCTGATGTTGTTGATTGGCGTCGATCCATTTTTCGCAGCGAAATATCAGTTAATTCCTTCTTAATCGATGTTTTCAACATTTTGTACACAGGTTTAAGTCTGTAAAAAAAAAAAAAAAATATACATAAATATACAATATGTCCATATGCAGGTTTCAAAAATGAAGTTAAGGAATTTAAAATTTAATTGATGCAGTTTTTGAAATCACATTTTTTAATTTTGAATAAGAAGTTGCTTTTACTGCGTTTCAATTTTTTGACAAGCTGCAATTACAATTTAAAGTATTTGTTTGCTGATCTAATCGAGTTATTGAGTTTATCAAGAGTTGCTTTTATTGTTACTGTAGCCCATAAATTTCTTCATTGCAACGGTAAGTTACATATATATCTGGTATGAATGTATGTATGTATGTATGTATGTTTGTTAGTTTGTACAAATATATGTATATATGCAGGTACTATGGAGAAACTTTTGCATTTGAAAAGAAATCGAACTAGAGATTTTGAGCAAAGTTGACATATTAGGTTCGTTTGTTGAACTTTACCCAGGGTTGACCCAGGTTTTCTTGAAAACCCTCAGAATTGTCAACAAAAACTGGGGTTTTCGGTTTTCAAAAAACACCCAAGAGCTTTCAACTTTTTTGTTGACAGCTAAAAGCAAGACAAAATCATTTTGTGATCTGATAAAACTTTAAATTTGTTATAAATTAGTTTTAAAAATGAACGAAAACAATTTCGCGTTGTTGCTGAATGTTTCATCCGATGAGTACAACATTTAATTGCAAATACAAGCAATATCATGCAACATGCGAATCGCCAAACGACAACAAAAGAAATATATATGAAATCTCATATGTCTTTTGACAGTTTGATCGTTACCTGAAGTCGCCCCAGCAAAATACCTAGATCTACTTCATGGCGAGTTCAGGGCGACCCCAGGTCTCAAAAAACACAGAATTTACTCACGAGGGTGACTTCAGGTTTTTCAAAAAACGATTTAGGGCGACCCCAGGGTGACTTCAGGGCTCAACGAACAAACCTAATGCGATGATAGAGAAGACGAAAATACAAACGCCTTAATGGAATTAGTTCAAGACTTTGAAACAACTGAAAGCTTAGAGTTAGTCGATTTAAATTGCACAGAATACAAATAGCATGCTTTTATTTGGCAAGCAAAAGCTCAATTTTATTACGATAAGTTCAACCAGAGCAAAATAAACCATATTGAAGTTTAGATTTAAAAAGGCCGTTGTCTTAGTAATTTGTTTAAAAATTGCTTTAAAAGCATAGTTTGGTTCGTTCAAAACTATAAAAACTATAACGCGTTTCATTTTAAAGCAGCATATATTTGAATTAAATGCGAGGGCATTATTACCATGGGTATTCATTAAACGGAATATTTCACAATTGGGCGAATGATATTTTAATGACCATTACATATTTTCCCTTTATGTTAAAAATCATGAACTTCGTTTTATTAATTATGACCAATTTATGTAGTTTAAACTTACTAAGAAAGAATTATTGCTAAATTATTGCTTAGGGACAAAAGTTCATGTAACTTAAACTTTAGCAGTGTCATCGGCAAACACTGTTATTTTGCCTTTTAAATATTATAAGAAAAACGAATTAACAAAGATTAAAAACAAAATTGGTCCTAAAACAGAGTCTTGTGGAACACCTGCATACATATATCAATGAAATTTTTAGAACTAATTGTAGCGAGAAATAAAGGAATTTATAATGATATTCAAATTTTAAACATATTTTAAGTTGCCAAAAAATGAGAATAAAAAAGTGGTAAGAGTGTGCCTTAAAATTAAAAAAAATAAGCGAAAACTCTTATAACGTTAAATCTCTTATGCAAGGTACTCGTAGCCCAAAATTAATCACCAGATAGGAAGATGTTATAATTTTGGTAAAATGGCGCCGTACGTCAATCATATTTGACATTTGTGAACTAGACACACCTGGAGTATACAAACAGACAAACAATGAAGCGCTTTACTCCGCAAAAGCATGGAATAATTGTGTCAATTTCGTTGACCAATAATTGGTCGTTAGTTGCATCGTGACTCTCGGCGTCGATTTCCTAATAGTGTCACATCAACTGGGCAAACATTCCGGCGCTTAGCTACTCGACTCGAACAGACTGGAACCACAGGAGGTGGCTGCTGATGTTGCTGAGCACGAAGAAATATCAACCAGACGACACGGGCAACACAATTGCGAATTGCGAACAGCGAATTTTAGTGAGAGACTTACACATGTTGCCGGACAAAGTGCAAACAGTGCATCAGTTAATGCCTGCTGACCGTCCGTCAAGCGGATTTATGCCAACAAGCCTCAGACAATCGCAGTCCTTAAGGAGAATATTGACAGAAATGCGAACAGTTATTACCGGAAATCGTGCGAAAAGTCATGGAAAATGCGATAGCACAAACGTGTATTAACACTGGCGGCAGCCGCTTGATTATCTTTTCACACTTAATAAAAAAAACTGAAAAGTTCTAATTAAAGATTTCCATCACTTAGTCATTTTTTTATTTAGTAAAAAAGTAATTCAAAAACAAAATTGGATGATTAATTTTGCGCCACCTTATAGATCTTTAATATTTTTGGTAATAAAAAGTACCAACGCAACTTCTATGAAAAAGTGAATTTCACAAAATATTTGCCGGATAGGAGCTATAAATACTTTACAATCGAAAGGTACATAGATAATTAATTTTTCAACTTTTGTACTCAATTTTGAAGCCAGCTTTACAATGGTATATAGTTTATTAATGGTCGTAATAATTTATGGGTGGGTACCTACATATGAAACTCAAAAAAAACTTTGTCCATATCCTTAATCATTTCCGACGGCAAACTTATTCGTTTCTAAAACTGTTACGTATCGATTTCTTTTAACCAAAAAAATACATACAGTGGGGAGCAAAAATGAGTACATGTTTTAAGAAAATGAAACAAAAGGTTAGAATTTTATGTTTTTTTATAAACAATTGGAAAAAATTATTTTTATTATGAAAGTTTAGTATATAATTGACAACTTAGGAAAAAAAACAAACATTGCTTAAAAAATAACAGTTAATAAAATGTTTATTAATGGAAACCCCCATGTACTCAAATTTGCTCCTTTCAGAATTTTTTGCTTGAATCGCTTTTTTTAATATTTAGTTTACAGCCCTTTATTTTGTATGACACTTCTAACTCTCCTGCGCATACCCTCGACTAAATTTTCGATATGAGCATGTGAAATATGTTGCCACTGCTCCTTAACTTGCTCCCATAAGTCATTCAAGTTTCTTGAAGGATTATCGTAAGATGCCAAGCCTCTTTTGAGAATTGCCCACAAGTCTCGATCTGGTTTAAGTCTGGACTAGGTGCTGGCCACTTAATGGTTGGAAATAACTCCATTCCAAGCCAGCTCTGGACAATTCGTGCAGTGTGCTTGGGATCATAGTCTCGTTAGAAAATGATCTCCTCAGTGGAATAAGCGCATTCGTCTCCAAATTCTGGAAAGTTATTATGCAGAATAGATAAATATTGTTACTTCTTCATTATTTCTTCGATTTTAATCAGCGGACCGACATTCCACGACGTAAAGCATCTCCACACCATCATGTTGCCACCTTCATGCTTCATGGTTTCTTTCACCTGTTCCTTTTGAAGAGTTCCATTCTGCCGATGCCAAAAATACTCTTTACCGTCTAATGGAAATCGATATATTTTAGTATAGTCCGACCAAACCATCCGTTTCCGATCTTCAGCACTCCAGTTTTTGTATTTTTTGCTGAATTTAAGACGTGCTTTAACATTTTTGGTAGGCAGTTCTGTTTTTTTCTTTTTAACAGCTGCTCATTAACCAATCTTTTGTAGGGTTCTCTTAGCTGTCCATTCACTCACGTTCTTATTAATTAATTTCGCCGCTGATTTCGGCATCTTGCAGTCTCTTACATGCATTGATCGCTCCATTATTCATGAGTCACCACCAGTTAGCATTTTCTGTATGCCTGGGCGATTGCTGGTGCAAAGCACATTTAACTTTTTTTATCAAAAGGACACTGCGTTGGCAGATTTTCATTCTCTCAGCACTTTTTCTTGAAGATAGTCTTGCTTCAAGTTGAGAAACTAACCCTTTTCCCGCTTCAAGTAAAATTTTTTTCATTTTTATTTATCTTTTCTGTAAAACAGTGAATATTTATTTTTTAATCACTAATTAAATGGCGTAGAACTTTGAAAACAGTACATTTCCCTGCCACAATACGTTATTTTTAATTAAACGCAAAATAAACAAAGTAATTTAACTAAATAAGAGATAACGGCGAAACGTGCAAATTTGAGTACATGGGGGTTTCCATTAATAAACATTTTATTAACTGTTATTTTTTAGGCAATGTTTGTTTTTTTTTTCCTAAGTTGTAGACTATATACTTAACTTTCATAATAAAAATAATTTATTTTAATTTATAAAAAAACATAAAATTCTATCCTTTTGTTTCATTGCCTTAAAACATGTACTCATTTTTGCACCCCACTGTACATATGTATACATTATGTTTTTCCATACCTATATTTTATATTAAAATGAAAAACAAATCGGAACCGAATTGGTCGCACTCTTAAAGTTCGAGTCACTCAGAATAGAAGAGGCATAATGTATGTATATGTACATAATATTAAAATAAAAATAACATTTCAATTATAGGAAAAAAAATTAAAAACTATGGCAATAACATGGAACTACTAAAATTGATATTAGCCCACAAATTACGTCAAACCAATTTCAAGATTTCTAGACGCGCCATCCCCTACGGAACCAGAAAAGTTTTGCAAAATCTCAAATAGGGGATAATTTAGGTATTAATAGTTATCCGTCGGTCCTTTTGGTTAAATATTGACGTCAATTTTTTACTCAAAAAAGATAGGGTAATCATTTGTAGAGAAAGTATGACGCTGACACGTATACCAATCTAGATCGTCTTGAAGAAGATGCCAGTCGCATGAAGATTTAATTAATCCAGAAGAACTTTAGATCGTCCGCAAATAGAAGGCGATATGAGTTTTCGAAATCGTTAGACATGTCATTATGAATGAAAATTAAAAACAAGATAGGTCCAAGATGACAACCTTGCGGTACGCCAGAGATAAGCTAAAATACGAGAAGAATGAATATTATCTATAGACACAAGTTGCGTACGTTTTGTTAGGTAGGAAGAAAGTTAAAACTACAATCTAGAATGAAAGCCTATACTTTTCAGTTTAAATAATAATATTGAATGATTAACTCTATCAAACGCCTTTGCAAAATCAGTATAAATTACATCTATCTGATAACCTTCTTCAAGCTTAATTAGAAAAAAGAACAATGTTAGTAGATGTGGATCTTCTAGCAACGAAATCATATTGGCAAGACGATTTGAACAAAAATGATAACTTATCATAAGTAGTTTTTTTTTTAAGTTTAGGAATTGCTGAGAGTTTGCAGATCGGGTGATAGTTTGATATTTCCTAAACCTGAATTATTGGTGTTTCTAAGAGAAATTCTCCTTTAGAAAGAGAACTATTGAAGATAATTGCTAAAGGCTCAGAGACAGCCGATGTACATTTTTGGTTTAAATAACTGGGGGGAATTCACCTGGTCCAGCATTTTTATCGCAGCTTAAGCTTCATAAAAGGTTTTCAACTTCATTTTCACTTATATTTAAACATCAAGTACTTAATGGAGTTCGAAATTAGCTGCTTGTAAAGGAAGACGCTGGCTGAGTAGATGTGTTATTTATTTCACTTATTAATTTTGTGTTGAGGTTAGATTTCCTTGAACAAAACACTGGGTTTATTGAAACTCATATACCTACCTACCAAATGGAGGTTTTATTTGTTTTTAATAATATTTCTGAAGGTCAATAGCAATGGAATTCAATATGTAAAACCGTTAAACCGCAAAAAACATAAGATATCGAAAATTCTAATTGTTGCACCGCAAACTATGTATAAATATATATAGAAAAAACAATCTTATCTATAGGAATAAATAGCGCAATCTACAAAGCCTTTTTCGTATATTAATCCTGGGGATTGATGTCGTAGAAAAAGTAAAAATTACTTAAGTATAAGATTCCATATTAATGTAGGTAGCTACACACATGGAAAAAAAGTATTGGCATATATCTGTTTTTCAAAAGCTTATGAGTATAACCTTTGTATATTAAACTTATAGTACCTACTATCAAGAAGACAAAAGATTGTGGCGACATCTTAAGTATAGGGACAGTACTTGATAGATTTGTCGCTCCTAAATTTAATAATAACATATTCTCTCCACTGTAAAATCTTGCGCTAATTTCAGCGCCACTACCACCAGGCTAGAGTTCGCATAGAAAATGACGCTCCATGATAATACTATAAGTTATAATAAATTATAATATACAAAGGTATAACATAAAAAAAACTAATTTTTATAAAATTTGTGGAAAATGTTTTCTACTAAAATCTATAACAAAAAATGTTTATGTATTTAAATACATATAAACAAAAATAATAATTTGACTAGACCTCAATTTTTCATGGAAAAATTATATGCACACCCTGTAAATTTACCGTTTTTACTGAAACACAAGTCGAAGTCATAGGAACTAAAATCATCTCTGCAATAAGTAAATAACAGTTGTGCTCGGATTTAATTAATTTTCTTCTTCAAAAATGGTAGATATGCACATATAGTGAAAGAATGGATACTATATAACACTACTCGGACTCTGAAAACACCGTCATATTACGCAGATAAGAATTAGATAGATCTATCAGAAAACACGCCATATCAAGCAAGGCATAGTTGAAAACGGTGATTGCAGACGAAAGAATTAGTTTAGTTTATTACATCAATTGAGTTACAATACTCTTACAACCTTATTTACTAACTCGTTTTAGCGACGGAGTAAAGTTACTTCGACTTTACAACGGCTCTAATCCTGAAAACCTTATTTATAATGAAAATGCGCGAGGAATAGCGGTGGAATAAGCTTAAACTGGTTCATAGGTTTAAGGCCGTTTTAGTATCTAAATGTCTTTTTGAGATGACATCTTGTGAAATTTACAAAAAGGAGTGTAAGCAATTTTTTTTTCGTTTCTTACTAAGACAAAAAGGATAGATATTTTGCAATAATAAATTATTTATATTTTCCAAACTCTCTAACAGTTGTATGGTATTGGGAACGCAATGTGGTTGGTACATTCATTTATTGGATTTGAACTTTATACAATCCAATTTTAAATGTATCCAATTTCCAATATGCATACAATGATAATAAAATGAATAATAATGGAAATCAGCTGGGGTTTGATTTAGGTGTATAATAACCAGAGTTTTAGATTTGTCACTTTTTTCCCAGTATATTCCCAGTATATTTGACATAAGGAAGGCGTAGCTAAAACGGCTAAGAAAATAATTTTAAATAAGGATTTGTTTGACGTGGCGCAAACCCGAAGTAAGCGCTTCGGCTCGATTTAACTATTCCGAGGTTGAACCCAGTATTAGTGAAAAATAATAAATAAGGCTGTTACAGACTAGGAAATAATAGAAGGTTTATTATATATCTCTACAATAATGAAAGTTAAATCAAAATCAATTGATATAATAGCCGTGTTTTTTTCTCAAGTCCATATAGAATTATAAAAAAAACGACATCGGGATTTAAGAGCTTTTTTTCCAAATAGCTGGAAGCACTGTGTGCGCTATGACATTTGTCAGCTGTATTGACGACTAGCATCAACCAATCCAAAAACGTCACTTTTGACTTCTCTGAACAAATTATCGATAACGTATAGATAATATTATTTTGGCATCACCATTTTCATTGGGTCTTAGATTAAGTCTCGAAAATTATCTGGTCTTATGCGCGAAACAGATTAAACCAGCAACAGCACCAGCATCGTCAACAGCAAACAGCACGCTGACCAGCAAACATTTTTCAAACACATTGCCACCAGCAACGTCATTTCATCATTGTGGTGCCACTGAATATTGCAGTGGGAAAGTTGACAACACCGCACCAGCAACAGCAAATTTAGGACTTTGGCCTAACGACGCTGTTGGCGTTGCTGTTTTAATGTGTGTTGAACAATTGAAATACATTGGCTCTAAATTAATGGCGGCCGCTGTTGCTGTTGACGGTGCTGTTGCTGGTTCAATCTGTCCCGCGCTTTAGCTAACTCTGTATAGATTTAAGTAGTTGTTGCATTTACATGTAAAGCTCTTAGTCCCGATGACATTTTTTTTCTACAATTCTATATGGACTTGCAAAAAAAAACACGCCTAATATTTCTTTCTTTCACACAACGATTTATAGGCTCATTTAAGGCATAATTAGCTCTATGATATTCATCATGGAATTAATTTCGATTTCTAAGGAAACGACTTAGAGCCTAAAAGTTTATTTAATTTTGCAAAAATAGACAATTAATGCGATAAGATAATATATCTCTTATAAAAAGAATTGAAGACATCTTGCGACGGTTCTGCAAGCCAATAAGCTGACATTGCAATAAAATGATGCATATTATCTATGTTTCAACCAAGTTTATTAATAATGTAAACTTCCTTTGGACCTTCTCAATTCTTAATGAATATGTTATATAATCAAAAACTAATCTGACATATGTATTCAACATACAATGATTTTAATGTATACGGATCTTTTAAGCCTTTATAATTACGAGTTACAAACACTAACATTATTTTTTTTTTTTTCTATTTATTTTATTAAATTAAACAAACATTTACAAAGATTACAATAAAGTATCTTTAATGACGTAAATGTGATTTTAATATTGGACGCTGTTGGCGTTGCTGTTTTAATGTGTGTTGAACAATTGAAATACATTGGCTCCGACACATGAAAACAAGTTCCTAGGTACCTCTAGAAAGTACTTACCAAATAATAGCTCTTAATATTGACGGGAAGATTATGCTCATCATAGTTTTCCATTTTCAATTTAGTATCATATAAAAATGGTCATATCTTATCAACAATAGATCGTTTAACCAATCGCATAGTCAATATTTATAGGAAATTGAACGCTCTACAAAAATGGTCTTAAATACTTTTTTCACTAATCCAACCATTTAAAAGATATTCAACGTCAAAGATTGAAGTATTTTAAGGAAAATAACTTTTTTGTTTTGAATTTTGTAACTTAATAAAAAATAATTATTGTCAAATAAGTTTCAATTATTTCTATAGGAAATTGAACGCTCTACAAAAAAGATCTCTGTAGTTAATCGATTACTCTAGCCATTCAAAAGATATTCGCAGTAGAATTCCAATGCCTACTGATTTTAGTAGTTTTTCAATAAATATTCCCAATTTACCCAGTTAATTTTTGAATTTTAAGATAGTTCATGTTCTATTTCAGGAAAAGAAGGTTTTTATTTAAGAAATATAATTTAACATGTCAGCAGAAAAAAAAATTCTATTTCACCATATGAAATTTTATAATTTAATAAGTATTGATACAAAATGATTCAAATTTGAACTAGTTTTCATGTGTCGGATCCAAAAAAAAGATACTTGATTTTTTTGACCCACCCTAATACATACATAATTAAAACTATGAAACAGAAATAAATTATTCTTAAAAAAAAGTCACTGTTAGCTTCGAAAAGGATAAAAAAAAATAATAAACACAATAGTAGGTATGTACCTCAAAAGGCTCATAATGGTTATTTGCATACATTGGTTTGAAAAAATTTGTGATTTGATTTTGATTGATTGTTTTGTTTTGAACAATGTCTTCTTGTTTTTCAGCTCAACTGTAAATTTATTTAGTGGTAAGAAGTATAAACGTAGAATTGCAATGTCCTGAAGAATTTCGAAAGTCGATGGTAATATGGCTTCAACTTCTTCTTTTTCTTTAACCATTGTACTTAAGTATGTTGTCTATGACCACGATATCATTTTCCGGCTGCTCTTTATCTTGAATAATACCTGTCTTTTAAAAAACCACTTCAGACGTAGGTTAAGTAATAAAATATTTCTAATATTTGTTTCATTAAAATTTATTGTACGTCCAATTATCCGAAAAATGTCCATATATTTTTTTTTTCGGGTGCATATTTTAAAGTTCAATTAACCGAGTAATTCAATTAAGCGGGGTTCAATTAACCATCTAAAAAGCTATGCTACTAATACGGGAAATTTTGCAAAGCAAATTTTTCGGTCAATTAAGCGGGATGTTCAATTAAGCGAGGTGCAACTAAGCGGGGATTACTGTACTCGTATTACGTATTTCCTTTAAAACAAAAGAATTCGATTACTAATAATTTTTTCAAACAACTGGAATCAGATAATTTACTTACTGGTCTATAATTTGAAATTACTTGTTTTTGACCACTTTTATAGATTGGAGTGATAAAGGAAGTTTTCCATTCAAAGATTATTATCTAGCGATTAATTAAAGATAAAACACAAAATCCTAACAAAATAAGCAGCACATTTATTTAAAACAATTGAAGGAACATCTTCAGAATCAACTGAAATATTTTCACTGAGACTATATAAAGCTGGCTTGGTTTCTTGAAAAGAAGTTAATAAACTGCTAATATTAATAAAATTGTACGAAACAACATTAGATATTATATTAATGTTGCTACATACAGTGATCCACAAAAGTCTGCGTACAAGGAAGATATTTTTTAAAAAAATTGCTGTTATTCACAAATGTAAAGTGAACTATGTATTTTCAAAAATGGTATTTTTCACTAAAAGAAATTTACCACGTTTTTATTTTCAACAAAAAAAAAAATAAAAACAAAATAAACCTGAAATTCGTCCACAAAAGTCTGCGTACAGATGAATATTTCTTGCGTTACACACTGTTTAAGTATCGGTAATTTTTTTTTTGCAAAAAATGGCAAATAAAGAGTTGTTTGAGTGAGCGGCAGTTGATTATTAAACTTTACGTTAAACAAAAAAAGTCGTATGGTGAAGTATCAAACATAACCTCAAGAGCTCGGTCAACGATACAGAGAACGGTATAGATCGCTTTAGAAACGCAGAACAGATTAAATCAAAGACAAGATGCGGCCGACCTTCGAAGCTCTCCGAAAGGGATAAGCGTGTGATACAGCGAATGGTGGAGCAAGATCACTTTATAACGGCTAAATCGATAAGCACACGGCTCGAAATATATAACAATAATACAGTGCATCCAGAAACGGTAAGAAGCGCTATTGTTCAAGAGGAGTTTAAGTCACGCACACCCAGGAAAAAACCATTGGTCAGTAAAATAGCAAGAAAGAAATGGCTAGCATTTGCAAAAGAGTATGGTAAGGTTATATTATCCGACTTATCAAAATACAACATTTTTGGCTTTGACGCTCGTTTGAGGGTGTGGTGACGACCAAACGATGCTCTTAATCCCAGATGCACAATTAAGACTGACAAGCACGGTGGTGGAGGTGTTATGGTTTGGGGCTGTATGGCGTCTTCAGGAGTCGGTAAGCTGGAAGTAATAGAAGGAACAATGGATCAATATGTATACATCGATATCCTCAAAAGAAATTTAAAAACAAGTGCTGAAATTCTGGGTATATCCAATGACTATTACTTCCAGCAAGATAATGACCCCAAACATACCGCCCATAATACGCGCATGTGGCTGGCATATAACACTCCCCACCACCTGCTACGAACCCCACCCCAGAGTCCAGATATTAACCCTATCGAGCACTGCTGGGATGAATTGGAAAATAAGATCCGAACCCACGATAAAAGAAGCCTTGTTGCTTGAATGGATTAAGATCAATACGAGTAGTTCTTATACAGAAAAACTAGTAGGGTCAATACAAAACCCTTTGAAAGAAGTTATAAGGCTAAAAGGGTATCCGACCAAATATTAACAGCGAAAGTAATAAAACAAAAAATAATTATTTGTCTATATTAACTAACTTTTTTCAGTTTCTGTTACAGCTGTACGCAAACTTTTGTGTAGGAATTTCAGAGGTTTATTTTGTTTGTTATTAATTTCTTTTTGTTATGAATAATTGTTTTAATTTTTTTTTTTTGAAAATAAAAACCTTGTACATTTCTTTATTAAAAAATATTTTTTTTTGAAACAAATCACTTTAAATTTGTGAATAACAGCAGTTTTTAAAAATATTTCTTCCTTGGACGCAGACTTTTGTGGATCACTGTATATTGATTTGTTCTTAAATAACTAGTTTGGAAAAAAATTCAGCAAAAGCATTGCATACGGGGCTGTTCGATAAGTCAGGGACTTTAGAAATAGATGTCGCTCAGATGGCATTACATTTTTTCTCAGCCATCTTTGTTTTTTTCTAGGACTAGACAAAAAAAAAATGCAAATAGATCTGTTAATTATTAACCGTTTTACAAACTCGAAAGAACTTTAAGTTGTGAATTAAGTGAATTTCGCGTGTTAATAAAGCACTACTTTTTGCGTGGTAGTAAAACTATTAAGGAAACTGAGGAAAAACTTAAAAAAATACCTACTATGGAGGCACTGCTTCTTCGCATAGAATGGCCCAAAAGTTGTTCACAAAAATTCCTTCTGGTCGTATGGGCATTTCCGAGCCATTTCAAATGATATGAACAAATTATCGGCAAGATGTGTGCCGCGTTTGCTAACAAGTCAACATAATCGGAATCGGGTCGTAACTTCAGAGGGTGTTTAAAATTCTGAGTGCAATTCAAATGATTTTTTTCGAAGTATTGTAATTGTTGATGAAACTTGGATACATCACTGGGTGATATGCATAAAAGATAGTAAATGCTTTTACTTGAGAATTTCTAAGTAATTACTTTTTTTGATATGCATAAAAATGCAGTAAATGCTGAAAATAAAGTATTTACTTGAGGCCACAGTACTTACTTTTTTCGGATGAACTTTTTCAGTAAATACTTTATTCCGTATGCATAAAAAGTAGCAAGTACTTTTTTTCTGTAGGAATTACTTCTTTTTTTCAAAGTCAAAGGATAGCAACATGAACATTTAAAAGTACATACTTTTTTTGATTTAAACACATAACTATGTAGCTTCGAAACCATAAAAACTTACAGTCTTAACTCTATTCTCAAAGGATTCACGTCGCTGATATATATTAAAATTAAGTTACTGTTGACTGTACTGAAATGGCGGAATTTTAGTTCACAAAAAGTCTATAAAAGTCGAAGATCGGGTTCAGAATCAAATTTTAAACAACTCTATCGTTTTGAGAGGGAAAACGTAGATTGGTTGAGTGAATACTTCATTGGTAAGTCATTGCAAAATCGTAATTTGTAGTTTTAAAACTTGACACACCCTTACTATTTGGAGCCTTTTGTTAGTTCGCGGAAATGGTGTAAAACTTTCTATTTTCTTATACGCCTGTTAACTTAAAAATATAATTTATAATTTTACAAGAAGCAAACACTTATGAAAACTGTTATATATGTATGTATATTGCGATACTATACCAATAGTCTTCCGTTAGTTAAAGGAGTTAGTGGTTTTTAGTTACTGGCGAAGTTTTAAAACTTGCCCTTAGTCGCCAAGTTTATATAGAGTCTTATGTTGAACAAATGGTTCATATATATAATACTTTTTAAGGAGCTCAAACTGAAACAAGAGGAGGGGCAATCACTCATCAAGAAATGATGCGAATTTTTTTACGATACGTTGGAGATCCTGGATTTCAAGTTGGCGTTGGTGAAGATATAGGCGTTCATCAGAGTACTGTATCCAGAACAGTTAATTTTGTTGCAGAATTAATAAAAGACAAAGCTTCTCATTGGATAAAATTTCGATCGAGCTATGAAGAACAGCTGGGAGCAAAAAATGATTGGCTAAGCAAATACAGGTTCCCATTATGCATAGGAGCCTTGGACTGTACTCACGTGGAAATATTACAACCTAGATTTCATTCGGAAGAATACATTAACCAAAAAGGATATGCTTTAATGAATATCCAGGCAACTTGTAACAGATTTTACAAAACAACAAGAAGGGCAACAGTAATTTAATATAGGGATTAAACGGTTAATCTGGCAAAAAACTATTTGCTTACTAACCCGATAAGAAAAAAAAAGTAGTTACTATCAATTTCCGATGAATTCTAGTATTTACTGGGATGAATTTAGTATATACTGAAAGTATTTGCCAGTTAGTAAGTACTAAACTTTATGCATATGGAATGAAGTAAATACTTTAAATTTAACCATTTGCTTTAAGTTATAGTATTTACTATTATCTTTTACTTGTAGTAAATACTTCCGTTTTATGCATATCACCCACTATCACGACAGAATTGAAAGAACAATAGAAACAGTGGACTTTTTTTTAAATGAACGTGGACCCAAAAAGGCAAAAATGTTTCCGTCGGCGGAAAAATTATGGCAACGGTTTTCTGGGATTTCTACGGCGTGATTCATTATTTGGAAAAAGGAAACATAATTACCGGGAACTACTATGCGAAATTATTGGATAGATTCAACACAGAATTGGTGGATAAACGGTCTCATATGAAGAATAAAAAAGTTCTATTTCACCACGACAATGCTCCAGCTTATTCGTCCGCAGTAGCAAAAGCAAAATTAGCTGAATTGAGCTATGAACTGCTATCTCATTCACCGTATTCTTCAGACTTGGCTCCCTGTGATTTTTTCCTATTTCCTATGAAGAAATGGCTCGGTGGAAAAAGATTTTCAACAAATAATGAAGTTATTTATTCAACAAATGCATTTTTTACAGTTTGATTAAACTTATTTCTTTTTTTTTTCGAAGGGTTAAAAAGGGAGGAAGTGCATACCTAGCCCGAAAGGAGATTGTTGAAAATAAAATTATTTTTAAAATAAAAGCCATTCTTTCATTTCGAAGTCACTGACTTATCGAATAACCCTAAGTTTGTATTTTGTGAACGTAAATATTTCATATTTTTTGAAATACCATAATTATTTTATTAAAACATCTTTCTTGTTTTGCCCACAAACTTGCATTATCCTTAGATCCCGTCAGCAATTTGTAAATTTTATTATTTTTGTACCAAAGTGGTCTTGAGTTGTTTTTTTTTTTTCTTGAATTTTCAGAACAAAAATATCAATAGCACTTTTAAGAGTGACAAGAAAAGTGTTATAAAACAGAGAGAACTCATAATAAATTATTATTATTAAAAAGGGCGGACCAAATACAAGTTTCTTTTTAAAAATGCAATTAAATGAACAAAATTAAATTTTGTCCATGTATTATGGCTTTATTAGTAAGAGCAAACATTCCCATTAATTATGGAAGACAACATCGGTCAAGTGGCTGGTCGTGCGTTTTCAACTGCTGAGTCAATTGGACTCGAATAATCCAAAATCTTTGTTCAGAATTCTCTTCAGGTTAGTGCTTGAAATGTTGGGCTGTTGAGATCGATGGCGAGTAGATGTTTGTGAATAGAGTCTCACACTCTCGGCTACAGCAGCCACATTCTCGTCTGTACGCACCGTACGACGACGGGGATCTTGAGGGTTGTCCTCTAGCATACCAGTCTCATGAACTTTTTGCACAAACTTGCGTACAGCAGGCGCGGTGGGTGCTGCATTTCGGACAAGTCTTCTTTTCAAAAAACACATTGTTCCAGCTACACATCACTCACTTTGGAAATAAGTTTTCAATATTTCTCAACGTTGTTCAAGTCTAAAGCGACTCATTTCATTCCGCGGAGGTATGATACTGACTTTCTGTCAAGATTTCGAGAGGGAAACAACTATCAGTGTCAAAATAACCCGTGATTTAAAAAGAAACCACTAGATGGTGGCCCACCCTTTAAATAGTAAGGATAAACGGTCCATATAACTCGCTTTGCCAGAGAAAAAATTATATTTATAAATTAACTGTACCTATACTCTTTTTCAATAACACAAAATTTTACAATCAAAGGTTAAGGCTACATGATGAATATAGAATTTGGGGCGAATTTCCTTCAATATAGCACGTGTATAATATTGATCTTTTTGTTAAGTTAGCTAGTGGTCTCAATATAACAGATTTAAAATATTAAAGTGAGCAAACACCGTTAAATCATAAAAGAAAATGTTTTATTTTTCAGTTTTGACCTCACATTTTTTTTTTTGTGTTTCCTTGACTAACAGAATTGAAAGTGGCCAGATTTTGATATTTAATACCTCTCAGGGTATTAGTCCAGTCAAAGCGTCATGAAAAAGGGCCTGACCTTGCGCGCAGATGCATGGTCAATTTTTTTTTCATGGATCGATAGGTGCTTATGAGAAAAGCTTAAAACCAAATTTGCACCACATGACAACTTTTTTTACCAAAGTTATTGGTAAAAATGTGTTTTGTGTCATTTTTTGGTCATTTACGAATATCTCGGCTCCACTATCTCGTACAAACAAAAATTAAACATACATTTATTCTTAATAACATTGTCTATTATGTTCTAAAAAAAAGCATTTGTTTAAACAAATGAAAAAAAAGTTATAGTAAGTTAAACAAATTTTTTGTTGTTTAAAAATCACTTTTTCGTGATTATTAAGAAAAAAGCTCATTTAACGATGAAATTTTTATTTTTTATTATTAAAGTTCTTGTAATTCCCTACAATTTAAAAAAAAATCAACACTCTACAATGAACGAAAGCCGAGTAATAAATTATTGAACATAGGTAAGTCAGCGCACCCACGCATTTTATGATTTTATGTTTTAATTGATATCTCAGCCCCAGTATGTCGCAAAGTGAAACTAAAAAACTGTATTGCTAATAACAGTATTTTCTATCAATTTGCATTTAATTTAATATGTTTGAGCAAAAACATAAAAAGTTACCGTTGGTTTCAACGTTTTTTTTCTTGTTTTTAATACCTTTTTTTCATAGTTATTGAGAAAAAAACTGTATTTCACGGTAAATACTTTTCAGTTTTGGATTTTTGTTTTATAGTCCTACTAATTTTCTTCAAATTAAAAAAAAAATTAGTCCATTACGACAAACGGGAGCCAAGATATTCATGATTTAAAAACTTAGGAAAGCTTACAATTTAGTATTTTAACCTTGGAGCTTGTAATTTGGTGTCACCAGCAACAAGATATATTGGTATCCTTCAAACACCCCACACATACGTACACATATTTGTTGCTTCTTGTTGCTGGCGACACCAAAATTACAAGCTACAAGGTTAAAATGCTAAATTGTAAGCTTTCCTAAGTTTTTAAATCATGAATATCTTGGCTCCCGTTTGTCGTAATGGACTAATTTTTTTTTTAATTTGAAGAAAATTAGTAGGACTATAAAACAAAAATCCAAAACTGAAAAGTATTTACCGTGAAATACAGTTTTTTTCTCAATAACTATGAAAAAAAGGTATTAAAAACAAGAAAAAAAACGTTGAAACCAACGGTAACTTTTTATGTTTTTGCTCAAACATATTAAATTAAATGCAAATTGATAGAAAATACTGTTATTAGCAATACAGTTTTTTAGTTTCACTTTGCGACATACTGGGGCTGAGATATCAATTAAAACATAAAATCATAAAATGCGTGGGTGCGCTGACTTACCTATGTTCAATAATTTATTACTCGGCTTTCGTTCATTGTAGAGTGTTGATTTTTTTTTAAATTGTAGGGAATTACAAGAACTTTAATAATAAAAAATAAAAATTTCATCGTTAAATGAGCTTTTTTCTTAATAATCACGAAAAAGTGATTTTTAAACAACAAAAAATTTGTTTAACTTACTATAACTTTTTTTTCATTTGTTTAAACAAATGCTTTTTTTTAGAACATAATAGACAATGTTATTAAGAATAAATGTATGTTTAATTTTTGTTTGTACGAGATAGTGGAGCCGAGATATTCGTAAATGACCAAAAAATGACACAAAACACATTTTTACCAATAACTTTGGTAAAAAAAGTTGTCATGTGGTGCAAATTTGGTTTTAAGCTTTTCTCATAAGCACCTATCGATCCATGAAAAAAAAAATTGACCATGCCTCTGCGCGCAAGGTCAAATGACGCTTTGACTGGACTATATGTAAAGTCGCCAGGCAAGCGCCTATGTCAACAGTTTTTTAGCTTAGCAGTACTGTGGCTGGCCGGCTTCGCGGGTTCTCAGGATTTTAGCTCCCTTTTCGGGGACCACACCCGCTCACGCAACTTCGTTGTTCCGCTTAGGGTATGTAAAGTCGCCAAGCAGGCACCTATGTCAGCAGTGTTTTAACTTAAAAGTTCTATGGGTTCAGAAACTTCCTTTTATTCAACAAATAATTCCCTTACAAAATTAACAAAAAAGGAAACATTTCCAATCAATTAAAAATAGTTATAAATGTTTCCTCACTTTAAAATTGTTGTATTTGTTATTAAAAAGTGCTTATCTACTATCCGCGTGTAAAAATTCGTGCTACCTTAAAGGAAATTTGAACCTAGAATAATTCTGTTTTTGATTTGATTTGTAAGAAAGCTTATATTTTTTTTTTTTTTGTTTTATAATCTACTCACGCTCAAGGGATTATGATTACCCTTTTAATGTTTCAACACAGCGTGGGCGTGAAGTTACGGAAGAGAAAGAAGGATAGGAAAGATGTGTGGCACGATGTTCTGAGACTCAAGGTGGTTGTCTCAGATTTTTTATTTCCAGGGATGGCGGCTGAACTAAAGCGGAGAATTGCCGTGTCTTATTTCTATGTTCCTTATAATTCGCATTATTTTATTCGTTTTTCATCCTTGTTGGGCATACTAGTTTAACTCAATCACATGTTGTTAGTTTTATGCCTGAACAACATGTAATGAGTAAACCAGCAGCCCATTGATTGTAACCGTTAGAACAAATGTTGATTAATTTCTTTCCGAAAAACGCATTTTTGTTGAAATGAGACACAAAAAAACATTCTCCTGAAAAATCAACAACATTTTTCGTTGAGTTTTGTAAAAACTCTCCTCAATTTGAAAATATAGGGAAAACAGATTCATTTACCTATATGTATAATTAATTCCTTATATCCAGAAATAATCAAACTAATATTGTTTTTAAGTTATTTTTACAATACGAAGAGTTATTTTCTAAGAGCATTAACAATATGATACAAATTCATTAAATCTGATTACCTATAATATTAGAAATACATATTAAGATTAGAGCAATTATTGCACTTCCAAAAAAAAATAATCTTTTTCTGATATACCTATTAGGTACCTAAACCTAATATAACTTCAACACAGTTTTTGTGAAATAACCGACCACAGAAAGAATCACATTTCACAAATTTTATGTCTTTGGATGGTTGACAGTTTCACATTTAGAGCAAACTTTAGACATCATGCACAAATATTAGAAGATAACGATTTTAATTGGCACGAGTTAGTCGTAAGATTGGCCAACAAACTACCTACAAGTAAACTGGTAAACTCCATGCAAAACAGGCTAAAAGAAGTCATAAGGAATAAGTTTATGACAACCTGCTATTAATATATTTTTAGTAACTGCAACACAATTACTCAATTGAACTAAGTTTGTGCCAATACTTTTTTCTAAAAAAAAAAAAAACAGAAGTTCTAATAAACTATAGTGAATTTTCATTACTTAAACTACTGATAAGTTATGTTTTTTTGTTAATTTGTTTCGAAATCCATTAAAATAAATTGTTTTAAGCAAATTTTTAAAAATTCTCCTTATTTTTTATTAAACAATGGCTAAGTTCTGGAAAACTACTAGTGTGCCAATTTTTTTTTCCATGTGTGTACATATTTTCAATTCAAATATGAAATATTTTTTTTTTATTAATTTAAACACAATATAGCTTAAGTAAACCTAACATTAATGTTAGTTGTGTTTTTCTATTGAGATAATGGAGATCGAGAATTATAATTGTGGTCAAAAATACACCACAAATCTAAATTTTTAAGGATTTTTTTTTTTTTATGTAAGTTACACAAATTCACCACAGTCCTGCATGCGCAGAAATGTTGACCTATTATATCGTTGTTTTTTTTTCGTATGCATGTTTTATTAGTTATCAAGAGAAAAACTAACTGAAGAAGAATTAATGGTGTAATGAAAGCGTATCCCAATAGGTACATATAGGTAGGTATAGGTACCTACCTATCATCGATTTATAATCTTGTTATTTATTTGAAGGTAGATAGATATATGAATGTGTAAAGGGTGGCTGTTTAGTCGTGATAAGTTTTATCACAAAAGACAAAAGATTTAAAACCAATGAGCAACTTCCGCACTTAGTAGGTGTACCTACCTACTTACGTAGCTAGATAAGTAGGTAGGTATGTAGCTTATATCAATCTAAAAGATTACGTGTTCATTTCAAATAGGGATCCTTTTTTGCAATTTTTTTTTTTTAAACTGTCACTAAAAACTGCATCATTTTAGAATCCTTCAAATAACATATTTAAATTCACCACACTATTCAACGATGATTTTTAAAAAAGTTCAAAAAGTGTATGTGTCGCACTAAACACTTTAATTATCCATTTAAGTTATTCAAATTGACAAACAAATAAATTATTTTGTATTTTTGGTTGTCTTTCGCGAATAAGAAAAAAAACTATTCCTTTTGCTCTGGTTTCGTTAAATTTGTTATTTTATTCACAAACTGCCTACAAGGTTTAGGTGGCAAGGCAGTAAGATATATCCAATTGTGTATTTATTATTTTATTACCTTAGTGTTTTTTTTTTTAAATTGTTATTATTAATTTATTCACAACTTTCTGTTATTATTGTTTTTATATATTTCCGTGTCATATCGCGCACAATTTTATGTAGGTACCTATGTATTAAGGTATTTCTTTTTTTTTTTTAAGAAATTGCGACCGAACAGTACCGTACCGACGCACGAAGTGATTTAATTCAAAAATAAAAAAGTACCATCCGGTCAAGCACCAACAACTGTTATAAAATAAGATTCTCTTTTTCTTTGCTTCCGTTTCCGTTTTCTTCGTTGTTTTTTTTTTTTTTATTTTAATTTTCTTTTCTTTTCAACCGTCCGTCATCACACCATATCAATCCCGCTCGACAGATGAAATTCAACTGATGTGATAGACCATCGCACGTCAACTATTTAAATGGAAACATTTCCCCTCTAAAATAATCATATGAACAAGAAGAGAATATAATATACAACTAAAAAAAAAGATACACACAAGAAGAACAGCAAGGGTGGCACAATGGCAAAGTGGCAACTGGCACAGGCACTGCCAGACAGGCACATTGACGACGTCTACTCTACGGCACCGACGACGATGAAGATGAGATTGTAGATTTTTCGGATTCACCACAAACCAAACCCCACACCACACACTATGAGAAAAATCGAAGAACGACAACAACGGCGAGAAAGACGAGCTAACTGTAAGAACTTTTCTCAATGCTGTGCTTTGAGCTGAGCCCAAACCTAAACGGACCGATAGGGCCATAGATAACTATACCAATACCATACCGATACCGAATTAAAATGAACCAACAAGAACTATATGGCGAAATCGAACGGACGAAGCGAATGCGGCGACGACGAATCCGATGAATTACAACAAATACAACACGACGACGTACACGCAGAAAATATACTCGTGTCGTATTTGTATTATCTGTATCTGTTTCTCAGAAAATTCAGGGGGATTTATACACAAACACAATGATCCCTTCCAGTTTGGTGCTGTGGTGCTGTGCTGTGCTGCTGCTGGGTGGTAGTGTGATGTCTTTAGGGTAACTGGTACATATGACGATGTTGTAGACGCCAGAGCGAGAGGGCAAGATCAATTTGCAGACTGCATAACACCTCAATCCCAATTTTCAACCAAAAGAATATTTATCTGCATGTACACAGTACATAGGTAGATATTCTCCAAAAAACAAAAAGAGAAATAAGAAAGTAGGTATTCATCTGCGGTGTTAAAACAATCTGGATTTGTGATTATTTCTTTATTTGCATGTGTGTGGTGAATTTGTGCTCTGAGGTGAGATAAGAATTAACCAGCGGATGTCGTTGTCGGATGGAAATGGGATAGGTGCGCTACTTGCTGGCAAATGGTGCCAAGTGTTAACGAAAAGAGAACTTCGCATTGGTTGTTATATAAGGGCGCACGACAAAGACGCACACTCGTTGTCGTTACTACCGGCCGACCGCCCCCGCCATCGTGCTACTGTTGCTGGTTGGAGATGTTAATTGGAATTCAAAATAAAGATGGAGGAGACTTATTGAGTGTTCTTTCTTCTCGGTAAGTCTGATGACCTCAAAGGGTCATTATAATAGGAGTAGATAAAGATAGGTATAGGTATACAATATGTAGGCATATGTATGTATGTATCTATGTTTGTAGGTTCATCTCTGCCAGAATTTTGTGATGGAAAGATTAATGATTAGGTAAAATGGTAGATAGGTAGGTACATAGAGGCCTACTCCCCTATGTAGGTATGTAGGCATTTAACTTTTCTTTTTGTTGAATAAATAACTTTCGGTAGGTACCTATAGGTATTGCCTATAGGTAAATGACGAATGTTTGGCATGTTTGCATGCACAAGCAGCTTCTCACTGTACTGTAGGTACGATGTCTCTTTTATCTTCTAAATGAGCTAGGTACCTACGCAGCTTCATTGCAGCCACAGATAAATCGCAAGTAAAAAACTACCAACGACCAACCTAATAGGTATAGATATCTATAAATTAGTAAGTGTACCTACCAGGAGAATACTTAGTATCTACCCTTTGTTAATGCGTTGGACTGACATATAAAAGGTCTTAGGTTCGATTCTCAGCCGCTGCAAAAAAGTTCTTCTTCAGGGGTGTACTGCCTCTTGCAAGGAATTGACAAATCCTCTAAGAGTAGGTATCTCTTGTCAGGAAAAGTGCTGCTCATAAGCCGTTGAGAGTTTTAAGTCACCTAGGAACTGGTACTGTTCGAGCCGTTGCACCATCAAATTTAGATGTAACAGAATCTGTCCAGTCACTAGAATCCGTCCAGTCCAGTTTATCAAAAAATGTCAATTAATAGGAATTATAAAAAGTTTTGTCATATGTCCAAATAAAAAAATTGAATTATAGGTACTTGTCAAAACTTTGGAGTTTCTACGCACCGTAAAAAGTGCGATTTAGAGATTTGGATTGTGATTGGAATTTGGAAGCAGTTGCTAACTTAAAAGTAGTTTCTTTACTCTTTCTTAATTTTAAAACATTTTCCAACTAATATTGTGCTAAAAGACGATTTTTAAATAAATTCTTTCTGAAAACACCTTAAACAATGACAGTTCATGCATAAAACAAAGTAAACAGACCCTTTTGACGTTTGATAATGTCAAAGAGTCATTTGAAGTTAGCACGACACTAAAAAATATTCGATGATTTTAACTTAAAATGACAGATAGTCGTTTTAGTTTTAGCCTAGTTACATATACTAAAACTGTTACAACATCGTACTAAAATAACTTTAAAATATTTTTTATTTAATTAAAATTGTACAAAAGATTTAAAAAAAAGGTAAGTAAGTATATTTTGAAATCACAAAATTATTAAAAATTAAAAAAAAAAATATCAGTAAACATTTTTGCTTCAATTAGTTTTGTTATGAAATGACTTTTGTCAATTTGGATAAAGTAGATAGATATTAGTACTTTAGACTATCGCTTTAACTTAAAGTATACTTTGTCATTGAAAATTAAAAAAAAAGAAGGCCCTGGCTTAAAACATAATTTTAAGAGTCGATTCTCATTCTTAAATTGATTTAGGGAAAGCTTTAAATGACCGCAACACGTTAGCCTTATAAAATATCCGAATCTAAAAGTACAAATACCTAGGTATCTACCTACATATATGTACACGTTTTTTCAGGCTACACAGCAAACAAAATCTCCCACTAAAATTTCTTAATGGAATAACGGAATCTGAGAACTGTTCTTAACTAAAAAATTATGTTCAATCAAACCTTGCTTTTCTCTTCGAGAAATCGTTAATTAGTATCTACTAAATTGCAGATGATTGTCAGATCCTACAATATTGTCAAATCTGGCAATTCCTCACAATGAGTTTCCAATGAAGTGACAATAGTCAACTACCTTACAATACTTAATTGTCAGTTCACACGGTTGGAAAATTTTGTTCCAATTCTGACAATTTCATTGCCAAGTGGACATCTTGCAACGTTTTCCGCTTGAAAATGCCGGAGAGTAATAATAAAAATTCATTGTCAGATGACCGTCTGACAATGGCCTGACAATGACGTTTCTGACAATATTGTCAGACAAAATTATAAGTTTAGACGATTGAAAGAGTATTGTGACATATTTTCTACAGACAGATCTGAGAATATTGTAAGATCTGACAATCTTCAGATTAGCCTAAGTCTTCTCTCGACTCTATGCAGTTACCTAATTATTGCATCACTCTGCTTGCAAAACAATTTAGACATAAACCGGTCTTCTCAAAATTAGTCATCAAACGTTGAAGAGTAGACTGTGAAGAGCCACCACGTTTACCATTAAATAGACGCAACATGCGCAACGTTTTCTCTAACAAACACTCATTTTCATCATAAAGTGTTATAATTTGGACGTGCTATTGAATCGTGCATTCAAACCTGTCATGGTGACTTGGCATCATTCATTGAATAATAAACAACAAATTTGACAGATGTCCTCAAAACAACATGGATTCCACAGGCCGCCAGAGTCTACCCGCACCAATTAAAAAACACTTTAGTGCATCTGCAATTGCTAGCAATTTTTGGTAGGTACAGCCTTGAACTACAAGAGCAAGTTGCTGCTACCCCAACCTAGGTTTATATTTGTTTAGTTTGACTGTTTCCTTTATTTAATTTTTTTTTCCTTTAATATCCTAAAAAAAGGGATTATACAATTATTATTTGTGGTAATCTCTTTTTCGGATTAAATTTTATCAACAATATCCTAAACAATCAGTAGTTTTTGCTTTAACCCCGTTTAAAGCTCAAATTCCAAACGAAAAAGGATTGTTCCCATCATTTCCCACACAACTTGTAGTGAGTCAGTTTCTTATTTTTAACCGCAGTTAAAATATAAACCTTTATAGTTGTTCCTTATCTCTTAACTGGCCTTGAATTTTCAAATTCCTCGCAATGATTTTTTGTTTGCTCATAAGATGTTGATATCTGCGGTTAGCAATGGTACAGTGCCCACACTGCTGTGATGCTTGACATAACATAATATAGCTAATTTTTAGTGTGATAACATGCGAGTTAAGGCACTAAATTTTAATAAAATACTCCTCTGCGAGCATCCCCAAGGTAATACCTACCTGCAAAAAGACTGTATCACTGTACAATACAAATGTAAACAAAAAATAATAGTACTATTCACATAGATATGCATATTTTTGGTTAAATTTGCCTAGATTGTTGAGAGCAAACATCAATACTATACTAAAAAAGTAGAAAACGTTTCTAACGAACAATATTTCGCTGCCTTGGAAATGGAACACGAATTTTCGCAGTGTTATTGAGTTACCGAAGTTTTACATTTATGAACTCAGCCGAGTTCTTGACATAGAACTGACAGTAATGTTAAAAACACTACAATTCTATAGCCCAAGCCACTCAATTTGAGATTCAAAAATTATAGATCCAAAAATACTTAATTCTTAAATTTTCATAAATGTCTTATTTTAATTTTAATAAAAAGTATTTTTGTAAAATAAATCTATAAAAAACCGTCAGGCATCTTGTAGCAAGCCCTGAAATGACGGAAGACTGTTGTTGCATAAGTCGCCAATCGAAATGTATATCTTCTCTAATTATTATAATAATTGTAGGTAAAGAAGGTATCTTCATAAAAACAATGTAAATTAATTAATTCTAATAACTTCAATTAAACCCTTAAACTAAATGCCGTGATAAATTTTTGAATTAGATGCTTGCGTCTGACACTTTCAAACTCAAATGGAAGCATAAACGTTAACCGATTGTAAAGACACAAAAAAAACTTAACGAAGCAAATTAATGTGGGAATGCTGTCTGTCGTGTTGTGCATCCATTTCATTGTAAAATTATTTGCTTATGTTTATAACCAAATGCTATCTTTATACTTTGAACTACATTTCAACGTCTTTTAAACAGGGATGTCGTTATAGTATTATGTACATTAGAACATACATATATCGTTTTCCATTGGTTTCAAAATGGAATGACAAACCAATCTTCTGCTTAATTCATGATTTGTATGTTCTTATTATTTGTGAATCGTCAAATAGAAATTGTTTGCTTAAACACAAGGGTGGAATGTAAAATGATATTGCTTCTGTTCCCGACTTAAAAATAAAAGTAAGAAATTCACGTCGAAGCTAAAGTGTCTTTTTAATATGACATTTTAGTTAAGTCAAAATCACCAAATTGATCGTTTGCTAATTCCAACTTTTAGTAGTGAGTGTTGGATTTGCCAAATCTCCGATAAATACTGATAAAGTTACTTAACGAAGCCTGCCTTTTTAATATATCTGTAACTTCAAATAAAAATTTGTTAACGAATATTTGAGATTATCCATATCCATATAAACTTAGTGCGTACGTATCAATGTTCACATCTAGAGCGTCATTTGTGTTGAAAAAGATTTCAGTGTGTACTTTTTCATCATGAGTGAGGAAGACACCGTTCTTCTCATCATAAGCAATTCAACTTGCAAAAACATAAATAAAGCACTGAACACGAAACAAAAAGCAGTAAAACATTTCACAAGTTAAAATATAATGCGCTGACCGCAAACAAATTTGACATCTGGGGAATTATGTTGATAAACACTTCCAGACTAGAAAATTATTATTCAGTCGACACAACTTTATTGATTTCAACTCATTTGAATCGGGTTAGGTTTGGGTCAACAAAAGCTTATTGGCACTGTTTTTCAGCACGACAACACTTACTCAACATTTTTTATGTTGATTCGCAAAATTTTAACCAATGAGCAAATTATTTTTACCTAAACACAAAAAGATTCAAACCAAAGACAAATAGATTGAACGTAAACACAAATAGATTTTACCCAAACGCAGATCAGTTTAAATTGCTTATCCCCAGTTTCTCGTTGAAGTTTAACTTAAGTTCAGCTGAATCTGAACTGGAGTCTAAATTTGAAGTTCAACTCATCCCGTTTCACAGTCTAATCTGAACTTCAGTTCAATTGAACGTAGTTTAACTAAATTGTTTTCTCTTTCTATCTGAATCAAAGAACAAACAATCAAGGAAAGTTTGCTTTTTTTCAGTTGTGACTTGTGACAGGAAAAAAGTTAAAAAATGAAAATAAATTCTATTTTCAAATGTATGAAGTGGTTCTTGAACTGAGTTCTAAACGGCGGAAAAGTGTCGTTTAACTTAAACTACAGAATGAACTCTGTTCAAGGTTTAAATGACACTTTGAAACGAAATTTATTGTTGAACTGAAGTTAAAACCAAAATTGGGGCTCAAACTTCCAAAAACTGAAACTGGGGGTTATAGTTTGATGTGCTAATAGCTTAGATCAAATTGCGTTTAGATTAAATTGATTTGCTATTTGGTTAAATAACTTTGCGAATAGTAAATGTTCTCTAAATATATGTATGTAGATATCCAAAGAGAAGTAACTTTTGGAATAATGGTTAGTTCTTTTGCAGCGTTACTTCAACAAGATTCAGCGATATTGCGATGACTGGAATTTGAAAACGATTCTGTTTAGGACTCTCCTGCATGGAGCCTCAAGGGATACGAAAAAGAACTGGCGCAAGCTAATTATCGTAGGGCCAAATGGACTGCCACTGGCGAGTTAAAGTGAAGTAAAGTACCTTGCTGGCATCTGGTTGGATCAGTATTTGTATTTCGACAGACCTATAATTGCTTCTGTGAACAGGGCTAGGGGAGCATTGCCCTGACAAAACGGTCGTTTAACAGCGCTTTGATAGCAGGCTAAAGGGGGTTTGTTACATGGCCCTCATCAATAATAATTGCCTATGAGTGCCCGGTGTGGTTCAACGTTGCTCTATCTGAAATGGAAAATATTTGGGTGTTTGAGAGGCAGTGTCTTAGACGACTTACATAGGTTTAGGATTAATATTAGGTAGGGAGGGTGACACAAAAAAAAAAAAAAAAAAAATGCACGACTAGATTGCATGTATATACTTGTTTTATGTAAAAGTACTTTCGGAATTTAAATTTTTTTATAAAAATAAAATCATGGATTTAATTCGAGCAAAATGTTAAAATGCATAAAATTGCCGCCTGGTTTTTAGAAAAGTATGAATTTATGCAAACAAAGTTTAAAAATCGTTATATTATTAAATTAATTTTATATATCAGAAATTTCTTTCAGATTTTTCGAGAAAAAAATTTGGGGTGCCAATTCTAAGCATTTAATAATATAGATTTTCTGGAAATAATTTCAAAAACTAAGCGTTCATACGTTTTCAAGATATACAAATACTTTTTCGAATATTTGTATGTACAATATTATTGTAAATTCAAAGGAGCTCCGGTATAAAAATGTTGGTCAAAATTGTTAAAGCTGTTAATGAGAAAGTCGAAAATCAAAATAACGAGTGTTTTAGGCTGTAGGTTGAGATACAGGCATACAGACACACAGATATACATACATACAGATAAACAAACGGAATTTGCCGGACCCAGTTTTTGTCTTCCCTATCATTGTAATGTTAACTTCAATGAAAATCTTGAGTTAAATTTTTTTTCTAAATGCAGAACTTGCCTAATAGTATCAAACTATAGCCCACAGGGTGGTTTCCTTTTAAACGGTTTATTATTTTCACACTGACAGCTATTTCCCGCTCGAAATCTCGACAGAAATATTGAAAACTTATTTCCAAAGTATAAGTGCTGTGTAGCCCAAACAGTGCGTGTTTTGAAAAGAAATTTTGGCCGAATGCAAGTTTATGCAAAAAGTTCGTGAGATTGGTATGCTAGACGACAACACTCATGGTCCCCGTCATCGTACGGTGTGCACAGTCGAGAATGTGGCTGCTGTAGTCAAAAGTGTGAGACTTAATTCACAATCAACTCGCCATCGATCTCAACAGCTCAACATTTCACACACTATTCTGAGGAGAATTCTACACAAAGATCTCGGAATATTCGCTTGGAGTGACAGAATGCGCTACTACGAAGCCAGCTGAGGCAGCCACTTGAACGACATTGTGTTCCATAATTAATGGGACTGTTTGCTATTACTGATAAAGCCATAATACTCGTACATGGACAAAAATTAATTTTGATCATTTTATTGCATTTTTAAAAAGAAACTTGTATTTGGCCCAGCCAAGAGGAGAGCATTCACTTTAAATGAAGCGTTTTTTTTTTTTCTAATTTAAATTTTGTACACGGTATTCCATTCGGATTTTCGATCTTAGAAAGGGCTTTTAGATAATTTAATCTTTTAATGTCATTATCAGTTGTTGAAACAGTTTTGGAAAGTACTGATGCATCTGGTAATTAGTTTCAAATTTCATGGGAGATTTTCTTCTAGGTTCAATTTCCGAATTATCTTCTACTACTTCTTGTAGCGGATGAATCAGTGCATTAATTAAAACTTCGGCTTCTATGTTTTGTTTTTTACTCTTCGGTCCATTCTGTATTACAGCCTTCCTTATGGAAGGGTTTCCCAAAACCCTCAACAGTATTTACACCCATGCTTCATGTTTTTGGAGTGCGTTCAAAGAAAACCTTCGCTTTTATGAAGGGTGTTCCCATTAACAAAAGCTTCCTTGAAATGATTCTGAAGAATCTAAAACGACAGCCCTGCTTATAGATCTATTTTATCTAAGCCTCTTAGGAATCTGACAAAAGAAACTATCAAGCGAAAGTATCTATTAATTTTTTTAACTTCTCTTGCACTTCTCATAAAACAATCATTTTTAGAATTTTAAAACTCCACCATTGTCATAGGAGGTAAATAAATGAACCATTTTATGTTGGTCTTTATACTAACTCAAACTATATATGTAGGTAGGTAATACGTGGAGACTTAAATGTTGGCACGCCATGCTAATATATGTACAGCAGGGAAAAAATATTGTTTTCACTTTCATTAGATTGCACTTTTATACATACCTGCCTGTATACCTTTACCTACAAGTGTGCCTTCTTCCTTGGCTTAGTATAATTACCACAAGGTCAATTTTAAGACGTTTACTCTTATTGTTATTTTTTTTTGCTGTTTCTTTTGTTGTTTTTCTATGAGTATTTTATAGATTCATTTCAAAGAAGACAAGAAAGATATATGTACATACATAACTACATATCTTGTTTGGCTGTGCTCGCTTGCTCAGTGGATATACAGCGCGGTGCAGCGTCGGCGATTGTATCTTTGTAAGCTTTCAAACGCTTGAAAGATTTATGCGTCGTGTTAGGTTGCAATTATAAAATTTGATTTCGTAAAATATTACCTATTGCTGGCAATAACAAATGCAATACCGATGGTTATTGAACTTTTCTTTGTTTTTTTTTTTGTTTCTTTTATTGTTAATTAATAATTATGATGGTATAGGTGCATATATGCATGCAGAAAATTTTGCAGTATTAAAACTATAGGATCAATCGTAAGATACACTTATTGCGCGGATGTCAAAAGCCTATGATGCATCGAAATTGATCAACACTAGGACCTTGGTGAACTAGAACTTCTTTTCTTACTTTTGGTATCTCAATATTTGAGATATCTGGTCTGCTTTCAATATACCAGTATCAAAAGTCTAAGTCACAAGAAAAGAAGATAACAAGTCTATCGGAGTTAAGACCGGAAGATAAGTCGAAATATGCTAGAAGCTGTCTGCAAATTTTCCGTTTGCGTTAATTTTAAGCTGCAAACTTTTTCATCAAAATTGAGGTAAGAAATTTATGAAAATAATTATGTAGATATATTTATTTACAATGATGCTTTGTGTGCGTAGGTAAACTAATTTGAAGTCATGATGTGGGATATTCTGGAAATACTTTGGATCAAAAACAAATCTATTAGTTGGTTGATTATCTAACCAGTCTTCGAATTATGAAAGACCGATTCCTGAGACACGTTGGCTATACATTCTCTAAAATTCCGAGCACGATGCTTTTCGTCATCCGCACAAAGTGCTTTAATATCCGCCATTCCTTGTTCTTCAAAGCGGAGGATCAATCTTTCTTATTGGCTTCAATCTGGAAATTGAAGGACCCTCTTGGATCTAGCATTGTTGTCCGTTCGCTTTATGTAGCTAAATCAATGTAGTTGAAATGTTTTGACTTGTTGGTCTACATACACACCCTGTTACATTTTCGTCATCGAAGAATTTTTACTGTCCAAAAAGCTCTGTATCAATCCTTCATTTCTCCTTATCGGTTTCTTTTTTTATATACATTTCAAGCGTACTGAAGGGGTTTTGACCACCCTTTAAATATTTGAGGACCGTGAGAGCGTTTAATAAAGTTGGAGAGTATTTAAATGGAGGTAACTACCGATACACATTGGTTTTTAATGTCTGAATATCGTAACGGGAGGAAACTTCAATAGTTTCCGGGTTAAGCATTCCACATTAGTGTAGTTCGGCTAAAGCAAGAATCTCTGAATTTAACATACGTCTGAAGTTGGGCTCAAAAGTAAACTGATGAGCACTCCCTGAAGCGAGAGTATTACGATTAAATTGCTTAAGAGGAAGAATGCAACTGGCTATCTAACTGTTTAAAATAAAATGCACGACTGGGTCGCACGAAATTGCTTTTATGTAAACGACTAAGAATTTCAAAAATGAATGTTATTAGAGAAACCTGTTCTTAAGGATAAAATTCATTTTTTAAATAACTAAAACCTAAGCTAAGCATAGGATGCCATGTGTTTTAAGCAAAAATTAGGTAATGCAAGAATAAAATTATAATTAGTTGTAGTGGTTTCTTAAAAAAAATAAGCTTTTATACAAAATTTTTAAAACATTTTTAAGAAAAAAATTTTAGAACGCGAATTTAAAGTATTTATTAATGTACGAATAAAAATTAAATCTTCAAAAAAAAAAATATTGATCCGTTTTTGAGATATCGAATTTTCCAAAAAAAAACTAGATTTTTTTTTCAAAATTCAAAAAAAATATTTTTTTTTAAAGTTTTGAAATGCAATGTTTCTTAAACTTTTTAGAAGCTTGTCTATAAAAAATTTCATTAAAATCCGTTATGCCGATAATGAGAAATTTTAAATTCGAAAAAATCGTTCTATGGTAGATACAGTCAGTAATATCTAGATTTCAAATTTTTTTATTAAATTATAGATCGTAGAAATTAATCAAAAGAAAAAAAATTTAGCAAAATTCTCGGAACCGTTTTCGAGAAAAATACGATTTTCGAAAACCATTTTTTAACTTTTGTATGGAGGGTACCGTTATTTTTAGGTAGAATAAAGTTTTTTTTTCTCATTTCTTATAGATTATATTAAGAAACTTTTATTTGTCAAGTTTTAAAAATATCTAGCATGCGGTTTTCGAAATATTGAGTTTTCAAAAACAAAATTTGAAATATTTTTTAAAAATCCAAACAAATTTTTTTTTTAATTTGAATTCACAATAATATTCAAACTATTGGAGACCTTTAGCAGAAAAAAATTATCAAAATCGGTGGTACCGTTTTTGAGAAAATCAAAAAAAATGGTTCTAAGGGGGGTACCAAAAATAACAATTTTTTGGAAAATTTTTTTAGCTAGTTTTAACTCAATGAAGTTTTTTACATTTTTTTTTGAAATCTGTGGGGCAGTTTTTGAGAAAAAAAATACATATTTATAAAATTTCGAAAAAAATTCGTATGGCAGATAGGTACCGTTATTTTTGGTCTTAAAAAAAAAAAACAAATAAAAAAACATACGGGGGTAAAAAATAAAAACCCATATCTACCAAGTTTGAAGAAAATCGGCCGAGCCGTTTAGCTGTAATCGAACAGACAGACAGAATTGCGAGACCCACTTTTTTGGTCTTCGCTATCATCGTAATGTCAACTTTGATCAAAATCTCGAGTTCTATTTTTTTACGAATGCATAACTTGCCTTATAGTACCTATAAGTCGCAAGTAAGAATACCGCGAAGATAATAAAAGACAAGAAACAGTGCAGCGGTTCTCGTGAGATTCAAATGTTTTGGGTTATACATACTCCTATTACCTATCATTCTTAACGCTTTTTTTTATTCTATTCAAGAGACTTAAGTGAGCTATTGGAGCACCTGGCCAAATATGAGAATTGTTTTCGAGCTTTGGACGAATAGATTATAGATTAAAGCCAGATCAGAAGAGGTTATACATTTCTTGCAACGTCGAAGGAAGCCTAATATGTGGCCATTCCACACCAGCTGCTCAGTTGAAAACATATTGCGAACTAAGAGCTGTTCGCATTCCTCAATGCAAGTGCCACTCTTCGATAGAGAGTATTGAGTTTTTAAAGCATTAAATTGTACGCGGTTTTTAATTCTCCATTTTAAAATGATCAGAATTTAATAAGCTTATCATACGCTGCCGTTCCAAATTCATATCCGAAGAACAAGGACGTCATCGCGAAACGAATATGAGAAACTAGGAGTACCGTCACGGCTAAAAAAAATCATTAATAAATATTAGAAAGAGATTCGGCGACAAAACGGAGGCCTGTGGTACACCAGGCATCCTACATGTATTTTATGGACTTCAGATTTAAAACCATCTAATGCAACTTGTATTGAGCGTTTCGATGGGTAGTTTATAATACAACGAAGAAGAGATACATAAATACCAAATGCACGGATTTTCGATAAGAATGCTTGATGCCAAACTCTATCAAATACTTTTGAAGCATCAAGTGTAAGATTCTCACGTTCTCTAAAACGATGTAAATATTTGTGCCACTGTGCCACTGTGAGATATACTATCAAATCACCAGTGGACCTATAGTTACGAAAGCCATACTGCCAGTCATTGAGAAGCTTTCGTTCTTCAAGATATTTCTTGAGTTGATAATTTTCCAGCGCTTCCATGACCTTGGAAATAAGGGACGTAAGTGCAATTGGACAATAGTTGTAGCGGAAAGAAGATTCGTTTTTTTAGGAACAGGCTTGGCAAATTCTGTTTTCCATCCACTCGGAAAGAGACCAGTAAAGTATCGAGATCTTGCAACTGTACGAGTGCGAAAGAAGATTTGTCCCATAAAATCTCAATTACAGTAGGAATCATAGTACTTTCTGGCAGCGTCGAATTAACAGCAAACTGTGCTGCTTTGCTTCTGTTCTGACATATAGAGTGTCATTGAAGACGATCGTTAGAATCGAAGACGAAGTAGTATTTCTTACATTTTTAGCAAAATGACCAACTATATTTCGGACATTGTAGTATTTTTGGTGATGCAAGAACTTGATTCATCAAATATGATCGTAAAAGGTCGTTCTAGTTTGTTTGAACTTATTCCCGGTTTCTTCAGTAGGATTGTCTTTATAACATAGAAAACTTACTACTCTTTGCCTAATAACCTCTTTACAGCTCGATTCAAACCATGAATTATTTTTTGGTTTGATAGATTTTTCCCTATTCGGGCAGAACTGGTAGTTTAGGGGCTTTGTAAAGCGTGAACTCATTTGTTTCTCCATATCGAATTACCAACGGTTTTCTAGGGCTATTCGTTGTCAGATATCCACTAAAGTGACAATCGTGTAGTTTATATATACTGTGAGGTGGATGAGCTCTTTAATAATAAATACACAACAGCTTGAAGAGAAGCAGGGCCTAGTGACTTACAACTCTAAAAAAATACGGTGCGCGTATTACTAGGAATGGGGAAGACATACAATTTTTTGCCGATTCCGAACGGCTAATTTTTTAAAACAAAAGATACTCTTCAAGGATTTGTCAAGTCCTCGCAAGAGGCAGTACACCCCTTAAAAATTTTATTGTAGGGGCTGAGTATCGAACCCAAGACCTTCTGCGCGACAATCCAACGCACTAACCATTATGTCAAGGATAAGCTCTTCAACACCTTTCAATAGTGATGTTATGGGTAAATGTTAATCTTGTTTATTGACAGCATTTCTTGGTCTTGTAGTCTACTTCAAGAGAAACAAGCTGGACCCGTGCCGTAGCGTGCCATCTTGGCGCCCGGGGCGGGATACCCATTTTGCCGCCCCATTCAATACTTAATTAAAATTAAATTTCGAGACATCATTTCACAGACAATGAGGTATCTTTTATTGAAGGTAAAATACGATCAGCGGTTTCACAAATGGATTCTACGGGCCTTACAAGCAGCGAAGTCAGAAATATCTTCGTCAAAATCAATATTTGCAGCCAATTTTTGTTCAATCGACAATATAGCCAAGTTTGATAGTCTAATGGAGCTCATAGTGGATCTGAGATAATTTTTGATTAGCTACAACTTCGTAAAACTTCTCTCACAACTTGGGACACTAATTGCCAAAGTCAAATATATAAGAATCAAGATGATTATATTTGGACCGAATTTCCCAGATTCAGTTTTTGAATGAACTGAAGGAGATCCAGTGGTCCTTTGCCTCTTATATCTTCCTCTGATTCAGAACTGGCGACAAATTACTGGAGACGCTTCCGCTCCATCTGAAACTCGTCCTTGTCGATGTCTTCTAGAGATCAGACTCGTACTTGCTGTCCAAAAGTTTGTCCGCTATTTCTTGAACTTATTGGAATCGAGCCGTCATTTATTGAATGATCTTGTCAAATGATGCGAACACCTCTCAACGGAGTTCCTGCTCCTGAGACAAAACTGCACCTGCGGATTCATCGCTATGCATGCGTTTTTTCTTGCGAATTCTTCTCATTTTGAGTTTCATTCCGAGTTTTTCACAGAGAGTCTTAGCAAAGTCGATTGCGGCTTGGACGAAACGGTCTCTGCTCACACTTATCCACACTCAGTCCTCGTTGCTGCAGGTTAATCTGTGCGTCATCTACTTCAGGTAGCACTGCAGCCCAAAAGCCAAGAAAAGTGAGGAAGTTGAATGACTGCATGCAAAGCGTTCCACCGAGCAGTTGATGCAGAAAAGAAGGCAAATAGCTTCTCCAGAGTTCCAAAAAACGTCATCGAGTTCACTGATTCAGAAGCAGCGTGTACCCCAGCCAAATTGAGTGAGTGGTTTGTGCATGCAACGAATGTAGCTTTCGGATTCAGTTCTTTAATCCGGGCTTGAACTCCATTGTGCATCCCTGACATTGTGGCGGCGTTGTCATAAGCCTGTCCTCTAAAGTTCTGTTTGTCCAGTCTCTGATGTTATCTTCGCGATTATATCGTTGCTGAGATCTCCTGCATTTTTTCCTTTTGGTTCGAATAAGTCGATGAAAGATTTTATCACGGCGACCTTTTCTCTTTCGATATGTACGTATCGCAGAACCTGGTTCATTTGGTCTTTGTGGGAGATGTCTGGTGTACTGTCGAAGATTACGCAATAATATTTAGCTTCTTGAATGCGACGGATGATGGTGGATCGAACTTGCTGTCTCAGTAAGTTTATCAATTCATTCTGGGTTTCTGGAGATAGAAACGAAACTGGGACTCTTACTCTCAGCTTTATCTTATTTATTTAGATGTTCCATTAGAAGAGGGTCATATTTAGCTAGGAGGTGCACTAACTCCAGAAAATTCCCGCGGTTTCAACTATCATCTCCTCGATGTCCTCTGAAGGCCAGATTCTGTTTGGCTAAGAACTGGATAATATTCAACAACCGGTACAATACATCCCTCCACTTCTTCTCCACACTTTCGAAAACTTCTTGTTGTTTCTGATCGATGGTTGCTTTACGGTTCAGGCAAACTTCCAACTCCTTCCATTTCAAGAAGCTCTGCTCACCATCCAGGCTGTTCTCATTGTCTCCGATTCTTGGATTTAACTTCCACCATTTGTTGAATCCTTCTTCAGATGCGAAGTTCGAGCCGAAATTGCCAAACAGCTTGCAACAGAAACAATACAAGGATTACTTCAAAGGCGAGTAAGGCCGTAAGAGTGCATTCCGTTATTGTCGCGCGACTCGCGAAACTAAAACGGAACGTTCCGAAACTCTCCCGAAACTGAAAGGGAGCGTTCCGAAACATTTATGATATGCGAGACCGCTGCGCTGGCGGTTACCTACTTTACCTACTGTACATACTTTATACCTATATATATGTACGTGGTCAAAAGTCTGCCCGTTTGTAGCGCCCCCGCCAGCGGTCTCGCACACATATGTTTCGGAACGCTCCCTTTCAGTTTCGCGAGAGTTTTGGAACGTTCCGTTTTAGTTTCGTAAGTTGCGCGACAATAACGGAATGCACTTTTATGGCCTTACTCACCGTTTACGAATTCACGGAAATCAGCCGACGACGAATCACAGGCAGGGTGGCAAATTTCAAATGTACATCATTGTTGTTTATTGACTTGTCAAACGTTCTGTCATGAAACATAAATGATCTCTATTCTAAACGCTTCACCGGCGACATTTTGCCGCCCCCGGCCTTCTGCCGCCCGGGGCGGGCCGCACCTCCCGCCCCCCTCCCCACCCCTACGTTACGCCACTGGCTGGATCCTATTACGAACGTTGGGGACGTTCGATGATGCCAATATCGGTCCCCTGTATTAACTTCTGCTGTACACACCATCTGCTCCATAACGGTTATGTTTAGAGTAGTTCCGATTTGCATCAATACTAACCTTTTGCGAAATGGAAAATCAATAGATTCCAAATTCTTTTGATGACCATATTTTCAAGACTTGAGTTCGGATTGACAAAGAAAAAAACTGGTACAGTGTAAAGAATTTTTTAATAAGGTATAATCCATTATAAGTCTAGGTTTGGTTTTAAATAGAAGCTGTTGAGCATAATATCAAAAATATTAAAAACTTCACTCTGACAAAATGATCTTTATATGAATATTTATTCAAAAGCTGACACGTATGTATAAGACATGAAATTTGTAACGAAAGTCTTTAATTTAACGAATATTTCGCTGTCATTTTTGGAAAGAAACCTTCTAGAATGATGTCTCTGTTCAATCTTATCAATTAATTATTATGTTTGATTGTTTTTAATAAACCCAAGACAAAGCTGTATTCTCAAAAACCAAGCCATTTCATAATATCGCATTAACGAGCAATTGAATAGTTGCGCTAATGAGCATCTGATGATGTCGTGACATTTGGTGCCTATATTCAATTGAATGGAACACCCTTTCTGGAGAAGAGTCTGCGAAAAGCAAATAATGAGTCTATCTCATTGACAATTTGATAAGATAACCTCCGACAACATGCTCGGTGTCGTCTTCTAGATGAGTACCATTTCATTATCGACTATTTGTTTGCAAACTAAAGAAGATACGGATACCTGTTGATTTGATGTGTCGCGTCATCTTCCTAAAGAAACACAGCGGATGTGTGTCGCTGTCGATGATGCTCTTTGAAGTTGGAATTTTTGTTCTGTGTTTGATTATTGACACTGGTTTTTTTTGTTGTTGTCATCAATATCTTTAAATGAACTACGAGTATATACTAACTTGGGTACTTCGTTCGTGCCTTGGCAAGGCTTGTTCGAGTCCGCAGCGCGTCCAATTTCTAGGTAGGTTCATCACATTAAAAATGAGTTCAGGAACCAATTTGTAGGATCGCCTCTCGATTGATACACAATAAGCACACACAAAAGATAAGGAAGTAGATGTTTGTCATGTAGACGTTGATGATGAACTGATATAATTTTGTTATTTTCAAACAAAAAATCAAGATAGAGTCAGTGATGGTTAGCTCTTCAAAAGGTGTTCGTTCACAGGCCGTATATCTTTATATTATTTTTTATCTTTCAAGAGAGATACTGGGATACTGGAGGAAGAAGATCTGGAGGAGAAAAAACGTATCTGATGTATTTATCGATATTTGCGCAAATATTTCGTTAAATTTGTTGATATTTTCATAAAGATTGGTTTTCTTTATTTTTTTTTCTGTCGGTAACTTTTTGATGAGGTAAGACAAAAATACGATGTGTAGTCAACATCTTTGCAATGTGCAATATTTTGTTTTTGTAGGGCGAGGTTGATTTTTTGCTTAATGGAGCTAAAGGTAGATAATTATCTATCGTTATCTTTTTATTGAATTATTATTCAAGTAAATTGATGCAATTCGAAAACAAGAAAATGCTTGGATCTTTTCTGAACAATGCCGATCCAGGAACGCAAGTAAAAAGATGCCATTCAGTGTTTTTGTCGCTGTCATACATAAATTTGAGTAATTCAAATATTCGAATTACGAACTACTTGTTGCCGAAGTAATTGCAATAAAATTGCTCATCAGATTTTTAAGCAAAAAAGCACATAATGTACATAATGCCCGTGACACTAATCTAGAATGGACACCATGGTGTTATTAGTATTCTCAATACTTTGCTAGGTAATACACTGCAGAACGTAGTATGGTTTGAGAGCTTGTTATATTCTGACAAACAAAAATTTTCAATCTTTCAAATTTTGTCGCTGCCAAGAACTTTTCGTTTTTTAAATTCAATACCATTTTGAAATCACAAATTTGGAAATATTTAAAAATCATAGTAAACATCAATATGTCAATTAGTTTAAGTAAAACTATTATCCACTTTAGAAAAATTGCGCTGCTTTCACTAAGGAAAAGATTGTACCAACACAAAAAACCATAGTATAGATACTACGCTCATACCATTTTGCTCGGCTGATATTACCGTAGCATACCCTTACACTAAAGTGTTATACACTATATACTATTTACAGTTTACTCTCTCATAATTGGATATTGAGGGTAACGATAACTTATTTTACAGGCAGAAGAAGAAGACGTGCCTGCCGTCGAAGTTGGACGTCGTTCTGGTCCCACCACAGAACAGGGTCAAGACGAAGTCGACTCACCAGAAGTACCTCAAGCATCTAGTCACAAGCCTGAAGAAGAAGTGAACCTCGATGTTGCCAAAGAAGACATAATTGAAATCGAGCCTTCTGCTCGTGCCGAAGCCAAAGATGTGAATCTCGACGATGTAGGTTGCTGACCTTCTACTATGACCGACGAAGTCAGAACGCTTCTAGTACGTCGCGGATCTGACTCAGTACAGCACATCGATTCTAAATTTGATCAGAGACTTCAATGAAAGGCGGTACCCGAAAACTTACCAGAGAGTGGTTCTACAAACCATTATCTAACGGTGAAAAGGTTCTCCGAACATGGATGGTGTACTCGCCTTTGAAGAAATGCTTGTACTGTTTCTGTTGTAAGCTGTTTGGCAATTCCGGCTCGCATCTGAAGAAGGATTCAACAAATGGTGGAAGCTATATCGAAGAATCGGAGACCATGAGAACAGCCTGGACCATGAGCATAGCTTCTTGAAATGGAAGGAGTTGGAAGTTTGCCTGAACCGTAAAGCAACCATCGATCAGAAACAACAAGAAGTTTTCGAAAGTGTGGAGAAGAAGTGGAGGGATATATTGTACCGGTTGTTGAATATTATCCAGTTCTTAGCCAAACAGAATCTGACCTTCAGAGGACATCGAGAAGACATTCGAGGAGATGATAGTGGCAATCGTGGGAACTTTCCGGAGTTAGTGCACCTTCTAGTTAAATATGAGCCTCTTCTAATGGAACACCTGACAAAGCTAAAGCTGGGAGCAAGAGTCCCAGTTTCGTTTCTATCTCCAGAAACCCAGAATGAATTGATAAACTTACTGAGACAGCAAGTTCGATCCACCATCATCCGTCGCATTTAAGAAGCTAAATATTATTGCGTAATCTTCGACAGTACACCAGACATCTCCCACAAAGACCAAATGAGCCAGGTTCTGCGATATGTACATATCGAAAGAGAAAAGGTCGCCGTGGTAAAATCTTTCATCGACTTCTTCGAACCGAAAGGAAAAAATGCAGAAGATCTCACCAACGATATAATCGCGAAGATAACATCAGACGGATTGGACATACAGAACTTTACAGGCTTATGACAACGCTGCTACAATGTCAGGGATCCACAATAGAGTTCAAGCCTGGATTAAAGTACTGAGTCCGAAAGCTACATTCGTTGCATGCACAAACCACTCACTCAATTTGGCTGGGGTACACGCTGCTTCTGAATCAGTGAACTCCGTGACGTTTTTTGGAACTCTGGAGAAGCTATTTGCTTTCTTTTTTCCATCAACTGCTCGGTGGAATGCTTTGATTGCCGTCACAGGTCAAGCAGTAAAACGAGTCACTGAAACGCAATGGAGCGCTAGACTAAAGCTGTTAAGACGCTTGGAAATAAGTTTGAGGAAGTTCTTGAGGTACTGGAAGAATTGACGGATTTATCTCAACTTTCCGAAACAAGATCGGGAGCCAGTCTTCTTCTGACAGCCTCACTCTTCTTGGCTTTTGGGCTGCAGTGCTACCTGAAGTAGATGACGCACAGATTTACCTGCAGCAACGAGGACTGAGTGTGGATAAATGTGCTCAGAAACTCTGCGCTTTAAAAGCTCTCCTAGTGGAGAGCAGAGACCATTTTGTCCAAGCCGCAATCGACTTTGCTAAGACTCTCTGCGAAAAACTCGGAATTGAACTCAAAACGCAGATGCAGCTTTGTCTCACGAGCAGGAGCTCCGTTGAGAGGTGTTCGCATCATTTGACAAGATCATTAAAGAAATGACGACTCGATTCCAGCAAGTTCAAGAAATAGCGGACAAGTTCTGATTTTTGACGCCAGCGAAACTTTTGGACAGCAAGTACGAGTGTGATCTTTCCCATGTATTAGAAAACATCGACAAAGACGAGTTTTAGATGGAGCGGGAGCGTGTCCAGCAGTTTGTCGCCAGTTCTGAATCAGAGGAAGATATAAGGGGCAAAGGACCACTGGGGCTCCTCCAGTTCATTCAAAAACTGAATCTGAGAATTTCGGTTCCAAATATAGTCATCTTTATTCGTATACATATTATCGACTTTGACAAATAGTGTCGCTAGTTGTGAGAGAAGTTTTTCGAAGTTGAAGTTCATCAAAAATCATCACAGATCCACTATGAGCTCCACTAGACTATCATTCTTCATTGTCAATTGAACAAGAATTGGCTGCAAATATTGATTTTGACAAAGTTATTTCTGACTTCGCTGCTCGTAAGGCCCGTAAAATCCGTTTGTGAAACCGCTTATCCGATTTTGCCTTCAATAAAAGATACATCTTTACCTGTGAAATGATGTCTCGAAATTTAATTTTAATTAAGTATTGAATGGGGGCAAAATAGGTCTCCCGCCCCGGGCGCCGAGATGGCACACTACGCCACTGGGTAGTTTACGGTACGTTTAATAAAATCGCCATTTGATTCCGGTCTTAAGAGAGTCTGCTTGTGAGTCCCTTAATGAAAGACTACACTGTAATTCACATTTTCTATAGGTAGGGTAGGTTAGGTATAGTAAACATAAACAGAACATTTGTGTAAAGTATAAAAGCCTAAAAATAGAAAATCAGGATTGAATAGTATTCTAGAAAAGAAATTTTGATATCAACTCTCAAGCGCGATACATATACTCGTACCATTATAAGGCTGTTATCAAAGAAAAAATAAATAAATAATGCGGTTAAGTCAAAGTGTGTCAAGGTTATATTTATTTTTAACAAGGAAAGTGGAATTTCAACTATAGACATGTCCTGTCTGGTTTGTGGTGTATGTTATATCTGTGAAGGTTAGCAAAATACTGAAATTCTAAAGTCTCATTCAGGGCAGACATTGATTACAGAAACCAGTAGAATTTAGTACTTTCTGACAATCTATTCAGCAAAAGTGAACTTAATGAAACGCCAACTTCTGGGAATGTTTTATCTGTTACTGTATTTTAAAAGCTGAAGAAAATCAGCAAATTCATCCTTGTATCTTAGTCATGTACTTCAGATCTTGTCAGTTTTGTTTAAACCATACAATGACAGATTTATTTATATCACAGGCAAAGCATGACAAATGCATCACTTTCCAATCATGGGATTCAAAAACAAGTTCAAATTTGATAAAATAAATGTGAACTTCGTATGGATGTACACATGTTTCTAGGTTTAGATACAAACATACATAAATGTACCGTACACAGTGATTTGACTAAAATTTTAAAATGTGGAGAGTTTAGATGGCGCTTTATTCAATTGTAGACAATTGTGAACTGTTACCTACATAATATAGCCCTGAATTTGAAATTGAATGTCATTGAATTCTCCATGATCACTGATTTATGGCTATTCTTAATACCCTTAGATACCGATCTGTTGGTGGTTGAGATTATCCCTCGACCTCACTCAAAAAAAAACATGAGATACCAATGCACATTGATTTTGAATGTCTGAATATAATAACGGGAGGGAAATATTGAGCCGGGTAAAGCATTCCATATTCGCAAATGGCCATTTCATTTATAAAAAATAACGGCAAAATAATGAAAGCCAAGAAACATTGCGACTGTGCTCGAGAGATTCAAATGTTTCTTTTATACTTCTATCACTTACCAGTATCATTTTTAAAGCTGTTTTTGGGCTCTGTACAAGAGACTGAAGATGCTTGGAACCTGCCCAAAAATGGGAATTATACTTCAGATGCTCCGGACGAATAAAACCCTTATGGATTACGGCCAGATCAGAAGGTCTTAAACATTTCTTGCAACTTCAAAGGAAACATAAACACTTAGCAGCGTTTTTGATGACGTCGAATATGTAGCCATTTCACACAAGGTGGGCTGTGATGCAAATACCGAGAACTGAGAACTTTTGCGTTTCCTTAATGCAAGTGCCACTCAAGGATAGCGGCACGAGAGATAGGGTGGGCTTTGATGATAGAAGACAGCATTGAGTTTTGAAGCATTAAATTCTACGTGATAGAATCTGATAATACTATCAAGATCAGAATTTAATGAGCTGCCGTTTCAAATCCAAATCCGAAGAACGGGAAACGAATATGAGAAGCTGAGAGTACCTTCGTCAGCAAAACAATTCAATGGATTAGAAGTTTCAGACAAAAGATCATTAATTGATATTAGAAAGAGACTCGGAGATAAAACGGAGCCCTGTGGCACACCAGTATTTATTTTTTGAACTTCAGACTTAAAACCGTCCAATACAACTTCTATTGAGCGGTTCGAAAGGGAGTTTCAAATCCAACGAAGAAGGACAACATCAATATCAAATGCACGGATTTTCGATAAGAGAGCTTGATTCCAAACTCTATCAAATGCAATAATCCAAACCAAAACGATGTTAAGATTTGTGCTAGTGTTCGGTCAGATACCATCAAATAATCCGTGGATCTATTCATAAGAAAGCCATACTGCTGGTCATTAAGAAGCTTTCGTTCTTCGAGATATTTCTTGAACTGATAATAATTTATCAGCGTTTCCATGACCTTAGAAAGTAGAGATGTAAGTGCAATTGGACGATAGTTATAGGGGAAAGAAGATTCGCCTTTTTTAGGGGCAGGCTGGACAAATTCTGTTTTCCGTCCACTCGGAAAGAGACCAGTAGAGTAGTAATCGTTTTGACACCTCTTTAGAACAATACGGGGAAATTATCTCCCAGCGGATTTGTGTATATCGAGATCTTTTAGTACTCTTACAACTATAGGAGTGAGAAAGAAGATTTGTCCCATAAAATGCTTTAAGCCCAAAATTACAGGAGGTACCATGACAGTATCTGGCGGCCTCGAATTATTAGAAAGCTTTGCTACAAGTAAATTCGCTCTATCATGTAAGCTGATAGCTGACGTAAGGAAAGGAGTGTCATTGAAGACGAGCATATGAACAGAAGACGAAGTAGTATTTCGTGCACCAGTAATTTGCTGGGCTAGCTACACACTTTTGAAGAAAACACGTAGGTAAATTGAGTAAACAACGTAGACGAACCAAATTGATCTTACAACAGATTAACTAATTGAGATCAAATTGTAACTTTTTGGAAAAATAGCAATCGTAGATAAATTTTGATATAAGAAAATATACCATACATCCATATGTAGGTAAAAAAATTTGGAAACAAAGCAATGTTGATAAGATACGAGCTCAACAAGATTTATAAGTATCTACATACACAGGTAGGTATATCCAACTTCACGGCAACGAGAACGACGACGATTGTAAAGAATGAACTCATTGAAATACATCCCCCAATCAATAGATATATTTATGTGCTGTATAGATAAATAGACTGTTTCTCCACTTATAAATGGTTAAAGAGCGGAAAACAAATATTGAAAACACCAATGTTCACGAGTTAAAGGTCTTAAATCAAAATTGTGTTATGCGCAAAAGAAGTCGTTAAATCATTTTAATTGATGACTGGATGTCGTTATCGGAGTAGGTATACATATAGCTCTTCTGATTTCACATGAACAACAACAACAAAAAAATTTCAAAACAGAAATAATTTATCTAAAATTGTTTGGAATGAGTCTACATACAAAATATACCTAGAGCAATGAGGGCAGGGCCACAGGCAGGGTGATGGTGAAAAACAAATAAGTAACACTGGACTTTGAAAAGTTCTTTGAAGACGATAGCGCTAACAGAAAAAAAAAATACTTATCAATCATCTGCGTCAAGTCTTGATGTTTGTAAGCGCCTTACCGCGGTGGCAACGCGGCGTGATCTGATGAGGTGTGATTATTTTTTTCAGAAATATTTTTTTTTTTAAATCCCACTAAGATGTGTCAGTTAAGAGATTTTTCGATAAGCTTTTGCACGTTCAATAAGATAAGACCAAAATATAAGCCTTGAAGATCGATGAATATACAAAGATATATGATATATAATAAGAGAATAAGCGAGAAGAGAAAAGTCACCAGACGATAAGAGATGCCAAATTGCGTTGTTTTATATTTCTAATCAAAATTTAACTTCTGCTCAATAATGATTAATAAGAATTAAGAATTTTCTGAGAACATTTTAATAAATAAAAATTGGTATTTATTGTCACAATCGTGTTAAAAATGATTAAAATATATAATCTACACGAGCTTCGTCAGATAACGAGAAGTAATTAATAAATCCAAATTTGTGATATTTTTGTTGTCTTGGATCGATGGTTCTGTACCATTTCCTTTGTAGTATGTGTCGGATTTTTTTTTAATATGTAACATAACGGGTGGGCCATCTGGTGGTTTCTTTTCAAATCAAAGGTTATTTTGACACTGACAGCTGTTTCCGCTCGAAATCTTGACAGAAAGTCAGAAATGAGTCGCTTTACCCTTGAACAACTTTGGGAAATATTGAAAACTTATTTCCTAAGTGAGTGCCTTGTAGCCTAAGCAGTGCGTTTTTTAAATAGATGTTTTGGCCGAAATGAAGCAACGAGCGCGCCTGCTGTACGCAAGCTTGTGCAAAAAGTTCGTGAGGCTGGTATGCTAGTGGACAACACTCATGGTCTCCCGCGTAGTACGGTGCGCACAGAGTAGAATGTGCCTGCTGTAGCCGAAAGTGTGAGACTCAATTCTTGAACACTTGAACGATGTTGTATTCCATAATTAATGAGAATGTTAAATCTTGCTAATTAAGTCATAATACATGGACAAAATTTAATTTTGTTCATTTTATTGAATTTTTAAAAATAAACTTGAATTTGGTCCACCCTTTACATCAAAGAAGAAAGCGAACATTTTTTTTTATTTATCATTGGAGTTCTTGGCAATGGTAGTCGGTCCGCTAAGTACTTTGCCTACAAAAGAATAACAAAATTTTTGGAAAAGTCGCGAAAGTTAGCTCGATACACTTGATACAGAGATGCTCCAATTTCTTTAACCCATCTGAAAAATAGGTTTTCTCGAGGTCTGTAAAGTAGGCCGCTCTGGCGGTGATGACCTCCTCATTCGACTCAAATTTCATGGCGAGTGATTTTTCAAGTTTGCAAACAAAAAAAAGTCGCACAGGGCAAAATCTGGAGAATACGGTGGATGGGACAGCAGTTCGTAGTGCAATTCGATCAATTTGGTTCAATTTTTCTTTGGTCTCACGGTCGGGCTTGTTGTTCGGAGTGAGCAAACGCGGTACCCATCGCGCCGACAACTTTCTCATGCCCAAAATTTCATGGAGGATATGATCGACGTGAGATGCCTACTGTTTCAGCTATCTCGCGCACCCTCAAACGGCGGTCTGCCAATACGAGATCGTGGATTTTCGACACGTTATCCTCCGTGGTAGCCATTTTCGGGGCATCGAACGGGGATCATCAAAACCTGAGTTGCGACCGTACACAGCAACCAAGCGCTATTTGATTTCGCTGCGCGATTTCCCTTCCAAAAACAAGAATCGAATCACTGACCGATATTGCTCTTTTTCGATTTTTCTAAAATTCGCGGACAAGCTGGCTTCCATAAGTGGTCAATTCAAAACTACGAGTCTCATTCAGTTGAAATTTTGACAGTAGCTGTCTAAAATAATGTACTAGATGATAATAAATCTCTCTAGCGATACTGGCACCGGCGGGCGGTGAGGCGAAGTACTTATCGGACCGCCCTCGTATAGTCCATTGTATAGAGAAACCCGCTCGACAACCTGTTTAAATGAATACATACATGCATAATAAAAACAAAAATTTCTTATTGGACATTGGACAAATAACAAAGAGTATATTGACAAAAAACAAGTACATACATTTATTATTCAGAATCTGTTACTTACCTAATCGCTTTTCCCTTCGGTAAATTTTGCTGCGAATTGCTTACAAAGCGTAGTTTTCATGTTCGCATATTTGTCCTTGAGAGTCTTAAATACAAATTAGAGGCCATGACGGCTGATAGAGACCCAAGCATAGTGATTTACTACTCTCAACCATTTCTGGGTGCGTGCGATGTTTGGAGAAATGGAGAGGACATCTAATTTTAATTCCTTGCAAGAGGCAGTACACACCTGAAAAACAGCGGCTGAGAATGGAACTCAAGACTCTCTGCATGACAGTCCAAGCACTAACCGTTATGCCAAGGGAAACTCTTTTAGTAGATGGAGCTTAAAACAGGATGCCACAGGATTATAAATCGTTCAAGCAGTTTTTTTTAAATAAGCTTTTATATACAACATTTTTGAAAACATTTTTAAGAAAAAATTTTGGAACACCAACGTTAAGTTTTTATTATTGTACTAATAAAACTTTAATTTCGAAAAAATATCAACCCATTTTTGAGATATTGAATTTTCAAAAAAAATTTTGTTTTTTTTTCAAATTTTTTTTTTTTAAGTTTTGAAATGCAATGTTTTTCAAACTTTTTAGAATCATCTCTATAAAAAAATTAAATTTAAATCCCTTATGCCGATAATGAGAAATTCAAAATTCGAAAAAATGGTTCTTTGGTAAATGCAGTCAGTAAAAAGAATTTATTGAAAGAAAAAAAATGTATTAAAATTCTAGGGGCCTAGGCACCGTTTTCGAGAAAAATACGATTTTCGAAAACCAGTAATGGGTACCGTTATTTTTAGATAAAATAAATTTCATCTTGTTGATTTAGAGAAAATCGAGTAAAAAAAATTATAAAATCCAAACAAAAATTTTCAGAAAATTTGAATACACAAACTTTTGGGGAGCTTTAGCATAACAAAAATGATCAAAATCGGTTGTACCCTTTTTAAGAAAATCAAAAACAAAAAAAAAATTGTTCTAGAGCTATCATTAATAACCATTTTCCGAAATTTTTGTAAGCATTACCTAGCTTTAACCAAAAGACATTTTTTGAAGAGTATTTCAGGAAAAAAATAATTTATAAAATTTCGAAAAAATCGTTATTTTTGTTTTTTTTTTTTTTTTAAATCATTGTAATGCCAACTTTGATCAAAATCTCGAGCTCGATCTTTTTTACGAATACTGAACGTACCCTTTAGTATCTTTTTGCAAGTAAAAATGAGATTATTCCGCGGAACCATTACGGGCTTAAGATAAATCACTCGGGCAGTGCACGCTATTACAAAATTGGTCCCAAACATCAACTGGCACCTTAACGCCACAAGATGTCCAGCTGTGCAGTCTAGTAGACATCGAGATACCGTATATGGATCAACGGGCTAATTGACAAACTAATTCGATATGAATTTCCAAATTATCTTTTAAAGGTGATAATAGCCATGATATACGGAAAGAAATTTGGCGTAACAGATAGAGAATACACGACAACAGAAGTTTTTAGTGTCACGAACGGTCATCTGTCAACTGGCAGACTGAGTAATCCACCATGGGGAGAGCTTTGTCCATGGCAATCTACAGATTATCCTTGGGAATGTTAGAAATAAGATATTTTCATTTTGTGTAGATAGTTTTTCAAAATGGACTGACATTTTTGAAATTAGATCAAACATAATTTAATAACATAAGAAAAATTTTCAGCAGATTTGGATTGCTGAAAGTTATTGTTACTGACAACGGCACTGCTTTCACAGGAAAAGAGTTTCAAAGATTTTATTCAAGAAATGGCATCAAACATTATAACAACTCCTCGTTATCAGCCTCAAACGGACAGGCCGAAAATTGTGTTAAATCTGTTAAAATAACTTCAAGAAATTTCATATTAGAAGATGGTGGAAATCTTGAACTCCTCACAATACTACAAGTAGTGAAACAACGGCTTTTCTTTAACTTGGTAGGCAAGTGCGAACAAGATTTGATTTAGTAAGACCATAAGCAAATTTGTCTCAATATAAAAACAAAATTCGTCACATCATTCTAAAAAAAATAGCAAAATCAAATAAAAGCATTCGGGAAAAAAGGTATAAGGTTTTTTTTTTTTTGGATGTGAGGCAGTATGGATTCGATGGTATCAAAATAACAAATCATTTTGGGTTAAAGGAAACATATTTAATGTTTTAGGTTCAAAAACCTATAGCGTTGAAACGAAAACAAAAAAATTCAGATAGTATTTCAAAGTAATATGTTATTTTATTATTTCTTTAAGTTTAAAAATGTACATAGTTCACAAATAAGCATATTGGCTTTTGCCGTCAGCCGAAAAAGAGAGTTTTATTAATTATATACAATATGTGAGTAAAGACTCAAAGTTTATAGCTAATCACAATAAAAAAAATATACTTATTTTTATTTAAAAGGCTTCATTTATAATATTTTTCCGATAATTAAGTGCAGTTTTTATATATCTGCAGAGGAAGTTCCAGTTATCACCATTTAATATCTGTACAGTTTCTTCCACTGATAGAGTACTTTTTCCCCAGACAGATATTCGTATCTCCTTGAGAACTGGGCATATTCCTATAAAGTGCTGGATATCTTCTCGAGTTCTTAGATTACACAAAGTGCACTCCGGGCTTAAATCGATCCTGTGAGGCAGGTAGTTGAGGGGCAGAAGTTCACCTCTGGCTTTGAAAATAGTGGAAATCATCTCAATGCTGCTGTTGTCGCAAAAATAATTTTTGCTTCCCAAGTTGTGGCTAAATAGCTTATAAGTGCTCCTCGTTTGGATCTCTTGGCTTTGCATCCGAAATTCATCGCGTGTGGATTTTCCAATCTTTTCTATTAGTTTTTGCTGCGATTTGCTTAAGGCATCATAATTTTCACCCGTTAATCTGACATTATGCTCCGTTCCAAATCTTGACCATTCACTAAAAAGCTGCAAGTTTCTGCTTTGAAGGTGTTTGGCTACTTTATATGTGAGGCGATGGTTAGATTGCATCATAACTTTCCGGATGTAAGCGAAGTGTAGCCCAAGAGTGTAGATGTAAAGTGGAGCATGTAGTTTGGGGTGTTGTACGGAAGTCGGAAAATTATCTTGAGGAAGTATCTGAGCAGCTTTTCCACTTCTTCAAATTGGTAGATGCCCCAGACTTGCGCTGCATAGCACATGATTGATCTCATCACTGCTTCGAAGACCCTATATTTAGCACTTGGCGTGATTTCTTTTTTGTTAAGGACTCCTCTCCAGCTGCAGTTTATCGCACGTTTGGATTCCTTGAATTTTTCGTGCAGATGTTTCCTAAACGATACTTGTGGGGTTAAAAGCACACCAAGATATTTGTACTGATTGACTTTTTCGAGTTCTTCATTTTGCCACCTCTATTTCTCGTTTCTGGCATATCTCCCCGTTCCATTCCGAAAAATCATAATCTTCAACTTAGCAGTGTTCAGTTGTAGATTCCACATACTACAATATCTTTGCAGTTGGTTTATCATCAGCTGCATTTTATTTGGACTTTCTGCTAAGTAACAATATCATCAGCGTATAAAAGAAGTTTTATTTTCAGCCCAGCAAAAGTCATTCCATCCGTAAGATATTCTACAAGGTCATCCATAAATAAAGAGAACAACAGCGGACTAACTAGGCAACCCTGCTTTACTCCAGTTTCCGCTGATAGAATATTTCCATCCCAGACAGCGGTCATGTTTCCACCATAGAATGTTTTAAGAACTCTTAGTATGTATTTTCGTTGCCACTCCTAGATTACTGAGTTTGTATAATAAAGCTTTTCTGTCTATGGAGTCAAACGCAGCCTTAAAATCCACGAAGAAAGCGTAGAGCGTTTTTCCATTTTCTAAGTATGCGCGTGCGATGCTTGTGAGGACAAAGATGTTGTCTACCGTAGAGTAGTCCTTCTTGGTATTCGCTCAATAAATTGTTTTCATGTACCCAATCCGTAAGTCTTTCGAGCAAAACACCTGTGAAAATTTTTGTGACAGTGTTGAGGAAGGATACCCTGAAACCGGACGAGTTGAACTTCCAATTTAAACTCCAGTTCAGGTTCAGCTGAACTTAAGCTTAAACTTCCACTGTGAAACTCGGGGTAATACTTTGAATTGTCGTTTATACATATATAATTTATTATTTCTTAATAATTAGAAATTTAAATTTTAATTTTGAGAACTCGTTGTAACGAGAAGTTGTTTAATAAAGATTTTTGATATACCTACTCGTAAAACAAGAATTGTGAAGTTATGATGAAATTATTGTTTTGAACGTGGAAATTCCCCAACTTTTAGATACACTAATACTTTAGTCTTATTTTATTTTAAACTCTTTTTCAGAATCGCACTTCTCTAACCTGCAAAACTAACATGTTTACTTATTGCCACGGAAATTTTAAAGATGTTTTTTGTTGCACTTAAAAAAACATAGTAAAACAATTCGAAGAAGGTAATCTATCCTTATATTTATACGTGTAAGTATCAATAAGTGATTGATGCTATTTCAAAGAATGCAAACAAATATAATAGTAAAGAAATAAAACTAATCTTTACTTTTTAAGAGCCAAAGATAGAGATACTTCTAAACAATATATATACACCTATATAGTCATGTATATAAATATGTAAGAACACCTTCGTAATTCAATAAAGAGATTTATAACTTGTTGTTTTTTAAAGTACCTCGACGATCACACCTAAGATTTTTTTTTTGTGTGAGTAAGTCATAAAAATACAATATCGACGGATTGGATACTCGTAAATTGAAATTCTCATATAATTGGCACTTGAAAATATCTAGAATCATGTGATGTGGCATCTATTCTATTTCTATATTTTATTCGAATGATTATGAAACCATAAAGATTTCAATGAATGTAGAACATCGATATATCTGTATTGTTTCCATGAGAATATCTCAAGAGAATTTTATATATGTTTCTACTCTACATCCATACATTTTGTATGTATGTACTACGCAGTGCTTTTCTAATTTCTAATCATTTCGAATTTTAATCCTGTTGTTCGATTTATTGATAATAAAAGAATACGTTAAGAAATAATAGGCTTAGTATATTTATATCAATCAATGGAGGTCATCGTGAAAATTATTTCTTAGGGAACTTGTTCGAACTATTGATAAAGTAGATAACATTTCTTCGGATTTGAATACGTATTTTTTACTAGCTTAGCAAGTTATTCTTGCATATGGAAATTTGAAGGGTTGAATGCCGCAAAACAACATCCAAAGGTTTTATAAAAAAGGAAAGCAGAACCCTGTCTGGTGCAAAACTCGGAATGTTGGGTCTTCGACATAGCGTTATTTACGTAGTTACCGACCCATGGAAGATATACTCAAGCAGGATTTTCAATAGCTACTTGATGGACATTATGAAAATCGAATAACAGGACAAGAAGACAAAACAATTCCAATCAATTAAAAAACAGTACAGAAAACATTAGACCGATTCAACTATTTTCAACAAATCTTTCCAATCGTTAGCATATTCATTTTGAAGATTTGGATGTGCGTTCTCCTCAAAAGTAGAACCAATCTTTTCATAATTTGGGAGAAACAACGTTTATTGCACTTGATATTTTTAAATCATTTGATTGAATTTAATACGAAGTCTTAATTTCGAATATGCGTGAATTAAACACGGATGATTCTCTCTTTCGTTAGATTAGAAAAACAGTTCTGAACTGTTTTAACTCTGGTAATTAAAAAAATAAATGGTAATGTGCCTCAAGGTTGTGTTTTGTATCCGACACTTTTCCTTCCCAAGAAACATTTTTGGATGTATAAAAGCTTTCAAAGCGAATCTGAAAGCTCGTTTATTCAAGAACACACTCTAGATGCGCCTTTAGAGCAAATACGGTGCTCACTTGCAGCTCATTGAGTTTGAGAGTATTTTTAAACTCCTTAATGCTACTTGTAAGTATGTTTTGTCACCTAGAAGCTTTAATATACGTTCTAAAAGTGCTGTTAGAACTTCGATAAAGCTCATTTCTTGAGTTTATGAGAGTCTTTTGCTCTTTATCAGTGGTGAAATGTTTAGAAATAGATTAAGAGCAATTTGGAAGATCTTTCGGCTCTTTTTCACTTTGGGAATAATTCACCATAGATTATTAATTAATTATTATTTTTGTTTATTATTTGTATTAGTAAATTATTTAAGCATCAAATTTTGTTTCAAAACTTCTTCTTATTTACATAGAAAAATAATTAAAAGTTAAAATTAAAATCTATAGTACGTTCAACGTAGTAAAAACGGGTAGTAAAAATGTCTGGCCATTAGTCAAAAATATTCGAAATACTACTTCGTCCTCGGTCCATATACGCTCGTTGTCAATGACACTCCCTTTGTCAGCTTACTTGATAAAGCCTATTTGCTTTCAGCTTATCAGCTCAAGAAGTATCTCGAAGAACGAAATCTTCTCAATGACTGGCCGTACGGCTTTCGTAGCAATAGGTTCACTGGTGATCTGATGGTAAATCTCACCGAACAGTGATACAAATCTTTACATCGTTTTGGAGAAAGTAAGATTATTACACTTGATATTTCAAAAGCATCAAGCTCTCTTATCGAAAATCCGTGCATTTGGTATTGATGAATCTCTTCTTTGTTGGATTAGAAATCATCTTTCAGGCCACTCAATACAAGTCATATTGTTGGATGGTCTCGAGTCTGAAATGCTGGTGTACCACAGGGCTCCGTTTTATCTCCGACTCTCTTACTCGTGTTTATCAAAGATTTCCTATCTGAAACTTCTGATCCATTAAATTGTTTTGCTGAAGATAGTACCCTCAGTTTTTCATATTCGTTTCAAGATTCATTTCCTTGTTCTTCCTAAGTGAAACTTGAACTGCAGCGTATGATAAGCTCATTAAATACTTATCTTGACAGCATTGTCCATTGGGGAATCAAAAACCGTGTAGAATTTAATGATTCAAACCAATATTGTCTTCTATTGTTAAAGCGAAATCCTCCCCTTATGCCGCTATCCATGAGCGGCACTTACATTAAGGAAACTGACCAGCTCTCAATTCTCAGTTTGTGCATCACAGACCACTACACTTAACTCTCTTAGAGCTGTTAAAGAACATTTAAAAAACATTTAGCTCCAACGATGTTACTTGGCCAGGGCCGGACCAACCATATGTGCAATATGTGCAAATGCATAGGGCGCAAAATTCTGGGGGCGCATTACCAGAGTGAGAAAATGTATTTTGGTAATGTAATACTGCTATTTGCATTTTAACCACAAAACTTGTTCAAATAATCCCAAAATAACAACTGTGGTAAGTTATTTCTTGCACACTTACTAACATCACAGGTTTTTTAAATAGACGTTCAAAATATTTTTCAATGAGCTTATGGTTTTGATATTGAAAGGTGCCGCAATATATTATATGAAATTAGATATTTATTGTGTGTTTTGGAAAAGCTATCTGTGAACTCGAACTTCATTTTCACAAACTTTATTGCACAATTTTTTTTTGATACTCGTATACTATTTGCCCAATATTATTCTACGTCTACATCTCTGTCAGCTCGCTTGAAAAATATTAAATATGGTTTCCATTTACTAGTGCCGTGCAGTGTTTAATTTTTTTTTTTTTTAGGTTATGTATGTCTTATGTTTATGTATCAGTTTATGTATGTAGATATGTGTGCAAATATTAAAAAAGGGCGCTTTCTAAAAATCTTGCACAGGGCACAAGTTTGGCTGGGGCCGGCCAAGTAACTTGGTTTAGCTTCATAATCTTGTCTGAAACTTCTAATCCACTTTATAGTTTTTTGGATGGCAGCAGCTTCAACTTTTCCCATTTGTTTCCAGATACACCAACCTGTTCTTCAATTGTGGAACTGAAACGGCAGCTAATGCTATGCTCATGAGATCCTAATTTCGATATCATTATACAATGAGCTATCAATGATCGCGTGGAATGTAATGCTTCAAAAACGCAAAGTTATGATTGTTACTGACAATCTCGCATGGAATGATCATTATGTTTATTCGACGTAAGTAAAAATTCAGCAATTCGCTTAGGTTTTCCTAAAAGATGTAAGAAATCTATTTCCTCTTTTAATTTGGCTAATCTGCTACTCTTTATAAGGCATACATCTGGCCAAAATTTTATTATATTTTTTATATCTGGGCGGCAGAGATGTGAAAGAATGCAGTCTTTTTAGTATTGCAGTCAATTGAATGGAAAGACTTTTTTTAAGTTTTTTGATTTAACCTCAGTACTGTGTAACCTCAGTACTTTCAAACTAAAGTCCCAGTTAATTTTGCAGTCTTTTATTTCAAAATCATCTGAAACAGTCAAATGAATTCAAATCAAAAGAATGCATTCTTTTTGGACTGTTTGCAATCTTTGAAATCTTTCAAAAGTCTTTCACATTCTTTGCATTCTTAAAGTCATTTCAATGCATTAAATGTATTGAAGTCTTTTTACGGCTTTGAAGTCTTTTTAACTGCTTTCAAGTCGGTTAAAAGTAGCACACTTCGGCAATTATTTTAAATCTCCACTTAAAATCAAAATTTTGCCAAAACAGAAGTCATTATACGAGTTAAACGGTTTTCGCACAGTTTTTCTTTATGAATAAATATCTTTATAAATGATATACTGTTTAATAAAACTGAATGTAGTCGAAAGGCTTTCATAAGCAGTGAAAAGTCTTCAATTAGTAATAAGATATAAGACTTCAAGGGAGTAAAAAGACTTCAATACATTGAATGCATTTAAAAGACTTTAGGACTGCAAAGAATGTAAAAAACTTTTCAAAGACTTCAAAGACTGCAAGCAGCAAAAAAAGAATGCATTATTTTTATTTAAAGCCTTTTGACTGCTTTTTGATGATTGCATTATTTAAGACTTAAAAATAGAATGGGAATGGATTTCTGAAGTTAAAATAATGAGATGATAATTTCTATTGCATTCCCGAAGAATCAGTTGAATGAGTGGGACTTTTCGGAATGCAATACCATAATGTTGTATTCTTTTACAACTCTGCTGGGCGGGTACTTCTATTTCTTACTTGAAATTGTTGAATCCAGAATCCAGAAATTGGCTCTGAGACTCATAGGAGACACATCGATTAGAAAAACCTTAGTAACGTCTCCGTTCTTTCATTATTGCATCATTTAGATTTAAGACCATCAGTTCATGAGGCTTGATTCTTCTAAGTCTCCTAAAATTGTCTCTGACATTTAAGGCGGTTTCCATCTCGGAGTTGGTATGATCATGAAGTCGCTGCTTGTGTGATACAGTGTGTTTTTTAACCACTTCGGTGACCATTTATATTTGATGGTCACGATGTAGAACGCTTTTTCTGATGTACCAAGAGGCATTAATAATTCCACGAAGGACTTTGTTTTTGAAATTTTTGGATAGGTTCAGCATTTGTTTTCTTTGTACAGCCCCATAGCTGGATTCCATACAGTCAAACGGGTTTCAGACCTTGCTTGTATAACATTATTTTGTTCTGGATGGATAGGCCAGAGTTCTGTCCTAGTAACCAGTATACATTTTTCAAACTTTTAAGTTCAGTTCTTCTCTTTTTTTTTTTGATGTGCTCTTTCTATTTTGGCTTTGTATCCAAAATCATTCCAAGTTATTTGACAGTATTGGCGTAAGGTTAAGCTTTACCGTTGATAAAATTTTCAACGTTATTTAGTTTTTTGTTTGTAAAGTTTATACGCATCGATTCTGTTTCGTTTAATACGCCCTTGTTGCGTCCAATCTCTAACCTTATCGACTGCATTTGCAGTTTTTCTGTAGCCTTCATTACGGATTTATCAGGCACCAATATCGCAGTATCGTCAGCTAAGGTGACCATGATAGCATTGATATCCACTGAAATATCCCTAGTATATAACAAATACAGTGGTTGTCCTAGGACACTGCCTTGGGGTACACCAGCTTCAATTTTTTTTAGTTCCGAGTATCGTAGTCTAAGGAGTCGGTTCTTAACGTAGTCGGATATCAGTATTTCATAGTACTGCCTTGGAAGGTCCATATGCAGTTTGTAGTCAAGTCCTAAATGCCAATCCTTATCAAAGGCTTGAGCAACATCTAAGAATATATGTATAATTATAAGCTTAAGGAATGCGTTTATTATAAATTGGAGTCTTTGAAAGCTATTGAAGGCCTTTCTTTCAAAACCTTAGTAGTTATTAGATCGTATCCAGGTGAATTTTTGTTAGTTAACTTATGTTGACACATTCTTCTTACTTCTTTGAGCGTGGCAATGGGAATTTCATATTCGTCGCTTCTATCTACAACATACTGGGTGATTTTTTTGCTTTTTTTCTTTTTGGCAACACTGGTTTTGACAGCTCACGCACGTTTCGTGTTTTTTGTCACTGTCAAATATTTTCAGTTTGGTCCATAATTTAACCATGAATCGTCTTACAAACCAACAACACTTGTAAATTATTGAATTTTATTATCAAAATGCGTGCTCTGTTGAGAAAGTTCATCGCACGCTTCTTCAATTTTATGGTCAGTTTAATCGACCTACTGAGGCAGCTATTGTGACTAAATTTCGCACCAAATTTGCATTTTTGGACATTAAAAAATATCGCAGCTGTATCGGCCCAGTGTTAGTGATGACCGTGAATTACCGATTCGGCGCCGTTCGCAGCAATTATAGGCTTCTGTTACTTCACTATGTGGAAAATTTAGCGGAAGGAAGGAACGACCTACCACAACGCCGAATTTTTGGTGAATGGGCTCTTGAAAAGTTGGCCGAAGATCCACTTTTTTTATCGAAAAATTGTGTTCGGCGACGAAGCTCATTTCTGGTTATTGAGCGGATACGTGAACAAGCAAAATTGCCGTATTTGGAGCAGCCAGGAGCATTACAAGAGCTACAAATGCATGAGCTGGCGGAATCATTGGGCGGTAATTCTTCAAAGATGATGGGAATCGCAACGTTACTGTGATTGGTGAGCGCTACCGTTTATTTCACGTTTGGGGCCGGTCAACTGCCCGCCTAGATAGTGCAATTTAACGCCTCTAGACTATTTTTCTATTTTTTGTGAGGCTATGTTAGGGCTAATGTCTTTAGCGACGCTTTGATTGACGCACTGGAAGCCAACATTAAAGCATTTATTCGTGAGATATCGGCCGAAATGTTAGAATACCAAAATTGGACTAAGCGGATAACCCATTTGAGGCGCAGCCGCGGCCAAGATTTGCATAAAATAATTTTCAAACATTAAATTATATCGACCGTACTATCGATTCAAACAAAGATTTCATGAATTTGTCTGAATTTTATGTGTTTTTTTTTTTTTTTTTTATTTCCAATAGCTATTAAAAAATCACTCAGATGACTTATAATCTGTAGCTGTATTTGCTGAGAATGGCTTCAAGACATTCGCAAGATGTTCAGCAAAGATGTCAGCCTTCTGATTCGGGCATCCGATCCAATTTCCATCTTGAGATTTTATTGGCAGGTTTTGTGTCTACGGTCGGTCTTAAACTCTTGGCTGCTTTCCATTAGGGGTATTCGGTAGAAGCATCCGACAAGCAATCGAGATAGCCAATTACATTCGTCGTCTCAAGCAATTTCGCCGTAATACTCGTCAAACTATGAATGCTCATCATTTTGGCATTGAGCCTAACTTCTGACGTACTGTCAAATATAGAGGTGTTTTCCTTAGCCAGACTACTCGAATGTGGAATACTTTTCCTTTCAGGGGTTTTTTCCCTTATTGTGATGTACCTTGATCTTTAAGACCAAATAACATTGATATCATCTATAAAATCGTCTGCACTTTATACCTAAACGCTAGGACTGCGTTACACAATAATAGTAAAATGGTAATAATATCCCCTTGATTGTGTTTAAATTATTAAAAAGAAAACAATTCCCCAAGCTCTTAGGTTCGAAAAAAAAAGAGGAAAACTGAACCTGCTATTTAAGGACCAAGCCATCGCGGGTGACAGAGCGCTTGATCCTGATGTATGGGACCAGAGCGTGCTTGGGATCGTAGAAGATGGAGAGCCGCTACGTCTACGAATCGAGAGCCAGATAAGCAATTAAGTAAGTGAATTGAACCGAAATCTGTATATTTTCAATAGATTTTTAAAGATAAAGTCGAATCTATGATCCGAAACCCGCATAATTCCTATGTCACCCAACTAGTTGTAGATTAATTATTTTCAAGGTGAAGATTAAAAACTATCTATTAGATTCCACATATGTACGTTACGTAATTAAAGAAACTTATACATAATGACAAAATATAAGAAACAAGTCGCTAAAGCAGAGTGAAACCCTCTGTAAAATAATAAAAAAAAGCAAAACAGTTGCGATACTTTCTGAAATGAGAGACGATAATATAATATTTTGTACCCATACCCACTTAAAATAACTCAGAAGACTGACTAATTTCTTTTCTAAAAATCTATTTCTCGTTCACCCTCCCTCACACTTAATCATTAAGATACCCCAGCATAAAAATTACTTGTGACCGTGATAAAAAAAAAAAATACATACATACAAACATGGCTACATCTAGGGAATAATAACATAACATACTCCACTAAATTGTAGGTAACGAAAAAAAAATCTAACAGAGAAAAAACAACTGAAAAAAAACCACTAAGGGTGGAAAATCCACTCACATTTTGTACACACAAACTTTTAGGGGTGACACTGTGGCGGAAAAGAATAGCATCAAAATAAAGGTGAAAAGAAAAAAAAAGGCCAACGAAGAAAAAATATTATCGACCATCAGGGTCGCATTAAGAAGAGAGGATACCAATACACGTATACACGCTTCATGAGCACGCTACGTTGAAACAAGTTTCCCTCACCCTGTCGAACAGGTGTTCTGCTTTGTATGGCCGTGTCGGTCGGTCTTCGGCGCGTCGATGAAACTGGTGGAAATATCTTCCTCTTATTTGCTTTGTATATTCCACCATCAAACCATTGCCATCTATACCAGCAGAATAGTGTATCCATAAGATACACCACCTATATCTAACAAACATGAAGATAAACATTCTATGATTTAATTACAATTATCTTTTTTTTTCCCGACGAACAAAAAAGCTGCTGCGCATGTGACCAGCAGGTACACGTAGGTAGATACACTGTGGGTATATTAAAAAAAAAAAATTGTCTCATCTAAATTAACAGATAATGAATACAAAAAAAAAAACAGACAAGAGGGGAATGCATATATACTAATACCATCATTGCAGAGGAAGTAAAATGTCATCTAATATTCATTCTATGGCAACACACGCTAATGCCCGTTCTTCGTTTCTCCCGCAACATAATCCTCCCTCAAGGGAAAAGGAAGCTACTCCATATTACATGTCCAACGTGTCCATGCTCCTACATGCGATGGATCTTTTTATCGCAATAATACGTGTCCTTGTGTATTGTAGCTATACTATACTCGCCGTGTGGTTATTTGAAAGATTTTTCATTTCACTTGCTATATGCATGTGAGGTGTAAATTCTTTTGTATGTAGGTAAACTTGTCGAAGGAACAGTGGCGCTGGCAACGAATTAATTTGAAACGAAAATATGTAAGCCCATTAATGTAAATTTTGCCTCATGAAATATAAGTTTGACATTTTTTCTACCAAGAGCTTAATCTTGCGTATAATACTGATACCGTTGGAAGACTTATAGCAAAAGTGTGAATTTGTAACAGGTTATCAATTAATACTGGCCATTTGCTGAGGCATTTAAACCGTTTGTCAAATTGGTATTTCAAAAAAAAGTCAACAGACTGCTTCAAAAGCAGATACTGTTGCAATATTGACACCATCAAATAAAGTCATAAAATGAAGTCTTACGTAAAATCCAAGAGGCAGACTGCACCACCTTAAATCTTGATTTCGGGACTGGCAATCTTTGGTGAGCTAAAAAGCTTAGTAAACAATAAATATACATCATACAAGGAAGACAACTAGGAAGTCGCAGTGAAAGATACCTATGAGTATAGAGATCCATCACCGAATTCGGTGGCACTCGTACGGAAAATTTTGCGGAAGGATTTAGGAGTGAAGCCTTTCAACAAACAGCTGGTGCAAGAAATGAAGCAGAACGACCTACCACAACGCCGAATTTTTGATGAATAGGCTCCTGAAAAGTTGGCCGAAGATCCACCTTTTTATCGAAAAATTGTGTTCAGCGACGAAGCTCATTTCTGGTTGAATGGATACGTGAACAAGCAGAACTGCCGACTTTGAAGTGAAGAGCAGCCAGGAGCATTACAAGAGCTACCAATGCATCCAGAAAAGGTCGCTGTTTGGTGCGGATTATGGGCTGGCGGAATCATTGGGCCGTATTTCCTCAAAGATGATGATGCGAATCGGAGCGTTACTGTGATTGGTCAGCGCTACCGTGCGATTATAACAAACTTTTTTTTTGTTCAAAATGGAAGAGCTAGACTTGCATGACATATGGTTTCAACAAGACGATGCCACATGTCACACAGCACGCGTAACAATGGACCAATTGAGAGGCGAGTTCGGTGAACAGTTTATTCACGTTTGGGGCCTGTCAATTGGCCGCCAAGATCTTGGGATTTAAGGCCTCTATAGAATATTTTTTGTGGGTCTATTTTAAGGCTTCGATTGAAGCACTGGAAGCAAACATTGAAGCATTTATTCGCGAGATACTCGTATCGGCCGAAATGTTAGGAAGAGTATGCCAAAATTGGATTAAGCGGATGGACCATTTAAGACGCAGCCACGGCCAACATTTGCATGAAATAATCTTCAAACATTAAAATATATCGACCGTTACTATCGATTCAAATAAAGATTTCATGCATTTTTCTGAATTTTATATTTTTTTCTTTTTTTAATTTCCAATAGCTCTTAAAAAATCACTCGTTACAAGATCGATAAAAGTAGTAGGAAGAGGCGTTCGCCCCTCATGTGCTGAAAAAGATATTATCGAATGCAGGCATGCAACAAAAAAACTGTCCCATGAGCAAGGAACATAAAGAGAAATGTGTTAGCTGTCAAGGCAACCATCCGGCAAGCTACAGAGGGTGTCCACGCGGCAATCAATTTCAAGACACGCAAAAGCAAGAAGCTTAGAAACTCATTAAGCACAAAAGCAATATAGTTGAAACCAAAAAAGTGACTGCCGAAAACAAATCAAACAGTTATGTGGAGAAGTCGCTCATAAGATACAATGATGGACAGAATACTTAAGATCGCAACATGAAATGCAAACGGTATTTTACAACATGTATCCGAAATCAACATCTTCTTAAACATAGAAATAGAAAATATAGACATTTGTTTGGTGTCCGAAACTCAATTCGCAATAAAATAAAGTCTTGATATAGTAAATTACCAAACAATGCAAGTTATCACGCTTCGCATCCAGCCGACAAAGCTAGAAGAAGATCGGCAATACTTTTACAAAAGTGTTGGAAACACTATGAAAAACCAAAGTTCACTAATGAAAAAATGCAAGTAACAACAATTAGTGTTGGTATAAAAAAGAAAGAGTTTAAGATATCAGCTATATATTGCGCACCAAGTCGCTCTCCAAATGAAGAAGGCTATGGAGAACTCCTAAATTTGCTGGGACATAACTTCATTGTTTGTGACGACTTCAATTCTAAACACACCCACTAGGGATATAGAATCATAATTACAAGAGGGAAACGAATGTTTCAAGCAGGCCGGAAATACAACTGCAAATTCTATTCCGCTGGTTTGCCAATGGCAATCTGACACTAACAAAATTCTAGACCTTATTGACTTTTTTGTAGCTGAAGGATTAAAACGAAATCATATAAGTGTCGAAGGTAATTTCGATCTTTCGCCAGATCATACTGAAGTAATTTTGTCACTACTGAGAGAGGCAGAAATTATAGAAAAAAGTAAGCCCAAACTCGTGAAGACAAACTAGAACGAATTCAAAAATAAGCTTGACATTTTTATAAACCTCAAATCCCTTATCAAAACAATTGAACAACTTGATCATATGATCATGTAGTAGAAAAATATATTACTGATGTTCAACAGGCTGCCGAAGAAAGTAATCCAACTATATTTCAATATGCAGAGAAATAAAAATAAAATATCCTGTCGATTGCTGAAAAAAGAATAGCTCGAAGAAAATAACAAACTACGAGATTTCCAGGCGATAAGACAAGTATTCAAACGTTTTAAGAATGAACTAAATGATTTACTAAATAGATTCCTGAAAAGTTTGACAAAGGATGCTTCCCGCCAGTAAAATCTCAAGATGGAAACTGGATCGAAAGCCCGAAACAGACCGCTGATATCTTCGCTGAACATCTTGCGAATATCTTCAAGCCATTCTCAGCTAATACAGCTACAGACAACTTATGGATTGTTGATAGAAGCGACAAATGTCAAATTGCCCAATTGCAACGCTTATTTAGCTAACAAAAAATCACCAGAGTAAGGTCTAATAATTGCTCAGGTTTTGCCAAAAATTACGCTTATACCAATCATGGTAAAAGTTTTCGAGAAATTGCTCCTGAAAAGGCTTAGCAAAATAATAGAAGAAAGAAGACTAACCCAGACCTCACAGAACCTTCTGGTCACCCAGGGATTTTGAAAACCGCAACCTTTTATAAGTCCTGGTTTTGAAAATATCGCCACCGGAATACATTGTTAGGTAGTTAGAGGTCGAAAATCAGTAAAACCACTTAGGATGGCCATATTTCAGAAACCAGGCCACCCAGGATGTTCTGGGTTGATGTATATCTCGATGAGGTTGGAGAACTTTGACAAAATAATGATTTTTGGAGACAAGTGGTTAGTCTATAATTTTTTCAAAAAATTACAAAAACTTTTTTTCCGAGATTTGCGAAGATTGGCACATCCATGGGAAGATCTGTCAATCCTCTTTTAAGTATTGAAAACTGCAACCCCTTACGAGCCTTGCGTGGGGAAATATCCGAACCATCAGTTTGGATTTAGAAATAAACATTCCACGATAGACCAAGTACATCAAATTACGGATGTAGTAAAATGAGCACTTGAAGGAAAACAAGTGTGTTCAGCTCTATTCTTAGATGTTGGTCAATAATGAGGTTTGGCATTTGGTACAAACTGCATAGGGAACTTCCCAGGCAGTACGAAATCCTACGTTACGAACCGAGTGTTTAGAGTACGGTACGACTAAAATTACTCGGAACTAAAGAAAATTGAAGCCGGTGTAGCCCAAAAATATTTATGGTCGAACCATAATAAACTAACAGAACCCGCTAAAGTGGCCCTACGAACACAAGCGAATACAGGGAAATTAATTTACATTTAACGAACTGCGAGTATAAACATTTTTTTTTACTAAAAAAGCAAAAGAAAGGATTGACAGAGTCGAAAAAGGTTATTATCTGAGTTCTTTCATAGTTTTTTTAGGACTGAGCTACGAAGATTACACCAAGTTCCACAAAAGACTATGAAGAAGAGGTTCTTGAGAAAGTGATGCGACCACTTAATAATACTCTGTTCAATAAAAAAGATTTGGTGTTCCAGTAGGACCCAGCTCAATCCCTTCTAGGCAGAGCTAGAACTGATGGATGAAAATTCAAATTTGAAAAGTTTGAACTCAAGCTGGGTTAAGGCTAGAAATGACCATTTTGAGCAGCAAGTGAATAATAATGCTCATAAAATATAAGTACAATAAATTATATAAATATAATTCAGTTGAAAGTTTAAACAGAAATAATTTTCTTATTTTATTTATCTTTATTAGTAAGTTTTCGTTAAGCAAATAATCATCTTTTTAATTGTTCATATTATACAATATGAGTATTTATTAATAATTTAACTAATTATAATTTTAAAGTCATGAACTTTAAACTCCTGTGTCAGTTGGATCGTGTACGGGTATTTATCCAAGTCCAAAAGCAAAATTCACCAAGTCAAAGCCTGCGAAAGGCCGAGTTCTTGTGCTGTAGTTTTTCTCAGCCGTACTTGTCTGATTGATTACCGAACTATTCGTCTCAAATTTGGCCACCAAGAGTTGAAGAGTCGACTGTGACGGGCCAGCACTGGGGCAATGCACACAACAAACACTCATTTTGATCATAAAGTTTTATCATTGGATGTACTGTTCAATCGTGTAACTTGCCATGGTTATTTGGCATCAGTAACTAAATAACACACAACAAATTTAACAGATGTCACCAAAACAACAAGGCCGTCACATCCCACCAAAACTTACCCGCCCCAATTAAAATAGAGTTAATAGTGGGATAGAGAACATGAAAGTATTGGGTCCCGCCATTCCGCTTCTCTGTATGTCTGTACTTGGTCGACCCGCTTAAGCCGCTGAAGTGAATTTCTTCAAATTTGATACTTAAAAGTCTTCTGTGATTCCAACGCGGAGTAATGGAAATTTTGATTTTAGCTCCAAAACTAACGGTACCTCCCATACAGCTATTATGAACATTCTTTTTTATCTCGAAAGCGCCTCTAACGATTTTCATAAAAAAATGTGTGTTTAGGTATGGTCTAAATTTTAGTAAAAAAAAAACATTTAACGAAAAATTTGACTAATGGTACCTGCCAAAAAACCGTTTTTTACTTTCGACATTCTCATTAATGGCTTAACCGAAATCTATCAAAATGTTCTCGCTTGAGATAATATTGTGTGGACACATTTATCGGAAAATTATGTTTTGAATTTCAATTTTTTTCTTTTGAAAATTCAATACCTTGAAAACGGAAAACGAATTGTTTTTTGAAATTATTTCCTTAAATATTTATTATATAATAACTCTGTTTGCATAAATTCATATTTTTTCCAGTTTAAACAGGAAATTGTATGGTTGTATGCATTCTACAACAACAGATCTACAACTTTTAAATTCCAAATTGTGAAAGCTAATTTAAACTTAAAATAGTGCGTATACGCCACCGTAGCCCTTTCAAATTTTAATTTACATAGTGAATTCCATATAATTTTGTGAATAGGATTTCATCAATAGTAAGAAATATCAAAAAGGACACAGTTTCTATTTAAAGATACCTATGTAAAAATATTCCTAAAAAAGCAACATAAGCATCAGCCTTGTTTAAAGGTATTAGTTTGATACTAACAACTTAACTTGATAAAGCTATATACATTATATATTTTCGTTTGGGTGCTGGGTGTACAAAATTAGAATAGTTGTTAAGAAGACATTGTTAATTTACATTTATTTTTTTAAATCATATTTGAGTCGTACCTCGAAGATAGGCTATTTCGAGTTAAGCAAGGGAGGGAATATTCGGATTTTAAGGAAATCAATGCTGGTGTTCCCCAGGGAAGTGTTCTCGGTCCGATTCTATTCGTACTATACACTAGCGATATTCCTCAAGAAGAAGATACCATAATAGGTACGTTTGCAGACGATACGGCTATACTTGCAACATCCGATTCAGTTGAATCTGCAACCGAGAAGCTCCAACGAGCTGTAGATAAAATTTCGGTATGGACTAAGAAATGGCGAATTGTTCTTAATGAGTCCAAATCAACACATTAATTTTACTTACAAAAAAATTACCAATCTGCCCACCTACATTAATTCGGTGCAAATACCATATGCTAATGAAGCAAAGTACCTAGGAATGACACTAGACGCTAAGCTTAAATGGAAAACTCACGTTAAAAAGAAACGAGATCAACTTGAAAATAAATTACGTGAAATGAATTGGCTTATTGGAAGATATTCCAAACTCAGCATCTACAATAAATTGCTTATCTATAAGCAAGTGATAAAACCAGTATGGACATACGGTATACAACTTTGGGGTTGTACTAAACCAAGCAATAGACAAATACTACAATCTTTTCAGAGCAAAATTCTCAGAGAAATCGTTAATGCTCCGTGGTACATTAGAAACAGTGATTTACACAGAGACTTACGATTGCCAACTGTTGAAGATGAATAGCAGTTCTCCTAGAAGCTCAGTTGCAATTATTTGTAGTTCTTTGAGCTAGAGAGGTTTGCTAGTGTTACCACATTTTGTTTGCAAATTAAAAAAAAAAAAGTTTGTTCCCGTTTTTTTTTTCGCAAGGAAATGGGACCCGATGTGGATAAACCACAACAAAGAATTGAAATTACATCAAGAAGGGTTTTTGCAGGAGCAGATGTAACAACTCTTATAACCGGAGTCTTTATGGAAGTGATAAATTACAGAGAACAAGTCTGGAGATTTTACAATGGAAACAACAAAGCAAAGTACTCCATATAGCAACAGTTCATAAAACTTTGGCTCATGGTCAAGGTAAAATTGAGTAAAGTCGTTACCAATCGGAGAATTGTCAGAAGAAGTTGAGAAATCCAAAAATGAAAACAACAAGAAATATAGATACTACAAAAGGTTCAAGGATTCGGCAGAATGAAGACTTATTTAACATGCTTGATAATTTTTTTCGTTAAAGGAATGACAAAACTGAAAAACCTCAAAGCACGATACTCTCTAGAAATGATTAAAAGCTACCTCGGACTTTGACGAAAAACAGGGAAGGACCAGAAAATATTCCACATATTCTTCTAAAAATATGTGCAATTGCAAGAGCCCAGCCACTTATAAAAAATTTTAACTTATCGTTAACTAAAGGCCTATTTTTAAAAACGTGGAAAATCTCGTCTTTTGTCTTCGATTTTCAAATCTAGATAAAAGAGTACAATGCTCATACTAAAATAGTTTTCCTACTAAACTATGACTTAAATTTTCGGCCATTGTATTTAATTTTGAAAAAATTTAAAAAATTGAAAGTACCAAAGGATGTATGTCCCCAATACTAGTCATATATAAGATACTATCATACGTACTATGTGAGGATCTTAAGCAGTTCTGCAACACTACAGTCTGCAAGTACAAGTGTGGTGTGGACAACATTGAGTTAAATAAATATTAGACAAAAATATGTCGGTGACTAAAGTCGAGATCTCGCAGAACTGATCCGGATGTGTTGCGTAAGGCTAGCCGCGCACTAGCAATTTTTAGTTGCGAAACTGCTTGGTTCGAGCAACTAAAAAGTTTGTGTTTTGACACAAACTAAACGATAGTTTGAGTTTGATTTTTAAAATGCATGTTTAATTTATTTTACTAACTTGAAAATTTTAACATAAAATGAACATGAACGAGTTTAATTTAGATATAAAAGGAGTTAAAATATTTACAAGAGTAAGAGATTAAACATAAATGTTAAATTTAAGCCCGAACAAGTTTGAATTGAATTAAAATGAGGTAGCTAAATACATAACTTTTCTTATTTTTGGCATCGAAAGTCATGGAGTGTGTTTATGTTCCGCGAGTGTTTGTGATATTACTAAAGTGAGTAATTTATAAAAAAAAATCATGAAGTATTTGATATATACCAATATAATGTTAGATACCTGTTTCACATTTTCACGCAAGAACAAAAAGGTTAAGATTACTCGAGGAGTGGAAGTTAATATCATTGTTCCCTGTTCTCTATTGAATGTAAGTGTAAAAAAAAAATATTTGTTTCAAAGACTGATTATTTGTATAGTTTTTTTTATTAAAATACTGATTAATAAGTATGTATTATATTAAATTATCATTTGACTTCTATATTCTTTCCAAAGGACGACCAGAAGATGACGAAAGAAGCAAAACAAGAAGCAAATTCCAGAAGACAAATTACATATTATATAAACCAGAATTTGACGAAGATGTTCTCAAGATGTGACAAAGATGAGATCTCAAAGCACTCCACAACAATTTAAATAATTTTTGTAAAAATGTAATCACAAAATGTTACTTAAAATAAAAACATAAATACATATGTAGGTACTTATTATATAATTTTTATTTGTGTTGAGTAATTTTTTTAATTTCTGAAAAATCTGAAGTCAAAAAAAATTAATATGATTCTATTTGAAACAACATCAAATAAAGTTAATAAAAACAAAGATAAGCATGTTTAAATCAAATAGAAAACGAGGTAAATTTAAACCAAATCATGTTCAAATCGGGTCAAACATGGGTTAATACGTTTCTATTTAAATTAAATAGATATCGATTCCATGCCAAATCGTATGTGTTTGAGTTTGATTTAAATATGAATATGTTTGATATTTTTCTCAGTGTAGTAAGAGCAAATATTCCCAAACATTTTGGAACACAACGTCGTTAAAGTGGTTGCTTCGGCTGTTGTCAATTGGATCTTGTAAGCGAATAATCCGAGATCTTTGTGCAGAATTCTACTCAGGTGTCAGTGTCAAAATAACCTATGATTTAAACAGAAACCACCAGATGGCCCACCCTGTTGTACATAAGATCTGTCCAGATTTCAGCTGATTATTTATAGTACGTTTAGATAGAAGTCCTATCATGTGTTGGTTAAACGAAATACAGTAAGTAGTTTCGATCTTATATCTCAAATAAATAAATAACTCCTTAAAATTCGTTCTTGTTGATTCTCAGTTAATAAAGTCTCCTTATAAACTTTCTCTACAAAAGTTGTAATAATTGTATCCATTCTTTTCTGTCTCTAGAAATCTAAAAGCCATCAAAGCAAATTTGTTCTAATGCTCAAATTAATATTTCAAGGGACATATACTATGTATAACGATGACACTGTAGTTCGTGACTACCATTTCTGTTATTTTGGTGCTGCAAGTGTAAATCAAATAAATACAGCAAAAAAAAATTGTAAAACCAAACGTCTCTCATCTACCTACAATGATGTAGTTGGATGACAACGATGGGCGGTTTGAAACGTTATGGTGAAGGTAGTAGTGGTGGAGGTTGGGGACGAAAAATATTTATCTAGCCACTATGTAGTTGAGAATATTTCATCACCCCCAAGAAGAAGCGCGACAATAGGTATGTACGTAGCTAACCCAACCATCAGCACAAAAACCTACCACCAACCAGCACCACTAGCACCAGCACCACCCATGTCTCTGTATCTAAAGTGTGTATCTGTATCTATAGTTGTTCTTGGGAAAATCTATTTTATCACCATCACCATGGCGACCAATCGAGGGTAAACGAAAAATTGGGGCTTTCCCAATGCTGGCTTATTGTTGGATGTTTCTCTTGTAGGTATAGAGTGTGCTGGCTGGCTGGCTGGCTGCCTGAATACAGCGTCTACACTGATGGAGGCGACCAAGTTGGTCTTAGTCGTCCACGTCGTCGTCGTCGATGTCGACATTTTCGCAATAAAAATCCACACTGTGCTACTTGCGATTGCTATAAAGTACCTGACAGATATTTTATGTCAACTCACAATCGCATAGGAAACACAGATAAAAACACGAAAAAAAGACCAAACGTTTCAATGCAGAGTTTTTCTGTAGCGATAAATAGATGGAGGACAAATTCTGTTTTATTTTTTTGCCTTATTCTGGCTTTAAGTGTAGATACATAATATTCAGAGAATATGTAAATTTTGAGGGTGATTTTCTTGAATTTCTGCCAAAACCCTCTTAAAATCAACCCCTGCATCGAGAGAAGTGCGCGCGAACGAGAGGATAGAATATTTTTTTTTTCTGGTTTTCTGTGTTCTATTTGAGTTTGTTTTTATGTCTTTTTTTTTTGTGTTCCTTTTGCGAGCACAAATCTATCTGAAAATATGAGCGCGAGTGAAAAGGATGCATGATGAATATAGAGCAGAGGAAATCTTTTGGGAAATGCGCAAAAATCACTTCCATATGGGCGGCTGTGCTAGTCGTAGATATGAGATATTTTTGAGAATAACGATCTCTCATTGGGCTTCGGAGAAATATCTTGTATCTCATAGAGGAAATGAACAGAAGCAGCTAACCAAAGGCTGGTAGTTGATTGGTCTATTGCAAGTTTCGGGAGCAATGTATCTTTTTTTTTTCTTTTTTTTTTTTGAGGACAAGGACTCACCCTTTTTTTTGGTGGTGTAGATGTGTAGAATATCTGAAAGATAAAACTCTCTTCTGTTGGGGGAGAAAATACAGAAAAAAAAAATCTATACTATCTGAATGTCGGACGGGGGTGGTGTGGTATTGTCAGGAGGGTGTCGTCGTCGTTGTTGCTCGGGGTTTATCGATCGATTTTTCTCCTCGGAAAGTACAGAAACAACACACACGGGTGGTTTATAGTACCTGCGAATCTAGTACCAACTGAAACGCCATAGATTTTTTCTTAGAATCGATGTGGGAAATCCAATTAGGGGGGGAAATATTCCACCTGCATGAGCAGTTGTTTTTTTTTTTCTGGTCTGATATTGAGACACAAAGCCATCTGCAGAATGACGCATCCAAAATGAAGAAAAAAGATACTTTTACGGGGTTTTGCAGTGTTTGGATTTTGTGAGGGTGGCATATATGTAAGTAACTACCTATAGCTGATGGTGGATGGTGGGTTCTGTGGTTATGTAATCATCTGTGAATTGTTATATACACTGAGATATATTATACATTATTTGTAAGTGTATGTAATTTGTAGTTTATGTATCTGTGCATTCGTACTTATGAGTTACAGATTCATAACAATTATAATACCTACCTACATATATCTACCTACCTATTTGCAAATGAATTGAAGCGAGTGAGAGAGCAACGTTTAATCTTGGAAAAAGCTGGCAGCCATGTATGTAAGTGGGTACCTAGGTATACCTATGCGTACCGGAAAATATATGTACCCAAATGGGTACCTATATTAATTTTGTTTGCTTGTAGGTAAACTGGAATGTATCTAGCTGTTGAAGAAGTTGATTTTAACTAATCAACATACCTACAATTTTTGGTTGAGCTGCAGCTTCTCATTCTTTCATTCATTCGTTATACATCACTTATTTAATTTTTCGTACCTTTCAAATTTTACAATCCCCTGCAAGCTAAAACAACAGCCATTTCTCTTGTATTTAACCAGAAAATTGAAGTAAATTTTAATTGTAATAATGAATTTATTTTTTTGTTATTAATTTTCTTAAACAAAGATTAATTTAGACGACAAGCAGGGCGATACATTAATATGGTTCAAATTAAAGGCAGTTGTTTCGAAGTTATTGAATGCCTTTAAATAAGCCTCCAAACTCAAAACTGTGTGGACTAAATGTAAGAGACCATTGATCCTTGAAAACTTTATATGTAAAACATATTTTTATAGAGAATTGAATGCCCTAAGGGAGACTTATTGAACAAAATTTGGGTAGGTACGTACCCTTGGAAAATAATATTGTGGCAGTATTACTGCCGATCATCACGTATCTATTGTTGAATAGTGTAGTGGCCCCCCTTTAACAAAGTGTAGGTATACAATGGTTTATTTCTTCTTCGCTTAATACAAGCACATTATACCTACCTAGGTAGGTATGTATCTTAAAAATAAATAACAATTAAGATCTTAAAAGCTAAGTTGAGTTGGGAAAGATGGGAAGATTATGATTGGAGAGCAATTTTGGGGGAGGATTTTGAGAGGTCTGAAGGTCTGAATACATCAAAGTTTTGGAATCATCCAATCATTCTTGAAATATGGGTTCATTTTGGCTATATTCGGTATAATGGATACAGAATAGGAGAATGGTCCTCAAGTGACGATTACTGTACTCTGTCCAACAAAAATATGCAGTGTGGCCAAGATAGGACGTTTGCCTCGCATTCTGGCTACAGTGGATTGCATAAATCTGTCCTTCATTAAAGCTCTCACAGTGTTGTCGTAGTGTTCATTTTAAATGGACCCTTTTTTTAAAGCTCTAAAATCAAAAGCACCTCAAAAGAAACCCAAGGAAAAAAAACTGAACAAGTTACCAAATGAACAAGGGTAACTCTGAATGCACATCTATATTTAATGGGGGTTGAAATTGAATATCACCAACAGCCATAGGCCACAGCAATTCAGTGCACACTCACACTCAGATGTGCGGTCAATATGATGTTGGTTCTGCGTCAGATGCAATCGAAAATTTACGGGCGCACAAACACTTTTTTATGGAGGAGTTCTTTCTATTTAGTATGGTGCAAAAATATAGCACGCAACTGTTTTTTTAAAAAGCTCCCCATAAGACGTGTACTGCATATTTTTGCTGGATGAAGTATAGTATTCGGTTTGAATTTACCAAGCAGACCTACGTTTTTAATGACTCCAGTCAAAACCTGGTGCACAAAAAGGATATCGGTATTATAGCAACGTCTACTAGAGTTTGTAAATTTATTAGTTTTAGACGGTGTTTTGTGTTTGTAAGGTAATGAATCTACGTTGAACATCTTTTATTCGTTGATTATGAACAAGGTGGTACGGAGACCATACAACGCAGTATGCCTCCGAAAAAGAGGTCTAACAAATGTAACATACTAAGGCTTTGCAAAGTAAGTCTTTGAGAATTCTTTCGACGATCGTTTGACAAAACCTAGAGTAAAATTAGCTATTGTAATAATATTATCAAGTGAACCCGAAAATTGAGTTGGTTGTCGCATACCTACACTTAGTTCATGGATGGAAGTGACAATCACAATTGGCTCATTCTTAATGAAATATTGACGTTAAGGTAAGGGTGGACGGTTTAGGGATTTGGTAATGGATTTACATTTATTCACATTCAGTTCAAGAAATTTGTGTTGGCAACAAGTTAAGAAATTGCTTTCAGTTCTTGGTATGTGCATCACATACCACCTTTTGTAGAGTGATCACATATTTGACGTCGCCAAAAATGCTGCTAAATGTTTAGGTTTTCTCCGACGATGCAAGAAATTTTTCACCCCTTCTGATCTGACTATAATCTATAAGCCTACTTTCGTCCAAAGCTTGAGTATACAATTCCCATATTTGGGCAGGTGCTCAAATAACTCACTTCAGTCTCTTGGAAAGAATCCAAAAAAGAGCTTTAAAAATGATAGGTGATAGAAATATAACGGAAACATTTACATCTCTCGAGCACCACCGAAATGTTTCTTGTCTTTCTTTATAGGTATTACCGTTATTTCTATAAACAGTGATTTAACAAAATAGCCAGTTGCATTTCTTCCCTTAAACAATTTAACCGTAATACTCGCGCGTTTAGAAACGCTCATCAGTTTACCCTTGAGTCCAACTTCAGACGCACTGTGAAATACAGAGATACTTTCTTCAGCCGCACAATACGAATGTAGAATACTCTACACAGCTCTATTTTTCCTTCCCATTGTAATATTCAAAAATTTGAAACTAATGTGCATCGGTATCTCCTTTTAAACTCTTCCTTGTTTTGCTAACGCTCGTACTGTGATAATCATTTTAAGGGTAGTAATAACCCCTCGGGTGCGCGATAATTATAAAAAAAAAACAAAATGCACGACGGGGTCGCACGAACTGGCTCTTATGTAAAAGACTAAGAATTTCAAAAATGAATGTTATTATAGAGAAACACTGTTCATAAGCATGAAATTCAATTTTTAAATGACTAAAACAACTTCTTTAGTAGTTAGAGCTAAAAACAGGATGACATGTAATTCAAGCAAATATTTGTTTATGTAAATACATATTTTGTTTTTCACGTCTTGTAGATTATATTAAGAAACTTTTATTTATCAATTTGAAAAAAAAAATCGAGCAGGGGTTTTCGAAATACATATTAAGTTTTGAAAAAAAATATTTGAAATTTTTTTTAAAAACCAAACATTTTTTTTTGAAAATTTGAATACATTTTGAATACGTATTCAAACTTTTGGGAAGTCTTAGCATACAAAAATTGTCAAAATCGGTTGTATTGTTTTTGAGAAAATCAAAAACAAACAAAATAGTTCCAAGGGAGGTACCAAAAATAACAATTTTTTGGGAGAAATTTTTCAACCATTACCTAGCTTTAACTAAATGAATTTTTTTTCAAAAAAATCTTTGGGACAGTTTTTGAGAAAAAAAAATATTTATAAAATTTCGAAAAAAATTCGTATGGCAGGTACTGTTATTTTTGGTCTTAAAAAAAATAACAAAACATTTTGGGGGGAAATTCAAAAACGATATCTACTAAGTTTGATGAAAATCGACCGAGCCGCTTAGGATGTTTGCGAATAGACAGACAGACCGAATCGTGAGACCCACTTTTTTCGTCTTCATTATCATCGTAATGTCAACTTTGATCAAAATCTTGAGTTCGATTTTTTTTACGAATGCATAACTTGCCTTATAGAACCTATAAGTCGCAAGTAAAAAGTGTTTAGGTCATGTTGAAGAAGCGAAGAGTCTTGAGCAGATACGATTATTTTGATTATTTTAATGTCGTCAGCATAGATGGAAATATCAGAGAAGGAAATGATGTTACTCACGTCATTGATGGCAAGAACAAATAGGATTGGGCCAAGATGGGTGCCTTGAGGAACCCCTGAGGATGCGATGATTGGATCAGACACCGTGTTTCTAAAAACAACTTTATATGTACGGTTCACTAGGTATGATTTAGTCAACTCAATAAACCATGTTGGAAAACCAAGAGCTTTCAGTTTTATAAAGATAATTTGGTGACTGATCTTGTCGAAGGCTTTACTAAAATCAGTAGTTATAACTACAACTTCGAGACTTTTTACTAAAGATATTAGTGTTTTGGAGACAAATTGGATAAGGTTAGTTGTGGTGGACCTACCCTTTAATTGGGTTACAGTTACAGATCTTGATTGCCTGTGGCTGTCATTTCTACCTACCTTACACATGCGGAAATTAAACCGATTTTTCCATTTACTTTAAGTTGAAAACTTTCTTGTCAAAAAAATATGCGGAAATCCACTCAATTAAAATATTGCTGTTCTTCTGCTGACTATAATTTTTAAACACTGTCTGAACAACAGCTATTTCCCTGCAGCCTGGAAAACGACAAAAGTCATCCCCGTCCCTAAGAAGAACAACCGCGCAAATATGAAAGGATATCGGTCAATTTCGTTGCTCTGCTATAAAAAACTGGACTTTGAAAAAACTTTCCACAGCGTTTGAATAAAAGGATTACTATTCAAACTCAAGGAACTTGGGCTTCCTAATCAATTGGTAAGAATAATCAAAAACTTCCTAACCCATAGACTTTTGTATGTACAGATAGCTAAATAAGCACCATCAATGCTGAAGTTCCTCAATGGTCAAAACTTGGCCCTTTGCTGTTCAACATTTATACTGCTGATCAACCAGCCAATATACCAGGAAGAAAAATTAAGCTTTATGCAGACGACTCCATCACATACGCCACCGCTTTTTCACTAGTGATTGATGCCAGGAGAGTGCAAGAACACATTAAAAACATATATGGGAATAATATATTAAATAGGGACTGAAGATAAATAGCAAAAAGACCGAACTCATCAGTTTCCGAACACCAGTGACTGTCGTTCGAAGACAAGCGTTGGCAACGATCAAACTTAAGTTTCAGACAATACTCAAATAGCAGTCAAATCATCAAGGAAGTACTTGGGAATCAACTTTTCCAACAAACTAAAATTCAAGAGTCATGAAAGCTTGATGTTGAAAAGAGCTAACAGCTAACAAGCTGCACTTGGTCCATCCGCTACTAAGGAAGCGAAATGAAATAAGTAAGAAGACAAAGCTGCTTGTGTACAAACAACTTAACAAACCTGTCCTCTACTACGCCTTTCCCACCTGGTTTACCATGTCACCTGCAGCAATGAAGAAGATTAAGCATTTTGAAAGAAATGTCCTCCGCATTTGCATTGGAATTCGACCGTAACCCATCAGACGAAAAAATATATACCAAGTAAGAAACTTTACGAGAAAGAAAAATTTAATGCTACTGCACCAATATTTGCTAAGGCTTTTCGGAAAATCATCAGGAACCTGGAAGATCATCCGCACTCTGAAGTGTAACAACTCCTCCATCATAAAGTGTAGAGCCTAGTGACAGGTATCTAAATGCCCGAACCATCACTGACGATCAATTTGAAGACATCATCCATAACGATGACGCACCCTTTTACAAGATTAACAACCAGTACAACCAGTACTACAGATAACAGGGGATAAAAAAACACATTCACCAAAAATTATAACATTAAATCATAAATTAGATTAAGAAAACATTAATATGATAATATTGTAAGCAAACAGCATTATATAAATCCAAAAGAAGAACGTTGGAACCCTATTGTTCAACCAACATGATTTAATTTACTAATAAGTTAGTTTTAAGTCGAATGAGCTATCAATTTTCAATCTAACCTCGTTCAAATAAAATTTTGAATTCAGGATGTTTTTTCCTAAGTCTTAATAAATCCCAGTTAAACAAAAACTATCTCGATTGCATGTCACAAAATTATTGGTGTAGTTTTATAGACAAAAGTTTAGGGTGTTGAAGAGAAGACATTTTTTTATCTCTGCAAAATAAGATACATACAATAAATTCAACACAAGTTGCGTGGGTGAGTTTCATAAGGGTTGTGCCGCACATCTGTACATATTTGTCTGCCTTTCCATAGAACACATTATGCATATGCATTTATCTATATCGCTATGGACAACAACAACAACAAAAAGAAAAAACCTTTACGATTAATTTTATAGAACTTTGTATCTAAATATGTATCTTTGTATGTGTATATAGAACGTAATATCTATTTGTTTATTTAACTAAAGCATATGTGCAGACTGCAAAGAGCAAACACTTGATGGTCGGATGTGATGTTAAATCGTATCTAATTACAGTATGCCTAGGCATTTTCGCCCAAAAATTGGAAAGAGTTTCAACCCCGTTTGGTTGTGTCGTGTGCCTTTGCGTATGCACAGGTGGGATCAACTCCTCCGCACCAAACAAAACACTTTCAGCACACCTACCTTACCTACAAATGTATAAATTCAAAGCCCAGATAAAAATGGAAATAAACAAGTTTACTTATATACTATACACGAGGATGTATTTACCTTCTGGTTCCCCCTTAATCATGTCCGTGCTTACGAACTGAATACCGCTGAGAGGGAGTGTTTTTGTTTTGCTTTTTTAAAACTGAATCATTCGTTGGGATTTGCGTTCTAAAAATATCTTAATACCTAACTCTTTTTTTTTAAACAAAATTGAATTTTTTCCAACAACTTTTGTTTGGTCTCACGATGCTTTTTTTTATAAACAAAGAATTTTTTTTGTCTGATTGAGTCTGCGTCTTAAAAAAAGGACTAAATATACTTTTATATACAAAATTGATAGTTATAAGCCTGCAGAAAAAAGAAGCGAATAACCATTGTGATCAAGCCGTAGTCGAGTCGTTGCTAGGGCACAACATCGCATCGTCGTGTTTATAGTGCGCAGCCAATCGTAACGATCCGTGCCGCAGAAGCAACTCAGCTATATCTTCGAAATATTCAATGCTCTCCCTGCTGGTGGCTCGTCGTCATCGTCACTATCATCATTACAGGGCCGGATTTGTTAGAATATTTGGTTTATAGAAATACCAAAACAAATTTGAAGCATATTTAGGTGATTCTTCTCAATTGATTGGAAGTAATCTGGGGAGTTAGAACTACTCATACTATTTTGCATTGTTTCCAAAGCGAATCCACTGATTTTCAAAACACTAAAGCGTCATTTCCACACTTATAGTAAACTATAAATGCATTTGTAACTTTTTAAAAACACAAAAGGGCGATTTTAGGGATTCAGTTGGGATGAGGAAGTACAGGTTCATTCAATGTCTTAAGCAAATCTTCTTCACGTAATTAATGGACGATTGCATTTTAATTTATGCTCCGGAAAATGCATTTTCAGAGTTGACATTTAAAAAATCAGAAAACTGTTTTTCGTTTATATATTTATGTTTTCGTAATATATTTATATTTATATTTATTTTGACAATTTCCATTACATCAAGATAAGAATGATGTCAATCGCTTTATAAATCTATGACAGAGGGCGTTAGATAAAGTAGAGAAAGTCAAAAAAAGTCGGAGGATTTAGTTCAGTGTGAAAAAACAAAAAAGACATCAAAAGAGTCTGATTATAGGATTCTTTTTTCTTTAAGTTGAATTGTCTTTCGTCTTTTTGACATTATTTGGTGTCAGGTGAAGAAGTAAAGCAGAATGAAGCTACGTTTCTACACACCACACCCAATGTTAAAAAGACTTAAAACAACAGGCTCCAAGAGTCAAAACGAGTATTTTCATATTATGTTTGAAAAGTTCGGTAGGATTGTCTTGATTTTGATAATGTGAACGCTCCATCTAGCGGCCTGTCAAGCAAAAGCGGTAATTCATATGGATTTAATTAGATTAATATAAGATTTCTGCAGACTTGGAATATAAAAATCAAGTAAATTTCATCATTTTAAATTTTTTCTATGCTCTGAGTTGTTCGTCCATGATCAAAATTCTAATGAGAAGTGATGTTTGAAAGTGCTTGACGAATATGAATACTAAAGTTTTTCATCCATCAAATATTCATCATGCCGTGATTGTCAAACAAATTTGAAAATGTGAGTGCCCCTATTAATGATCCGAGCAAATAGTTATGGTATTTCGTATCAGAAAATATCTCTGCTTGTATGTAGGTGGAAAATTTGTATAGTGTATCAAAAAGCATCCCTGTTTAAACATAAGTGCGTTCCTTTTCTAATATTATTAAACTTTTTAAATAAATAGGTTTGTTCCTTTACTTTGTAACTCTCTAATTTTCTGTGCATTTTTGTTAATTTCATTCCGAAAAAAAACGACAAAACTTAAGGGATTACATTTTTGAATGAACACAACTATCCATTGGAAATCACAATGCTTTAGGTCAATAATTCGATCCAAGAAATATTTTTTGTTTTTTTTCTGATATTTTATTTTATTTGCACTTGCTTCTACCCATAACTGTTGGGTTTTATTCTAAAATATAGAATAAATCTTTGAAATGGACGTAACTAACCCCTTTGTGCAATTCGGATTAAGATAAAATTCACAACTTGCTATTGTGCTTAAGCGACTTACATGTCCTGTGTTAGAGTCTTTAATCGTTTAGTCGGGAAGTACCAGCGTGAGTACTGGCCCGGCAGATCAACCATAGATCAAATATTCACATTGAGACAAATTATGGAAAAGTCAAATGCATTTCAAGTCGAGATTCACCATCAATTCATCGAATTCAAATCCGCTCATCATAGCATTCATCATCAGAAGATTAATATGGCTTTGACCGAACTTGGGATCCCGGAAAAACTGGTCTAAATGTGTACCATGATATTGAAAAATACGCGGAGCAATGTGCAACTAGGGAATAGCTTCTCCGTTCTTGATAAAACGTGTACAGAGTTTCGCCAAGGATATGCGACATCATGTGACTCTTCTTAGGACAAACAACAAAACTTCATTATTGACGGGAACAACTTTAAAGTAGGTAAGGTGTTCATCCACCTTGGTGCTATAATATTAACTCCATTGATGACTCCTTAGTGGAAATTCAACGAAGAACTACTGTTAGAAACCGATGGTACTTTGGTTTGGTAAAACAATTAAATTCAAAACTCCATACTTGTAAGACGAATTGCACGCTTTTCAAAACTCTATCTACCATTTAAGCTTTATGGTGCCGAGAAAGAGAGAGCTTATAGCCCGGTCAAATTAGCTTCAAAAATAAGGGTAAGGTTACATTAATTCGCACAAAGCTGAAAATTGGCATGAATGTTGAGAACACTATTACAAACAATTTGTCAAAAGTCCCCATCCATCCGACGTGTGGAAAAAAAATTATTCAAGGTCAAATGTTGCAAAAATCGGTTTTTTGCATTTTTCAGCTGATCGGCAAGTTTTATCATAAAATAGGCCGCGTTCACTTCGTAGACCGATAGGGTATCTAAGATACTTTAGTATCCGATACGTTGGCGAACGACCAAAACCGGATAGGTAACATTTACTGTCAAAGTCAAAAAAATACGTGAATCGTCCAGGGTTGGCCGATTCAACTACATGTCTAATTTACTACAATTTGTTACGTCTGCTACATACGTAGTTAATTCATAAAAAAAATAGAATAATGGAAACCAAACAATTTTGCACATTTATGATCGGACCTTATTCGGAATTATTTATTTATTTTTGGAGACAAACAATTTTCTTTGACATAATCAAAGGATTTGGATTATGAACACATGATTTAAAGATATTTTTTAATGCTGAATTTATTGTACAAGGTATGTTGCGACGATTTAGTTGCAGCAAGAGAACATTTGCTAATCCGCAAAACAAACAATTATTATTATACATATGTATGTATACTGGATTACAAATCCTATGAATTTTTTTTTATTATAACAATTCATTAAATATTTAAGAATATAATATAGTATAGCCCTTATAAATAATATACAACTGGCAATGTCTATTAAGTTTTTAGTTCAAATTTGTGATAATTTAATCCTGCAATGAGGAAAAGTAAATTGAAAAGGGCAGATTTTTTAACCACAAATTAACTCACGCCAACGAGGTTTCTTTTTTTTTTTAATTAGCGGTGAGCTTTAAGCCGACAGAGTTAAACTACGATTTCTTTTAGTGCTTGTTCGCATTTGGTGAGCAGACGCTGTCGTTTCAAGGTACGTACATATAAATATTACCAAAAAAACTTTTTAAAAATAATAAAAACCAAGAACTGGTAATTATATTGAAACTGTTTATTTTTAAGGAGCGCAGCACACTTGTCGAAGAGAGCTCCAGTACGATCATTTTCCATTTTAATTGGAGTAAATCCACCTTCAGCCCAATAATTATGTAGCTTTTTGACCAGCCATTTTCACTTCGCTTAATGAAAATGAATAAGTCTAACTAACATACTCTCCAGAGCTAAACTCTTGAAATCTGACAAAAAAAAAACTCCCATACAACTCTCTTATATCCCATTGTTATACCTTAGTATTAATATCTTGTTATGAAACTGAACTGGGTTTCATAACATTTTTTTTTAAGAGGTAAACACTTTTGCAGCTTAAAACTACTTAAATCTTATAGCTAAACTATTTTCTCTTCTTGCAATAAGATTATATAAGCTTATAGTCTTAAAGGAATCCTTTTCTGAAAACTCAGCTCTAAATAATATGTCCATATAATCCAATAACAAGTCATGTTTAAGAGTTAAGATCATTTCATATTTCTATGAAAACTCTAAAAGAATTTGAGTTTAATACCTCCTATATCAAGAAACAATCTGAAGTTCAAAGAATAAAAGCTTTGCAGTAGGATCCGAAAGAGATCTTTAATGCAACAAACTTTACTTTTCTCAATTAGTAAATTAGTACTAGAAGTAACAAATGGTAAAAAGTTACAGTTCGGCCAACCCTGTACTCGACACAAAAGAAAATAGATCAGCTGAAAGGTCAGCTGTTCTTCAAAATTCCCCTTGGATAGTTAAGTATACCAAAAATTTTTGGATAGCTTTAGATTTCTGCTTGACATCAGCTGTTTCGTTGATCAGTTGTTTTTTCCTATGGGATTACAACAACACCAACAAATCCGGATACCTTTGGATACGTACCCGAACGCGACCATAGGTGAGACAAAAATTATTCATCATGCAATTATCTATAGAAATTGTCTTAACACTTTTTCTCCTAAGAATCACCATTTTGGAGATATAGCGAAGCAAAAAGTTGAAAAAGTTGTATTCTTCATAATATGCACACGGTTCCGCGCCACCCGTGAAGTAGTACACTTGGCGCGTTTTTTTAAAGGTGGCTTCCCCGGTAGGCCTATTCAACGATCTATTGTGGTCCTATTGAGTTGAAAATTTTGTATCTAATTGAAAAATACTACTATTGGAAATGACGAAAGCGATTATGAGTATTTTTTACAAAAGATAAGTACCGAAACTTATCTAAGCATGTAATTACATTACAAATTTGACGCCGATATTGCAATGCTTTTTTTCATTTCAAACGCTTTATTCAATTCATTGCCACAGAATAAACAGCACTCTTTTAAACAAAAAACAATTCTGACATTCAAATGCTTCATTGTTAGCTTAAAATGGTTTAACGAGTAAGATTGATTTTTGAAATCCTGTAGTATCACAACGGACCAAATATTGGTCTAAGTGTGTTGGCTTTTCCGGTCAGCAGCCACCTTAACCCAAGGTAACGTAACCTAAACAAAACACTGATTCATTTACGCGTGCTCTAGTACGAGGAGGACTTATTATTGATGTACCAGCTTGTTCTTGTTCGTGACGTCTTTTAACTACGGTAATGGTACTCTTCCGAGTGTACTTTTTCCGCCAAATGTTTACTACAAATAAAGCAAAATTGATACATTTCTCTTACAAACAAGAAACTGCACAAATTCTGTTTGCAATAACTACTTGTTCTTACTACGAAGGAACGCTTGGGACTAATACTATTTTGTTTGGGCCCTTAGAAACGGAGCAGGTATATGAGCGTCGCAGACAGATGCTGCTCAAGGCCGTACGGTCACATAAAATGAGGGACTGGGTTTTCTTTCGAGTTTATATTCTTAAGCCAAATATACATTGTTCAAATGTATAGCAAGCACGTGCAAGTGTATTCGAAAATTCGGGTTAAAGTTGCATATACACACACCAAGCATGAGTCTTCAATCTTTTATTTTAACATGGACGGTGTGGTGAGAGGACGTTGCGCTTTGTGAGTTTTTTTCGCATCGCTGTATCTCCAAAATGGTGATTCTTAGGAGAAAAAGTGTTAAGACGATTTCTATAGATAATTGCATGATGAATAATTTTTGTCTCACCAATCTATGATAAAACTTGCCGTTCAGCTGAAAAATGCAAAAAAAATGATTTTTGCAACATTTGACCTTGAATAATTTTTTTTCAACTTTTTGATTCGCTATATCTCCAAAATGGTGATTCTTAGGAGAAAAAGTGTTAAGACAATTTCTTTAGGTAATTGCACGATGAATAATTTTTGTCTCAACTACCTTATGATAAAACTTGCTGTTCAGCTGAAAAATGCAAAAAAACGAAATTTGCAACATTTGACCTTGAATAATTTTTTTTTCAACTTTTTGCTTTGCTATATCTCCAAAATGGTGATTCTTAGGAGAAAAAGTGTTAAGACAATTTCTTTAGATAATTGCATGATGAATAATTTTTGTCTCACCTATCTTATGATAAAACTTGCTGTTCAGCTGAAAAATGCAAAAAACCGAAATTTGCAACATTTGACCTTGAATAATTTTTTTTGCACACTTCGGATGGATGGGGACTTTTGACAAATTGTTTGTAATAGTGATCTCAACATTCATGCCAATTTTCAGCTTTGTGCGAATTAATGTAACCTTGAATGTCTATTTTGACCGGGCTATTATTCTGGGATATTCCAAAAGAAATATTCTTCAATGGATATTTGGTCTCGAGTTAGAGAAAGGCAAGTGATGGCATAAAGCTAAAACACGTCGAATACATTGGCTTGACCCCATTGAGCGAATGGACAACATGCTCTAGCCACAAGAGCTTCACATCCCAGCCCCCATGCTCTAGACGACAAGGAAGACCAATACCTCCGGTGGCCAGAGCGCTTGGCCTAGTTGACCAGAAGCAAAGTGCTTGGGATCGATGAAGATGGAAAGCTACCGTTTCTCAGGCAGGGACTCTTTATTGAACAGGAGCCTGATAAGTAGGTAAGTAAGTAAGAATTCTACAAATGCTCTATATAAAAACATTAGTTCAGTGTTATGAAGCATGAAATTCATTTTAAAATTCCTAAACCAACTCCTTTCGTAGTTTGAGTTGAACAAATGGCAATCAAAAATTAATTAATGCAAACAAAAAAAATTAAATCTTCTTAAGTTTATTTCACCATGTCTTTCTCATATTTTTAACTCCATCCTCTTGTTACCCAAAGTTCGGAAAGTCACACAAATAATACCTGATCCTAATAAATTTAACTATTATTATAAGAATACTGACCTTTAGCAATTCTTACCTTTATTTTAAAAGCTTTAGGCCCGGTGCACGGTGTCGCCGCGGTGCCGCAACAGTTCAATGCACACATGCGGGTTTTTCTCGCAGAACTCAATCTGCAATTCGCGGTTTAGCGGTGCAGCAATGGAGGTTTATAAGGAAAACCAGTAACTTTCGCTTACCCAATGCATAAAAACTATCCTTTTGTTGATTATCGGCTTAAAAAAAGGAATATTTTATACATCGCTATTTTCGAATGAGTGTAAAATCATTTGGTGAGTTCACAAAATACTTGACTAATACATAATTCACGTAGTTCTTTTTTTTCGGTCATGGTGTGTGAATCGGAAGCAACACTCCATATTTCTTGAAACTTTTGTATCTCTTTAATAAATGATTCAATATCCAATTCTTTCATGTTTGACATCTTTCATTCGAATTTAACTAGCGTCAAAATCACGCATGTGTGCAATGCTCAATAACAAACAATGTACTCAAAAACGCAACCGCGTCTGTGGTGACGCAGCGGTCTCGCGGAAACCTGCGAGTCTTTTTACCCGCAAGAATGACGCGCGATGCCGCAGCGTCATCGCAGTCGTGTGTGCACCACTCAATTCATTTGTTAGTACTGTAAGACGCAAAGGCGGTGACGCTGCGGTACCGCGCGTCAAAAGAACGCTTGTGTGCACCGGGCCTTAGAAAAAATCTTAAGTAAAGAAATCTCATCTTTACTATCAGCTTATACAAACTGATATTTTCTGTTAAAGCTGGCGTTAGGCCGAAATATAGCTGTTCTTCAGCTTACTTATTAAAGTTTTCGATGACATACGGCTGCAAATTGATAAAAAAAAACTATAGAACCGTTTACGAAATATCCAATTTTCAAATTTAAAAGGCTTTAATGAAAGTATCGCTTCCCACAGATCAACAAAGCATCATTGTGCGTGGTTAGTACTTGGATGGGGGACCGTTCAATACCAACCGTGTGGTGTTGACATGTGTTTCTTCTGTTTTTCTTTCTTTCTGTGTGGCTTTCTCTGTTGTAATGTCCAATCCAATGGTCTCAGTTGCCAGTGTTTTCAGTGTCTCTACTTCCTAGATTTATCTACGGAGCAGTGTTATATGTAATGTAATGCAATGTAATTCTATAAGGTGTCAATGCGCCCAAAACTAGAAAGATATCTTTGAGCTAAAAAAATTTAGAAAGAGCTTTAAAGCATACATCAAATTCAGAAACATTTGTTTTATTGAAGAATCTTTAACATGTCTCTCTTCTATCACTGTCTTAGATTTCTTTTTTTAACAATAATCTGGCAAAGTAGCCGGCCGCATTCATCCCCTCGGTTTTTTGTCCCATATAAAATCATTGCATTTAAAGGGTAGTCATAACATCTTGAATGCTAACGATGAAAAACCATACAAATTAAGCAATGAAAATTGTAGGATCCGTTTTCGAGAAAAATAAGATTTTTAAAAACAATTTTTAGACCTTTGTGGGGTAGGTACCGTTATATTTGGATAACAGAATATATCGTTGGTGCCGTTCTTAATCCACTTCCGATAGACAAGGACCTGAATCTGAAAACGAATATGAAAAATTGAGAGTACTGTCTTCAGCAAAACAATTTAATGGATTAGAAGTTTCAGTAATATGAAAAAGAGAGTCGTAGACAAAACGGAGCCCTGCGGCATACCAGCATTTAGCTTATAAACTTTAGACTTAACCGTCCAACACAACTGTTTTGAGCGGTTCGAAAGGTAGTTTCTAATCTAATGATTTCGGTTGTGCGATGTGTGCATTGGTTTCTGAATCTAGTCAGCTTTAGTCTTATGTTCTGGTCCTCGAAATGGTTTTAATTAAAAAAGAACATACTTAAAATAAGCTCTACAAAAAATGATAATTTATTAAAAAAAAGGTATATAATTGGCTTAATAATGTCATGGGTATATATAGTCGCCTTTTCTTATGTTTTTTGTTTGTAGTTGAAAATTGTCCATGGTTGCCGTACCGAAACTTTATACACAGATTTACCATAAAAGCATTATCGGGGCATTTGAACCCCTTAGTTTGTTAAACCTTAATTTTTCTGGGCTCTATGCATTTTTTGGTTCTTATTATTCTTCTTTAAAAACCAAAATTCTTGAATGTAGAGTGAAGTAATCCAATTGGAAATGCGCCTGATGCCCAGAACTCTATAACTGCGACCATTTGCTTTGTAAACGAAAAATAATATCAAACAAAATATATCCCATCCACACGATGAATGATCAGTGGAGAAGAAAACGAGATTTACTTATGTATACGCAGCGCTCAGATACAAAATGTATCTGCTTCTGCATAAAAGAAGATAAATTGCTCGTTGATATTTAAATACGTCGTCGTCGTCGTAGTTGTGGTCGTTATTGTTCCAACTTCCAAGCTCCAACCAACTTAGGCATGCTGAGCGCGACCAATCTCAAATTTGTACATAGCCATGATGTCGTGGCGGTTGGTGGTGTAGGTATGTAGTTTGCCCGTCGACGTTAAAGGCGAAGACAAAGGCGACACGGTGCGAAGAGGCGGACACAATGTTGAAAATTATCGCTGGCTCTAAAGATGATGGTCGTGATTCCGAATCCAAATCATCACCATCATCATCATCATCTATAGATGCTTCTCCATTTTTCCACAGAAGTTATTATCATTGGCGTTGGATTTTTTTGTTTTGTCTCGTTCTGGACACTTATTTTGTCTGTCTGTCTGTCTGTGTTATTTTTCTCGTCTGACTGTTTGATATTTATGGCCATCTTTGTATCTCTCTGAAGCTGAACCGCGTACTGTAAAGGAATCTTTTGGTCTCTGCATTGGGTACCCATACCTTATACATATATTCATATTAAATATATATAGATACATCGGAGAAACGTGATGTTCAATGAATGTATAAGGGGATGTGTTGGGATCTAATCAAATTCAGCTTTTATGGTGACCATCAAGTTTTTACTCTCCTGTCTGCGGCGCAAAGGCAGATGTATTATTGGGGAAATTTAATATTGGATACGCACTGATGGACAGATGAGTTGAGATAAATTATTTTATTTTATACACAACTCATGACTTTGTGCCTTTTGAAACTTATTAACGCAGTAATGTTTGTAGCGATACCTATACCTATGATGGATTTGAATATAGCCACAATAAATGTATATAATGTAGATGCTGCATGAATTGTTATAACAAGCAATACTTGTATTTACGATTTACGAGTAGCTTTGCAGCTGGCCAATATTCCATTTTTGGATGTATCTAATAATATTAAACTTACAAAAAAAAAAGCACGAGATTACTATATAAAAATGTTTATTCAAACTTTTACAAAAAGTCAACAGACCTACGAAATTAGCTGAGGGTTTCTATGTAATAATTAGTTTAAGTAAGTATGTAATACCAAGGTCTAATATTTCAAAGACAACGACTACCTAGTTGCGTTGGATTTGTCTTGTGACAATTATTGGTGCAAAAATTTTATTTTTTTTATTAAAAAAAAACTGACACGGAATACAAACAACAAAACTTACTACCCTTCATTATGGTTCCTATTAAAACTCAGTTCAAAAAACTAAATGATGTTAGTTTTTAGTGTTATAACTTACTGGCTGAACACAATGGAGACGGAGCTGCAACTGGAGCTGCAACTGGAATAGCTGTCAAAATATTCAATACACGTAAATTCAATGTTACGAACACAACACAACGCAACTGCAGTCGGTGCTGCAGTCGGTGCTGCAAGAGTTGGCGAACTTTTAACTTTTTCGTGCAGCATTTTTGACATTTCAAATTTTATATATCTGTCTGTGATCTTAAGTGTTGTTTTGTTGTATTGTGATTTCGTGGTTAAATTTTAATTAAAATAATGGACGAAAATCTTCAATTTCAGTGTCCATTTTATAGTTTCAATTACTTAAAATATTTACAATTTGCCAAAGATTCAACACCTGACCCAACAAATGACAACAAAACAATGAAAGCTGTACAGCCTCATTGTGGGCACATAAAAAAAAGTACGTACGACACTTTTTGACAGCTCTTCCAGTTGCAGCTGCAGCTCCAGTTGCAGCATTCTATTGTGTTCAGCCAGTTACCCCACACAAATGACACTTCCCTGTAACACTTATTGAGTCAGATAAAAAAAAGGACTCTTCACATCAATACGCATTTAATTAAAACAGAAATACACACATATCTACAAAAACAACCTGGATGTGAAAAAGTGTACTAAAAATATAAAGAAAAAAATCAATTTTCGTGACCAACTCATAACTTTGACGTCAAATTCAAAACTGAAGCAGCTCTAATTGGAGTAGATCCGCTGCATTCTCCGCAAAAAAATAAATCTACTGCCACAAAATCAATTCTATTGCACCTTTTTTGATAGATATATCCGCTCTCAAAATTTTAATAATCTGCTGAAAATCTTCTTTAACTCTTCGATTCCCATGCTTATGTTTATGAACAAAAAAACGATTTCTTCTTCATAATAGCATAAACGGATTTAAAATAGACCAAAAAAAATTGTAAAAACAAAACACCTTCCTCCCTTTTTGATGTGTAAACATCTTTGCCGGCGGTAGAGTGAATCGAAAACGTGTGTAAAACTTATACATTCCTTGTAACCCGTTACGGTTACACGTAACGGTTACACGTTGCGGTTACACGTTCCATGTAGCAACCTACCTTAACGACGATTGCATTTAACACCATGTTTACATTGGAAATATTGCGTACTTACGACATCGTGTTTACATTAGGTGCGTTTTATTATTCACAAATCTATCTGGATCCGGATCTGGATCATCCCTTGAAAATAAAACGATACGGATCTTACTGACAGCAGTGTTATAAGTCCGTCTCTTTTTATCCTTGGGTTTGTAAATTTTAAATTATGTCTTGTCTTTTTTCTTTACACTATAGGTTACACTACCTTACCATAAAAAGCCATCTACTCGTCAGTGTAATAACTAATTTTTGGATCTTGGAAATAGATCCCGATAGAAAACAGGATCCCAAATTGTTTTTGTAATATATGTTAAAACTTAATCCAGATCCGGATCCAGATAGATTTGTGGAAAATAAAACGAACCTATTGGAAACTTTGAGTACTGAAATCTCGATTTTATTACTTTCCATTGCTGGCTAGAACTTAATTCAATCTCTCAACATTTCTTCACCTCTCGACCAATATGTCAAAAAGACGGAAGACTAATTAACTCGTGTAACATTTCATAGCGGGTTCATTTAATGTCTTAAAAAAATCCACTTCACGTTAGTGATGGACGATAACATTTTATTTTATGCTCGCAAAAAATGCATTTTCAGAGTTGAATTTTAAAAATCCAAAAAATGTTGTTCAGGGCGATCAGTTGACATCTGCAACGAAATATTCTCGATACGTCAAAATTTAATTTGTCCCTTATCTGTCATACCATATAATTATTTTAATTATCGAATTAAATATTCTTTATTATATCAAAATACACTTTTAGGCCAGGCGCGCACATTCAATTTTTAGTTTCGCAACTGTTTAGTTGCTAAAATGAAACATATCGGCTTATATGGGACACCGCGCACTTAGAGCAACTCGATTCGAGCAACTAAAAAGTTTGTGTTTTGACACAAACTAAACTATTGCCTTCGCAACAGTTGAGCTGTTTTCTATAAGAGCAAGAGAGAAAAGATTATGAGCGTGAGTAAAGAGTTGCCAGTACGCGGTTCTCTTTCAACTGGTGATTAAACTATTTGATTTCGACCAGTGCGAGACTAGCCTTAGCATTCACTATATCAAAATATAGATCGTTCTCCATCTACGACTTCAATGGATTAAAAAAATTAGTTTTTGCCACTTATAATTCCATTACAGGGTGGGAATAATGTCAATCGGTTTATAAATCTCTGACAGAGGGAGTAAGATAAAGTACAGAAACCTAAACAAAAAAAGAGTTAAAGGATTGGTTTGATTTTGATACGGTGACCGCTCCATCTAGTGGCTTCGCAAAAAAAAAAAAGTTTTGACTTTTTCGCTGCATGACACGTATATTTTTTGGCGGCGTTAAGCCAGATATACATTGTTCAAATGCATGACAAGCACGTGGAAGTCTTTTATTTCAGTGGCGAGAGAACGTTGCATTTGTGTGTTTTTTTCTGCAAAATTGTGTTTTTTCGAATTTCTTTCAGATTTTTCTAATTTTATCCGAGTAATTTATTTTATTTTGTCTGTCCATTTCATCATACAATTTTCGTTTGCTGTTTAAATATTTTAATCAGTGCTTATGCTGTGCTGTGTTCTCATCACTTCAACGTACTATACGCAAATGAACCAATAAATAAATGATCAATCATCAATCTTGCATATATACAATATTTCTATGCAGTACGCTAGATTGAAAAGATTTTGATTTTTCTTCAAGCTTACATCCAATCTATACGTGTGACTTTTTCACTAATCCACTTACACGTGCTTGTCATGCATTTGAACAATGTATATCTAAATTTAAACGCAATTGCTGAGGTTGAGAAAAATGCGGAGTTATCGTTGATTCTTCTTTGTGGTTTTCTTTTTTATATATGGCGTTCGCTCAGTGAAATTCGCTTAACTGAGTAGAGTAAAGAGTGCCAAGAGATGACTTCTTTTCGGATTCGTGGAAAAAAATCTATTTTCTATCAGGTAACATCTCTGTTTGAATATAAGTGTACAAATATAATGCTGTCTTAAGCCACATCCCTGTTTAAGCATAAGTCAAGCAAACTTTACGTTACGTAGCGGAGCCCACTTACTCCTAACAGACGCCGCGAACTACTTCATCGAAGCATATTTTTTATGTTGTTATTCGTTTTTAGTTGTTAACTAGTGTTATTGATCTCAATATTCTTAAATTTATTGATTATTACATTAAAAGTATCCTAAACACAAGTAATAATGGAAAATGAACAAGAAAAATGTGTTTGGACTCGTTCCGAAATCATTATTTTACTAGTAATAAGTAAGTACAACAAAATAGTTGATTATTTCAAATCGTTTTTACAGGGCATGGTCCAAAAATACATGTGTTTAGGTTGAAAGCGTTATGTTTAACTAAGTAGAGATATTTTTGGATTTAAGTATAAGTACCTATACATATATGTAAGTACATACATAAGTAAGTATAAGGGATAAATTGTGGAAAAATAGTGGCTTTCATTTGAATATATCTAAAGTCACAAACTAGTACGATTGCATTGTATGTTTATTGGGTACGTTCGATAACAAAAATTCGGCACTCGGACGAACGTTGATGTTTACACAATCTTAACCGTGAGTCCTGGCACTCGCACTTTTTTTTAAAGGGGGGTCACCAACCGGTGACCCGTGGCACTGGAAATAAAACGTCACGTTTCTTACAAGAATATTTATTTTTAAGTGGAAATTTTCGGTGGAAATAAGACAATATCCACTTGGATCCTCTCCAGCGTACAACTCCTCAACAATCTCATCTAAAGTCAATCTGTAAGACGTACAATAGCTCTTAAATCCCATCGCCATCAATGATTAAGTAATTGTTCTAATACTACTACTACTAATACACACAATGCCCAGTGTCACCTACAGGTGACACTTAACATTTTCACCGTTGTAATAGGTAATCACTCTTTTTTACTTGCGATATAGGTAGGTACTATAGGGCAAGTTCTGCATTTGGAAAAAAATCGAACTCGAGATTTTGATCAAAGTTGACATTACGATGATAGCGAAGACGAATAAAGTGGGTCCGGCAATTCCGTCTGTCTGTCTGTCTGTATGTCTGTACCTCGATCTAGAGCCTAAGCCACTGGACCTATTTTCTTCAAACTCGGTAGTTAGGGGTCTTCGGTGATTCCCTAGAGGGGAAATTGAAATTTTTTTTTTAGCTCTAAAACTAACGGTACCCCCCATACACCCGTAATGCAAAATCTTATTTATCTCGAAAACGGCTCTAACGATTTTGATAAAAAAAATTAGGTGTGATATTATGGACATGGACTACGTTTTGGTAAAAAAAAATTTGGGGCAAAATGTTATTAACGGTACCTGTCACAGAACCGTTTTTTTGATTTTCGACTTTCTCATTAACGGCTCTACCGATTTTAACCAAACATTTTCAGCAGGAGTCTCCCTAAGTTTAAAATAATATTGTATATAAAAATATTCGAAAAATTATTTTTTGGGTTTTTGTGAAAAAAAAATTTTTTTTGAAAAATCAATATCTTCAAAACCTATGAACGATTATTTTTTGAAATTATTTCCAAAAATCAATATTATTAAATACTTAAAATTCGCATCCCACATTTTTTTCTTGAAAAATTTTAAAGAAATTTCTTATATAAAAAATTTATTTATTTAATAATAAAATGATTTTTTAAAGTTTGTTTGCATAAATTCATACTTTTCTAGAAATCAGACGGCAATTTAATTTTAAATTCATGTTTTATAATTATAAAATGTATCTTAAACTCCAAAGTACTTTTACATAAGAGCAAGTTCGTGCGATCCAGTCGTGCATTTTATTTATTTTTGTCCTGAAATGCATTTATATACAATATTTATATATAAATCACAAAAAGTAAGAACACTACAATTAGGTATACCTACACGAAACAATGAATTGAAATGAAGAAATGACGTTAAGCTAGTATTTTGAAAAAATAATATGGCCTACTAGGACCTATTGGCTTTGCATAAGTGAAGGAAGAATTAAAAAAAACCGTTGCGGTATGGTTGAAAAAAAAAATATATGTGCAATGTACGCGTAAGCTTCTTTCAGCTTCTTTAACCAAACAAATGTTCAAAATTAAGAAAAGAGCAATTTTTTAAAATGGTGGCCATCTTTAAATTGTGAAAAAAAACAACATCTCTCCTGCACCTATTTCGTTCTATGAAACATTCTATCTTTTCTGTAAAAAATTGATGAAATCATAAAAATATTTAGTTATGATTCATTTTAGAAATAACTAAATTAAAAAGAAATCATATTTCCAAATTAAAATGGAAAAAACGATTAATAAGTAAATATGTACACAAATTTAACCTATGTCTTTTCATAGAATTTCCGAAAAGAAAAAAAAAACGATTAAGGCCTTGAAACAGTTCAAAGTCGTAAACGGTTCAGTGAACATTGATATAATGGAGAAGATATAATAAGTGCATCTCTGTCTCTATATACACTGTAATCTGTTTACGGCATCACCGCGAAAACTATATCAAAGACATATCTGCAGATGCAGACAAGTCCAGAGTTTTCGCTTGCAATAATGGAAGGTAGTAGGTACTTGCATATAAATTTCACCTGTTTGACTGCAGACAAGTTGATATCCAAGAGTACCACAGACTAAGTGTGTGCAGATAGAACATACGTTTCAAGATGAGATTGTGTTTAAGATTTAATAGATAAAAATAAAGGGTGTTTTTCTTTATATCCAACTTTAAAAATTGAATAAATCACATTCGAATATGAATTGAATTTTTCTGCCACGAATGGTTCGAATGTGACGCATACTGGAAATCAAATTTTTAACTATTTTGCGAGTTGTTCTAAAGTAAAGCAATGAGCACAAATCATCTGTCAGCTGTCAAATTTACTGCCACCAGAAACAGAAACACCCTCCACTGTGTTTTTTTTAAACTATACATAGATTTAATATACCCATAATGTTTAGCTCTGTTGAGATCATTTCATCTGCGAACTGCGCGTCTTCTATTGCGTAAGTGTGCATCCCAACTTTATTAGCATTTAAATGACTTTTAGTTCTGGTCTTGGGTTAAGTTAAAAATTACGTGAGATGCATTTCTAGTTGTTATATGGAAAGTTCGTACAACTATCTAAAAGTGAATAGCTGTGGGTTATTGAATTTTTTGGATGAGTTTATACATCTTATCCCGTTTATTTGTTGAAGATAATATTCCTTGGTGGAGACGAGAAAAGGTAGGTATATGCTAATGTACATACATATATGTATATGTAAGTCGTCCCCCATCACATCAGACGCAGTCCACAAAGTTGGGAAGGAAGTTAAAGCAAGTCATGCATGTCGGTTGTCAGGTTTCATTGTTGTCGATGAAATACTTGTCTGTGTGCGAGTTTATTGGAGATATGAAGGGGTCCCCGGTTCAAACCAATTTTTTGTTTTCATTTAATTTTTTTTAAAATACAAAATTAACATTTGCCATGAATGATGCAAAATATCTCATCATCTCATTTCAAAGACTCATTTAACAACTTCTTAGTTAATAAAAAAGTTCATTACTAACTATCGAGTGAAAAGATGTTAAGTTCATAAAAACAAGATACTTATCGGAACTAAGAGAACTATATGATGTAGTATGGAAACAGCTTGAAACTCTATACACCTGATCAGGATATCAATTACCTACATCATCTTCTTGTGGTAACAAAGATTATTTCTCAGTGGATCAAGTCTCATTCTGCCCGATGTGATGACATGGAAGTCATTGGAGGAGAGAGATTATTTTAAACAACAAAGCAACATCGTTTAACATTGTGTTAATGGGTGTTGAGACTGGATAAGTGGAAAGACAAGTTAAGCGATACTTAATGCACAAAATTTGTTTCCGTTTATGTAATTTGCTTTCGCAACGCAACAAAAAGCTTAAAAAAAAAACATCGAAAGATTCTCAAAGTATTGAAAAATGTTGAAACTTAGCATCGGAAAATTATCTACTGCTCGGAGAACTGCGCGCTTTAACGATTCGATATTTGAGTTTCGTCTAGCATAAGCCGTTATCTCTAAAACACACCACTGTTTGTAGTGCAATGAATTGAGGTATGGGCTTCCAGATGGCCTTTTATACGTAGAAATTGAGTTTGGAACGTTATTTTTTTACGGCATGTTGATGTCGTTTTTGCGGGAGTGGAGATTTGTGTTAAGATTTTGAGTCTCTCTTTACGTCTTCGCAACCACTGTAGAGTGTTTCAAGCCGAACTTTTAACGATTAAAAAGAAGTCCTGTCTTGGTTAAAGAAAATGTTATATCAATCTTAGATATTCCCATCTTCTCGGACAGCCAAGCATCCATTAAATCTCTTGCTTGATTCTATCTTTGCCAGCTCAATAACAGCCCTTAACTGCCTATTGTTTCTGGTGGAGATGGCGCAGCGGTTTAACATTTACCTCTGCTGGGTGCCGGGCCACAGGGAAATTTCATGAAATTAATAAGCTGACGAACTCGCCAAAAGTAGAACAATGATACCTTAATTGCCAAATAAGGTAAATAAAGGTATTTCGACAAAACATATTTGAAAATGCTGGATCTGAAGTTATAACGGGACAATGTTTGATAGGTAAGCACGCAACACGGCTTGGAATTTGTTCTAAGGATTTCTGAAGAAGCTGCATTAACGAAGAAGAGGAGGAATCGATCCCTCACCTTCTATGTACATGTTCTGCTCTATCGCAAAAGGCGTAAAATCCATCTGTGAAATTTCTACTACAATGATCTAAGTGATCTGGCAAATATAGATATAGGCAATCTCGCTCACTTTAATAAGGAACTGCAATTGATTTAACAATGGACCAACTCATAGTCTAAGTGTGTCAGTTCTCCTCCTGACAGCCACGTCAAACTAACCTAACCATCTGTAAAGTTGCATGGGGGTTTTAAACTTTTTTTTGCAGAAATAGAGCTCAGGCACTCCACCGTAGGCGACTCCCCACCAAAACCAAACCATCACAGAAGCTGGGTGGTGTCCACGTTTAAATCTCGGAATAAGTTCAGACACATATCGTGATGACTTATCATAAACCCTATGATTCTGTTTGTTGAACGACTTTTCATTGGTGAATATTTTATTTTCACTAGAAGGATTTTTCTGTGGCCATTTTTTGAGCACTAGTTAAGTAAGACTTTCGATTTTCGAGCTTGTCCTACTCCATGATTCCACACAAATGAGGTTAAGACCTTAAACGTGAAAACTTTATATAAATGTCACTTTACAAAATGTCAGTCAAGTTCAATTGGGTGCGTTCAATGCGTTTTGAGAATGAATAGCGCAATCATCATTGCGAATGTATACCTAATAGGGCCAACCAGAAACTGGACACATTGTATAATAGTTAAGTGTAAAAATCTCCTTCCCCGCTAATACGTTTTCACCTCAAACGGTGTCGTATGGATAGAACTATTATTATTTTGTATATTCTTTCTATTATGCTAGTTTGAACTTTCCGGAGCATATTCTGAGCGTGTTCAGAGTGCGCTCTCGCTCTGTGAGCTCAGAATGAAATAATTGAGAAGACAGAGTAAAATGAAGAGTAAAGAAGTCTAAACCGTTCAAATCGCACAACCTCGGTGGTCAATTCACATCGCCACCACGTGAGATAACCATGTTCGGAATTCGTATAGATATTGACACGGGCTGTGTGGCTTGTAGCATCGTCGCCGCCACAAAAAAACCGTTTGATTTTCACATTTTCAAATTCGAGTCAATCAAACCGTATTTGTCAAACATATTTCAGAATGTGAACCCCCCTTATGATCCAATTCGACCAAAAGAAATTGGTTACCATCAACCATTAGCCCCGTCAGTCCTAAATCCACACAATACAGTGACTTTCTCTGAAAGCATTGCAATATGGTGGATCTCGTGTGGATTGTGATCGTCCCAAATGCGAACATTTTCGAACATGAACTTTTAAATTTGTAAGAAAAAAAAAAACATTTTTATTTGCTGTACACTGAATTCTTTTGAGTTTTGAAGAAAGAAAAAACAAAATATTCAATCCTAAATGAATTTTGTCAATTGTCATATAAATTCAGCATAATGCCGCATTTACACGACATTTTTTAAAGAATGCCAATGTACTGATAAAAAATACTTATCGAAACTATTTGCCTTCGTGTAAATTGATTCAAATTTTGTGACAAATTTCATTTCAGTGTCAGTAATGTAAAAACGGAATTATGGCATGGATTACAATTTTTAATTTGAAAAAAATATTTGTTCTGCAAATTTCGGAGCAATCACACTTTGAACTAGTGAAGGCAAGTATAAGAAAATAAATACCAACGAACACACCCTCAAGTATGCCAACATATATTTTTTGGATACCATCTAAACACCTCCTACGTTTCAACATCCGAAACTCCATTTTCACTAAAATATTCTTTTCCATTACTAACTTATTTTTCTTCATTAATCGTTTGTTGTTGTTTTCTATGTTAAATTCTGCAATGCAGCGTATTCACTTACCAATAAAACACGGCTTATACAAAATTTTCTTTTCTTTTTTGACAAATGTTTAAAATAACGCATTGTAAAAATCTTTTGTAAGCTGCTTTAAATTCCATTTCTACAATTTTATAAACTTATCTTTAACAAATATTGGAACAAGACAATGTGTAATATGTACATTTTTCACTTCTTATTTTAAATTTTTTTTTATTTAATTACCTTTTGAAAAATTTTCTAAAGTGGTCTTATAGAAAGTTTACGAGAACTTGCTATAATTGCCTCCTAAAATATTTTAATTCATTAAATTTTTTAAGATTTAAATTGTTCAGAAAGAAATTTTAACATTTATAAGGGTAGTCATAAACCCTTGAGTGTGTGCAACATATAAAAAAAAGAAGAAAAATGGTCTTTTATTTTTTAAATTTGATGTGGTATATAACTACTTGATTTTATTATTATAAATTTTAAATTTCAAAAAGTAATTGTGAAAAAATCAATTTTCAAGATTTTCTAACAAGTAATTTTTAATTTTATCTTTCAAATTCATTAAAAATATTGGCGCAAAATTTGATATTAGGTTAAAACAACGAATTTGCAAATTTTAATCGAATATAGCATCATACTTTCTCTACCCTTTTATTGTTAAAATCATCATTAAAATCATTACTTGCGATATATATGTAGGTACTATAGAGCAAGTTCTGCATTTGGAAAAAAAATCGAACTCGAGATTTTGATCAAAGTTGACATTACGATGATAGCGAAGACGAAAAAAGTGGGTCCGGCAATTCCGTCTGTCTGTTTGTATGTCTGTCTGTCTGTCTGTCTGTATGTCTGTACCTCGAACTACAGCCTAAACTACTGGAGGTATTTTCTTCAAACTCTGTACTTAAGGGTCTTCGGTGATTCCCTAGAGGGGAAATTGAAATTTTTTTTTAGCTCTAAAACAAACGGTACCCCCTATACACCCATACACCCTTAATACATAATCTTATTTATCTCTAACGGCTCTAACGATTTTGATAAAAAAAATAAGTGTGATAGTACTGACATGGACTACATTTTGATCAAAAAAAAAATTTGGGCAAAATGTTATTAACGGTACTTGTCATAGAACCGTTTTTTTGATTTTCAACTTTCTCATTAACGGCTCTAAGGATTTAAACCAAACATTTTCAGCAGGAGTCCCCTTAAGTTGAGAATAATATTGTATATAAAAACATTCCAAAAAATATTTGTTAAGTTTTTTTGAAAAAATTTTTTTTTGTTGAAAAATCAATATCTTCAAAACCTATGAACGATTATTTTTTGAAATTATTTCCTAAAACTAATATTATTAAATACTTAATTTTCTTGAAAAATTTTAAAGAAATTTCTTATATAAAAAATGTATTTAATAATAAAACGATTTTTTAAAGTTTCTTTGCATAAATTCATACTTTTCTAGAAATCAGACGGCATTTTTATTATCTCATTAAATCCATGTTTTATATTTATAAAATGTATCTTAAATTCCAAAGTACTTTTACATAAGAGGAAGTTCGCCCGATCCAGTCGTACATTTTATTTTTTTAGTGTCGTGCTAGCTGCATACGACTCTTTGACATTTGCAAATATCAAAAAAGGTTCGGGTACTTACTTTTTTACACGAAATGTCATTGTTTTAGGTGTGTTCAGAAGCAATTTATTAAGAAAATTCTCTTAGTACGATACTAGTTAGAAAATGTTTAAAATTAAGAATGAATTAGTTAACTACTATAAAGTTAGCAAATTGTTAAGTAGTATCATACTAATACCTTAATAAAAGGCTGTTTAAAATTTTGCGCCATCAAAATTAAAAATAGTCCCTTCTAGTATTAGAGAATTAAGAATTTCATTCTGGTTCTGGATGTTTGACCTGCCATGGTATGGGTTATAAGTTCGTAATTGATATGTAGACTTGTAAGTCTGAAAAGTATGTTAAAAGCGTCACAGAAATTGCGCAATTCCCCTTTTTTTAATTTTTTCACTAGGAAAGTCTCTTAAATAAAACTTATTGTAGTCAGATAATTCATGTCAGTCCGGGAAGATAACATTCAAAACTTAACAAACTTCACTTTTCAGAAAGACAAAACAAGATTAAATATATTTTTGAATTTTGATTGATCTTTTAAAATATTTCAACGAGACATATAGATAATCTATTTATGTTCCAAATATTAAACGACAGCCTTCAACTTTTTCAGCGTTTGAACGAACTTGCTGCCGTTATCTTGTGTACCAACAAATTCGAAAAGATATTTCGATAAATTAATAAATAATGTTTTTTTTTTCACACAAAATGTTTACATATTACCATTCATCAGCATCCGCCCAAAATAAATAATTTTTCCCGGTTTCCCTAGTCGACCTTAAAACTGTATTTATACCTGTAATTACATCTGCACACAGAACGCAGATAAAGCAGGTGTTTTTCGATGTTGTTGTAACCCCTTACTGCTTTGTAGCGGCGATTAATGATCGCCGCACAGAAGAAGAATTAATTTAATTTTTTCCCCTTCAATCTCACTCCCGATAAGGGTGGAATTTATTTGTGTTAGGGACCAGTTTTATTTTTGTTTTTTTATTACAAACTCTATTTCTCTATCTGCATATTTAACCAATGAGATAAATATTTTTTAAAAAAATAACTTAAAAATAATAAATTTATGAAGCTTCGAAATACATACATATGTAGCTATTCTTCAATAATTGTAAAGAAATTAAAATATTTAACGACTAAACGTGCAAAGTCTCTTAGCAAAAGTTTAAAGTTGCCTACAACAACAACTATAATTTTTCGATCTGCCTACTGCTACTGTTTGTCTTTGGAGCAGTAAAACGAAGCGCGTTTTAATGTTTATCGAAATCTTGGTCACGTTCTTTGCATTTATCTCAGCTTCGTGATCATTGCCTAATTGATATTGTCACTGGAGAGAGGTGCAATAATTTTATCACCACTCGTAAATACTGGTGGTTACGAAATGAATCAAATCTGCATCTGGGCATAGGTTGCACTTGTAGACGATACGAGTACATTTGTAAGGACTCGAATTCCTCCAATCCATCTCACTATCCCATAATTCTGCTCTATAACTTTCAAAGAAATGAGCTTCCATAATGACGCATTCAGAACAATAATTCCAGTTAAACATTTAAAGAAGCCAAATACTGATTTTTTTGCTAACTTCCTGCCAACCTTCTGCGAGTATCAAGACAAACCTCAAATAACTTAAAGTTTTGCCAGGGAAAAATGTATCTATGTATCTAGATATACTCGAACAAGCCACCGACAGATATTATGACCTGAAACCAAAAATATTGTCACCCAGTCAGTTATCTGCATGCATGTGCGTTCGCATAATTTTATGTCGTTCAACTTTTGAGCATTACCTATAAATAATAATGTTGTTATAGAATATTTTTCTGATGACACTATAATGGTGGTGCAAGTGCAAGCAAACGATATCAAAAACTCACAACAATAAGATACAAATAAAATATTTTGTATATTTGTGTAGAGTTTTGATGACATTTGCAAGAAAATGCAATCGAAAGGGGGCAAACATTTTTCGTTATCCACCTTAATACCTATTCGAATAATGTTGCTCCCTACAAATTTTGCTTGAATATTCAAAAAAAAAATTGTTTTGTTTCATGAGTCTGGCTGTATATAGATACTTTTATAGATACTTCAACGTAGATAAACAAAGAGAGAGGTCATTAATCCTTGATTTATTTTTTACAAAGTTGATTTTTATGGCAGTATCAGCGAAATTGTATTTCGAAATATGTCATTCTGTATCAATTGTTGAGATTGAAAGAATTGAATTGTAAAGATTTAGAATTTCGAAATATCTACACAGAGGAACGAATGAATAACAAACATAAAGGAATTGTCTTAAAAGTTTTGTTAAGTTATGTATGTATGTATCGAATTGAATTATAAATTTGTCGATTTTGGTTTTAATTTATTATGAATTAGGTATGTTCGTAATTTGTCGTTTCTTTTCAAGTTGTGCTTTTATACTATCTAGCGAATGAAGTACAACGAATGAAATAAGCATACAGGCAACCTTTTTTTATTGTATAATAGTAGTCCTACATTTATTATTTAGTTTTATTTTATTTATTCATTAGATTATGAAATAACGTGACTAGAACTATTAGCACATTATAAATTATACGGAATCTAATTCTTGTGTCAAAAGTGAGGGTGGATCTATAAGGAGTACCATACACACTACGAAGAACTTTCTTTGACAATTAGTCAAGAGCTTTTTCTTCTTTATGTAATTTTCTTCATCACCTGAGTCCAAACTGATTGAGCTATAATGTTGAAAACTTTAACCTATTATTAATAGCGAGTTAAAGGTAGTTTGGTGCCCGCGAAGGTTGACCTTGAATCCATCTTTCTTTCTTCCCAACAGTGAAAAATCACTTATTAATATATTTTCAGCTTTAATCACAGATTACAGAACCTCCACAAGTTTTTCGACATCTCTATAACAAGATTTGTTTTAAATTTCAATTTGTTCACCAAAGCAGAGTTTTCGCTTTTGAAAAGTTCGTTCTTGTTGATTCTCATTTATTTTTGATACTTTTTTGTGTTAATTTAAAATTATTTTAGAAAAGTTTTTGATGTGCTTTAAGTTAGCACAAAATTTTACAATAATCGGAAAATTCCAAAATTCTACGCGTAAAATTTTTGAAAATTATCGATTTGATTCTCAGCTTGTGTTGCCGTCTGTAATTTGAAAAGAATTTACGTTTTTTTTTTAAATTTATGATTTTGGAATAATCTGAATTGTGCTTGCGTTTTTGTTAAATACAAAATTATTTAAAAAAATAAATAAGGCCCCGTAACTCTTCTTCATAAATTTCGTTTTTAATTAATTATATGTCCTTAAGTGGTCTTAAGGTCGTTTGTTTTTTATAATTGTTTGAGTCCTCGATACTTGTAACTGAATTCCGGGCTCGTTCGGGTCGTAAATATTCACTTATTTATACATTTTGTCATAAATTAAAAGAAAAATTTTGGTATTTTTCAACCCTATTCCTTGTTATCCAAGTTTTTTCTATGAGAATAAAAATAAAATTTTTTTTATAATTTTGCGCACACTAAAGGGTTAGGACTACCCTTAAAATATTTGAGCACAGATCGAAGGTTTAGGAAGGTTGAGGTGGGTTTAAAGAGAGATACCGATGCACATTGGGTTTTAATGTCTGAATATTGTAATGGGAAGGATGCAGGGTAAAGCATTACATTCGAGTAGTGCGGCTTAAAAAAGAATCTCTGAATTTAACAGTACGTCCGAAGTTGGGCTAAAGGGTAAACTGATGAAAAACGAATATTAAGGTTAAATTGTCTAAGGGGAGGCAAATGGCTATTTCACTAGAACGGTGTAAATAAAAATAACGGTAAAATAATGAAAGACAAGAAACATTGGGGTGGTGCTCGAGAGATTCAAATGTTTCTGTTATATTTCTATCAACTATCATTTTTTAAGCTCTTTTTTAGATTCTATCCAAGTGATTCTAGTGAGTTATTGGAGCACCTGCCCAAATACGGGAATTAATTCGAGCTTTGAACGAATAAAGGCCTTATTGATTACATACATACCAGAAGGGATGAGCAATTTCTTAAAACGTGGCATTAGAGGAGAGTTGAGCTTTTATGACAGAAAACAGTATTAAATTCTTAAAGGTTTCCCATTATTTGACAATACTATCAAAATCAGAATTTAATGAGCTTTTCATACGCCGCTGTTCTAAATCCACATCCGAAGAACAAGGGGTGGCCGTGGCACGATGGTTGTGTGCTCGCCTGTCAACCTCATGATCACAGGTTCGATCCCTGCCGTAATCTATGTCGTTTTAATTCCATTAAAACCTTCTAAAAATTGTCATCAATGGGTTGCTGGTTCACTCATTACATGTTGTTCAGACATAACAGTAACAATATGTAATTGAGTTAAACTAGTATACCCAACAAGGATGAACACGAATAAAATAATGTGAATTATAAGCGACATAGAAATAAGATACGGCATTTCTCCGCTTTAGCTCAGCCGCCATCCCTGGAGATAAAAATACCTGTGACAACCACCAACAGTCTCAGAACATCGTGTCACACATCTTTCCTATCCTTCTCTCTCTTCATTAACTTCACGCCCGCGCTGTGTTGAAACATTTGAAGGGTAATCATAATCATAATCCCTTGAGCGCGGGTATATTATAAATAAAATGCACGACTGGGTCGCACGAACTTGCTCCTATGTAATCGACTGGGAATTTTAAAAACGAATGTTATTAGAGAAAACTGTTCATAAGGATAAAAGTAATTTTTAAATTCTTTTAGTAGTAACAGAATGCTATGCAAATATGAATTTATGCAAGAACAAAAATTAAAGTCCTTGTAGTGGTTTCTTTAAAAGAAGCTTTTATATACAAACTTTTTAAAAGCTTTTTAAGAAAAAATTTTGGTACGCTAATTTAAAGTTTTTATTATTGTTCGAATAAAAATTAAATTTACGAAAAGAAATATTGACCCGTTTCGGAGATATCGAATTTTCAAAAAAAAAAAGAAAAAAAAGATATTTTTTTTTTTTTTCAAAAAATTCAAAAAATATTTATTTTAAAGTTTTGAAATGCAATGTGTTTTAGACTTTTTAGAAGCTTCTCTATACAAATTTTCATTAAGATCCGTTATGTGGATAATGAGAAATTCAAAATTCAAAAAAATGGTTCTATGGTAGGTACAAGCTGTAATATCTTAATTTAAAAATTTTTTTTATTAAATTAAAGATCGTAAAAATTAATTGAAAGAAAAAAAATTTTATCAAAATTCTAGGTGCCGTTTTCGAGAAAAATACGATTTTTGAAAACCATTTTTTTTAATTTTTTAGCATTTGTATGGTAGGTACCTTTATTTTTAGGTAAAATAAACATTTTTTTTTCACATTTTGTAGATTATATTGAGAAACTTTTATTTATCAAGTTTAACAAAAATCTAGCATGGGGTTTTCGAAATATTGAGTTTTGAAAAAAAAAAATTTGAAGTTTTTTTTAAAAATCCAAAAAAACTTTTTTTGAAAATTTGAGTACACAATTCTATTTATATTTTTGGGGAGCTTTAGCAAAAAAAAATGATCAAAATCGGTTGAACCGTTTTTGAGAAAATCAAAAACAAAAAAAATGGTTCCATGGGGGGTACCCACAATAACCATTTTTCGGAAATTTTTTTTCAACCAATACCTAGATTTAATTAAATGAAATTTTTCTGTATCTTTATTTTTAAAATCTGTCTAACAGTTTTTGAGAAAAAAAATGTTTATAAAATTTCGAAAAAAATTCGTATGGGGGGTACCGTTATTTTTGGTCTTAAAAAAAAAAAGAAAAAAACGTGTGGGGGGAAAAAATTAAAAATGATATCTACAAAGTTTAAAGAAAATCGGCTGAGTCGTTTAGCCTGTAGTCGAACAGACAGACAGACAGACAGACAGAATTGCGAGACCCACTTTTTTAGTCTTCGCTATCATCGTAATGTCAACTTTGATCAAAATCTCGAGTTCGATTTTTTTTACGAATGCATAACTTGCCTTATAGTACCTATAAGTCGCAAGTAAAAAGAGCAGGCATCTGGAAACGAATATGAGAAGCTGAGAGTATTAAAAGATTCAGACAAAAGATCATTGACGAATATCAGAAAGAGACTTGGAGGCAAAACTGACCCGTGTGGCACACCAGTATTTATTTGATGAATTTTAGACTCTATACTCTGTACAAAACTTGATATCGATTGCATCAAATTTATTTAAGGATGCTATTTAAAAATTTAAATATTTTTGAATTCTATTTACAGTCAATTCTACTTAACTGAACAGATAATAATTCTTCTAAATAGCCCTCAGATTTGAGTATTTAACCAGGGTATATGACTTATTGACCAGAAGCACTATACAATACATATTCATATGGATTTATCGTATGAAAGATTAGTTTTTTTTTAAATTTTTTTTTTAATGAGTATAGAAACTAGTTTTGACAGATAGACATGTAACTAGATACTAATTGCAGAGAAAATAAGAAAGTGGAATAAATGATAAAATCTCTCCATTTATGTAAGTATGTACACTTGTACACACTTATAAAATGTAGGAACAAAATATTAAATATAGATACATATACGTCATAAAATTTTCTACAAATTTAAATTGCTTTGAAAATCAAGTGTTTTAAATTTTCGTTGATACATATGCTAAAGCGATAAATCAGCAAAAAAAATATGTAAAATATGTAATCTACCAATTTCCAGATAAGAAATTGTTCAATTTACTATAGATAACAGACTTAAGGTACTAGTACGGTCTAGAAATCGCAAAAAACGCATGATTTTTGGGAATTTTTTTCTCGGAAACTTTATAAGATAATAACATAATTTTTTTTAAATAATGAATACATGTGTCATGAGTAGAAAAAAAATTTGTTTGTCGAATTTTGGCCGAATTATAGAGTCAACGTCGACTCATCAAAAAACACATTTTCCTATGGCGGACAGTTAATCTCCGGATCTACTGAACCAATTTTCAAAAAACTTGTTGCAACTAGATTGTTTTTATGTTTTCTAAGACAATTTGACCACAATTTGACCAAAAGGTTATGAATAAAAAAATGGCGACCCAAAAATGGCCAAAACAATTGCCAAAAAAATTTTTTTTTTCAAAGCTCGAGAGTTTTTTTTTTGTTTTGACTTTTTAAACAAATTGTGGTAAATTGTCTCGTAAGAAACCTTCCTTTAAATAACCCACTTTGGTTTTTTTGTTTCAGTCCAGCCAATCCTGAGATTAACTGTCCGTCATGGGACAATGTATTTTTTGATGAGTCGACGTTGGGTCTTCTATAATTTGGCCAAAATTCTCAAATTTAAAAAAACAAGAATTTTTTTGTACTCTTGACGCATGTATTCATTATTTAAAAAAAAATTATGTTATTACATAATAAGGTTTCTGAGAAAAAAATTCCCAAAAATCGTGCGTTTTTTGGCGTTCTAGACCGTACTAGTACCTTAAGTACTTTAAAGTATTGCAAAATGAAATGAATTTGAAACGCAACAGCTCGCAGGGCCTATAGTAGCTTACAAATCTGAACCATTTATGAGGTGGAGGTGAGCTACAATTTTCTTCGGAGTCTGAACGGGTAAGATCTAAGATGAGAAGCACTTTTCCATGGCAAGATAGACTCTTGATGAACTTTTAAGGTGGTCGTGGTTAGAAATCGAACCCAGACTACGGGCGTAACAAGCAACTGCAACGCACTAACTAACCATTACGTCAAGGGGAAAATGGGTTATGTGGTAAATAAATTTCTGTGGTGTCTGGTAGAAACATGATAACTCTGTAAAATAATTTGCGTTCTTATCTTCACTTTACATCGAGCTAGAACCTTAACGCTAAACCGATTTTCTTATAATTTTAAACACAATTTTTTAAAGAATATTCTCATAAATATTCCAAATTTGAAGAAAATCAGTCGAACCGCTTAGGAGTTAGCTGTATGTGAAGTGGACGTAAAAACGTAAATTATTTTATGGACTTATCACGATTTTACCAAACACTACAGATTTGTATGCATTTTTGCACACGTTACATATCTACATACATAATGTTCTATGCACTGTTCTATGAACTCATTACATATATATTTGTTGGTTATCTGCGATAATTACATGATTATATAGTGATGAGTACCAGTGGCGTAGCGTACCATCTAGGCGCCCGGGGCGGGAGACCCATTTTGCCGCCCCCATTCAATACTAAATTAAAATTAAATTTCGAGACATCATTTCACAGGCAATGAAGTATCTTTTATTGAAAGTAAAATAGAATTAGCGGTTTCATAAACGGATTTTACGAGCCTTACGAATGAGGCTCGTGAGACAAAGCTGCATATGCGGATTCATCTCCATGCATGTGTTTTTTCCTGCGAATTGTACTCGTTTTGAGATCGATTCCGAGTTTTTTCCAAAAAGTCTTAGAAAAGTCGATTGCGGCTTGGACGAAACGGTCTCTGCTCTCCACCAGGAGAGCTTTTAAAACGCAGAGTTTCTGAGCACACTTATCCACATACAGTCCACATTGCTGCAGGTAAATCTGTGCGTCATCTTCTTCAGGTAGCTCTGCAGCTCAAAAGCCAAGAAAAGTGAGGAAGTTGAATGACTGCATGACTGTCAGAAGAAGACTGGCTACCGATCCGTCAATTCTTCCAGTACCTCAAGAACTTCCACAAACTTATTTTTAAGCGTCTTTACAGCTTCACGAGGTTCACTTTTTCTGCAGGCTTGTGAAGATGCTTGAGATACTTCTGGTGAGTCGACTTCGTCTTGACCCTGCTCTGTGGTGCGACCAGAACGACTTCCAACTTCGACGGCAGGCACGTCTTCTTTTTCTGCCCGTAAAATAAGTTATGCATTTTCATGAATATTGGCCGGAGGACAATTCTAGGCCACTCACGATTGTAGATGGAGAAATCTTACTTACATTGGAATCACTTCCGCTGCTGCTGGATGCCGCCGAAGACGTTAACGTAGCTTTAAACCAGAACTAGAACTGAAATATTTCGCTTCTTCGCGTCTGCTTCTTTCTTAGCCTTTTTCTTGCGGTATTCCGCGCCGCTTCCTTTAACTCTTTTCATTTTCAAAAACTAGTTCAAAGGTTGAGTGAAGTACTAAGTGCTTAGTTTTAGAAGATTCAACAGTATTTAAACTATAAACAACACAATCGAAATAACTTTCTGTGATGCGGGAGGGAGCAAAAACATTGAGCTGGCTGAGACTAGAATAACGTTTTCGTCGAATCCTAGTTATCTTATCATATCTCGCATATGCATAACATATGTTTCGGAACACTCAATTTCAGTTTCGCGAGAGTTTCGGAACGTTTTGTTTTAGTTTCGCGATCAGCGCGACAATACGGAATGCACTCTTACGGCCCTACTCACCGTCTACGAATTCACGAAAGCGGTCAACGACGAACCACGGATAGGGTGGCAAATTTCAAATTTACATCATTGTTGTTTGTTGACTTGTCAAACGATCTGTCATGAAACATATGATTTCTATTCTACCCGCATCACTGGCGACATTTTGCCGCCCCCCTAGGACTGCCGCCCGGGGCGGACCGCCCCCCCCCCCGCCCCCCCTACGCTACGCCACTGATGAGTACAGTGTACTCACTACATATTTATGCAGTAAATTCATGTGTCTATGTTTTCGGTACATATTTGAATTTTGCCTCTATCTTAACTACGGTGTTCTTGTTGCTTATTTTTACACTGACAAATCGAACTGATGACGGAGTTGGTGAAGGCGTGTTCTCATTCCCTCTTCCTAATTATTGTAGAGAATATTGGTCTTTCGGTTCTCCGCTAACAACCACTTCAACCTAACCTAACCGAACTTCATTTAATATTACGCGGCTCGTTTCCCCCTTATAGTATACAAATCAGTTTAATTCATAGTTTTATTTCATTTTATAATTTGTATTAATTATCTACTTGAAGCTGAGATCGGATCCTTTCGTATTACGCATCTACTGGACTAATTCCCTTTATAGAATACACCAATCTGCACAAAATCAGGTTGTTTAATCGTGACGTGTACTCAGAACATATTTAATTGACTTTACTATATTTTTCTTGTACTCATTACACAATAATCTGTGATAAGTCAATTTTTTTATACGGATTTTGTTGGCAACTTTTAAATAGATTTTTATATGTAGTCATTACATATTTTATTGCAGTTGGTTTATAGTTTTGTATTGAGTACAAAAATCGTCCGTATGCACTGCACACGTCCACCTGTCACCAATTTAAAGAGCTTTCTTGACAATCCCATCCAAACTTCAGTTATACCTACTTTAAATAAAATTTATTATGGTGAGAATACAACTTTTTCTATCAGCTTAAGCCTAGTATACAGTTCTTTTTGAAGAAAAAAAAAATGAGTGGTGAAAAAAAAATTTTTTTCTCATGAAAAAATTTCTGTAAGTTTTTTCCGTCAAAACAATGGGATGCACATTGTTTTGCGTGAAAAAAAATCGTGGTGAGTATAAATTTTTTTTTTCGATTTTGGTTTACAGTTTGGTGAAATGAAAAAAGTTTTTTGTCGGGAAAAAACTCTCCCATAAGAAATGCATTGGTTTTTTTTTTTTAGAAGAACTGTATACTAGGCTTTAGGCATTTTAATTAGCACCGATTTTTCAACATAATACCTTTTCTGTTTTTTCTTAAGGAGAATTTCATAACGAAAAAATTTTTAGTTAATGTCTTTTTTTCTGAATGGCATTTTTAAAAGTCATACCTAAAAAAAGTTTTTTCGTTTTTGAGTCGGAGTTAGTTTATGTATATATTTTTAACAAAATCATATCCAATTTGATACATTTACACGTTATTTTGATATTAAACTTCGTGGGTAAATATTTTAAATCTTTTCTTCGTTGGATTAGAAATTATATTTCGAACCGCTGAACATATAGGTAAGTTGTATTGATGGTTTTAAGTCTGCAATCATAAAATAAATGCTGTTGTGCCACAGGCCTCCGTTTTGTCTCCGACTCTTTCCCATGTTTATGAATGATCTTTTGTCTCAATCTTACTAACCATTTAATTGATTTGCTGGCAACAGTATGCTCTCGGCTTCACATATTTGTTTCCAGATGTAAGTCCTTGTTCTTCGGATGTAGATTTAGAACGGCAGCTCATTAAATTCTGATCTTGACAGCATTGTTAACCATAAGCCGCATAGAATTTAATGCTTATGAAACTTAATGCTGTCTTCTATCGTTAAAGCGCAACCCACTTCTCATGCCACTATCCATGAGCGGCACTTGCATTGAAAACCGAAAAGATCGCTATTCTCGCCTTCTCGGTATGTGAAACACAGACCACCTTGTGTGGAATTACTACATATTCTACGATGCCAAAAACTCTGCTAAGTACTTAGGTTTCCTTCGACGTTGCTAGAAATTTGTCACCCTTTCTAATTTGGCTAAAAAGACAAATTTCGAGTACAATTCCAATATTTGGGTAGGTGCTCAAATAACTCACTTGAGTCTCTTGGATAGACTCCAAAAAAAGAGCTTTAAAATAATAGGTGATAGAAGTATCAGACCAAAAACATAAATGTTAAAAAAGCCAAGTTCTTCTATACAAAAACCTTTGTGTAATAAGTCAGCCGTGAAAAGTACTGAGATATAAAAGTGCGCCAAGTTCTTACTTCATGAAGGTTTAATACCGAATATTTAAAGTAGAATAATATTGAAACAGTTACAATGTAATAGAGAAATTTTATTATTTAATGATTACTGACTAAAATTTGATGGGTTCACTGGTCAAGTTTTTAAAACCTTTCGAATTGGGCATAAAAAAAAAACTTGCCAAGTAAGCCCATCAAATTTTAGTCAGTAATCATTAAATAATAAAATTTCTCTATTACATTGTAACTGTTTCAATATTATTCTACTTTAAATATTCGGTATTAAACCTTCATGAAGTAAGAACTTGGCGCACTTTTATATCTCAGTACTTTTCACGGCTGACTTATTACACAAAGGTTTTTGTATAGAAGAACTTGGCTTTTTTTAACATTTATGTTTTTGGTCTGATCTCACTCCTTTTTGCAAAGATTTGAATGTTTTGCCATGTAAAAATCTCGAAAGATACGGAAAAATAGAAGGGTGGACTCTACCTTATAAAATCAACTTAGTTTATAGCTTCCTATTTTTTTTTGTGTATTTTCTTTTTCTTATTGTTTGTTTTGATTTGCGCTTCAATTGTTTCTTCTTGTCCTTTCAAGATACCTAACACTAACATACCTACCCTAATTACAGCAATCGGAAGTGGTCCATATAAATTAAACATTTTCTCAGAAAGTGGGCGGATAACACGCCCCCTGAATTGAAAACCTCAATTTTTATTGTTGGTCCTTTATATGCAATTTGAGCCCTACCGCTCTACCAAATTTCATTGTTCTACTGCAATCGGAAGTTTGCCATATATAGGTAATTTACATCAGTTCTTAGGAAGTGGGCGGATACCACGCCCCTGAATGGAAAATCTCAAATTTTATATTTTTTTATTTGTATGCAATTTAAGCCCTGCTACTTTACCAAATTTCATCGTTTTACAGCAGTCGAAAGTGGTCCATTCAACCAACACCAATTCGGCGAAAGTGGGCGGATACCACGCCCCCTGAAAGGAAAACTTTGGTGTTTATTTTTGGTTCTTTATATGCAATATATAAGCCCTACCGATTCACCAAATTTCATCGTTTTACAGCAGTCGGAAGTGCTCCATAATACGATGTCGGGAAGTGCTAAAATTCGGAGAAAGTGGGCGGATACCAGGCCCCCTGAATGGAAAATTTCAAATTTTCGATTTTTTCCTCTGCTTGCATGACAAGACCTACCTTTGTGCAAAATTACAAGATTCTAAGATGTCGGGAAGTGCTCCATAATTTTGATGATCTGTCAGTCAGTGAGTCAGTCAGTCAGTCAGTTACGGTTTTTGTGATTTTTGAGGCCTTATATCTCAGGAACCGCTTATGCTAGAAAATTGAAATTGGGTGAGGCGCCTGTGCCTGACTACCTTAGCAAATATTCGGAGTTTTAAGTTTCTGACTTCATTGGTACTGAAGATAGGGAGGGGTCAAAAATCGCCTGAGTTTGTTCCTGTAAAAAGGGTGTAGTGCCAGAACTTGGCTGGGCACTACCGTGCCCTTTGATAACAGAAACATTTGAATCTCTCGAGCACCGCCGCAATGTTTCCCGTTTTTCATTATTTTACCGTTATTTTTATAAACATTGCTTTAGTAAAATAGCCAGTTGCATTCCTCCTTAAAAAAATTTACCGTAACACTCGCGCTCAGTGAATGCCCATCAGTTTCCACTTGAGCCTAACTTCGAACGTACTGTTAAATTCAGAGATTTTTTTCTTAGCCGCACTACACGAATGTGCAATGCTTTACCCGATTCTATATTTCTCTTCCATTATGATGTTCAGGCATTCAAAACAAATTTGCGTCCGTATCTCGTATTGAATTACTCTCCAACTTTCCTAAACGTTCGCTCTGTTCTCAAACATTTAAAAGGTAGTCATAATCCCTTTAGTGTGGAATAATTTTAAACAAACATAAAACCTTGTTTGACAAAGGATCTTTATAGAAGAAAGAATCTATTTTTCAGTGAAAATAAATTTCATAAAAATAGACCCAGTCGTCTTTAAGTAATCACACCTACTTATGTTAACTACACATCCATACAAACACAATAAGCCAAGAAATGTGTCGATCTTCCAATCATCGTTATGTCACGATTGAGTCGAATCTGGAGCTAAATTTTTATCTGAGAAAATATAAAAATATAATGTATGGGTATTTACAATCACACATACAGAGGCGTATTTCAGGATTTGGCGCCCCGGGCTGATAAATTTTGCCGCCCTTTAGAACAATGAAAATAAAGTAATAAAAATTAATTATAATTAAAACACAAAATGCATAGTATTTGATGTTTTCAATTTTTTTTTGTGTGTATATTCATTACAAAATTCATTAACAATAGATTCGTTATCTAAATTTTTTGTCAGTTCAGCTTCTATACTTAATAAAGCAAAACTATTAAGGCGCTAATGCGAGACCTTAAATAGGTTTTTATTCGTTTCAATACGGAAAACGATCTCTCTGCACTACAATTCGTCACTGCAGTAGAGCTGTGTCAATCAGGATCGATTCGATTTTTTCGATCCGATCATCGAAAAGTATTGATGATCGAAATCACAAATTTTCATTTTGATCGATTCCAATCTCAATTATTTAGATAATTCTGGTTTCTCGATTTTCTATTTCAATCTCAATCATTTCAATGAGTCTCGATCTTTAATATCAAATAACTCGATTAATCATGATTTACTCGATTCGATTTGGTGTTATTTGAGGTATTAGAGGTGGAATCCCGTAAGATGATAGTTGATTGTCAATTTTTTTATTGTCATTTTGAATATAGCTGTCTCTATCATATCAATAAAGAAATAAAGAGAGAGCGATTGTCAAAACGACAATCAATTAATTTAGTGATCACTTTACTCTTACGCGATACGGGCCCAGGATCTGGTATGTTTACTGTGGGAATTGAAGTAGTAATGAGACTTATCGAATAAAAACTTTCGACCTACATATGCGATAGTATCTGAAAGTTAATTTATTTGATAGTACCAAGTCATTCAGTACTATTAGTCCTAAAATTCATCTTTGAAGGAGCAACAAATGAAATATCTTTATCTTGAATTTTTTGACGCTTTTTATACAATGGACATAGTAGCCTTCATTCGATGTCATTTCGCAATTTATGGCTTACAATATAGAGTATTTTGTGAAAGCCTCAACTCAATCTTATTATCGAAATCGAAATGAAAATCGAGTCGGAACAGTATTGAACCATTTGAGATAAATGAAAATGATCGAATGATCGATCGATTCAAATGATCGAATCATTTTCGTTATCGATTGTTGAACGATTCGATCATTTGAAATGAACGATTTACACAGCTCTACACTGCAGTGCACAAGTATATTCTTAAAGTAACCTCAGCATATAAAAATGCTTCCTTCAATTCTTTTTCTCTTATATGAAGGTTAAGCTGCCTTAAACTCATATTTTCAGAGTTGTTTTGCTCCAGAAAATGTTTAAGTAAGACACACTCTTCCAGAAAATGTTCAAGTAAGACACACTCTACTTGAAAATCTTCCCCAAGATCAGTCGGGTATAATTTCTGAAGATTGGTTGCATTTTTTCGAATTGCTTCTTCACTCATGTGATCAAGCTTAGATAAAAAAATAAAACCATTTGTTTTTGTTTCATAGGATGAATTTCTTATCTTCAGCGCACTCAATAATTGGTCGCAAATAGGAATGAAAGTATTTATTTTGAAATTTTCAAGACCACAACAAAGAACCTCCCTTCGCGACACTCATTATCTCGTTTTTTCCTCTTGATGATTCTTTTTTGGTGCATTTTCTAACTTTCAGAGGTTTTGCTTTTTCCCATCTCTTCAAAAACATCAAAGCTTTCTCGTTTTTCTCTCACAAAGATATGAGTGCCTCATAGAGCCTGGACACAGTTTTAACCTCTGTATCAACACCTTGAATTTTTTTGATACAACATTGAATTGCTTGAGTATAGAACCCCAAAATTAAGACAATATTTCTGTCTCAAGGGACTTCAATTGGGACAAGTGAGAACGATACTAAAAATATAAATTAGGTATTCGACGATTTTAACTTTAGTAAAATGTTAGAGTTAGCATGATGCTAAATTTGATTAAAATTAGCAAAATCGTCTTTTTAACCTATGTAGTATTATACCAAAATAGTTTTAACATCGTACTAATTCGACTAAAATTTTGCGCCAATACCTAGTTTTTAAAATAATGCCTATCCTTTTATTTATCCATCATTATAAACTATTGTACAAAAAACAATCATTATATTGTTTCTTAAGTCGTTCAAAACTATTGACGGAGGGAAGGGTATTTGTATATAGGGACACGAGTCAGCCAAAACTAAAAAAAATTGAGGCATGATTTGCTAGGTATATAAAGATTAAAAATTTGTGTGACCTTATATCTAGAATCCGGCTTGATGGATTTTTATAATTTCTTTTTTAATAAAAAGGGACTTTTTGTAAATGGTTTAGAAACAAAAAATTAAGATCCGTTCTAGCCCATTTTTGTAGAGCTACATAGCAACAAGTGTTTTTTTTTCTAGATAATGTTTTCGTTTCATTGGAATTTGTTCCAAAGAATAGGTACATGCCTGTAAATATTTTTATTATGAATTTTCATTATAAAAAATCGTCTATAAAAAATAAGAATAGTAAATGGTGAAAAAAGTGAGTGACATGTTACAGTGAACTATCTCACAGCCGGACACTCACGGCACTGAAAAAATTGTCATGCTTGAAAAAAGTAAAAAAAAAAATCACATTTTTTTAAATCTTTGTATTTTTTGTTTATCCCTCAAAAATATTGTCAATTAGAAATTGTTATGGGCGGCATGCGCCCTTTTGCTTGTATGTTTTGAAAGTTCAATCGCTTCAAAAAAATATTATAAATTGGCCAAGCGCAAGCCGCCCCTAGCAGTATTGCCGCCCCGGGCTTTAGCCCTTTTAGCCCTAGGGTAAATACGCCCCTGCACACATAGCACGATTTAGTGAGGAATGGAGGAGGAATAAGGTGCCTTCCTAAGGTAAAAATCAATACAAATTACGTGTAGATAGACACCTAACCAAACTATAACTTTTTCTCCATCTGAAATGGACCTTGGGTGCATTTAACCATTAAACTTTTCATATTATGGTGAAACCAATTTTCGCAATAATTGCAAAGATAGATAAAACTAGATCCATTATTTCAGATTTAAAAGAAAATACCTATAGTTAAAAGCAAATATTACTCATACGCCCAAGTATCTGTCGATAAATTAAAGATGATAAGAAAATAATAATTCAAACTATTACTCACCATTCTTTAGTCGAAGTTTGTTTATTCTTCTTTGAACTTGTTTAGGAAAAAGTTTAGATTATTTGACAGTCATGTCAGTTATGTCTTATTTGCTTTGCAAAATATAAAATTTACTAAAACCTACTTACACCTATAGATAGGTAGGTAGGTAGGTTGTAAAAACGATAATTGCAAAAAGTATTTATACAGATTAACCAGGGTCTTATAAACAACAATATAATTTAGCAAATAATGGTAAAGTCACACATGTAGGTAAGTAGTACAGACATTGAATCTTCACATTTCATGTTATAAACAATCGTTAAATATTGTTAAAATTTCTCGAGAACCTTTGAACGATCAAAGTCGAAAAAAAAAAACAAATTGCAGACAATTTTTTTTTTACAATTGAAACACTGAGGTGAAATTGATTTTTCGTTGCTCGTATGTGTGTAAAAGTGTGTGTGTAAACAGAAACACTTAGCCAGAAAATGTATCTTTATTCACAAAAACCATCGCCATTCCGATTAGAGGTGGATTAATATCACAAACAACTATGAATATGTAGGTAAGTGTAGATAGGTGTATCTATGTAGGTAGGTAATTCAAAACAAAAACTTGCACTTGCAGAATCAATGTTTGATGGCGGATCAACCTATTCGTTGAATGCCACTTCCACAACAGTCTTTCTGAGTTTGACAGCAAACTTTGCGACGTTTTCCTTTCATCATCGACTTCGGCGGGCAACATTCGCGATGGGGCTTGTGTTCGTAGGTAGAACCACGAAGCCTTGCGCAATGGCGTATCTTATCCAAAAGTAACAGAATCCATGGATTGAGAGTAAAAGCACAACAGAGAAGAAAAACAATGTTTTTTTTTTATCTCTTAATGTAAAATTAAGACAAAAACAAAAAAAGGCAAAAGATCACAAAATAACGCGCAAAATCCAAAGTTAAAGTAGGTATCTTAGACCGCGAGTTCCAAGTCGTATCTGAATTTAAACAAGTGAAGCGATAGTGGTTTTGGTTAAGCTAGGTTAAAGTGTTTTTTTTTTTTTTAATTTTGAGGTTGCTTTAAATTAAGTTTCTGCTGTGGTGTGTGGTTGATTAATTTGTTTCGTCTACTCTTTGGATTTTTTAAGATTGTATTCGTGAGAATGGATTAAGTTTAAAAAAAAAACATTTAATTTTGTTGTTGTTTACAAACAATTAGCTTAGTAGATTGCAAAAACCTAATATAGGTATGAAAATTGTTTAATATCTAATAACCAGAACCACCTTCACCATTTATTCGAAAAAGGGGAAAGTTTAGTGCATTAACGTTCAATACAAGTACGCTGAGTTACGATTTCCACCTTTAATTTCATATTTCATTCCACCAAATCTACCACCTTAGAAGATTTTACGGCGAATCCACCACGGAATGAACTATAGTTCATTTTCCCTCTCCTATTTGTTTGCTTGGGCGAATATTCATTTAAATGTATTTGGTTGTTTTTGCGAGTGTCATTCTTGATCTCTCTCTCTCTCTCCAGCTATTTATATTTCTCCTGAAAACAAAGGTGTGTTCGTAGCATTGTGTATCTACACAATGCATGTGACTAAACAAACAATCTACAAAAAAAAAATTGATAAATTGCGGTTTGGTTATTGGTGAGATACTTTTCGAGTTTTGGAGAGGAAATCTCTGCAGATAGGTAACTACTTGGGTTGGTTTTGGCCTCTTATTTGTTTTATGGTACATAGAGAGGAGAGTACCTATACAAAATGTGTATGAAGAAGAAGGAAGCAGATGCAATGGAGGACAACCAGCAGCGATACAGCAAGTGCTTCAATGTTTGGATTTGTGGCCGTTGATGAAAATCAATGGATAGGCATGAAAAATGGAAATGGACTTAAAGAATAACAGTTATCTACCTATAGGTACCTACCTACCTACTTACTTACTTAAATATGACAAAAAAAATTGTAGAATTAAATTAAACTCAAGTTGCTTTGATATGACGGTTGTGACGTATTTTGGGCATAAGTTAAGCTAAAATGTTAGTTGCACGTGCTCAAATGGGTGTGGGTAGTAATAAAAATGCGATGTCTAACTTGGTGGCCTACCTACCTAGGTACCTACATACATACATACAATGGTACTTACATAGGTATGTAGGTATCAAGATACCTATTTAAAATACCTACAACTTTCTGTTTCGGGTGCAACATCGATGATGATATGTTAATCTCAATTGTAAGAAGGGGAAGGTGGTCGAATGAGAGTCACTTGGGAAAAGTATGGAAAACCATATTTTTAGTTTAATTTACATAGAATATCCTAATATGTTTTTGCATTGAAATAGTTTCTTTTCAACGAATTTATGGATTAAGTTTCAAAATTTAAAGTCTTCAACGCTGCAGGGAATATAGGCAGGTAAATCTAGGGGCTGCTGTTATCACAAAGTACTATGTACTGTGAGCGTCAAAAGAAATTGTACACCTATGAACTGCCTTTTTACAGCCCTGTTAAAGCAAGGGAGTTCGATCTTTTAGTAAAATACTTATGTTATTTTTTAAGGTAGTTTATTTTCAATGAATTGTCATATAGAAGTTAACAAAAAATAATGAAGTAAAAATACGATAAAAAAATTTAAAAAATATTTCAATTTTTAAGCGTCAAAAGAAACTGTACATTATTCAATTAAAGTAAAAAACTTAAAACTAGTAGGTACTTTGTTTGCTTCCCTTTCGCCTTTAAAACAGCATCAATGGGTCTGAGCATTGACTCTACTAGCTTCCTTGTCAATTTGGTTGGCATTTTTTGCCACTATTCAAGTAGAATTGACTTTAGTGACTCTCTGTTTGAAATGTTCCTCTTACGGATCTGCTTATCCAGATACTCCCACAAATGTTCGATGGAGTTTAAGTCTGGGGATTGCGGAGGGTGATTCAGTTGCTTAGATGTACGGTAAAGTAATCATTCCTTGACTATTTTCGATGTGTGCTTGGGATCGTTGTCTTGTTAGAAAACCCATGAATCAACTAAAACCAGTTTCACAACACTACTTGGCAAAATGTCTCTTAAAATATTAAGATAATCTTCTTTTCCCATTGTACTGTCAATAAAGACGAGGTTCCCAACTCCATATGACGCTATACCGCACCAGACCACTATCGTACCGCCTCCGTGCTTAATTGTTGAATTTAAATTTTTTTGTTAAAATTCAGTTTTTTTCTTTCTCCATATTTTTGGTGGTTTTTTTGAACCAAAAATCTCAAATTTGCTCTCGTCACTAAAGAGAACATTTCCCCAGAATGAAGAACTTTCTTTTTGATACTTCTTGATAAAAAGAAGTCTTCGCTTCAGATTTTTTCAGAAATGTATGGCTTTTTGCGAGGAATTCTTCCATATAGCCCGCTACTATGGGCGTCCGCCGAGTAGTGCTCGCGCTAACTTTGACTCCAGAAGATTGGGTAATATTTTCAGCAATCTTTACTGCACTACACGCGGGATTTTTTCATACTTCCCTGACAATAGCACATTCATCTCTTACGGACAGCCTTTTTGGCCTTCCGGAATGAGGTCGATCTTTTACATCCTTGAACTTTTGAAATTTGTCCTAAACTTTGTTTACCGTGTTAAGGCATCTGTTCACTGTTTTGGCTATTTCGCAGTAAGATTTTCCTTCCTTTCTTAATTTAATAATAAGTTGTCGTGTTTCTACTCCACTTTGTTTACCCATTTTGAAGTAATTTAAAAAACAATTTAAGCAACAAGCAACTTTCGATGGAAATGAACTAAATAACACTTTTAATCAATTAGTTATGAGTTGTAAAGAAAACAAAATTAATTTAACGGTTGTTTTCCCGATAAGCGGAAAGTTTCACAGTATGTGTGGCGAGTTGTACAGTTTCTTTTGACGCTTAAAAATTGAAATATTTTTTTAATTTTTTTATTGTATTTTTACTTCATTATTTTCTGTTAACTTTTATATGGCAATTCATTGAAAATAAACTACCTTAAAAAATAACATAAGTATTTTACTAAAAGATCGAAACTCCTTGCTTTAACAGGGCTTTAAAAATGCAGTTCATAGGTGTACAATTTCTTTTGACGCCCACAGTATGTATGGGTACCTACCTACCTATACGATCAGTTGTAAAAAGTGGAAAACACTTTTTATTGTTTTTTTTTTCGATACATTCCAGCACCCCTTATTATCTACGTCAGAAACTTTAAGTCTTACATCAAATATTCTTAAAAAATTAAAAGCTAATTAAGATTAGATATAGGTACTTATCGTTATTGTAAACGTAATAAAGCAATCTGACCAAAACTTTCAAACAAGTTCCTTCCAATTTGTTTTAGATGTGGTAAGATGTTGGTACCTACCTAGTCTATATTAAAAAAAAATTGGCATGTAAGTATGATCTTGCGATAGAAGAATAAAGGTATTAACCATAGGTAAGGTTAGGTTAAAGTGGCTGTCATTAAAGCGTCTGACACACTTAGACCATTAGAGGTCCATTGTGATACCTCGATCTAATAGGGAACAAAAAAGGTTTCCTACTAGTTAAAACCATTTGGAGCTTCTGATGAAGCGAAGGAGACTTTTAATGTCTTTATTTATGAGATCGCTTGGTTCATTATAGAAATATTCTCCTAGATGAAGTTTGCGTCTGTAAGAGAGAGCAGGGCATGTACAAAGAAGGTGTGGGATTGTCTCCTCTTCCTCCTCGTCCAAGCAACTCCTGCAAAAAGCGTTTGATAGCACACCGAGTCGTGCGGCGTGTCTACCTATGAGACAGTGTCCAGTTATGACACCTATGACGGAGCTGATCTGAGATCTACTGAGGGACAAAAGACATTTTGACCGTTTCGGATCCAGTTTAGGCCAGATTTGTTTGGTCGCCATACAAGTGGTAGTATTAAGCCATCTTGTGTTTGATTGTTCCAGAGCGATTCGTTTCAGCATAAGTTTACTTGTAGCTATGGGCATACCTATATTTGCCTTTTAGGGCAAGATAGGCAATTCCGTTCCAATTCTGGCGAGTTCGTCGGCTTTGCAATTCCCCGGAATGTCCCTGTGACCCGGCACCCGCATAATAGGTGAATGTTAAACTGTTTGGCCATCTCCATCAGAGACGATCGACAGTCTTGGGCTGTAATGGAATTTACAGAGACTGATGCGAGGGATTTCAAAGCAGCCTGACTATCTGAGAATATACGGATATCCGTACTAGATACCACGTTTTCTTTAAGCCAAGACAATACTTCCTTTATCGCCAGAATTTCCGCTTGGAATACGCTACAATGGTTTGGTAGGCGGAAGGAGAGACTAAGGTTTAGTCCATCTGAGTACACTCCACCACCCACTCCATTTTCAGTCTTCGATCCATCTGTAAAAAAGTTTACTGATTTATTTCCTGTCAAAGCCCCTTCCTCCCAAGCTGACCTTGAGGGAATGGTGACTTCAAAGTTTTTATTGAAAACCAAAAAGGGCGCCTTACCACTGAAATGGGGTTTACTGGTAGTACTGCCACTGACCATAGTGGTTGCAGCAGACCCTTTTCTCAAGGGCGCCTTACCATTGAAGTGGGGTTTGGGTTTGTTGGTAGTACTACCAATGGAGCGTAGCTTATCAGTCATGCTACAGCCCGCGGACCCTGTCTTAACAGTTGTTCCGCAAACTGTGTCAGGCTTGATAGCCGCTTCGCCTTGTAAAGCTATTATAGTCGCTGGCGACTTATCCTCGTTAGAGGCCAAGCCCGTGCCGGCAGTCGCGACTCCTGCCGACATTTGAACGTATATCCCCGTTCGAATTTTCTCTTTTTCGTTAGCTTTATTCATCATGGTTCATGGGTTTTTGAATTTTGTTTGTTGTCTCTGCTACCGCAGCTGGATTGCTGGGGAAACAGGACGTAAGCCTTCCCACCGCGTCAAGGTCAAATTCACGGGAAGGAGGTATTAACCATACCTATGTCTCAATATCTAGGTGTAAAAGACAATATCTATACATAGGTGTAAAAGAGAACTCAGCCTCAAACTAGGTGTAGATAAATAGGTATCTATACATACATATTTTAGGGATAATCTACAGTATCTGAAATAAGATATATCTATATACCTAGTAAATTTATTTAAGCTTTCTCCAATTCAACTGAAAGTCGAAGGATTTAATTTTTTTTCGAGTTTTAATGAATACCTATGTAAGCGTTTCGAAAGGGTTATCTATCTGAATGTTTTGACCTACCTATATCTAAGCTTACACAATTGTGAATTACCTATAGAAAATTTTCAATTTTTTTCTTTTGAAAACTCAATACATATTTCAAAAACTCCATGTTCGATTTTTATTAAACTTGACAAATAAAGCTTTCTTATTAGTTTAATCTACCAGATGTGAGAAAATATTAAAAAAAAAATAAAATAGGTGTGTTAAAAAATGGTTTTTGAAAATGGCACCTAGAATTTTGATAATAATTTTTTGCTATTATTCAATAAAATTTTGTTTTTAAATTAAGATATTACTGACTGTATACCTACCTTGAGCCATTTTTTAGAATTTTGAATTTATCAAGGGATAACGGTTTTTAATGAAATTTTTTTTATAGAGAAGCTTCTAAAAAGTTTAAAAATTATTGCACTTCAAAAATTAAAACATTTTTTTTTCAATTTTTGGAAAAAAATCATGTTTTTTTAATTGAATAGGTATCTACTTATCTCAAAAACGGATCAATGATTTTTTTTTAATTTTTGTTATTTTGTTAGTTACAAGTTACTACATATTTAGTAGTTAGCTTACTTTTAGTTTTTTATTTTTCTATTAAATCTTGTAAGTGATGAATACAAATGTATTGAAAAAAGTGTCATTGGCCTCATTTTTAAGTAGGTATATTCTAGTGTAAGGGATTTATATTTTTTTTAAGGAATTTACTTAGGTATTTTGTCTTTATTTCAAACATTTTTTTAATAGTATTTATGCTAGGACTACTTTTTTTTTATAAATTTATTCCACGCACACCTAAAACAATAAGAAATAAGTTTCTACGTCTGACAATGAGAAAGGGAATTGAAAAATATTAAGTAGGTAGGTACCTAAAAGAAATACTTTCACATATCATAATTCAAAAACTCGGTGTTCCATGTAAAAAAGCATGCCTTATTCACCGTTAAATATTTTTATGCCGATAACGTATAGGTATATTTTTGAAATTTAACCATTTAACAAGTGTATTTCTGTTGTAAAACTTTTTACTCATTCGTTAAAAAAATCGAAGTGGAGATTTTGATAAGACTTGACATCACGATGAAAGGGAAGACGAAAAAAAGGTCTCGCAATTCTGTCTACATGTTTTTTTTTTATTTTAAGGCCAAAATAACGGTACCATCCATACAAATTTTTCTTCGAAAATTTATAAGACATTTTTTTTTCTCAAAAACTGTTCCACGTATTTAAAAAAAAAATCACAAAATTTCATAAAGATATTTAAGACTAGGTAAGGCTTGAAAAAAAAAATTCCAAAAGATGGTGGTTACCCCCCTCAAAACCATTTTATGGTTTTTGATTTAAAAAAAAAATCGTACAATCGGCTTTGATCAGTTTTTGTGTGCTTAAAAGCTCCCCAAAAGTTTGGATAGTATTTTGTATTCAAAATTAAAAAAAAAATTTTTTTTTTCAAAACTCAATATTTTGAAAACCCCTTGCTCGATATTTAAAACTTGACATATTCAAAGTTTTTAATACAATCTTTCGATTAAATCTTTGACAAGCTAAACGCTTTGCCACATTGCACGTACTACGCCCCTGGTGGCTAATAACAAGCTAAAACTTCTAGTTCTGGTAGATCAGCAGGTATCAAGCTCCTGGTGGCAATTAAATTGACCGAGACAGACAGAATTGCTGCCGAGCGTCTGGTGGTTTTGTCTGCCAAAACAAGTCCTACTCGTATTAGAGTAAGTGTGGCAAATATGGCCCACCCTTAACATTTTTACTTGCGACTTATAGGTATTATAAGGCAAGTTATGCATTCGTAAAAAAAAATCGAACTCGAGATTTTGATCAAAGTTGACATTACGATGATAGCGAAGACCATAAAAGTGGGTCTCGAAATTCTGTCTGTCTGTCTGTCTGTCGGTTCGACTACAGCCTAAACGGCTCGGCCATTTTCTTCAAACTTGGTAGATATGGGTTTTAATTTTTTCCCCCGGACGTTTTTTTCTGTTTTTTTTTTTTAAGACCAAAAACTTAAAAACTGTCCCACAGAATTTAAAAAAAAAAAATTAAAAAATTTCATTTGGTTAAAACTAGCTTATGGTTGAAAAAAATTTTACAAAAAATTGTTATTTTTGGTAGCCCCCCTGGGTCCATTTTTTTGTTTTTGATTTTCTCGAAAACGGTACAGCCGATTTAAATAATTTTTTTTATGCCAAAGCTCCTCCAAAGTTTGAATATTATTACATACTTATTCAAATTTTCAATTTTTTGTTTTTTAAATTTAAAAAAAAAAATCAAATTTTTTTTTTTTTGGAAACTCAATATTTCGAAAACCCCATGCTTGATTTTTTTTCAAACTTGACGAATAAAAGTTTCTAAACATAATCTACAAGATTTGAGAAAAAAAAATTTTGTTTTATATAAAACTAACGGTACCTTCCATACAAATTTCAAAAAATGGTTTTCGAAAGTAATATTTTTCTCAAAAACGGTTCCGAGAATTTTGCTAAAATTTTTTTTCTTTTGATTAATCTTTACGATCCATGATTTAATAAAAAATTTAAATCTAGATATTACTGACTGTACCTACCATAGAACGATTTTTTCGAATTTTGAATTTCTCATTATCGACATAACGGATTTTAATGAAAATTTTTGTAAAGAAGCTCCTAAAAATTTTAAAACACATTGCATTTAAAAACTTAAGAAAAAATATTTTTTCAATTTTTAGAAAAAAAAGTCTTTTTTTTTTTTGAAAAATTCGATATCTCAAGAACGGCTTAGTATTTTTTTTGGAAATTAGACTCTTATTCGTACAATAATAAAAACTTAAGGTTGGCGTACCAACATTTTTTCTTAAAAATGTTTTAAAAATTTTGTACATAAAAGCTTATTTTTTTAAGGAACCACTACAACACACTACAGCACAGCATTCTGTTTTCTTATCTCTTAATACTAAAAGAATTTAAAAAATTCATTTTATCCTTATGAACAGTTTTCTCTAATAACATTTGTTTTTAAAATTCCTAGTCTATTACATAGGAGCAAGTTCGTGCGACCCAGTCGTGCATTTTATTTTAAATGAAACCATAAATTTAAGTCTTATTCGTTTATTTTTTTCGTAAACATTCTTAGAAATAATTTTAAGTTCAGTCTTTAGAAACTATAATCAAAAAAACAAACATAACAAATAGTTAAAAATAAAAACTTAAAGGGACTTCATATTTGAGTTTAAAAAAATGTGCGGCTAATATGGCCCAGGGTGGGCCATATTTAACACAATGGCGCAAAATTTTAAACAGCCTATTATTAAGGACTTTATAGTAGTTTACTAACTCATTCTTAATTTTAAACATTTTCTCACTAGTATCGTACTAAAAGAATTTCCTTAAAAAATTACTTCTGAACACACCTAAAAAAATGACATTTCGTGTTAAAAAGTAAGTACACGAACCTTTTTTGGTGTTTGCAAATGTCAAAGAGTCATATGAAGCTAGCACGATACTAAAAAAATAAAGTACGTGTTCGATGATTTTAACTTTAATAAAAGGGTAGAGAAAGTATGATCAGACCAAAAACATAAATGTTAAAAAAAGAGCCAAGTTCTTCTATACAAAAACCTTTGTGTAACAAGTCAGCCGTGAAAAGTAATGATATCTAAAAGTGCGCCAAGTTCTTACTTCATGAAGATTTAATACCGAATATTTAAAGTAGAATAATATTGAAACAGCTACAATGTAATAGAGAAATTTTATTATTTAATGATTACTGAGTAAAATTTGATGGGCTTACTGGTCAAGTTTTTAAAACCGTTTGAATTGGGCATAAAAAAAAAACTTGCCAAGTAAGCCCATCAAATTTTACTCAGTAATCATTAAATAATAAAATTTCTCTATTACATTGTAGCTGTTTCAATATTATTCTACTTTAAATATTCGGTATTAAATCTTCATGAAGTAAGAACTTGGCGCACTTTTAGATATCATTACTTTTCACGGCTGACTTGTTACACAAAGGTTTTTGTATAGAAGAACTTGGCTCTTTTTTTAACATTTATGTTTTTGGTCTGATCTCACTCCTTTTTGCAAAGATTTAAATATTTTGCCATGTAAAAATCTCGAAAGATAAGGAAAGATAGAAGGGTGGACTCTTCCTACTAAAATCAACTTAGTTTATAGCTTCCTATTTCTTTTGGTATATTTTCTTTTTGTTATTGGTTGTTTTAATTTGCGCTTCAATTATTTCTTCTTATCCTGGCAAGATACATAACACTAACATACCTACCTTAATTACAGCAATCGGAAGTGCTCCATATAAATTAAACATACCACGCCCCCTGAATGGAAAACCTCAATTTTTATTGTTGGTCCTTTATATGCGACTTGAGCCCTACCGTTCTACCAAATTTCATTGTTCTACTGCAATTGGAAGTGCGCCATATATAATTTACATCAGTTCTGAGGAAGTGGGCGGATACCACGCCCTTGAATGGAAAACCTCGATTTTTATTTTCGGTCCCTTATATGCAATTTGCGCCCTACCGTTCTACCAAATTTCATTGTTCTACTGCAATTGGAAGTGCGCGAAATATAATTTACATCAGTTCTGAGGAAGTGGGCGGATACCACGCCCCTGAATGGAAAACCTCGATTTTTATTTTCGGTCCTTTATATGCAATTTGAGCCCTACCGTTCTACCAAATTTTATTGTTCTACTGCAATTGGAAGTGCGCCATATATAATTTACATCAGTTCTGAGGAAGTGGGCGGCTACCACGCCCCTTAATGGAAAACATCAATTTTTATTTTTGGTCCTTTATATGCGACTTGAGCCCTACCGTTCTACCAAATTTCATTGTTCTACTGCAATTGGAAGTGCGCCATATATAATTTACATCAGTTCTGAGGAAGTGGGCGGATACCACGCCCCTGAATGGAAAACCTCGATTTTTATTTTCGGTCCTTTATATGCGATTTGAGCCCTACCGTTCTACCAAATTTCATTGTTCTACTGCAATTGGAAGTGCGCCATATATGATTTACATCAGTTCTGAGGAAGTGGGCGGATACCACGCCCCTGAATAAAAAACCGCTAATTTTATATTTTTTTCTTCGAACGCAATTTGAGCCCTACCACTTTACCAAATTTCATCGTTTTACAGTAGTTGGAAGTGCTCCATTCAACCAACACCAATTCGGAGAAAGTGGGCGGATACCACGCCCCCAGAAAGGAAAATCTTGGTGTTTATTTTTGTTTTTTTATATGCAATATAAGCCCTACCGGTTCACCAAATTTCATCGTTTTACAGCAGTCGGAAGTGCTCCATTCAACCAACACCAATTCGGAGACAATTCGAAGAAAGTGGGCGGATACCACGCCCCCTGAATGGAAAATTTCAATTTTTCGATTTTTTCCTCTGCTTACATGACAAGACCTACCGTTGTGCAAAATTACAAGATTCTACGATGTCGGGAAGTGCTCCATAATTTTGATGATCTGTCAGTCAGTCAGTCAGTCAGTCAGTCAGTCAGTCAGTCAGTTACGGTTTTTGTGATTTTTGAGGCCTTATATCTCAGGAACCGCTTATGCTAGAAAATTGAAATTTGGTCAGGCGCATGTGCCTGACTAGCTTAGCAAATATTCGGAATTTCAAGTTTCTGACTTGATTGGTACTGAAGATAGGGAGGGGTCAAAAGTCGCCTGAGTTTGTTCCTGTAAAAAGGGTGTAGTGCCAGAACTTGGCTGGGCACTACCGTGCCCTTTGATGCTATATCCGATTAAAATTTGCAAATTCGTTGTTTTATCCTAGTATCATACTAAAACAGCTTTAGCATCGTACTAATTCAATTAAAATTTTGCGCCAATGTTTTTTAGTGGAACTAAATACTCAATATTTATTGGGGGCTATGGAGAACAACATTTCCCTCGGAATTTTCCCCATCTTTGAAAATTGGAATGGTCAATACTTCTGCACTGTTCATTGTAAGCTGGCGACTGGCCTTTTTAAATGTGAGCCAAAGCCACTATAAAACTTAATTCCCGATATCAATAAATTCCAAGGGCAGCTTTCGAAATTACTTGAAATGACAATTTTGAAAGTTAGTAACAATTTCCAGGGAAATTTTATTCACGATAGGCCCCATTGACTTTGGAATGGAATTGGACTTTTGAATGAAATCGCTTTCCTGACTTTCTAATGAAGAAGCCGTTTCTGCGCGAATGCGTTTCTATTTGTTCGGTATCTGTTCGCTTCCCAACATCATATTCTTCTTCTTAGTTTCTTTTCCCTCTTATTCTTCAGATTTATTGATTCTTCTAGAAGAGTTTTATAAGGGGACGAGGAAATGATCTCCGATTTTCCTCGTTTTCGTCCACGATTCGATGTTTTTTTTAACCCTTACAGGAATAAGAGACATTTTATTAGTCGTCTCATGCCCCCTCAATATCATATGGATTGGTAGGCGCAAGATTTTCTACGTTGCATTGAGATTTTGTTGAATCAGCTTCTTCTGCTGATAAAAAATCGTGGTCTTGAAAGATATTTTTATTAAATTGCCATATTCCTATCGACAAAAAACCTTTAACTGCAATCTGTCAAGTTTGAGTCTTAAGTTATGCTCGACTGAATAGCTCAATTATGTCGAAGTGTGATAAGGCTTTATAGTTGTTGATGACCAATCGTCGAGTTTCCTCGGTCAAGTACTTATTTAAGGGTCCCATAAAAGTCTTGTCGAACGGCTGTATCTTATGGCTCGAACGTGGATACGATTTTTTCTTGCGAGGTCCACAAGCTCTATATTTCTTCCATGGTTTTTGACTTCGTTTAGACATTTTAGCCTCCAAAATAAGAAATTAAAATAGTTTGATTTCATTTAAGCAAACGTGTCAAATATGGCCTACTGGGCCATATTACCAACACATGGGGTAGGCCCTATCAAACGCATTGTGATTATTTTATTCATTTTTATTTTAAATACACTTCATACATTTTTTTTCTTAAAAAATATCACACAAATTAAGAAAGTACAAACAGTATTTAATATTAGAAAAAAGTTACCAATTTAATACAAAATTCGATATAAAAACACTTAAGGAAACTTACCAAAAAATTACATCAAAAATACAAAAAACGGAATACGCCGTATATTTTCCACGATCGTCGCGCCACACTCACCACAAAAGGCTGATGCTCAACCAGTTTGAAGGTGTTCGCAAGGAATTTTTTTTTATTTCGCTGTAGGTTTTGGTTTGCGAAATAGAGCAGTAGGCCATATTACCCACGTAGGCCATATTTGCCGCACTTATACTCTATATTAAATTTGCGTTCAAGCTGAATGTGAACTGTAAGACCGATGGATGTAAATTGAAAATTGCCTACATTTTTCTGTGACGTCAAGTGCTCGTAGTGAATGTGAGTTATATTGATGACATTCAAAGTTTGCTGACGATCGATTGGTGATGAGTGATGACTTTCAGGTTGAATTAATATTGTTAATGATGAAACAGAAAATTTGAGAGTAGTAGAAGTGACGGATATTTTTAAATATTTGCTACTTAACCAGAAATGCAGAGATACCATCTGCGAAAATAATGAAGAAACGGGTGTACCATGGAACGCTTCGTACAAACTGCAGTTGATTTACCACATTTTACGAAAACAGTAATTCTACTGCCACAAAATCAACTCTAACGCAACTTATTTTTCAAAATAACTGCTCTCAAAATTTTATAATAAAAATATTTAGATACAAAATCAGCTGTACATTTGCCAAAACACGAAAGAAATTATTTCTATTAAAAAAATGCAGCAGTCTCAAAATGGTTCGCTAAATTCATCAAGCTTATAGTTCTCTACTGAAGAAAAAGTAAAAAAATCAATTCCTCATTGAAATCTGAATTTTCAAATACAAAACTCCATTAGTGTGAATGGTTTTAAAATTAATAATGTCAGAAAAAGTTGTTAGACACCTTTAAACTCACCTCGACTTTTGGAACAATTTAAAAAAATTTAAGTTTACAAAAAATCTGGAGTTCATTAAACAAATTTAAATAATTAATTGAAGAATTTTTAGTTTTTTAAAAATATTCTTAATATCGTTCAAATCGATAAACTTTGTATTTTTATTTATAATTAAGAAATATACTGCAATTAATTCCAACATACTGTATTTTTTTTGTAAACGATTTACTGCGTAAATTTAGTACAAAATTGGGAACACTGGGTGAATTTTGGGTGAATTCGGTGAGGGTAAGAGAATCTCGTTATATATTATAAGCTTAATGATCCCATCAATAGAAATAATAGATGCAACTTTTTTCCTTACACGAAAATAAACTATTCGTATGTCTTAATGATTTCACTCTTGCGCGCGTAAATAAGTAAAAAATAGGCCTTTTATACTTTAAGATAAGACTATCCCAAAAATCTGAAACGTCCAACACTTCAAATCATCAAGGACCTTTGGAATAGTGCAGTCTTTTTTTCTTGTGTGACAAATATTGTGTTAACCAGTATTATTGCTATGAAGGACACACAAAGCTTTATCAATTATTTAAATTGGCATTTGTGAAAAAGCTTGTAAATAGCTGATAGTCCAGAAAATGTGGAGCTATAAAATAATAAGTAAAAGTATTAGCAAACTCTTGATATTGTAAAATATACTCTGGATAAATCGGCCTGAAAATTATGAAATAGTAAAATCTAAAAAACGTCAAAATGTCCAGTCAGTTTAATTTGTCTCTTATCTTGTTTTGACCTATGTACGTATGTCTATCTAGAATTATTTAAAAAAGAATGGCGCAAAATTTTAATTGAATTAGTACGATGCTAAAGCTGTTTTAGTATGATACTAGGTTAAAACAACGAGTTTGCAAATTTGAATCGAATATAGCATCATACTTTCTCTACCATTTTATTAAAGTTAAAATCATCGAATACCTACGAGTACTTTATTTTTTTTAGTATCGTGCTAGCTTCATATGACTTTGACATTTGCAAATATCAAAAAAGATTCGTGTACTTACTTTTTTACACGAAATGTCATTGTTTGTGTTCAGAAGCAATTTATTAAGAAAATTCTTTTAGTACGATACAAGTTAGAAAATGTTTAAAATTAAGAATGAGTTAGTAAACTACTATAAAGTTAGCAAATTGTTAAGTAGTATCATACTAATACCTTAATAATAGGCTGTTTAAAATTTTATGCCAATATATGTATTTGAACTGAATAGAAATCGATTTCATCAGAAAATGAAAAAAAATCTCTATTTGTTTCATGAACTGAATTTAGTAAATTTCTTTAAATGTATATACGCATCTATAGACATCCTTTGAATTTGCAAATGTATATCTAAATCTTAAAAAACGAAAAAAAAAAAAAAACGTTACAAGACACAAGGCCCCTGTCATTCGAGCCTACATATTTCTAAACTCGGAATATTTATGTTACTCATCTACATATAGGCAGCGTTGTTGAAGAATTACTCGTGTAAAGATGCAAACAAAATATTTTGCGTATCCACCAGCATAGATTGCGACAGCAAATAAATCGTGATCTGAATCCGATGTCTCAATTCGAATGCTTACACTTAGGCCCCAGGTCTCATTTGTCTATAATGAATGTGAAGAATTGAAGACAAGCATAGCTTATAGTGATTACCATCACACATCGCGAAAACCTTCAAAGATGGAGAAACCAAATTCAATCAAACGACAACAATTCCATCACCATCTAACAGAAATGTCGGTCAAAGCGAAGTCTTCAACACAATAAAGTATCTACGAGTATATGTATCTATACAGAGTATCTATATCTATATTATAACATGCGTATTTCTTTAATTTGGCGAAAAGCAAGTCCACCATCATCGAGTCATCGGAAATATGATGAACGGACGACAATACCGCACTTGGAATGTGAAGCCAAAATTGGTTGCTTTGGAAAGATACTCGTACTGGACAAGGCCCAAAAGGCCATGTTGTAGGTGTTTGGCGCGTTAAATATTAAAAAAAAAAATGATAACAAAATTTCTTGCTGCCGATAGATTTGAAGTCACATGCGCACTCACCTCATCATCATCATGAGGCTGATATTAGTTAATGCTACCTTTACTTGCTTCTTCCACAGTGGGCGAAAGTATTGATTAGCGTTGGAATAAATTCAAAGAAAAAAATTATTGAATGAGAATTGGAACATGAAGCTTACGTTCGCTTACATTTTTAACAATATCTTCAGAGGGTGTGGTTGAAGGAATCCTCTGTGTTAGGTCAAACCAAGCCATCATTTCTTAAACTTCTGTTACCTCTACTTCTGAACTATATATAACACATTTATTTAGTTCGATTATTTCCAGAAGCGAGTTTCCTATCCAATAGAAAGGGGCAAAAAATGTACCTGTACCTAAGACCTAATGATTTCAGGCCGATATCTATATTACCATTTCTCTCAAAGGTATTTGAAAAGATCATTTAAAAACAAATAAGTGTTTTTTTATCAGGAAAATTTAAAAACATCAAAAGAAAACGGTTTCCGTTGAAAAAATAATTGTATTACGACATTAATAAGTGTTAAAGAGGATATTCTGAAAGCTATCCACCTTGAAAATATAAACTTTTTTAAAACTTCTGGACTTTTCAAAAGCCTTCTTTAGCCATGGTTAACCACTATACCTTGTGACAAAACTTTTAAATTTGCATAACTTTTCTCTCAGGGCGGTCCGTCTGACTCTGAATCAGTCTTATTTTAACGATAGATTGCAAGCAGTTGAGCTAAATAAAACTTAAACGCGAGTGGAATCCCTCAGGGATCCATTCTTGGTCCTTTATCATATAATAAAACGGCAAACATGTTTTTTGTGGTACACTTTACGCGGCCCACAAAAACCATGGGGCATAAATTAAATACCAAACGAAAGCATTTTTTGCATAGATGTGCACAATGCCAAAATTATATAAATATACTACACCGAAATTGTTTAAAACAATAAATAAAAACTGCAAAACAATGCCCGGAAAACAAAAACAAAAACAATTAGAAATGTCAAATCGACTGACACATAATTAGAAATGTCAAATCCAGAATAAACCATTTAGCGAAAACCCAAAACCCAAAGCCAGAACCCTGAACATTAAGGTGGGTTCACAGTGGTGTTTACATTACCGCCAACACGACTGAAGTTGATGAACATGTTGTTGTTGTTGAATGTTTAAGGCCAATTTATTCTTATTGTTTACTTTTTAATATAATATTGTAATACTTAAATTTTTAAGATCAAATCTGTTAGCTTTAAGCTTGTAGATAAATAAATAAATAAATAAATAAATAAATAAATATAAATATTAGGCATGTGTTTGTCTAGTATTTGATCTCTTATAATAAAATTTTGAAACATTAATCGTTAACGTTAACTACAATCGGCACTTATTGAAAAAAGTGAAAAAGAATACGCACATACACTAGCCACATCTGTTTCTGAAAAGAGCGTATAATTTACACCATACAATTTCAATTCAGACATCTATCGGTGATTTTATGGAAAAATGTATTCCATGTAATATTGTTTTTAAAAAGTGAAAAAGTAAAAAGGTAGAAACATTTAAACCATCAAGCGTTAACTACAATTGGCAATTTTTGCAAAAAGTACAATAGGTGAAAAAATGAAAAAGAATACACACATACACCTTCGACATCTGTTGCTTTTAGTTTGGCGACTTTTCTATCGGTCATTTTTTGAAGCAATTTATTCAATGTATTAGGCTAGGCGCGCACATTTAATTTTTAGTTGCACAACTGTTTGGTTGCTTTTAGAAAACAGATGAACTATTTGGTTGAATGTCCGCGCAGGTGCATATAACTATATGTTACACAAATTAGCGAACTCGTTTTATGCAATCGTTTAGTTGCAGTTGCGAAACTAAAAATTGAATGTGCGCGCCTAGCCTTAGTGTTTTCAAAAAGTGAAACATTTACTTTTTGGTTTTTTGAGATGGGAGATAAAATTTCAAATTGAGTTGGAAAAGGAGACCACATTTTTTTTAACAATTTCACTTTTCAAGTTCATTGCAGTTATGGCTTTACAATAATAGGGGTATTCATGCAAAAGTGTAAGCTCTGCATATTTGTCTAAATCAATTATTTCCAAAGCTTAGTTACATATATGTCTGCATTTGAATTTTAAATATTTGCGAAAAAAGAGAATACAAAATACTCGAAATGTATTTGTCAGGGAAAGAGGAAAGATAGAAAATGCAGACGTGAGACGTCGCGTCGTCAAAAATTCGGACGAACATGACTTACAATACAAATTTAAATCTCCATGGCTGAAAGCGTTCCATGGGCTCAAACCTACCTCATTTTTGGAACACTTCCATTTATGTAATTTTTTGTTGACAATAAACAGCTGGCCGATCGATGTGCAACAAAAAAAGTTTTACAAAAGTGAATTGAATTTATGTTTTTGAAGTTAGCTATATTTCTTTAGGCGCGTTATGAAAAAATGATGAGAGTGAAATTTAAAAAAAAAAATCACTTGTATGTAACACAAAATTTACAGGTTGACGTCACTCCGGCAACGTGGGTTCCTTTCCAATATTATGGCCATAACAACTGCTGAAGAACAATGACATGAAATGTGTATAGGTTTGAAAGTTTAACTGTTTTCCTTTGGACTCCAGGATTGAGTGCTAAGTAGGTACTTCTCATTGTATTCAACAATTTAAAAAAATCATGAATTCTCTGTCTTTTATTGAATGATAATGAATTAAATAAATAAATTGGCACTCGAATTTCGAGAGCTGGGTCGGCTAGTTTTTTTAAATCTATGTCTATAGTAAAACACTGTTCAATTCGTCTATACACGCTGATAAGTAAAGTTCAATGAACGTAATTCCACCCAACTACCCACGACCTCAGAAAAGTCTGTCGGCTCTGTTTAATCTATTTTTTGCCAATTGTACCTTTTTGGCCTCTTCCTTATCCATGAACTGGAGCCTAAAGTAAAGGTTCATGTTGAAATGGAATAGGCCAAGCTGTGTGTGAGGTATCAACAAAAGACACATGTATGCCATTATGTGTGCAATATGAAATCGTTCAAAAGCCCGCTTCGGGTTCTTACCGTGGTGCGGATCCGAGTAGTCCAACTTCAATAACTCTTCCGCATAGATCCAGGATCGTCATACTGGAACGTCTATAGTTCCAAGTGGTTCAACTTGGGTCATAAGAAATTTGTTATCATCGTTCTATAGCGCTCGCTATTGACGGTAACCTCCTCTCACCAACGTCCAAAATCCACAGCAAACGGCAACTTTTTGAGGATGCATTGTCAGCTGGTGAACTTCGTGTGAGTTGGAGTCGTTTCATAGCCATTCATTCGAAAATGCGCCTGGTCGCTAAAGATGATTTTTCGACCAAAATTGGAGTACTCTTTCAAAAGCTCGGCGTTTCCTATGGTCATGAACTTTGAGCTCCTGGGTTAGTTTGATCTTGTACGCGTGCAAGCCCAAGTCCCGAAGCAAAATTAACCAATTTGAAGTCAGAAAGGCTGAGTTCTTGTGCACGGACCGCGGCAATGTTCTCGGCCCTTGTGTTACTTTGACGTATGCCTAACTGATTATCAAACCGGTCGTCTCAAATTTGGCAACCAAACATTAAAAAGTCGACTGTGCCAACACCACCACGTTTACCGTATTTTTTTTTTACTGACGAACACTCATTTGAATAAATAAGGTTTATTCATTTGGACATGCCATTTAATTATCTAGCTTATCTTGATAATAAACTACTAATTTGACAGAAATGTCCCCAAAACAAGATGGCCGCCGAAATCTACCTGCGCCAATGAAAATCCATTTAGATTCACATCCGAAAGCCAAGGACGTGAATCTCGAAACGAAAATGTGAATCTGAGAGTACTGTCGTCAGCAAAACAATTTAATCGATTAAAAGTTACAGATAAAAGATCATTGATAAATATGAGAAAGACAGTTGGAGACCAAAGGGAGACCTGGGATTTAAGACCATCGAGTGTATTGAGTGTTCGGAAGGGTATTTTCTAATTCAACGAAGAAGAGATTCATCAACAGCTATTCTGGTCATGTATGACAATTTTCTTTGAAATTGAGAAGATTGTATATTCATATTTTGGACAAAAATGCCACTTACATTGTTATGTACCTTCTCAATTCAATTTTGCCAATTTTGTTGTTGTAATACAGATTGCCCAAAGTTTTGGATTTGTTAAGAAAATTAAACTCGAGATTATAATCAAATTTCACATTACTTTGATAGCGAAAATCGGGTCCCACAATTCTGTCTGTCTGTCTTCGACCTGCAGCCGAAACCGATGAAATGATTTTTGTATTCAAAATAAAGAATTAAAATTTCCTAGAAATTCCCTGAAAGTAAAATTGAGCTAACAAAATAACGCTTCATATTATTCCATACAACACTTAAAAGCTTATTTATCTCGAGAACAACTTTATCATTTCTTATCAAAACTTCCATGCATAATCACCTTAAGAAAAAATATAACATTGCATATCAAAGTTTTCGAACAAAATAGTTTTTTGTCTAAGAAAATTTAATTTGATAAAAAAAAAGGTTCTAGCAAGTAAAAACACAAAATGTTTATTTTTTGAGTTTTAAACTTTTTTGTATGTTTTTATAATAAATAGTTTTAAAAACCGTTTTAGTCGCAGTTTTCAAGCATTTTCATCCCACTGTGTGTGTCGATGTATCTAATCTATGTTTTTAGAAAATATTGTGCCATGTTGTCGTTTGTTTGCTCAAGGGCTCAAGGCGATAGCCATCATAATATGTATGTACATATAGTTGAAGGTGTAAGAAAAAGTTCAGTAGGTACACTGATGAATGTTTGCAAATCAATAAATTAATGACAGATGGACATGAATTTTAAAAATTATATAAAATTATTGTGAATGGAAATAAATAATAATTTAGTTTAAAAAATATATTCATGGTAGGTATAAACTTATTCGTATGGGGAAATACCTATAAGGTATACATATTTTTTTTTTAAATAGAAATTTAAACCAGATTATAAGAGCAGGTTTTTAATGTTTTCATACGTTTTAATCAATGGAATTCTATTTTTGGAATTGTGACTTGAATAATGAAAAAGGTAGGCATTTCTTGTGAAAGAAAAAAAAAATGGCTTAGTATGTTATCTGATTAAAGTAACCAAAACAAAAAAGGTAAAAGCTACATAAATAGCACAGAAAAGGCTCAGAAATAAAATGATCTTTAATTAAGTTATTTGTTTAAAATGTACATCTAATTTTCTCATTACACGAGTATGGTGCAATAGGTGAAAGTTGTCGCATGTAAAAGTGATGAAGGTAGTAACACTCTTTCGCGTGTATCGGTTTTCAAGATATCGAATTTTCAAAAAAAAAAATTGTATTATTTTTTTAAAAATCCATAAACTATTTTTTCGAAAAAATTTTTTGTTTGTATTTTTTAAAATGCAAAGGAGCTCCTGCATAAAAATTTTGGTAAAAATCGCTAGAGCCGTTGGTGAGAAAATCGAAAATCAAAAAAACCGTCCTATGACAGGTACCCCTAATAACATTTCCCCCAAATTTTGTTTGGACCAAAATATAGTATGTGTTCATAATATCACACTTAATTTTTTTATCAAAATCGTTTTACGCTCTATTCTCTTGGAGAATGAATTGTTCGCGGTGTGCCGTGCAAAATGCCTAAGATCGGGTTCGGAAGACTGTATCCCATCTAAATCGTACAAAATCCTGCAGGAAAAAAGTAACCACGGTAAGAGAATATCGGTTTTTAATACGAACCTCTATAAAAAAAACGTAAAAAAATATCAAATGAGCTAGTTGCTGACATAACACAACATTGTGGGAAACAGATTTCGGCTAGAACCGTTAGAAGGAGACTCGGAGAAGTTGGATTGAAAGGTTGCAAGGCGAGGAAAAAGCCATGGCTCTCAGAAAAAAGCAGAAAGGCTAGAATCGGCAAAAAAATACCAAAACCTTACTGAAGAAGATTGGAGTAACGTTTTGTGGTCAGATGAATCAAACTTTGAAGTAAGCATTATAATGAAGACCCGAACTCGGAAACTTTAAAAACTGTTTTAAATTGCCATCCACTTAGTTATTTTGAGTTTTTGAAAAAGGTTATTTTTTATTTTTGCAGGTGTTTGGAAACCCTGGTGTAACCTTCGTGAGGCGGCGAGTTGGTGAGGAATACAACCCAGAATGTGTAGTTCCAACCGTTAAACACGGAGGAGGAAGCGTTATGATCTGGGGTTACATGGCTGCGGACGGCGTGGGCAAAATGGTCATTTGTGAGGGTCGCATGGACTCAAAAAAATACATTAATTTGATGGAAAACACGCTGATGGCATCTTTCCAGCATATTTTTGGTGATACAAATATGCGGGGCGTGTTGTTCCAGCAGGACAATGCACCCTGTCACAAGTCCGCCCTCTCAGTGAAGTGGTTTGCTGAAAATGCCATTGACCTGCTTCCATGGCCTGCCCAGTCCCCAGATCTGAACCCAATTGAGCATCTATCGGAAATTTTAAAGCGTAAAGTCCGACAATACCCAACAACATCAAAAAAACTCTCAAAAAGGTTCTTGAGCAAGAATGGCTCAAATTAAGTTCTGACGAATGCCGCAAGCACGTAAGCTCTATGCCTAAACGAATAGCAGCAGTCATAAAAGCAAGGGGTGGCCATACAAAATATTAAATTTTCTTTAATAAAAAAAAATTTACAACATTTCTGCATACTTGTTTTTTTTTTTTTTAATTTTACTTGGTTTTAAAATTATGGCATCTTTTTGGGGATGCCTAATACATTTGACCAAGACTTTATATCGCAAGTAAAAATGTATGGCTCTGGATATTAACTGTCTTATTTTGAGGAGTCTTTTTTATTTTATTATCCCTTTATATGCTTGCTTATTTTTTTTCAATTGGTGACGTTTTTGTTATGAATTGAAGTCCTAATAAAATAAAATAAAAAATAAAGCTGCGGATAAATTTTATTTTTCGTTTTAAGAAATTGATTAATTTTATAATTTGACTGAAACAAGTACACCTGTAGTTCTTAAAAAGCAAAATATTTCAATATTATTGTTCATAATATTAATATTAAAAATTGTTAAAATTTGTCTGTATAAAAAAGAACCTGAACCCTAATTTTCATCCAAAGACTTTGTTTATTCATCTCCTTTAATTAGAAAATTACAATATTTTACAGAGTAAACAAAATTGCTTGACCTAGTAAAAGTTGTAGATGTCTATAGTACCTAATCACGAACATTTATTTACCTAAAATTTTTACTTTCAAAAACGTTTTAAGATATTTTGCGGACTCAACGATTTTCAACTCAGTCACTTTCTAACTGATTATATGTATAACAAAATAAATGAACTAGATCTCTGCCGATTTTTTTTTTTTAAATAAATATCTTGAAAACGATTGAACGATTAGTTTATTCCTTAAAATTAAATATACTTGAAAAAAAAAAAATTATAAAAATTTTATTCTATTTTATTTTATTTTATTTTATTTTATAAAAAATTTAAAGACATTTCTTATAGAAAAATGAAATTATTAATAAAACGATTTCTTGAATTTTGTTTGCTTTAATTCAGACTTTTCTAGGAATCAGACGGCAATCTTAAATATTTGAATATTTTTCTCTAATTAAATCTATATGTTTTTATATTTACAAACAATTTTTAAATTCCAAAGTTCTTTTACATAAGAGCAAGTACTTGGAATCCAGTCATGCTTTTATTTATATTTGAATTTTCTTCTTAAACAAAGTTTCTGGAAAGCTGTTAATTGGATTCCTTAAACCTCATTCAGGACATGCATATTTTTCTCGGCCTTTCTCCCGTCCTTTTTCCTAATTATATAATTGAATTTTCTCCTCACTCAAAATTACTAACAAACTTAGAATTTTGTTATAAGGTTTAATGGAATATAAAACAAACTCACTTTTCCTTACTTTTGGCTTTTCTCCGTACTTTACGTCATAAAATCAAAAATTAAATATTCCTAGTATATCTAAAGCCCCTTTTAGACGATCAGTTGTCAATGCAGTTATCAGTTCAGTTAAAAAAGACAGTGTAATTAGACGTCAGTCCGGTGTTCAGTTGAGGTTTCATTTTACTTGTGAGCAGTCGAAAGTCAGAGAAATATATTTTGTAGGAGATGAGGCATTTGCTCTCCAACGCAACTAATTGAAACCATTCAATAAAAAGTAGTTGAATTATGACCGCATGGTTTTTAATTACAGATTATCAAGAACTCGACGCATTGTTAAGAATGCCTTTGGCATTTTATCAAATAGATTTCAAAACTTCCAATCTGCTATAAACTTAAATAGGTATTGAAAATGGGGATGTTGTTGTATTGACATGTTGCTACTTGCACATTTTTTATGGAAAATGTGGAAATACGTACAATACACTCGAAATTGACGAAGCTGAAAGAGATCCAGCAAATCAAAGTACCGCAGATTTGGCACGTACACATTATTCGTCCCTATTCCACTTTTATTTAAGCGTTCTACTTTGTTCAACTCTTTATTATACGCAGAACAAATGCTGTTAATCTTTGCCCTGACCTTTGCCTTCGTCGCTTCTGTATACACCTCTTTTAGTTTTTGCAGCAACATATTGTATGCTGCTTCTCTTTTCACTGAATTGTGATAAAAAGGGTCACCGCCAACTGCAATTGAAATTACGACTGAGCTACCAACCGAACTGAAACGTATTTACACATCAGATTAATTGATAACTGAACTGACAACTTATGGGAATTCCATCAGTTTCAGTTTTAGTTTCAGTTTCAGTTTAAACGCTTCAGTTTTTGTATTAAGACATCAGTTTGATTGAAAGCTTAACTGACAGCTCAACTTTCCACTAGAAAATATCTCTCGCAAATGAAAATTAGAGCGGAGAGTCCATGACGGAGAGTAAAAATGAATTTGTTCTATATTCTGTTCAACAAAAATTGTCAGTACAGGGCCCGTATTACGAATTACGATTATCGTTTAAAATCCCTCGTTATCGCTAAGTTGCGATTACGTTTTACGATACTCGTTTTTTTAAAACGATAATCGTTTTCCCTTACGACTGCTTGTGGCACTCGTATTTCATTGTTCTGACACATGTACTATTTTTGACAGAAATATTGAAAGAATGAAGTTGGAAGCGCTTAAAAAACTAGATTTTTTTATTTTATCAGGCAATATTTTGATGCATCCATTATCGTAAACCATAATCGGTCCATGTGTTGACTATCGTTTTCTAGGGTATCGTTTTTTTGCCTTTCGTTTCGTAATCTGTAATACGGGCCCAGGCCTTATGGGAGAGCTTTTTCCAAAACAGTGGCGCCTGATGCACCCTAACTAAACTGCGTTGGAAAAAATGCCACTTAAAAAAGGGCAAGCCACTGACTTTCCTAATTGTTTTTGTAATTCTTCGCAAAAAGTTGTACACCCCAAGTCAATACGATCCTGCGCTTGTTATCTACAACAAAACAGAGTTACCATTATCATTACCAACTACAAGCAAGGAGCTTATTCAAAGGATTTTATTAAAGAGCTTTTGGAATTTAAAGCTTTTGAGAACAAATTTTATGAAGTTGAGTATGTTGAGTGTTGGCGATTTATAATGTAAACTAAGGAAACCCTGTGAGAGCTTTAAAAGGCGACACACTTATGCAAGCCAATGAAATCAGAGTGAAAGGCAAACGTCTTATCTTCCCTGTACTGACAATTTTTGTGGAACAGAGTATAGTACAAAAAGATATTTCATACAACTACTTATTAAAACTTTTACAAGCATTATTGAAAAATATTTCAACCTATCGGAAGATGTTATAATTTTTGCAAATGGCGTCGTACGTCAATCATATTTGACATTTGCGAACTAGACAGCTGCAGGATACAAATAGACAAGCAACAGAGCGCTATATTCCGCAAGAGCGCGGAATAATTGTGTAGATTTTTTTGACCAATATCATCGGTCGTTGGTGTTAGCACAGGGTAAATTTCGACGTCGATCTTCTTATCGTATCGCGTAATTGGGCAAACATTCCGGCGCTTAGCTACTCGACTCAAACACACTGGAACTACAGGAGACCTTGCAGGGCGTGGTCACCACTGGACTGGTCGTTCGGCCGAGAATATCGCAACTGTGGTGGCCGATGTCGCTCAGAACGAACTGCACAGCGAATTTTTGTGAAGGACTTACATAAGTTCCCGTACAAAGTACAAACAATACATCAGTTAATGCCTGCTGACCGTCTATCACGTGTGAATTACTGTGAAGCCATCCTCAATCTCAAAGGCGGCGCGGCGTTCTGGCGGGAGGAGTGATTGGGCCGCATTTTTGAGGACGCCATATCGGCAATACGGTCATTGTTACTGGCGAACGCTAAAGGACCATGATAAACGATTTATTACCGCCGGAATTAGATGAGCAGGTCTTAATGAACATTTGGTTTCAACAGAACACGAGCCACAATTGATATTGTGAATAAAGCGTTTTTTCCCGCCAACAAGAAGACCCGATTTAAGAATTCCTGATTTCTTTCTTTGGGGCTACTTGAAGTCGCTGGCTTATACCAACAAGCTTCAGACATTGTACCTTATCTTAAATTTTTATTCAAATAGCCAGTTAGAGTGTTCTTGTGAAATTTTGACAAAAAAAAAATAAGGGTTAAAAAAAACACTACATGTCAAACAGCTCAAAATGAATTAATTTAATTAAAGAAAATAATATTTAAATATTATGTAAATGAAATAAAATAATATTTTGTGTATTGCATAGATTTTATTTTTAATATAGGTACCTATTTTTAAATTGGGGATCATCTTTTCGTTTATCGCCGGGAATTAGATTTTCCCCGCTGTCTCTTACTATTCATGAGAATTAGGATATTGCATACCTATACCTAAATGAAATTGGAGCCATCACACATCGCAATGTTTTCAAGATCTTTAAACTTCCTTCCTTGTAACGCCACAAAAATAGGTAGATACTCGTACAAATACAAATGAATTTCTATTCTTCGAACTGTCAAGACAATTATAGTTTCCTGTCAATTATGTATTCGCCCCACATTGATACTTTGGAAAAAAATACAAAATATAATAATCAACTGCATTTCAGAAAAGGATTCTGTACAAAAAATAAATATCATCTTATGCTTGTCCAACTGCTGGCGTGATAAAAAAAAGATGTCAACGCCATCAGCTGGCCGTCTGCCCGTTGTAAGAGTTCATCGTCCGACAGACGTGAAGGCTGTACACAAGTCATTCTCCTTTGAGTTTCTGGCATAAGGGTTCCTTGCACCCACCGAATCATCATTCTGATCATCGCATCGGCTTAAGAAGAACAAAGTTGGTATCCTATTGAGAGATAAAATAATGGGAAAAAATACTCCAGACAATTTTTTTTTGTTTTACTTCAAACTCCTTCTCCCCACGTCTTTGGTGAAAGCCACTTGCATGGTCCATTCGTTCGCCTTTAAGGTGAAAAAATAAAAATACAAAAAACTATAGCCTCACATCTATCCTCTCTGTAGATCCTTGGCGCACCTGTCGTTGTCGTCTCCAAACGAAGGTAATGCTGTAAGGGGTACACGTATGTGCCGCACGTAGAAAAAAAAAACCTAAAAAAAGAGTGGCAAGGATCATTGCAGCGGATGAAATTACATGCACACCAGAGCCAGTCATCCTGATGGTGACTTCTTTTCTTATATGTTTAATTTCCGAAATACTCTTTCTTTGCGTTGAGCCTGCCGTGGCGTGTCGTGGCGATGAGATAGATTTTGTAGCTAAACGAGGGTGAAACTGACCAAACATTGAAAATCGAAATATCGATCGATTACGAGAGAAGCTCTACAAAAAATTCAATGAAAAGATAAAACCGAGCAACCTTATCCGATTTCAAACCAACTTCCCTTCCGGCACTTGGGGTGTACTACTACTATATGTAAGTTAGTTTCGTGCCGGCGGGATATCCTCCTTCCTATACACGGACTGGCTGCAGGATGAGATGACATGACTATTAAAACAAGTTACTTTTGGTCATCGTCATCCTCGTCTTCATACCTGCGAGTGTACGTCCGTTCGTTGTCGTCGTTGTCCTGTTTTGAACGCTTGAGCGATTCGACATTTCGGAAGTATGGAGAGTATTTCCCCTCATTTGTAAGTAAACATATTTGGATTGTATTGTATTTTGTTTGCTTCTTCCTCTCGTTTTTTTTTTGTTTTCTTCTTTTAAGGATATATTTATGTACCTTAAGGAAAAGGGGCTCAAGTTCCGACTGCAATTATATGCACCTACTCAAGTGTGCTGTTTGTCAGTGATTATGAAATTGATGGCAATACTTACCCCCACCAGCCTACATATTAAACAAATTACATTAATTCGGCATCGATAATGGTTTATAGTATCGGAAATATGTTTTTAATTGTTTTTTGCCTGTTAGAAGTCGTTTCAAATTGCCGGAAAACACTCAACAAACGAAGTTGAATGCTCTCGATTCTGGATATATGAATTTATTGATAAGGGGACCATTCTTGACAGGCGTATTCAAGAAACGTGCGTACAAAGGTTATTTATAAAGATCGGGTCACGTAGGGGTCAGAGAATTCTTTGGACCAACGTCTCACAAAGCCTAGTGTAGAGTTTGCTTTGAGTATAATCTCGTTAGTATGTGTGAGAAAGTTGAGCTCTCTATCACATAAAACACCAAGGTCTCGAATTGACTCAGCGGTGAATATGGGTTGATAATGAAGAAGGTATCGACGGGAAGTAGATTGAATGCGTTTTAAGTGATTGAATGACATTTGAGAATATTTAGCTCCAAGCAATTTTTCAGGCACCAGACAGAGGAACTGTTGACATCAAGTTGTAGAAGAGTGGCATCATGTGTGGTGGAAATGGTCTTGAAAACTTTATATCGTCGGCGAGGAGTGAAATATGGGAATGTTTAATGACCATTTCAATAGATTTAAGAGTAAGAATAAAGAGAAGAGGTCCTAAGTGGCTGCCTTGTGGGACTCCAGAGGTAGCTTAGAAATCATCAGCGAAGGAAGATCTGAATCGAACTTTTTAGTAACGAGTTTTATAGGTTCAAGTCCAAGGGTGGACAGTTTCAATAGAATAAGCTTATGTGAGATTTTGTCAAAGGCCTTACCAAAATCGGTTGAGACAACGTCGACTTCCTTTCCATTTTCTAAGGCTGAGAGGCTAAAGGATACGAATTCAACAAGGTTAGTCGTTGTGGACCTACCCTTGACAAAGCCGTGTTGTCTAGGGGAAATGAGAGACTTACAATGAAAACTTAAAATATCATACAAAATGCTTTCAAAAGATTTTGGGAATATGTGAAAGTTTGGCAATTGGACAATAGTTTGTAACTTTACACTTTGGGTCCTTTTTGTCTATTGGGGTTATGAAAGGGGTAGTAAAATAATTAGTACCCTTACGTTCTCTTTACATCGAGCTAAAACCTAAACGGGTAGTCTAATTTTCTTTAAACGTGCTGGAACATCATTTTTTTAACGAATATTTTCATGATTCATATTCCTATGATTCATATTCATATGAAGAAAATCAGTTAACCGGCTTAAGCGCTAGCTCCATGTAAAGTGGACTTAAAAACGGAAATTTTATGGGTTTATCATATTTGTACCAAACACCACAAAAATGTGCCCATCTTTTCAAACGCGCAAAGATCTTTTAAGATAAGATAGTTTCTACCTCTATTTGGAATTAGTAAATAAAAAAAATGATGTTTAGTAATGTAAATCTATTATTAGGACCTTTACAATTTTTTTCGTTAAGTGAAAAAGATGTAATCCATCAAGTGGCTGTGGCCAGCGTTGATAGACATCTGTTCCCATTTTATAGCATTTTCCATAAGTTTCCACAAGATTTCCGGTGATAGTTATTTGCATTCCTGTCGAATATTCTCTTTAAGGAATGCGATTGTCTGAGGCTTGTTGGCATAGGCCAGCGACTTTAAGTAGTTACAAAGAAGGAAGTCTATAGGATGGTTAAATTGGGCGATCTTGGTGGCCATGCCAAATCACCAAAACGGGAGATAACGTGACCAGGAAACGCTTAGTTCACAATATCCATTGTCGCTCGTGCTGTGTGCGGTTGGACCATCTTGTTGAAACCACATGTTCACCAAGCCCCGCTCATCTGATTCCGGCTGTAAGAAGTCCTTTATTATGGCCCAGTAGCGTTCGCCAGTACCAATGACCTTATTGCCAATGACGTCCTCTATACCAATCACCAATCACTTCTCCCACGTGAACGCTCTTCGTGCATCACACGCGGATTTTTAGTGCCCCAGAAACGAAGATTTTGCTTATTGACTTAACCGGTTAACCGGTCGCTTATTATGATTTTTGACACAAAATCGGTTTTTCGTTGTTGAGATTGAGGATGGCTTGACAGTAATTCACACGCGACGGACGGTCAGCAAGTATTAACTGTTTGCACTTTTTACGGTAACATGTGTAAGTCTTTCATTAAAATTCGCTGCGGCCCGTTGTCTGGTTGATGTTTCTTCATTCTCAACAACATCGGCAGCCACAGCCGTTGGCGGGACACGATAATGAAATCGCCGTTGAAATTCATGCTGCGCCAACACCACCGATTATTATTGGACAAAAAATCGGCACACAATTATTCCACGCTCTTGCGTAGTATAGCGCTTCTTTGATTGTCTGTAGCTGTCTAGTTCACAAATGTCAGATATGATTGGCGAACGGCGCCATTTGCAAAAACTATAACCGATGGAGTGATTAATTTTCCGCCACCTTTTATGTACATATATCGATGGCTGCGTTCGTAGTATAGAAGTCAATTCAATTTATTCGAACAGATTTTCGTTTGACATAAAATGTTTGTGCTCAAAAAGAACGTCTCGTTCACATTCTACTAATGTCGTTTTTATTTGGCAATCCGGAAGCCTTCTGGACTCTTCTGAAAGTGTTCACTTGGGAAAAAATGACAGTTCTGATTCTGAAAAGAAGAGAAATTTGCTTCTGGATTTGAAATCAGAATCGAAACCAGAAGTACTCACACATTCATATATAGTTAAACGTCAAACTCAACAGCTGTGATTTTTTGTATGCTAATTGTGCGAAGAGTATCTTTCAACATATTTGTATTCTTGATTTTCATTATTGTCCACATTTGATGGTTCACATATACAATCACAAAAAACTTCAGAATCATCAGAATCAAACAAAAGTGTTCAGTTGGGAATCCGGATCGGAGAGAGATTCCGGATTGCCAAATAAAAACGACATAGGTGTTAACGAAAACCCCGGAAACTTACAAGTGATAATAAATCGATTATCTGTATATTTCGTTAAATGGGAGTCTACAGTTTACTCTGACAAGTCGAAAATAATGGTGTTCTATAGATCTACCTGAAATCATGGTGCATGTACATGCACTTTCAATTGAAATGTTCTCGAGATAGTAAATAAGTACTTTGCCTAGGAGTGAATATAAACAAAACCATGGTCTGTTATGAACATGTAACAATGAGATTTTCTTCTTCGTCTGCTAAAAATGTCATACAAAAATCAATTCGGCGTATTGTACTGTCAGCAAAATACAAGATATTCAATACTGTTGTAAAGTCTTCACTTTGTTATGCTGGTTCAAGGCAATAGAAAAATTTCAAAGATGTTTTCTAAAGAAAGTGTTCAATCTCCAAAAAAGCCCAACCTGTGCTCTACATCTCGAGGCGGGTCTAGCTAAAATTAACATTTACACTCATACTGGCTCATGAAGACAATTGGCTTATAAAACAAATGACATTGTACAAACTGAGAAACCTGAATTAGTGGCTGGCGAAGTGAAAAGGCTTGGGAAATTCTTGTCGAGAAACATTGCAACAACCTGGGCATCGCTCTCATCAGTGAGACCAGCGTCACCAGACGCAACAACGTCGACATGGCCAGCTTCAAAACCTTTCGAAAGGACAAAGATGAGGGCCGTAGAGGGACGGAAATCTACGTAAAAAAGAAGAAACCATTATCACAGGTATCAAAACCAGCGAAGCCACTGCCGTCACCATTAAACTTGGAAGAGATGAAACCCTTATCATAATCAGTGTCTATTTCAAGTGCCAATCCAGCATGAGAAATATCCACAATGACCTCCAAATTCTCAACGGTGAAGAGAAGAACACATATGGGCTTATCGGTGCGATTTCACCTGAAGGCAAGGCGATTGTTGACTGGCTGGAGGCCAACAACGACCAACACTTCTTAGTGGTTGTTTCACAAAACAAAACCACCTTTCTCAGAACACCATCAACGCTGGACTTCTTTCTGGCTTCCTCCAATCTAGTGCAAACTCTTGATCCGGAAATCCGGAATTATCTATATCTGTACATTATTTCAGAAACAACAGAAACTCCTGAGAATTTCATTAATTTCAGACAGCTGGATATTGATAGACTTCACAGAGACATCGAAGGCAGCTTAACTCTTCCAACATCAGACAGTAGTCTTCTGGATACCGAAATCGATGCAGCAATTGTCAACTTTGAACATGCCGTATCTGATGCCCTGGACAAGCAAAAACAGTCTAAAACGTCAAAGGATAGGTACCAGCACCTTCCCGAGTACGTTCAGAGTCTGTATGCTCACAGACAACTTCTAAGAAAACGTCTCCAGTGGATCCATCAAAGTGAACTGAATACAACCAACAGGAACTACCAGATTTTTTTGAATGAGCTACAGCAAGTCAACATCATGTTCCTGAACTCCATTCAATACCACGATATAATATCCAATACCAGAAAAGATTGCAAGCAATCAAGCCACATGTTTTCAAAAACATCAATAGGATCATTGGAAAACAACCACAAATACCGGAAACCATCATCGGCAATGAACCTGAAGCTACATTGGCCCAAGACAAGGTGGAAGCATTCGCCGACTTCTTCAAAAGGAAACTTCACACCGAACCCATCTACTGACCCAAATTTTTTACAAGAAGTTGAGGCAACAGTTCAACAAATACTGCAACCAAATCTGGATAAAATAAATTTTAATATCATCAATCCAGCAAATGATCCCACCGACAGTCCACATTTATGCAATCTAGAGGAGGTTGTAGAAATCATCGGCAATTCTAAGCCAAAAAAGATGGAACAGATGGTGTCTCATATACTACATCCTGAAGGGCTACCACATACAGTAATGATTTTCCTCACAATCATTTTGAACAACTGCATCAACAATTATTGTTACTTCCCTCAGAAGTGGAAAACAGCAAAGATTGTGCCATTTCCCAAGAAAGTTGCTTCCAATTTAGTTTCCAACTACAGGCCAATATCACTTCTAAACAACATCAGCAAATTACTGGAAGAAGCAATCCTACGAAGACTGAAGAAATTCTGCTGTGAAAATTCCATCATCCCTGACATGTAATTCGGTTTTCGAGAAAAACACTCAACCTTGCATCCACTCGTAAATTTTCAACACGATATCACCAAAGCCCTCAGCAGTAATCGTGTCACCGTCGGATGCTTTCTGGTCGAGAAACTCGCTCACCTACGCCATATCAATGTCACCACTAATCGCTGTCCAAAAAGTAGAAAACCACATCAACAAACTCTTCCAATTCTATTAGAAATGGGGCATCCGAATCAACACTTTCAAATCGGAGCTTGTCTGCTTCAGGAGACCTTCAACTGGTAGAGCCATTCGCGCCGCAAAAATTTGCAGAAGGCTGGTCCTGAGACTCCATGACGGATTCACCATAGTGGCAAAGCCAAATGTCAAGTACCTGGGAGTGCACTTCAAAGAGTTGCTAAGGTTTAACCTGCACTCAAGAAATGTTCTGAAAAAGACCAGCTGGACCTTCATTCGTTTGCACCCATTGCTGAAAAGAAGATCAGGTCTTAGCCAACCGACAAAGTTATTGATCTACAAGCAGCACCTGTGACCAGTGATCAGCTATTCCTTCGCAGTATGGTTTTCCATCTCGAAGACAGCTACGCCATCCCTGCCCACTCAAGTGGAGTAGAATTTTAAAAATTTAATTTATAAACATGGGTGTATTTAGATAGAAAGCATGAAATCAATTCTTTAAATTGCTAAACGAATAAATATTTTAATAGTATTAATCTACATAAATATCGAAATGTCATCTGATTTCTTGAGTAAATATGAATTTATGCAAATAGAACAAGAAATCATTTTGGCGGTTTTCTTAAAAATTTGTTTAAAAAAAATGTCAAAATAAAGCAAGAAACGCACTTACAATAATTTCAATCTTCAATTTTGTCTCAAAAATAGAACAAATAATTCGTGATGATTTAGAAGCAGAGGCGTATTTAAGGATTTGGCGCCCCGGGCTGATAAATTTTGCCGCCCTTTAGAACAATGAAAATTAAGTACTAATAAAAAAACACAAAATGTATAATATTTCATGTTTTCACATTTTTTTCTGTGTGTATATTGATTACAAAATTCATTAACAATAGATTCGTTATCTAAATTTTTTGTCAGTTCGGCTTCTATATTTAATAAAGCTAAACTATTAAGGCGTTCTTCGCTATTGCGAGACCTTAAATAAGTTTTTATTCGTTTCAATACGGAAAACGATCTTTCTGCACTACAATTTGTCACTGCATTGCACAAGTATATTCTTAAAGCAACCTCAACACATGGAAATGCTTTCTTGAATTCTTTTTCTCTTATATGAAGGTAAAGCTGCCTTAAACTCATATTTTCATTGTTGTTTTGCTCCAGAAAATCTTTAAGTAAGACACACTCTTCAAGATCAACCGAATTGCTTCTTCACTCATGTGATGAAGCTTAGATAAAAAAGTAAAACCATTTGTTCTTGCTTCATAGAATGAATTTTTTCTCTTTATTTTTTATTTTGAAATTTTTAAGACCACAAGCAAGAAGCTCCCTTTCGCGACACTCATCATCTCGTTTTTTCCTCTTGACGATTTGTTTTGGTCCATTTTGTAATTTTCAGAGGTTTTGCTTTTCCCATCTCTTCAAAAACATCAAAGCATTCTCGTTTTTCTCTCACAAACGATATGAGTGCCTCGTAGAGCATGGACACAGTTTCAACGTCTTTATCAAAACCTTGAATTTCTTCGATACAATATTGAATTGATTGAGACAATATTGCTGTCTCAAGGGACTTCAATTGGGACAATAAACCGCTAGCTTCAGTTTTCACTAAAGCTTTCTGGTGGGCATCATTTTTAATGGCATTGAGAGAGAGCCGATATTATTTGGTCCCAATCTCTGTTTAAGCTCGTACAGGCACCGTCTCGAGCTGACCAACGGGTAAGTGACAAATTTCTTAATATGACATTTTCAGAACCATTAAAAATGAATTAAGAATCTTTGCTCGCTCTGTTGATGCCGTAAAAAAACATATATATGTTTTGTGATAAGCCGAAAAATTTTGCAGCTTCTGGGCAAGAATCAGCTGCCGATGATCCGATCGAATTTAAAGAATGTGCGGCGCATGGTACGTATGTTGCATACTTAATTTTTCTTTAATTTTTGCTTGTAAGCCTTGTACGAGTACTATCATAAGATTGACCTCTGCAATTTTGGGTGTCAATTTTTAAAGACTTAAAAGTATCCATAATTGCTTGTAACATGTCTTCTCCTTAATGGCCTGTATTTGGCAGAAAGCAGAGAAACCGTTCAACGGGTTCTGCGTTCTCTTAAACATACCTTTAATCTAATGAAAGCTGGTCTACATTGCTTATGTCAGGAGTCGAATCAATGCTCAACGAAAAGTATTTAGACATTTGAAGCTGTTCCATAATCGTTTTGTGACTCTAGCTAACATAATTTTAATAATCTTTTCATAGGTGGCAAAAGACATAATTGATGTGTTTTCTTTTCCTGGATTGCCAAAGCTTTGTACATGTTTTGAAAGAAATGAATCAAATTCGGATATTGCTTCTTAAATCATCATGAAATTACCGTTATGTTTGGGTCCAATTTAATCTATCTCGCCACGAAAAGAAAGACCTCGGGTTGCCAAGGATTTGAAAGCTACGACGACTCTGAGCATCACATTACGCGAGTATTTTCTTTCATCTTCTAACTGTTCAAATAACTTGGAATCAATTCTGTTTTCGGCTTTGGAACGAGTTTTCATTTTGAGAACACAATTTTTGTGTCCCAAGCTTAATTCATGTGTACGTAGTGTTTCATTTGCATGTTTCCAATCGCAAAAGCCTTGACTCGAAGCAAGCTGACCTTTTTCGCTATCAGAAAGGCGGCATGGTCCACAAAATACAGACCGAAGTGACTTTGAATATAAAAAAAGAAAACTCGAAAAACATGTTCACCATTTATTAGAACGGTTTTAAATAAATTTTTGCTTTGATTTCGAAAAATCTTCGTCTTATTATATTTAGCTTGAAACCATTTCTTGAGAAAAAATCTATCAAAAAAAATCTAACCACATAGCTGGATCGTTTTCAACCTCAAAAGAACTCGTAATAAGAGGAGAAAGTAAACAAGCTGTATTTGAATTTCTTGAAGGTATTGAGGAAGTCGCAACATCAGATATTGTATCTTGAATAAAATTTTTATCTTGAATTGAATTTGTATCATTAATTGATTTTATAGTTTGATTTTGTAGTGACCTTTTATATAGAATTCGGTTTGATGGATTTTTATATTTTTTTTAATAAAAAAGGGACTCTTTGTAGATGGTTTAGAAACAAAAACTTAAGATACGTCCAGCCAAAGTTTTTCTAGCCCATTTTTTTTAGAGCTACGTACATGGCAACAAGTTTTTTTTTATTAATGTTTTCGTTTCATTGGAATTTGTTCCAAAGAATAGGTACATGTCTGTAAATATTTTTATTATTAATTTTTATTATAAAACATCGTTTATAAAAAATAAGAATAGTAAATGGTGAAAAAAGCGAGTGACATGTTACAGTGAACTCTCTTACAGCCGGACACTCATGGCACTGAAAAAATTGTCATGCTTCAAAAACTCAAAAAATCGCATTTCTTAAATCTTTGTATTTTTTTGTTTATTCTTCAAAAATATTGTAAATTAGACAATTGTTAGGGGCGGATTGCCCTCTTTTGCTTGTATGTTTCGAAAGTTCAAAAAAATATTATAAATTGGCCAATTGCAAGGGGCGACTTGCGCCCTTTTGCTTGCGCCGCCCCTAGCAGCCTTGCCGCCCCGGGCTGCAGCCCTTTTAGCCCTAGGGTAAATACGCCCCTGTTTAGAAGTCGAATTTGTTTCTCTTTTTTGCCGATGCGACTGTCGTAAGTTAAAATGAAACAAATGCATTCAAATGGATATGCTCACACTTGCGATTTAAATTACCACGACTTTAAAATCGTAGCCGCAATAAGAAATTCGCATGCACGCACTTTTGATTTTCAATCGCACGATTTTTTAGCCGCAAGAAATAAGACACATGGTGTTAAATGTCAATGAACGCACATGTGACTTGAAAATCGTAGCAATTATAAAAATGAAACAAGCTCAATTTTTTCAACTGATTTTTTTGTCGCAAAACTAAATAGATCAAATGGATTTAAATAATCCTGCACCAATTTGAGACTTTTTAATAAAATTCTCGTCAGTATTAAAATGGGTTTAATTAGGAAGTGTTGTTTAGTAACTCTTTTGTTACGATTAAAGTCTACTCAAAAACTTAAACAAAATGTATTGGGTGCATCAGGTTATGAGTGGCAGGTTCCATTACGGTCATTTTCATAAGATCCAAGATACATAGTTTAAAAGAGCAGTCGCTGAAATTTGTGCAAAACTATAGTTTCTCCTGGTGTGTTATTTTTGAATTGAGTTTGTCTTGTTACTTTTTTTTTTAAATTCACCTACACTACATTGGACATATTATAAATATGTGTTTCTCAGGGAATTCACAAGTATTCCTTGATATACATAGGTTCTTCGCTTACTTCTTTTATAACACATCTACGAATGACTACAAAATATCAACTGAAGCCTTTTCTCATGACATTTGCATGCCTGAACACGTACAAATTAGCGTCGGCAGCATCCAGCAACAAGAAAGCTATAAGGGTGTCGGTCACTAGATAGTTAACCTAGGCTATATCTTCAATAATACACAGAATTTTATGTATTGAATCTTTAGAATCAAGGTTTTATTTTTATCTATAATAAAAACGGATTATATTTTACACTTTCAAAATTCAATTGGTCAAGTTACTCGTATTTAAAAAAAAATCAATTGATAAATAAATAATTGATAAATGAATAATAACTCATAAAAGTCATCGCAGACTTTAATTTTGAAGTTTGATTTGACAGTGATGTTTAATTATTTTAGCTTTCCATACGTCAAATGTTGACATCTTCGTTCCTAAACTCAAATTATTGAATTTACATCAAGATACTTATTTGATTAATTATCAGATTTCGTATTTCTTAATGTGAATTTACATACGAGTAAGGCATGTTACATATACTCGTATGTACTATGTAAGATAATTTTGGAAGTTTTCAAATAAATTACTTCATTTTCCCCAATTAAAACCTTAGGAGGGAGTTAAGTTTCTTTTTTAAAACCACCTACAATATTCATAATGCATCATAAAATATTTTGAAGCAAAATAAAATAAACAACTGATATGGGTGTTGTATAAGTACTAACAGATTTTTTGAAAGCTTAAAAAAAATATTGATGAAGATCCGCCCATTGACCATCCGCACCATCTCGATCTCGTGCAGCATTTTAATTCAAGACCCAAAAAAAAAAACAATATAGAATTCACCGTACACGATGCCGAAGAAGGGCACGACGACGACGTCAACGACAACGACAACAAGACGGTACATGGTTCAATCACAATATTTTGGAGGCCAAATGAAAGCGTCTTCGTTTTATTGGGTCTTTATAGTTGAGTTGAGCCATCCGACCATCCATCTTTTCATCCGTCGAGACTGAAAATTCACAGCCAGCCAAAAGCCAACGGCTCTCTTTTCGTGTGATTACACTTTTTGAATCTTTAATTATTTTTCAAAAGAAAATTATTGAATGAGAAATTGTATTTTTTTTTTATTTCGACGATTGTCGTGGGGTTGTTTATCGGCACGATCACTTTTATGTCTTCTTTAGGCCTCTTACTGAATGGTATTGCTGCCTCTTTAACTATGTACATCTATACGTGTCTTATGGAGAAGAAAAGAATTTATGGTAATAGCTTCAATTGATGTTGGAGAATGATGGCAGTAATATTTGGGCCCATCGAGCCACGATGAGCCTTTAAGTGAAATCTTCATTTATTATAGGTAATGATTCTTCAATAATTTAGACTATAAATGGTGATATTACGTTCTTGTTTCGACTTTGGCTATCGGATGTTCGATTGATTTTGAACTTATTTGTATCTAGCTTAGATGTACGAAATTTTACAAAAGCTTCGTTAATACGGCATCTTGGTTGTCGAGAATTGATAAATATGAACATTTTTCTAAGGAAATGTCATTGCGTCTATGAAAAATGTTATCATTTGGTGATGAATCTTTGTTACTGATCAAAACAGATCGAATTTAAGCATTAAATGTCACTTCTGATTGTAAAGCCATATGGCAAAACACTTCTTTTAACAGACATAACAGAGATAAACCGACAGAATCGTAATCGTAATCGTAATTTCTGTCAACAACAAAACTGGAAGCCATTACCATGATGAGTCTGACAGTTCAAGCGGCTATAGGGTGGATAATCTCCATAATCTCAAATCTGACCATTTTTCTTGAACTGATTGCAGGAAGAATCCAACTGGCTACTTCGAGTAAGCTTTGCTTGTGAAAGAAGCGATAAAACAAGGAAATGCATGAAACATTCCGACGCGGCCGGTGCATAATAGATGATAGCTCTGTTTCTTATTAATTTTAACGTTCTGTTTTGAATTCTATCCAATAAGTGGAGAGAAGTTTTTGCTGCGTCTGCCCAAAGATGTGAGTTAAGCTCGAGTTTTGGACGTATAAATTCCTTATAAATACTAGCCAGATCAGAAGGGGTGAAAAATGTCTTACATCGATATATGTATGTATTTATAAATCCTAAGCATTTAGCAGCATTTTTGACTGTCTCGAGAATGTGGTCATGACAACGAAGATCGTCGTTGACACAAATAACCTGTACTAAGTGTTCGGCTTCTTCAATGCAAGTGCCATTCAAGGACAATGGCATAAGGGGCACATTTTGCTTCAACGACAAAAAATAGCATTGAGTTTTCGAAGCATTAAACTCCACACAGTTTTTCATACCCCATTTAACAAGAAAGATCGAAGTTTAAAGAGCTAATCATACGATACCTTTGCAATTCCACTTCCGAAGGAGATGGACGTGAATTTGGAAACGAATGTGAGAAGCTGAGAGTAGAGTTCTTCAACAATGAAGTGAATTAGAAGTTTCAGACTGAAGATCATTTATAAAAATGAGGAATAGAGCCGGAGACAAAACGGAACCCTGGGGAACACCAGCAATTGTTTTGTGAAGATAAGACTTGAAACCATTCAATACAACATGTATTGAACGATCTAGAAGGTAATACTTCTTACCAAGTTGCATAATTTTGTTGGTCCTCTGCTTTTTTCTGTTTAGCCCTAGAAAGGTAATCATATTTTTTAGTACTTTAAAGGTAATCATTCCTCGAATCGACGAAGTAAAATTTAAATGCAATTTTTTCGAAAAGTTATTAACAAATTCTTGTAGATGTTAATAATTTATTTTTATCAAACCTTTATTTTAATAAAAACACACTTTACATTTTATTTTTTTAGATTTGTGACTTTTTATTCTCCTTAAAGATCTATGAAGAATCTATGACAAATTTAAATAAGAAAAAATGATGTTCGTCTAATCGACGAGGATTACCTTTCTAGGGTTAATGTTGCAGAGTGGGATACTAATAATCTCTGCTTGACTAGCGTCAAGCGCTGATCTCTGTCTTGCCAACTTATAGTCGTTTTCATTACCTGGTATGCCGCTGTGTCCCGGGACCCAGTAGAGTCTAATATTGTGCTGCGTGCCAAGAACCTTCTCTTCGCGGCAGCATGACACAAGCTTCGATTTTATCACAGTGGCAGAAATCGCTTTTATTGCCGCTTGGCTATCAATGTAAAAGGTGATATCAGCCCGTGGTATCGTCATCATTGATACCTGTCTAGCAGCTGTTGTCATTGCCAGGACCTCCGCTTGGAAGATACTACTATAATCTGGGAGCCTAAGTGAGTTGTTTAGCTCAAGAGGTTCTGAGAAAAAGCCTGCACCCATGTGTGTCCATTTGGGGCCATCAGTATAAATTGCTATTGCTGATTCACTGGTGTAGGATTGGTTGTTCAGCCATTCTTCTCCGCTTGGAAAAGCAGTTTGGAATGGTTTATAATTTAATGGGGTTGCTAACCGTTTTAATAAATAGTTGGACTTAATATTTTTCTCCGACAGAATAAATGCTGACGTAGCTGTAACTCCAGCCGCTGTTATACTATTAGTAGAAACCCGTGGACCATCCAGCTTTAAACATACCACTCAATATAAATGTATGCAATATCCCTATCAATTCAAATGAAAAACTTGAATTCAATTTCAAAAAAATGTAATTTTTATGAACTAATCAATTTGTTGTGTAAAGTTGACTGGAATCAAATTCACCTAAATCGTAATATTGATGATATGTGTCTTAAATTGTATAGTATTCTATTTAACTGTTTTTTTAGGAAACTACACCATTACGTAAATCCTGCTATAATTCTAAAACTTCACCATGGTTTGACGCTCAATTAAAAAACTTAAAAAAATAAAAGAAATAAAGCATGGCTTAAAATTAGTAAAACCAGAGCTGATGATGATTTCAGGACTTACTCCGAATTTAAATATATTTTCACTGATTATTTCAACACTTTACTCAGATTATATTTTAAAAATTGAAGATGAGTTAAAACAGACCCCAAAAAACTTTTGGAACTTCGTGAAAAGTAAAAGAAATGTTGATGAAATGTTTCAATGTGCCTCCTTCTTTTCAATCTTCCGATTCGTTCTTTCCAGCACAAAACTTAACTTTGCCATATGTGAAGATTGAATTGTTCGTAGCGTCTCAGAACTAGACGACTGTTTTAGCCCTGGCCCTGATGGTGTACCATCTTGTGTGTTAAAAAAATGTGTGTCCTATTTATCCTATCCTCTTTTTGTATTATTCAATGAACCTCTTAGGTGCTCAATTTTCCCATTATTAATTATGATCCCAATTAATAAAAAAGGGTCTAAGAATGAAATCACGAATTACCGACCATCTCCAAACTTTCTCTTATTCCCAAACTGTTTGAGTCCATTGCATGTGATATGTTATCCTTTAACTGTAAGTCAATCATTTGTGACAATGAACACGGTTTCTTCCAAAATAAGTCAACTATTACAAACCTACTTCATTTTACTTCTTTTTGTCTTGACCCCTTTGAAAATCGGAAACAAGTAGATAGTGTATTCACAGATTTTAGTAAATCCTTCGATACATTGTGTCATAAAACTTTAGTCCATAAACTTAAGGATTTAACGACAAATTCTTAATGTGGATCTCGTCATATTTTTTAAGAATAGAAGTTATAGTGTTACTTTTAAAAATGAGATCTCTGATCAATTTTACGTCAACTCTGGTGTTCCACAAGGTAGCCATTTAGGACCCCTATTATTTATCTTATATATAAATGATATAACTTCCGTGATAAAAAAATCTCTTCTGTTCTGATATATGCTGATGACATTAAAATTTTCAAAACTATATGTTCAATTAATGACTGCTCACAGCTTCAGAAGACCTACATAGATTTAGGGAATGGTGCAATACAAACCAACTTTTCTTGAATATTGACAAATCTAAAACAAACAGTAAATTAATGTTCACTTACCATTATAACTTTATAGTTAAAAAAGCTAATACAATTCTCGGTTTTATTAAACGATTCTCTCGCGATTTCCGTGATCCCTACGTCCTCAAGGTCCTTTACATATCTTTTGTCAGACCAATACGAGTACTTGAATACGGAATATGGGCACCCTTCTATTCAGTTCATATAAACAGACTTAAGGTATCCAAAAAAGTTTTTTGCGCTTTTTATCTTCGTTGTTTTCCGTGATCCCAAAGATCCACATTTACTCCATATTCTACAGATTCTTGCTTATAAACCTCCCTTCACTTTCACAACATAGACAGTATATCCAGCCCTGTTTTATTGTAAAATTAATCAATGGTTCAATAATATCTCCATTAGATCTGTATCGTCTAAATTTTAGCTATAGTCAAACTAGCATAAGAAGACAGTTGCCTTTATGTCCGATTTTCAGCAGAACAAACTATGGTGTGAATAGCCCTCTAAATCAGTTGAATTCAGTTTTCAATAAATATTATTTTTTAATTTCTTCTATAAACAACAATGTCAAAAGGAAAAAATTTAAAGAAAACTTTTTTAACGTACGAATATTGTAGTTATATGTATTAATTTATTTTGTAGGTAAATTATTTTTTAAATTAAAATGTATATAAATAGCTAAAAGTTTCTTAACGTTAGACCATTAACGGATTAATAAATTCCTTAATAAATCATTTTTTTTTATAATACGGAATTAACACGACTAAATAATTACCATTTTACCAAATGTCAGTTTTGCTTAAGTGAGGTGTAAATAATTTTGACTGGGTTCGATAGATGTGTAAATACTTTTGGCACTTAGTTTCATATGATTTTAACTGTTATTTGTTGGAATTTGATTAATTTTCTGTATTTCCTGTTTGAATAAAACTGTAAACATTTAAATGAGAAAAGTTAATAAACACTTTGTTGTTATTTCAAAAGTTCTCCAGCCGTATAGCTTGAGTAAAGTGCGAGAACATACTGATAATCCTTGCGTTTTAATTTTGGAATCAGATCTAGAAGCTTTTCTCCTCTTTGAAAAGAATCATAAAAGTAGCCACCAAACTCATTTAGGTATTGAATTTGTTAATTCTATCGAAAAGCTTAAGAAATATCTACAAAATCTCCTTTCATATTTAACTTCAAACTTCTCTTTTATTGCGAGAAATATTTCTTTGTCAAATACTACCGCGCGCCATGGCATATTGATTTCAGTTAATTAACTGACATACATACATTTCCCAATAAATCAAAAATAATCTCATTTCGCCGAATTCTATATATTTCCTTATCTAAAATGACAGCATCGACAAGATCAAATTGTCAAAGTGGCACCTTCTAAAGAACTTTAACCTCGAACATTAACGAATGCGAGTGGTTTTTTCTGTATGTTAGTTTACTGTTTTGCCTTTATTAGTATTTCCGTTGAGATAAACGTCACATGCTTGTTTATTCTATCACTCATTGCTCGGGGATGAACCATGAACACACCTAACGCCCTAGTATTTTTTTTTTAAAAAGAGATAAAACATTAAGAAAATAAAACACCTCAGTAGGTGTTTGTGTCACCTGAGAATTATCACACCAGTGATCGCCATTAGAATCGAACGTCATTTCACATCGTCAAATGCGATAACGCCAAACATGTCTCTTGGCAGCTGGGATCTTTGGCTTAAGTGTTGGCGTGTAACAGGCGTTTATCTCTCCGGGAATAACCGTGTGCAAGCAGCATATGGAATATGGATGGATACATCACCAAATCCATTCGGTGTTAAGCAAACACACCGATTTCGAAATTCTGTATTTATATCTACCCTCAAGTCTCAATGCCTCAACCCTATTAGATGAGAGTGGCAAGTTTTATGGCGCTCTTCACAATTACTAGCCATAATCATCAATCTTTTTGTTGAAATGTCAACAAAACTATCCCCGATTGGTGTTGTTGACTTACATATCTGTTTCGTATATGATATTTGGAATGAGTTTGAAATATGTACTTTTTGAAACAGATCAAAGATACTATTCACTCTTCTGGTGGAGTAATTTATATTTTTTAATAAATTGATAAGACAAGCTTATACCTTTTGAATATATGTATATTGTGTGTTAGGAGCAATATAGAGCAGATGGAGATTAATACAAATCTATATGATGCACTCAAAAGGTTCCTCATATTGGAATTGGAATATACTCGTACATACACTTATTACTACATGCAGCAGGCCAGTAAGCTGTGTTATTTTTCTCACTGGTTGCTCTATTTTTTTTTTTAGAGAGATTAGATATGCGTTCCATGTTTTCATTCCTAGATTTGCTCTGATTTAATTGAAGTATTTTTTATTACAATAGGAGGAATTTGTAGGTCATTTTTGTTCAAAAATACATACATATATGTGTATTGTGTATCTTAAGTAAGGCGCATGAACTTAGAGTTTTGAAGTTGGTCTTATTAAGAAATTAGGTTATAAGGATTATTTCAAAAATTGAATACTAAAGCGAAGTGCACAAATCTGGGATGGACGGCTTTAATTAAGTATATCAATGTCGACTCAATTAAAGAGTTACCATAAGGAGGCATATTCTAGGACTCGTCTCACAAAAGTAAAATTTATATAAAGGGATTTAGTCACGTAAGGACTTAAGGTCCTAGGAAGCCAAGAGCCGAGTTGAATTTCTTAATACTGCTGTCGTTCTGAGAACGATCATTTAAATGAGTGTCGCAAATAACTCGTCATTAATAGTGCTTCCTCTGTGTCAGTGGAGCAAGCTTATGGGAGAAAGTTATGGCTTGACGTTTCTTCATATTAAGCTCCAGAAAGTAAAAATTATTTAAGTGCGATAGCACATCTTCAGAGGATGCATTTTTTTTTTTGTGAAATTCTCATCTCAGTAGGTCATTTTGACACTGGCAGCTGTTTCCCGCTTGAAATCTTGACCGAGCGTCAATATAAAAATTCCGCGGAACGAAATGTGTCGCTTTGAGCTTGAACAACGTTGGGAAATATTGAAAACTTATTTCAAAAGTTAGTGCTGTGTACCCCAAACAGTGCGATTTTTGAAAAGATGTTTTGGCCGAAATGAAGTTTCCACCGCGCCTGCTGTACGCAATCTTATGTAAAAAGTTCGTTAAACTGATTTGCTAGTGGACAACATTCATGGTGCCCGTTGTCGTACGGTGCGCACAGACGAGAATGTAGCTACTGTACCCGATAGTGTGAGACTCAATTCACGAACATCAACTCGCCATCGATCTCAACAGCTCAACATTTCACGTACTAGCCTGAGGAGAATTCTGCATAAAGATCTCGGATTATTAGCTTACAAGTTCCAATTGACTCAGCAATTGAACGATGTATAGGGATTCCTTAATTAATGGGAATGCTTTTTTTTAGTAATAAGGCCATAATTCATGGAAAAAAATAATTTTGTTTATTTTATTGAACTTTTAAAAAGAAACTTGTATTTGGCCCACCATATGTAATACTACCTCTCTGATTTTCGTTTCGTTTAAAATTGTGATCGAATTTCATGGCAGCGATATTTGTTAAATTGTTTTTAGGATAAGTTGTAATATTGTAAAATATGGATCATTGGTTTAAGTAAAAACTGTTAAGATAAAAAGTGTTATGATAAATAAAATATATCTGCTTAAAGATGATTTTTCTTTTGGTCCTGAAGATCTCCCTTTTGTTTTGTTGAAAAAATGTACTGTAAACTTAGCCCAAAAGTACATTTCAACAGGAATTTTCCGCCAGCTTTGGAAAGATGATTTTTATTATACTATTTCATAAGAAAGGACCTAAAACTGATATAGTTAAATGTAGACCTATTGCAAAGCTTTCTTGCATACCGAAACTCATTGAGAGTATTATAACTAGTGATTTTTTAAGAGCTATCGGAAATTGCAAAAAAAAAAAAACACAGTACGTTTGATATAATTTGATGTTTTAAGATTATTTCATGCAAATGTTGGCCGCGGCTGCGCCTCAAATGGTTCATCCACTTAGTCCAATTTTGGCATACTCTTTCTAACATTTCGGCCGGTATCTCACGAATAAATGCTTCAATGTCGGCTTTCAGTGCGTCAATCGAAGCGGGCTTGTCGCTATAGAAATGAGCCTTAACATAGCCCCACAAAAATAGTCTAGAGGTGTTAGTAAAGTTGGTACGAAATTTAGTCAGAATAGCCCTGTAGGTCGATTAAACTGACCATAAAATGGAAGAAGCGCGCGATGAACTTTCTTAACACAGCATGCATTTTGATAATAAAATTCAATAATTTGCAATCGTTGTTCGTTTGTAAGACGATTCATGATTAAATTATAGACCAAACTGAAGATGTTTGACAGTGACACAAAACACGAAAAGTGCATGAGCTGTCAAAACCAGTGTTGCCAAAAAGAAAATAGCAAAAAAATCACCTATTATATGACAATATGCTCTTTTTTGGTAAACCGATTTTAACTAAAAAACATGGTTTCCTAAAGGGCAGGTCCACTACCACTAATTTGGTAGATTTTGTATCTGCTACCCAGTGTGCTTTCGAAGTAGAAAAAGAAGTCGATGCGATAGCTATTGACTTTATGAAAGTTTGTTTTCGACAAAATATCTAATAGTATAATATTATTTATGCTAAAAACAACTCTGCTTCACACCTTTGATGATTTCATGGATTCAATAATATTTATCGAAACGACAATACAACGTTATATTCAGGTTGTGTATATCAACCTCCATCTGTGCAACGTCTGGGGTTCCACAAGGTAGCCACCTAGGACCACTTATTTCTGTTTAAACCACTAACCACGTTGAAAAAATATTTTCGAACTCTGCTATGCAGAAAGATCTCTTGTCCCGAAATTGACTTGGACAAATTCTTACATTTGGGGTCAAGAAAACCTCCTGGAATACAAAATGTCAAGCCATTACATATACCAGTAAGCGTCCTCCATTATTTTAAAACAATATTTTATAAATGACGAACCCATTTCCATTTTTATTTCGATTCGTGATTTAGGTTTAATATGCGACTCCCAACTGAACTTTCGCTCTCATATTGATAACATTATAAACAAAGCTAACTCTTCTCATGGATTTATTAAACGCTGGTCAAAAGAATTTTCCGATCCCTATGTCACAAAATCCCTCTACATGACTTTTGTTAGAACACTTTTAGAATATGCATCTCAGGTCTGGTTGCCATATTATCAAGTCCACGTTTTGTCTTGCCTGGACTTGGCTGAGACGATCCTTTTAAACTTCCTTCACATGAAGAACGTCTAAAGCTTCTAAGTTTCTTTATATGCGCGCCGTAACACTTCTGATATTCTCTTCGTCCATCAGTTATTAACATGTAACAGGGGCAGTCACCCTGTTAAACGAAACAAAATCGAAGTATTTAAGCTTTACAAACAAAAAACTAAATAATGTTCCAATTTTTGTCAACGGTAAAGCTTAACCTTACGCCGATACTGCCAAATACCTTGGAATGACTTTGGATACAAAGCTAAATTGGAAAGGACACATCAAAAAGAAAAGAGAAGGACTTAAATAAAAGTACTTACAGAAAAACGTACTGGTTATTAGGACCAAACTGGCCTATCTCTTCATATCTCCCCAGAACAAAATATTGTTATACTCGTACAATCAAGTGCTGAAACCCGTTTGGACGTATGGTATCCAGCGATGAGGCTGTATAAAGAAAACAAATGCTGAACTCATCCAAAAATGCTGTTGTTCGTGCAATAATAAATGCCTCTTGGTACATAAGAAATAGCGATCTACATCGTGACATTCAAATAGAAATGGTCACAGAAGTGCGTAAAACCCACACTGTATCACACAATGAGCAACTACGAAGTCTTACTAACTCCTAGATGGAAACCGTCTTAAATTTAATTTTAAACTTTCCCAATGTGATATTAAAATTGAGAAAGAAAAATCATTTGTCAATCTTCCATAGATTAATTCTAATCCCGATGGTTTTCGTGTGCTTAGAGTCACACACTACTTGGTACCTTAACTTAATTATTTGAAACGAAGTTATTAATTGGCGCCCGAGCAGGGACAGGTCGATAAGTAAATAATATAATGTGCTCACAATATGTAAGAGCGATTCGAATATGTTTGTCTCGTGAAATAAAGTCGATAAGAGAAGGTTTTGTTTTTTGTTTTTAAAACAAGGCTTAAGTAAAATCCTATTCAGTATAAAGCACTGAAGGGTAATGGGAAAAATTATTACTTAAAATAATAATTCCCAAACTGGAACAATACAGTTCCTTCCACGTTGGATACAGGTTTAAGACTAACTTATTTCTAAGTACAAAATTGTTGACATTTAAAATGTGGGAATGAAAATGATCCTAAAATTTCAAATTACCATTCATCCGTGTGGATGTTTATATTAAAATTGTTTATCACATGAAATCTTTGATTTAAATAAATGTCTGATGGATCATAATGATTTTTCTAAATTGTATCGTTGACAAGAAGCTTCATAGTATTATTTAATGCTTAAGAAGTTAAGTCCGTAAAATTCTAAACTGGGAAAATACGCACTTGCATAGAACTACAGGAAATTATAAATACCTCTGTAGATATATGTATAGTTAGAAGTAGGTATCTTTTAAAATATTTCAGTACCTCTTCCACCAAGTTAGGAGCAAATATCATTGCGATATCATAAAAACGAGACCATTATAAAAGTAAAAACATATTCATGAAACTTGTGTGTTGCGTTCTGTAACATCAACAGCATCTTAAAAACAAAATCTCAGAAAATTTAGTTCAAAGCAATAAGAAGAGTAATAGCGAAAGACAAAATTATGCCCTCTTTCACCCTAAACAAGATCATAAAACAAGCAAAACCTCTCAATTCTCGTGTAAGCAACAACATCACTAATGTGAACTATCGCACTTAAGTTACTATATGTAGTAGGTACATTACCCCCAGAGAAGCCAGATGACATAATGTCACAGTTTCTGTAATGAATAGGACCGGCTATGCACGGGAACCGAACCATTTAGCTTCGAAGTCAAATGGGCTTGATCTTTCGGGCATCAAACTGGTTGTTAACTGTGGTCCGCATCAGGGTGAATCCAGAGCAGTTCCCATTCCATATGACGCTTTGTCTGATTCCAATATACTTAACAGCATGAGTTCATACCCTATGCCTACCTACTGGTGTTTAAACTCTTGATGTTGGGTTGATTTCTCATCTTGCTAAATCTTATGCTAAGACCGTTGAAAGGTTTTGTCTTCATTTTTTCTGGTTAATTTTTTGAATTGTCTTTTCTTTTCGGTATAGTTTATAGGTCAGACACCGAGTGTAATTTCAAGTGTGAGAAAGGTGAATGAAAAGTGAAGCGACAAGCATCCGGTGTGTGGTCTCTGCAACTTAAACAAATTGTGTACTTGTATGACAGATTTAAAGACGAATGAAATTGCTTGATATTATATTCGTGTATTATCATCTCCTTTTGAAATTATGAATCTCAACGTGTTGCCACGTTTAAATGTACATATTTCAAGTGAATAGTTATCTGCTCAAATAAAAATAAACGAATTGATACACTTACTATAGTATCAAGGCATATCCTTCAAAAATTTAACGCAGTGTATATGCTATTCAATGCACATAAGTCCTATGAATCATCGGTATTGGTCCTTGACTGATAATGAGAAGTTTGATCAAAATCGGTCCATAAATTTGCCAACAACTTAATTTTACGAAGAACTATTTAAAATTTCGCCAGTTTTTTTTTTAATGACTAATAAACAGTATATAGAAGAAGCAAAGAAGAAAAGAGGGAAACATCAATTAGAACTGAAATACAAACAAAAAAAACTAACGACAAACTAAACGACGGTTGTGCTTGATTTAAGCTCTTAAACTAACAGGAAGTTGATTGTAAAGTCGAATAAAATAAATGAAAATTTGCCTACGTGATATCGTACGAGTGTACACATCAGGTTTTGTGCAATAAGACCGATTTGATTGTGAAAGGATGATTTTATTGAACAAATACTCAGGTCGGTTATCATTTAAAATATTAAAAAGCATAGAACAAGCTCTGAAATCAAAAAATCGATCTAGGCTACACATCCTAAAATTTGGCGAAAGAAATTCGAAAAATGATGGTACTTACGAAGATTGTAAATAAATCTTGCAACGTAATTGAAAACAATATTTTGCTTAGTGAACTTGCGAATAATTCACAGCCATACATGATTTAAGGACAGGTCATAGGTTTGACTATACTCTGTCCAACAAAAATTGTCAGTACAGGGAAGATAGGACGTTTGTCTCTCATTCTGGTTGCATTGCCATGCATAAGTGTGTCGCCTTTTAAAGCTCTCACAGGGATTCCGTAGTTTACATTATAAATCGCCGCAAATGAGAGTAAAAAACGCGTAGGGCTACCGTCTGCCGATTCAAAACTACTGAAAACAATATTCAATTTACCATTTCCCACAACACCAAGCGGTAAGATAATAGGCGCGTTTTTTTTAAAGTTTAAAAGCAATACGACAACACTCAACATACTCATCTTCTTAAAATGTGTTCTCAAAAGCTTCAAATCCCAAAAGCTCCTTAATAAAAACCACTGAAAAAGCTCCTTGCTTGCAATTGAGAATGATAATGGTAACTCTGTTTTGATGTAGATAAAGAGCGCACGATCGTATTGAGTGAAACTTGACACTCTTGACAGTATCTCATATCTCATCAGCAGTGGGATACGACGGTCGTGTTGGGGTGTACAACCTTTTGCAAAGAATTACAACAACAATTCCTTAAGAAAAGTCAGTGGCTTGCTCTTTTTTTAGTGGCATTTTTCATAACGCATTGTAGTGAGGGTGCATCAGGCGCCACTGCTTTAGAAAAAGCTCTCCCATAAGGCCTGTACTGACAATTTTTGTTGGACAGAGTATAGTTTAAGTTTGCTGGCGGTTGGTAAGACCCTCGGAGAGCTTCATATTTTTAATAATATTAATATATTATATCACTGAGTTTATGTGATCACACCATGTGAGGTTACTATTGAAGATGATGCGAAGATTTTTTATCTTAGTTACAATTTCAACCCGTATACCATTTATAAAAACAGGAGGAAGGGGAGACAATAACAAATGTTTATATACCTATCTAAATAGATTTAGTCTAAGAAGGGTTTAAAAAAGTGTCTATTTTCCGAAGCCCATATCGCCAATGAATAGAAATTTAATTTAATTCTTTCAACGGCATTGTCTATTAAACCAATTTGAAATCATATTTGGACTTGTACATCTTAAGCATATATATAAAGTTTACAATCTTGTATCACATGAGGTAGGTCATTTATGAACATGGAAAAAATAATAAAGGACCTATTATAGATCTATGGGGCACACCACGATAAACGGGAAAGATTAGGCTTTGTTGTGAAAAGTACCTATATTAAACTCTTTTACATAAGTAATACGGTATAAGATTGACGGAGAGATGGGAAAAGTTAAAAGAAATCAAGAGTTTCCTACATAGAATGTAAACTGAGTCGAATGCCTTAGTGAAATCAACTAAGTTAATAAGAGTAACTTCATTACGATCAATAGCTTTTATCGTATATCGTGAGGAACTTTAAGCAAAGCAGTTATACAGCTGTGACTAGATCTTAGACCTGAATGCATATAGTGGGTTCCCGATTCTGGACTTCAATGAAATGTTTACCACATGACACGTTCGACACTTTCTACTCGGAAAGATGGATGGTTAAAGAATGATTAGATTAGGTTGATTTTTATTTCCACATAAATTTTAACAATGATTTGGTTAATACAATCAATATGACAACTAAAATTATAGCTTTATATAGATTAGAGAATGCACATGTCAAACGTCTTTTAGGTTGAGTTAAAGAAACAAACAAGGATTTATTTCGATTGCTTTTGTATTTACTTATAGATACTTATTTAGTGCTACGAGATTTTTTAATAAATTTTAATAAACGTTTTAATCGTAACTCATCAACTAATAACTCACTTTTTCACTAAGTTACTTAGTTTAATCAAAATAGTTAAGCCCGTTTTAGAGATAATCTCAAAAAACCAAACCTATGGGAGTGTCAAATAATTTTAAATTTTAAACCTGACTCTAACTAAGACTAAATTTAAGACTTTCTTAATATTCCGCTAAGACGACTGAGACAGTGACACATCCCCTTTGACAGTTTTAAAAGTCAAAGTGTCATATTAAGTTAGTACGACACTAAAACAATAAAATGGACATTGAATTGATGCTATGGTTAGGCCGATTAAAATTTATAACATTATTTTTTGAAATCAAAATAGTATATGTACTTAAAAAGTTTTAACATTCTAATTAATCAACTTAAATAAAAAAAATATATTCTTGCCTAGTGGCAGTATGACGAGACGAGGCCATGGGCACGGCATGTGTGCTTAAAATAAAAAAACGATTTCTCCTAATTGTTTAAAGTGGGATCACTTAGCTTTTTGAATTATTAATATTAAACACTCGTTAAGAAGTATCGGGCTAAGGGAATTTTGCTTAATAAACTGAAATTACAGCTGAGAAAAACTAAATTTGTGATACTTCGTGGAAATTACTTAGCAAGTATAATTTTTTTTTGTCATTTGTGACAAACAAATGACGTTAATATGATACCAAAAAGATAAGATTTTAACTTAAGCAAAATGTTACGATAATATGTTGTTAAATTCGATTAAAATTTCCAAGCCGATCTTTTAAACTTATAGTGTCTTATTGGGGAACATTTTAAAAAAACCTTTTGTTAAGGTCTTAGCATATTACTAGTTAGCAATTTGCTAAACATTCAGTAATTTTACTAGCTCTTCGAAAATTTTAATCCTTCTTTTTACGTTTTACTACCTAGTAAAATATTAATTTCCTTTTACTAAAAAATGTATATATTATTTTATTTATTTTGAAACACAATTAGTTCACGCATTGTAAGTCTTTCCTCGCAGAAGCTTCTGGTTTTTACCAGTACATAGCTGTGAAAAATTTAACCAAGGATCTTGAAAACCGGTGCCTCTTACAAGGTTTGGTTTCGGAAGTAGCGCTAACCAAAGATGTTATTAGGTAGTTGGGACTCGAAAATCCATAAAATCATTTTGGACGGGCATATTTCGATAACCAGACCACTCAGATGCTTTTCGTTTGGATGTGTATATAGGAATTGAATAGACCTTTCATTCGATGTATGTCTCGATGCGTTTGGGGAACTTTGAAAATTTGGTGATTTTTTTAGACAAGTGGTTAGTCCATGATTTTTTCAAAATTCTCAAAGATTCAGTAAATCAATTTGCTTCGAAATATTTCGAGAACCAGACCTCGCAGAAGCTTCCAGTTTTAACCTGTAGATAGCTGTGGAAAATTTGATCAGGGATTTTAAAAACCGGAGCCTCTTACAAGGTTTGGTTTCGGAAGTAGCGCCAGCCAAAGACGTTATTAGGTAGTTGGGGCTCGAAAATCCATAAAATCATTTTGGACGGGCATATTTCGATAACCAGACCACTCAGAAGGTTTTTGTATGGATAAGTATATAGGAATTGAATAGGCTAAATCTGTTTTGTCTTCAAGCGGGTGATATTGTCCTACCTTAGGTTTGTTCTCTGTATAGGATCTTGCTTTAGCATAAGCTTCCATGTAGTGATGGGAATACCTATGGTTGCTTTATTTGGCAAGAAAGGTATTATTGGTTCTTAACAGTGTTTGAAGAGCTGTTTCCACCGATTTCCCTTTACATTACGCGTACTGGCAATAGACAAGAGTTTAGTGTTCTTAAATGGATATCAATCAGTCGCTCAAAAGTTTTGTAGGTCCCCCACATTTCTGTGGAAAACACGAACAAGGGTATGGTTGAGAGCTGTAAGGAACCAGGTTTAGGTTCCCTACAAGCTGTTGTGCTTCTAATTTATTTATTACTTTAATTGAATTTATTAGCTTATATTCGTAAGGCCATCAGACATTTTATAAAATCAAACTGATTGTTAAAAAATAATACAAGACATTTTCGAACATAAAGCTACATACATACATAATATGTAACTATGTACTTTCTTACCTAAACATTGTTTACAGACTTCAAATGTCGACTATGTAAATTTTAATTATAGATATCCTTTGAATGTCTAAATGACACATAAATCCAATCCGCAGCACATAATATTAGTCACCACTAAACAAATATATCCTTCCGGTTAGAATGTGTTGCAAATGTGATTTTTTAAGGATTTTTCTCAACCTTTTTAAATTTCTTCAGCGAGTCAGTAAGTTGCGTATCCTTTAGCACAGAGGAAGCAATCAAAATCACATTTTATTGTGTTCCATTATCTGATTGCCCTCTCGAACCTTTACAAAATTCAATTCTATACCTGCTTCCAAAGTGTCCAGACTTTAAACCAGTGCATCATCACGCAAAAAAAAAAAAAAACAAGAAGAAAGAAACAAGGTAACCTCATAGATTATGTCACAATATTTGTGGAATGCCAGTGGCTACCGAATGATTTTGGATCGCATCCATTAGAAAGTCATTGGTTTCCGTAAACTATGCGACTGCCAGTTCGACTGTCTTTAAGTGACGGAATTCTGTCTTGTTGTTTTGAGAAGAAGACGCCAATTGTCCATGCATATACTATACACGAAAGGAAGAAGGAAAGGGAAATCAACTCGATAATGAGATCGTTTAGTTGATGCACAGCTGAAATCAACTGAGATAAAATGCAAAGGGACAGATTTATGGTTCCGGAATGAGACAGGGTCGTTCTTTCAATGTTGTTATACGGTAGGAAATCGGAAATTGTACTATTGGGTGTATTTTTCTTGTTCTGTGGTCTCTAAATGATTATTGATGACACATAAACATACTAATTGATGACCTTGTGCCTAAATGAAGACAGCATACTTGTACAATGACAATGACCATTCGAGAGTGCAAGGAGTCTTGATTTTATTCTTTCTTTTGGCACCAGATACGGGATGTGGCAGACATTTTTTCTTACTCATAGTCTCGAATGTAAGATATGAATATTTGTGTATGCAATGAAATTAGAGAATAATTACACGCGTTTGAATGGCTAATGGATAGTCTATATAGCTATCCAAAACTGCTGCTCAGATACGTATGTATCTTGAATTTGAGTTTTGCATCAGTTGTTATCAGCTCTTTTTCAAAATGAATTACAACAACACAAATCAATCCGGATAGTTTTGGATAGGCCAAAAGATTTTAGGAAACTCAATTTTTGTAGACGTCTAAAGCAGCCTCCACATCATAATATTATAATAAATACATTCATAGCTTTGTTTTTCATAAGTGTATATATTTATATGTAGATATTCTTCTTAATAAAATAACTATATACAACAAATTCGGGTTTGTTCGAACACTTATAACTCAAGAACGGCAGGACCGATTTTCATGGTTTTTGATTTGTTGTATTTGTCTCCGTCCCGAATAGCAGAATAACTATTAACAAAATTGCAAAACTGACGAACAAAATAAAATAAGAGAAAAAACAATTTCCCTTACAAAAAGTTCATGAGTTTCGTAGCTGTCTCAAATTAAAGAACGTTTTTAAATAAAGGTTTCGAATCGATATATCCGATATATCGATATATCCACAATATTCGGATAATGGCGTATTTTAGAATTTTATAATGTAGAGAAATGTCAGTAATGAAAAAGGATTGACCTATGTATATATTGGTTGTCAAATATTTATGCGTGCGTTCACAAATTTATTGTGTGTAAACTAAGTAAAATATATCAATTTCCTTAAATCTACACCAAATGATTGAATCGATATTCTTAAGATTAGCCCAGTCATCAGATCAATTGAATTTTTGTTTGCTTTTTTTTTGCACAAAAGAAACATAATATCGCATTTTGCTTAAATAGATGTTTTTTTTTGTATCATACTGGGGTGCACAGTGGTTTGGTTTGTATGGGAGAGCGGAAAAAAGTCTTTTAAATCTGAATTGTTCAACGGGTTTAAATGAAATTTGTACAAATGTTTAAATCAGGCTTATACATATTTGATCAAAATTTTGGTTAAAAAAAAATAATTATAAAAAAGTTATTGACATTTTTATAAAATTGGAGTTTTGATGTTGGTATGGGAGAGCGGAAAAAAATTTGTAAAATCTAAGCTTTTAAACGGATTTAATTGAAATTTGGCACAAATGTTAGTATTAGTCTTATACATATTTGATTTCAAAAGGATTTTTAAAAGAAAAACAAAATTAATACTCAAACTACTTAATCTATTAATTATCTGCAGTAAAAGACAGGCGTTCGTTCTGGAAAATAGCCCGTTCCCTCAATGGTATTCTTTTCGCTCAAAATATTAAAATTAGTACGAATCTATTAGCAGAACATCGAAAATTTACTCAGTAAACCAGTAAATTCAAATCAGTTGATATTCTATGCTATTCCACTTCTGGACAATGAAGTCTTAGACCGTGCCTTCACTGTTCAAGAGATCTCAAAAGTGATACGCCGCCGATGCAATCTGAACAAAGGAGAAGACCGAGTGCCGTATGAATTTTTCAAATATGCCACTGTGAATTTTATTGAAAAACTAACCGAGGCTTACAATTATATATTTAATACGAAAAACGTTCCAGAAAGTTTTCGAAAAAATGTTATACTTCCATTTTTCAAGAAGGGTGATGCTAACGATCCTAACAACTATAGTGGCATAATATGGTTTATGAACTCGGTAATGAAAATATTTACTGGTGCCATTTTAGCCGGGCTTACAATCTGGGTACAACAAAACGAATTACAGAGCGAGTTTCAACTCAGTTTCAGGAAAGAGTATTCCACAGTTGATAATATTTTCTCAATCACTTGTATTGCTAGGTCATATCTTGACAGGGGCAAAAAGTTATATGGATTCCTCGTTGATTTCAAAGCAGCATTTGACTCAATAGATAGAAATCTCCCTCTTTTACAAGTTAAGCTGCCTCGGAATGTCCACAAAAATGTTAGCGATAATACAAGGCCCTTATGAAAATAATTCAACGGCAGTTTGGGATGGAAATGAGAGGTCCGCTTGGTTTCATACGAATACTGGAATTAAACAAGGCTGTTTGCTTAGTCCACTTCTCTTTTCGCACTTTTTGGGTTACCTATCATCGGCTTTGACTGGAGGAATTAGTTTTTCTGGAGTTAACATCAACGCACTTATGTATAAGCAGATGATATCGTCATACTAGCTGATTCCCCGAAAACGATGCAAATAATGATTAACAAATTGCAAGACTACTGTCGCTTGTGGAGCCTCAAGTTTAACACCAACAAATCCAAAATACTGATTTTCCGCAATGGAACAGGAAGATATGCACGAGATAAAAAATGGACCTGGGAAAATGAAACGCTCGAAATCGTAAGAGAATACAAATATCTTGGAGTTCTCATAACGCCACAACTTTCTTTTAAAAATCATCTACAAGGTAAACTCATAGATTCAAAAAAAGCTATCAACTGTAATTGGAAGGGAGTCCTTGAGAAAACAAATGTTGCTCCAAGCGCCAAATACAAACTTTTTGAAGCGGTTATGAGAGCAATTATGTGCTATGCTGGTCAGGTCTGGTTCTTTCGACAATTTGATGAAGTAGAAAAATTGCTAAGGTACTTTCTTAAAAAAATATTCAGACTACCGGAAAATACACCTACAACCTACATATGTATATGCTGCATCTGAAGACTGGTGTATCGCCGCTGTACATTTTCTCACTCAGAATGCATTTTAATTACGTAAGAAAAATATTATCCCTCCCAAGCCATCGACTACCAAACATAATTGCAAGGAATCTGTTGCAGCGAAGATATCAGTTTTTTGCGGAATGGTCACGACTAGAACTTCAGTATAACTTCAAACTGATATGATGGACAGAGGGTTGGAGGATTGGAGTAGAACCTTTAAGGTGTTGCTGACATAGATCGAGGAAAAATGTTTTGAACAGTTTGCAGAGATGGCGCTTCGAAGTGAGTCTAGAACCATGTACAAAAGCTTGCAGCATAACCTTGCCAAAAATTATTTCAAAGACCGATATTCGATTTATACAATCTTAAAACCAGAGGGGAGCTACTTCGTCTGAATTTCCAACCGTACGGCCCTATGAGAAATACAGAGTGTTCACTGTGCAACTTTAGATCATCAGAAAATATATTTCATTTCTTAGCCATCTGCCCCGTTCTGAAAGAAATAAAACACGCATATAGTTGAAAACCTATACCTTTTTACGTGTGAAAAAGATGAATTTTGATTTTCCAATCATTAAAATATGCCTATATAGTATTTAAATCAATTGTAGGTTGGTTTCTTTTATGGAACAAACTGAATCCGATGTATAAATATCCGATATATCGTCTGCAAAACTACCCTTTTCACAATACCTTAAGAAAGCGAAATCTGATGTTAACAATATGTATAAGATCGGTCTAGGAACCGATCCTTTAGGAACGCTTGCTTCGACAAAAAACATTTCAGACAAACTGTTGTTGACAGATACTTTGAATCTTCTTGGAAGAAGAAATGGAAAGTTTAGAGTGACAAGTTTATGAAAAAGATCATTATGTCAGACAGTATCTAACACCTTTTATGTATAGAGTAATATCATTCCTGTACTTTTTTCTAGCCTAAAATTGTTCTTAACATCTCCTGTAATTCTGTATACTTGATGTACGAAACTATGAAAGGCTCCAAAGCTAATTTATTCTGGAGCGAAAATTTTCAAATCTGGTTCGAAAAATTGTGTTGAAAATTACAGAGGAATTTGCAAACTTTCATCAATACCAAAACTTTTTGAAAGCATAGTTAAATCGTAACTTGAGTTTCACGGCGCTGAACGACGGCTACCAATCTTGCATATTTCACTTCATTTATATACTCGTATTAAACGAAGTTGAAAAGGGCTACTAGGTTGATGCTATTTATATTGATTTTAGCAAAGCCTTTGACTCAGTTAACCATCTTTTACTTATTAAGAAACTAAATATGTTTGGATTTCACTTTGCAATGTTGAACTGGATGTCTTCCTTTCTCATTGGTAGAAGCCAAAGAGTAATAATCGATGTTCTTCAGGAGTACCTCGAGGCAGCCATCTTGGACCATTACTTTTCATTATCTTTATCAATGACATAGAATCGGTGTTTAAGTTTTGTTTTTGTTTGATATTTGCAGACGATCTCAAGCATTTTTGGAAAATTAAATCCATGGACGATTGCCTACTTATTCCACACGTACGGTATTCCAATGTACGATTAAAGCTGCAAACTCTTTTGCAACATCATTTAATGAGTATTCAAGGTTTGAATGACACAATAAGATGATGATTCCAACAAGCTTAAAATCGGGATTATAGCTAATTCACAGCATGATTATCAGTCAGACTTATTTTTTTTACCCTTGATTTTTAAAGTATTCGACACTTTGAATTGAGAAGTAATCATAATTTTCATTATAGTCGAAGTAAAATATTAATTGTGCAAATCTACAGCCAGTCGACTAGCCGACCCGTCTTGAGATGGTATCAATAAAGTGGCCCAGCTTAAATCTGTCTGCAGAATCTTTTATTCAGCTTTCTCATCTTACTATTAGTCGCGTCGCTTGTCTCTCTTAAATTATTTTTAGTGACCATTTGCAAATGTAACTTGTCTGTCTACTAAAGGCATTCATAAATTCCTACTCCCAGGTACCTAGACCAAGCATATTGTTTTCCTACTATAGTTTCATCTGGAGACGGTTTTCTGTGACACGAGAGAAGACAGTTCGCTGATGAAACTAAACGAGTAGTGTTAATTACAAAAATAAAAAAAAAATACCAAACGACTTGAAAAGTAAGTTAATGAGTACATTATGGCAAGAGCTACGGTGGCTGGCAGCTCATTAAAAGAAATCTTGTTTTCTAAATGATATAGAAAAATATAACTAGTTTTTGAGATTTCTCAATGACATCAGGGAGTGAATTTATCTGCACAGGTTGAGTAATGTTTGGATTAGAAAATCAGTCACTTCTTAATTTTCAATCATAAACTAATTGTTAGATATTGAAAATTCATTTAATATGTATGACAGAAATTATGTTTTCTCTAGATAATTTTCTTTTTTCTTTTTGGATTAATACTTATCATTTAAAATTTGACTTTATTTCTTATTATATAAGTTGTTATTTGATGATGCTAAAACCTACAATATGCTTCCTAATTAAACTTTGGATTGAGAAAATAATCACAATTATCATTTTTCAATAATTTTGAAAAAACGAAAACAAATTTTTTTTAACTTGTACGAAAATCCAATAAACTTTGCCTCAAAATGAATGGTTTTTAAAAATGTTACAAGCAATCTTATGCAAGAAAATTAAACAAACAAAATCCAAAAAAAAAAAACCTAACATATTTTAAATTTGTTTCTTAAATTCCTCAAAGAAGTAGAATCCTTTAATATGACGGATTATAAATTTTGTATTGTTTGAAATTTGGAAAGATATTTTTACATAGTCAGAGCAGAGTAACATTTTTTACTATATCTGATGCTCTTTCTAATGATATATACAAATAAGAAAGCCATATCAATTTCAAACTAAATATGAAAAAGCCATATTTCAGCTAGAAAACCAACTAAAAACCAATACAGGTTAATTATACAATTTAAAAAAAAAAATTCTTTGAAAAAAAACCGCGTTGTTACAACCTACCCCACCTACATCATATGGTAGGTCGAAATAAGTAGTAACGAAAATCCTAAAAAAAAGGATTATCTTTTTATAAAAGCAATGAATTTATTAAGAAAAAAACATAATTTAGATTAGAAATACAAATTAAAAGAAAAGAAATAAAATGCACGACTGGGTCGCACGAACTCGCTCTTATGTAAAAGACTAAGAATTTCAAAAATGAACGTTTTTAGAGAAAAACTGTTCATAAGCAAAAAATTAATTTTTTAAATGACTAAACTAACTTCTTTAGTAGTTGGAGGTAAAAATAGGGTGCCATGCGATTCAAATAATTATAGGTTTATGCAAGAACAAAAATTATAAGTCTTTGTAGTAAGCTTTCATATAAAAAAAATTTTAAAACATTTTTAAGAACAAATTTTGGTACGCCAATTTAAAGTTTTTATTATTGTTTGAATAAAAATTAAATTTAAATTCAAAAAAAAATATTTTTCACAAAGTTTTGAAATACAATGTTTTTTAAACTTTTTAGAAGCTTCTCTCTAAAAAATTCCATTAAAATCCGTTATGCCGATAATGAGAAATTCAAAATTTAAAAAATCGTTCTATGGCAGGTAAAGTCAGTAATATCTTATTTAAAATTTTTTTTTTTTGATTATAGATCTTAAAAATTAATCGATAGAAAACAAAAATTTAAGCAAAATTCTCGGAACCGTTTTCAAGAAAAATACGATTTTCGAATACCATTTTTAAACATTATTTGTATTGTGAGTACTGTTATTTTAAGGTACAATAATTTATTTTTCTTCAAATCCTTACACTATATAAAAAAACTTTTATTTTTGAACTTAAAAAAAATCAAACATGGATTTTTCGAAATATTGAGTTTTGAAAAAAAAAATTTTAATTTTTTTTTAAAAATCCAAAAACAAAATGTTTGAAAAATTAAATACACAATACTATTTTAACTTTTGGGGAGCATAGCAAAAAAAAAATTATCAAAATCGGTTGTAAAGTTTTTGAGAAAATCAAAAACAAAAAAAATGATTCCAAGGGGCTTATCAAAAATAACCATTTCTTGGAATTTTTTTTAACCATTACTTAGCTTTAACTAAATAAAATGTTTTGATTTTTTTAAATCCGTGGGACAGGTTTTGAAAAAAAAAATATTTATAAAATTTCGAAAAAAAATTCGTATGGCAGGTACCGTTATTTTTGGTCCTTAAAAAAAAAAAAAGAAGAAAACATGTGGGGTAAAATTTTTAAAACGATATCAAAAATCGGACGAGCCGCTTAGGCTGTAGTCGAACAGACAAACAGACAGAATTTCGTGACACAATTTTTTGTTCTTCGCTATCATCGTAATGTCAACTTTGATCAAAATCTGTCGACCTATAAGTTGCAAGTATAAAAAGAATATCAAGTAAAATTTCTTCGAACTTTTTCAATTCTTTCAAATGAGTTAGCATAATAAGGATTCCAAACTATACCTAGAACAAAACTCAAACACAGATCTAACCAGAGAGTTTAATAATAAAGTGTAAGAATCAGTAAGCTCTTTGGTATTTCTTTTAATAAAACCTAGCATCTGATTGGCTTTGTTAACCATGAAATCGTAATGAGGAAGGAATGAAAGATTAGCGTCCAGGAATACTCCTACTTCTTTTTCCTGATCGGCTCTTGTTAGATTTATGCTGTTGATATGTAGTAGAAGAATTCTGAAACACGATAGAACTAGGCACTTTTCCACATTTCAATGAAGATAGTTTATCTTGCATAAATTTACCATTTTCCCTAAGTCTTCTACCAGGAGATTACATTTACATTCCGATAAGCATAGAATTCAACGACATATCTTTAGATCGTCTGCAAAAAGGAGACTGTATGAATTTTTGAAAATATCAGGAATATCAATCACAAATATTAAAAAAAAAAAAAATAATGGTCCTAAATGGCTCCCTTGGGGAACACCCGACGGGAAATAAATGTCATCAGAATTATGGATTTTAATTTTCACAATTTGTACACTTTTAGTCAAGTAAGACTTTAACCATTCTAAAGGAGAGTAATTAATACCAAAAGAGAACAATTTATGGAGCAGATTTAAGTGATTGACTCAGTCAAAAGCCTTTGTAAAGTCTCTAAAAAATGTCAGTTTGAGGCCTTTTTGAATTCACCACTATAGTTAAGTTAGTTGCAGTAGATTAACCTAATCAAATAGTTTTATTATGGCGGATAGCCATAAATCGGAAAATCCTAGACAAAAACAAAAATTTTACACGTTTTTTTTTTTTTAAATTAGGCTAACGCTGGGTTAAGAATGTTTGTTAGTGGCTGGGCTAAAGCAATTACAGATCTTTATAGAACAATAGCCGAAATATTGTCTGGCCCTTCACTTTTATTTAAATCCACGTTTTATAACTCCTCTTCTACTTCCGCTTGTCATAAAAGTAGTGAACTAATGTCAACGTGGGAACTTATTTATTTTTGATGGAAGAATTTAAGAAAGTTTTCGATAAATAATAAACAGACTGAAAATATCTGACAAATACGAGTATGTTACAATTTACAGGAACTTTACTATAGTAATCGTGTGGTATTTCATGCAGGTAGGAAGCCCAAAAAAATTACTTTTGGCATTTAAAAAAAAATCCAAAAACGTTTGCTATTGCTTTTGAGATCAGTATCTACTGAAAGAAATAGTTACGGTACAGAAATGTATTTAAAAAGTCAAACTTACGCTGACTATCAAAATATTTGTTGCGTAGACTTAAATTTTGTTTGAATTTCTGTAAAACTTGTATGCTTTGTATTTTTTTTTTTTGAAATTAGTAAGCCTTCCATTAAACCAGGCAGGGTTGGAACGTATTTTGTTACATATTTTTCAACTGCATTATTTAAAATACTCATAACAAAAAAAAAACGAAGCTTTTTAGGATTTTAACTCTAAATGTATAAGTTCTACAAAATGACGTTAATAATGAAAATGAGGGATGGTTAAATGTTGGTTTCTTAACCATCCAACGAGACTGACAGCCGTGTAAATTTGTGTTTAATATAAAACCTTTTAATCATATATGTTAGTGTCATGAAAAAATCTTGTTTTAATCTAAGAGTAAATAAAATTCATGAAAAAAACTGAGCTTATAATGTTAGCCTTTGCTATGTGTTTTTTGTTTGTTTTTTTATTAAAACTCAATTCGAAAATTACTCCCACACTATTCAAGATCTTGGTTTCAACATCCAAAACCTGAGAAAATCTATGACTGCAGGTGTAGGTCAAGCAATTCTAGACTTCTTGTCATAGGATATTATAAGAATATTAAAATAGGTATAGCTACTGCTTCCATCGTACAGGCCAACTGAAAAATCGTGAGACGGTCAATAACACTTTTATCATTGTTGTCAGAATAAAATATACTTTAACAAGTTGAATGACCTATACATAGTGATGTTTAAATGTGCAACGCTTTAAGTTTGTATTTTTATTTTTTTTTTTAGTAAATTTGAGCCGTAACGTACTGCTACATTTACAATGAAAATCTGAATTCATCACAAAATCTCTAACTTCGGTATATTTAATGTTACAATGGGGAGAAAATGATATGTGGAGCAACAATTTGTTGCCAATTTGGTGCCTAATAAAACAACCAAACAAACAAGTTTAGATGCTATATGAGCTGTCAATTATTAAAAACGCGTTTAAATGTGACAAAAGTAAGTACCTACCTAGTATAGTCTGGGAGGCAAAGTTTTAATGTATAGGTTCTGATTAGATAAGAAGAACTGATCGATATTTTATGTGTTAATAAATCTCTGTCAAAATTATACTTGCTTGATCGGTTGATTCTTTCATATTTCTCGAAGTTGATGAGCAGTCCGATCTATGATGGCATAGCTTAGGATAGGTTGACTTGGCTGTCAACAGGAGAGACGACAAACTTAGACCATCATCGCCCCTCGTGGTACGACATTGAATATTGGAGACTTTCTCCAAAATCTTTAAACCAATTGGAGCTCCTTAAAAAGCGGACGAGCTTATATTTGAATTTTGAGGATCACTACGATTATTGTAGTAGAAATTTACCAAATAGATTCTAATTCTTTGGGATGAAGCAGGACATGTACAGAGTAGGTGAGGAATTGATTCCTTTTTTCCTTCTTCCATGTAGCTTCTGAAGAAATCGTTAGAACAAACTTCAACCATATTACGGAGCTGATGTGTGCCATCCGCTTAAAAATATTAAAAATTTGAAGCGCTTCAGATCCAGCATTTGCCAAATCTGTTTAACCGCCCAGCAGGTGGTGATATTGTACCACCTAAGGTTTGTTTTCTGTATAGTATCTTGCTTTACCAAAAGTTAACACGTATTTATGGGAATATGTACTTATATTTACCTTATCTGGTATCATTGATCCACTTTTGGCGAGTTCGTCAGCTTAACAATTTTCTGAAATATCCCCGTGGTTCGGCACCCGGCAGAGGTGAATGTTAAAATGCTAGGCCATCTCCTTCAGAGAAAATAGGCAGTTAAGGGCTGTTATTGAGCTGGTAGAGACAGAACCAAGATACTCAATGGCTGTTTGGAACACGCTACAGTGATTGGGAAGACGAAAAGAGAGACTTAAATTTAGTCTGTCCACCTCCACTAACCCCATCATTAGCTTTTGATCCATCGCATCGGTGTAAAAATGAATTGAATTATCTTCCAGGAATGCTATGTCCACCCAGATTATAGGTACTATAAGGCAAATTATGTATTCGTACAAAAAATCGAACTCGAGATTTTGATCAAAGTTGACATTGCGATGATAGCGAAGACTAAAAAAGTGGGTCTCACAATTCTGTCTGTCGGTCTGTCCATCGGTTCGACTACAGCCTAAACGGCTCGGTCGATTTTTTTCAAAGTTGGTAGATATCACGTTTTTTTTTAAGACTAAAAATAACGGTACCTGCCATATGAATTTTTTTTCGAAATTTTGTAAATATTTTTTTTTCTCAAAAACTGTTTGACAGATTAAAAAAAAAAGATACAAAAAAATTTCATTTAGTTTTTCCGAAAAATGGTTATTGAGGGTACTCCCAAAGATAATTTTTTTTGCTAAAGCTCACCGAAAACTTAAATAGAACTGTCTATTCAAATTTTCAAAAAAATTTTTTTTGGATTTTAAAAAAAAAAATATTTTTTTTTTCAAAACTCAATATTTCGATAACCTTATGCTAGATTTTTTTAAACTTAAAAAATAAAAGTTTCTCAACATAATCTACAAGATGTATGAAAAAAAGTTTTATTTTACTTAAGAATAAAGGTACCCACCATACAAATGTTAAAAAATGGTTTTCAAAAATCGTATTTTTCTCAAAAACGGCGCCTAGAATTTTGATTAAATTTTTTTCTTTCAATTAATTCTTATGATCTTTAATTTGAAATAAAGATGCACAGCTTGTACTTACCATAGAACCATTTTTTCGAATTTTGCATTACTCATTATCGACATAACAGATTTTAATGAAATTTTTTGTAGAGATGCTTCTAAAATGTCTAATAACCATTACATTTCAAAACTTAAAAAAAAGTATTTTTTGAATTTTTGAAAAAAAAAATTATTTTATTTTTGGAAAATTCGATATTTCAAAAACGGATCAATATTTTTTATGGAAATTTAATTTCCATTCGTACAGTAATAAAAACTTAAAGTTGGAATACCGAATTTTTTCTTAAAAATCTTTTAAAAATTTTATTTATAAAAGATTTTTTTTTTAAAAACCACTACAAAGACTTATAATTTTTGTTCTTGCATAAATTCATATTTGCATAGCATTCTGTTTTTGTCTCTTACTACTAAAAGAATTTATAAAAATAATTTTATCCTTATAAACAGTTTTCTCTAATAAAACTCGTTTTTAAAATTCCTAGTCTTTTACATAGGAGCAAGTTCGTGCGACCCGGTCGTGCATTTTATTTTTATCTATAACCGTCCACCATACTGCCACACCGTATATTGGAATCGGTCTGATTACCGAGGTAGTCAATGAGTATTGCGGGGTTGAAGTCCCCATTTATTCCCAATGGTTTTTTTGCATGAGAAGAGTGCCACTGTGGCCTTCTTAACTCTTTCTCTGATGACATAATCTTTATCTATTAAAGGTTAATTCATTCACGTGAGAGCGACTAATGACCAACGAATACAAGAACGTCTTAGAGGCCAAATTATTCACAAGAATTTAAAAAATGGTAGAAAATTAATGTAACTAACTAATAATGCGTTGCATTTACTAAAATTAGAATCATTTGAGAAAATATATTATATATTTTGACAAAACCGCCATTTTCCACTTTCTGGTGAGAAACTTAAGTCTGCTGACTTTTACATCAATGTTTTCACAATTTCATATTTTTTATCGGAACTGCAGAACGTGATCATAGCATCTGCCATATAATCTTGGGAAACAGGCTATTTATCTCAAAAACAGGTCTATTGATTTTGGGAAAAATTCAGTGAATTATTATAAATGCATTCAAAACATCAAAAACTGTTAATATCTCTACCTTACAAGTAACCGTCTTTTTCTGTTCGACAATCTCGTCGACGACTGAATTGATTGGTACCCAAAGTTTTACAGGAAACTTCCTTCCTTTAAAGTCTAAAAAAATATTCGATATTTATTTTACAGTTTTTTTTTAATTTAAATAATATTTTTTTTTTTTTTGAAAATTCAATATACCAAAAATGCATGCATGAATTTTTTAAAATCAATTTGTTAGGAAACAATTGGTTCAGGAAAACGAATGACATTTTTTTAGTTGAAAGCTATCAAATAACCTTCATGGGCAAAGCTTACGGTGACTACTACTATGAAACCAGAGCTATGCAATCGCGGAATTCGTTTCCGCTGAAGGACTTCCCATGTCGACACGTCGAAGTGGAGTAGGATATCATTAATTATTGCCCTGCAACGAATGTGTGTACTTACCAAGTGGAAGTTTTGTGTTTTGATAGAAACAACGTTGGTGTCTCCGGTTCCAGTTAGGAAGAACTACTTGGTGTCTACTTAACATAGTAAGAGAAGATGTCAGAAAGGATTCTCAGTACTAGCTAGGTTTATGAAAAACAGAATAAGGCGAACGAACCCGGTTACTGGCATCAGATTATCCGACCTGCTGTCCTAATGCAAAACAAGGGACCTATCCCCGGGTATGAGGCGTATGTCGCCGAGCTTACTTCTCTATCTACCACACGTGGAACCTCGGATAATGACTACCCCTAAAAGGCAACAAGTATCGGGAACTTAATATTTAAATTCAAACAATTTTTCTGAAATGCAAGTAATTAAAATTATGACATGAGATGTCACTTTTAAAAACAAAATATCAGCCGACTTTAATTTACAACACTCCCCTCTATACTATAAGAGTATTTATAAAGTTCACATTTGCCGTTTTAATATGGCAAGAACATCAAAAGAAAACACAAGGTTATCTTTTGATTAGATGTATCTTGTGTATGCTCGAGAAAGTTGTTATATTTTTTTTTGCAGTGATAAACTAGCAAACTTGTGTCAACAAAAATAAAAATCACATCCAGCTGAATTGCATTTAAAGGGGCGCGTCGCGTCTTCAGTCATGTCAATCCCTATAAGGTGTAATCTTCTATTTCAAGGCATACTATAATTTCCAAGGTTATTTCTCAGAATAGTTTATTGCACCTTTTTCTGAAATGTATCATTTACATTTCTCATTTATCATCAAAGTGGATCCGCTAAGACCCAGTTTTCCCCTGTCTATCGAATTCGTAAGTATATGCTCGTCCGAGTCTGTGGAAAAAGCTGAAAATTGTAGAAAATAGTAGATGTCATGGGAATCCACTGGGGCCATAAGAATCAAATTTATCTAACATTGCATTTTATTGCACAAAGATCAGCGTGATACTGTGGAATTTTTTTTGTGAAATAAATCATTTCATTTTAGAGGATCACCGATAGAAATATGGACAGACACGAAACATCCAAAAGGAATAGATATGGGTTGGAAATATTAAACCTTTGAAAATTTGCTCACTCGAGTAGGAGTTTTGAGGTCTTTGTGATGTTGCTTCACTCTGTTGTCTGAGACTAGCTTATCAAGAATTTTTTTTTGTTTGAAATACGAACAGCATCTTTTTGTCGGTCAGTAGATAATTTCACATAAAATTTATTTTCAAAATAAATTATTTTTTTTTCATTTGACAACCATTTTTGTGAATCATCCACCGACAAAAAATTACATATAAAAAATTTATAATTGAATTTGAACTTCAAGATAAAGATTTGAAAGATTTAAGTAAATTTCCAAGTGATTCATTTAAATTTGGACAAATTTTATTGGAACTGTATTTGAATACCATACAAAGTACTATATTTGGAAATATTATATTACATTCGTTAATATACATTATCAGTAGATCAGTGAACTGATATTTTTATGAATGCAATATTTATAAATAAAATTATCAAATCACACAGCAGTGACACGTTATTGAATGCCGCAATAGTGATATTTTTACACGTGATTATTATGCGAAAAACAACTTACAGTCAAAGTATTTTCGGAATAAATTTAAGGTAAGGTTTGCAAGCTCATTTCAAATCCAACAAAAAAAATATATGATCTTGGAACTCGTTTGTAAAAAACTGTCAAATCAATTTGGAGAGATATGGTACATACGTAACTTTAAAGCAGTTTACTATTTTTACTTGCGTCTTATAGGTACTATAATAGGTACTATAAGGCAAGTTATGCATTCGTAGAAAAAATCGAACTCGAGATTTTGATCAAAGTTGACATTACGATGATAGCGAAGACCAAAAAAGTGGGTCTCGCAATTCTGTCTGTCTGTCTGTCTGTTTGTCTGTCTGTCTGTCTGTCTGTCTGTCTGTCTGTCTGTCTGTCTGTCTGTCTGTCTGTCTGTCTGTCTGTCTGTCTGTCTGTCTGTCTGTCTGTCTGTCTGTCTGTCTGTCTGTCTGTCTGTCTGTCTGTCTGTCTGTCTGTCTGTCTGTCTGTCTGTCTGTCTGTCTGTCTGTCTGTCTGTCTGTCTGTCTGTCTGTCTGTCTGTCTGTCTGTCTGTCTGTCTGTCTGTCTGTCTGTCTGTCTGTCTGTCTGTCTGTCTGTCTGTCTGTCTGTCTGTCTGTCTGTCTGTCTGTCTGTCTGTCTGTCTGTCTGTCTGTCTGTCTGTCTGTCTGTCTGTCCGTTCGATTATAGCTAAACGGCTCGGCCGATTTTCGTCAAACTTGGTAGATATGGGTTTTAATTGTTTACCCGCGGATGTTTTTTGATTTGATTTTTTAAGACCAAAAATATCGGTACCTGCCATACGATTTTTTTCGAAATCTTATAAACATTTTTTTTCTCAAAAACTGTTCGACAGATTTTAAAAATAAAAACACAAAAAAATTTCATTTAATAAAAGCTAGGTATTGGATGAAAAAAAATTTCCGAAAAATGGTACCCCCCAAGAAACCCTTTTTTTGTTTTTGATTTTCTCAAAAACGGTACAACCGATTTTGATCATTTTTTTTTGCTAAAGCTCCCTAAAAACATAAATAGAATTGTGTTCTCAAATTTTCAAAAAATTTTTGTTTGGATTTAAAAAAAAAACTTCAAAATTTTGTTTTCAAAACTCAATATTTCGAAAACCCCATGCTAAATTTTTTTGAAACTTGATAAATAAAAGTTTATGAATAATATCTACAAGATGTGATAAAACAAATTTTATTTTACCAAAAAATTAAGGTACCTACCATACAAATGCTAAAAATTAAAAAAAAATGGTTTTCAAAAATCGTATTTTTCTCGAAAACGGCGCCTAGGATTTTGATAAAATTTTTTTCTTTCAATTAATTTTTACGATCTTTAATTTAATAAAAAAAATTAAATTAAGATATTACAGCTTGTACCTACCATAGAACCATTTTTTCGAATTTTGAATTTCTCATTATCCACATAACGGATCTTAATAAAAAAATTTATAGAGAAGCTTCTAAAAAGTCTAGAACACATTGCATTTCAAAACTTTAAATTAAATATTTTTTGAATTTTTGAAAAAAAAAATCTATTTTTTATTTTTTTGAAAATTCAATATCTCAGAAATGGCTCAATATTTTTTTGCAAATTTAACTTTTATTCGAACAATAATAAAAACTTTAAATTGGCGTACCAAAATTTTTTCTTAAAAAGTTTTTAAAAATTTTGTATATAAAAGCTTTTTTTTTTAAGAAACCACTACAACGACTTATAATTTTTGTTCTTGCATAAATTCATATTTGGATAGCATTCTGTTTTTGTCTCTTACTACTAAAAGAATTTAAAAATTCATTTTATGCTTATGAACAGCTTTTCTCCAATAACATTCATTTTTAAAATTCCTAGTCTATTACATAGGAGCAAGTTCGTGCGACCCAGTCGTGCATTTTATTTTAATAACTATAAGATTGCTTGATTCTTAATTGCTTCTGAAAACACCTACGACAATGACAGTTCGTCCAAAAAACTAGGCAAACATACCATTTTCTGGGTTAGCACAATATTAAAAGGATAACATAGTACAAACATGGATATAATATATAATAGTTGCAGTTATATATTTGATAGAAACATCCCTAACTCTGGCGCATAAATGAGGCTGAATTTGGCCAATAGTGCATTGATTATGATCGCTTTCTGGACAGTGGTAACTTAAGGACACCCCACAAGAAGAAGTGTACATCAAATCTGTCATCGGCCAAAGCTTGACCGGGTGTTTTCTCCCAAACTCGGCCGATTGAATCAAACCTAGGTTAAAGAATGAAAGCCTCAGCTGTCATCGGCCGATGACGGCCCCTTTCATTACCAATCAACGAATCCGAAATTGTTAAGATTTTTTTTGTCAGTTTCCCGGTAACTTACTTGCAAAAAACTTTTATGATTTAAAATAGCGCTACACTCATTGTCCGAGTTGTTCCGCCCCCAAATCGGCCGATAATTCGGTTTCAGTGTACGTGAAGCAGAACGGGTTTAAATCACACGATCTCGGTGGCCGATTCAAATAGCCTTTGCGTTACATAACCATGTTCAGAAACCGCTTGTAGAAAATGTCCATTGTGGTACGGGCAGATGCCAAAACGGAAGATTACGTGACCAGGAAATGCTTCGTTCACAATATCCATTGTGGCTCGTGCTGTATGTGCGGTTGTATCATCTTGTTGAAAGCACATGTAATTCTGGCAGTAAGAAGTCGTTTATCATGGCCCTGTAGTGTTCGCCAGTAACAGTGACCGTATTTCCGATGGCGTCGTCAAGAAAATACGGTGGTTTTGAGTGGACGTACGGGTCATCGTGAATCACACGCGTATTTTCATTGCTCCAGAAACGAGCACTTTGCTTATTGAAATAACCGCTTAAGTGGAAATGCACCTCGCAAGTGATGATTTTCGGCACATAATCGCCCTCTTCGTTGTTGAGATTGATGATGGCTTGATATTAATTCACACGATTTCGGACTGTCAGCAAACATTAACTGATGCACTATTTGCTCCTTTTACGGTAACAGTTATAAGTCTTTCAATTAAGTTCACTGTAGGGTCCATCTGATGATGCCCAATTGCGTGGTAGGTCGTGTGGTTGATGTTTTTCGTTCTCAACGACATCGGCACCACAGCCGTGATATTCTCGGCCAAACGACCAGTCCGGTGACGCCACGTCCTGCATGGTCTTCTGTGGTTCCAGTCTGTTTTGGTCGAGTTTCTAAGCGCCCAGTTGGCCAGTTCACAAATGTCAAATATGATTTACGTACGATGCCAATTTTAAAAATTTATTATAACATCTTCGGTTGTTAATTTTCCGCCACCTTAAATGAAGCACATGCCTAATAAAAACTAAAATCCCCGAATCATCCATTTCCAACTTTTCTAAATGACCTGTTCGACGCCGACGCGACGCCGCCGCCGCGATTAAAGATCAGTTGAAACTAGTTGGTCCTGAATTAAACGAGAACAAGAATATGTTTGCTAGCAAGCCCAGTGACTCGAAACGTATCTTTTTATAGCAACAACTTTTAAGTAGAAAATATTTACTCCACGAATGACATTTTAGTGGGCATCTGAAGAAGAAATACCCTAGGAAATCACTGCCACAGCTACTTCGGTTTGGCTAAACAATTGGGTTCAAAATTCCTAAAGCGTGGTGGTGCCAAGTATTGGACGATAAGCAGATGAAGACTGCTGATACATTTGACTCTTTTGAACCAACTACAGAGGTGCAAAATTTTAAACAACCTATTATTAAAGGTTTAGCAATTTACTAATTAGCAAATTGTTAAATTTTTAGTAAATTACTAGCTCTTCGAAAAAATATTAAACCTTTTCTTTCGTTTTACTAACTAGTAAATTACTAATTGTCTTTTATTAAAAATGGTGCAACTGAACACGTCCAAACAATGACAGTTCGTTAACTATTATGAGGAACGGGCCTAATAATTTGATTTGTCAAAGTGATAACCTACAATTTATTTTCTAATTCGTATATTTGTGGCACCTCATCAATTTATTTAGTAATTTTTTGTTGCCTAGTTCCTCTTTGTTTGAGGTTTGTATTTATTTTATAATATTATTTCAATTCAAAATAATAATCCCCTTTTCACCAAATAGCGAAAAAGTTTGCTGTTTCGGGCTCAGAGAAGAATGGAGCAGAAGAAAAATACAATAATAAAGTGAGTAGATCGTTTGATTCGTGTTTCTTAAAACATTTATATGTTATTGCTCTATTTTTTTATTTTCAACAGGTTCAAACTGCACTGCCAAGCCTTCCAGCCCACGGTATATGTATATGTAATTCGGTCTTGGATTTTCAGGTTTTCAACTAGAAATCAAACTGTTGTCTTGTCAGACCTACATACATATAACTGTATTAAGATTCCCCATCGTCCAGCTCTTCAAAAGATTTGCTCGGGATTTAAAACTTTGCACTTTTCTGTACAAAGCTGAGTCTACAAAAATATCGAAATCTTCGTCTTCGGAAAACATTTTATATTATTTTATTTACTTTTACAAGCAATTAGGTCACTAATCATAAAAAAAAGAACACATTAAATTATCTCAAACAAAATTGCCAAGAATTTTTTTTTCCGGGGAAAATGACGGAACTCATATGGATTTAGCAAATTACTAAAAGTTAAAGTAGCCAGTTTGTGATTTTAGCTTTAGTAAAATGTTAAAAGATAGTAATATCTGCTTAAAATTAGCAAAATCCTTAGTAATTTACCAAAATGGCTTTACCATATTACTAAATCGTTCAAAATTTTGCGCCAGAGACTTTAATATGGGGCAAGAAATTTTCACAATTTCAAGCCAAATTTTTTTCTTGGAACAACAGGAATCGAAATAAGTTTATATTTATTTTATAAAATGGTCTTTATGGGTGAAATGGTTGTTGAAGACCGGTGCCGAATTTAAAATATCTAATTATTGGAATTGTGTCATCCATGGCTATAGTGAAAAACGATAGTCGACTTAAATAGAATAATTAAAAATTTCAGAAACTATGTTCGTTTGCATATCCCTATAACTCTAATTTTCGAACTTTCATATCTCCCAATATTTGGATGTAGGATGCTGCTCAGAAATTCAAAAGTCAATTACGTTTCGACGGGCGCATCAGGCAAACGGATAGCTATTATCCAACAAGGGAGGCTACGAACCGCAGCTCCAATGCTCCAAGCAAGAACGTTTGGTCTAGATAACTGAAAGTACGAGTAGTTTGCTCGAAATTGTAGTGGATTGAAACCCCAGTGTCTCTGGGAGCGATCTTTCTTGGATCAGAACATGATTAGGTGAGCCCAACTAAAAATTATTTAAGCACAACGAACTTTAAAAGGGTAGAACAATGTCAATCCAAATAAAATGCCCGACTGGATCGCACGTACATACTTGCTCTTATGTACAAGCACTTTCGAATTAAAAAATTGTAGATGCAGTAACATGGATGTAAATTAGAGAAAAATGTTCAAATACATACATAAAATGTACTGTTTTAAACGCCGTCTGATTTCTGGAACAAATTTGAATTTATGCAAGCAAAATTTAAAAAATCGTTGGAGGAATTTTGTTTATAAATTAATTTTTCATACACGAAATTTTCTTTAAACAAATTGGCATTCCAGTTTTAAGTATTTGATAATAAACATTTAACGAAATTATTTGAAAAAACCATTTGAATTTCAAATAAATTTAATTTTTTTCTTTGGAAAATTCAAAATGAAATGTTTCTAAAATTTGTATACACAAGACCGAGATCTATGGCAAAATCTAAGGGAAATGGGAATAGGAAATAAAAATAATTCTTGTTGACGAAATATTGATATTAAGGCCCTTAATCGTCAATTTTTTGCGTTCTCTTGTATAGATAGCAGGGACTTAGTCGAATGTTTTTTGTCTATCAAGTCAAATGCTGTTGGTCTCGATCTATTACACGCAGTCTTCCTCAAGGCTATAATACCTGTTATTTTGCCTTATGTAACACATGCATATAACACCATATTAATGACTGGTATTTAGAAACTGGCAAAAATTATACCAACTCCCAAAACGTGTACAGGTAATGACTTTTGCCCAATTACAAAGTTTTTGAGAGAGTTTTGCAAAAACAATTAGCAGTTCATCTTAGATTAAATAATATTAATCCCCTTGGAAGTCCGGTTTTCGTCAAAAACATAGCTGCCCTTTCTGGTTCTTTTAGATTTTTCTAAATCCTTCGACACTATTGATCATTCTATCTTTTGTAATAAATTGACGAGGCTTTATAACTTTTCTCCTTCGGTCGTTAACCTTTTGTTTTCCTATTTTTGTAATGGAAAGCAAGGAAGTGATAGGCACTAATGTCTCGAGTTTCTTACCGACTATAAGAGGGGTGCCCCAAGGATAAATACTTGGACCGCTACTTTTCTCCCTCTATATAAATGAACTTTCCTCACTTATTTCATTATTATTTTCATCTATCCAAATGTTTGTTGACGATATTCAATTATTTAGAAGCTGTCCGCTTGTGCTCATCGAAGACTGCGCAAACACTATCGATAAGAATTTGGAAAGGATTTCATTGAGTCCAAATGTATAGTTGCTAGTAGAAATCTTTTGGATCTTTCCTATTTCCCAACAATTTTCCTCAAGAATTCCCCCATTGAATATGTAGAAAGAGCTAGGAATTTAGGAATGTTATTCAATAGAACGTTAACTTGGGATAAGCACATCCACTCAGCGCTAGAAAAAGTTTATGGTGTCCTTCAAATGTTATGGACATCGCAGTATTTCACTCCCGTAAAGATCCATTTAATGCTCGCCAAAACACTGGTTCTACCAATTTTATCATTTGGGTGCGAAATTTACTGTGAATTTGATTCTATCAGTAGAAGGAAGCTTAATGTGGCTTATAATAGCATAGCCCGGTACATACATAATATGGACTAAGATGATATGACAGCGTTTTTAATTTTTCAAGACTAATCTCAAACATTTCTTTGGATAATCTATTACGCTTTAGAACCCTCATATTACTGTTCAACGTAATTCAAACACATAAACCTCGGTATCTTTTCGATATATTAAGATTTGGTTCCTCAGACAGATCCCAACCAATAATTTATCCGCAGTAAAAATATTTAACCAACCTCAAGGAGCAGGGGCGTATTTACCCTAGGGCTAAAACATTTAAAAGGGTAATCATAATCCCTTGAGCGCGTGTAGATTAAAAAAAAAAAAAAAAAAAAAAAAAGGCTACAGCCCGGGGCGGCAAGGCTGCTAGGGGCGGTGCAACTGGCCAATTTATAATATTTAACTTCCAATAGTGAGTTATTGTATCAATCATTTTTAGAGAGATGTCTGTGTGTGTGTGTGTACGTACGTTCGTAGGTTCGTACGTTCGTACGTTCGTACGTCCGTACGTTCTGGTACCATTTTTCGTCGTCGATATCTCAAGAACGAGTAAAGATATCGACTTCAAATAAATGTTGTTTAATAGATAATAACTTCGAAAGAGGCTGAAAGGGCGTTTATTAAAATTCAGTGAGTTGTTTTTTACTATAAGGGTTTAAAAAACAAAAAGTAAAAATTTTGGTTAGTTTCAAATATCTCACGAAAAAATAATGCTATTGATTTCATATAAAATTTAATGTGCTCATTATAAAGTCATACAGATTTGGTATGAATTTGGAAAAAAATGAACATACCGTTATTTTTTTAAATACAAAAAACTGAAAAAAAAAAATTCATAACCCAGATATTCTAAGAACGGAAAACAATTTGAAACTCAAAATAATTTTATTTTACGAAAAATAATGTGTTTGACAACTGATGAAAAAATAAAAAATAAAAAATAAAAAACTATATAAAATTCTATTGAAAATTGGTAAAAATTGTTTTTCGACTGAAATTTCTCGAGAACTAGTAGGGATATTGATTTTGTACAATTGGTAAAATTTTGATAAATATTGAATTAATAGTTTTTTTTTAAACAAATGTGAAGTTATCAGTGTGGGTCGCACCCAGCCTCTTTTTTTTTTTTTTGAAGCGATTTAACTTTCAAAACATACAAGCAAAAGAGGGCAAAACTGTCTAATTTACAATATTTTTTAAGGATAAACAAAAAATACAAACTGAAAACTGAAAAGCTATCAATTCTTGGTATGTGTATTACTGACCACCTTTTTTGGAACGACCTCATATTGGCTATTGCTAAAAATGCGGCCAAATGCCTAGGTTTCCTAAGACGATGTAAAAACTTTTTCTCCTCCTCTGATCTGGCCACAATTTATAAGGCCTTTATACGTCCTATACTTGAATACAATTCTCATATCTGGTCCGGTGCATCAAAAACATCTTTGCACTTACTAGACAGAATCCAGAATAGAGCTTTAAGGCTGATAGGTGACAGAGCAATTTCCGAAATAATTGTTTCCTTAGAACATCTTCGAAATATCTCTTGTCTATCACTATTTTATTGTTATTCCTTTAAACAATGTTCTCTAGAAATAGCGAGTTGCATTCACCCCCCTGGAATTCCTTAACCGACTCTGTTTTTTTTTTGTTTTGTAGTGCAGAAAGATCGTTTTCCATATTGAAATGAATAAAAACGAAAAGAATAAAACGAAACCAAGAACGCCTTAATGGTTTAGCTTTATTAAAAACAGAAGCTGAACTGACAAAAAATTTAGATAACGAATCTATTGTTAATGAATTTTGTAATCAATAAAAACGCAGAAAAGAAATTTGAAGACATCAAATATTATGCATTTTGTGTTTAGTTTTTATTATTATTTTTTATTACTTTATTTTCATTGTTCTAAAGGGTGGCAAAATTTATCAGCCCGGGGCACCAAATCCTCAAATACGCCTCTGTCAAGGAGGCAATTTTTCATTGATTCGACTTGCCTGTAGAATACTCTGCCGGCATGTTAGGGAACTGAGGAGTGAATCCATCTTTCGGAGAGAGTTACTTGTCTACTTTCAATCTAAGTAAACATATCCATTTTTTCCAAACTAATATACATAAATAAATGGATAGATATATTTAGTTTCTGAAAGTATTTTTTTTTATTTTTATAAATTTTAATTTATATTTTAATTATTTTTTCTTCAATTTCAAATAATTGCAAATGATTGTAAAACGTATATTATTATTATCTTTATAAAATATTCATCCTAATGATGTTTAATAGTGTAGTCTTTCTCCTTTTTTTATTTTACAAACCTCAAAGCTGTAAGCTACCTTATAAGATATTATATCTTAATGTTTATTAGCAAATTAAATAAATATATAAATAAAACAAAAATAAATATGATTTCAAACATAAACGAGCTCCTGTATGAAAATTTTGATCGCTATACCTGTGTAGTGAGAAAATCGGCTCATCACATTAATAACATTTATTCTTAAAATTTTGTTTACTATTCTCTATTAGTACAATTATTCTAAAATATTATAAAAATAACAAAATAAGAAACATAATCGTAGTCTTCAGGTTTATGAAGAAAGTCTTACTTAAAAAGAAATAATTGAAAAAAATCGCAACATACATAGAACTTGAGAAATATTTTTTTTAAATATTTTTCTGAAGGTAGCCTTAAGGCCTGCTATAACTGGTTTCAAGATTATTTACTGAACAAACTTTATAAAATTATTTATCCTTACGGCGGCGGTGGCGTTCCCGCTTTCATTGCCGCTTCATTGAAAGTTATACCCTTCCCATTAATATAATTATACTTCCCTTATTCGTTGGTACAGCGTTCATGAATTGGAAAAAAATAAGTTTTAAAAATATTGATTCAAATTGCGATTTTCTGAAAAAAAAATCTTGATTGTTTTTAATACAAAACATTTTTTTAAACCTCACCAGTTGCCAAACTAAATAAAAACATATGTGTGATCGTATATAGAATGAATTACTCTAGTTATTGATTACATTCTTGATATTAAATAAGAAAACAAAAAAAAAACTTTCCCAAGGTGTGTGTTTTGTCAACAACTGGTATTATATTAGCCTCTTGATCTCTTGATCACACGCAGCTGAAAGTGGTCAAAATCCTTAAGGTTTCATTACGATTCTCCAGTCGAATGTTATGAAATTAAATCCACAATTAACGATCAGCACAGCAGCACCTACCTGGTCGATCATCAATATTCATCGCGATCGCTAGCGAGTCTACTGTTTATGCTGATTTTGACCCAATTGAACTCATGAGACAATCGCACCTCACAATCACCACGCCATCGCAGAAAATCCAACTAAACACTTATGGATGCGTTCAGAGAGACTTTGCTGATCCATTCGAAGCTAAAAGTAAAGTGAGCTCTGCACCGTTTTTATTAACACAAATCAGACTAAAAGGCAAGGACAATGCACAATAACAATAAAGGTATACCTACTATATAATGAGAGAGGAAAGAGGAAATCGTCAATGAAGAAACAATTAAACGAATAAGAAAAAATTGAACAAACTTTATACGAGTACCTAGGCGTGCACGTGAGCTTTGTACGCTGCGCTGCTGCCCCCTCAGGGTCGCACTAAATTAACAATTCGAATAAATTTTCCATCTACACGGGGAGGGTAACTTTGATCTCTGGCAGAGTGTTTCTGTTTAAGCCAAATGAATGCGATCGTGTGTCGTCTGTCGTGGAGTGATTCGAGCCAGGGGTGAATAAAATAAACATAAGATTTTGTTTTTTTTTTTTTGCCTTCATCAATGTTTTTCGATGTGAATCAGAAATATTGTATATTTATGTTTAGACATAGACATCTGAGGTATTTGGTACGTTTCTGCGGAATAAGGCTCCAGAAACTGAAGTCTTAAAAGTAAAAAATTAATTAATGACCTAAAGGTTTTGTAATTTTTCATAATTTCCGATTGATGTGTCACTTAACGAATTATGACTGTGTTGACAGTTATAAAACAATTTTTATTTAAAATTCTTAGTTAGATTTTGAATATTATTAAGCCTTGGTAATTTATTGTTGTTATACAACTGTCAACAGTGAAAATTCTTATTCCGACGTCAGATTGAAATACAGCAACCAGAAAATATAATAACATTTTAAGAGTGAAACAGAAAATAAGTATATTAACATTTTTTAAGTATGTATGTATGATAATATTTTAAGTCGTTGAGCTAAAAGTTGTTTAGAAATTTTTAACTGTCAAAATTGTCAGATTTCTATTCAATTCGTACAGAATATTCTGAAAATTATTTTTTTTAAACAATTGGTCTTATCACTAAATAAATTATCCAAACTTTTCAAAAGTAGGGGAACGCGAATTCACAATACGTATTTCAGGGGCCTATTTCACCAACTTACAAAATTGTGATTACAAGCATTTTTTCACAAAATTTGTGAAAATTCGATAAATTTTGTTTCACCAGTTTGTTGTAGTTACAAAATTGTAATTGTAAAATAGGCCCCAGGCATGACATGATACTTCGCTTTCATTCTATGACTCTGAATTCTTGTCCACTTAATGGGTTTTTCCTTTGGCAAATTATGATTTAAAAAAAATTGTGTACGGCGAATGGAATGCGATTTCAAAATGATTTTTTGATTTCATCAAAAAAAAAAAATCTTTACCCCTAAAGCCTAGTACTCAGTTCAAGTGAAAATGAAAATTTCATATAAAAGTGACTGCTAGTTCACTGGCATGAAATCCGCAACGAGAGGTGAGTACTAAAATGTGGATTGGAAAAACAAATTTGTTCCACAACTTTTTCCACGCTACGATTTTCGTTTCTCAATGTACAACCATCAGGAAAAAGTTTAAGGCAACGTGGAAAACTGTGACATTTGTCAGTTGATTTGAATATTTTGTTTCAAAACAAAAAATTGAAAATTTATAAACAGAAAGAACGAATCAGTTTAAAAATAATTGACATTTTTTTTCATTCAAAGTGAGTATCAAAAATTCACGTGGAAATGTTTATTCAATTTTCATCTTTATTCTTCGCATGTAATTTGGAACGTAGATATTTATTTTTCATTTCACGCTAGGTGAGTACTAGGCTTAAGATTGCTTTCACTAGTGAAATATGAGCTCGATGAATGTACCGAATTATTTGAAACAGCTTCCATTTTCTTAAAAGAAATAATTTCCTTGGTTTTTTTGGTGCAATTTAAACAATTTCAATAAATCAAACAAACCTAAAACACATTGGCAAGCTGACAGCTGAAAATTCTTTTATTATTATAGTACAGTGAGAAATAAATCTGCCGAAAAATAATAAAAAATAAATCAATTTTGATAGATATAAATTTATTTTTTCTATAATCCTTTGAAAACGTTCCACAAGATCTTGTACTTTAACTAATTAAGTATATCTGGAATATTTTAACTTTTAAGACATATCAGACAATACTAAGACTAAAAATCTGATGTAGAGAGTCTTCTTTTTCTTATATTATATTACTGACCATTGACATTTTGAAGACCCGAAGTGTAGAGGCAAATAGAGGCTGTTGTAGATTTGGGGAATTAATTCGGCATAGTCTTAGTCTTAAATAATTTCGCCCGTATATCAAATTATCATTTTTCTTTGGATGAGACTAGAGGCATGCCAATTTAAAGCACTAAAAGTGTATAGACTCTGGGTAATTTTCAAAAGTAAATGAATAGAGACAAGTCAATCAAGGTTTTTTAAAAAAAAAAAAAAAAAAATATTAAAAGTTGTGTACATAATATGAGAACTAAAATTCTCCGATGAACAATTCAGAATTTGAAGGTATCATTGGACTTTCACGAATTGATAATTGAACTAATAATGAACCTTTTGTAGAGAAGGTTTGACCAAAATGAATTTTTGTTGGCTGGAAAAAATAATTGAATCGGTCATTTCAAAAACCTCTTAAGTCACATTTTTTCCAAATTGCTTTTTTTGCTGAAAATGGTTCCTTAAAGGGAGATGCGTATTCTGGGTAAGAACCACGTAAATCTGTACATTCCTTCCTCTTCAAATACTCGTAATACCGTTTGAAAGACGTTCATTGCATAAACAACATTAGTCAGTGACTTAAGAGGTTTTTGCATGCACTACTAAAATGGCGAGTAGATTTATGACTGAGTTTGATATTTTAAATTTGCTTTGCTATGATTGGTTCAATAATATTCAAATCTTCAATTTGATAACAACTGTCATTAATGTGCTATTTGCATCTTTCACACAATTGTTTTCTGCGAAAAGTAATTTTAGTTTTAAAAATGTCTTCAAGCAGTGAAACAGAGAGTGATGGTGCGCCGAAAAAGAAGAGAACGTGTAATCCCTTAAAGCAGTGTTTTTCAAACTTTTTGAGTACGCGACCCCTTTGGTAGTAACAAAATTTTGGCGACCCCCCATTATAATGTGTCAGTTATTTAAAAAGCTACATACTCTGAACCCCTTCCAAGCCCGGTCTAATTCCACAAGATTTTACTTATTCGCGATGAAATTTTCTCCAGAATTGCCAAAAAAAAAATTGTAACTTTCACTTTTTTGAATTCTTAAGTGCGCATCAGAATTGTCATTTAATTTTTTTAAACTGAAAGTAAGTACTTATTTAAAAATTAAGTGTTGTGTTGTTTACGAGTGATTATGGACAAGTTTCTCAAAAGACTTGCACATCCGGTGCAAGTGGAATCGGAGAAAGCAACGAAAAAAAATAGACTTTATGACATAAAATATCTTAAATATGGTTTCAATGTGCTCTTTGTTGTGAAGTTTTATCTGCCGCAAGTATGAAACCCTATGCGACATCTCCTAACTAAACATTTCAAAAAAGCATATAAGCCGTTAGAATTTTTCGAACGAAAATTGAAATCCCTTAACCAGCAACAAAGTACTGTGGTTCAGGTAAGAGAAATAAGTCTTATTATAATGCCCTTTATTATTTTTGGATCAAAAATAATATTTATTTTTGTTTGAACGTAATCACGATCTAAATGCATACATACATATGTACAATGTACATACGTAAAAAAGTACAAGAACATGTACTGACCGGCTTTAATTCGCGAAAAATGCCTAGGCTTTTTTCCATATTTGATTTATTTTGCTACATACATAATATGTTTTGTAATTTTGATTTACTGTTTTGTTTGATAGATTCTTTTTGTTTTTAAATTAGCTTTAGTTATCGAGTGCCAATGAGAAAGCGTTGTTTGCTAGCTATCAAGTAGCATACCGAGTCGCCAAAGCAGGGAAACCTCATACAATTGCTGAGAATCTTATTTTGCTTACGGCCCTTGATATGGTTGAAATTATTTTGGGCAAACAGGAGGCAGATAAACTTAAAAATATACCACTTTCTGACAATACAATTGAGCGGAGAATAAGTGTCATGGCCGTTGACATTCAAGAACAATCAATTGAAAAATTAAAGAAGAGTCCACATTTTGCCTTGCAACTGGATGAATCTACTGATGTTTCAGATTGTGCAGTTTGTTTTATTTGTTCGTTTTGAAGCAGAGGAAAACATTGAAGAAGAAATTTTATTTTGCAAAGTTCTTCTTGCTAATACTACTGGCCAGGGTTTGTACGATATGTTTTCAGAAAGCTCTCGCAACTACGAGATTGATTGGACAAAATGTTTTGCTATTTGTAGCGATGGTGCTTTGATGGGCAGCAAAAGTGGGCTCATTACAAAATTAAAATTAATAATGCCAAACGTTTAATAGACACACTGCTTTCTTCATGGACAAGTTCTGGCGTCCAAGGTGTTACCTTCTGAATTAAATGATGAGCTTAAAGATGAGATTAGAGTTGTGAACTCTATTAAAGGCAAGGCCTGTTTAGGAACATATGTGATGAAATGGTTTCACTCCATCAAAATCTCCTTTTTCACACAGAGGTCAGATGGCTGTCAAAAGAAAAAGTATTGACACGAGTTCTGGAATTCAAAGCCGAATTATTGATGTTCTTACAAGATTCAAAATCTGGAAATTCGGATCATTTTTCTGATCCCATCTGGCTCTTAAAATTATCATTTCTTGCTGATCTTTTCAACCACTTAAACATATAAAATAAGAGCCTCCAAGGGAGAGAAGAAAGCATTATAACTGCAAAAGATAAAATCAGAGGATTCCTCGCAAAGCTTCATTTGTGGTCAAATTCTTTACAAACAAACAGTTTTGATTATTTTCTCTGCTTTCAAAAGATCCTCGAAAAAATTTCATTAGATAAATCGATATCATTGAGCTCTCATATTCATCTCATGCTCTGTACCATAATTTAGAGAAGAAACTATTACCTAAGTTACTTTCCGGAACTGGATTCTGAAAGTGGAGATGGACAAAGATGGGTATTAAATCCTTTTTTGAATATGTCAGTCAAACTCGCCAATCTACCATCGGTAAAGATGAAAGAAAATCTTATAGATTTAGCTGCAGAGTGCAGATGGCATATACTGAGAATGGAATTCAATTTTAAAACGATTGACAATTTCTGGATAAAGAGAAGAGAAGAGGAGAGTATCCTGCGCTGAGCGAGGCCTTGAAGTTGTTACTGCCATTCGCCACTTCATACATGTGTGAAGTCACATTCTCTTCAATTTTTGACATTAAAACTAAAAAAAGAAACAGACTAAATTTGGAAAATGATTTAATCTTAAAAGTGTCAAAAACTAATCCAAGATTTCAACGTTGATGGTAATAAATGCCAAACCAATTAATAACTACCCATCACTATTCACAAAGTTATACTGAATTTGTAAAGCTAACATACCTAAATTGTGTTATTCATTTTATCATGTCATTATGATTCTTTTTTTCATACTTATCTTTTACTTCCTTTTTACAACTTAAATAAACCACACTGAATTATTAGTATTAAACTCTTTTTTCTTTTATTTAATAAAATCAACTAGTTTCCAATAAATATTTATCACGTTTCATCAGGTTATGGGCCCAGATGCCAATAATCAATTTAATTTTTCTTAATATCGTGGATTAACCTTGATTTAAGTCGATTGAAAAAGATAACCTTAAATATTATTTTATATTCTCTAGCACGTTTGTCTAAGAATACATAAGTTTTTCTTCATAAGCTTTAAGATGATAGCCAGCCACTCTGCAAATATCGATAAACTTCTTGGGAGAGAAAATTATTCAACTTGGAAATTTGCCATTAAGGCATACTTAGAACATGAAGGATTATGGGATACGATTGAAACGAAAGGTGATAAGGTAGTTGACGAGAAAAAAGATGTGAAAGCCAAGTATAAGTTGATACTGCTGGTAGATCCAACTATTTTTGTCCACATTCAGGAAGCCAACACTGCGAAGGAAGTGTGGGACAATCTTCAACATGCTTTTGATGACTCCGGGCTTACAAGAAAGGTTGGTTTATTGCGAGATTTGATAACAACGAGCTTAGATAGTTGCAGTAATGTGGAAGAGTATGTTACAAAAATCATGTCCACGGCACACAAACTTCGAAACATAAACTTTGTAGTAGGCGACGAGTGGCTTGGAACTTTGCTTCTCGCTGGTCTGCCCGATTCATACAAACCTATGATGATGGCCATGGAAAGTTCTGGTGTGACGATTACTGCGGATGCTGTAAAAACGAAAATACTTCAGGAGGTCAAAGTATCAGATTCGTCGGCATTTTATATAAAACACAAAAAAAACACTTATAATCATACAAATAATAAATTTACTAACAATAAAAATCACAATTACAGAGCTCACAGTAAAGGCCCACGATGCTTTAAATGTAATAAATACGGGCATATTAGCAAAAATTGCTACAGCAAAAGAAAAAACGACTCCACAAACAATTTTGACAATAACACGTTTCTTGCGGCTTTTTCAGCAGCAACAAATCTTGACGACAACAGCTGGTACGTGGACTCTAGAGCATCGATGCATATGACGAAGCATCAAAGCTGGCTCTATGATATAGAGTGTCCACCAGTACGTAGCATCAAGGTAGCAGATAATAAGACGTTGGAAGTCAAAGGCTGCGGAAAAGTAGACATAGAAATCAAATCAAGAGATGGTTTCGTGAACAAGGTTCAAGTCAGGAACGTTTTATACATCCCCGAATTAACAACGAACTTGCTATCGGTAAGTCAAATGGCCAGAAAAGGTTGTGAAATAAAATTTGAATCACATGGTTGCACAGTTTATCAAAACAAAAAAGAAATCTTGACAGCAGCACTCAGTAATAATGTTTACTTATTGAACACAACAAGAAACAACAATTGCGTTTTCTTATCAGTTCTCAAAAATAATGATTATTATCCATGGCATCAGAGAATGGGGCATCTCAATTTTTCTGACTTGCAGAGATTGAATGAAAGTGTGGATGGAGCTAAGCTGTCACCAAAAAGAGAGGATGTTGTTTGCACTATTTGCCTAGAAGGTAAACAAACAAGGCAATCATTCAAGCACACCGGTACAAGAGCATCTCAGTTTTTGGAGGTTATCCACTCAGACTTATGTGGACCGATGGAGAACAAATCATTCGGAGGGGCTAAGTATTTCTTATCATTTATAGATGATTACTCAAGAAAGGTATTTGTGTATTTTTTGAATAGTAAGGCCAATGTTTTCGATATGTTCAAGGAGTTTAAAAGCTTTGTTGAAAAGCAGATGGAAACGAAAATAAAAATACTTCGAACAGATAATAGTACCGAATATACCAATATTAATTTTGAACTTTACTTAAAGCAGGCAGGGATACAGCATCAAACAACAAATCCCTATACTCCTGAACAGAATGGGTTGTCTGAACGCATGAACCGGACTCTGGTGGAACGTGCCCGATGTATGCTGATAAATGCAGGCCTGCCAAAGGTTTTCTGGGCAGAAGCAGTCTCTACAGCAGCCTATATCGTCAACCGCTCTCCAACAAAATCATTAGAATACAAGACACCGGAAGAAATTTGGTCAGGAAAAAAGCCAAATTTGAGCCATATTAAAATTTTTGGATGCGAAGTGATGGTGCACGTACCTAAAGAGAAAAGGAAAAAATGGGATTCTAAATCGCAAAAGCTGATTTTTGTTGGATATCGGTTGTTTGATAAATATAAAAATCAGGTAATTAAGAGCCGTGATGTAGTGTTTTTAGAGGATTCAATAAAAAGAGATTTTGTTAGCATGCCGTTATCTGAGTTGGAAAATTCCAATAATGTGTCTGATTCGTTAAAGCCAAAATATAAAACAGAAGAAACATTTTATGATGCAGATGATAGTTACATATCTAATGGCCATGATCGTGAGGATGATGATGATTATGTTCCAGATCAAACAGTTAAAAACTCAAGACAGAGTCCTATAAAACTAAGACACAAAAACACTACAAATAAAACGAATGCTGTTTCTTATTTATGCCAGAATGCGTTAACACATGATCCTGCTAATATTGAAGAAGCTTTAGCTAGCGAAGATGCCAACGCTTGGAAGGAAGCAATGAATGCAGAGTATAAGTCTCTTATTGAAAATAATACATGGTCATTGACGGACTTACCTGAGAATACAAAAGCAATTGGTTGCCGCTGGGTCTATAAGTCTAAATTAGATGATACAAGTAATGTTTTGCGACATAAAGCTCGGCTTGTTATAAAGGGTTATGAGCAAAGAAAAGGAATAGAATATGATGAAGTATTTGCTCCAGTAGTCAGACAGACTTCAATGCGGTATCTTTTTGGTTTGGCTGTTAAATATGATTTACTGATTGAGCAAATGGATGCAGTAAGTGCTTTCCTACAAGGTGACATCGATGTGGATATATATATGTATCAACCACCTCTCTACGAAAAGGGAAACCAAGTTTGTAAATTAAATAAGGCGATATACGGACTCAAGCAGGCCTCACGACAATGGAACAAAACATTTTGTAAGGCCTTAGAGGACATTAGATTGAAGAGTCTTGATGCCGATGCAAGTGTTTATTATAAAATCAAAGCTACTGATATGATTTTCATTGCAATTTATGTGGATGATCTCCTCCTATTTTATAATAATGAAGAAACGGTCGAAGCTGTAAAGAAGAGTTTTGTGTTCAAAATTTAAAATGAAAGAAATTGGAGAAGCCAAGCAGTGTATTGGTTTTAAAATAACGCGTGATAGAAAAATCGGTGAGTTATATTTAGATCAAACAGCTTACATAGAACGTATTTTACAGAAGTTTAGAATGATTGATTGCAACATATCCAATTCACCGAGTGATCCAAACAACAAACTTTTAAGTTCAAAAAACGACGAAGATGTGCTAGTAGGTGTACCCTACCAAGAAGCGATAGGAAGTCTGCTTTATCTATCGCAGGGAACCAGACCTGATATAAGTTATTCGGTAAACATCCTTAGCAGATTTAATTCTAGACCTGAATCTCAACATTGGGCTGCTGTTAAGCGAGTTATGAGGTACCTTAAGGGGACTAAAGATTATAAACTTGTTTTTAAGGAAAATCAAAATGGAAATATAACAGGATTCTGCGATGCCGATTGGGCTTCAAATACTGAAGATAGGAGATCATGTACAGGCTATGTATTCATGTTCCAAGGGGCTGCAATATCATGGGGTTCTAGAAGGCAGCAGACGGTTGCTCTGTCAACTATGGAAGCAGAATATATGTCGCTGGCCAGTGCTACACAGGAAGCAGTTTGGCTGAAACAATTAGAAGACGAGTTATGGCCAGACTTAGAGAAACTCCCAATTACTCTTTACTGTGACAATCAAAGCGCAATCAAGCTTGCTTCAACAGATTCTTTTCACGCTCGTAGCAAGCATATCGATGTGAGATTTCACTTTATACGTGACAAAATAGCTTCCAAGAAGATAGAAGTCAAATTTGTGGGAACAGATGAGATGACAGCAGATATCTTAACCAAAGCAACTTTTAGGCCAAAGCATGAATACTGTACAAAGAAAATGGGTTTGCATTTAAGAGAGGATGATGGTAATAAATGCCAAACCAATTAATAACTACCCATCACTATTCACAAAGTTATACTGAATTTGTAAAGCTAACATACCTAAATTGTGTTATTCATTTTATCATGTCATTATGATTCTTTTTTTCATACTTATCTTTTACTTCCTTTTTACAACTTAAATAAACCACACTGAATTATTAGTATTAAACTCTTTTTTCTTTTATTTAATAAAATCAACTAGTTTCCAATAAATATTTATCACGTTTCATCAAACGTTTATTAAAAAATAAACAGGCAAATATGTCGCACTAAAATTTTTTTTGTTTTATTTAAATTTTTTTTATCACAGGACATTTGTTTATTAGTCTAACCGGCTTGCGACCGCGACCCCCCAGGGGGGGATATCATTTACAAAAATGAGGAAGAGAATCGAAGACAAAACAGAGCCCTGGGGAATACCAGGATTTTATTTTGTGAAGATCGGACTTGAAACCGCCCAATACAACATAATAATGGATGATTTTTTTGGTATTTTCTTTTTGGCAACACTGGTTTTGACAGCTCACGCACGTTTCGTGTTTTGTGTCACTGTCAAACATCTTCAGTTTGGTCTATAATTTAACCATGAATCGTCTTACAAACGAACAACGCTTGCAAATTATTGAATTTTATTATCAAACTGCGTGCTCTGTTAAGAAAGTTAATCGCGCGTTTCTTCAATTTTATGGTCAGTTTAATCGACCTACTGAGGTGGCTATTCGGGTTATTGTGACTAAATTTCGCACCAAATTTACATTGTTGGACATTTAACCACCAACACGCTTACGTAGAGTGCGAACTGAGGAAAATATCGCAGCTGTATCGGCCAGTGTTAGTGATGACCGTGAATTATCGATTCGGTGCCGTTCACAGCAATTGAGCATCTGTTACTCCACTACGTGGAAAATTTTGTGGAAGGATTTAGGTGTGAAGCCTTTTAAATTACAGCTGGTGCAAGAATTGAATTCGAACGACCTACCACAACGCCGAATTTTTGGTGAATGGGCTCTTGAAAAGTTGGCCGAAGATCCACTTTTTTATCGGAAAATTGTGTTCAGCGACGAAGATCATTTCTGGTTGAATGGATACGTGAAGAAGCAAAACTGCTGTATTTGGAGTGAAGAGCAGCTAGAAGCATTTCAAGAGCTACCAATACATCCAGAAAAAGTCACTGTTTGGTGCGGATTATGGACTGGCGGAATCATTGAGCCGTATTTCTTCAAAGATGATGCGAATGAACGTAACTATGAATGGTGAACGCTACCGTGCTATGATAACAAACTTTTTTTGCGCAAAATAGAAGAGCTTGACTTGCATGACATGTGGTTTCAACAAGATGGTACCACATGCCACACAGCCCGCGTAACAATGGATTAATTGAAAGGCGAGTTTGGTAGATCGTGTGATTTAACGCCTCTGGACTATTTTTTGTGGGGCTATAATATGTTAAGGATTATGTCTATAGCAAACAGTCCGCTTCTATTGACGCACTGGAAGCCAACATTGAAACATTCGTGAGAATGAGTATGCCAAAATTGGACTAAGCGGATCGACCGTTGGAGGCGCAGCCGCGGCCAACATTTGCATGAAATAATCTTCAAACATTAATTTATATCGACCGTACTATCGATTCATATAATGATTTCATGCGTTTTTCTAAATTTTATGTTTTTTTTTTTTGAATTTCTGATAGCTCTTAAAAAATCACTCGTTATATTGAATGATCTAGAAGGTAATTTCAAATCCAAAGGGTAAGGTTTTCATTTGTATCAAACGCACGCATTTTCGATAAGAGAGCTTGATGCCAAATTTTATCAAATGTCTTAGAAATATCAAATACAATAATCCTACATTCTCCAAAATAGAGATAAGTTCTATTGTTCGGTGAGATATGCCATCAGATCACCAGTGCGAAAGCCCTATTGCCAGTCATTACGAAGCTTTAGATCATCGAGTTATTTTTTGAGCTGATGATTTATCAGCGATTTCATGACCTTGGAAAGAAAGGACGTAGTGGAATTGGCCGATAGGAGGAGGGGAAGGAAGGGTCGCCGGTTTTAGGGCCAGTCTGGACAAATGCTGTTTTCCATCTTCTAGGGAAGATTCCAGAACAGTAGGAGCGAGGGAAAACCTTACGGAATACTGCCAGCGATGAAGAGAGGTGCTCTTCAGAAGTATGAGGGTATTCCATCAGGACCAGCGGATTTTTGCGTATCAAGATCTCGAGGGGCTCTCGCAACTACACGAGTGCAACTATCCTATTGAATGATTTACGTTCTTAGGTTCAGGAGGGGCAGTTGCCCTCAGACGACGTAGAGCTAGCAGCAAAATGAGCTGCAAGTACATTTGCCTTATCTAAAGAGCTAGTTATCGGGTTGTCATTGTAGATGAGCGTTGGAACCAAAGATTAAATTGGTACTGATACTCTGACAAAATTTATTGTAAAAAAAAAATTGAGGAGTAGAGCTGACGCTTATTACATTGATATTGTCTTAATATTGTGCTGAGACACCGATAACATTATAGTTCTTTTACTGAACTGAAAGTTTTCCGTTTGATTTTTTGGTGCAAAAGCTTCTCATGTATAGCAGAATGAGGGGTTGAGATTCACTTTAAAAACAGGAGATTGACTATACACACTGAAGAATGCTAACATTGGAGTTCCACATAAGAAAAACAGGGATTTGTAATGAGCATGGAAAACTAAAAGTATTGATCATTTGGAAAACAATTTAAAGGACAATATGTTTAAGAAGTCATTTATTAATATGATACTCGTAAATAGAGGCAGGAAGAAAACAGAGCCCTATGGGACACCAGCAATTATTTTATAAATTTCAGACTAGAACCATCCAATACAACTTATATTGAGAGTTCCGAAAGGTACTTTCAATTCAGCAAAAAAAGATATGCATGGATCCAAAGGGACGCATTTTCGATAAGAGAATACGAGTACTTGAAGGCAAACTTTATCAAATGTAATAATTTTAGTTTCTCCAGAAAGATTTGTTCGAATGCTCGGTGGGATATTTTTTTCGATATATTTCTCAAACTGATAATAAATCGAGGTTTCTATGACCTTGAAAGTGGGGACTTAAGTTTATACAAAAAAACCATAGTAATGATAATAATACTCGTAATAATAATATTTGCGAACAGAAACAATACATATCTCAGACTTATGATAGTAACAACTGTCAAATTTTTGAAGCGTACAAGTTGCGGTCAAAGGCTTTGTAAATGTACTTGTATCTTTATGTGTAATTTATTATATCTTTCTATAGTTTAAAATTATAGAATATAGACACCGAAAATATCAACATATTCTTCACATAAATAACAGATTAGTCATTTTTTATTACCAAACATTTTTCGTTTTTTTTTCTACTTTCATACCAAGACAGTATGGTAAGCTTCAAATTATTCCGATAATATTTCCATGATCTTGTTGAGACTAGTGCACACATTATGTCACATCGGTAAAGAAAAATAAGCATTAACCATTTTAGGAGATAGTTATTATAACAGTCTTATCAAAAAATTTCCTAACCGCTGCGCTGCGGCTGCCAGTTTGGGTATATACCATATTGTACCATGAACTGATACCGTCTAAATAGTCCGAAGATTATAATTATTGTATTTTTGCGCTCCATGTGGCATGTTACTGTGGCTAGATATATGGAAAATAGAACACTTGTCCCAGAACACCACAAATGTCAACTCAAAAAGGTGGTTACACTGAGACGGGTACAACAATAATGTTTTGCGATAAGACTTGAATTCATTTCTTTAAATTACGCGCTGATAGTAACAAACCACTGAGCAAAAGTTTTTTGTTTTGTTTTTGTTTTTATAAGACTGCAATGTTTAGCAGAACGATTCTCTACAAGTCTATCTGGAATCTGCTGCTTTATGGTGGGTTTAGGTTTCTTGGATGTGGGAATGATTCGGAAAAAGTACTGTAATCCATATCTAACATAGGCGATGGTTTTACATATTTGACTGAGTCAACAGCGCACGACCGACAGTGGGACAGACCGCAGAATAAAAAGGCACACAAGGTACAAATAAAGAAATATTATTTTATAAAGCAATAATTTATAGAACATCATCTACCTAAAACTCAGTAGTTTTAATTGTTATTCTCCATTTTTAATACTTATTTGCTATTTAGTACTTATCCACCACAAAGTGAGTGAATTATTCCAGTTGAAGACGAATAAATTCCTACTGTTTTAAATATGCATACATATATCAGCGTATTACTCCTTCGCAAAATGACATGGGACTTTCAACCCGAAGGTCTGAGGTTCGAATTCCAATCTATGCCATCTTAAAACATTTGTTTTCCAGGGATACTGCCTCTTGTGAGAATATGACAAATCCAACAAAAGTATCTTTTTTCATGAAAAAAGTGTTCCTTCTCTTAGCTTTTCGAATTCGGCGGATGTTCACTCTTATTACTACTTTGTTAGTCACTATAGGGTCTGGTTCGTCACTAGTTGCCGTGACACCAAATGTAGTTGGGTACGTAGGTAGAAATGGCGATCACTGGCAGTCTAGCGCTGTTGCCCAATTAGCGCTAAAGTGCGCCTTTGATTTGGATAAGGGAAATTGTGGACATTCTCACTGAGTCATCCATTTTGGATTAAGTTCAAAAATTAGAAGGGATCTAGTAGGTTTTGATGTCTTTTGTGTTCACTCAAATTGGATCACTCATTCAACCGGGCCATCAGACTCATCCGATACCATCTACACTGTGCCAAGCTAGGCTCCTTGTTGACTAGCGCTGAAATAGTAGCTAATCCGATAGAGTGATCATCCGGCTCCCGCATCGTAAACTACCGTCAAAACCTTCAGTCCGCAAGCTCGGGATCTAGAGAAACACGGAGTGCACGGCACAGAAGTTACCGAAGTTCGTCCTAAAGCCATTTCGTCGCGTTGAGAGAAGAGATCAAGTCTTTGATCTTCATTTCCGAAAGTTTTTGAATGATGTCAAAAAATGCCATTCCTAATGATTGTGCTCTAAATTTGGCCAGAGCTGGGCATTTGCAGAGGAAATGGAGGACTTTCCCTTTCCCCGCTGATCCCCACAGATACGACAGTGAGTGTGTTGTGAGAAATGCCTAGCTTCGCTGCATGCTCTCCTATCGGCTGTTTTTAGTAGAACACCAGGTTAAGGTGTTCTACTACAATTATCCGTCAAATAATGACAGGTCAAAGAAAAAAGATACTCTATAATAACAAAACAACAAAAGCAATGCTGCAATGCAAAAGGCTCTAAGAGCCACTGGAACTTTTTTGTATCATTAAAACTTGACATTTGACTTTGATAATAACTTCTTAAGCACACCATTTCCTATGTTTAAAATTAGACCAAAGTTTTAGCCCTAACTAAGGCTTAAATTTATTTATTAATAGCCTAAGCTCTGGACTTGCTTAGTAACAACTTAGCAAGAGTTTAGCAATCATCTATGAATATTTATTTATTTACATTAACGACTGAAACGAGTTTTCATTAATTTTTTAAGAGTGTCTGAAAACTATTAAATTGATTTAAATTAATTTATTCTAAGCATATTTTTTTAGTGAATCAAGCTTATTTTGTATCAACTTCCTTGCAACTTTCATATTGGCTTTTATTTTAGTAAGGGTAGTGTTCATACAAGGTTTCAAAACCATCGTTAACGGAAAGTGCCCAACGCGATGTCTTGAACGAACTGTCAAAATTTTTATGAGGAATCTTTCGTTACTTTTCTTATGACTGAGATGATATATTATGGATATACAATAACATTTTTAAGTTTTTTTTTTCAGCTAGCTCCTGATTCAGTTGATGGTTTACAATCGCCGGAAGGTTCACAACGTTCTCTTGAATACCCTTATTTAAAGCTCGACATGACATCTATAACAACATACATAGAACAAATGGGCAAGTTAATGCCTTTGAACATTAAAGGCTTCAAATTATTTTGGTATTGTCGCTTTTTGTTGTAAATTTTTGTTTGCCAATTTGTAGACAATTCTGTCCCACTGTATGACGGTGTGGTAATTTGTTTGGAGTTTATGTTTTCTTAGCTGCGTGGGAAAATTTAAAATTATTTTGTGAACTTTTTATCAGTTGTAAAAGGGATGGATGGAAAGGCATAGTTAAGTGTGCTCTATCAAATTCTTGTTCCGATTGAGAGGGCTGCAAGTGAATTCGCATTTAGGAACATGATTACATATGCATGTAATCAATCAAACAGTTACATAGGTGTTCGAATGATAACACATTTAGGACAAGGTAGATTTGGAACTTCAGGTAATTAAGGTCTTTGCCACTGTAGGCTTGATATTTCTATTAAAACACGTCAGCGTAAGGAATTTCAACGACAATACATTTCTTTCTTGTTGAATCCAATAAGACTTCATTTTTGATTGCAACCAACCCCATTCGTTGTCTTGAAAGATTTTTGAAAATTTGTTTGAGTGCGTGGAAAACTTATTATAATATCAATGATACAATTTAACTGATGTTCCCCATAATCGAAACTAAAAAAGTATAACTGAGGTTAAACAAAAATACTACGAATAATTTAACATTTTAGGATCTTATGATATTTCGAGTGTTTTTCCTTTACCACAAGCAAAATACTTTTCATAACAAAAATTCAGTCTTGAGGCTTGGAATTCTAAGACTCTCTTGGCTTGAACATTGTTTTCCATTCGCTTGATGTTCGATGTGGCCGAGCTAATTTAGTTTAGATTTTTTGACATTTTTTGTATGGAAGGAAAATCATCGGTTAAGTGGCCCCCATTAGAGCGCATGCACTCTTGGGCTCTCTTGATGGCGCTTTTCATGACTTTTTGAAGTGTTGCCGGCGTCATTTGAGCGATTTCTGTGCGAATGTTTTGTTTCAGCTTCTGTATACGTAGTATGTGGCTTGTTAATATAAAATCCCATAACAAAAATTTCAGAGCCGACAGATCAGTCGATTGCGGTGGTTTAGGTGATTTAGGAATTATTCGCACAATAAATTCATTATCTCAAGAGTGGTAAGCGCGAAAGCTCCGTCTTGCTGAAACAAAATCAGCTCAGCATTGTTGCCTGCATGCAAAATAGAAAAAGAAAATTCTGAAGTATTGTTCCGTAGCGGCGACCATTGACATCATTTTCGAAGCAATATGGCCCATAAATCTTACGCGAGGTTATTCCAACCAAACAGTAACACGAAGTGAATTTGAGGGACGTTGATGAAGATTTTTGCGATTCAGTCAAAATCTCCGATTTTACATATTCACAAACCCCCTTGTCGGTTATCATAAAATTTCCCAAAAATTCTTCGTCAATATCGGCGGTATTTGGGACAGTTCTGCATTATCTACTTCAGACGTTTTATGGGTCACCAGAATTGAGCTATTGGACCAACTGGATCTTTTAGGACATATGTGCTGATCTTTCCTCAAAATCCGATGGATCGTGCTATGCGGTATGCCTAACTGTGTTGAACGTCGTTGTGTCAATGTTTCACGATCGGTTGCAAAAATTTCCCGATCGATATTCCAAAAACGAGGCCTTTGCGTACGCCTCATACCTCCAACGTTCCAATATTGCTCAAATTTGGCCACGATAGCACGAATAGTTGGTGGCGTTGAAACATTACTATTGACTGGCTATGTTAACTGTGCGATCGTGTGATGCTCCATGTAGTCCAGTAAAATTAAATTGATTAATTCGAAATACAGTCGACTCCCTCTAAGTCGAACTTTCACGGAATATCAAAACTAGTTCGAGTTAGAGGGAGTTTTAGAAAAATTCGAGTTAGAGGGAGTTTTTTTTGTAATGATTTATTGAATTAAATAACAAGTAAAATAAATAAATAAACCTAAGCTTCTTGCTTTTATCGCTCATTAATCTATAATTATGTATTATAAAAAAATATTTTTTCAACTTAATTATTTAAAAAAAATTTTAATTTTAGACATCACAGTCGCCGTGTCCTCAGTGATCGCCTTTTTAAAAAGAAGATTCTATTTTAAATAAGCAATTTTAAATTTCTTCTTTCATTTCAATTGCAGATTGCAATGTACCAATTGCATTTTCAATTTAATTTTTCTCTGGTATTTCAAAGTCTATTATTTCAGCTTCATCTTCTACTTCAGCTCTATTTTCACCGTCATTAGTATCATCTTCATCAGCATCTGCTTCCAAAATTGACTCGTTATCAGGTATTTCAGTGGCTACGATGCCGTCATCGACTTCAACATAGTCCTTCCAATGTCCGCCTTCCACATCATAATGAGCTTCTGTTAGCCTTTCCCACATTATCTCGATTTCTTGGGTGTCTTCGTTGTTAAATCTAAGTAAGTTAAGCGGAATATCATCTTCGTCATCCCACGTCTCAGACTTAAATTCGGCCTTTTTGAAACAATTTTCAATTGTCAATGGAGTAACGTCCCCATGCCTTTAAGATTTCGCGCACACAATCGAGAAGTGATATTTTATATTGCTCTTTTTTACTTTCAAATTTTGTATTATACCCATGTCCATTGGCTGAACTATTGAGGTCATATTGAGGGGGGGGGGGGGGGGGGGGGAAATACTCAAGCTTTATAAACTTTAATTTATCCTTAACTTGTTTTGGGTGAGCTGGGCAGTTATCGATAATGAATAATACTTTGCGCTTTGATCTTCCAAATTTAGAATCAAGTTTCAAAAGCCAACTTGTGAAAAGGTCTGATGTCATCTAAGAACGATGGTTTGCTACATAGTATACCGGCAAAGTTTTAATTTTATTGAAACAACGAGGATTTTTGCTTTTCCCTATAACCTGAAGCTTTAGCTTTTCCGACGACCTCTGAGATCTGTTGTTTTACTGCTTTCAAATAAAGCACAAAATGTTTGAAAGTTGGAATGGAATGGATCCAACCAACAAATGCTTTTTTTTATTGACTTGTAATTTTTTTTATGAATATCTTTTTAGGAAGAGATTTTTGTGTTTGATAATATTGTAAATAGTAGCGCAGGCGATGCAACATAGAGAATCAAAGAATTCAAGTGCGTGCTTTTCATAAGAATTCCAAACAATAACGAGTTCCGATTTGAGATTTTTTTGATTTTTTTTATCGGCAAAAGAAAAAAATTCGACTTAGAGGGAAAGAAAATAGGTCAATAATCAAGAGAATGTGTTCGAGTTAGAGGGAACTTCGGCTTAGAGGGAGTTCGACTTAGAGGATAGTTTTTGTGTGGAAAATTTAGGGGAATGCAAAAATATGGCTAAAAAGTTCGAGTTAGAGGGAACTTCGACTTAGAGAGAGTTCGACTTAGAGGGAGTCGACTGTATCTACAAAAAATACTGCGTAGAATTTTTTTTTGTTTCTATTGGAGAGTGTAAATCCAAAAAGTTCGAACAAAAAGCGCCCATGCGTTGTCCGCCATTTTGAAAAAGGCTTTGAAAAGCGTGAACTCGATTTACTCGGCTCCTATCATAGCTGTATTTTTTAAATCTCCCAAGCCTTGTGTCTGAAACAAAAAAAATAACTGATAAATATCTACAAAAATATGTGTGTATAAAGGGTCAGTGCAGTCTTTTGTGTGGTAAATAAAAAAGATATTAAGTTTTTACATAGGAAAGAGACTTTTGGTCTACCCTGTACAATATACCAATAAGACTCGCATTTTCTTGAATCACCCTGAAGGATTCTTTTACGGAACGTACGTCACGGCTAATGAAGTAGATATTGTCCATAGATATAATTGCATCGATGTTAACTCCTCGTCACTAAATATCTCTTCTTTTCGCCGATATTAATCTGCCGGAATAACAATAAAATTCAATTACAAACGACCGGTCATTTGCTGAGAAGAATTAGTCAAGACAATTCCTCCATTCATAAATTTGGACAAAGTGAATTGCGTTTATAAATTAGCAATTAGGACTTTAAAACTTTTAACTTTCACTGTGAATGCACCATGAAATCAAAGACCAAACAACCGTCAATGTCCAAACCATTCAATAAAAACAACACCTTCATTATGTTGAACGACGAACGTTTACAAATTATTCAAAATTTACTACCGAAATTCCGCGACAGTGACGGCAACTTTAAGAACTTTAATGCCAATTTCTTGGACGTAATTCGTTTAAACGAATTATTCTCTAATCGGCTTTGGTATATGCGTTATTGGTAATGTATTGCAAGAAACTTCCAAAAAAAAAATTACTTTGTTGTGTCATTTTCGTGCAAGTTGTGTCATTGGGCTTCTTTTTTTTTCGTTGATGAATATGGCCGTCACGTTACAGTCAATGAAGATCGCAACAGAGGTAGTTTGCAAGGATATTTTTTTGGTTAACTTCAAGGACTAAACATCATTGATATATGTGGTTTCAAGAAAAAAATTAAAATTCAATTCGATGAACGTGTTCTATCGAGCAATGGTACGTACTGTCTATTGGCCGTCTAGATCGTGTGGTTAAACACTTCTAGACTTTTATTATTAGGATACGTTAAAGCATTGCTCTATGCCAACAAGCTGGCCGGCGCGCGGGCGTTGTCGTTAAGGGAGTTCATAGACAATATTGAACGAGAGATAACGGACTTTTCTGTCGAAATGTGTCGAAAATTGGGTTAAATGAATCGACCGCTACAAACGTGCCTGTGGTAGACATACAAACGACACGTCGATTTCCATACATAAATGTTTTGATTGTAAAAGATTTTTTAACTATTGCAGCTATGTTGTTTTGGTGAAATCTGTCAAATCTGTTTATTAATCAATTACTGATGTCAAATCACCACGATTTAAAAGCACGTCCAAATGATAAATTTGTATTATCAAAATGAACGTTCCTTAGTGCCAGCGTTGAGCGCCTTAGCGCCCATTTAGACTTCGTGGCCCTTCACTGTTGAAGCTTCAACATTTGGTGGTCAAATTTAAGATGACCGGTCAGCCGTATGTCAAAGGAACGCCAGATCGGCCTAGAATATCGACGAGGTCCGTGAAAGTGTAGATCGGAACACAAAAACTCGGCCTTGGCAGACTTCAACTTGGCGAATTTTGCGTCGGGACTTGGGCCTACACCACTACAAAATTCAACTGACCCAGGAGCTCAAAATTCATGACTATATAGACAACGCCATTTGTTCGCTGATTGATCCTTTGACAGAGGAACGATTTGAGTAAGTATAAGCATAAGGTTACCCTTGCAGAGGTGATGTGAATTGGCCACCAAGATCATGCGATTTGACCCCACTAGACATTTTTTTGTGGGGATTCCAAACGTTGAAGGTCTATGCGAATAAACCACAATCGACCAAAGCACTTAACATGGGACATTCTGTTCCATCTAGCTTGCCTCGATATATTCGGCAAACACGGCTATTCGCCTAAAAGCAGTAGCATAAATATTACACCATCCCTCTAACTCAATTTAATAAGAACTTATTGAGAAATCTGGACGGAAATGGCATTCCTGGAAGATGATTCAATTAATTTTTACACCGATGCGATGGATCAAAAACTAAAGACGGTGTTGGTAGAGGTATATATACTCAGACAGACTAAATTTAAGTCTGTCTTTTCGTCTTCCCATTCACTGTAGCGTGTTCCAGGCAGAACTTTTGTTGAATAAAGAAGTTCTGTATTGGCTTAAAAAACGCAATATCAATCTGCATCTTCTCGGGCAGCCAAACAGCCATTAAATCTTTTGATTATTCTAACGTTCTTTGTAGAATCTTCTTGGACGAAGAATTAGAGGAATCGATTCCTCATCTTCTCTGTACATGTCCTGTTTTATACCAAAGACGTAGACGCCATTTGGGAGATTTGTACTACAATGATCTGGCAAGTTTAGATATAGCATATAGGCAACCTCGTTCACTTCATAAGAAGCTTCAATTGGTTTAACGATTAGGTAAAAAGTCTCCAAGATTCAATGATGTATCACAATACACCAACTCATGGTCAAAGAGTGTCAGCTCTCTTGCTGACAGCCATGTCAACTTAATCTCACCTAACCTATGATATTCTTTGAGAATTTAATCAGAGAATCGTTTTCTATCTTAACTTTTATTTCAATATACCGCCATTATTTGAATGAGAGCCTGGAAATGATGTCCTTATGGACTGAATATTGACAAAATTAAACAAGTCAAATAAGAACCATCCTAAAACATTTATATATTATTTTAACAGAACTGAACATAAAGCATGTAAACAACAAGATCGAAGATTTTAATTGCACTTGTTGAATTACTGATTCAGAATAGATTTTGATGGTCTTGTTCACCTCTCAGATCGATTGCTATGCTATTAATACCAAAAGCAGTACTTCATTTAAACCTTTTTAACTTCAAAAATGAGAACAATATACTGATTAAAAGCAATCCTATACTTGGTACGAAATATTTTTTGTGTTAATCATTTGTATTAATAGTCTTCTGCCTCACGATTTTTGAATCATATTTTACCAGAAATTATTAAATTTTCATGTAGATACAGATGACTGATAGGTAAAATATCTCCTTCCATTGAAGTCTTTCTTGGAGGCATACCTTGTAGCTTGTTCGAAAGAAATCAAAATTGCACACGTTCGCGAAACAACAATCGGATATTCGAATTTGAGTTGAGGTCACTTGTTGAATATTTTCTTTATTTTTGTTCAGGGTTACAAAATCATTGAACAAAAGAATGAAATCAATTGATGACTTAGTAGCTGCCGGCCATTTTTTTTTTGTTTGTGTTTTGTCAAGAGATTTATCAACAAAGTCTTCTTGCAATACATAGTCACATTAAAATATTCCGTGTTGTAATTCATATATGATGCAATTCTTGGAGCTAGTGGATTATCTGCAGCAAGAGAAACATATCAGCGATCGTCCATTGGACGTGATATGACTGAGCAAATAATATGATGAACTCTCCATTGAAGTAGAGAATGTTCAATGTCCATCATGTTTAGTATTTCTGCATGATACAGCTACAGCAGCAAACCAAAAAAACAAAAACGATTATTGGAACTATTTATGAGCTAAAAAACCGCTTACAAGAGATCATTATTTTAATTTAATTTATGATCCTTGAATTAAATGTTGGCTGGTGAGCGAATGGTTATGTCAAACTATTAATAAAACATTATTTATTTGAAAGTATGAAAGTTTATATTTCTGGAATTGTATGCTTTTCATATCGAAAAATAATGCTGGTGGTCCACCAATCACCAGGCTTAAGGATCGTTTGATTCTTTAGATCTTCTTTCTATAACCCTGCAGAACACTCTGTTTTAGAGTATATTTTGTCAATAAGGTGCATGAAACATTGTCTTATGTTTGTCAGTAATAACCCTTAAATTTTAATTTAACGTCTGTCCAAATCACTCTATAGTATGTCCGTCCGTCTTCCATTCCTGGTAACATGCACACAGGAATGGTTGAAAGTTGTAAGTCACTAGGTCTAAATTTATTTTTATTTATCATAATTGCTTTTTCCATTTTTACAAGAATACAAGAGGCTTAATCTGCTTGAATAGTAGTTGTAGACCTACCAAAAAAAAACTGTGTGGATGCTCACTTATAATGACAAAAATTTGAGAATAGCCGAAAAAATTGCAATATTCAGATATACATTAATGAGAGACCTTTCTGCAATTTGGATAATTGGCTTAAAAAAAATCGTCACGCTTTTGGAAAAAAGTAACCCTGAAAAGGGGAAATGTGAAAGGTTCGATCAAAGGTTTGACGATAGTTTGATCTGTTTTTATTAGAAACAATTGTGAAAAATCATTGTGGCTACTGTTTATACTATAAAAATCAATTGATTTGACTTTTCGAACATTAGCTATGTTTTATTTTCCCCCAGATCCGATCCGGATTGGATTTTGTTTTCAAAATAACATGTAAAACAACAAATACAAACAAAACTGGGCCTTGTGTTGTTTTTGTTATACATGTAATTTTGAATGAAGATCCAATCTGGATAAGATCTGGGGGAAAATAAAACACAGCTATTGTCACACTTAGTAACTATCATAGACCTCAAAATAAATTATTTTACTATTTAAAGTTTTTATTTTTTATTTATAAAGTTATCTACATAAGTTGTATAAACTGTTTCAAAAAACTTGTCGAATAATTCTATTTTCTTTCATTCCTCTTTTCCGAAATCATTGTTGATAAGAAATTAAAAAAGATTGTGCAACATTTTAGTCGATACTAGGTTAAAAAGACGATTTTGTAAATTTTATAGAAGTTAAAATCCTCCATTAGCTGTTTTATCTCTTTAGTATCTTGTTACCTTTTAAGACTCTTTGACACTTCCAGAAGCCAAAAGAGGAAACTTAGTTTCGCACGAACTGCAATTGTTCAATTATTTTAAGTGAGCACATAAATCTCAGAAGAAATAGTTTTAGCACGATACTAGTTAGAATGGCGCAAAATTTTAAACGATTTAGTAATATGTCAAAGCCATTTTAGTAAATTACTAAGGATTTTGCTAATTTTAAACGATTTTTAATATATTACTATCTCTTAACATTTTACTACAGTTAAAATCACAAACTGGCTATTTTAACTTTTAGTAATTTGCTAAATCCATATTACTTCTGTCATTTTCCTCGTACAAAATTTCTTGGCATTTTTATATGAAAGAGTTAAATTGTGTTTTTTTTTTATGTTTCGTGAGCTTATTGTTTTTAAAAGTAAACAAAATAATATAAAATGTTTTCGGAAGACGAAGATTTCGATATGTTTGAAGACTCAGCTTTGTACAGAAAAGGTGTGATGTTTCGAGTCCCCAGCAAATCCTTTTCATGAGCTGGATGTTAGAGAATTTTACTCCAGGAATAATTCTGACAAGACAACAGTTCAGTCCTTTTGGTTGAAAACCTGATTGTCACTTTGACTTCTGATAAAGCCACTTCCTCAGTTTTAGTTTTGTTTGCTTTGTATTTTTTCACGAACGTTTGGAATTGTTCAGATGCACCATTTTTAATAAAAGGCAATTAGTAACTTTAAAGTTAGTAAAACGAAAGAAAAGGTTTAAAATTTTCGAAGCGTTAGTAAATTACTAAAAGTTTAACAAATTGCTAACTAGTAAATTGCTAAGCCCTTAATAATAGGTTGTTTAAAATTTTGCCTCAATATGTTTAAAATTCAGAACAAGTAAATTTGTTTTAAGTTAGAAAATTGTTAAGTTATTACACTATAGGCTGTTTAAAATTTTGCATCAATGAATTTAAAGTTTTCAGACTTATAGATTAGGTTATGTTAGGTGGGGCGATGAAGCGACAAGTCGTATAAACTCACTCGGCGCTCAATAGATCCATTGTGGTCTCCAGGGTGTAGGTAATGTAAATGTAGGGATGAGAAGTATAAGAGAGAGAATTTTGTAGAAGTATTGGTAATGGGATGCCTCCTTGAACATTCCTGATTTCTGAATGAAGTTGAGGATGCTTTTAAGTGGGAAAAATGAGACGTCGTCGTCGCACGGTTCGTCGAAAAATTCTCCGGAGCATCTTTTCCAGTTCTAGGCTGGGGCATTCACAAAGGAAGTGAGATGAGCCCTCTTATACCTCTTCATCTTGACGCCCTCTGCATAAGTCAGATGTGCTGATGCTCATCTGCTCATGTGGGTTCCCATTGAGTTGTGACCCGTAAGGATTCCAACCATGAGATACAATTGAGGTCTGCTAAGCTTCAATATTTAATCTGCTTTGTTCTTTGAAATATCTGGCCAAAGATTCCTTAAAATCCGATAGGTGTCAATTATTATTGACCAACTGTCATCTGTCATTCGCTCTCTTAGCGATAGGTGACTGAATTTGTTTCGCCGATCAATCTTAATTCACGACAACAAGTTTTGACGTTGTGAGAAATTACGAAATGGCTCTAATTGCCGCCTGACTATCTATGAATACATCAATGTTCTTGTCCGTCAGTTAACATGTGGGAAGACATTTTGCGGCCTCGCAAAATGCAAACATTTCCGCTTGGAAAACACTGAAAAAGCCTGGCAGCATTAATGATCTATTTATGGGTGGGTTGTCTGAGAAGATTCCAAACTTAGAAGTGATGAGTATTTTTCCTTATGATATTATATTTTGATTGTTATTTTCAAAAATGATCTATATGCATATGTTTATCGTAATGAATTTCATCGTATGTTTGAAATTCAAAATTGTGGGTCAAAAAACATCATAATCGTTAAAAATAGCAGAGGGTCTTCATTTGTAATGTAATGAGCTTTATTTCAATTGAGTTAATATTTTATCATAGAAATGTGGTGTGTTCTATAAAATTTTTCAAAAATTAATATACAACACACTCAGAAAGTTCAGGATCTAAATTGCTCGTAATCGGCATTTTTTTAAATCAAAGGCCAATTTTTCCTCACTAAAATTTGGGCGAGATTTATCACGATAAGGCAAAACCTTTTTTGTTAAATTAGTAAATAAAATATATGTAATTCAGGATGGATCGCACGAAATTGCTCTTATGTAAGAGACTAACAATTTTAAAAATAAATTTTACTATAGAGAAAAATGTTAATATCCGTTAAATAATTTTTTTAAATCACTTAAACAACAACAACTCATTTAGTAATTGGCCTTAAAGCAGGATGCCATGTGATTTCTCAAGCAAATATTAGTTTATGCAAGGACATAAATTACATATAAATCGTTGCAGGAGTTATTTAAAAAATAAGCTTTTTGTACATATGTACAGAACTTTTAAAACATTCTTAAGAACAAAATTTGGAATGCTTACTTTAAATTTGTATTTCTGTTTGAATACAAAATAAAATTTCAAAAAATAATAGTAACCTGTTTTTGAGATATCGAAGTTAAAAAAAAAACATTGATTTTTTTTTGTCAAGAATTATAAAAAATAAACATACATATGTATGTATGTATGTATGTATGTATTTTTAACTTTTATAAATGCAAACACCCATATTCTCCAAGTCTTATACGTTGCGTACGAGAAGCTTAACCTAAAACAGAGTCTCTCATTGTAGGTAATTGTCAAAATAATTAAAATTACATTTAAAAAATTCATTTGTGCTATTTTCCCAATTAAATTGTTTAATTTTTAATACAATTCAGATGAGTTCCATCGATTTATTTTTTCCGGACGATAACAACGAAAGCATTGTGAATTTATTCAGTATCCGGAGGATAATTCGTGATGAATCGATTTCAATGGATTTGCCAGACGTTTGGTATGTTTTGTATATTATGTATATATGTACATATGTATATTGTATAATATGTGGAGAGTTGCAGTTTCCTTTTCGATCGGGAGGAAACTACCAAACAGGGGATTTCAATTTAGCTATCGCCCAGCCTTCTTTTTCAAAAATATTTAAAGAATTTTTAAACATATTCGAGTAGCGAAGTTGTCCTAAGTACATTCATTTTCGATGGCAGTATAGGAAAGAAAGAAGAGTGCTAAATGAGATTCTTTTTTACAGAATAAATATAACAATCTAGAATAAAAATGTAAGCACTATTTTCATAAAATTTACTAACTTAAGCTTTGTGATCACAAAATGCAAAAACGCTTTGTTGATGCAAGGTACGACAGTTAGGTTTATTCATACAGTCATTCAAAATTATTTTCACAACAGTTCAATGAAGGATTAAGGAATGAGGGGTTATGGGATTCTAAAAAAAAAAAAAACTTAGATGTATTTTTGGAGCAAGAGAACTGGGGGTCAATTCTCTATCTGTGAAACTGTGAAGTGATAAGTTTTTTCACAACTTCACACACTATCCGATTCGCAATTCAAGAAAAAAAAATTAATAAAATGTCAAAATTTTTTCAAATATTAAATTTGTTTTCACACTCAAACGATTTTATGAAAAGCCCTGGGGGGTCTTTCCGTAAAACGATTATCGTCGGACGATATCGTTTTGACGATAGCCTCACTTCACGTAAGACGATAATCGTCAAAGTGATATCGTTTTGACGATAGTCTCACTTCACGTAAGACGATAATCGTCAAAGTGATATCGTCAAAACGATATCGTTTGCACGATAGCTAAATAGGTATCGTCTGTCATTAATTTCCATTACTATTTAATCAAACTTAACGGTCAAACTCTTTCTTTATCTTCCAAAGCTAAATATCTTGGAGTTATTCTCGACCCCAAATTGAATTGGAAGGTAAATATTGAAGAACGGGTTAAGAAAGCCTCTATAGCTTTCTATGCCTGCAGAAAGACCTTTGGTAAGAAGTGGGGCCTTCAGTCGAAGATGATTTTGTGGACGTACACCGCAGTGGTACGGCCAATTTTGTCTTACGGATCGATTGTTTGGTGGCCTGCACTTAGCAAGCAATATAACGTCGGTAAACTTAAAAGGGTTCAAAGAAAGGCTAGCGTCGGCACTACGGGGGCTCTCAGATCATGCCCAACAGATGCCCTGAGCGTTATCCTGAACCTTTTACCACTCGACCTTCATATAAAATACCTAGCGGCATGCAGTGCTGTAAGACTTAAAGAATCTAACTGTTGGTTCTCCAAACCCTATGGTCATGGAAACATAACAAAATTGATTCCTCCGGATATTTTCTTATCGAACACCGACTACTGCGTACCTCCTCTTGGCCCAAGCGGGGATTTCAAAGTCATTTTTCCCACCAGAGAGGATTGGAAGAATGACGTTGTCACAAATGATTTCGATTCGATAATCTACACTGATGGATCTAAGATGGAGTGCGGTGTTGGTTCAGGAATTTTTTCCGAGTCCTTTAACATCTCCAAGTCACTCAGACTACCAGCCTTTGCGAGTGTATTTCAAGCCGAAGTACTAGCAATCAAGGAGGCATGCAAGTTACTCCAATCTAACCAAAACCAATTCAGAAATATAGCTATCTGCTCAGATAGCCAGGCGGCCATTAAGGCCATTAAATCATCTACATCAACCTCAGTACTTGTCCAGCAATGTCGGGACGAACTGGCGAGTCTGAACATTGACCTCCAGGTCACTCTCATCTGGGTTCCAGGTCACAGTGACATAGAGGGTAATGAACGGGCTGACGCTTTAGCTCGGCAAGGCTCGACCTTACATAGCTCACTAGCGGAAAAAGTTAATATTCCTCTTGGTGCTATGAAGAGAAAAATCTTCTCCATTTTTCTCAATGAATCCAACCGTAGGTGGAGCAGTCTCACAAACTGTGTCATATCAAGAAAGATATGGCCTACTTACAACAACTCACGTTCCAACGATCTAATATGCAGGCCCAGGCGCGACATAGCCAGGATCACAGCAATATGCACCGGGCACTGGCCCATAGGTGAACATGCAAGAAAGCTAGGCATCCCCTTCAACCCACACTGCCGTAGTTGTGGAGATCCACAAGAAAAAGAAACTGTGGTTCATTTTCTTTGCGATTGCCCCGCCTTAGCAAATTACAGGATGGCTTCCTTTGGGAAAGCCTTCCTCGATGACCCCAGCGAACTTTCGGAGAAGAAAATCAAAGATCTGATTAACTTTCTGAATGCGACAAAATGGCTTTAGTAATGCTCCGCTAAAGTATATAAAAGCCATTTTCTTCCGTACTTAATCCTTATTAGGTTGACACGAGTTTAATGGTATTAAAACGGCGCACCCCAGCGCTAATTGAGTCGCGGGCCCAGCTGGCTGGCGACTACCATCTCTACCTACCTACCTATTTAATCAAACTGAGGTCAAAATGTTTCTTCGCAATTTAGTTTTGCTATCTACATTAGTGAAAATGAAAATTCAAAAAAAAAAAAAAATTAAAAAAAAATTAATACGGTTACGAAGACAATTAAGAGATGAATCAGACCCTCTATCTCTTCCAACCCATATGTAAGTATATTGTTTTACATACAATACATAAATATATACATAAGTAATCTTTCTTACTAATTGTTGTAAAATAATTTAAACCATTATAGTTTTGTTCAACGTTTTCGAATTTAAAAAGAAGCCTTTTTAATGATACTTCAAACAATAAACTTGCCGGATGGTTGTCGCTCTACATATACATATACCATCAATATTAAGATTTACCGTAACTATTGAGGCTTTGGGTGGCGGAGGGTACCAATGGTTGACAGGCAACGATTTTGGACTCGCTCTTGCACAAAGCACATTATCCAAAATAGTTTCGGAAACGACAAATATCTTGGAAGCCAAGTTATGTCCCCTGTCGATTAAATGGAATCTTTCTTGCGCAAATGAAAAGTCCGAAATAAAGCATTACATTTTCAAGTTATCGAACAAGCATTGTCTTTCATGGATTTCATTTTGACATTTCAGTCACAGTATAAGAGTATCTGAAATTAACTGAACGATCTTATACCGAAAACGATTGACGAGACGATAGTGATAAAGTTACGTGAAGCAAATTATTGACGATAACGTTAATGATAATCGTTTTGACGATTATCGTTTTGAAAGTTACGGAATGACCCACCTGGGGGTCATTCCGTAAAACGATTATCGTCGGACGATATCGTTTTGACGATAGTCTCACTTCACGTAAGACGATAAGCGTCAAAGTGATATCGTTTTGACGATAGTCTCACTTCACGTAAGACGATAATCGCCAAATACGGTTACGAAGACAATTAAGAGATGAATCAGACCCTCTATCTCTTTCAACCCATATGTAAGTATATTTTTTCACATACAATACATAAATACATATGTACATAAGTAATCTTTCTTACTTATTGTTGTAAAATAATTTAAACCATTAAAGTTTTGTTCAACGTTTTTGAATTTTAAAACAAGCCTTTTTAATGATACTTCAAACAATAAACTTGCGGATGGTTGCCGTTCTACATATATGTACATATATACCATCAATATTATGATTTGCTGTAACTAATGAGACTTTGGGTGGCGGAGGGTACCAATGGTTGACAGGCAACGATTTTGGACTCGCTCTTGCACAAAGCACATTATCCAAAATAGTTTCGGAAACGAAAAATATCTTGGAAGCCAAGTTATGTCCCCTGTGGATTAAATGGAAAATGAAAAGTCCGAAATAAAGCAATGGTTTTACATTTTTAAGTTATCGAACAAGCATTGTCTTTCATTTTGACATTTCAGTCACAGTATAGGAGTATCTGAAATTAACTGAACGATCTTATACAAAAAACGATTGACGAGACGATAGTGATAAAGTTACGTGAAGCAAATTATTGACGATAACGTCAATGATAATCGTTTTGACGATTATCGTTTTGAAAGTTACGGAATGACCCACCTGATAAAATATGAAAATTACAAACACAAAATTATACTCAAAAATGAGTAGGTATCGTGTATCAAAAATGAGAACATTTCTCATTTTAGTACTGTTTAGTACATTTTTGACAAACATTTCTCAGAATGAGTTCCAGAGTCGCATTTTGTGAGTTCATGAAAAATGTAAAAATGAAAAATGGCTGTGAAAACTGAAATGATAACTTTTTTTATCACTTCACAGTTTCACAAATAGAGAATTGACCCCCTGCTCTAAAATCCCAAAAAAAATTTATCAAATTATTAATGTTTGTTGCATAATACTCGTAGTTGCATAAGATTTTAAGTAAATGATAGATTCGACTTTCGCTGCAGAAGAGAAGAAAGACCATAAAAACAACGCAGTTTCTTTACGTAACAACATAATGTGATCTATTAACTTTATCTAGAATATGGAATAAGAAATACTTATTAACGAATAAGTAGTTAACCAATTACTTTTAATTAGGGCAAAAAATTAAGATTAGAAACCTCAATAAATATTTAAGATTAAAATCAAGCATAATGGCCTGCAGTTTATTTTTTTTTTAACTTTTGTTTTTTATCTTTAATTTTGTACCACTTTTCGAAGATACGAGTACCTAGTTTGTATCTCTTTGTTCGCTCAAAAGAGATTTTTATTGAAATTCTGTTTGTTTTTCCAAAAGTTGCAGACGTTCTTCCATTTTATTTGGTATGGTCTCATTGGCTTGTGATTCTTCTTCGTCATAATCTTCGACTATGCAAAGTTCACATGCAGAATTTATTGTCGACTGTAATTATTCAATGTTTGATCCTTGTAGATTAACAACTTCATCTAGAATTAAAAAGTTAGCAATACTCTCTTCAGCTTTGTTTAAGAATAGGGTTGTATTTTGAACACCACCTGTGTCCTTAAATTGCTGCTTGTTTTGGCTAAATACTTTTGATAATTCCAGACCTAAAATCGCATATATGTATTACTATCATCGTAATGTCAACTCTGATCAAAATTTCGAGTTCGATTTTTTTACGAACGCATAACTTGCCTTATACATATGTACATATAGTACTCGTACCTACTCGTATAAGTTGCAAGTAAAAAGTAGAATAGAAAAATATCAATTTCGTTTTGCCGAATAGAAAAACACATCATGAAAAATGCAGAACTACTTAATGGACACAGCCATTTAAGATAAATCCAAGTATCAATTGCATCAACATATTTAAACAAGACCACAAACATTCCACGTCAAAAACCCATTCGAAATACGATTGTTTTTTACCTTTTATCGGCCGGCGGTATTCCTAATGCCGATGTAATATCGTATCGCACGAACATGCTTATACATACATATATAAGATACCGAAAATTTAAAAATGGATGTTATTAGTGAAAAATATTCAAGAGCACAAAATTTGTTTTCAAAAGATTAACAATTTGCTAACTTTGAAGTAGTTTATTAACTCTTTCTTAATTTTAAGCTTTTCCTAACTAGTATCTTACTGAGACAATTTTCTTAATAAATTGCTTCTGAACACATCTAAAATAATGACAGTTCGGGCAAAAAACTAATGGCAATCCGGAAGCCTTCTGGACTCTTCTGAAAGTGTTCACTTGGGAAAAAATGACAGTTCTGATTCTGAAAAGAAGTGAAATTTGCTTCTGGATTCGAAATCAGAATCGAAACCCGAAGCACTCACACATTAATATACATAAATGTCAAATTCGACAGTTGCGATTTTTTGTATCCTAATTGTTCGAAGTGGTTTTCCTTCAACAAACATTATTTTTTATTTCGAAATGGATAACATCGTCCACATTCGAAGTTTCACATATACGAGTACAAATACAACAAACTTCAAAATCGTCAGAATCAAAAAATTGTTCAGTTGGGATCCCGGATCGGAGAGAGATTCATTCCGGATTGCCAAATAAAAACGACATAAGTAGACAGACCTTTTTTGACATTTGTAAATACCAGACTCACATGAAGTTTGGCACAATACTTAAAAATTAAAATAGGTATTCGATGATTTTAACTTTAAAAAAAGGGTAGAAAAAGTAAGATGCTATGTATATTCGATTAAATTTTGCAAAATCGTTGTTTTAGCCTAGTTTCATACTAAAACAGCTTTAACATCGTACTAATTCAACTTAAATTTTGCGCAAATGTTTTTAGTTTTTGGAGCTAAAAACAAAACAACATGAGGTGTTTTTTTTTTTATTAATATATATTATTTGCTTTCAAAGTTTTATAAAAAGTGAATATTTTGAAATACTAAAACGAGATTTTTCGTATTCATATGAGACTATATATACAATGAATCGTCAAATAAGCAAAACAATTTTGTATTAATTTTATGCCGGTATATCGAATATTAAAATTAACATGAAGAACATGATAGTCCGAATAAATCACAGACCGTGTTTTGAAAACGCAATACGAAAATAAATGCACAAGAAATATACATTTTGGAAGTGAAAAAAGAAAAACGCTTGCGGGAAACTAATAAGGGTATTCATGTAACGAAATAATTTTCCGCTTTGTAGAAAGATATCATTTTCCGCAACATGTTTGCATGAACACCCTCTAAAAAATACTTGCGTTAATGTGGGAAATAATCAAATTATAAGTCAAAATTGATATTTTTGTTTATCAGGTTTATTTCTACACTTTCCGCAACAATTTCGTGAGATAATTTTATCAGATTTGCAGAAAGTTTTTCCCACACAAATTTTGACAGCTCGTTTCTGCGGGAAGATGCTTCTTTGTGCATTTGTGGCATTTGATTTCGCCCTGATTGATTTCAGTAAAAATGGTTGGTAAGGAAATCTATACACTGAAATGCTTTACATGCATCACTTTCGAAGAAATATGACCTCATGAAGCAAAAATGTCTCTCGTTGAGTTTGAAGAGGTTTTCTCTTGTATTTTCGGAGACCCAGAAGGTACGTACAGTTTTGTGTTTTGAAGTACACAGAAACAAATAAAAAATGGTGTTTAAAGTAATAGATTTACATACATATAGCTTATGTTTTGCATTAAGTTTAACTTATATAGGTTATCAATTCGATCGCGTTTAAAACTTTACCACTTTGACAAGCAGCAATTATTCTTTAAATATAATTTCAAAAAAAAATTGATTAATAGACAATCGCAGACACTATAACATTATTTTCTAAACCAATATTATCTTCCATAAAAATAAAGTGCGCAAGGTACAACCTATAGCTTAGCTTACCTATGGAATATGTTTTATCTATTACGACCAACATCATTATCAGCTTCATTTGGCCAAAGTCATTGCGTATTCAATAAGCGTTTGCAATATTGTCCATCCATCTATCCCATCCATCCGTTCAATTGGAATTTTAAAGACATAATCATTGAGATGGTGAGACATTCACCCAACCCAGAACCCAGGAGAGTGCAACACCGATAGCGCGCATTATGCTTCCTGGAGTTTTGTATACCTAAGAAGAAACAAAGAGCTGTCTGCAAAAGGCATTGATATAGGTACCTACTCGTAAAAGTTGTAACGTATAACTGCCTATAGTCTTAATTACCTTACGATATACCTGATTGAAATTTTACTTGGTAGGAAATTACCAGTTATAAGTACATATTCGTAGATAAATGTATACATTTGAATTGTTATTATTCTTTCAACAGGAAACCAACGAAAATTTTAACAGCTATCTATAAGTCAAAAATCTCTCCGCTGATGGCATTGTAGTTAAATGTTTTAATCGCTCTAGTAAATTTGGCATTGATTTAATTTAAGCTGCAACTAAGTCGAGGTTTTTGAGAAATATAACATTTTAATTGGAAGTGTCTACACTACACTAACAGAATTGATCTATCTTAAGAACATTATTATGATGAAAGCACAATAAAAAAACAAAAAAAACAGCGACAAGCATGATTAGATCGATTCGCTTGATTGAGGCGTTTCCATTGATTAGTTATACAATAAGATTACGAAAAGTTTCTAGTCATCTATCGCTTTTTACAACAGACGTTTTTAAAATCATTCCACGTTATGGAAGATGACGAATTTGGTGCCCGAATTCTGTTTATTTGTTTGTCTTTAAATGAATGGAACCCTTATCTACACGTCGAGTTTCTCATAAATATCGAAGTATTTGGTTTTGTCCAATAATAATTATAAATGAACTAGTTTGTTCTCCATGATTCTTTTGAATTTAAGATGTGAGACACTTTTTGATTCCCTTTATTGACCAAATCTACTGTTTACTGTACTGTTTTTAACGAATAGCAGGTCAGCTTAGGTTTGCATTTTAGTTAGACTTGTTGGGCTATAAGGCCCCCGGAAGTCTGGTATTGAATCGGAGAATATTCCAATTAAAATATTTGTTCAAAAGTACTGAAAAAAAATTAACAAAAGATATGAACGAACCTAAAAAAGCAAAAGTATTAAATACCAATTTTTATAATTTTGATGAATTAAGATATACAACTTATTCCCAATTTTAGAATGACTTGATTTGGAACTTAAAAGAAAAAAGCAATTATGTATGATTTGCAACATACAAAATATAATATATAGGTAAATTTAAACCGCAATCTTTTCGGCTCTGATGTTAAAAACTATTTCGATGAGAATAAGCACTTTGGGAATATTTATAAAGGCTTAGCGCCACCTGGCTGCTTAATTTGAAATTTCTTCAAGACGTAGTAATGATAGAAAGCTTTCTTGGAAATATGACCGGGCGTATTTCCTTTTAAAATGGGAAAACAGTAATGAAGTGATAAATATAATATTTGTAGCCCGCATTTGTTTGGAAGGTCATTTGACTCAATATACTCGTATGAAGCGTTATTTGGTGTTGTATTTGGTAAACTAAATAACCGCTTAAAGAAATGCTCTTGTAAACTTTCAAGAGACTCGAAAGGTATGCACTCGAATAATTGCACGCCATATGACATGCATGTTTTGACTGTTTGTCTAAATACTCGATATTTAGACGTCTGATCAAAGTTTTATTTAGAAACATGTTTAATGCTAGCTTAGCCTTATAACGTTTTAAGTTAGAACTAGCCGACCCAGCTCTCGAAATTCGAGTGCCAATTTATTTATTATTTATTATTTATATTATTGGCAGTGTTTTCAAGCAAATTTATTAAATTAAATTTTATTTTATGTAATATGCAAAGTGTTCGACAGTGCAAAAACAAAAATGACCCACAGTGTGTAAATGCGTGTCTCAAGTAGATATATTCTGCACATCTCCGTAACTGTGGCTTTCCAACCATATAAAATTTATCGAAATCGGTTAAATACTTTTGGAGAAAAGTGTACCACAAAAAACATGTTTGCCGTTTTATTATATGATGATGCTTAACAAAGTTCAGATTATTCGTCAGTAAAATTGCCAAATACTGAAACACATAATATACTCGTACAACTTCGATGTGTTTAATATTAAGACACTATTTTTTAATTTGGGATATTTTTATTCTGGTTTTCTTCTACTTTGCCTTGCTTCAAAAATGACAAACATTCACATTCGATTCTTCAACGTTCAACCAACATTCTTACGCCCGCCGCCGTTTGTTCGTTGATTCAGATTCGGATCATTTGGAAGGGCACCCCGATTTGTTCGAACAATCTTCTTTTGCGACGAGGCCGCATTTTTGGTTGAATGGCTGTGTAAACAAGCATATTGCCGTATATGGGACGGCACCAAGCTATTCGAGCCAGGTGACAAAAAGTTACCGTTTTTTGTGGGGTTTCCTGAAGTCGCAAATATATGCGAATAAACTACAATCGACCGATGCCCCTTAAGGTGAACACTGAACATAACGCAGGCCATCGCTCAAATTAAGTCGGATCTATGCATTTTGTTTAAATACTTTTGAAAATCACTCGGAAGTATAGTAGTTATTTATTATAGTTATATAGTTATTATAGTTATATTGTATCTTAACAGACTTTAGAAAAGCTTTGACAAGTTAAGTGATGAAATAGTTTTAAATAAATTTAAAAAAAAAAATGAATTTCAATTCAATATTTTCTTTATTCTCAATTTAGTTAGTAACTTAACAATTTATTATTAAATACATAAGTAATAAAGAGAATAGTTAGTGGCATCTTTTATATTAATAAATAATTGAGATGATGCCACTTTATTAAAAGAATACATTATGTGAAAATGAAAAATGGAACTAATAATTTAAAGTATAGCAAAAATAAGTAAGAAAAAACATAATCACCCCTGTTCTGATTTTCGTTTACGAAAGTAATACTTTCGTTTTCATTTCGTTTCGATTTTGTCTGGAGAATTTGAATTCGTAAATCTAAAATTGTATGTAAGTATTTTTAAAAATATATCTTTAAAAACTATTTTTATTGTCTTTATGAATGGGAAGACACATGTGTAACAGAAAACCTGTCTGAATGTTGGTACCACTGCAAGGCAAATTAGTACGAAATTAAGAACGTCGTTTTCAAATCCGTACGAAAATCAATTTCGGTAACGAATTCATTTCGGAACGAAAATCAGAACAGGATGAATATTTTTTAACGAAAACTATGAAGAAATAGATTTGTATATTTTTATATTTTATATATTGTATATTTTTTCTTTTATATGTTTATTATTTTTTAATCAATATATATTAATTTATACAGCGTAACTAATTTTCGATTTCACCGTGCTCAAAATCGAGAAGCCACAGTCTTACCTTTTTAACAAATACGCATAAACTTCTTTCCATTCGAATTACAAGAGGAAGTGCGTTAAACAATTTACATGAAACAATGGAGTAAAAGTTTCTCAAGGATGTAGTACGAAAGTAGGGAATACTGACCATGAGTCTGGAGTAGCTTCGAAGATTTCGAAAATCAGATATCGGGCTTTGTTGATAACCACCTCTCAAAAAAAATATTTTCAAAACCTTAAAGTAATACATTTAGCGAACAGGAAAAATTTTTGAATATCTAAATAAGTGCATCGTGTGTGCTAAACGATTGGTTTTAAAAACTTTTTTTATGGCTGATTTTTGAATTACTAAAATCGGCTGAAGTTTACTAATGTAAGCTCCACCCCAACAAGAAATGCCATATTGTAATTTCGATTCGAATATGGCATAATAAACATTTTTAAGCATATTTAGAGAACAATATTTACCAAGTCGATAAGAACAACAGGTAGTTGAAAGAAGATATTTTTTTTTAATTTTGAAGATGTTAAGACCAGTTCAAATTATGATCAATACCAATGCCAAGGTATTGAAAGCTTTCTACAGCTTCAATTTTAAAACAATTAGCGCAACAGTCTGTGTTACTATTGAATGATTGGGTAGAGTTTACAAGACATCTGTTATTATTTGATAATAGGTGTTTCTGGCAATCATAAGAATAAAATATTATATCTAAATCCGAAGATTTAAGTCCCGAAAGGCTGAAATACATGACTTTTGTTTTATTGCTCACAATAAGTTGGTGATCAGCGAACCAGCATCTTAACAGGAAAACGTCGTAATTTAAATTTAAGTTTAAGGGATTAGATGTACAGTAAGCGATTCCAAGGTCATCTGCAAATGCTCGAATCTTACCAACAAAAGGAAGAGAAAATAAGGAATTTATATAAACCAGAAACAGAATAGGACCAAGTACAGAACCTTGGGGTACACCTAGATTACTGATCTTTGTACTACTTATCATTTTATTGATTTTAACAACTTGTGAGCGGTTTTAAGGTAAGATTCTAACCAGTTATAGATAAAACCACGAAACCCAGTTTTACATAGCTTATCCAAAAGGATGTAAGGGTTAACCATGTCAAAGGCTTTCGTAATATCGACGAAAAGTCCCGCACAGCAATTTCTGTCATCTAAACCCTTTTGCAAGATACTGCAGAAGTTTAATAGAGCATCTTCTATTGATAGACCAGATCTGAAACCAAATTGCATAGGGCTGAAGAAATTTTTTCCATTTAAAAAATCTAATATTCTTGCCTTGATGCATTTTTTAAAAATTTTTGAAATTGAAGACAACAACGATATGGGTCTGTAATTTGATTTATCACTTTTATCTCCCTTTTTAAATAAAGGAATAATAGCAGCACAAATGTATTTAATGATCGTTTTTTTTTATGGATATCTTCAAACCATAAAGATGGATATTATTAAGTCATCTTCAAAAATAACACCTCATGTCGATTTAAAGTTAATTTTGGTGTACCTCAGGGAAGCCAAATTGGCCCTTTTCTGTTTGTTTTATTCATAAATGATCTACCTTCTATATTACAACATTCAATTTATTAACTCCATTGCGGAATTTTGGAATTGGTGCAACAATAACTGTTTGCTTTTAAATATTATATATGTGTAGATTTTCTAGTTTTTCTGATCTTGGAATCTTAAAAGACTCGAAATTATCATTCACTGATCACTATAATTATATTGCAGAAAAAGCAAACAAAATTCTTGGTTTCGTCAAAAGGTTTTCCTGATGTTAGTTCCGTGATCCATATATTATTAAAATTCTATATAATAATTATATTAGGCCAATTCTTAAACTCGGATGTGTTATTAAGGCGCCTAACTACTATACATTGAAAGTATTAAAAGAAGATTTTTAAGATTTTCTTATCGTTTTTTACCTGGTCAAATAGAATTCTATTACCTCCATAAACTCAAAGACTTCAGTTTATAAATCTCCCATCACTTCTTATTCACAGAGAGTATTTCAATTCTTGTTCATATAACTGGATTATTGAATGGGTCTATTTCATTTCCATCGGTTCTTTGATGAATAAATTTAAATATGAGTCGTTCTAGTTGAAGAAGAAATTTGCTTCTTTGCTTGATTTTTTGCAGATCTAACTACGTCGCTAACAGTCTTCTTAGTCAGCTAATCGGTATTTTTAATAAATACTCTGAACTTATTGCTTCTACAAAATACAATCTCAAAAACTAAAAGCTTTAAGTAAAATTGCTTTGCTCTAAACTTAAGAAGATCAAAAAAAAGGTAAATGCTTACTTGTATAGGGATTTAGATAATGTACAAATATTTTACCACTTCAGAGTAATATGATACAAGCCGTTTACTATTCTTTTTAAAACTGCTATATAGTTTTAGTTGTAGCATACATTTGGTAAATTATATGATAATTTGTAAAACAGAAGATTTTGACATTTGATCTTGAGTAATTTGTTGGAATCTTTAGGAAGTATATTTTATGCTTATCTTAAATAATTGCATTAAAATATTTCCGCCCATCTTCTGTTTACAGTAAAATTACATTTTTCCTGGATTAGAATATCGAGAGAAACGTCAGTACTATTTGGAAAAAACTAATTCCTAGAAATAATACCATGAAAATTCTCTCTGTCGTATTTTGTATACCTACTTTCTTCTTGCGATATACATATGTACATAGGTACTATAGGGCAAGTTTTGCATTTGGTAAAAAAATCGAACTCGAGATTTGGATTGAAATTACGACGATAGCGAAGACCAAAAAAGTGGGTCTCGCAATTCTGTCTGTCTGTCTGTATGTTCGACTACAGCCTAAACGCCCGATTTTCTTTAAACTTAGTACATAGATATATTTTTTCTTTTTTTTTAGGCCCAAAACGGTACTTGACATAAGTAAAAATTTTTTCTAATTTTTATAAATATTTTTTTCTCAAAAGATGTTTCACAGATTTTTTTTTTAATCAAAAATTTTATTTGGTTAATTCTTGGTAATGCTTAAATTTTTTTTTCGAAAAATGGTTATAGACATTTTTTTCGTTTTGATTTTCTCAAAAACTATTCAACCGATTTTGATCATTTTCAAAGAAAAAATGTTTTTTGAAACCTCAATTTTTTGAAACTCGTTTTTTTTTTTTTTAAATACAGTTAACAAGATGTAAGAAACGAAATTTTATTTGATCTAAAAATAACGGTACCCACCATACAAATAATGTGAAAAACTGGTTTTCGAAAATCGTATTTTTCTCAAAAACCAGCTCCTAGAATTTTGATATAATTTTGTTCAACGAATATATGAGAATTATCTCTGTTTAAGTGGAATGATTGAATTAAATTCAATGAAAAGCTCAAGTGACCTCAACTTCAAGGTGCGTTTCGCCCAGGTACTACAGTGTGCTCATCAGTTAGATGCTGCCGTACGCTTCTAAGACGCAAATATTGGTCGATGTTTATGGCAGCATCTAACTGATGAGCCCACTGTCGTACCTTGGAGTTGAGGTCACTTGAGCTTTTAATTGAATATAATTTTTTTTCTTTCTATTAATTTTGACTGTACCTATCGTAGAACCATTTTTTGAAATTTTGAGTTTCTCATTATCGGCATAACGGTTTTTAATGAAATTTTTTTTATGGAAAAGCTTATAAAAAGTTTGAAAAACATTGCATTTCAAACTTAAAAAAAAAAAATGCTTAGGTACTTAAAAATGTTTTAGGAATTTTGTGCTTATGAACAGTTCTTCTGTAATAGCATTCCTTTTTGAAATTTTTAGTCTTTTACATAAGAGCAAGTTCTTGCGACCCAGTCGTGCATTGTATTTTGTGTGGATTCAGATTCAGTCCTGTGCATGAATAGTTATTAATTTCATATTACAGATCGGTGAAAATTAAATGTCGCGAGTAGTTAATGATCAAAAATTTGAATTTTAATGCCCTTACACGTAGTGCTAAGATTTAGCTCCCAACTTCCTCTCTAAAAAAAATACCATAACGACTCGTAGAGAGCTTAAGACTAGTGACCAACAACTCTCAATCATTACTGTGTGCGTGTTACCAGGAATGAATTTTCTGCCAATAATCAGCAGTTTTACTGACGGCGTGAGATACTCATAGAGGGTTTGTCAATTCCTCGCCAGAGGGAGCACACCCCTGAAAAACTTTTTTGCAGCGACTGAGAATCGAACCCAAGAGCTTTCTCTCTAAACTTCAGCTATAATATTAACTAAATTTTGGTAATGAACAGGCAGACGAGCTAGCCAGGCAAGGACTACATGAGCTTCGAACCTCTCGGCTAAAGCGTTCAGTTAAATTTTATACAGAATTTTGTAAAGTTAATACAATTTAGGGGCAGCAGCTGAGAATTGAGTAACAATTAAAATCTCATATAGTCTTCGCTATCGTTGATATGTCAACTTTGATCAAAATCTCGAGTTTGATTTTTTACGAATGCTTGCCTTATAGTACCTAAAGTCGCAAGAAAAAAACTGTTTTACCCAATAAAATATAAAAAAAACTAAATATGAATACTGGACTAATATTCGAAAACCGTTACAAAGGATGGATACATGAGGAAGATGTACATATGTATGTAGGTAGGTACCTCTTTTTTCTGATAAAATAACAGTTTTGTTAAATCACGATTTTAAACATCTGTTACTTTTATATATTGATTCATTCCTTTTGACAAAAGAAATTTTAATCATATTCCTTTATATGTATAAGATGACCGGTGCTTCCAGTTGCTTTATACTATTGTTTATAATTTTAAACAAAACTTTCTATGGCTGCCTATTCAGAACTCTAACTGATCTTCTGTCAAATCTAGTTTTTTTCTAAAAAAAGGTCCAATAGCCTTTTTTGCCCGTTATTAAAATCACTACCTACATTCAAATTTTTGACCTGAATATTTAGATGGACATATTATGTGCTTTGATTTGACCGTTACATTTTATAGATTCTTTTACCTAAGCTATGTATACATAAATTCAAAAATCCATATATGGGATACATAGTCCATTTTAAAAATTGAAATCCCCGCTCAAATTGTATCACATTTTCCAAAACAAGAAATATATATTATTTTTTTTTTAATCCAACAGTTTGAAGTGCTTTTATTTTGTGAGAATTACACATAGTTACTTGGACAGATACATGTAAGAATAACATATAGGCACCCTTAAAACTTCAACATCCTATCCTGTCCACTGGTCCTTGAAGAAGCCAAAGGGCCCAGCAAAGAATGTACAAATGAAAGAAAGAAAGGAAGACATGTTATCCCGTCAACTGACCCAAGGCCCAGCGGTCAGTTAACTTAGATTCTTAAAGATGTACGTATACAAAACATATATAAAGAATATAATTGAGCAAGGATATAAATAATAATATGCAAATTAAGGCCTGACCATATCTTCCCATTACTCCGCTGACCCCTTTTCGGATGGCCCGTTTCTATTGCGCGCCAGTGTCAAATAGACAATTTTCTTGAATTAATACCTGCCCGAGTCTATAAGAGATCCAAATCTTGAGCTTGACCACTGTGTCATGGAAAATTGGCGGGTTAATCAAGATCGAGTTCTTATTTGCATATTAGCCTCCTGGATTTGGGTTAAAACGAAATGCTCTTGTTCTGATTGCCGTGCTGGACCTTTTGTGCTAAGGGTTCATGGCGATGCAAAAGGGTCAGTGGTTGTTTTTTTTTTCTGTGTCGGATGTGAATTTTTGTAGCTTGATAAATGCATGAGACTTCATTAGGGGTTGATGATCTATCTGTCCATGGCATTTGACTGAGAGCGGTCATCTGTTGGCAATCTTCGGAGTTTTATTTTATAGATACGATGTTATTCACGCATCTTAAGTATTACACGCATGACCTCCGTTACTAAACAGATGGGGTTGGGTTTTATGGATGTCAGATGGGTAATATCTTTCTCTGAAATAGAAATTAAATTTGTAGATGTGTTGGATTTTAATTTATGGGATCGAAAGCGGATCGTTTTGAGGGCACCGATTTTCATAGTATCTGCAATTAAGGGAGTATTATAAAATATAAAATGTCCTTTAAGATATTATTTGTGTATAACTCAGCTATGCAATTCTGTTAAGGAATTTAAAAGAATTCCAATGGTAAGTCGGCTCAGTAATGAACATAGTTAAAGCTTAGTAATTCATTCAGTAGCAATCATGTGAACTCTGTTTCAATAGAGAAACTAATTTTTGTCTTACAAGTTGTAAGTTGTACTTAAATTGATCTATGTATACAAATATCAATATGCTTCAGCTATGTATTCTGCTCTGCATTGCTCGTCTACTTTTCCTATTATTTCGTAGAGATTCTTCCACTGGACGCTATGTCTTCAATGTTTATATTGGAATTCAAATTACATTCCTGGGATGGACCCAACTACTTTCTATACCAGCGATTCTATCTTGATTAGCTCTGAGTGCTACTTTTTGGTCCGCTTGGAGCATAAGCGTTTCTAAGAATAGAGGTGATAACCCGGTTCCCAACATAATGACGTAATACGGCGTGTTTTATTGTAGATAAAATATTCTTTTAACGTAACACCTTAATAGCTGCACAACTGCGTCAAACTTCTTACCTCCGTAAGCCTATGGAATGCGGTGTAATGGCTTAAAGGGACAGTTTCAATTAATTTCCAAACTTTTGCTTTTACTGAATCCGACGAAAGAAAGTTAAACGAATGTCGGTAACATGCCCTGTGCCATCGACATTTTGTTAGTAATTGGAGCTAAGCACAGGATGCCATGTGATTCAAGGAAATATTAGTGTATGCAAGATCAAAAATTATAATTTGTTTTAGTGGGTCCTTAAAAAAATAATAATGTATATAAAACAAAATTTTTAAAACATTTTTAAGAAATTTTTTTTGGGACGGTTATTTAAAGTTTTTATTATTGTTCGAATAAAAATGAATTTATAAGAAATAAAATGTACGACTGGATCGCACGAACTTGCTCTTATATAAAAGTACTTTGGAATTTAAAATACATTTTATAAATATAAAACATGGATTTAATGAGATAAAAATGTTCAAATGCATGGAATTGCGGTCGGATTTCCGGAAAAGTATGAATTTGCGCAAATAAAGTTCAAAAATCGTTGTATTAAAGTAATTTTTTATATAAGAAATTTCTTTAAAATTTTTCCAGAACAAAATTTGGGATGCTAATTTTAAGTGCTTAGTAATATAGATTTTAAGAAATAATTTCAAAAAATAATCGTTCACACATTTTCAAGATATTGATTTTTCAAAAAATAAATTGGATTTTTTTTTTTTCAAAAAACAGAAAAAAATTTCGAATATTCTTATACACAATATTATTTTAAACTCAAGGGTGCTCCTGGTAAAAATGTTGGGTTAAAATCATTAGAGCCGTTAATGAAAAAGTCGAAAATCAAAAAAACGGTTCTTTGACATTAATAACATTTTGCCCCAAAATTCTTTTTTACAAAAATGTAGTCCATACCCAAAATATCCCGCTAAATCTTAATTTTTTTTTTCAAAATCGTTAAAGCCGTTTTCGAGATAAATAAGATTATGCATTACGGGTGTATGGGGGGTACCGTTTGTCTTAGAGGTAAAAAAAAATTTCAATTTCCCCTCTAGGGAATCACCGAAGACTCTTAAGTACCGAGTTTAAAGAAAATACCTGCAGTTACTTAGGCTGTAGTTCGAGGTACAGACATACAGACAGACAGACGGTATTGCCGGACCCACTTTCTTCGTCTTCGCTATCATCGTAATGTCAACTTTGATCAAAATCTCGAGTTCGATTTTTTTCCAAATGCAGAACTTGCCCTATAGTACCTATATCGCAAGTAAAAATAAAGAGCCGTTTTAAAGACATCGAGTTTTCCAAAAAAAAAAATAGATTTTTTTTCAAAAATTCAAAAAATATTTTTTAAATCCGTTATGCCGATAATGAGAATTCAAAATTTGAAAAAATGTTCTATGATAGGTACATTCAGTAATATCTTGATTTCAATTTTTTTATTTAATTATAGATCGTAAAAATTAATCAAAAGAAAATATTTAAGCATAATTCTCGGAACCGTTTTCGAGGATAGGATTTTCAAAAACCATACATTTTTGTATGGAGGGTACCGTTATTTTTAGATAAAATAATTTTTTTTCTCACATCTTGTAGATTATATTAGGTACCGTAATTTTTGGTTTTAAAAAAAAGAAAAAAAAAAACGTGTGGGTTGAAAATTTAAAAACGATATCTAACAAGTTTATCGAAAATCGGCCGAGGCGCTTAGGTTGTAGTCGAACAGATCGACAGACAGAGTTTCGAGACCCACTTTTTTCGTCTTTGCTATTATCGTAATTTCAACTTCTCAAAATCTCGAGTTCGATTTTTTTTACGAATGCATAACTTGTCTTAGTACCTATAAGTCACAAGCAAAAAGTCTGCTGAGCAGCAATAACAGTTTGGGGGCTTTAAAAATGTGATAGGTTCACCATTAAAGAAAGTTTCCGAATGGAGAAAAGTAAACTAAAAGAAATGCATGATTGTAAGTTTTCGTTGCTGTTAAAGTTGCTGGCGCAAAATTTTAAACAGCCTATTATTAAGGTATTAGTATGATACTACTTAACAATTTGCTAACTTTATAGTAGTTTACTAACTTATTCTAAATTTTAAACATTTTCTAACTATTATCGTACTAAAAGAATTTTCTTAATAAATTGCTTTTGAACACACCTAAAACAATGACATTTCGTGTAAAAAAGTAAGTACACGAGTTATCACATACGACTTCTATAAACAAACCCAACTAGAAATGCTTAAACAGCAGACGAATGATTTACAAAGTTTTACGACTTTATAAACAAACCAAAGAAGAAATGCTTTAACGGCACATTATTGAATGATGACATCGACACAGCTTCGTGGCAGATGCAAAAGCTATCTCTTCAGAATAAAATATCAAATTACACATTTCATCAAGTCAGCATATCCAGCGTTGGCGTTGATCATCATATTCGGAATTATCTTTAAGTTTTGAAATTGTATTTTTTAGTTCTAAGCCTGAACCCAAAAGAGACACATCGTTGTCTTTAAATAAAAATTAATTAATAAAATCGGCTCGAGTACTTTTTTAAAACCTCGAACGAGAAATCAAATTAATAATTGGCGCCCAACGTGGGGCAGGCTTTATTAACCAAAAATAAATAATTATTTCTTAAAAAGTCATATTTGTTTTCACTAAAAACCACCAAAACAGAAAAAGTGTGTGAATAAAAATATAAAACAACAAAATCTATAATGAACTAAGAACAAAAATATCTAAAAGATACATCATTTATTAAAGTGTAAAATGGCACAAAAAATAATAGATATATTGCCAAAAATAATTGTGAACACTCCCCCAAAGAAAGCCTTCTCGTTGGGACAGAAATTTATGATTCTTAAAAAAATTTGTGAAGAAGCACAAAATAAAAATTGAAAAAAATAAAAGGGAAAAACGAACGAATAAAAATAAACTGAAAATTGTGAATTGTGAAAAATAAGTTTTATTAAATCAAATAAAAAACTGAGCTGTACATTTGAAAAGTTAAAAGACTATCAACAAGGAAGCAGGAAAAAACAATTCAGCAGAAACGAATCAGCAAGAAATATATAAATTAATGAGAAAATGTCGCTACTACTAACAATAACGCTACTATTTATGCCATTCCTGCATAATGGACAAGGACAGCGACTTGACGTTCAATACTTGAACGACGGACAGGGATTTATAATGATAAAAAATGAAGAGCTGCAAATAATAAATAATTATAGGAAAATCCTATACACAATAGATTTAGACTCTTGGAAAGAGAATTTAGTAATAATCAAAAACAACATAGCAAACTTTAGTTTTTGTAACCATTACCCAACAATGTTACATAATTTCAATGCTTTAGAAGAAGAAATAAATAGTCTTTTACCACATCATACACGAACAAAACGAGGGTTACTCAATGTTATAGGAAAAGGATTAAAATTTATAGCAGGCACAATGGATGCCGATGACGAATTAGAAATCAGACAGAAATTAGAATTAAATGGAAAAAATAACGAAAATATAATACACAGTCTTAATGACCAGGTTAGAATTAACGACCAATTTAACACAGCAATGGAAAAAGTTACAAACCACATTAATAAACAACAAAAACAAATTAATAATCAGTTATCAAATCTACTTGAAAGAGCATCTAAGGATATAACTATAGAACACATGCAACATATATTTCAAATACAATATGACATCCAACTTTTAAGAGAACAAGTTCGAAAAGTGAAAGAAAATTTAATGTTGTGTAGACTAGGAACTTTAGGAAGGGATATTTTGACGCTGAATGAAATTAAAACATACAATATAACTTTAAAAGATTTAATGTTCATTAAAAGCTCCGCCATTTTGCATGATAGTAAAATAATTTTTATTGTAATGATACCCAGTTTTTGTAACCAAACATACCATAAAATTATAATGGAACCAATTCCAAATAAAAATAAGTTAGAGTTAGACACACCTTACAGAGAACTAATATTAAGTAATGATACATGGTATCAATATACAGAAGATTTAATTATTATGAAAAAACATTTAAAAATAATAAAAGATCAATGTATAGAAAATATACTGAAAGATAACCCCGTATGTAACTTTATAATTAACGAATCCGTCGAAATAAAACAATTAACGAACAACATTGTTATAACAAAAAATATTCCAAAAACAAAATTAACTCATGATTGCAACATTTACAATGTAACTTTATACGGAAACACAGTAATCAATTTTGAAAATTGTCAAATCAATATTAATAATAATATCTATGAAAACATAATTATAAATGAAAACTTTATTCTACCAATTTTTAAACATGTAAAAATTAAAAATATAGCAGTTAACGTAAGTTTATCTGAATTGCATTTTAAAAATATAGAGAACAGAAAAATTCTCGAAGAAATTAAAACCAATAACGTAATAACTGATAGCATAACTTTCAGCACAATTGCAATAATAATCATTGCATTATTAATAATGTTTATCTTTGTTTTTTTTAAATCAAAGCCCATAAGGCATATTATTGATGAAGAAATAATGTTAGATAAAATAAACAAAAGCATCGAAAAACTATCAGATGAAACACATGACGCGGGACGCATCATTTAAGAAAGAGGGGAGTTATCACATACGACTTCTATAAACAAACCCAACTAGAAATGCTTAAACAGCAGACGAATGATTTACAAAGTTTTACGACTTTATAAACAAACCAAAGAAGAAATGCTTTAACGGCACATTATTGAATGATGACATCGACACAGCTTCGTGGCAGATGCAAAAGCTATCTCTTCAGAATAAAATATCAAATTACACATTTCATCAAGTCAGCATATCCAGCGTTGGCGTTGATCATCATATTCGGAATTATCTTTAAGTTTTGAAATTGTATTTTTTAGTTCTAAGCCTGAACCCAAAAGAGACACATCGTTGTCTTTAAATAAAAATTAATTAATAAAATCGGCTCGAGTACTTTTTTAAAACCTCGAACGAGAAATCAAATTAATAATTCACGAACCTTTTGTTATGTTTGAAAATGTCAAAGAATCATATAAAGCTAGCACGATACAAAAAAATAAAGTAGGCTTTCGATGATTTTAACTTTAATAAAAGGATAGAGAAAGTATGATAATATATTCGATTAAAATTCGAAAATTCTTTGTTTTAACCTAGTATCATACTAAAACAGCTTTAGCATCGTACTAATTCAATTAAAATTTTGCGTCGCTGTGTTTATCTGTTTCTCGCATTACACTACTCCGTAGATAAATCTACGAAGTAAAGACACTGAAAGCACTGGGAACTGAGACTATCGGTGGCTTAAACGTTACAACAGAGAGAGACACCCAGAAAGAAAGAACAACAGAAGAAACACATGTCAACAGCACACGGTTGGTATTGAACGGAAGCGATGCTTTCATCAAAGCCTAGGCCGTTGACTAAATGTCTGTAACTGACAGAGTCGATAGGAAAGTTCATAAATGATAAGGTAATTTTAGGAATCGACAATGTATAGTTAATCCGGCGAATTGCATTATTAAGTTTTACAGGGGATGCTAAAGTTCAATGGATCGAGTAGACTCACCTTGAGTAAAATTCTTTGAATTCTGTAATCGTCATGATTGATATCCGAAACTCCTCCAAGTGCCTTAGCTATATTTTTGTTCATAAGACATCTTTTCCAAGAAATGTTAATTGTAGTTTTTGATACCTTTTCAAGCTTTTCCCTTAAATGTCTTTCTATATTCAATGTTTTCGAAAAATAAACACCTAGATATTTTTATACTCTCTATATTCGTATATAAATGAAATATTAGTGTCCCATAGGAATCATGACTTATTATACTGGACTAATTTACTTTTTAAAATATAAAAATCTTTAATTCTTTTATTTGTTTTCTGCAATCAAGTATTAATAAAAAAAAAACAAAACATTTATATTCAGCAGTTAAAAGTCCCAAAAGCAGAGCAAACTTTCTATCAAACCTCATGAAAACGATAACGCTCTGATTTTTATTTACCTGTACCACCCATATATATAATTATGTCCGCGGGAAATTAACCCTTTGTTATAAAATGACATCCCATGCAGTGAAATAAATCGGTTTTGATGGTAATTTTACCTGAGGAAAAGGATAAGATATAAAGCAGTTGCTTGTGGGAATATTTTATAACGCATTTGGGTATAAGATGCAAATTAAACATACATACAATCGCGCAATATCCATACCCACATACATATATGTAGGTACGTGATCTAGTTTTGGGCAGTTTTGCGGCCTGCTAAATAATCCAACGACTTTTTTTTCGACTGAAAAAGGTTACTTAATACTTATGTACAAGTATAACAATAGCAATAAGGTCAGTTTTCTTATTTACTTTCAGACAATTTCACACGACAGACTGTGTTTATAAAAGAAGGAGCAGACCTTATATACTCGTACAAAGGTATATCTTCAGTTGGACAATGCAAATCTTGACCATTTGGAAATTTGAATTCTATAGAGAATACATTTAAAGTAGGTAAGTATATGGGTATGTGATGTCGCAAGTTCTAGTTCTATCTATCTATCTGCGTATCTATTCCGCGTAAAAAAAATATTTTTGTTAGACGTTACACACGAAAGGTTTGCTTACCAATAAATGTCTCCTTTTACAATTCTTTTTTTTCGAAACATCCGAAACGTACCACAAACTGTGAAAGTTTGGTTCTGGGCTTAAAAATTCCTGCTGATCCTGTTCTCGATCTATCAGTATGTCATTTAATGGCATTTGCATTGATAGAGTAGTTCACTACTTCGCCTACCCACTCGTTCTTGTTACTTAACTCCGTTCTCAAGTTTTTCTCTCAGCACAATATCTTCACAGATATTACCTGAAAGGTTGAATCATGAACTTTGCTTTATCACTTATTACAAATTTATTGTGAAAGAACCATTGTCGGAATATCTCAAGGTCATTGCTTATGCAAGCATATTAAATAAGATAGTTTTTGGTGGAGTAAAATAAAGCAGTGTCATCTTCAAATGCTGTAATTTTGCCATTGAAAAGTTGCACAAAAAGCAAATTCACAAAAATTAAAAATAATAAAGGCCCGAAAACAGAACCCTGTAGGACATCTAGATTTAAATATCTAACCCTGCTTAAAGTATCCCCAATCTTAACTTTTGTTTACGATCTAAGATTTGGTTGAGTTGATTTTAAGAACCGATAAACGGCCTACAAGGGTAATTAGAGATTTGGCGTCCGCCGAAATCTTATCACTCATGCTCATCTTAGCCTTTTGAAATTACAAAATTAAGGCCCGTTTGCTGATACGAGTCATAACTATTTAAGTTCCACATAACGTCGCTTTTCCGGCAGAGTGGCATAAGTCGAAATTTGCAAATTTTCAGGAGAGCATTTTAAAGTTTTTTTCATACTGAACAAAAAAAAATTTCGTTGTTCATAAAAAACAAAACTCGAATGTTGAATACGTGAAAAAATTGCATTTTTTGTTTGTTAAGTTTTATAAAAAACGAAATATTAAAAAAACAAAAACAAAAATTGATTTATGCCGTATTTATACGTAGAAAATGAGAGGGATGTTTTTGAACATTGAGAGCTGCGCTTCTTCATAACTCGGAAACTAGAAGAAGTAGGTTAACGCCGATTAAACAGAAAAATTGTGTTTGTTTTTCAGCTCAGTTCTGTGTTCAAAACTAAAAAACGACAAATTTCGACTTATGCCACTCTGCCGGAAAAGCGACGATAAGTAACTATGTCCTACTTAATGGTTTGCACGGAATTCAAAGTTTGTCATAATTGGCACTAAGTGGAACTTATTTTAAGGGGAAGAAATATCAGAGCATAATGTCCTTAAGTTGCACTTATGAAATTTACAAGGTTATGTTTTTTGATGACATTTCAGTAAGTTGATGTGTCGCAAAACTTGTTCCTAATTAAAATTAGAATAAAACTAAAAATAATATGAATTTTGAATTGATGGATTTGTTTGAAGATGATGTTGAGGTCCTCGAATTGATTGAAGCTGGAGTTCCCCGCCAAATTTATGATAGAAATGAGTATTTTTTTAGCTTCGATCAACTGGCCTTCTACAAAAGATTTCGCCTAACCAAAGATACTCGTATGACTATCCATGTTTTAGAGCAAATCGATAAAAAGGTGGAACGGCCATATAACAGGTTTGTTACAGATTTTTAACTCAGTTTTCTAAAAAAATGTTTACACAAAATTTTCCATCCTGTAGAAATAATTCAATTGCACCCATAAACCAGTTATTGGCGGCTCTACGATTCTTTGCCACAGGCAATCCATCTTTTAAGTATTGCAGACTTCGGAGGTATGCATGTTTCCACTGTTTCAAGGATCGTTTCAAGAGTTGCAACAGAAATTGCAAAGCTTTATAGAAAATATATCAAGTTTCCATGTACACCATCAGAAGTGTCGCAAGTTAAACGAGATTTTTTTGATATAGCATCTTTTCCTTCTGTTATTGGTGCTGTTGACGGAACCCATATTAAAATTCAATCTCCCGGTAAATTAAAATATGGCATATTTTACATGAAATTAAAGATTTTCTTAGGAGGACCTGACGCGGAAATATTCAGGAATAGAAAAAGCTATTTTTCAATTAATGTGTATTTCCTTTTTGTACGACTGGTAAAATTTCTTTAGTGCTTCAGCGGTCCTGTAGCACGCTGAATCTGAATGGCAGTTTAAGTTTGCGGTTATACGTTCCCAAGCCGCTTCTTTTTCTTTCCATGTAACGCCATCAGTTTTTTTTTGTTTTCAATTATATTCTTTTCATCAAAAGCACATTCTAAAAGCGTCCGCTTTTCTTTTGATGAAAACTTTGGGTTTCTTACTCTTTTTTTATCAGCCATGTCATTAATTAATGTTTAATAAATATTTGTTCTTTCCACAAATCACAATTCAATTTACCGTTTTTAAATTTCGTGTATACATTGACGTCTGTTTGACATTTTGCAATGAAACGAAGTTAGGTGCATTTCAATTTATGTGGAACTTAGTTAAGTGTATCTTAAATATTTTCTAACAACCAAAAATAAATTATGTTCCACTTAGAATCTAAGATGTACTTAGTTACGAAACACATTTAAGAACAGTATCAGCAAATGGGCCTAAAACACATAAATTTACATGTGATAAAACCTTTTTTTTTTTATTTTCGAATTTCTCTTCAACGGCTCCAATTTTTTAAGCAGCAGCCACCTTAAGTTAAAAATAATATTGTGTATAAAACTATTTCAAAAAATATTGTTTGGGTTTTTTGGAATAAAATTTTTTTTTGAAAAGTCAATGTCTTCAAAACATGAACGATTATTTGTTTAAATTATTTTTTAAAATCTATATTACTAAATACTTAAAATTGGCATCCCAAATTTTTTTCTTGAAACATTTTAAAGAAATTTATGATATAAATATTAATTTAATAATAAAACGATTTTAAAACTTTGTTTCCATAAATTCATATTTTTATGGAAATCAGATGGCAATTTCATGCATTTGCACATTTTTATCTCATTAAGTCCATGTTTTATATTTATAAAATGTGTTATAAATTCCAAAGTACTTTTACATAAGAGCAAGTTCGTGCGACCCCGTCGTGCATTTTATTTATATTTGTAAAGATAAATGATAAAAATAATAATCAATAAACAGTGCCTGACCAAATACAATGACTACCTTCTTTTTCAACTTCAGTCATAGAGGCTGTAAGTGTGGAACTTTTCAGGTTTTTTTTTTTTTTGAATATCAATTCATCTTAAAGATGTCGGAGATTCAAACAAATAGATAGTTATTTTGAAAACACAGATTTACCCTAGTTTTTGCGATGTCAACTAATCTCTTAAGACGGTAAATCTAAGCAAGCTGTTCATCTTTTACTTTACACGAAACAAAACCAGGTCCACAGCATCGGAAGTGAGGCTACTCACAATTTAGATCAATAAAACTGATAACTATCATTGCCTATGGTATATGCGATATAATGATAGTCGCTTCGCAGGTTTGTTTCAAACGCCCGCAGATGAAGAGGAGCATCCATTATTCGACCAACATCCGCAAATCAGTGATGAGTACCACGTTCTCAACGTTTCACAGTTTCTGTTTATCATTCATGACCCATTATGAAAAGAAAACCTTTAATCTGGCGTTTGTGTGCATTGAATTCTAGTAGCAGCATTTTGTTCATCCGCCCAAGTACACTTGTTCAAAGAGTTTGAGTATCCAAACCGATGGATACTTTTAAGATCCATCAATCTGGTAGAAATGAACGTGTGTGATACTCTTTGAATGTATGCGACCATTTGGATGCAACACCACGTTATCACCATAATGATGACAAAGATGAGCGGCGTGAAGATCGACACTGTCGATCTCGGGTTATGTGGGTGTATGACTTGGCTTGCCTACAGGATGCAACAAGCTACTGGAATACTAATTGATTTTTTAAAATCAACGGTCATCTTAAACGAAAAAAAAAAAAACATAAAAAACAAATAAATTAAGAAGGAACAGGTAGATAAATCTGTCGGATTGATGTTGTTATTGAAATTGGTACAATGGAATGGATGATTCTTTGATAGATCCCTTGGTTTGTCTTTGAAGCAAATCTGAATACAAATTTCATGTGCGACGCTGCTGTCGATGTTTTTCACAGGCTCATTTCTATTTGAAGATGTTTGTCTGGGAAATGTAAGCTTTTGTTTAGTTGGTGAAGTCATTCAGGAGGTTTCAAGTAACAAGTTTACCAAGCCCTACTTTCTTACTTGCTTGAATATTGTGCACTTACTACATCGTGTTTACATTTAAAACTCTGAGTCGCCTCAAAACCAGTTCGCCTATAATGTCAATGGATTGAAATCTCGATTTTAGTACTTTCCATTAATAGTTAGAACTAAATATCTTCATCAATAGTTGTGAATGCTTCTAGTACAGCTCGCTTGAAGTGGGCGATGATGTCGATGTCGTCCGCCTAGCCAAGCAGTTGGGAAGACCTGTTGAAGATAGTGCCTTCCAAGTTAACACCACTCTTGCGCACTATCTGCTCCAGGTCTAGGTTGAAATCACATGAAAGCGCATCTCTTTGTCTGAACCCTATACACGTCTGGAATAGCTCGGATGAGCTGTTACCCATTTGCAGGTTGCACCGCGTATTTTGTAACGTCATGCGGCATAGCTGCATCAGAAAAGATGGTGGGTATCGACTTGAAATTTGTTGGTCTTTTCCAGAATTTACCTCAATGTGAAGATTTGGTCTCTCGTTGATCTGCCTGGCCTGAAGCCACAGTGGTAGTGTTGCAGAAAAGGTTTTAGACGCTCACATAGTACGGTGGATAGGATCTTGTAGGCAACATTAAGCAAGAATATACCTCTGTATATTTTGCAGGACATATAGGATCGCCTTTTTTGTAGATTGGACATATGGAGCTATTTGACCAGTCATCGGGCATACTTCCCTCCTTCCAAGCTTGTTTGATGAGCTGATGCATGCACACTATCAGGACATCTTCCTCCATACTTGAAGATTTTTGCAGATAGGTAATCCGAGCCGGTTGATTTGTTGTTCTTAAGCTTGTGGATGGCTTTCTTAAATCTTCTGTATTGGGGACTGGGATTGAATCTTCATTGACTGGTCTCATGATTCTGGTGGATTTCATTAGATTAATATAAGTTTTCTGCAGTCTTGGAATATAAAAATCAAGTAAATTTCCTCATCTAAAATTTCATCTATACTTTGAGTGGGTCTGCTATGATCAAAATTCTAAAATAAATTGATGTTTGAAGAATGTGAACGCTTATTTTTTTCATCCATCAAATATTCCGGTGGGTTCGTTCCTTTGGTTTGAAACTCTGTGATTTTATGTGCATTTCTGTGAATTTCAGTCCAAAAGTTCTGTCACATCTTAACCGTGAGTCTCGGCTGTTTTCTAGAGGAAAACACAAAAATTCCTTGTAATATTCTCTAAAACGACTCTAATGATTTTCATTAAACTTCGTATTTGTGATATCTAACAATTGCACGAAAGGTGAAGTGTTTAGAAAACCATGGTTCGATAAATCCTGCATGGCAGCTAGGAATGTATCATACACATGGCTAAACACTATATCGAACACAATCGTAGGTTTAAAGAACTTTGTAGAGAAAAGAAGAAAGCATTTTATAAAAAGAAAGAACAAAGTTTAACTCCATGTAGCAACACAAACGACTTCTGGAAGCTGTTACAAAAACTAAATGGCAAAGTTTATGTTATAAATCGTAACTTAAATTGTAATACTTTGCAGATACACTTAAGGCAACTTCTGAACCAAGATACGAGGGACAACAGGGACGCTACAAAAGTAGAGCGACAGGGACAGCAATATTTCTTGCCGCTCTTTTGACATTTCTCTTCAGTAAGGTTTGCCATTTCATGATGGAAAGATATACGAGCCAACAACGAGTCGAAATTATTAAAATTTACTACCGAAATTCGGAGTCAGTGGCCTCAACGTTAAGAGCGCTACGTCCAATTTATGGTTGTAATAATCGTCCTAGTAGATCAACAATTGAGCGTCTAGTGGAAAAATTTGAATCCACAGGCACATTACAAAATGTTCCCGTGCCAGTGAGACAAAGAAGTGGCCGTAGTGTCGAGAATATTGCTGCCGCTGAGGCTTCAGTTGTAGAAAGCCCAAATGTGTCTCTCACACGTCGTTCTCAAGCGTTGGGCATCTCTGTGACGTCGTTGTGGCGAATCTTGAAAACCGTCGAAAATTGCGTTCAGCGTCTGGACTTCTGCAAGCGTGCCCGTGGTGGCCATGCAAAACAAATCGAGTTCCATACATAATGACATTGAACGTACTTTCACAGGAATAAAGAATTTCATTGATATCCAAAATCGGTTTTGTTTTATTTAAAAAAAAAAAGGGTGAGTGCCAGGACTCACGGTTAAGATGTGTAAACATCAACGTTCGTCCGAGTGCCGAATTTACAATGCAATCGTACTAGTTTGTGACTTTAGATATATCAAATGAAAACCACTATTTTTCCACAATTTATCCCTTCCACTTATACTTAAATCCAAAAATATCTCTTCATAGCTGTACATAACGCTTTTCACCTAAACACAACATGTATTTTTGGACCATATCCTGTAAAAACGATTTGAAATAATCAACTATTTTGTAGTCTTTACTTATTTCTAGTAAAATAATTATTTCGGAACAAGTCCAAACACATTTTTCTTGTTCATTTTCCATTATTACTTGTGTTTAGGATACTTTTAATGTAATAATCAAAAAATTATAAAGTGAATTTAAGATTAATGGGATCAAAAACACTTTAGTTAACAACTAAAACCGAATAACAACATAAAAAATTGTGTCGACGAACTATTTCGATCCTTTTAAGGCCAGGCGCGCACATTCAATTTTTAGTTTCGCAACTGTTTAGTTTCTAAAATGAAACATATGTATGGGCTTATATGGGACACCGCGCACTTAAAGCAACTCGATTCGAGCAACTAAAATGTTTGTGTTTTGACACAAACTAAACGATTGCCTAAAATTAATTCGTAATAGTTGAGCTGTTTTCCATAAGCGCAAGAGAGAAACGAGTATGAGCGTGAGTAAAGAGTTGCCAGTGCGCGGTTCTCTTTCAACTGGTGATTAAACTATTTGATTTCGATCACAGTTGCCAGTGCGCGACTAGCCTAACAGACTTTTATAAAAGTTCGAACCTCTGAATACCAATCATAAAAGATCTTTTAAGGTGGAAATCTTTTATGATTCATAACAGAAAATCTATAGCAGAATAACAAATGTGGCAGAATAGGCCTAATTGGTCGAGAGGTGAAGAAATGTTGAGGGAATGAATTAAGTTCTAGCCAGCAATGGAAAGTAATAAAATCGAGATTTCAGTACTCAAAGTCTCCATGTAAACACGATGTCGTAAGTACGCAATATTTCCAATGTAAACATGGTGTTAAATGCAATCGTCGGTAAGGTAGATTGCTACACGGAACGTGTAACCGTAACGTGTAACCGTAACGGGTTACACGGGACGTATAAGTTTTACACACGTTTTCTATTCACTCTACCGCCGGGAAAGATGTTTACTCATCAAAAACTTTTGTAGCTCTCTTATTGAAAACCCGATACATGGTAATGCTCGAAACTGGTATCTCTCCATTGTTTATAAAAACCCTGCAACTACAAGTAAATTATATCAACAATGTGCTAAAGATGCCTGATAATCGCCTTCCAAAAAAGGCAGCTCTCCAAGCGACCCATAACAGATCTAGATGGTTCAAGGACTGGATGGAGTTAGGACAAGAAGCGGGTATAGAATTAAACATTATTGCTTATAGTAACTTGAAGCCCTCGCTCTATCAGATGATTATGTACAAGCCTAGATAACAGGGTCAGAGCAAGATACGCAGAAGAGGCAAGAGAATCGATTAACAGGCTGGTATATAGCAAGCTAAACCACAACTTAAATAGTTTAAATTATTTTAGAGGTGATTATACTATAGAGGAAATATTCTGCATCTTTAGATTAAGGGGTGAACTGTTAAACCTTAACTTGAAACCACATCGCGAAAATTTACCTGTGCTTTGCGAAATGTGTAATATAGCGAAACGTGAAGACATTTTGCGAAGACATACTATCTGAAGAACTTACATTAAAATACCTTAATGAAATAGATGTACCCAAATGTTCAAGTTTTGTAAAATTGCATTAGCTTATAGAAGCAGAATTTTAAATGAATATTTTTGAATCAATCTGTACTTTAATTATATTTAATTAATCAAGTTTTTTTTTTCATTTATATACATAATTGTCAATCAGGCAGACGGCAAAGCCATGCTTATATTACGATTGTTGATTGTTGTTAGAAGTGTAAGATTTTTACTTTTTGCTCTGTGAATAAAATTTACTTACTTACTTACTTACTTACTTGTGATATCATCAATTACTGAAGTAAAACTGCATTATAATAATTTTAATATTTTAAAATTTTCTCGAGAATACATTATTTTCTTCGATTTTTGTCCATACTTTCCCCTAAATTCGATAAAACTTATAACCTTATTCCTAATACCTTCAGTTACTTTCAAGTTCAGTTCTCAACAACATTTTGGTTTGTTTATTTTAAGAAAGTTTATAATTTTCTTTAACTGAAAATTAATTTTCAATATTCTTATTCTTAAGAAAACTTTAGTATTTAGCAGAACTAAATTCTTTACCTAAATTTACTTTATTGTTGATTTATAAAATCCAGCCTTTTAATAAAGACAATACAAACGATTTTTGAACATTGATCTAACCAGGCGCCAAAATACTTTACTACACTAATACCTTTGTATATAAAACTTATAGTACTATCAAGAAGACGAAAGATTGTGGCGGCATCTTCAGGCTAGGGACTGCAATTGCTAGATTTGTCTTTGCCAATTTTAATAAAATATTCTCTTTTTTACTACTTGTTTTGTATCTTATCCTACTCTCCACTGTAAAAGCGTGCGCTAATTTCTGCGCCACTACCAGGCTAGCGTTCGCAATACGAAATCATGCTCCATAATAATACTATATGTTATATATAAAAAGCTAATACTCAATGGATGACCTAGATTGCACCCAATTTTCGTCATCTTTCCTGAAGCTCAAGGAAATCGTGAATAGAATAGGCTCTTATATCTGAAAGTTATTATTTCAACTTCAGCTAAAATTTGACGAAGTGTGAACGTCGAATTCTGATGACCTCTACTTTTTGAGATGTTCCATACGCGATTAGATCGTCAACATACTCATTTCCTGTATAAGATACCGAATGTAAACTCAAACTCTGAAAACAACCGGTGAATTGACCGAATTTGAACGAATTGAGCCACCAACTTCCTAAAATCTGATATGTTTTTTAACTAAGCAGTGATCAATGATCAATTTCGAAGCAACAGAATGTTTCTAGTGCAGTAAACAAATGGCGGGAAAACTTCACTATGTTCTTGGAAACACTCAGAACACTAAAACACTTGTATTCTTCAAAATCAAATACCGCCTATCTGTGTGCTTCATATATCTTAATCAAAACACTACATCTGCTCCTAAAGATTTCATCATTTTTTATTCCAGAACACGAAAATTCGACCCTATCTACATCATATACTCGTAGGTACAACTATAATTTATCACTTGATGCAAGTTCATTCTTCATTTACTTCCGCGTAACCAAAAGGAAAAAAAAATATTACCAGATCAACGAACAATCGTTGGTCCAGCAATTACTTCCTCTTCCGTGAACTCTTTTTGTTGAAAAATCGCCAAACAATTGTAATTAACTATTATACTTTATCTCACGGTAAATCTCTAGCACGCAGAATGCTTTTAAGCAGCACTTTAGCATCCCCTCTTATAAATTCACAATCTCTATGGGTCAATATTTATTCAATTTTATCCCCTGAGCCCTATTAGAATAGAAAGATTCTACGTCTTCTGCTCTCAGTTTATAAAGGCTATTGCAGGTCATCCCCTAAGGTGAATCGAAGGTCCACTTACATCACACCTTTGTACTGCTTTGCCTGGCATAATCACTGTTCGTAAAATACAAAAGGTTGAGAACAAGATACCAATAAATCATGAACCCTTGCGTAACTGCCAAAATATAACGAAGGGTTGTGATATCTTAAAATATATCATATACCCCTGGTTAAATTAATAAATTCAAAGGTCACACATATAGGAAACTTGACGAAAATTCTACCAGTGGATGGATAATAACGTTCTTTGTGCATTTCCTTTGAATATTTGTTTCATCTCTTTGGAAAAAAAAATTGAAGCAAGTTTTATGAATATGATTAATATTTAAACAAACAAAACTATAAGTTATAGTAAAAAAGATACAACAATGGTAGATGATAGTAGGATCTTCCGATATGTACTTCAGAACGAAACAACGAAAAGTCTGATCTTTTTTTGTTTTTGTGAAATGCTCCTCCCGTCTTCTTTGCTCTGGAGCAACATATTGCTCTCGTTCTTTTATGCAACGTGATTAACTGCGTTCACTTGTTGCTAGTCATTATAAAAGTAGGGCTTTAATGCAGTTGGAAATCATTCGCGGATTCATGGCCCCGTTTACCGACTTTTGGGATAAAAACTACTCTTACTTGTCTCCAGGGCTCTAGGGTGCATTGTTCAAAGGAGAGGCATCTTTGAAAATTATTTTCAGCCACATCTTGCATTTTTTGTAGCATAATTGGCAATATGCCATCCAGATCTGTAGACAATGGAGAGAAAGTATTAATTGCCCAGGTAATTTTTTCTTTTGTTATAACGCGATTAGTAGCACCAATCACTTAGCCGGATAAATTGTCCCGAGTCCATCGGGCTTTTTCGAGAATGACTTTGCCAAGCCTTACAGAATCATAAATATAATGTTCTCAATTGATTGACAGATTTCTCTCAAACCTTGCTGCTTGGCTGCTGTGAGAATTCGCTTGTAAATTCCGAGACTATCTTTTAAAGGTTGATAAAACTTATGGCAGATATTAAAGATTATTCTTGTCATTTTAATAAAGATAGACAGATCTTCATTCCACCAAAATGGGAGTGATTTCCGGATATATATTTTATTAGACAAGAGACCTTAAAAGCAATATTCATAGACGCTTCAAAGGATTTTACTTTTGACTCTGGGTCTATAATTGAATCTATACTCAGATTCGGAACATTTCGGAGCTTCAAATTAACTATCGGAATGAACTTCTTCCAGTCAAAAAGGTTAAGGAATTTCAGCTTTAAAATTTATGTTGAAGAGATAGAGAATTCATCTGTGGTCCGAAAAATAATTCACAGGGGATACTCTTCAATTTTCTACAATTGCATTAAGGTTGTTATTTACGATCGTATATCGTAACATTTAGTGCAGCTCCCATCTTTCAAAAGTTTCCGAGCTGTGAAAAACAAAAGTGGGAGTGTTACCTCTGTTGAAGATCGTAAGCTTAGTTTCAATTAAAAAATTGAAAAAAATCTCACCTCGTTTATTGATCTCTGAACTACCCCAAATAGTATGCCGTGCATTATCATCATTTGCTCGTACACAACGTATATTTATAAAAATAGATATTCTCCTGTCTGAAGCTTAAATTCCACTGCATTGCTTTGCTAAAGACAACACCCTCAGTTTTTTATATTTGCTTCCAAATTCACAACCTTGTTCTTCGGTTGTAGAACTGAAACAGCGTATGTTAACCTCAAGAAATTATCTACAGCGACCCCGTTGAATCAGATAATCCGAAAACTAAAACGATTCTTTTGTCGGGAAATATACCACCAACGAAAAAAGTAGTTAGGCCATTTTTTTTTTTCAAACTTTTTAGATAACATTTTTAATTTTTTTTTCTTTTTTTTTAAACCGAAACCTGTACCTGTAATAATTTGTTTTTCGAAATGTAAGAAAATACGTTTTTCATAAACAGTTCGACATTTGTTTCAAAAAAATAATATCGTTACAGAAAAACATATATACATACAGAAGCATTTGTTGGCCTTCGAATTTCTCAAAAACGGTTCAGCTGTTTTTTATCAATTTTTGTACCCTAAATTTTTAACTGACAGTGTTTTAACATTATCTTAAAGATTTAAAAACAAATTGTTCTTTTAACCATAGTTTAATAATAGTTTTCGGAAATCGTATTTTTCTCGAAAGCCTGTTGCCAAACTTCATCAAATGCTTTAGAAATATCAAGCGCAATGATTTTACTTTCTCCAAAACAATTTAAAGATCTGTTCCACTCTTCGGTGAGATATATCTACCATCAGATCACCAGTGGAACGATTGCTGCGAAAGCCGTTTTGCCGGTCATTAAGAACCTTTCGATCTTCGAGATATTTCTTGAGCTGATAAAATTTATCAGCAATTCTATGACCTTGGAAAGAAGGGAAGTAAGAATAATTGGTCGATAGGAGGAGGGGGAGGAAATGTCGTCCTTTTAAGAAACAGGCTGGACAAATACTGTTTTCCAGATTCTACTGAAGATTCCAGAACAGTACGAGCGATGGAAAAGCTTACGCAATGGTTTCCCCAGTAATGAAGAACACAAGAACACCACTTCAGAAGAATGGAGGGACCAGCGGATTTGTTTATATAAAGATATCGAAGGGCTCTTACAACTATACGAGCGCGGAAATATACCTGCCCCATTGAATGATTTACGTTCTCAAGTACAGGAGGGGCAAAGTAGAGCTAGCAGCAAAATGAACTGCAAGTACATTTTCCTTTTCTCTGGAGCTAGTTATCTGTTTGTCATTGTACGTGAGTGTTGGAAACGGAGATGAAATTTATTTTTTTACAGTTTTGACAAATTATCAGAAATTTCTACTGCCTAAATTTCTGGACATTTGAAAATTTTGTTCTTTTTCTAACAGCGTTGCAATGGTTTTTGAATTGTTTGTGCTTTTTTTGATTTTCCTCGGTTGCGTTGGCTTTGTAAGTGCGGAATCTATTCTCTCAAACTGATATTTCTTGGCGCCAACTCAAGGGGTTATGATGAATACCCTTACAAACTTTTAACACAATGTGAGCGTTTAGAAAAAAAGTGAAAATTGAGAAGGTAATAACGATGTATTTTTGTCTTAATTATCTGGATATTGAAATGGGAAAGAGAAAACAGAGTTGGGTAAGGAATTCCACATTCGTGTGGTACGCCTAAAACAAGAATCTCTATACTTGACAGTACATTCGAAGTAAGCAATTCCTAACAGAGCAGGTATTACGCTGAAATTGTTTAAGGGGACTAATGCAACTGGCTATTTCAACTGGCAATGCAACGTTTGCAAAAGTAACAATATAACAGCGATAAGCAAGAAACATTTCGATGGTGTTCCAACGAAACAAATGTTTCCGTGATCGATCTGTCGCCTACCAGTTTTATTCTGAATTCTATCCAATAAGTGCAGTGATGTTTTGGATGCGCCTGACCAAATATGAGAGTTATACTCTAGTTTTAGGCGTATGTATGCTTTATAAACAGTTGTCAAATCAGAAGGGGAAAATAAGTGCTTACATAATCTGAGAAAACCTATAGTCATTTCGCAGCAAGTTTAGCAATATCTGATATGTGGTCCTTGACCAAAAGTTGTTCAGTAACACACATACCAAATAAATTCCACACGATTATTAATGTCCCATATAACAATTCTTTTTAAATCTGAGTTTAATACTATTATAATAAAAGGTGAACTAGGAGTCCAAAAGAGAAGCACAGCGCAAGAAGAACTGCCCATACCTACTCTGTCCTAGCGCCTTTTGAGTGTATTTAATTTGTTTTTTAAATCTCAGAATGAACTGAAAAAAAAACCATTGAGTATCACTTATTGTATCATTTCACTGGCCAAGTTGTGACTTTTATATATATTTATATTTATATTTAATATCTTAAAATATGGTAACTGGAAACAGCCGGAAGAAACCGTTTTTATTCAAATCCAATTATGTCTAGCCATTAATTACAACAACCTCTTTCGATTCTTGCTATTATCTTCTTAATACTCAACTCTAATTATTTTAATATAATTTTAAGTATGTACCTTTACCATCATAGTTTCTTCAGCATCATCATCATTTCAACCCCCCATATGTATGTAATTATTTAGAACCCAACCAAACCTGATTATCTATCGATTTAATAACTCAATTTCATGCAATTTATTTACAAAAGGCCAACCAACAACATGACATTGAAGTGGGTGAAATACGCCCTTGACTTTTAAAACCTCATCATCATCCCTTAAGCCGCAACCCACAAAACAAACATTCAATTTGAGGATTTAATTTGGCATTCATCTCATAATGACATTAAATTACTTCCAATATGAAGTCGAAAATGCGTGAAGTGTTTTTTGTTTGTGTATTCTCACGAGAGATCAAAAACGAAAGTGTATCGTGTATCACAATCGGGGGATGAAACATAGATTCTTTTGTCTGCCCATCGCACCCTTATACGAGTACTATTAATTCGAATGCCATTTAAATTCTCATTTAATCGTTTAAGATGAACTTTATCGTGTGTTTTTGTAAGGGTGCAAATCATGAGGTCACCATCAGGCAGAGAGAAAGCTTGTTATCTGTGTGATGGCAAATTAAATTAATATTGGATTTGAATAATGGACAAAGTGTGATTAATCGTGTTTAATGACAAATATTGACTAAAAAATTATTTAAAGTAGGTGTGAACAATTGGAAATGGTAAGGTTTTGGACAGTTTAACCTACGACAGTACAATGTAAAGTATAGCTTACAAATTTGGAAATAGAATGCTAACATGGAGAACACTCGTGAACATTTTTTTCTGTTTTTTTTTTTCTGAAAGCTCTTGGGATCCGCTAAAAACCGTTTTTAAGGTTATCTATTATTTACATGCACACATTTTACAATATAAGTCCGCTATTAACAATCCGTCATTTGAAATTTTATCCGGTTATGTGAATATTCTGGTTATAAAAGATTACACAAACTTTAAAATTTTAAGAGTTGCTTTACCATAACCATAAAAGCAAGTATGTGCAATCCAGTTTCTTTTTATAAAACTTTAAAACGAGCCAACTCAGTACAGAAATAAATCAAAAATACATTGTTTTTAAATTTGTTAAGACTCACTCGCTATACAACTCGGCATCTTAAATTTGAATTTTCAAAAAATAAATTTTAACAAAAAACATAATTTACTAAAGGATGTTTATATTCAGAATTGCTTCGTTGGATATCCTCATACCTCACTGGTAGAAGTCAAAAAGTGCAGATAAATAATGTATGCTCTAAAGACATTTTATGCACGTCAGGTGTTCCCCAAGGAAGCCATCTTGGTCCACTCCTTTTCATTATTTTTATTGATGATATTCTTTCAGTTATTAATTACTGCAATTGTCTGATCTATGCTGATGATCTGAAACTGTTTTTAAAAGTCAATTGCTTAGAAGATTGTCAGATGATCCAATCTGATCTCAATGGTTTGTCTTATTGGTGTTGTGCTAATGGTCTTAAACTTAATATTAAAAAATGTAATGCGATTTCTTTCTCAAGAAAAACTAGTTGTGTATTATTTGACTATACAATTGAATCTAAAACTATCAATCGAGTCTCAAGGATTAAAGATTTAGGTATTATACTTGATTCTACCCTTTCTTTCAAATACCATTTTGATTATTTGATCCCGAAAGCCAATTCGTTAATTGGCTTCATCAAGCGAAATAGTAAAGATTTTAGAGATCCTTACGTTCTTTTAACATTATATACGTCTCTAGTCAGATCTATTCTTGAATATGGTGATGTTATTTGGAGCCCTGCATATAAAACTCACTCTGACCGACTTGAAAAGGTTCAACGACGGTTTACTAAATATATATTCCGACAAATGCGTTGGAGCTTTAGTCCAGAATATAAGGCTAGATGTCAACTGCTTGGTATAAAATCTCTTGAATCTCGTCGAAAAGTTCATAGTGTAATGTTCATTAGAGATTTACTCTGTTATAACATAAAGTGTCCATCACTTCTTGCACTGGTCCCAATATATGTTCCAGCTAGAACACTGAGAGCTAGGATTTTTTTGTTTCAAAAAGCACATAATACTAGATATGGTAGTAATGAACCTCCATTCAGATCCATCGTTTATTTCAATGAAGTGTCGTTAAGCATTGATTTTTTATGTCTTACTCGTGAAAAATTTAAATCTGAAATTATGTACATATTTATTTAAAAATTTTTTAATTTTGTATTGGAGTGCCATATATCTGTTAGCTGTAAAACTGCTTGTAGATGAAATAAATAAATAAATAAAAAAAAAATAAATAAAAAAAAAATAAATAAAAAAAAATTAAATCCAGAAGTAATTTTTTTGAAAACGCCAATTATGTATTTTTGACAGTGGTATCATAGAGCAAGTTCTACATTTGAAAAAACAATCGAACTCCTGAGATTAATTAAAGTAGACATTATGATGGTAAAGAAAACGAAAAAAGTGGGTCCAGCATATTCGTCTGTCTGTCTGTATGTATGTCTCTGGTAAAAAATGCTAAATTTGATGGGCTTACTTGGCAAGTTTTTTTTTGCCCAATTCGAAAGGCTTTAAAAACTTGACAAGTGAACCCATCAAATTTTAGTCAGTAATCATTAAATAATAAAATTTCTCTATTACATTGTAGCTGTTTCAATATTATTCTACTTTAAATATTCGGTATTAAACCTTCATGAAGTAAGAAGTTGGCGTACTTTTAGATCTCAGTTGTTTCCACGGCTGACTTGTTACACAGAGGTTTTGTATAGAAGAACTTGGCTCTTTTTTTAACATTCATGTTTTTGGTCTGATCTCACTCCTTTTTGCAAAGATATTAAAATTTTGCCATGTCAAAATCTCGAAAGATACGGAAAGATAGAGGGGTGCACTCTACCTACTAAAATCAACTTAGTTAATAGCTTCCTATTTCTTTTGGTATATTTTCTTTTTGTTTTTGGTTGTTTTGATTTGCGCTTCAATTGTTTGTTCTTGTCCTGGCAAGATACCTAACACTAACATACCTTACCTTAATTATAAATACTATACTACCTACATCCGCTCAAAGTCATAAAAATGCAATAATTGTTGACGATGCGATGATGTTTTTGTTGCAATTTTAACTCCTTTTTTTAAATGAAGGTAGCCCACCAATTAATAGCCTAATTAGTGGTTTGATTATACCGGATACCACGCCCCTGAATGGAAAACCTCAAATTTTATATTTTTTTCTTTGTATACAATTTAAGCCGTACCACTTTACCAAATTTCATCGTTTTACAGCAGTCGGAAGTGCTCCATTCAACCAGAGAGAAAGCTGGCTGAGCCCTACCGTTCTACCAAATTTCATTTTTCTATTGCAATCGAAAGTGTGCCATATATAATTTACATCAGTCCAGAGGAAGTGGGCGGATACCACACCTGTGGGTGAAAAAACCCAAATTTGATATTTTTTCTTCGTATGTAATTTAAGCCCTACCGCTTCACCAAATCTCGTCGTTTTACAGCAGTCGGAAGTGAAAAAAGGCGGATGCCACGCCCTCTGAATGGAAAACCTCAAATTTTCGATTTTTTCCTCTGCTTTCATGACAAGACCTACCGTTGTGCAAAATTACAAGTTTCTACGATATCGGGAAGTGCTCCATATGTCAGTCAGTTATGGTTTTTGAGATTTTTGAGGCCTTATAGGTATCTCAGGACAGCAACCGCTTATGCTAGAAAATTGAAATTTGGTGGGGCCTGAGCCTGACTAGCTTAGCAAATATTCTGACTTCATTGGTACTGAAGATAGGGAGGGGTCAAAATTCGCCTGAGTTTGTTCCTGTAAAAAGGGTGTAGTGCCAGAACTTGGTTGGACACTACCGTGCCCTTTGATACTTAAAACTAGCATCATAAATTTTCAAAAATTTTAAAGAAATTTCTTATATAAAAATTAATTTAATAATAAAACGATTTTTAAACTTTGCAGAAATTCATACTTTTCTAGAAATCATCGGTAATTTTATGCTTTTGAACCTTTGTGATTTCGGACTGAAAAGATTTCAACTACCCTTAAAATGTTTTAGCACAATGCGGGCGTTTAGGAAAGTTGGACTGGATTCAAAAAAAAATATCTGAATATCGTAACGATCGTAATGAAATGCTGTTTATACAAAAAACGGTAATATACTGAAAAACAAGAAATATTACGGTGGTTCTCGAGAGATTCAAATATTTCTGTTATAGTTCTATCATTTTTTTAAATTATTAATAGGTACATCTATTCTATTTCTTGCTGAGAATCTACAAAAACTATAATATTATTTAAGATTTTTTATTTAATTTATTATATGTACTTATTTTTAGTTTATTTATAATATACCTACAAAGGTATCTACAATAATAAGAATCATAGAAATCTAATGATCACAATTCTACATTAGAGTTCTATAAAAGGCTTCAATACAACTTTCAAAGTAGATCTTAAAAACGGGGTTGATTACCTTTTTTGAATACCTACATGTATAGCTAGTATATAGCATAAACATCCAAGCTTCGATTTAAGATCACATAAATGGAACTTTGGATTTTATTGTTCGTAAATGTCTTAATCACTCAAAAGATTGGCGTTTTATGCCTCCTCCCCCAAACCTCTATAAATGCTTTGGAAGGTACATTAAATTATATAAGTATGTTCATGAGTATCTATTATGTATCAGCTATCATGGAGTTTGATCGGTTGATCGACGAAACAGATATGTATCTATGAAATCTATAAGACGGTCATGACCATTCTACCATTAAATGAAATCCAGATATTAAAAATATCTACTTAAATCTAACACTGTCCATTACAGTGCAATGCAATAAAAGCACAAAGAAGAAATCAAATTTTAAGAAAACGAGGCTGTCCAACAATGTGTTGGCGCATAAACTGAGTTCATTCATTCATTCATTCATTTTATTTATCAAAAAGATGGAGGAAGATAATGCATTCAATCTGAAAATTTATTAATTTAATAATGTAATGCACAAGGAAGTTGCATCCGCCATCATGTGCAAGATTGGAATACGTAATACTTGCAATTAAAACGCTTAGTAGACTGGTGCAAGGTACAAACAGTGCAAGTGCAGATGGATCACTTTCATCTGCGCTAAATAACTGCGAAAAAAAATTATTCCTAAAACAACAACAACAACAACACATAATGTAACACCATCTAACAATCTGGTTAACTCTTATATACGCTTATTGACACTCGATTTCTCCTCATAACCGTTCCTAAAAGCTAAAAAACACGCAGGCATGAGAGTTTGCCAAATCAATATAGCTAGGCAGGCAGACAAACAGACAGGGCTGCCATGCATTGAAGACAAGACAACAGACAGACACACATAGGCAAGCTTACCTAGCAAAAGAAGTAGGAAACTGCAAGTCGCCAGCCGCCATCACAGCACCATGCACTACACTCAGGCCAGCCAATGCTGGCTGGCAACTGGCAAAGTGGCAACTTCCACTCTCTATACCAACGACCGGGTAAATCCGTTAATTAATTGCATGCAATTAAAAAATGTTTCTTGGATAATTAAAACTGCACAAAGCAGTTACAATTTGTAATGCTGCATTGAAGTGGTAATAGATACAGAGGAAGGAGAAGAAAAAATATCGAAGATGGCCGCACGAGCCATAATCCGTGCGCGATGCATACAGCCATCAAATCACAAGCTGGCTATAGCATAGGCATATAACAACAAAAAGTAGGTAAAAATCTTAAGAGCCAGCGATTCGTTGACTGCGTTTTCACTTTTGTTTTTTGTCTAGGTTTTTTGCAGATTATTTTATGTTTTGTGTAATTTTTTACAATAATGTCGATTTTGTTAAGGCTACAATAATTATAAGTTTTATTTTGTTTTGTTTATGAATTTTAAGATTCAACATTGACTTGTTTTTAAAGGAATTAAAGGGGATTTTTTTTATATGTAGGAGATGAATAATGAGGCCATTACCAGAATCCATTAAAACTTCCTCCATATAATATCCGGATCAAACTTATTGATCTCCCTAGTCTTGAGAGTAGACGTCAATTATGTTTTGCTTTATTGTCAAACTTATGGCAGGATATTATTGTTGCACCAAGGAACGCATCACAACCAGTCAATTGTCAAATATGACAACGACACTCTGCTTTCAAAATAATAAGTTGTTGTTAACCTAGAAGTGAATAAACTGGCACTTTTTTTTTATGTGCTACTCTGAAGAGGTTATTCTGGTGTTTTATTTAATCCAAGTTTATTTCAGGAATCCTGGGAGTTTTGCAACATTATTATATTGACAGTTTCAGTCTCTTGTCACGCGTTAATTTCAAAGTTCCAAAACATCATTTGATTTTCTACTTGAACCGGGTAAGGCATTCCACATTCTTGTAGTGCGGCTGAAAAAGAATCTCTGTTCTCGACACTACGTCCGAAATTGAGATCAAGGGTAAACTGATCAGTATGCCTAGAAGTACGGCAGTACGGGTATTGCGGTTAAATTCTTTCAAGGGAGGAATGCAACTGTCTATTCCACTAGAGCACTGTTTATAAAAAAAAACGGTAAAATAATGAAAGACAGGACACTTTAAGACGATATTCAAAAGATTCAAATGTTGCCGTTATATTTCTATCACCTATCGTTTTTAAAGCTCTTTTTTGAATTCTATCTAAGAGACCCAATCGTAACAATTATGAGAAAAGTTTTTCTTTAAATAATCTGTTGAAATTATATAATGTAGATCATAATTCGTTAATTAAATTTTCTGCAATATCAAACACTAAACAAAATGTTATTATTTATAATTTAATTGAGAGTATTTTACCCTAGATTAATTAGCTTGATTCAAATAAATAAATTACGGTTAGTAGTGAGCCCAAACCTAAACCTAGTGACCTACAACTTTCAACCATTCCAGTGTGTGTGTTAGCAGGAATGGAGGGAACCTACAGTTTTCTGTCGATTGCGATCGATAAGTACACTTGAAGGATTTGTCACTTTCTCGCAAGAGACAGTACACCCCCGAAAAATATTTTTGAAGCGCCTGAGAATCAAGCCCAAGACCCTTTACTTGGCAATCAAACGCACTATTATTATGCCAAGGCCAAGGGGTACTTCATACATTACTGTTGTATACATTTTATTAACTTTACATGTCACAGAGACACATGAGAACCTAGAACAAATTTAACTTTTTAAATATGTATATTGTATATATAATTTGATTTTTTTTACTTTGTTGCAAACTAGCAACATTATAACTAAGTATTTTAAGACACAACCAATATTAGAGACACACTAAAAAACTACAAACTGCTGAAAGAGTTCTAAGCAAACAAACCGGTGGTTTTTATACCAGGGTCTATTAGAAAATCTTCATTTGAAGTGCTTGCGAAATTCATTTTTCGGGTGGGTTTATAATGCGAAACTTTTACATTTTCTGAATTAACAAATGTTTGGAGCTCTAGTAATCGCAAAAATTATTTCATTTTTATGAACGGTTTGGCTTGTAGAGCTAGTCAAAGTTGACAAATATTTAAGGTTAGAAAAAATAATTTTTAAAAATTTTTTTTTTTAACTTTGAGTGTAAAAACTAGGAAAAGAGTATAAGTTAAACTTTCTTTTTTTATTTTTACTTGATATATAATTATGTTAATTACTATGATCAGAAATAAAAAAAAAATTACAAATTTTTTAAAGTACTAAATTTAATGTTTTTTGAAACACCACTTTTTAGGCACTTTTTCAACTTTAGATTGAGTAGAAAAAAAGTTTTTAAAAGTTGTCAAGCCAAACTGGACGGATTATGAATCCTTATATCTTTAATCCAAAAACTCAGCTGCATAAAGTTGCATAACACTAAGCTAGAGAGATTTGATTTGAAAAAGTCAGTAATTTTTTCTGAGTTTTTTTTCAAGTGCAAAAAAAATATCATGGAAATTATTATTTCTTTGTTTCAAGTGAACACCAACTATCTGCTGAAAATTTACCGGAAAATGAAGCAAAATTAAGACACTTTCATTGCGCTACTAAGAAAAAATGGGTCGCAGCCCATAGATCGAGAGTCAATTTTATAAACAAAAATGAGCAATGGTTATCTTCATCTCTCCATATCACCTGACAAACAGAAGTAATGTGTGATCTCCCAACTACATCAAGGTCATCAAGAGGAAGGCCAAGGAAGTCAGTCAACGAGTGCGCAAGATTCACAAAAAAGCAAAAACTAGTCAATTCAACAGAGGAGATAAGTACTGCAAATCTCTCTGATGCATTAGTAATAAGGTATAATAAAGACCATGAAAAGGCGAAGAGTGATGTGATCAAGGCAATTTCTACTGCAAGTCCACTTCGAGTCAAAAGAGTCAAGGAAAGCAGAAACAGACGCAAACATGTTCATGGCATCAATTGTTCCACTCAGGCTCAATAGTGCAGATTGCGAACATTGGAGGAACCCTCGCCCATCATCAACTCATTTTTGCCGACCCATAATGTTCCAATATGCCAAAGAAACTATTGACCTCATAAATACAACAGTCAACGATATGAAAAGGCAAATAGCAGATATTTAACCAACAAATTATAAAGTTAATGAAGATATAACTATATTGGTGAAACACGAGTTCTTTTTAACTATGATTGACGGAAAAGTTTTAATTAACGCGGTCATGTCCGATATGTAAAAGAACCCAAAAAACTTCAATAACCAGGATGAATTGAAAAACGACGAACATAATTACGAATATGGAATCTCTCCATTGCATGCTAGAATCAGGTGCATGGAATTTATTTTAAAACTTGCTTATACACTTCGACAAAGGGAGAGGAATTTGATGAATCTATTGGGATCAAGGAGGCAGAAAAACGAAGAAAACGAGAGATTCAAAGACGTTTTCACGATGAGCTTGGACTTGCTGTGGTTAAACCAAATCAAGGATTTGGAAATAGCAATGATGGAAACACTTCAAGGAGATTTTCTGAACAATCGGAGGCAACCGCTCGAATAACTGGGGTCAATGAAAAGGTTATAACTAGGATCAAAATAATACTTAATGTTTTGAATTGCAGGGAAGAAGTGAATACAGTTAAATTTGGAGAGTACACCAAAAAAAAACGCAGAGTTATTGAAACAAAAGTACCATGAAAAATTACTAACACCTACTCTTCATAAAATTTTGGTTGATAGTCAAAATATAATCGAATACCAATCTCTACCACTTGGAGAATTGTCAGAAGAAGCCCAAAAGTCCAAAAATAAAGACTACAAGAAATACAGATATCAAAATACGTTGAAAGTTTCAAGAATTCGGCAGAATGAAGACTTATTAAACATGCTAGCAATCTCATCTGATCCACTTATTTCTTCCTTGAGGCATGTAAGAACCCAAAAAGATCTGAAAGCCCAATACTCACCGGAAATGATAAGTTTGTTACGCATTTCCCAAGAAATTTAATGTTTGTATGTAAATTTTTGTTCCTTTTAATTTATTTTTCTACTTTTTGAATTGTAATCTATTAATAAAATATTTTATAAATACTTATTAGTACTCATTTATAAAAAAAATAAAAAATAAAATAAAAAAAATCATTTAATAAAAAAAAAAGATTTTTTTCGCCACATTTTCATTCAATTTGGGTTGTTTTCTTTTTTTCCCACTGTTTTACTTAAATTACACTTAAATTACTTCATAAATTGACTTTCAACCTTTTTAAAATTAAATACCAGATATGTTAACCACCTTAACTAAAACTTTTTATTTCAGCAGCAGATTCTGAAACACCCTGTAAATATTTTTTCTTTAAATTCTCAAACTTTATAGCCTTGGAAATTTCCTTTAAGATAAAAAAAAATTGTGGTGATATCTTTATTCGTTTAAGAGATATGATTTTTGCAACCAAAAAAGTCACTTCGGGCCACTGTGCGGCGATAGGGTTACACGTTCCGTGTAGCACTTTACGGTTACTCGTTCCGTGTAGCACGTTACCTTACAAAAGATTGCATTTAATACCCTGTTTACATTGGGAATATTACGTACTTACTACTTTGGAAAAATTAAAAATACATAAAATGTCGGCTATGGTGTCAACGGATTGAAATTTCGATTTTAGTACTTTCCATTGATAGTTAGAAAAATAGTCCAGAAAAATACTCGACAAATTTCATTTGTACCTTATATGTCAAACTTCATAATGTCAAATTTCAAGTTAAATATTCTATTATATGTACATCAAAATAAAGATCGTTCTCCATCTGTCAAGCCATGAGCTGGATGTGATATGACAATGGATTTCAAAATTTAGCTTTTTGCGCTGATATTTATTTTGACAATTTCCATTAGGTATAAGATGGCAATGATGTCATTCAGCGGGAGTGAGATAAAGTACAGAAACGTCAAAAAAAGTCGGAGGATTTAATTTAGTATGAACACCCACCGTATATACTCGTAGTAGAAAAAAGACATTAAGAGAATGATTACACGATTCTTTTTTTTAGTTGTTTTGTCTTTCGTCTATTTGACATATTTGGTGTGAGGTGAAGAAGTGTAGTGGAATGAAACTACGTTTCTACACTCCTCACCAAAACTGTCAAAAAGACGAAAGATGAAACGAACATATAAAAATCCTTTAATCAGGCTCCAAAAGTCAAACTGAAGTGTCATATATTTCGCTCCATCCATCGATGCGATAGTTTCAGGACATGGTCAAAAAATACATATACATATGGATTTTTGGAAAAGCGGATATTTGTTCAATGATGTACATCTATATAGAGCTACATTCATCTTTTTTAAGACTTTTTTGGTTTTAATTATAAGTGGAAGGAACAAAATGTGGAAAAAATATATTTTTCACCTTGATTTGAAAAAGTCACAAATTAAAATAATAGAGAAAATAAAATAATAGGTGTTTTCAACCCTAGCAAAACCACTACGAAAACTTTTTTCATTTATCCTAATATTCTACTGGTCTTTTTCTGAGTGGATGAAAACAGAATTTGTGCAGCCTTTCCTGAATTTTCTTTCAGTCCAATCTCATAGAAACAGTGAGTATTTATCAGTCACAATGTATATTTATGACTAGCCTTAGCATGATTGAAGACAGCCCGCTATTTTGGGAAACTTGAAGAACGAATGTTTGCCAATGACCAGCAGTATGGATTTCCACAAGTAGCACAGAAGGATTTAAGAATTATTATCTAAGTGCTACTTGCAATCTTCTTTAAAAAGGATTTAAGTTTATATCAAGTCGAGAAAAGGCGTAAGTGCGTAGTCTGACAGAACTAATTAAGAAGCTAAATTAATTCTTAAATCAGAAATATATACTTCTTAGATACTTTCTTACTCCTTCTATAATAGGTATTAAATTCTACGAAGAATAAAACTGGAAGCTGCGTTTGTTATTCATCGAAATAAAAAAGAATAAATATACATATTAGTGATGTGACAGCTCATGGAGAACTAGGCTCTAGTGACTTACACTCATTCTCGCAAGTTGCAGTAAACGTAAAATACACAAACATTAGGTGGAACCTGCTGAATCCGAACCCAGAAAACCGACAAGAATATACTAATGTATCAAATTCTGTCTTATCGTACAAAAATTCCTCTTTGCTAAAGTCGACTTTTTTTCATTCTGTTTCAAAAACTCCGAACTTCAAAACTCTGGCAGTTAATATTAAATTAGATTGATTTGTGTTTAATCTATTTTGTTAAAGAAAAACTAAAAACAAAATACAGTTTAAAAAATAAAGCTTGTGTGTACTGACGTACACGCGGTAGAAGTAAAACTTCATTTCTCTCAAGCAAAGCCTCAGTAAGATTCTAACCTATAAACGTACAAACATTATGTATTCTAAAAACATGTCGCTGTTTTTGACGGATAACGTGTCGTTTTGACATGTCACTGACAGCTGCATGGAGTTTTTTACCCCCAACGCCGGAAAAGAAGTTTTACTTCAAAAATATTAATTTTGGAATAAGTTTTTGGACTGTTAGTCTGTTCAACGAAATTTGTCATTGTAGCTCTTATGAGCGAGTTTTTTTTTTCAAAGAATAGACGCTTGACACAAACATGCTCACGACACTGAAATGGAAAAAATGCACCTACAAAATAGTAAGCCACTGGATTTTGTACAAAACAACAGATCCTAAAAGAAGTCGATTAAAGAAGAGAATGTCGCATATTGCTCTTCCTCCTTCCAGCGTATTTAAGTTAATTTATAGAAGTCGGTCTCGATTCGGAGGTAGAACCAAAGGGTTACTCAAAGACAGACCACGAAGAACAAAACGTAGGAAACGACCTTGAATGCTTTCAATTCTGGATTTATGAATTTGTTGATAAGGGGACTATACTTGACCGGCGTTTTCAAGAAGGTTATATAGAAAGATCGGGTCACGTAGGGGTCAGAGAATTCTTTCAACCATTTGTTCGCAAAGCCTAGTGAAAAGTTTGCCTTAAGAATAATCTCGTCAATATATGTGAGAAAGTTGAGCTCTCTCTATAACATAAAACACCAAAGTCGCCGGGTTGGACAGAGAATCTGTCGCGATCAAGTTGAAGAAGAGTGGAAGAAATAGTCTTGAAAAACTTGATATCGTCGGTGTAGAGTGAGATATGGGAATATTTTGATGATCATTTCAATATCGCTAATAATAAAAATAAATAGGAGAGGTCTTAAGTGGCTGCCTTGTGGAATCCCGGAGGCTAGCTAAGAAGCCAATATTGAACATAGATCTGAATCAAATTTTGTAGTAACAGTTTTTCAGGTAAGAAGAAATCTATTTTAAGAAGGTAGCTTCAAACTCAAGGGTAGATAATTTAAATAAAATAAGCGTATGTAAAATTTTGTCGAAGGCCTTACTGAAATCGGTTGAGACAACGTCAACTTGTTTTTCGTTCTCTAAGTCTGAGCGGCTAAATGATACGAATTCAAAGAGATTAGTCTTTGTGGATCTACCTTCGACTAAGCCGTGTTGTCTAGGGAAAATGAGAGACTTACAACACCTTAAGATTTCGTACAAAATGCTTTCAAAGATTTTGGCAATATTTGAAAGCTTAGCAATTGGACGGTAGTTTGTAACTTCACACTTTGTGCCCTTTTTAAGTATTGGGGTTATGAAAGACGTCTTCCAACTGAGAGAATTCTCTTTGAAAAATGGGATAAATCGACAATTTTTGAAAGGGGAACAAAGAGAATTGAAGACCTTTTTTTGAGAAATGTGGCGGGCATAACATCTGAGCCGGGAATATACTTATTATTAAGTTGATTTAGCTTATTTTCAATAAAAAATTGGTCAATTATATGAGGAAAAAATGAACCGAGGGAGATATTCGGTAAATAATTGAAACAATTACAATCACATGTAATGGAGTCGTGCGTCGCGTCGGTAAAAGATTGTTTAAAAAAACTAGCAAAAAAGTTAGCGATTGTTTGTGTTTCGTTTGAAGTTTCTTTATTGAAAGAGAAAGGGAGTTACCATCGGATTTTCATTTAAAGTTGACAAACTGGAATATTTAGGGTCTTTAATAAGATTCCTTTTAATTATTAAATTAAAAGGTTCATAGAGCGTTCATAAAGGGAGTGGCAAAGTTCGGTAAAATGAAGATAAATACCAATATAATTATATTATTCAGTTGGAGATTGAGAACGAAGAAAATTGACCAAAACGTATTCCTCTTGTTTCGCAACGATCATAGCCTGTGATTATACCAAGGTGTGGAAGAAGACGAGAAAAGGGTATATGAAAAGAAATAAAATTAAATATTTCTCTATAAGATATATCTATGGCATCATTAACAGTTAGGTTGTCAAAATTTAAGAAAACTTCGGTGATATACTCATTATTTTGAGAAAATTTTGCTTTATGAAAATTATGAGAACATAGACCTGTGGGGGAGAAGACTTTATCGGAGAATCATGATAAAAAGTTATATTGAGAAGGGGATGGTAGCTGTGGATAGAAGCTGGGAAAAGGGTACTGAGTGAAACTGAAGAGTTGATTTGACCTGTTGTGAAAGCTATGTCTAGTTGCTTATCCATTAAAAATTATACAAGCCAATGCAACCAGAGTAAGAAGTAAACGTCCTATCTTCCCTCTACTGACAATTTTTGGTAAGCAGAGTACAGTAAGAATTTTGAAAGTCATTCAATGAAATGATATCCTTTATCAAGATTCGGTTGATCCAAAAATATTTATAATTCTTGGAGTAACTAGGTATCATTGTTCTGATTCTGATGAGCAATGACATTATTTTAAATATTCAAGGGATCTTTTGTGATATTTAAGCCGTTCATATACGGCAGTAAATTGTAAATCAAATGAAGGAATTCGGTTCAGGTGATAAAATAAAATTCTAAGTTATTTAGTTGCACTAATTTCAAATTAAGAAATTGGGTACTTTTTAGTTTTATTTAGCCACTGTCTTGAATCCTGAAATATATTTAGAAATGGTAATCGTATTTGAATATTTCCATATCATAAAATAAAAACAATGCAAACATGAAAATGGTTCTTTATTTTAACAACACATGCAACTTTAATTATTCAGGGCTTGAAATAAGTTTGCATTTGCATTTGCACCATTCCCAGCAAGTCAACTTTTCGAATTTATTTTCTTATATTAATTATATACTATAGTTTTTTATATTATTCAAATTGACCCCTCTTTCCTTTATAGCGCTTCCTTAGTCCATAACCCTTATTTGGTAGATTGTCTCCTGAATCTAAACTCAGCAAACCTGCTGATGATTTTTCGTTGGCAGTTGGCTGTACTTCTGGCTCTTTTTCAATGATAATAATGCAGTCTGATGGTGACAAATTACTTCCATCACCATTGTTCTTAATGTTTCTTACGAGTAAGCCTTGAACGGTGTTTCTATTGCTATTCTTTTTTTTATTTTGACTCAGTTGCTCCCTTAACACTTGGATCATAATTTTACTTCGATTTGCCGTGCGTTTATTTGAATATTTTTTTGGTCTTATATTATATTCCATTGAATCCTCCTCAGGCTCTACAATTTGTGAATACAGAAATTCTTTTCTTTTTGATTGCTTGGAAGACTGGATCTTTGGTAGGAAGTAACCTTTGGAGTCTTCTGAATAATCATCAAATTCATCGTCAACTAATTCATCACTTAAATCTCCGAAATATTGACTCACGTCGTCGTCGTCATCATCATCACTGAAGCTTGAATCTTCAAAAATTTTCATTTTTAAATATTTGTTATTGTTAGAGTTGGTCAAAGATGGTCGCACTGCAAACACAAGGGGAACATTTGGCGACGAAGGACTTTGAATGATTAAAATTCCGGAACTTCCAGCTAAATCTGAGTGTTTGATTACAATCTCAGTCGGGCTATCACCATCACCGTCTCCATCAGCATTCGACCTTTTTTCGGTAGAGATGTCTTCTTGATCGCTTGAAGATTGTTGAACATCGATTTTTTTAAAATAATCCGCTTCACGTGTAGACCGCTTACGCCTGATCTCAACACACTGAGGTTTGCCATCCAAATGCCGACTTTGAATGTGAAAACGTTTTATTTCATAGTCACTATTCGAACTTGCACCTGGAAATACCAATAATTCGTTAGTAGATATACAACTCAAGAATATTATATTACAAGTTCTTACAGCTGCCAATAAAAAGTAGTACTCCTATTGTCCAGAGTTTCATAATAATTTTTTGATCCGAAATATACCCATATATTGATAAAACTGAAAAGATTTTAGTTATAGTTTCATCTTTTATAAGTTTATGCCTTTTGCGTCACAAAATGTGATATATGTTAATTTTTGTTTGATTCCACAATGAAACAAGTTCTTCTCTGAGAATAACTCAAAATATGGGTCAATTTGTCTTAGATTAGCCGACTAGAAAATATTTTAATACCTATTGGAATTCTAATTAATTCAAACCAAATTTATACTACCCACATAATATTTATCCATAAGAGACTTCAAATTATGGTTCATATTAAGACCGCACTATTAAAATATATTAATAGCTAATGAGATTTAAAGCAAATTTGTGTCATTTTAACAATTTATCATTTTATTGCCAATAATCGTATTCACTTCGAAATAAATTTTTTCAAATTATTCAAACCAATATCATCTTTGCCTTGTTGATATTTTTGAAAAATGTCTGCCATTAATAGTTCGAGTAAAATATTTCAAGACAAAACCCTCTATTTTTAACTTTAAATTAAATAAATCTCAAAATCATGTTAAATAGGAAGGTATTTTCTTAATTGAAAAATAATTTTCGATCATAAGTGTCAAAAATGATATAGGCTATATGGGTAACACAGTTAGCCATAACCACTTTATCGAACAGTTGGTCTGTGTATCGGCAATTACAGTATGAAAGCGTTCGTCTGTAATCTTTTTATGGTTTATATTAAAATGGCAGAGTATACTGAACACAAATCATCTGTCAGCTATCAAACTCAAGCTCACTAACAGTGTGTTGCCAATTCTGAATAAGTTAAAAATTGATTTATTTTGTATTTATTTGAATTCGTTAAATACTAACGTGAGCAATACTTATACATACTAAAGGGTGGTTAAATGTGGTGGCAATATTTAAAACGACACGATTTTTGATTGCATTATTCCCTAAATATTAAAAACTTTTCTTTGCAAAAGTAAACACTCAGAAATAGATTTAATACTTTTGAAAAGCTTAATGTCATCAGCATAAATAAGGACGGACGAATTGTTTATGATCGAAAGCAAGTCATTTATAAAAAAAAAATACAATTGGACCTAATAGGCCACCCTGAGGAACGTCAGAATTAACAACAAATTGATTCGAATACTTATTACGAAAAACAACACTATTTTTAAATACGATGATATCTAATTTAAGGAATTGTTATTAAAACCTTGATTGTTTAGCTTTAAAATTAATGTATTATGACACAACTTTTCAAAGGCTTTACTAAAATCAGTAAATATACTATCGACTTGTCTACGTTCTTCAAAAACATCTAAACAAAATTACAGGAAGTTGAATAAATTAGTAACAGTAGATCTTTTTTTAACGAAGCCGTGCTGATTATCACATATAATTCAAGTACAGTGAAAGGAAAGGACATTACATACAATATGCTCAAATAATTTCGGTATCACGGATAATTTAGCTATAGGTCAGTAGCTCATTATTGCATTTTTAAGACCTTTCTTGTGCACAGGTATAATGAATACACTTTTTCAGTTATTAGGAAAAATAGAACTTTTCAAGGACTCATTAAAGAGAATAACATAGTGGATATGACAAATAAACAACACATTTTCTTAAGATGGAGCACGGTACACCATCAGGGCCTGGACTAAAACACTCATCCATTTTAATGATACCCTGTATCATTGCTTATTTCAAAATTAATTGAATTTAAGTGAGGGCAATTTATTTCAGAAGAAGAAAAGTAAGAACTGTTGTCATGGTTTTTATCTTCGAAAGCTTCTTTGAAGAAGTTTGCAAACATGTTAGCGATAACCTAAGGATCATGATTAGTTGATAATGAATTTGACATAGAGTCGTACCAACAATCAAATTAAGAGACGACTTTAATATTTGAGCGAAATGGACCATTATTTAAAGAGCTCTATAAAGCTAACCATACATGTTATGAACTTAATATTTATGTGAACTCTAAATTATGAACCATTTATTGTACGGAACCTAAAAAATACAATGCAGCATATATGGTCAGTTATATAGAGTCCATTAAATAATGCTTCATTTTGCTCAAATATTATAGTCGTCTCTTAATTTGATTGTTGGTAAGGCCCATATAGTTTGGGTAGCTACTATAGTTTTCCTTTTACAATTTACAAATTTCTAGAAACTGTCTGAACTCGATTAGAATTAAAGAATTTAAATTTAAAGAATTTGAATACTCTGTAAAAGGTTGTTTTAGAATTAAAAAAGTTTCACAATCTTCATCAGCTCTTGTCCTGTTATATTTTATTCAGGGTTGGTTGCTTTTATTTTTAAAGTTTTTAAGATGTAAATCAAACCATGTTGGTGCATTCGAGCTACTATGAGTTCTTTTAGGAGGAATTGTTTTGTAAAAAGAGTTAATGTGTATTATAAATAAAATGCACGACTGGGTCGCACGAACTTGCTCCCATGTAATAGACTAGGAATTTTGAAAACGAATGTTATTAAAGAAAACTGTTCATAAGGATAAAATGAATTTTTTAAATTCTTTTAGTAGTTAGAGATAAAAACAGAATGCTATGCAATATGAATTTTCAGTCATTGTAGTGGTTCCTTAAAAAAATAAGCTTTTTTGCACAAAATTTTTAAAACATTTAAAAAAATTGGTACGCCAACTTTAAGTTTTTGTTATTGTACGAATGAGAGTTAAATTTCCAAGAAAAATATTAAGCCGTTCTTGAGATATCGAATTTTCCAAAACGAAAAAATGACTCTTTTTTCAAAAATTGAAAAAAATATTTTTTTTTACAGTTTTGAAATGCAATGTTTTTTAAACTTAAAATTTCTTTAAAATCCGTTATACCTATAATGAGAAATTCAAAATTCGAAAAAACCGTTGTATGGTAGGTACAGTCAGTAATATCTAGATTTCAATTTTTTTAAAAATTATAAATCGTAAAAATTAATCAAAAGAAAAAAAAATTTAGCAAAATTCTCGGAACCGTTTTCGGGGAAAAAATTAAAATCCATATCTACCAAGTTTGAAGAAAATCGGCCGAGCCGTTTAGGCTGTAGTCGAACCGACAGACAGACAGACAGATAGACAGACAGACAGACAGAATTGCGAGACCCACTTTTTTGGTCTTCGCTATCATCGTAATGTCAACTTTGATAAAATCTCTAGTTCGATTGTTTTTACGAATGCATAACTTCCCTTATATGTAGTACCTTTAAGTCACAAGTAAAAAACATTACACATATCATTGATAAAAAAATAATTGATTCCAGTCAAAGTATATAAAAAAAGTATATACAAAAGTAAAGAGAGAAGAATGTATGAAAAATATCCTGCCAGCTTAAGGAGTTGAAAGGCTTCGGCGGCCGAGAGCTGGTTTAAAAACCAGGCTTTATTTCAGCGAGATTTATCCGAGCAAACTGCAATGGCGTAAAAGTTTGGCCATACTTAGGATTCGGTGATTTCTTAAATCTGGTTTTAAGGTAGATACCACAGAGGACAAGAACTAATTCCAATGACAATTATTTCAACAGATCTGTTGAACTACTAGAATATGCTTATAATATTGACATCAACAATCGCTTCCAACGCCCCTAAATAGAATATGACAGGGTCGATAAACATCGACCAATATAAACCTTAGGCTAGGACCGCACTTGCGATTTCAATCGCACGATTTTTTAGTCGCAAAAATAGAACACATGAATTTAAATGAGAATGAACGCACTTGCTACCAACAAATCATGACGATTTAAAAGTCGCAATTTGTTTCATTTTTCTTGCGATGCGATTGTCGTAAACTTAAATGAAACACATGTACTCAAATGGATATGCCCACACTTGCGATTTAAATTACTACGCTACGACTTAAAAATCGTAGTCGCAAATAGAAATTGGCATGCACGCACTTGCGATTTTTAATCCACGATTTTTTAGTCGCAAAAAGTAAGACACATGGCCTTAAATGTGAATGCACGCACATGCGACTTAAAAATCGTAGCGATTATAAAAATGAAACAAGTTCTATTTTTTCAAGCGATTTTTCTGTCGCTACTTATTTGTAGCAAATGCGTGCACTCACATAAAAAGTAGTGTGTTTTATTTTTCGCGATTAAATAATCGTGCTGCAAAAAATCGCAAGTGCGTGCATGACAATAATTTGTAGCGACTACGACTTTTTAATCGCCTCGACGAAAAATCGCAAGTGCGGTCCTAGCCTTAGAAGGATTTATCAGTTGAAGTCACTTGAACTTTCAATTGAATTTAATTCATTCACTCCACTAAATCTTCATCTTCCTTAATAGCGTACTTCACGGCGATTGGAGAAGAGGAGAAACTGGTTGATCTTCATGAAGTATGCGAGGACGTAACACAGTACACGCTATCAATAAATATATGCCCACCGACTAGAAAAAAAAAACCATACTTTTGATGGCAGCAACTTCGAAGAAGTTAAGAAGTCCATGTAATTGGAAGTAAACAATAACCCCTGGAATGACACCGGTGATAGAGATCTGACGAAGAATATTGGTCTAACGAAACACGACTGCTACTTCTTTTTGGTGAAACAAATTTTTTTAAAACTTCTCACGCGTAAGATGAAGTGCAATATCATTCGTAACGTCTGTGTGTGTTGGGCGATACGCAGAAATGTAGGTATTGATGTTGAACTCTTTCAAGAGAAAAGAAAGGAGAAGAAATAACAACCGCGAACTCTATAAGATGTTGCTGTATTCCAAGAACTCATCAACCACAATAACAATTGCAGCCCGATAAAAACTTCAGGTTACCACCACCTCTTTCGAACCCATATGAGAGCACTTGGAAATGCTAACGTTCTATCAAAAACTGATGATGGGGTTGGAGCAGGTGTATACTCAGATACACTAAATTTAAGTCTCTCCTTTCGTCTTCGTAATCACTGTAGCGTGTTTCAGGTGGAACGTTTGGCAAAAAAAGAAGTCTTGGCTCAAAGAAAACGTGATATCAAATAGTGATATCTGCATCTTCAGCCAAGCCACTATTAGATTTTGAGAATCTGTCTCCACAAATTCTATAACAGCCCTTAAACGCTTATTATCTCTCGTGGAAATGATACAACGAGGCTCAGCTCGGAGTATTCTTAAACAATTTCTGGAGAAGCTGTATGGACTAGAAAGAATTGATTCCTCATCTTCTGTGTAAATATCCTGATCTATCTCAAAGACGTAGGCTCCATCTAGGAGAGTTCCTCTTTAACGATCCTATCGACCTGGCAAATATAGACATAGCGTAAGGCGCGCACCGAAGTGGCGACCGAGTTAAATGGTAGTGGAGCGTGGTGACTGAGTGGCATTGCTTAAACCTATGTAAACATGTGAAGACGCGCTCATCAAAGTGGTGTGGCTGTGGCGTGACACTTTGCAAGTGGTGTCATGCCAATCTCGTGCCACTTATCTCAAACAAGTTTAATTTTCAAGTTGCAAGTGGGCAGTGACCAGTGAGGTAGTAGATGCGTATTTTTTTAACAGAAAACTAAGAAAGTAAGTTACTTATTGGACACACATTTAATTAAAACATTAAAGCTTGGCATTTGACGTCTGCCAGTTTGACAATTGTATTAATTAGTTCGTGTTCTGGTTCAAACATTTTCACTTTTCACATTCACATTTTCTATTGCGATAAACAAAATTCGAATTTTTTTTTATTTTTCTGCCAGAAACGATAAATCCTCTTCTTCTTCTGATTTTTAGCATTGAAATTTGTAATTGTACAACTAAAAGAACATCTTCGCAGGACGACATTGTTAAATTAATTTCATTTGTTAAACACTCCACTGCCACTCGCCTTTTTCAGTGCGCCCCTTTCTTAAGAAGTCTCACATGCTTCGTTAAGAACTCTAAGTGGTTGAACGAGTGGGAGAAAGTCTTCTAGAATCATGTGGTATCACAATGGACCAACTTACAGCCTAATAGTGTCATGCTGACAGCCACGTTAACCTAACCTAATCTAACCTCACCTAACCTCGTGTTAATGGGGTCGATCGAATAAAACGATTGGACAAAAATGATTCAGCTTTTTGTCGTACTATTTAATTATTCTAATTTTTGAGCCTTCTATTTGTTGTCCTACTTAAAAATGTATTCAAAATGAACTTCTATACAAAAATTCACTATTTTGCAGATCAAACACACCACCAATTCATTGGATTTTGCTTGCTTCTTATTCACGGTAACTTCTCTTTTTTTTCAAATTGCATAAATTATACTCTACTCGTAAATCATATGCTGTTCTCTGTAAAATCATTATACCTACACGCTATACCAACAAGTTTTGTGAACCACTCCAATCCAATGCTCACGAGTAAACTCCGCACTTAAAGACCTTCAATTAGAGGACCATATAGTTTATGAGATGCCCCAGACATTAAACAGCCGTGGAAGATTCTACCGCACCCACCCAAAGGTGCTGTAATAAAGAAAAGGGCTTTGAATAACATCCCCTCTTGCTGTGTATACTTGAACTCGGTTTTCATCCTTAAAACTCTCTATGGAATTATATCAGGGTGTATATATCTGCGTGCTGGGTCCTGCGTACATTATCCCCAGATGATAAAGTCACTTCTTTGTTTTTGTAAAAGTCGTTTCTTCTTGAATTTCAGTCTCTAGAATAAAAATGATTTTTTTTCTAACCAAGATAAACCGCACCGTTACGTTGAACTGCACCCCCAAAACGTTTAAGTATACCGCGTTGGTATACTGTTGGTACAGTTAGTATAGTAGGTATACAAGCTAAACAAGGTGCGTGCTGAAATGAAATTTCACCCTCTATTATAGGAAGGATAAAATAGAAGACTTCTTTCCGCGTGTCATTTCTTTTTTTTTTACTTTTCGCTCTAAAGAGATGATAATCAAACAAGCATCGTTTTTATAAAGGTGCGGTCGTGAACATGGCGTCACTATTTCCCTTTTAACCCCACAAAAGTACACAAGGACGTGTGTCTTGCGTTGCTTGATCGATGGATAAATGGATGGCGGATGGTTAGGTTATAGTATATGTATATATGTACATTTATTTGCATTACGAAAATAAGAGTTTTTTGTTTTGTTAGTCACATCATCCTCATGATGAAATAATTTTTCCAAATAAAAGTTGTAAAAATATTTTAAAAATCACCCTTCGTCATCGATGATTGGGAATATTTTTGTACAAAACCATGTTATCTCGGTGACACTTGATATTATATATTATGACAGTGATGTTTGCTTTTTTTGTAGGGTGCAGCACCTTTTGTAAATCTCTTCTAAAAAGAATTGGCGGTGCAAAAATATCTTTAACCGTACGAAATGACAAACAGCCGGCCTATTCACAAACCTAGGCCTACTACTAAAAGCGCCCTCTATTATGATATCCAGTAATCATTAAATTAAACTGAAAAACTTTTTTGCAGCGGCTGAAAATCGAACTCAAGACCTTTCGCATGACATTGCAACGTACTAACTAAATAAACCCGTTATCATTGGGAAAATAAGAAAATTCACGACTGGGTCGCACGAACTTGCTCCTATGACTAGGACTAGGAATTTTAATAATGATAAAATTATTTATTATTAGATAAAATTGTTCATAAGCATAAGATTTATTTTTTAAACTCTTTTAGTAGTAAGTGATAAAAACAGAATGCTATTCAAATATGAATTTATGACAGAACAAAAATTATAAGTCGTTGTAGTGGTTTCTTAAGAAAATAAGCTTTTATATACAAAATTTTTAAAACATTTTTAAGAAGAAAATTTGGTACGCTAACTTAAATTTTTCATTATCTTACGAATAAAAATTAAATTATCAAAAAAAAAAATATTGAGCCGTTTTGAGATATGGAATTTTCTAAAAAAAAGAAATGATATTTTTTTCAAAAAATTCAAAAAATATTTTTCTTTTACTTTTTGAAATGCAATATTTTTTAAACATTTTAGAAGCTTCTTTTTTTATTCTTTCATAAAATCCGTTATGCCGATAATGAGAAATTCGAATTCGGATGCTAGGTACAGTCAGTAATATATTAATTTAAATTTTTTTATTAAATTATAGATCGTAAGAATTAAACGAAAAAAAAAAATTATCAAAATTCTCGGAACCGTTTTCGAGAAATATACGATTTTTGAAAAAAAAAATTTAACATTTGAATGAAGGGTACCGTTATTTTTAGGTAAAACAAATTTTTTTCTCAAATCTTGTAGATTATATTAAGAAACTTTTATTTATCAACTTTGAAAAAAAATCGAACATGGAGCTTTCGAAATATTGAGTTTTCAAAAGAAAATTTTAAAATTTTTTCTGAAAAATCCGAAAAAAAATTAAAAATTTGAATACGCAATAATATTCAAACTTTGGAGGAGCTTTAGCATAAAAAAAAATATTAAAATCGCTTGTATCGTTTTCGAGAAAATCTAAAACAAAAAAAAAAAAGTTCCAAGGGGGCTACCAAAAATAACCATTTTTTGGATTTTTTTTTCAACCAAACAATTGCAATTTTCCATGGTTCTGGAAATTCACTGCTACAAATGCAGGTACCTAGCTTTAACTAACAGCCCGATTCTCCCCCTTGTGAGGAGTCACAAGTCACAAGCTCTTGTGACTATTCCTTGTGAGGATTGTTGTGATTCGATAACATTTTGGTATTCTCCCCCTAATCGTCACAACAAAACTCACAACAAAACTCACCACCGTATGGTGAGATTTTTAAGTGTCATTATTTGAACAGCTGATTATTCAAAACGAAGAAATTACAAAATGCAAGGTAACATAATTTTTAAACAATAAAATGATTCAATAATAAATATATATGTATATTTTCAGAAGAAAACAATCGTGGCGACTGCATAAAGTTTTCGGAAGGTGAAAAAACTTTATAAATGTATTGTTTTGGAGAGCGAATGGATCATTTGTATCTCTCAATGTTCTTAAAGCCGTCGACGCTGTAAACTTCTTGATACGATTAGTTTCTTAAAGAAATTTTTGTTTATGTAATAATATTACTTTTCTTTTTTGTGGGAAAGATCAGCAAAAATATTCACTAGAACAAAGTCCACTTCCATTTTTGTGTACTCACAATTATTCACAAATCTAGAAAATTCTCTTACTGAATGTCAATCAAAGAAACTTTAAAAATTTATGAGTTGTGACCTGCTCTGAAGGAGATCACAGTTTCGATAGTTTTTGTGACTCTCACAAGTTGTGACTGAGCGGCAGAATTCGAAAAAGTCACAAAATCAATTTCACCTCTTCTTGTGACTTGTGAGGCATCACTGACTTTGGGGAGAATCGGGCTGTAAATGAAATTTTATTATTTTTTTTTTCTTAATTCTGTGCGACAGTTTTTGAGAAAAAAAATATTTATAAAATTTCGAAAAAAAATCGTATGGCAGGTACCGTTATTTTTGGTCTTAAAAAAAAACGTGTGTGGTGAAAAAATTAAAAATGATATCTACCAAGTTTAAAGAAAATCGGCCGAGTCATTTAGGCTGTAAACAGACAGAATTGCGAAACCCACTTTTTTGGTCTTCGCTATTATCGTAATGTCAACTTTGATCAAAATCTCGAGTTCGATTTTTTTTACGAATGCATAACTTGCCTATAAGTACCTATAAGCCGCAAGTAAAAAATAGTGCCAATAAACAAAATTGATCGGAAGTAGTGCGGAACGAAATACAAATTTAAGTATACTACTTTCAGTCCTGAGTTAACTCAGGTTTAGTAAATCCCGATTCCGGAGTTAACTCTTCAAACAGTTTGTCAGTAATGGATAAACTTTGACTGCAAAAGGTCTTATTTATGTTGGTATCACTGAAAGTAATCGATTTATTTGTCCAAAACTATCGAATTTGTCTATTTGATATCTCGGTTTAATGCTAACGTGTGTGGCTTTGTGTTGTCTTTATTTGTAATTTGTTTTTGAAAAATTGAAATAAAAATGAGTTGAATTATTATTAGATTGCGTTAATAGGAAAAAAAAATATTATTGAGTGTAAGCAATCTGACCGTACAAATCTAGAACTAAAACTAATATGGTGGCACAAAATAAAAATAACTTCTGCATCTGTGTGTCAAAATTATTCTCTTCATTTAATCTTAGCGTTAACTCAGCTAATTTTATGAGTTAACTCTGAGTTAACCCCGGGATCAAAATTTACTGAAAAAAACATGGAAAACTGAAAAACTGTGCCTTAAAGTTTCAAAGAGGAAAGTGGTGTTTGCAATGCTTTGATTTGTGCTTCAGTAAGCTCCAATGTTATGGTTAGTACATATGATTGAAAATTAGATTCAGGTGCGATCTTGTTTGTGTACCCTGGATGCTTCCCAGATATTCAGTAATTCAACTTTACAAACACTAGCAAAGTCGGGTAGCCTAACAACCTAGATATATCCAGTCTCAGAGAAGATTCCTGAACCAACACCATACTCCATTTTTGAGCCGTGACGACGTCATCATGACAGTCCTTTCCTGATGGGAACATAATAATTAAAATCTTTACTGATGCCCATTTTAGGGGTAGAGTAGTCCGTGGGAGTCGAAAAAATCTCTATTCGAATCAACCCCATGATATTATTGTTGCCATTAAGCTTGGCAATCGAAAGTTCGATTTCTTTCGTCTTAATACACTACAAGACACTAGATACTTTCAGCCATATTTATAAACTCATTATAGTGAGTACATAAGGCTATGCAACCCTTATAATGCCTCTAAACGCAAAATCGTTATTTATAAAACTTATGTGACGTTTAATAGAGGCATTATAAGCTAAACGCGTTTGGAGGTTGAATAGTGCCTACATAAGGACATTTTAGTATTGAACTGTCACATTCACTTTGACATCACATTGAATTATAAAGATTATCAACAAAATAAAATGCCTTTGACTTGATATTGAAACTAAAACTTTGTGTTATTTTTATTTATTGAAACAAAAATGTTATACTAATATATTAAAAAAAAATTGAATTGAAAATTGTTTAGAATTAAATAGATAAATATACTTGTTGGTGATGTCTCTCTCTACGCGTCCTTCTTCATCCGGTGTGTTAGTGTTGTAATTATTATTTTGCATTATTGAATTTTATCCTCAAGAACTTGTCTGAGTATTCCAGCTATAATGAAACGAATAACAATTTGATTTCCAGTATTGTGCTAGAGATAATAACATACTTTATCTGATGAATCAAAGTTAATTGTTGGAATTCTTTTAGCTTTTGGTAGTTTCGTTTTTGTTTTTTAAATTCGATAGACAGACAAGATGTTTTTTTTTTGTTTTTTGATAAACAGCTGAGTGTTATGAAGGCTAAATGTAATAGATTCTTACTTTTTGGTACTTTATTTGACACAAGCTCATTATAACTATGCAGGGTAGGCAAATGTTTTATAAATAAGAATTTGCATAGTGGATGAATAAGTCTTTATGCATTGCATAACTATTCACGCGTTTAGCGAATTCTAATAAATACGGCTGTTTATGTCTAAATCAATTGATAAAAGGTACAGATAAACCCTTTAGGCATCAGTTGGGCAAGAACTTAGAGCCCCTGTTGGCCACCGATAGCAGTTATTTGTACCTTCTTCAATTTATTGATGTATGTATGCTTTCGTGCATACGTGAGGATCGCATTTGCACAAAATCATCTTAGATTGAAGACCTAACTTTTTACCAAAGTTTTACTACGGGCGTAGAAATCTATGCAGGCCTTCTTAACTCTTTCTTCAATATTCAGTTTCCAGTTCAACTTAGGGTCTTAGGGTCACTTAGATATTTTGCACTGGAAGAGAGCAAAAGTGTTTGGCCATTGACTCCGGATAGAGCGAAAGGCTGTATCTTAGTTTAAGTAGTAAATAGCATCAGTTCAGTTTTGCTTTGGTTAACACCTAGACCACAACTCGTGACCCAGTTACTAGCTTTCATTAAAACCATTTCTGTGATTTCACTTAACCCAGGGGTGAACTTTCATGACACTAGTAGTACCAAGTAACTTGCGTACCAAGTAACTGCTAACGTACTTTTTCAAGTTTGTATTACCTTACGTACCTAGAATCCTTCTGTCTCTGAGCATGGATATAATCTACTCACTCATGTATTCTTCTACACTAAACTAGATGAGTGATTCCAGAATGCACTTGGTAGAGACGTTATTGAAAGCCACTTCTGCATCTAAGAAGGTACCGAGACTATTTTCTTTAAATTTAATAGTTTTCTCAATTGTACGCAATACCTCATGAAGGACTCCCTTAAGATATGCATGTTAAGAGTTTTCAAGAGGACATCTGTTTAGAATGTCTCTGAAATGGATGTCGAGAATGCTCAACGGAAGTGAGACTAATTGGCCGGAAATCCTTCGCGGATTCACGGAAATATTAAAATAAAAGTTATAATGTATGCTGATGATATTTTAATTCTGGCAGAATCTCCAACTTCTCTACAATTAAACATTAACAGGCTTTTTGACTACTGCAAAAGATGGTGCTTGGAAGTAAATACTGAGAAGTCAAAAGTTATGGTATTCCAGAACGGCGCAGGAAGAACTTCTAGAGACGAACACTGGACATATGGCGAAACCGAATTGGAAGTAGTGAAAGAGTACACTTACCTGGGAATGACGATAACATATAATTTAAATATGGAAAAACATCTCGAAACTAAAGCTAACGTAGCCAAAACAGCAATTTGTGCAAATTGGAAAAAAATATTCAAAAATAAGCTGGTTTCAACTAATGCTAAAGTCCAAGTTTTTGATGTAACTGCTAAAGCTATTCTTTTCTACGGAGCACAAACCTGGGGTGTTAAAAAATTTGAGACAGTGGAGAATGTGTTACGTTTTTTCTTAAGGAAAATTTTTCTTTTACCGGTAAATACCGCAAAAAACATGTATTACTTAGAAACAGGACTTCCAATGCTTTTCGTTTCCACTCTAAAGTTAAACGCTGATTACTTGGTGCGAGTAATAAAGATGGATGATACTATAGATTGCCGAAGCTGGTGTTAATGCATGCAGTACGTCGAAAATCACTATTTTATAAAGATTGGGTTGATCATGCAGCTAATTGTGGATGGAATCTAGACCTAATCGAAGCAGATGCAGTGCATTGGAAAACGTTTCTTTATGAAATAATTCAAAGCATCGATGAAAACGAGCGATATGCATTCAAAGAACAAGCAAGATCATCAAGTGAACGAACAGTATATACCAAACTAAATTACAATTTATATGTAAAAAATTACTTCAGCGAAAACTATCCAATAAAAATGATAAGCAATATTTTCAAAGCAAGGGGAGAACTATTAAAACTCAATTATATGCCGCACAGGAACGATTTGGAAGGTATTTGCTCTCTATGCAATATGCGGGAAATAGAGAACGTTTACCATTTTATTGCTATATGTCCAATGCTGATGGAACTTAGGAGAGTTTTCTTCGAGAAGAACTACCTGCAAGAAGAAGACATAAAACTTATTCTTAATGGAGAAGACTGGGTTCGGCTGTATCAATTTACTTCAGAAGCAATGTCCTACAGAAGCAGAATCATAAGAGAACTTTTTTAAACCTAAATAAAATTTTTTATACGTTTTTCCATTAACTAAAAAGATTTTTTTTTAATTAAAAATACAAAAAAATTCCATTTTAACTGAACTAAAAGTTGCATAGAAAAAAGAAAAAAAAAATATATATACATTCCGTTTTTGCTAAGCTAAAAGCAATTTTTTTTTTTTTTTAACAATTATCAATTTTATTTTAACTAAACTGAAAGTTCAATTGAATCAACCAATTCATGTTTGAAATAAGATAAAAATTATGTAACTTTTCGAAAAATTAACAATTATCTGTTATAATAGTAAAAATATTATGTAAAAGCAAATAGTAAAAAAGCCACTCGGGCAGACGGCATAGATGCCATGTCCTACTTTATATTAAGGAGTCAAAATGTAAAGAAACTTTTTTAGGAAATGAATAAAATTATCTTATCTATCTATCTATCTATCTATCTATCTATCCTTCGCGGATTCATGGCCCCACCTACCAACTTTCGGGATCGAAACTACTCTTACTTGTCTCCAGAACTCGGGTTCATTGTTTAAAAGAAGGCATCCTTTGAAAATTATGTCCAGCCATGGAACTGTATCATCTTGCGTTTTTCTAGCATAATCGGCAGTATGTCATCCAGACCTGGAGACTTATATTGGAGAAAAAGTATTAATTGCCATTATCGTGTTAGGCAATTTAAGCATTTCGGGGCTATTCTCACAGCCATACTTTAAACTTTAAAGACGAGATTTTGCTTATGTGAACCATTTTAGACCAGGTTCCACTACATTGAACATGGAAATATTTTTTTTTTCTAAACAACAACTTTTTGAAACGAGCGCCCCCTCGAACTCGACTCCCAATTTAGGTGTCTTATTCGCCCATATAGATTTGGCGAACTAGAGAAACTGAAAATTTAGAAAAAATATTATCTGCGCGCCAGTTAAAGGTACAAACAACGCAAATAGCAGCAGGTTAGCTTAAATGATATCATTTATTAATAGGTTTCTATACACATAAGATATATGTAAGTACATAAGGCTAAACAAACCAAACCGATCGAGTAATGGCAAAGATAACGAACGTCTATGATTGAAGAGCAAATTTTGCCTTTGAACAAAGATCGTTCATTGTGCAATATCTATGGCTCCAATGTTATCGATAATCTTTTAATATTTTTTTTATTTCGAGAATAGTAAATATGGTTTTATTATTTTTGGTGTGATCTAAGTCTTATCAATCATTTTATGACTAAGACTCTAAAGTTATTGGTAAAATGATTTGAAAAATAAACGTCCATGATACATTAAGCTTACATTTTAGCTTCTAAGAAAAGATAATATTTTCAAGACACATTCCATAAAACTTGCAATCGATATTTTTGTGTTCTCAACAGGTATTTTGTATATATGCATGGGAAAGCGGTTAATTTGTTCTTGACATAATTAGTAATTGTATTTACATTTGTATGATATCTTGAAGTCTTTACATAGTTCCTTGTGATATATGACGGACTTGGTTCTCATCAAGGCACATTCGGAAATGCGTCCGAATAAAAAAATATTTTATTCCTGAAATTTAAGATTGAAGTCGAATATGTCCAGACGAGAACCCAGTCAGCGAACACTCGGCTCGACACCGTTACTTCCCCCGAAAACTCTTTTTCTTAAGTTTCCGAAAAATTAAAAACAGGAATATTAATAACAGATAATATAAAATGGCCGCCATCGACTGTCAAAATTTCCCCGTCCATAATGCATAGGAATAGATTTAACGATATAGTTCAAGTTCTCATATTTACAAACGAATCACAAATATATTTAAGTTGAACATGAATTGTTTTATATTGCTGTAAGCCATTGCAAGATTTAGCTAGTTAAGTTATAGCTTTTTTATAAATAAAATCAATCTGAATATCTATAATATTGAGAGCATTATCATGCAGCTTACGATTATCGAATTTAAAGGGTGTTTCAGATGGATGACTAAGTAATTCAAAACACGTGTGTATCTAATTTGTCTATGCCTACGTAAGTGTACAGGTACACATTGAACAAAAAGAGTTAGAGGTTTCAAAATTAAATGCATAAATGCCTTTAAAATCGTGCAGCCTTTCTGCCTACATACTCGTACCTCAATATAAACATGCGTTAAAAAGTTTTTATTTTCTATTTTGTATCCCTACTTATGCCATATTCGGATTTCAACAGAAGATTTATTTTAATTTAGAAGCTGTTAAGCCTTACGCGTAACTTAATGCGCCAACTGTTTAACTTCAAAAGAGTGAACGCTTTTTTTAGTTCGTATTTTGCGTAATTTTATTTTATTTTATGTTTGGAAATTGTGCGTTGTGCGATCGCATCAGAAGCATCTATGTCCAAGAAAAAGAAAAATTAGTATTCAGAGTATCGACCCAGCCAGCCAGCCAGGGCAGAGCAGTGACACAAAAATGTACGATGGCTGGCCAATGCTATAAAACGATTTAAATTGAAAGGTGATATGTGGCTCATCTCTGTGGATTTATCTGCATTTGGTTTTATGTGATGCATAGATGCCAATTCAGTATTCTGTCCCGGATCTAGGCTTTTTTTTAATTTAATTTATTAACCTTATAAAATCAATCTTAGGATGTCTTTTTTAACAGATGTTTGTGATTGTGTGTGTATTCTTCTAATTGATGGTCCTTTCACAGGCCTTACTGAAGAAATATCATTCAAGCTTTATTTAAATTTCAAAAGAGTTGTGGGAAACTTAAGGCCAAATACCTCAAATTGACCACATTAAATGTATGTCATTTCTTGTTTTGGAACTAACTAAATGAACGTAGAGTTGTAATTATCAAAGTTAAAAGGCTCATATACCTATGGTTACATGGGATGATGATAGGGCAAGCCATGCCACCTCACTGGGATCTCAATGGATCCCCAGGGTGTGGGTAATATAGGAGTGGGAATGGTAAGAGGAACGATTTAGTGGAAGTCTTAGGTATGGGGTGCCTTCCTGAACCACCCTGATTTCTGAATGAAGTTAAAGATGCTTCTTAGTGTTCAAAATTATCCCTCACTCAGTTCGTCAAAAAAGTATTCTCCGAAAGCATCTTTTCTAGTTCTGGTTAGGCTGGGGCATTCACAATGAAAGTGGGATGAGGCCTCCTCCACCATTCCGTACAGGGTGTCACTTTGCATAGATAAAATGTGCTGATGCCCATTCTGCTGATGTGAGTTGTGAACCATTAGGATACCAAACAAGAGAGACAGTTGACGTCTGCGAAGCTTCAGAAGATACTCTGATTTTTTCTTTGAAATATTTGGTCTAATATTCCATGAAACCCGACAGGTGCCAATTGTTGACAATGTATCATTTGCGGTCTTGAGGAAACTTTGGTGAATTCTATACTTTTCCTGATCCAGTGGCATAAGTACCCGGGTACAATTTGGCTCTGTTCCAGTGATGAACGGTTTTTGGCCAGTTCATACACCATTTCATTTCCATAAATATCATGGTGTCGCGGGACCCAGCGAAGAGTGACTGAATTTGTTTTGCCGAGCAATCTTATGCCTTCATACCTTGGTTGAACTTCGACTCTACTTTCAACTCCCCTAAACTAGTAGCAATATGCATCTGTAAGATTGCATAAGATGTCGCCCCAATCGTTCGTCTTCATGAGAGTACTATAAGTTTTATATTTTTTTTTTTTTTTTTATAATCTACCCGCGCTCAAGGGATTATGATTACCCTTTAAATGTTTCAACACAGCGCGGGCGTGAAGTTGTGGAAGAGAAAGAAGGATAGGAAAGATGTGTGGCACGATGTTCTGAGACTGAAGGTTTTTGTCTCAGATATTTCATCTCCAGGGATGGCGGCTGAACTAAAGGGGAGAATGCAGTGTCTTATTTCTATGTCGCTTATAATTCACATTATTTTATTCGTGTTCATCCTTGTTGGGCATACTAGTTTAACTCAATTACATGTTGTTAGTGTTATGCCTGAACAACATGCAATGAGTAAACCTAAACCAGCAACCCATTGATGACAATTTTAGAAGGTTTTTAATGGAATTAAAACGACATAGGTTATGTTAATAAAACGTAACTAAACTAAACCACGTTAAATTCAACAACAATATTAACTTTATACCATCCAGTCAAGCATTTCATTATACTATTTGATCTATATTTAACAATTAAATCAATTTGGGTACTAAAATGAAAAAAAAAAATAATAATATTAAGATACTAGCATCATACTTCCTAACTATTTACTAATTTCAAAGTATTAGTTTAAAAAATCTCTGTTAATTTTGAACACTTTTTAATTAGTATCTAAATATCGTTCTAAATCCATTCAGAAACAAACTGGAAGTGAACATACCTAAATATTGACATTCCATGGATAAAAATCCATATTTTTTTTACTAGCCCTCACTAGGCAAATGATGAGTCCATGTTAGATCGTCGATGTAACGCCTATTGTAGCTTGTAGCTATTTTGAATCAATAATTTAGCAAGTGCAATTGAATGCTTAGCTGATTTATTTCAGTAGTATCTACGTATATAGAGTTTTTATTATAAAAATCTTCATATTTTTGACATTCGAAATATCCTATAAAGTTAGAACGTGTAAATTTATAAACGTCAAGTATTTTAGCCTTACTACTTTCTTATGATGCTGATGCGAAACTCCGCTGATATAACAAAAGATTAAGAATTCATTAGATTGACCGTTATCGAAAAAGTCATTTGCGTCAAAAATGAATTGCAAGACGTTCTTAAACAAAACTGCGAAAGTCAATGAAATTTGTATGCAAAAACATCATTTTCGATAACGCAGTTTGCTAAAGTCATACGTTCGATAACATCATTTGCTGCGCAACTCTGCAGTTAAAAAAAATCGAGTTGTAGAGTTGACGTAAAGTAAACGTCAAATGCAAGAAAATTGACTTACGTTCATCAAACAGATTTGACGCAAGCAAGTCGATTGCATATTTCATGATAGCAAAATCTTCGTCAAAAAATGACGATCATTTGACGATCATGTTTGACTTTAATTTGAAGTTTTGAAAACGTTTATAATGAACACCTTAAATAAAAAGTGATGCTGATTCATAAATGTTTGAGGGAAGTGATTGTGAATGATTTTAGCAAAGAAGCCTTTCTGACTTTACACTACGACTCTTTAAAGATAAAATAGATACATAAGTGTTCGATAACTTTAACTTTAATAAATTCGATTAATATTTGTAAAATCATAGTTCCAATCTAGGATCATATAAAAATAGTTTAAACATCCTACCAATTCCACTAAATTTTTCACAGGTTTTTTTTTCCTGAAATTTGCAACCATTTCACTTTGTTTTGCAATTTCGCCGCACAAACCATTCGCATCGTAAGCCTAGACTCTTGATTAAAATTCACTTTAGTAAGTGCCCAAAAAGATAAAAGACAACAAACTTTCCAAAAATATTTTTTTTTCATGTTTTGAGCTAAAAGAACTGAAAAGTCTCTACAGAGTTTAATCTGTGACAAGAAATATTCAAAATTTGTAGAAATTTAGGAATCGAGATAAATGTAAATCAAAAATTATTTTGTTTTATATTTGAAATTAGTTTATAGTCGATATATTGGTTATGGCCGTTTTGAAAACTTCAAATCAACGTCAATTTGATCATGAGTTTCTGACGGATACCTATATGCAATATGCTTCACATAGATATGCAATCGTCCAACTCTTTTTACTTTTTGATCAATGTCAATCAATTTTCTGTCAAACGCATTTGACGTTCACGAGCTCGCTCCCTGGCTTATATGTAAATATGATGCTATCGAACATGACCTCAGCAAATTGCGTTATCGAAAATAAATGCTTCTTCATACAAATCTCGTTTTGGATTTTCAAACATTTGACTTTTGCAGTTAACGTTGACGCAAATGACGTTTTCTAAAACGGGCTACCTATATGTCATTAGATCCTCAACAAACTTTATGAACATTTTCTTACCTTTTATTTTTTGTTCATAGGCATTCCTGCTATAATTCGTTTTAAAATATGTATTTGCCTCCAGTCGATCATATCACGACAACCTATCTTGAAAATAAAACAAATAGATACCTACCAACAATAATTTGATTTCTAATCAAACACAAACTATAACTACACCCTCGTCATAAAGTGCATCGACCTCGCTGATGCACATTTATCATCCACATTAATCGAGAGTAAACGAACGGCACAAACCGAAGCCGACAACAATAATAAAAACACAACCACTCAACCGAAACACACGGCAATCCTGAAACCGAAATTATTTATTAGATTGAGATCCTTGCGGGAGGCAGGTGTTCTTGAATGCAACTACTCTTTCCAGCTTTCGAGGCGCGGACGTTCAAACATTATTAAAAAAAAATCTGACTAAGGGCACGTGCTGCTTTTCTGTAACTGCTCTATAGTTGGTATCCAAGTTGAGATAATGCAACGAAGGAGGCTAACAAAAAACCATCCCTTTGTGCGCGTTTAGGGGAAGCCAACATACGAAGGGTAGCCCTCAACAAATTGGAGTTATTGCTGCAGCTCTGGACAGCAGCAATGTTGCATCTGCATTCGATTATCACCATCATCCGCGCAACAAAGAAGATCTCTTGGGATAAAAAAACGTGAAGTCAACATCAGCGCACGAGTCGTATATGCCTGTAATTACCCAATGCAACTGTTGTCCGCTTGTGGCTGTCCGTCCGCAAGGGTACCTTTTTGGGGCTCGGCTCAACGTCTGGTGCTCATTTAGTTGTCTTAGGTATTATACCGCTACACCTACCCTCTACCCTCACAACTATTATTCAGTGACCAGCGCGGTATTCCCTGTTTTGGTTTTTTTTTTTTAACGAAGATACATTTACCCCATGAGCCATGAAGACCTAATGGAGCTAAAAAAGAAACATGCAACAACATCAGAGATCAGATGATGCTCTTTGGTTGTTGTTTCGAAATCGACAGTTTAACCACAACTTGGCAGATGATCCTGTGTTTTTTTGTGTTCTGTGACTTTGTTCTGTATTTTGGTTCTAGAGATCAGACATTACAAAGATCGGCAATCAGATCCAGTTGCATCTTAATTTAACTTTGGGTTTTGAAATTTGTTTTCAGCTAATGAGCTTTCTTTATTCAAGTTAAAGTAGAGTTATGGGGCGATTTTCCTTATTTATAGGTGATGGGACTAGTAGTATGCCCCTTAACTTTTCCTTAAAGTTCTATTGGCATTTAAAAATCAGGAATTTAAGTTATGAATAGAGTTATCAGTTTCTATGATTAGTTGGAAAAAGTAGATTAGAAAATTCTAAGAGAATAAAGTTAATTTACTACCTGAAACAAATTATTAAAAATTATTTTGGTGAAAGGGTGATTTTTGAGTAGTCGGCCCTTTCATCTCCAGAAGTCGGCCGCTTGAGCATCGAGTAGTCGGCCACCATTTGAAAATTTATATTTTCACACTATTTACAATAGTAGAAAGTATCTAGGGACCATTTTAACATTTAATAATTAGCAATACACAATTTAATTAAATAGGAACATGTATTGCAGTCAAATGTTATCATTATTAAACATTATTTTATAATTTAAAAGAACAAAATACACTTAAAAACTATCTTTTTAGATACAAAAGAAAAAAAAAGTAAATAAAATATAAAGAACAAAACAACAAAAAAAAACGACTTTATAAGCTAAACATATATCATATCAAAGTAAGTAAATTTTCGGTCTTTACAGCTATTGCATATAAATGTTTCATCTTCAATTTCTTCAAAGAGTTTTCCTTCTAATTCTGAACATATCAAATGAAACCATTTTGTGCAGTCACAACCAACATTTTTTAAATCATTAGGCGTGTTTTTTCGCAAGTCCATATAGAATTGTAGAAAAAAGCGACATCGGGATTAGGATTAAGCGCTTTACATGCAAATGCAACAACTATGTACTTAAATCTATACAGAGTTAGCTAAGACCAGATAATTTTCGAGACTTAGGCTGGTATTCACCGAGCCCTCTTAAACGTCTCTTAACTTTACGAGGCTCTTAACTTGAAATTTCTTTAGGGTATTCACCAACCACTCACAAGTGTTTGTCGAAGTTCGAAAATGAGAGCCACTCTCTCTTGTTCAGGCATACCCAAACTGTGAAATCAAACTGTTTTCGAACTTGAATGACATCTGGCAGTGAGAATCCTTCGGTCAATTTCGTATTTGGCTTGGGGAGCGTTGCTGGTGACGAAAACTGGTTTTGGTCGGGACCACTCCTAACTTTTAAGAGCGCTCGTAGATCCACTAATATTGCTTGGTGAATAGGTTTATGAGCTTCTTAAGTTATGAGCGCTCGGTGAATACCAGCCTTAATCTAAGACCCGATAAAAATGGTAATGCCAAAATAATATTGTCTAGATATATGTTATCGATAATTTGTTCAGAGAAGCCAAAAGTGACGTTTTTCCACGCAAGGGAGGAAATGTTGGATGGTGGTTTCTCGCGAATTGGTTTAATTGATTTTGGAAACTGTTCGGGATAAAAAAGGTGTTTTCTAAGACCTGGACTGCTTGAAGCTGATGTTGATGATAAACAGGAAGCTGAAAAAATTTTAGTAGTTTAAACGTTATTATCTTAGCACTATGGTATGAATATTGATAAAACAGAATTTTTTGTGGTACAAGCTCACCAATTCGTTCTTCCTGAGTCATGTGCGCCTAAAATTCGCTTACAACAGGTGCGTTTTATTATTCACAAATCTGTCTGGGTCATCCCTTGAAAATAAAACTATACGGATCTTAGTGACAGCAGTGTTATAAGCCCGTCTCTTTTTATCCTTGGGTTTGTAAATTTTAAATTATTTCTTGTCTTTTTTCTTTACACTATAGCTTACCATAAAAAGCCATCTACTCGCCATTGTAATAACTAGTTTTTGGATCTTTGAAATAGATCCCGATAGAAAACAGGATCCCAAATTATTTTTGTAATACATGTTAAAACTTAATCCAGATCCGGATCTAGATAGATTTGTGAATAATAAAACGCACCTAATATTTGAATATTTGCATGGGGTGTGGCCGTGGCGCGATGGATGTGTGCTCGCCTGTGAACCTCATGATCACAGGTTCGATCCCTGCCGTCGTCTATGTCGTTTTAATTCCATTAAAAACCTTCTAAAATTGTCATCCCATGCCCAACAAGGATGAACACGAATAAAATAATGTGAATTATAAGCGACACATAGAAATAAGACACGGCATTCTCCGCTTTAGTTCAGCCGCCATCCCTGGAGATAAAATATCTGAGACAACAACTTTCAGTCTCAGAACATCGTGCCACACATCTTTCCTATCCTTCTTTCTCTTCCTTAACTTCACGCCCGCGCTGTGTTCAAACATTTAAAGGGTAATCATAATCCCTTGAGCGCGTGTAGATTATAAAAAAAAAAAAAAAAAAAAAAAAAGGTGCTGAAGAACGCCGAGATGGTTGAGCTAAAAACAGGAGAACAATTAGTAGTTCTAGGTTAGGTAAATCAAATAAGTATTAAATGTATCACGTTCTATCAATAGTTGTGGATAGAAGTTGTTCTGCCTTCTGCAACAATTCTTCGACAGTTTCGTGGACCCTCTCTTCAACTGTTTGTTCTGGCTTTTTAAACTCTTCGGGGGTGAAGGTGATATTGTTTTCGTTTCCGTAAGGTTTGACGCTACTTTTTGCAGCTCATCCGTTTCATCTATCACATATCTGCCGGTTATTGTATCATTTTGCCCAAGTTGAATGATGTGCATCTGCTAGAGCTTTTCTACAATTTCCATAACCTCATCGAAATTTATATTTTTGTTAGCAAGTTCTTTTTGTGCTAAACCCAACACTTTTTTCGCTTCAGTAAAGCTAGAACTTGTAAGATCTACAACTGGTTCTGTATTGTGTCTCTCTTGCTCATTCTGGACACACTTCGTATAATACACAGCATTTGGGTTAAACGGAAACAACCCACACTTTCTAAAGGTGTTTTTTATTTTTTTTTGTCGGAACTATCTAGGACCATCTTCAATACTTCACAAAAGTTTGTTTTCTTAACGGTTTTGCCTATATTTTGTGGAAGGTTTTGCCATTTATGAATAATGTTTTTATAGTCCATTTGCAACCATTTAAATGCTCCTACATCAGCTGGCTGGATTATGTGGGTAGTGTTTGGCTAAAGTGCATATAAAATAATACCATTATTGCTACAAAAGTAACTTAAGGCCATTGTCAGATGAGATTTGTGTTCATCGATCAGAAACAATATTGGTGTTGTTTTCAGCTACTCAGTCGTTGAAAAAAACATTCTGCAGTATTCGGTGGGGGGGGGGGGGGGTCGGTCGGCCTCCTTTATAAATAATAACCAAAAAATTATTTTTAAGTTTTCTAACCAAAAATAGCAAATTTAAACTATAAATTAAATGAAAACAAACACTTAGCTATAGTGCACTTACCTTCAATATCTTCACAATTACACAGTGTTTTTTAATTCACTTCCATTTTTTTTTGCGTTAGCCTATTGGAAAATATTTTTTTCCGGGAGGTTGAACGAAAGCCTTTCCTATTAAATTGTACTTTATAACGTAGTGGCCGACTACTAGCGGGGCCCGACTTTACATGCCATCACTACCTTTAATGTATACCCATGTATATTTATTGGGTGCGTTTTATTATCCACGGATCTATGTTTATAGATCTACTTGTTAGATTAGTAATTAATCTTGTTAAATCTTCATTGGATCAATTGTTTTATAGTTCGCACTGACTCCATATATCCATATTGTGCTAAACTCGATGATTTTTCTTTCTCTCGCTTCCACTTTATAAAAAAATTAAAACATCATGATCTGCTTTCAAAGTTAATCTTCTTTTTAATTTTTTAGTGCGGTGGAAACACCACATAAATCTCTTGCCTTAAATCTCGAATTATCTTGTACAACATGGTTCGATAACCATCAATGTTCTATCATGTGAACGCAAAACCAACCAATGTTGCATGGTTTTCAAAATATTTTGAAAACCTGGGTGACTCATCCCACCCAACCAACCTTTTTGAACAGATGTTGACAACTTTGTTATTTTTGTTCTTTCGGTAAATTGTCTCGGCCATAAAACATTCAATGGAAAAATGGCATCTACATATACCAAATAATGAGTTTTGGAAAATAAAAAGTGAAATTTATAAAGATAAGAATTTAAAATTAAAATCATATCAAGAACTCCTAACAAAATATAAAAAAGTGGAAGAAAATGCAAGTTTCATTCTTTCTTCCTTTTCCTCTTCCTCTTCCTCTTAGAATATCGTAATTAATTATGGCTGCCAAAATTTGTATCGCCATACTGCTTCCGTTCACTTCTAAGATATAAAAATAATTATGTTTGACAACATCAGTATCCCATGTGAACGCAAAGTAGTGTGTACAATTATTTTCCCATAGAACCATGTTGTACAACCATGTTCTTCCATGTGAACCCCCTAAATGAACTTATCAGTTGAATGTGGGGGCCTTGTTAATTTGAATTAAGCGCAATAATCTAAACTCTCAAGATTTCAACAATTTAAAAGCACTTTATGCTCACTCTGATTACTGAAAGGAAATGTCATTGTCACTGAATGAAATGTCATCTAAACTCCCAATATTTCACCAATTTGAATTAACTCCTAGTTTTGTTCTTGTTTATGTCTCAAAATTTGCTGACCTGGCTATTAACTTTTTCAAAAAAAACACGGCTAATATTCCAATATATTTAAGGTTTCTACTTGAATTTTTTTAAAGTTTTAATCGAAATTAACACTGCGGTTATCGAGAGGTACATCGAATTTATATCGTCCGTCGGTCTGTGCGCTTGAACGTCTTGTTCGTTTCTACGTCCACTTAACATCGAGCTTAAGTCTAAAAAGATGGATGGATTTATAAATTAATTTCTAAGTATACTTCTAACATTGACATACTTTCTCGTAACAATGTGAACAATGTATTCAATGCTTGGTCACAGTATGTTTTTACTTGCGACTTATAGGTACTACGAGTATAAGGCAAGTAATGCATTCGTTAAAAAAATCGAACTCGAGATTTCGATCAAAGTTGACATTACGATGATAGCGAAGACCAAAAGAGTGGGTCTCGCAATTCTGTCTGTCTGTCTGTTCGACTACAGCCTAAACGGCTCGGCCGATTTTCTTCAAACTTGGTAGATATGAGTTTTAATTTTTCCCCCACACGTTTTTTTCTTTTTTTTTTTAAGACCAAAAATAACGGTACCTGCCATACGATTTTTTTTCGAAATATCGTAAATATTTTTTTTTCTCAAAAACTGTTCGACAAATTAAAAAAAAAAGACACAACAAAATTTAATTTATTTAAAGCTAGGTACTGGTTGAAAAAAAAATTCCGAAAAGTGGTTATTGAGGGTACCCCCCAAGGAACCATTTTTTTGTTTTTGATTTAATCAAAAACGGTACCACCGATTTTGATCATTTTTTGTTTGCTAAAGCTCTTTCAAAACTTGAATAGAATTGTGTATTCAAATTTTCAAAAAAATTTAGTTTGGATTTTAAAAAAATCAAAATTTCTTTTTCAAAACTCAATATTTCGAAAACCTTATGCTAGATTTTTTTGAAACTTGGTAAATAAAAGTTTTTCAACATAGTCTACGAGACTATGGAAAATTCGATATTTCAAAAACGGATCAGTATTTTTCTTGGAAATTTAATTCTCACTCGTACAATAATAAAAACTTAAAGTTGGCGTACCAACATTTTTTTTTAAAAATGTTTGAAAAATTTTGTGTATAAAATCTTATTTTTGTAAGGAACCACTACAACTTGCATAAATTCATATTTGCATAGCATTCTGTTTTTGTCTCTACTTACTACTAACTCTAACTAGCTCTAATAACATTCGTTTTTAAAATTCCTAGTCTATTACCTAGGAGCAAGTTCGTGCGACCCAGTCGTGCATTTTTTTTTTTTTTAAATTAAGAATACATATGTACATATATGTTATGTAGTTCCCGCTAGATTTAAGCTATTGCATTTCTCTCCAATTATTCTTAATTGAATTAAATTTTGTGGTGCAATAGCTCGGAGAGAACCAAGACCTAGTGCCTTACAACTCTCAATCATTTCTGTGTGCATGTTAGCAGGAATGGAGGGACGATTCCGCTGCTTATTGGCCACTTTTCATGACAGAAGATACTCTAAGAGTATTTTTCACTTTTTTACATTCATCAATCCTAGCTAAATTTTGACATACGATCTTTGTGGAGAATATGACACATAAAACAGATGCGAACATTTCAAAGAATTTGTTTTTAAGATTTCAAGTGAATTTAATAAAATAAAATAGCTGTTATAAATCGAATATCCTCAAGTATTTCTCCTCTTCGATTTTTGTTTTCACAAACTAAATTTCACATGGAGTTAAAGAATAACATAACCTGTCATAAAAAGGTCGAGAATTATCTGCCGAACAATGTTATTTCGTGCGATTGAGCTGCGTTCTTCTCGGAAAAAATTCTTTCATATATAAAATTTAACTTGGCTTAAATTTGAAGAGAATTTTGAATCAATTAGAGCTAAAACTTAGCACAACTTAGCTATTGGCGTATACAGGGGGTGTCATATTCTTCCGAGTAAGGTCTAATCGATGTTTTTGGTGTGAAGGAACGCAAAATCTGGCGAGGGTTCACGATCTTGACACAAAAATTGATTTCTTAGGTGTAAAGGAAATCGACATTAATTACATTTTTATTTTGGTTGTCAAATGTCACGAATTGTTTTCGATACTCGGTTTTCATATGTCAAGTCTAGGCATACTTCGTTTCATTAATTTTTTTGGAGTATGGTCCTTCCCACAATGCATACCAAGAAGCGGGTCTTAGGTGATGGTTCTAATAGGGATTTTTCTTGAGTTGTCAAAAAATAAATTGTGTTCCTTTTTTATTTAGTACAGTGTTCAGAGCTTCGAATATGTGTTTCTTTTTTCGTTCTGAGCATGTTCTAAGCGTATTCACAATGTGCTCAATGGGCTATAAGAATAAAATAACTGAGCACAACACAAGCTTTTGAAAGGTGGAAATTAAAAAAAAAACATGGTGTCAGCTAAGTGTTCAGGTGTGTTTCAAAAACAATTCAGAGGACGCTTTGTTCTTCATCAGTTTAAAGTTCTTATAGGAGGGCTTGAGGAAACATCAAAATACTGTTTTCAGTTGCATGTGCAAACTTTATGGTGCTCCGATTTGTTCATAGATAACCGCTCCCAGTAATGATACAGTGTCAAAAGAATCCATCTGTTCCACAAATAATTATTGAAATAATTGACAAGTGTGAAACGTAAAAAGCAGGGATCCATCCTTGATCTGCGTACTAGTGTTTGACAGACAAAATTTGGAGAAAATTATTTTAAAAAAATAAGCAAATTATAAACAAAATAAGTAAATTATTAACAAACAAAGCAAAGTTGTGTTTGCTTTGAATTAAAGCGGCCTTATGTCATTATTTTTGGTTGCAGACTAAAATCGTCGATTTCGCGAACATTAGAGGAAAATCAGCCCAAAATAGTCGTTTAGTTGAGGCTGCAAATTTATTACGGAGATTATGCATTTTTTAGCCAATTTTTCGTAACACTTCTTCCATAAGTATATTGTGATATCATGTTTCATTTAAATCGCGAGCTTAAATGCCTTCATATCTTGCCCTTATTTTATCTTAATCTTACATTTAAACTATTAAAGAAATAAGGGTAAACTTCTCTCCAGTTGGATGCACTCAGGAGAAGAAAGCCATCACCCAGTGCACAAAATACGTTTCATCTTGTCTTCATTCTTGGCGCGCAAACTGAAAATATAGGTACTCCGCATGAAGGAACACGTGCCCACATGACATTTGTAACAATTCTTCAACCTTTTTCTCCAAGATGGGTTTTTGTGTTTCGTTTTTTTTTTTTTTGTATCTGTCAGTCCGCGGCTCAGGGGTTCCCTCTTCTTGGTCTTCTTTCTTGTCAGAGCAAGTGGCACTCTGTTGTTTGACCGTTGAGATGCGCGTTCATTGTTTCACAATTGACTTTTCGGTTCAATATTGCATGCCGGTGTCGGTGTGTATACTGGCTTGCTCGATCCCTGTACCGGTGTACTTACTCCCCTGTGCATCTGATGAGCTCGGTTGAGCGATTCAGTTGATTCCAGGCTGCGTCAGTGCATCTCGTAATGTATTTTTTTTTTACTTTTTTTTGTTCGCTTCCTTGAGATGATGTGGGCTAAGAATGTATACGAAACACGTTTTCTTACCTTTTGCCATCTTCAGTCGAGTGGATTGATGTTAATGATGACTTCCGAATAGGGTCTGTGTTCTTAACGGTTCAGTAAATTTGTCATCTGGCAGCAAGGAAGAAAGAATTGATGGTGAACAATAGGACAAAGAGTAATTTTATAACGAAGGAGTGATAACGTTCATTATAATAATGTCTTATGGTATTTTATATGTTCTAGAAGAAATATGTTTTTATTTCATATACCTCCTATATCTTTAAGTGACTAAGTTTTTTGTCTGTCACAACACTTTTTAACGGCCGGCTTCCTTATATCCACACTGAAAATGAAAAAAGGTATCTTAAATTTAAAGTTAAAGTCGTTATAGAATATGGACAAGGATGACCCTACAAATAATATCAATATAAGGTCTTATGGCTTCTGGTGTACCCTCACTTTCATGTACTAACTACTAACAGAACAGAAATATAGATATCGGAATAACTTTTTGTTAATACCCGGGAAAATATAAAGGTTAAGGAAAATATGATTAAAGCAGATATCAAAAGCATAAGTAAAGTTTAGTGGTTAAGTTCGTCTAAATATAACTAGGTCCATACTATACATGGTGTTTTACATAAGATTCATAAAAACGATAGAGCCTGTGGGTTGAGTCAAGATCAAAAATCTTTTCTTTTCTGGTATACACGATCTAGCGATCAAGCGAATCTTATGCACAACACTGTTTATAGAAACTATTTCGTTGGAGTAGACTAATTGGAAGCTCTTCTGAGGTGGCGTTCGAATATGAAGAACCAGCAAATCACAAAAAGCTATTTCAATTTCCTGAAAGTCCGCTGTTGACTAGAGTAAGTACTCTACATCTGTTCAAAAGCTCAGGTATCCTGTCGTAGCGCATTCCTGTGCAGATCCGCCAAATCTTCCTCTCGAAGATTGCCGATACTTATTTATGTATGGTTTAGTTGTTGTATACCTTGCCCAAAGCCTTTTTTTCGCAGATACCGTTTTGTTTTAGCATCAGTGGATGGATGTGGTGGAAAGCGAAGTTGGCTTTTCATGTTCATTGAACTTGTGTTGCCCATTGAACTACGAGTATGTGTTACCAATTATTTGACATAAGTTTTTTTCACAGCTGGGCTTATCCGGATAGGGTGATCATTTGGTCGTCTGATACAATTCAATTCGTATTCTGTCGAGTTTTGAAGTCCCAGTTCTGGTTTGGTTTATATTCTTCCGGGAAATGGACTTGGCGTACGTAAAGGGAGTCATCGGCACACAAGGTATCGGGGAGAGTACGATAACTCAGGCGCCAAGAAATAATAACGGTTTTTTGTAGAACCGTTAAGTACAAGCATTTTTTACTATGGGAGGGGGTCTATCTCCCCCCGTTTGGGCGGGAGGGGCAATTTTATAAAAAAATACTAAAAATTAAAAACAAATTATTAAAAAATAACGGTAACTGTTACAATTAAGTTTTGGGTCTTTATTTAAAGACAATGCTCTGTTCTATAAGCTAGTTTTTAAATCAAGTAAAAAAATAGGTTTTGAACTCAAAATTTGGGGAAAAAAAAACATAAAAAAAGTTTAAAGTGTAATTTTTCAGAACTGTAATATTATAAAAAAAATTTTTTCTAAAATTTGTTGCTCTAATTAATTCCTAATCAAAAACTGAAAACTAGATGTTTTTTGTCTTTTACTTCTTGAGAAAATTAAAAATTATGCACAATTTTTTTTGCCCGCTTACAAAAAAGTCACATAACCTGGTACTACTGTACGGCTGTAGCAAATTTATATAATTTCTTAATACGTATGTTTGTGTCTTACATACCTATATAATGCGTTTGTCATGTTCAAAGAGTATCCATACCTACTTAGATCATTAAGAAAAACGAACAAACAATCAAATTTTGTACCGTTGTTTTTTCAAGCGCATGTGGTATACAAATTAATATTTACGAAGGTCATTCTTTGATCTCAAATCATGCATTTTTTATTAGACATTAGAAAAGTCTATCCATGCACAGTCGATGGAGCCGAAAGTGTGGGATTACACCTAAGAAACTTTGATCTAGAGGATGTAATACCTCCAAAAAACAACCTAGACTTCTGACCATCAATGAAGAACTCAACGAACTCTACGAAAACGACAGAAACGTCAATGATGACTTCATTGATGAAACTGACATACATTTTTAGTACATTTTAAAACACGCACTTCACTATTTAAACCTAACAAATTGACTGACTAACTCACTAAGACACCGACTACACACCTCCTCGCGGTGCATTCTGGATAACGCTAAATGACTTTCTAAATTGAAACTTTGCATACACCCAACCTCGCACCTACCCCAAATCTTATAGTGTGCCCAAGCAGGGGGGTTGCACTGTTTAAACGTCGTAATGCTGAGTGCTATAGGACTATATTTATGTAAGCAAGCAAAAAAACAAAAATCTCATAAAAAAGTAGTTTCAGTAATTTTTAATTTTCTCAAGCAGTAGAAGACAAAAAATCATCCAGTTTTCAGTTTTTGATTAGAAATTAATTAGAGCAACGAATTTTAGAAAAACAAATAATGTATATAATTTAACAGTTCTGAAAAATTACACTTTAAACTTTTTTATGTTTTTTCCCCAAATTTTGTGTTCAAAACCCATTTTTTCAAAAACTATTCATAGATTTCACTTGATTTAAAAACTAGCTAATAGAATAGAGTATTGTCTTTAAATAAAGACCCAAAATTTAATTGTAACAGTTACCGTTATTTTTTAATATTTTTTTTTTATTTTTAGTACTTTTTACTCCTATAGTAAAAAATGCTTGTATTTAACGGTTCTACAAAAAACCGTTATTATTTCTTGGCGCCTGAGTTATCGTACTCGTGCCAAGGTATCAATAGATATTAAAGAGGAATGGTTCTTGAGCAACTCCGGCTCTGGTTGATCTCATTGTAGATTGGCAGTTTCCTATTTTATATGGAGGTTTTACTATACTCGTACTACTGAAATAAATCAGCCAAGTAGAAGACTTAGCACTATTATTGGGTTGGATACAGTTCACATTGTATTTTCGTCAAAAAATCGGTGAAAAATGAACTGAATTTAACGAAAAATTGCGTATTGACAAGGCCTATATTAAAACACTGTTGCATACTTTTTCGACGTAGAGAAAACGTCCGACAGTGAATTGGTGACAGTTTAATCGTCATGTTCATTTTGGAACTTAAGAAATGGAAGAAGCGTCAAATGTTTTCGCGGGAACCCGAGCTCGATATCAGAACAATGTGGTTGTCGCTGCAGAAGGTTTTAAGCCATTTACTGGGAAAGAAAGATGCAGTTCTTCACACAGTTATTGAGGATAATTGCCAGGAAGAACATCACCGATTGATTGATGGAATCGCTATCGGGATGTGTGTTACTGAAGTGAACGCTCTGTATTTATGCACATTCTGCGGAAATGTTAACTTCATTAAGAAACTCGCGGTCTGATGATTTTCTGGGAGTGTTCTTCAAAATAGTTAGCAAAGCCCCTTCCATTTATCTTCGTTTCAAGTAATCTCTCCAAGAATTGGCGGCCTTCTACCGATGATGCTGATGATCTTTTTAAAGGTGTTGGGTATAGGTTTAATTGTTTAAAGTCTCTTCTGTAGGATGGATTTCGCTGTGGTGTAGGTGTTTGACAGAGGTTCTAAATATGATAGTCAAACATCTGAGTTCACTTGAAAAAACCGCCTGGTAGTTTGTGTTGATTTTTATAAATTTTATACGTCGTCTTGTCAAATTTTTCCTGCACAGTTGTTGATATAGAATCAGTCGATAGTAGTTGATTGTTATTTTTTCTTCTGCAATGTTGCAATTGCCGGCTGGTGTATTTTGGTAGGGTGTGCTCTGCACTATTGTTGCTGATGAGTTGGTCGGTTCTGGGTTAATAGATTTTGCTCAGTAGGGGTAAAGTGTTATCCGTTGTTGCAAAACATCTCGTTTATACATGCATCGTTTATACATTCTCAAAGTCATTTTTTCGCAAATTTAAAACGGCTGGATTGTTGTCGCTCTGATTTGTTCTTTTGTATTTCAACAAACACCACTGGAACTGACGGCTTCGCTGCCGAACTGTTGAAAGCGGCAGGCGATCGATGTCTGCTAAATATGATCGGAAGAAAGAATGCCCGATGAATGGAACCTCAGCATTGTCTGTCCGATCCTCAAGAAAGTAAACCCTCTGAACTGCTCCAACTAGAGAGACATAAGTCTCCTGAACATCACGTACAAGATCCTTCCATTCCCTGATGGTCCATATCAGTGCGGCTTTAGACCAGGAAAGTCCAACATCGATCAAATATTCACATTACGGCACATCTTGGAAAAAAAACCCAGAAACCTAAAATTGACTTCTACCTCCTTCTCATCGATTCCAAAGCCGCGTATGATAACATCTACGTATAGGGACGAACTATATAGAGCAATGTCTAGTCATCCGTGACAATTTGTCCATTTATGCAGGATGACGATAGAGAAGGCACACTGCTCGATCAAGGTTGGAAAAGGAATTACCGATGCATTTGATGTCAAAAAAGGTTTTAAGCAAGGCGATGCTCTGTCTTCTTCACTTCACTTGTCAACTCTAGAAGCACAATCTTTTAAAAGTCCGTGCAATTACTTGGATACGCCGAAGACATTGACATTATTGGATATCAGTGGCGCGTTTGTGAGCATTGTGACGGAAGCGCAATGAGGGCAGGACCAAGTATATGTTGTCATCAAGGAAGGACACCTTACACCGATGTCTTGGACTTAAGGACTTTGTCTACCTAGGCGCCGCTATTAAATTAAGACAGTAAAACTAGCGCTGAAATCGAACGGAGAATAACTCTTGCCAATCGTTGCTTCTTTGGACTATGAAGGCAATTGAGTTGCAAAAAGTTTTCTCTAGAGCAACTAAAGTGCCCCACTATTAAACTCTCATCATTATCCCGGTCCTTGTGTATGGTTCAGAGATATACAGACATACACCTTGTCGAAGAAGATATAACAATGAACTGTACGGGCTGTACAGTGAAACCGACCTAGCCAAACGAGTTAAAGTCTAACGACTGAGATGGCTAGGTCATGTAGATCGAATGGACCCAATTGTTCCGGCCCGGAAAGTATTAGAATCCAACCCCGAGAGAGGGTGCAGTAGGGGAAGACCGAAACTCAGGTGAAGCACATTAGTTGGAGAGGACTTTGACCAACTTAACGTGCGAAACTGGAGACAGCTAGCTAGGGACCGAGATAGTTGCAGTAGATTGTTAGTTAAGGCCCTGGTTCACCCTGGACTGTAACGCCACCTTTAAGAAAAAGAAAGAACAAACACAAAACAAACTTATCCACTATATATGATATGATGGGGCCTATCGTGAATAAAATTTACCTGGGAATTGTTCCCAACTTTCAAAATTGTGATCTCGAATAATGTCGAAAGTTTCCATTGGAATTGAATCGGTCATTTCAAAAACCTCTTAAGTCACATTTTTTTCCAAAATGCTTTTTTTGCTGAAAATGGTTCCTTAAAGGGAGATGCGTATTCTGGGTAAGAATCACGTAAGTCTGTACATTCCTTCCTCTTCAAATAATACCGTAGGAAAGACGTTCATTGCATAAACAACATAAGTCAGTGACTTAAGAGGTTTTTGCGTGCACTACCAAAATGGCGGGAGTAGTTTGATATTTTAAATTTGCTTTGCTCTGATTGGTTCAACAATATTCAAATCTTCAATTTGATAACAACCGTCATCAATGTCAAATTTGCGTTTTTCATACAACTATTTTCTGCGAAAAGTAATTTTAGCTTTAAAAATGTCTTCAAGTGAAACAGAGAGTGATGGTGCGCCGAAAAAGATGAGAACGTGTAATACCTTAATGAAATGTTATAACAAATTATAAAATTGAAAGACAAGACATAAACTAATTTATCTAAGAGATTTGAAAAACCGAGGAACTGTTGATATCAAGTTGCAGAAGAGTAGAATCGTATGTCGAAGTAAGATCATTGAGCTTGATATTTTTAAGGCATTTGATGGATTTTGGCATCAAGCTATTATATCGAAAATTCGTCAGTTTGGTATCAATGAAGCCCTTATTCGTTGGATTAGAAATTTTCTACTGCATTGTTCAATACTTTTTTTTTGGAAGGTTTTAAATCGGATCTTCACAAAATAAATGCTTTGGGACCCCAAGGTCTCCGTTTAGTCTTGGACTCTCTTTCTCATTTTTATGAATGATCTGATGATTTGCACTTCATTGTCTATCTAGGCTTTTCATATTCATCCGTCGCGTCTGTTAAATTAACGTCCATCTCATTCGAAATTTAGAAAATATAGTCATAGAGCTAAAAACTGAAGATGTTTTGGAATTCATGAAATTGTGGCCAAATTTGTACAAAAAAACATGTTTGTCAACACTGAATCTTTTAGAAAAAAATCCCACAAAAACAGAAAAAAAGCACCTTCGACATATATGAGCTTTAAGTATGCTTCACATAGAAAAGGTACTATCATAGGAATATATTGATGGATTGATTAAACATTCATTATTAGTAATAAATAAAGTTGCAACTTCGGTTTCACTTCTATCAGCAAAGGCTTATGTTTTAAAAGTGCCCATCAATAAGAAAATGTTGAAGATAATCAATCTATGTACCTTAAAGATATTAAAACATGACAAAAAGTTATTCTTAAGTGTGATTTTCAATAATAAGCAATACAAAATATAATTACTACCATTTTTTTTGGTTAAATTATATACCACTTACCCCAGTCCTTGCTAAAACAACTTAAGTCAAGAACAGTTTTTTAGGTTTTTTTCATTATTTTTATTAATAAACTGTGAATTTTTTTCGCTTTTTAATTTTCTTACCACTAAAATACTTAGTTAAGCATAAAAAAGTGGTTTAAAACTCATTTGTTTGAGCATGAAACAGTTTTTATTGATTCCTGAAAAATTCTAATTGAATGACTTATGAGGTTTTTGAAATGACCGATTCAATTTATTGATATGGGGAATTAAGTTCCATATTGACTTTGGCTCTCATTTTAAAAGGCCAGTCGCCAGCTTACAATGAACAGTGCAGAAGTATTGACCTTTCCAATTTTCGAAGGTTGGGAAAATTCCGAGGGAAATTTTGTTCACGATAGCCCCCGATATGTCCGGGAACGAATTGACAAAATGGACTGGGCAAAATCTTTACTGAAGCTTACCAGGCCCCAACTATCCCAATTGGTTGAAATCCTACCCGGTCATAAATCAATGGAAGCCCATATATGACTTGTTTCAGGATGAATATGCGGAAGATGGAATATTGTAATTCCCTTGGGATTGCTTCAGCTTAGCTCAGACTCCAAAAGTAGAAAAGTAGATAGGTCTTTGAATTTTAAAATTACTTTTTCATTGAACTGGAATATATCTTAAATGAGCAACTAAAAAATAGAATGTGGAACTGCTTACTGTACCTAAATTTTAACCTAGTAACCTCCCGTTTCTCTCCTTTGATCTACCCTGCTCGAGTCCGGTAAATTGTAATGCATCTATTCACATCCTAAGCACACCTTACCTAGTGGTTGCGTGCAAAAAATTACGCAAGATTGAATGAAATATACGAAAAGAGTAAAGAAATGAAACAATTTATCAAAAAACTTCAAAATCTTATGTTAATTTTTCGCCAGAAAAAAAAGCAGTTTCGTTGCAAATATTTTAAAAACAAAAGTGCTAGTACCTACTAAGTTCAATCGAGATCGTTAGAGCTAATATCGAGAACAATTTTAATTCTAGATGAGCTTAAACAAGAGTTCAAATTTACCCAGTAGTTAAATCCTCTGTACCAAATTTGAATAAAATCTTTCCAATTCTTTAGGTTCTGCTCAATCAACAGATGAATTATAGTCCTATAGATCTAGTTAAAAATAACTATGGGTGTACCAAGTTTGCCCACCACACTAGATAACTCTGATTGATAGATACGTAGCTGATGTATTCGTTGTATTTACTTCCAACAATGACGTGATTCTAAATGTAATGAAATTTGGCAAAAAACCTTGAAATCATATTGCTGATCTTGAACTTGTCGAATTTCAAAACTCTAGACAAAATTCTTATTCTTGATACAACTAAAATTCATTGACTAAAAAGGCAACTGAGAATTGGAGGTAGCAAATTCGAAAAGCGTCAAGGACACTTGGAATAATTTAAAAATTCTAGTATTTCAAATTCCAGATACTAAATCGTTAGTATATATTTGAACAATTTGGTATGAAATAGTCTAGAAGTTCACAAGGCATCTACCAGTAAGTGTCCCATCGGCTTTACGAGGAAGACTCAATTTTCTTTTATATTTCAAGTCTCCATCTCTTTGTAAGAACAACTATTATTTTAAAGGTTACTTTTCTATAAATTTATGAAAGCTATTTTAAAGGTGATTATTAACCTCTATTTTGATAAGCTTAGGTGTGGTTAACTCCCATAAATTATTACGTGACTCAATACCGAATATACACGTGTATGTGTTTGTTATTCTTCTATCGATTCAACGTTAAAGAAACCATTCAAAATTAGAGAATCAAAGATGTCACATTGTTGATTTCGCTTTTCTTCATCACAATTTTAGTCTCTATGGGAATATGAGTTGATGTCAAATTCAATTTGTCATAATTTCATGTGTCATTTATGCTACTTGAGATATAGAGAAAGTCCCAGACAAATAAAAAAAAAATCCAACTGACGATCATCAATTGATCTATACGTAAACAATCTTAGCGTGCGCATTCCTTTTTGGCACTTCGAATCAATCCGTTGACCGTTCAAGATGGTCATCCGTCTAAAATGGTGGTTCGAGCCATTGTATAGAAAATTTCTTCACCTATCTTCCGGAGGCTAACGTTGCAAAGACGACACTCTCCCCATATCAAGTGCCCACCAATGTGGCGGCCATCAGCATACAGCACTGTGGTAACATCCAACAAAATATACACACTTCTGGATGGGGCAGGCTGGGCTGACTTGTTGTGTCTTGTGTATTGGTTAGGCTAAAGATGGAACGATGTGTATAGATACAGACGACATTCCAAAGTATCGCCATCGAGCTGTGCTAAGCCCAGAAGATCTCCTCGATGGCTTCCTCATTTCATCTTCGATTGCTCACGTTCGCTGGTACTTAATAAAAATTCAATAATCACAGGTTCATTGGAATTCTTAGAACGATCTTGCGGTTGTCTTGAATGACGGATGGCAAGCAGAGTGAGCGAGAGCGACAGAGGGAAAAGGAAATTTTGTATCAAGTCCCAATCCCAAATGCTAACGCTAACGCTAAAGGCTTTGAGTTGAAAAGACAACCACGACAGCGCACGAGAAGAACCATCGGAGGTAAACAAATCCCGATATGTGCAGCGAGCTGTTTCGAGATACATTTGATGGATACTTACTATAGCTACATAGAGTCGCACAGATAGATAGTTTGTTGGATGCCAGTAGGTACTCCGTGTCGAAGCAGCATAATGTGCTCGACCGACCCACGTATATATACATACATATATATTTATGTACCTAGCATGATGGTGCGTGATGGTGGTGGAGACTCTTAGATACTGTGCCTATTATACAACGTGATCCACCATTGGACTTTGGCGGATATAGCCGTTGACAATGATGATCGTTAAAATCGGAGGGGCATTAAAACAGTAAAATTATTATTTTATGCAGAAATGATTATTATCACTTTAGTTATTTCCTCATCGTTATTAATGGCAGTAAAAGAAATTTGTCATTCTGTTCTTATCTTAAATAAAAAGCCGCATAGGGTTTAACGAACTATCTGAACCCTTTATCACAAAGAAGTGTTCGAAATAGAATTAATAAGAATCTAAATTTCCAAATTATTGAAAGAAATCATAAATTGAATTGTAATCATGAATCAAAGAGTTTCGTTAGATTAACCTACATACGAGGTTTTGGAATTCCAAAATCTCATTATTACCTATCAATATATTTAATTCAAAATTCTATGAGCTGTTTTCGAGGAATATAGGATCTTTTAGATAGTATTAAAAAAAAAGTATTACAAAAATCGAAGAGGTTTTCGAATTATTGAGTTTTCAAGAAATGCATTGATTTTGGGATGCCCGACGGCACTCGTTGGTCATGTAATGGGTTTGGGACATGCTCAACATCTAGGGCTGGTGCCTTATATTTAAACGAAGGTATTGTGAACAAAATGATTGGAATAGAAAATACCTTTCATTTCTATGAAGATAATGATCCGAAGCACTCCGCTGGAATTGTTAAAAATGGGTGTCGAAGTATTGTCCAAAAGTGATCAGGACACCAACGGATCTAGGTTAGGTTAGGTCGAAGTGGCTGCCAGCTTCGCAGCTGCACAATTAATCCATTGTGATATCACATGAATCTAAAGGTTTTCTCCCTACTCGTTCAACCATTTGTAGCTCCTAATGAAGTGGGAGAGACTATAAATGTCTATGTATATATTAATTATATCACTCGATTCCTCATAGAAAAGCTCACCAAAATGGAGCCTACGCCTATCGCATAGAGAAGGGTATGTACATAGAAGATCAGGAATTGATTCTACCTCTTACTCATCCATACATTTTCTGAAAAAATCGTTTGCATAAAAGGGTGCTTGCTTATAAGACTTAGTCCTTAGGTTTGTCCTCTCTATAGGATCTTGTTTCAGCATTAGTTTACATTTAGCGATGGGTATACCTATATTAGCCATATCAAGTAATTTAGGTAATGTTGTTCCACTTTTGTCGAGTGCGTCAGACTTACAGTTCTCTGGATTGTCCAAATGCCCTGCCACTTAGGAAAGGTAAATATTGAACTGCTGCGCCATCTTTGTAACATCTTGAACGGCAGTTAAGAACTGTTATAGAGTGAGTAGATATCGAGTCCAGAGTTTTAATAGCAGCTTGACTATCCGAGAAGATGCGGATATCAGTAGCTAATAACACGTTTTCTTTGAGCCAAGACATGACTTTCTTAATCGGGATAAGTTCGATTCTGAAACACGCTACAATGGTAAGGAAGACGGAATAAGAGACATAACTTAGGTCTATTTGTGTTCACACCCACACCAACCCTTACGAAAAGTTTTCGATCTGTCGGTATAAAAATGAATAGAATCATCTTCCAAGAAGCTCATATCCTCACAAAAAGATCTTGAAGGATTGGTGACTTGGAAGTTTCTGGCGAACTCTAGTTTTGGGATAGTTTAACCATAAAGTGTCTTGGAAGTGATCCGAACTAGTTTGGAATGATAGAATGACCAATTGCGTTATTGATCCATTGATGAATGGCAGATGGAACAGAGCGTCAAGTGTCGCAGAGAGGGAGGTTCGTAGTGCTCCGCTTATGCAAAGGCAAGTTATGGACATTGCACCAGATTTAAACAAAATTCAAATTCGAAGACATGAAATTTTCAATAATACGGCTTTAAAATGAGTGTTAAATAGAGAAATGGAATAAAATTAGCACTGATTTCACCTTTTCTTTAAACTTGGTATAGATAGTATTTTTAATTTTTCTTTGCCCCCACGTTTTTTTCTTCTTTTTTTTTAAGACCAAAATAACGGTTCCTGACATATAATTTTTTTTCGAAATTTTATAAATATTTTCTTTTCTTAAAAACACAGATTTTTTTTTAATCAAGAAACGGTACAACCGATTTTGATAATTTTTTTTATGCTAAAGTTTACCAAAAGTTTTAATATAATTATGTATTTAAATTTTCAAAAAAAAATTGTTTGGATTTAAAAAAAATTAAATTTTAATTTTTTTGAAAACTCAATAGGTATTTCGAAAACCCAATGCCGGATTTTTTTAAACTTGATAAATAAAAGTTTCTTAATATAATCTACAAGATGTAAGAAACACATTTTGCCTACCATACAAATGTTAAAAAATGGTTTTCAAAAATTTTATTTTTTCTCGAAAACGGCACCTAGAATTTTGATAATTTTTTTTTCTTTCGATTAATTTTTACGATTTATAATTTGATAAAAAAATTGAAATTAAGATAATACCATAGAACCATTTTTCAAATTTTGAATTTCTTTGCATTACGGATTCGAATGAAATTTTTTATAGAGAAGCTTCTAAAAAGTTTGAAAAGCATTGCATTTGAAAACTTAAAAAAAAAATATTTTTTGAATTTTTGAAAAAAAAATCAATTCTTTTTTTGGAAAATTTCTTGGAAATTTAATTTGTATTCGTATAATGATAAAAACTAAGTTTTTTTTTTAAATATTTGTATATCTACAAATTAGTTTTTTTAAGAAATCACTACATTTTTTTTTCTTGCTTATGCTAATAAGCTAATATTTGCTTGAATCACATGGCATCCTGTTTTTAGCTCTAATAACAGTTTTTCTCTAATAACATTCATTTTTTAAATTCGTAGTCTTTTAGATAAGAGCAAGTTCGTGCGACCCAGCCGTTCATTTTATTTTATTTTATTTTATTTTCTATTATTTTATTTATTGTTTTATAATCTTATTTGTAAGTTTTGTTGATGTTTTCTTAACATGAATATAATTCGCTATTGAAAATTAAAATTATTTTATTTTTCTTAATTTAAACAAAAAATAAAATAAAAAAGAATTTGTTTTTTTGTCATTGTACCAGTGTTAATTTTTCTGAAAACTCGATCTTCCATTTTATTAGCGTCCATCCATTTTTTAATGAACTTCATTCATTTTCAAGGCATTTAGTATCTAATATTTTAAAGATGGTGTTACGGCACGTAGGGCAACTAAGAATAAAAGTGTTGGCCTGGCGACCAACTATAAAAATGTATCCGGCACACCTTCAAAATATACCTACTTGGCTGTTCAGCCAAATAAATTTACACACTAAATAAATAAGTATTTACTATTTTTTTTGCTGCTAAAACATAAATCCAAATGGCTAATGAGGCGACAATTACAAATTCTTTTTAAAATGGGTGACATTTCAACGTTTTTGCAAATGACAAAGATTAAATTTTAGAATCTAAACAAAGAAAGGGATTCGTTCAATTCTCAACAGATGGTCTTCTAAAATCTCGAATCTTTTATTAAATTTCTTCTTCGAACATTGTTTCAATTCTTCGTATAGTGATTTTCCAGTCATGGCTATGGCTATGGCTTGAGATCTTAAGATAAAAATAGATAATTTATTTTTTATAAAATTTAATTAAATTAAATTAACAACAGTAACAAATAATTTTTGTTGCTGTTCTTAAAAAAATAGGTTAGAGTTTTCGCTAAACTGTGTAGCTTCCAAATATTTGAATGAAACAAACGGTTATAGATTGTAAAATGTAAATATGTGAAGGTTTTTATAATACAATTTCTATATACTACTGAAATAAATCAGCCAAGTAGAAGACTTAGCACTATTAATGGGCTTGTTGAATTATTGATTCAAAATAGCTTTTTTGGCCTTCAGTCCACAAAAATTGGCGTTTCGTCCCGGCGATCTCACATGGACTCATTGTAAATATGCTGCTTCAAATATTTTTGCAGCTTAAAAAAAAAAAATTCGTCGTGCCTCAAAACTGCCAGACAAATAGAAAAATCATGAAATTTAGTATAATGCTTAAATCAATGGGAAATTCATTAAATATAACTTTTTTATTTTTTTTTAACCTTTTTTGTAAAGAATTACATTTCAATATTACACTGCGTTTTTTTATTCTGTTAGATATTTATTTCCAAATAAATGTTCAAATCTATGGAAAATATATTAAATTTATAAAGTGGAGCGGAAATGCACGCATAAAACTCCATCTTTAAAAGACTATTCACATGAGAGCGACCAACGACCGACGAATGAACAAACATTCGCCCATTTTGACATTTCGTTCACATGCATAGCGATAGCGAATAGGTACCTAGTGTTTGACAGTTCGTTGCAATCATATTTCTATTCGCGACGACCAAATTATTTTCTCAAATTTCTCTCATTTTAGCAATTACCTACAACGCAAATTTTAATAATATTTACATTGAATTAAACTAGATTCTTGCGTTTCGAAAACTCGTTGAAGTCGTTGAAGCAAAATGTACCCCTCATATCATTATCAGCGAATGGCACTTGCATCGAAAAAGCCGAAAAGCTCAGTAGATGCCTACTCGGTTTGTGTATCAACGACGATCTTCGTTGGAATGACCACATTCTCCAGGCCGCCAAAACCCTGGTAAATGCTTAGGATTTCTATATCAATCTAAGAAATTTTTCAACCGCTCTGATCTGGCTCCAATTGAATGTATTAGATAGGATCCAGAACAGAGCATTAAAACTGTTAGCAAACAGAGGTATAATGGAGTCATTCCATGCATTTTTTTGTTTTATCGCTTCTTTCACAATCAATGTTCACTCGAAGTAGCTAGCTGCATTCCTTCCCTCAAGCCGTTCACCCATGATACCCGTTTCGCTAGCAAAAAGTTAACTCTTGAGTCTTATTTTGGTCGTGCAGTCAAATACCTACAGAGATTTGGTTTTTAGTCCACAAAACGATTATGGAATAATAACATTCAAGACCAATATTCATCGACACCTCCCTCTCCCTACAATTTTTGACTATTAAGGACTCAAAAAAAAGGACAAAAAAGAAGATTTACTGTATATCAGGTAGAAAAAGATCAAAGAAGAAATACCTACCTGCTTTTCTTTCATAGGTATTTCTTGACAATTGTGACTACTTCTTCTTTGATATAAACCTAGAAACTTGCATATTTATAGTATTATATATGTATGCATGTATGTAAATGCCTACATAAATACATAATACGGATACACTGAGTGCACTTCTATCGGAATTGGGTGTGGCATCTACATCTGTTTTTCATCTCAATTGGTGGTTTCAAGTCTGGAAGTTCCAGTTCTTATATGCTCAGTTTCCATCTAAATTTCGAACCGTGGACCAATTGCATCGTTTCAATTCCCTCAACTTCATCACAATAGCACTATGGTCGTCGCAGTAAATAAGAGGAAATAAAATCAATGCAATTCCGAAAAACGCCTGTGCTTCAATCAGCATTCGACAAAACCACCACCAGAGACATAGTCGACAGACAGAGACCATCACCATCTTTTTGGTTCGTACATATACATATGTCATCACTTTTTTAAATCTTGTAATCTTTTAGATATTTATAGTCAGGGAGTTAGGGTTACAGGTTACAGTATGTATGTATCACTTTACCTTTTATGAGTTATTTTGTTGCTGTTTAAAATCGATGTAAGGTTCTTCATTTATGCAACCCATTGATTAAGCTGTAAATTCGTATCCAATTTAAATTTATTATTATATCAAACAACTAGAAATATATGTACAAGAAAATTCAATTATAGAATCATAAAACTTAAAACACAAATACAGTAGAACACTCTTACCCGGTAAACAACAACTACATACTTGGCGATCTGAAAGATTAGGACACTGGAGTCGGAGAGAGAGCTATAGGTTGTCCTTTAATACTGTAATATTTTTACTAGGTTCGTTAAATAAAACTTATTACTTTTTTTTAGTATTTCTTCTTTATTATCACCTTCCAAATCAAAACAATAAATCTCAGTTTATAATTAACTCAAATTCTTTTATTCAAATTTAAATCACACTTGTTTAATAACACTTTCCACAATCCAATAAGCAAACCTTTTGCACACTTTCATAGTCAAAATCAACTGTGTTCCGCTCACCGTGTACACTCCCTTATACATAATATACTCAAATTAGTTGCTCTCGAAGGTTCTCGTCTTGGAATATTCTAGATGGTTGGAAAAGAGCTTTTTGTTTCTTCCATAAAGTAGATATGCAATTTTCCAACAGATGGCGCTGTAGGAGTATAAAGCTCTGTTCACAACAATACGTTTTGGGTCGATAATTGTAGTGACTCGAGTATGTTTCCACAAATTATTAAGATCTTAAGGAGAAATGATCAAAACGATCTTCAGAGAACGACAGAAAACAGAGACCTGCTTTTGACAGCAGGCATGGATCCGGAAGATGCCATCTTGGACGACTACCTTTTTGTTGTCGAAGATCCCCAGGAGGGAGTGGAGAATGTGGGGGCTGATTTTTAGCAAGTTTACAAGGTGAATGCTAGCACGTTCGAATTATGACCGGCTTCACAATTTTTACCTTTAATTCTGCGTCTCCACTGAACGATAATCTGAGATTTACTCAAATCTACTTGAAATCTTTTTGAAATCACTAGATTTTTTACCATACAAAAATTAATCATCTCGATTCGAGATTTCAAATAAATCTACTTGAAATCTACTGTACTGAGCGGATTCACTTTTCCATTTCCAATGAATCTGACAGTTTGATGGAAGAAAAAAAACAGTCTGTTGACAAACTGAACAAAAAAGAAACATTTTAATAGGTTTGTTCGTTGAGCTATGAAGTCACTCTGGGGTCGCCCTAAATCGTTTTTTGAAAAACCTGGTCACCGGTGAGCAAATTCTTTGTTTTTTGAGACCTGGGATCGCCCTGAACTCGCCATGAAGTAGATCTAGGTATTTTGCTGGGGCGAGTTCAGGTACAGAATAAACTGTCAAAATTCACATGAGATTTCATATGTATTTCATTTGTTGTCGTTTGGCGATTCGATGTTGCATGTTATTGCTTGTGTTTGCAATTAAATGTTTGTTGTACTCATCAGATGAAACATTCAGCAACAACGCGAAATTGTTTTCGTTCATTTTTAAAACTAATTTATAGCAAATTTAGGCTGGTATTCACCGAGAGCTCTTAAATGGCTCCTAACTTTACGAGGCTCTTAACTTGAAATTTCTTTGGGGTATTCACCAACCACTCACAAGTGTTTTTCGAAGTTCGAAAATGAGAGCCACTCTCTGACACTGCTTGTAATTAAGATTTTAGATGTCAAAATAAATCTAACAAGTCCAGTGGAAACACTACTAGATTGGTTTAAATCAAAATGGAAAATAATCAAGATTATCGTTCAGTGGAAACGTAGTATAAGATGAAATGACGGAATCGCAATCGGAGAACCACGGTTTTACCGGGTTCAATGATAATAATCATTTGGCAAACGTCATCATCATCGAGCGAAACGGACCCAGTTCTCTGTTAGTTTTGAAGGTGGAGCTACAGTTTATCTTCGACTCATTAAAGAATAAGAAGTAAGTGAAGTCGATGGTATATCCAACGTTGTACTATGGAGGTAGTGGACATTTATACTACACTGTTTAGAAACGCACTGAAAAATGTATATTGTCCAGTGCGATAGAAAACATCTGTGATAAATACATCCTCTCCCAAAAAATCTTCTTCCAAGTATCAGTAAGGTATTCAAAAATATTATTAATAGAGCTCTGCCCAAATGGGCGGAGGACAAAACAATATCAAACCTGATACTTCGGTTTTAAGGTTGGACATGATTCACTTCATGCCGCGTCTAAACTGGTCTCTAATATCCAATAGAACAAAACTAAAAGGCAGTGTACTGATGCTTGTCTGGTTGATTTGGAGAAGACTTTCGAAACCGTAAAGTTAGAGTGTCTCTTTATAAAGCTGACCAGACTCTGCATATATATAAGTAAACCACTATTAGAGTAAAGTCGGGTAATGTGGACCAGGCGGCTAATATGGACCACCAGCTTTTCTCGCCTTACACAAATGCAATCGAGGAGACGATTGCTTGCGATTGTGCGGGACTTGCTTAAACTTAACTCAGTATAGTTTAAGTAGTCAGGAGTAGCGCGTTACGAAGTTATTCAGATTAAAAGAAAATCCAAGTCATTGATTATTTTTTTTCCGGAAGTGTTTCTCCTTTTTTCTATAGTTAAAAATATAGTTTGTTCTCCTTTTATTTTTTAAATATAAGAAGTGAATATTTGTTTTAAGGTTTTTATTTATAAAACTATTGTAAACAGTCTCATTTTGTTGTAAAATTGCTTTTTCTCCAAACATTATGTTGCGGGTAATATGGACCACGGGAAGAAAGGAGTATTTGGACTAGTGGTCCACATTACCCGCTTTTTCAATATAAGAAGTTTCGGGTCTGGATGAGGATGAATGATCACCTGTTGATGATTTTGATATATGTGAATTGCTTGGCAAGGCTTATGTCAGAGTCCAAACTAGATAAATAGACGTAAATGGATTGAAAACCAGGTGGTCCATATTACCCTCCACTTTTTTTTTGTTACGTTTTAGAGTTACTTAACTTTTTGTTTTTTGTTATTTTTTTATTAAGTGAATTTATTTTTTTGTTGCTACTTTTTTAATCAGAATTAACAGATGTATTTTTTTTTTTAATATCTTTAAAAAAACTTACACCGTTTGTGTTTTATTAACAAAAATATGATTGGTGGTCCATATTACCCGACTTTACTCTAGGTGCGTTTTATTATTCACAAATCTATCTGGATCCTGATCTGGATTAAGTTTTAACATGTATTACAAAAACAATTTGGGATCCTGTTTTCTATCGGGATCTATTTCAAAGATCCAAAAATTAGTTAATACACTGGCGAGTAGATGGCTTTTTATGGTAAGGTAGTGTAAGCTATAGTGTAAAGAAAAAAGACAAGACATAATTTAAAATTTCCAAACCCAAGGATAAAAAGAGACGGGCTTATAACACTGCTGTCAGTAAGATCCGTATCGTTTTATTTTCAAGGGAAGATCCCGATCCGGATCCAGATAGATTTGTGGATAATAAAACGCACCTATTATATACATAATATATGCTTTATGACATACGAAATGGTAGAAATGTTGTTGTCAAAAGTGGCGAAATACCTTATTCTACCGCAATCTTTGATATTAAAAATGGTCGTCAGCAGCGAGCGGTCAACTGGTTGATACTATTCAGCATTCACGCTAGCGATCTGATATATGTATGTAGGTAGTCTAATAGCGAAGAGAACAGCTCTAAAAGTCGAAGTCTTCAGATTTCTTTTACAGCATAACTTGGACTAGATTCAGCGATATTGCGCTTGGAAGTTGAAAATCAATTTTCAGAAATTTGAAGATTCCACTGAATGGAGCCTCTAGGGATACGAGAAAGAACTGGGGCAGGCTAGTGATCGTAGAGCCATATTGAGAGCCACTAGCGAGTAAAAGTGTAGTAATGTATATTGGCATCTTGTTGTATCAGTATTTGTATTTCGACGGACATATAAATTCGGCTATTGCCAGGACTAGGGTAGCTTTTGCCCTGATTAAACGTTTGTTTTATAGCAGTCAGCTTGACAGCAGGGTGAAAGAGATTTGCATTTTCCTTATGCGGCCGATGATTACCTATGGTTGCCCGAAGCTTGTCTCTTGCTGCCGCGAAGAGCTTAAACTTCTTGGAACTCAGCACAATATTAGACTCTGCTGGGTACCGGGACACAGCGGCATACCAGGTTATGCAAATGCCGATGAGTTGGCAAGACAGGGATCAGCGCTTGACGCTAGTCGAGCAGAGATGGTAAGTATCCCGCTCTGCAACATTAAACAGAAAATTTCAGATTTAATCCAAAAGAAATCCAATGAAAGGTGGAGTCTACTTGACACCTGTGATACTACTAGGAAAATATGGGGACCTTATTCGTATTCCCCCCCCCCCCACCAAAATGAACTTTTTTTTTACGAATCGAGAAAAAAGTGTTTGCTGTTGATAAAAAACATCAAATTATGGAGGAGAAACACTTTTATGGTAAAAAAGTGAAGTATAAGCGGACCACCTCCAGTACTGTTGGCCCTTATTCGGAATTCCCCCCCACCAAAATGAACTTTTTTTTAAGGAATCGATAAAAGAGTTTTTGCTGTTGATAAAAAACATCAAATTATGCAGGAGAAACACTTTTTTATGATAAAAAAGTGAAGTAAAAGCGGACCACCCACAGTACTATAACTAAAACTACTTTTGTATGGGATATTTGCTTTTTTTGCTTGCTTACGCATTACGGCGGCGTTTAAGTGATATATCTATGGGGGGGCATGCTGCCCCCTGCAACCCCCCTGCTTGTTCACACTATAGGATTTGGGGTAGGTGCGAGGTTGGGTGTATGCAAGGTTTCTTTTGCATTCACAGAATCTGTATTTAAAGAAACTTTGAATTTACCCTATGGCCTATATTAATTTTTTTATACTTCACTTTTTTACCATAAAAAAGTGTTTCTCCTCCATAATTTGATGTTTTTTATTAACAGCACACTTTTTTTTATCGATTCATTAAAAAAAAGTGCATTTTGGTGGGGGGGGGGGGGGAATTCCGAATAAGGACCAAATATGGCCTTGCTTTAACAAGCAGAGGACTGACAAAATTATGCAACTTAGTAAGAAGTCCTTTCGTACTTTTACGATCATAATCACCGGACATAATTTATTGAAATATCATACATTTAAAATGAAACTAAGTACAGATGAGCTATGCAGACGATGCACAGTGGATCGACCCCATACAATTAGACGTGAAAAAGTCAATGTCTAAAATTCTAAAAAATTCTATTTCTTATCTATAACGGATAACTATTTAGTCTGAAAACACCTGTTGCCCATGCACCTCTCTGCTTAACACCGGAAACATTAACGCATTTATGAACGCCAACCAACGCCATTTTTTTACCCTACTCGAAGAAAATCTAAAACACCTTCTTTTGGATACAGACCTCGACACGATAGGATCGCTGGGTAAAATAAAAAGTACAATTTGAAAAGAGAAAAAAAACTAATTTTGTAACCCTTATACAGATAAATAAATTTAAACTTTATATTAAAAAATATTAGTTATAATACTTTCATTACAAATCTGTTGGTTGACAAAATTCTTCCCAACAAATTTACAAAATTATTTGACACTTTGCTCAATAATACTCTGGCCCAGTATTCATCGATGGATTCAGCAGAATACAATTGCCAATTGTGCAGCGATCCTGATTCGGAAGACAACATGGTGGCCTGTGACATTTGCGAAAACTGGTTTCACTTCATGTGCGCTGGAGTCGACAGCTTCATTAAAAACCAAGATTTCGCATGTGCAGCCTGCGCAGGTGCTCAGCATTTGCCAAAAGGGCATTCCACACCCACCTTATCGAACACAACGACAACGACTTCAATGCCTGCTACTACTGCCCATGGTAGCGCTCCATTTACGAGCCGCTTGGGTGCAACCCAACCACCACCTACGGATATGTGCGTAGAACAAGCAAAGTCAACTCAAACATATGCGATTGTGAACACATTCAATGGAGTCCCCAGAACATCAGCAGATATGTTTGCAAACGGTGCTTGTGATCCAAACTTGTTGTTAACCGAGATCAATGCTGCGCCATCAACGAGTGCATTAGGTTCACAAATAAGAACAACGATGACGACGGCACCAGGTAATCCAACGTCAACTGCAATATATTACAGTTCAACTGAACCCACAGAAGCTCCTAAGCGTACATCAGTTTTTATCGATGTTTCTCCTTCAAAAGTTGAACCAATTAAATCCCCACATTCAACATTACATGCATTCAGGTTACCTCAACCAAAAGAGCATAAACATGCAGCCTCTGAAGTGCCAAACGATATGCCAACAAATTCTTCAGCTCTAATTTCTGAACATCTGAACGCTGCACCAAAAACTATATCAAAATCATACTTACCGACTGCAGATAAGACTTGTCAACATTCCAAGTCAAATGTCAATCAATCGAAAGCACGTGTCGCATCCATAACCTCAAAAGGAATAAGTTCAAAATACTCACAAAGATCATCATTAATGAGAAAGATGGACATGGAGCTACGAAAACTTGAAGAAGAAAAAGCTTTGGAAAAAGAATTCCTCAACCGTAAGTACCAAATATTGTCTGAAATCGCAGAAGGTACTTCTGGTTCTGAAGTTGATGATGATATATCCACAGATGCTAACAGCAAAGTTCAAGATTGGTTACAAGAAAAGAATCCATTGCAAGTAAGCCAAGAAAGTGGACACAAAGCAGTCGCCAAACCGTCGAACCCTAAAGGTCATTGCCCAAGCGTGGGTCTTACATGGCTGGGTGCAAACGTGAATGCACAGTTGCCGAAACAACAACAATTGTCTTTCAATCCCTGCGACCAGCCAATAACCACGTCTCAACAGACAGTTGTGCATACAGCTGTTTTACCATCCGTTTTCACTTCTTCAGCTCCTCCACAGAACGAAAACAATCGGCAGTACGAAGAAGCAGCCAACGCTCAGCAGTACAACCGACACGGTGAAGATGCTGCCAACACTCAAAAGTGGCCAACCTTTGGTAATCATAACCCAGAAAATACCTTCAACATCCAGCAACGACCACCATCTTTCGTTGATCAACAGCCATCTTTCAAAAGAGTGACAAGCAATCAAATTGCTGCACGTCATTCCATCTTGAAAGACTTGCGTAGTTTTAATGGCAATCCAGAAGAGTGGCCATCATTTATAGCTAACTTTAATAGGACCACCAGGTTATGCGGCTTCACTGACGAGGAAAATTTACTTCGGCTTCAGAAGGTGCTCAAGGAAAAGGCTTTAGAATCGGTGCAGAGTTTAATAAATAACCCAAACTGTGTTCCACGAATACTTTCCGTTTTAGAAATGCTGTTTGGAAAGCCAGACAAGATTCTAAACTGTCTTACATTGAAGATTCAATCAACACCGTCTCCTAAAGCTGAAAAGTTGGACAGTCTTGTGCAGTTCGCTGTTGCAGTTCAAAACCATTGTGCCGCTCTGGAAGGTGCTGGATTAGGATCGCACCTTAACAACTCTTCACTCTTACAGGAACTAGTTGCAAAGTTGCCAGTTTCCATGCAGCTTAATTGGGCCATTTACATGCAAACACTTCCTGTCTGCACCCTTTCTGAATTTAGCGTTTGGATGTATCGAATTGCTGAAGCTGCAAATTGCATTACACCTATGCCAGTCAAAACAACAACGACAACAAGTGGAATTTCGACTACATCTAAGGGAAAGAAAGAAAAAGGTTTCTTACACGCACATTTGGAAGCTACAGAAGAAACTTCGAGCTCTAATTCTAGTCCAGGTCAAGAAGATAAACGTAAGTGCTTGGTGTGTGGTAACAACTGTGCATCTGTAGACAATTGTGTCAAGTTTAAAAATCTTAACATCACTTCTAAATGGGAAATTGTTCGAAAATACAAGCTATGTAGATGTTGCCTCAGAAGACACAATGGCTATCGTTGCCGTTCAGCTAAAATATGTGGAAAAAATAATTGCAACTCAAAGCATCATAAGCTGCTTCACAACGAGCAACCCGACAAAGATAATCTGCAAAATTCCAAAAGTGTTGTTTCGCCAATTTTAGCGCAGCCCAGCAACGCGCACATTCAGAATTCCACAGCGATAATGTATCGCATTGTTCCTGTAATTTTACATGCCAACAAAATCCAGATTAAGACGTATGCGTTTTTGGATGACGGCTCATCGCTAACGCTGATGGATGAGGATGTTGCTGCGCAACTCAAAATCAAGGGAACTCCTGATCCACTTTGCATAAAATGGACCGCCAACACACATCGGTACGAAGATGACTCGAGAGTGATGAGCCTCAATATTTCCGGCACGAATAAATGTGCTAAGATATTTGCGCTTTCTAATGTTCATACTGTGAAGAGTCTGCAGCTACCTCTGCAAACGTTGGACGCAATCAAATTACAAGAGCAGTATGAGCATCTAAGACATATACCTATCGAGCCTTATTCCAATGCAGCACCTCGTCTTCTTATTGGACTTAATAATTGGAAGCTGGGACTTACACTTAAGTACAAAGAAAGAAACATTGACGAACCTGTAGCAGCAAAAACCCGCTTGGGCTGGACAATCTACGGATGCTGCCCTCACCCCGGATCTTCGATACCCAGAGGTATTTCAAATGGTAATATTAATATTCACGTATGTGAATGTAGCCGGGAGAGCGAATTTAAATTGGAAGAACTAGTAAACGAGTTCATGTGCAACGAAAAATTTGGATCCTCAGATTCAAAAATTTTGCAGTCTTCTGATGATCAGCGAGCACTAGAACAATTGCAGAGCTATACCAAACGAGAGAATGGCCATTTTGTGACGGGATTGCTCTGGAAGTATGATCAGGTAGAACTTCCTGACAGTTACAAAATGGCAAGAAAACGTTTGATGTGTATTCAACAGAGACTGAGTCGCGATATGCAGCTGGCAGAGGAGGTTCACAATAAAATCGAAAGTTACGTCACAAAAGGGTATGCCAGAAAACTCTCCACCCAGGAAGCTGCTCAAGACCGTTCGGACTCCTGGTGCTTACCCATATTTCCAATCCAAAATCCGAACAAACCAGGTAAGGTACGCCTAGTATGGGACGCGGCAGCTAGAGTTGACGGCATTTCTCTGAATTCGGTCCTCCTCAAGGGCCCAGATTTACTTACGTCCTTAATGTCCGTCATTATGAAGTTTCGTCAAAGGCGCTTCGCAATTTGTGCTGACATCCAAGAAATGTTTCACCAAATTCGGATTAGAAAAGAAGACCAGAATTACCAGCGATTTCTGTGGTTCAATCGAGACAGTAACGAGGTGGAAGAATACATAATGCTTGTCATGACATTTGGGGCTACATGCTCCTCCTGCTCGGCCCAGTTCATCAAAAATAGAAATGCGGAAGAATTCAAAAGTGAATTCCCCAGAGCTGTCAAATCAATCCTTGAAAACCACTATGTGGACGATCTCATGGATAGTGTGGATTCCGAAGCAGAAGCGGTAAGACTTGCTGAAGAAATAACCTTTATTCACCAACAGGGAGGTTTTCATATTCGTAACTGGATCTCCAACTCCAATAAAATCAGTCAAAGATTCCAATCCAGCGCTCCAGCAGAAGTCAATCTCAATACGAATGTCGAAGTTTCTCCTGAGAAAGTTCTCGGGATGTGGTGGTCTACAACCGATGACTACCTCACATTTAAAATCACCATCACTTCTGCGAATGCAGATGTACTTCAAGGCGGAAAGGTTCCAACTAAGCGCGAAGTACTACAAATCCTGATGAAAGTCTTTGATCCCTTGGGACTCGTGGCAAACTTTCTGATGTATGGAAAAATACTCCTTCAAGAAATCTGGCGCAGCGGGATTGGTTGGGACGACCCAATAAAAGAAGTTGAGTATAATAAATGGTGCCATTGGTTAAACTTTTTACCACAGATTGAGGAGGTACGGATCCCTAGATGCTATGTTCCATCAAACTTTGTTGTTTATCCAGACTTGGAGCTTCATATTTTTGTTGACGCCAGTGAGAATGGCTTCGCTGCGGTCGCATATGCTAGGATGGTTTTATCAGACTTAGTGAAATGTGCATTGATTGGGGCTAAAACGAAAGTGGCTCCACTAAAAAGTCTTTCCATTCCCAGACTCGAGTTACAAGCTGCCGTACTTGGAGCACGTCTCACTAAGAAGATGTCTGAGTATCACTCGATCAAGTTTCAAAAGCAATTCCTTTGGTCAGATTCAAGAACAGTTTTGAGTTGGCTGAGGTCTGATCACCGTCGATACCGACAATTTGTCGCAGTAAGAGTTAGCGAAATACTCGATATCACAAAAATCGACGATTGGAGGTGGGTACCTACCAAACTGAACGTGGCTGACGAGGCAACCAAATGGCAGAAAGTTCCCAACTTTAAGACATCCAGCACTTGGTTTAAGGGACCTGCTTTTCTGATGTCACCTTCAGAATGTTGGCCGAAAGAAGAATTGACAAAAATAACCACCAATGAAGAAATAAAGGCACAGTTTCTTGGACTACACGGCTCAGATGATCGAAATTTGTTTAAAACGGAGCTCTATTCTGAATGGTCTCGACTTCTTCACTTATCTGGACGAGTTGTTCGAATGGCCTTTAATTGGAAAGCATTCAAAAAGAAGGAAGACAGAAGAACGGGACCCTTAACGAAAGAAGAATTGCAGCGTGCTGAAATAACTCTTTTCAAGCAAGCCCAATATGATGTGTTTGCAGAAGAGATTGCCTGTTTGTCTTCAAGAGGTAAAATTAATAAGTCAAGCTCAATCGTTTCCCTCTCACCTTTTCTAGATGACAATGGAGATCTTCGAGCTAACAGTAGAATTCGAAGCTATGTGGAATTGTTCGCAGATATTAGAGGTCCCATTATTCTGCCATCTCATCATTGGATAACTAGTCTGGTTGTACAAGAATACCACGTACTTTACCATCACAAAAATCACGAGACCGTCGTGAATGAGATTCGGCAAAAATTCTATATCTGTCGATTGAGAGCCGTCCTATCCAAAGTAAGAAAAAACTGCCAAACATGTAAGAACGCTTCTGCGGAACCTCGACCACCAATGATGGCTGAACTCCCCGTTGCCAGAGTGTCTGCGTTCTCACGTCCATTTTCTTTCACTGGCGTGGACTATTTTGGGCCTATGCTCGTTGTCAATCTAAGAAGAACTGAGAAGAGGTACGGAGTTTTACTAACATGTCTCACTACACGAGCTATTCACATAGAAATCGCTCATTCTTTGACCACGGATTCATGCATACTTGCTATTCGCAATTTTATGGCACGACGAGGAACTCCCATCGAGCTGTTTAGTGACAATGGGACAAACTTTAGGGGAGCTGAACGAGAATTAAAGCAGGCATATCAAGGCATCGACAACGACAAGCTTATGCAGACCTTCACTTCAGTTAACACCAAATGGACCTTTATCCCACCTGGGTCACCCCACATGGGAGGAAGCTGGGAGCGCCTCGTGCGGTCTGTAAAAACTGTGCTTAACCAAATCACTCCACGTCGTAATCCATCTGACGAGTTGCTGAGAAGTATGCTCCTTGAAGTTGAGAACATTGTAAATTCCCGTCCATTGACGTATATCCCCATCGGCTGTGAAAATGACGAAGCTCTTACCCCGAATCATTTTTTGGTGGGCACATCCAACGGCTCCAAGCCGTGGGCTGTTTTAAGCAACGAGAAAGAAGTCCTCAGAAAAAATTGGCTAATTTCTCAAAGCTACGCCCAACATTTCTGGCGGCGCTGGGTAAATGAGTACCTGCCCACAATCACCAGGCGAAGCAAGTGGTTTTCCCAAGTTAAGCCAATAGAGAAGGATGATATCGTTGTAATTGTGGACTCTGGAAGTCCACGAAATTGCTGGCTAAAAGGACGAATCATTGAGACGAAAGTTTCCAAGGATGGCCAGGTACGAAGTGCCTCTGTTTTAACTAAAGCTGGAATCTATGAAAGGCCGGCTGTTAAGCTAGCTGTTTTGGACGTCCGAAAGGAATGAAAAGTAGGTCCTCTAGTGGACATACCGGAAGGGGGTGTTGCCCATGCACCTCTCTGCTTAACACCGGAAACATTAACGCATTTATGAACGCCAACCAACGCCATTTTTTACCCTACTCGAAGAAAATCTAAAACACCTTCTTTTGGATACAGACCTCGACACGATAGGATCGCTGGGTAAAATAAAAAGTACAATTTGAAAAGAGAAAAAAAAAACTAATTTTGTAACCCTTATACAGATAAATAAATTTAAACTTTATATTAAAAAATATTAGTTATAATACTTTCATTACAAATCTGTTGGTTGACAAAATTCTTCCCAACAACACCTTTTTTTCTTCTTTAAACCAGTTTAGCATGGAATAAATGACCTCCAAACTTGAAAGTGAAAAGTCTTTTTTTGATCTGGTGCGTTTAAGTTTTTTAGAAAAATAATTGTTAAAATTACAATTTTAAGTGAAATTGAAAAAAAAAATAACTGCAGATGTTCGTGAAGGTATTTACTTTTATAAATCTGTATTGAAATTGTCTTAAAGTTTGTTTCTTGAATAAAAAAAATGTGTTATTCAAAGAACAAAAAAAATTGTTTTTGACGTGTATTTTTTGGAAAATTTAAATATGTGCCTAAGGTTGCTTTAAAAATAAATTATTTGTTTTGGATAGCGATGGACGTCTACTTTCTGAAAATATATGCCATAAACCTCGCAAGGACTTGCAAAGCCCTTTTTTGTCCACTTTTTAGGAAAAGATTTCTGCGTCCCAAGGAAGGAGTTTTTTTTAAGTTTGGTGTTCGAATTCCAAATCGACTCCGACAAAAAAAACTTTTATAACATATTTCGAACAAGTTTAAGTCATCAGAACCAAGAAACTGTTAAAATACTGCTAAGCTTAAGAGAATCATAAGTTCAAAATCAGCCAATTTTGATTTAAATTGGAAGTCGGCTGGAACGTTTTATTCTAAAACATAAAAATTGACTAGAGGTGTTCGAAATTTTTAAAGACTTAAACAATGCAATAGAATAGAATACTTTTCTACATTTATGAACATTATAGATTGAGACAGATATTTTCCAAGAAGATTAGAATTTTTCACGTCTAAATGTATGGAGTCGATCCACTGTGCGATGTGGTGATGAAGAAGTACATAAAGACACATCACACTTTCTCTGTCATTGCCCGTCACTATGCCACCAGAGAAGGAAATGGCTTGGTAGCTACTTCTTTGACAAGCTAGAAGATCTTTCTAATATTTCAGGAATTCACATATTGAACTTCGTCAATGCCTCAAAATGGTTTGACTGATTAATAGAATACATAGGTTTTATCAGGAAAGAGTGATTACACTCACGGGTAATACAATGAATCTACATTGATCTAAGTGTGACGATAGCGACATCAATTGTCAACCCAAGAACCTTACCTAACCTAACCTATGGTTGCCCGGTGTGTTTCAACGTTGCCCTATTTCAAATGGAAAAGATTCAGGTGTTTGAGACCCAGTGTTTAGGAAATTGCCTTGGATTACACAGAACACCAGAGTCGGAGTACAAACATTATTATTCCAATCATTTTCCTTATAACGGAGCCAACATAAACAGAAAAGATAACTTTTTGGTAAAGCATGGGCCCTAGCACGTAACTTGATACGATCGAGTTAGGTCGATACAATCGAGAACAGGCAGTTCTTTCTTATGATCAGCCGATTGTTTTCGATTCGTTTGAATCAAATAAGGAACTCCCTATACTCGATTACATCGACTAGACTCGATTATATTAAGTTACGTGCTGGCACCCCATGATTCGGAGTCACATTATAAGGACGATTTCTTCAACCAACAGCTTAATTTTTTAGGGCTTGTTACCATAACGAAGAATACTACAACAGTGTAATCAGTTATCTCTCTTCGCAGATGACTCTCTAAACATACTACTCTCATCGATAGATCAGAAGAAAGTTGAAGCCAGCATCCATAGGCTTTTTCAGTCTATTAAAGTTGGGAATCAAAATGAACGCATCAAAGTAACAACTAATCTGCTTTATGGAAACCATTACCCAACTGCGTACGCCCAGTCTGCCACAAAATTTAGAAATTTAACCCTAAAGATCTCTGACGGATCAACAGTGACAACCAAATGAAGCGTAAAGCACCTGGAAATAAACGTTGGCGAATCACTATGCTCATGCAAGACACTTTCTTAGAAAAGCCAGCCGTGCTTGATGAATAAAGTACCGGACTTATCCAGCAGACCAAGATCCTTCTATAAATGCAGCTCTTAAGACCAGAAGCTGGTATAATACCACTGGACAAGTAACTGCTACTTCTAGCTAAGAAGCTAGTAGGAAACTCCGCCAGCCACCCGAAACAGCTTATCATAAGATGGATATAAAGCCAACAGCGACTATCCTAGCTAAGGTACCTCAGTGCAATGTACATACTGGATGACAACATATTCCCAAATGATAATGAAGAAGCCGTTGCTTTCTGCCATCGTCAGCCTACCGCGCTTTCACAAATTTGAATTGCGTGGAATGAATTGGTTCACGCCAGTAGTAGAATACCGCACCAATATTACCGACCCGTGATTCAGAATCAACCCAAATGATAGCTGATTAAGTGAAAATCCAAAGAAAATTCTCCACATGAATAGCAAAATGGGGCTCAAAATCTACTTTAAATGAAATTTGTTTCGCTAACATACACCATTAGGGAGGTATGTGTAAACACAATTTTACCTCCCAAATCCGTGCCACCAAGCAAACCGAGGTAACGATTTGAACTTCGTTATATTCCATACCCTATGTCTTAAAATGCCCTTTCAAACAAAACAAAAATTAGTGGATATCTCACACACAATACGTTTTATTTACATTTACAAAAGTCCACATTAAAAAGACTCTTTTATTTTTTCTAAAACTATCTACATATTTAGATCAGCAAAAAAAGAATATACAATTGAAAGCTTCAAAGGCAATAAAAGAATAATTTGGAAATGTTCTACTTTTTTAATGTCATTAAAATGTGATAAAAAAAAACAATTATACCGATTTCTGAATTTTACAAAACAAGTAAATCTAATTTAGTTTTTACATAACTACAAGATACAAAATCTTAAATATTACACATCTACAACGATTTCATCGCTTTGAATACGCGTATATTCCGAAAAAATATATTTTAGTTGTTGTGTCACAGATGCCTGGAGTTCTATTGGCAGCGAGTTGATTGCAGAAGCGAAATTTTTTAATATAAGCCTCGGCTTGGCATCGACCAGTGAGATTTCTGCTTGGTATTCTTCCGCTAGTTTAATTGTACTACCATTTGATGAAGACCTAAACGAACGACCTCTTATTGATTTAGGATCAATTGCATTTGGAACAGCGCAGGAATATATGTAGGTCATGTTTTCCCAATATTTAGCGTTAACTCGACACAGTTGATTGGGATCTCTGGCCCGAAAGATAAGGAAGCTTTTCATAAGATGTTGGAAGATCAAATGACACTCTCCCACCGTACAATGAAATAAAAGTGCCATCTCTTGCCAAGCATCCAATTTGGCTTCCCTGTTTCCAAACAGCGGATGGTTGACATCATACAGCATCGGAAAGTACTTCATTTTCGATATGAATCGAGCCCGATTAACCCACGTAAAATCCTCCAAGTACTCGTTTTCCTTTAGTAATCGGAAGATTACCTTTGCATTGGTGATTGCATCAAGCTGCTTCAAAGTTGAACCGGCATTTTGCTTGCACAGATTGATCTCCTCGTTTATTTTCAACCGCAGAACATAGTAGATGGGATCCTTGGGACTATATTTGTAATCAAAAAGAAATTTCATTTTTTCAAATACCGGCGCCCAAAATGGTGGCCATGGATTATACATGCTAAGTTCTATTTCGGACATGTAAAGCAGAAATATTTGCTTGAACTTATCCCATATTAACTTGTGGTTTTCTGAAATGTAAATAGTTCTCAAACGATAACTTTAATTAAAAATTCAAAACCTACCTAGCACGACAAACTTTCTAGCCAGTATTGCCCAAACTTCAGCTATATCTCTAACATTACACTGTCTGCGATTCCAGCTAGAATTGATTTTCAAATCAGAATAAATAAGAGGAAAATTGCCGATTTCCTGCATAAAATCCGCCAAAACAGAAATATATTCATTCCAATTCTTTGATTCTGAAATAGAAATATATTTATGCACTCGTATGGAAAGAATTTTAAATAGATAAATAAAACCGATGGACTTACCAGCATATTTTTGGAATTTATCGAAAATTGGATAAGGTGCTGGAATCCACTTCGATTCTTTAGTTTTCTTCCATGCAGGATCATAATCAACAAAGTATGATTTTTCAACAATATATTCCCAGAAGGTCAAGCACGCTTCAACTACAAAAAAAAAAAGAATTATATTTAAAAGGAATAAAAAAACTTACGATATGAAAATGAAAACTGATTTAAAATAAGGCAATCTTTTAGCTGGTTTAGATAAAGACAGCTGATAGAGAATTCCATACCAATTAATTTCTTTATTGAAACCAGGAACGCAAAACTAGAAAGTTTATAATCGGATAGGGCTTCTGGAAAAAGGTTCTTAGTCTACAAACTATGTAAAATTGGATTTGTCTGTCTCTTATGTATCAGAACATAAGAATTATTTAAAGAACGATTTTTTCCAATACATTTGAAAGAAACTACAACAGGAAAAAATAAGGAGCCCAAACATGAAGTTTGACGACGATGTTCAGTATTTGTTTGGCAGCCATCAATAGTGAACGCTCTCAGTGCATTTGTAAACATGGAAAAAATTGGTCATCGTTATGTGATACAATACTTTCATTTGAAAGGCCTCAGTCCAACCAATATCAAAGCGGAGCTAGATTCTACTCTGGGGGAGTATGCTCCTTCGTTTACAACAGTAAAATATTGGGTGGCAGAGTTTAAACGAGGTCGTACGAGCTGCCAAGACGAACATCGCAGTGGTCGACCAAATGAGGTGACCACGCCAGAAATGGTGAAGAAAATCCACAAAATGGTATTGGGTGACCGTCGACTGAGAGTGCGCGAGCTGGCAGACATGGTAGGCATTTCAAAAAGTGCTGTACATCGCATATTGACTGAAAATTTGGACATCAGAAAGCTGTGCGCAAGATGGGTGCCGCGATTACTCACAATGGAACAAAAACAGCGTCGTGAGGATGTTTCAATCGAGTGTTTGGCGAAGTTTCACAGCAATAAAGCAGAGTTTTTGCGTCGATTCATAACCATGGATGAAACATTGGTCCATCATTTCACACCTGAGCCAAAGAAACAGTCAAAACAATGGACTGAAAAGGTAGAATCGGCTCCAAAGAAGGCGAAGATAGTTCCATCTGCAGGCAAGGTCATGGCGTCAGTTTTTTGGGATGCGCGTGGGATAATTTTCATTGATTTTCAGAAAGGAAAAACAATCAACGGCGAGTATTATGCGAACTTATTGCTGCGTTCGGATGACGAAATCAAGAAAAAACGGCCGCATTTGGCGAAAAAGAAAGTTTTGTTTCATCAAGACAATGGCCAAATTCCTAAACGCAAGATTTGCAAAGCAAAACACTTGCAAAGCAGATAAAGAAAATCAGAAAACGCATATGTAAGAGAATTGTGCAAGAAATTTGCGCAAGGTATGCGTTTATGAATTTGCCCAATGCACCGGTTCACACATCCGTTATCGCGATGGCCAAAATCAATGAGTTAAAGTTCGAATTGCTTCCTCACGCACCCTATTCGCCAGATTTAGCCCCCTCGGATTATTTTTTGTTTCCAAACTTGAAAATCCTCGGTGGTAAAAGATTTGCCAACAATGAAGAGGTGGAATCTGCGGTTGATGGCTATTTTGAGGAGCTCGACGGTTCTTACTATGAACAGGGTATCGAAGCTATTGAATATCGCTGGGAAAAGTGTAGCGAGCTAAAAGGAGACTATGTAGAGAAATAAAGATATTTTTACCCAAATTTTTTGTTAGGTCTTGTACTTCTGGGACTACCCTCGTAAAAGTAATGTTTGTCAAGGAGATAACCCTTCTGATTTTTGTTCATAGCTTGATGGATTTTTGTAATAATAAGAGCTGATGCAACTAGTTAAGGTACCTTAAAACTTTTGGGATAACCAGATAGTTTATCCGATTTCAACCCGAGGCACAGTGAATCGAATAGTACATGCTAGGTGGACAAAATTCATTCTCGAGTGAAGCTTTGGAAACAGGATAATTTTGTTAACAAATGGACACACATTAATATTTTTATCAGCTTTTAGCCGTCATTATTTTCATTTATCAGTTATTGGATGGAATTTTTCATTATTTGTCAGTTTAACCAACTATTCCAATAAGTTTTACCTGAAACTGGTTTTACTGATGCCTTTGGAATTACCTTACCCATAATTAAATCCAACATTTCAAGAATAATAAGTCATAAGTCTCGTTCTGAAAAAATGGCCGTCAGGCAGAAATATTTTTGAAGAGCTTTGAAGGCTGGCTTAATGGTGACGATTTCATATTATTCGAAGATAACCAGGATGAATACTTTATTGAAAAAACTCATACATCTGTTGATGTTGGTAGCCCTTTGAAAACTTGTGAATCTTATTACAAACTTTTTCTTGTGGCCTATCAACTTAGAAAAATTTCAACAACTTTGATTTTCTACACTAAGTCAGATAAATTCTTAGTCTGTATTCTTGGTTTATTATGCCAGTGACCCTACATACATTCTTTTATCAAGCTAGTAGTGTTATAAAATACTTCATTGTTCCAAAAGGTCAGCTCTCAATAAGGCCCAAGAAGCACGAAACAAAGACTTTCGAAGATATCGAGAAAACCATACTTGAAAAATCTCAAGAAAGTCAAGCAATTCTGATTTATTATCAATGTTGCTCATTACTGTCCCCTTACCAGTTTGCGCGAACTCCCGAAAAAATAAACAATTTGCCTCATTATCTTCTAAAGTTGTAAACTTGCTGCCTGAAAACTCTAATGCGATCGTTCAACGTGGAGAAATAACGAGGACCAATTCTAATGATTCTGAATTTCCTTAGTGGTTATGTTCTACTTTTTCCTCTATGTAAACTGCCACATAAGAGCTTATGTTGAACTGAAGCTAGTTAAGTTTCTTTCCAGCAAATGGCCCTAAGATACTGAAGACTCTGGCAGAGAATAATACATAGTAAAGTATTATATTAGTTAGCAATTCAAAATTTATAAAATTTAAAATATATTCATTTTGATAAATTTTAGTAAATATAATACCTAATAATAATAAATAGGGTTCGGATTTCCATGCAAATGCATATTTTTTTAGGAACACCTTGGAAGCAAGGTAACTAATTATGTATACGAATCAAGAAATTTCTTTTAAAATGGCATTTAACCGTTAGTGCATATTTTTGCATATTTTACTATAAATGCATATTTTGCATTTTTTTGTGCATATTTTACTATAAATGCATATTTTTTATAATAAATTTATATTTTTAGAGTACCTACCTATCTTGTTCAAAAACTAAACTAGACAGTAAAAAATATAAATTTTATGTCAGTGCAAACGAACCTTAAGACTATTATCTATTTCTTTTATTCATTTCACAATCTTGAACCATATTCAAACACCACAATATAAAGCATTATACTATAAACAAAGGTGCATATATGAACTTGACTAGATTGTGCTGGAAAAACATTGAAAAGAAAAAAAAATTAAGTCTGTGTTTGAAACTGTATAAATGAGATCGAAATTTAAAGCGCGAAACAGATTGAACCAGCACCAGCAACGTCAACAGCGTCGTTTGGTAAAAATCCAAAATTTGCTGTTGCTGGTTACAATAACACAAAATGCAACAACAATAAGACGTATAAATGTCAAAAAATTTAAACACGATGCTGGTTTAATGTGTTTGAAAAGTATTTGCTGGCCACCGTGCTATTCGCTGTTGACGGCGCTGGTGCCGTTGCCGGTTTAATCTGTTTCGCGCATAAAGCTTAACACGTTTCATGTACAACAGCCAACTGTTTTCGGTTTCGACTACACATAAAATTGTTGACCGATGCACTCATGCTTAGTTTTTGAGTTTACCACACCATATAGGAATATAGGTAGGTACTTCAGTGCGTTCTGGCAAAAAATGAAGGATTTTCAATAATGAAAAATGTAAGCAAGACGTTCACATTGGAATGCAGTGACGACATTACCCAAAGAACTTTACCGTCGATGAGATTGGTTCTTTAAAAAACGCTCAACTTACTTCAGATGACGTCGAGCGATATTTTTCGTTATATAAATCATTCTTGAGACCCAATCGGCAACGTTTCGACTTCGAAAACTTCAAGAAAAATTTTGTGATTTATGCAAATAAAACTTTTCAAATTCATTGAGGAATTTTCTGTTATTTAGAATATTTTATTTTAATTAAACAAATGAAGATGTTTATTTTTTATTTGACAATGTTTTTTTTTATTAAATGTTAATTTCGTTTTAAGACATTATTTCATTCTAATAAAAATAAAAAATTTAACTTGATTTTAAAGATGAAGAAAATGTGTTTTTATATTGAATAGAAATTAAGTTGAATTGGTTTTAAGTGCATATTTTAAATGCATATTTTGCATTTTTGAGCGCATATTTTAAGCGCATATTTTCAGATTTTAAGTGCATGAGAATCCGAAGCCTAATAATAAATAATAATAAAAGTTATAAAATTAACCTCCACCTTATATTTGTGAGCTTTTTAAAAAAGAATGTACTTAATACAAAAATAAACATGTATTCCTACAAAACATCTTTATTTTAATCATTTAAAAGACAAAAATAATTTTGTCCACCTAGTATGTTCTATTCGATTCACTGTGCGAGGGCAAGAAATGCGTTTGTCTATGAAATAAATAGTGGTGACAGTTCGCGGAGAACCAGGCCCTAGTGACTCAACCATTTTGGTGTGTTGGTTGCAACTGGAAAAGAATAAAGGAGGCCAATATAACATACACTTTATCATGACAATAAATACCTACTCTTGGATGAAATGATACTTTTTCGAAAAAGTCCTGATAAAATAAGATGCTATCTTCTGGCTTCGTAGCCCAACGCACTAACCATTCCGACCATTAAGGGGTGTTTGTATATAATTTGTTAATACAAAATAGTACACATATACCGACTATGGAAAGCTTTTCGGTTTCTTTGATGAAAGTGCCATTCGTGGATAATGACATGGCTGGTATATTTCCCTTGGCCGACAGAAGACAGCTTTGTGTTTTTGAAGCATTGAATTCCACGCCGTTGTCAGTACCCCATTGTATAATTCTGTCAAGATCGGAATTTAATGAGTTTAACATACGCTGCCGTTTCAGTTTAACTGGATTATGAGTCTGGAAACGAATATGAAAAGCGGAGGGTGCTGTCGTCAGCCAAACAATCAAGTGGATTAGAAATTTCAGACAAAATATCATTTAAAAAGATAATGAAGAGTGTCGGAGAGACAAAATGGACCTTGGGGCACACCAGGGGGCCGATTCTGGTTCTGTGAAAAAGTGAATCGAATAAATTGTTTTCACATTCGCTGTCATGCATTGCTTTCACTTTTTCGATTCACTTGGTGCAAATAAGCGATTCTGGTTCCGTGAATGAAAATGGTGTGGTGAATTCAATATCATTTGCCGTGGTGGATGATTTTTTGTTGTCCCTTATGAATTTATCTACTATTGTGAATGCTTAATGCCAAAACGAAATTATTATTTTTCATTGTTGTTTCAATTTTGCCAAACGTTTGTACATTTGTGAATTCGTTTATAATATATTAAATTGTTTGTATACGTTTTTATAATGCCTTCAATATACATATTATATAAGAATTCTTATGGAAACAAATCGGAGAAATGCTCATTTTTGTATTGTATTGCTATAGATTTTTGTTTTGTAGGAGAAATATGAGGATTATCAGGCGAAGAGGAGGAGAGGAGCATTTCATACAATTGTATCAACTGAAACGTCAGCTGAAACAAATCTACAAAAAAAAATTAAGACGCGATGAAAAAAATTTTCAAAACTTGTTTCTGTATCTACCTATCATGAGCAATCTCCAAATTTATTTCCAAAAAACTAATTAAAAATTCTTTTTGTGCATGTGTCACACTCTTTCCTTTATTTTTTTTTTTTCAAAAAAATCTCCATATTTTCCGCTTTCACGTATTCACTTTGAATATTCACCATCGAATGAGAGCGTGAAAGCAAATTATTCATATGAATGTTTTTGACGTTTGGTTTCACTTTTTCACAGAACGAGAATTGCATTTATGCGTGAAAGAGTGAAAAGCTATTCGTTTCACTTTTTCACAGAACCAGAATCGGCCCCCAGCATTTATTTTATGAATATCTGACTTGAAACCGTCCAATACAACTTGTATTGAGTGTTACGAAAGGTAAGAGTTATAAAACCGTCCGAGCCTTCCACATACTGGTATCGACTCGCCCAGGCCTAATTCTTTCAATTAATTCCAAGAATATTCATGGTTTCGTTAATTTCCTCATGATTACTCAGTTGCCTAAGTTTGACAATTTTGCTTTTTTACGAGACCTTTGAACCAAAAAATGATCTATATCGTTCTTTAATTGGACTTGCACATTTCCTTGGGTTAACCAAAAGAAAATATTAAATAGTATCTTAACGTGGTTGAAGCCTATTTTGTCACATGATTATTATAGTACACCTTGACGAATTTAAGTCAAAACAGATTAGAGCAAACAACCAACAGATGTAAAACAATCTAGTACATTTAGTTTATCCGAGTAACCGTGTATGTTCCTGGACGATCATAATGTCGTCTAGGTACCATTTGTGGCCAAAAGTCAAACTAATAAAATATCCCATCGGATAGATGAATATATTATACAATAACCCCTGTTATGAAGGGGAAGACGCATGTGTAACAGAAAACCTGTCTGAATGTTGGTACCACTGCAAGGCAAATTCGTACGAAATTAAGAACGTCGTTTTCAAATCCGTACGAAAATCAATTTCGATAACGAATTCAATTCGGAACGAACATCTGAACAGGGGTGAATATGACAAATTTGATTTGTTTTACTTTCGACATTTTTTTTTTTTATAATCTACTCACGCTCAAGGGATTATGATTACACTTTAAATGTTTCAACACAGCGCGGGCGTTAAGTTAAGGAAGAGAAAGAAGGATAGGAAAGATGTGTGGTACGATGTTCTGAGACTGAAGGTGGTTGTCTCAGATTTTTTATCTCCAGGGATGGCGGCTGAACTAAAGCGGAGAAATGCCGTGTCTTATTTCTATGTCCCTTATAATTCGCATTATTTTATTCGTATTCATCCTTGTTGGGCATACTAGTTTAACTCAATCACATGTTGTAAGTGTTATGCCTAAACAACATGTAATGAGTAAACCAGCAACCCATTGATGACAATTTTAAGAAGTTTTTTTTTAAATGGAATTAAAGACGACAGGGATCGAACCTGTGATCATTATCAAATTTGTAAGCTTTCTCTGTTATGAGGGATTGTGAATAATTTTTGTTTAAGATATTACTTATTTACCTGGATATCCAATATCTTTGGCAACTTCACCCATAAACAATCTAGAAATCCTAGAAGTCTTGCAGGGTTCATTGAAAATAATCGGTCTGGCCATTACCTCGCCAATAAGCTCCTGTCGCTTTTCCAATGTAAACAAACTAATTTTCGATTCCGTCTTATATTTAGTTATTATCACGATGTGTGAATTCTCCAAAACAGAAGCAATATCAATGACAATGCTTTCAGGTAGCTCCGACAAAGGAATATCCAGTTTATAATGCACATCTCTCTCCGGATCGCCTGGTTTTTTACCAGGAATTTTGAATACGACTTCATTTTTGGCTGGGGCTGGTGGTGGTGTCGGAGGTGGAGGCATAAGTGGTATATCATCATCTAATATTAATTCGATGTCATCTTCTTTACTCGAGGCACTGGTATATGCAGAACTTTTACTTTTATCCGGTAATGTTGTTTTCGATTCGGACTGCCCTATTACTTTCATAAAGTCTTTTGATTTGTTCTTGACGATAGTGTCTCTTAAATTTGTTATCACTGATTCTAATTCCCATTCGTCGCGCAAACGGCAGTCATTACGACGATACTCGGAAAGTTCACAATACATTATCTGTATGATGATCCACGTTACCTCACATTGCGCAGGCTTTAATTCTATTTGATTAAAAATAAAAAAAAAACTTTAAATGGGGGCTATTAATATAATAAGATAAAATACATACTTCTTGCTTTCGATATCAAATGCCAGTGTGGAATCTTTAATAATTCATTTGTTGCAAACGGGCAGTCTATGTTCGCAAAGTATGGTCGAACTTTTTTGCTTGTTATCATTGCTGCAATTAGCAAATGTTGTGCTTCTAGTGAATAGAGAGGATCATACCATTCATCTTTGAGGCATGTTGCCCTTTTAAAGGGAGATTTTTCACTGAAATTAAAAAAAAAAACTCACATAAATCGAGAAGCATTTACATATGTGAAAGAAAATATTTTATTTACTTCACAATGATATGTTTTTCCAGGAATTTCATTTTTACCACCAGATACGAGTGTTTATTATGCGATAATTCAAATTCGTAGCGCAGCACAAGTTGTATCCAAGAGAATAAGCATTTTGTTGCTGAGAGTAAATAATTATTAATTATTTTTTTTAAATAACAATTTATAAGCCAAATATACCTCTTTCCTTTAGTTCACTTGAAATGGCTTCCCAAATGATACTCCTTCTCTTGGCATCACCATAGTTGGCATGGTTCGTATCGTATAATTCCGAATACGAATGAACAGCATCGATGAGATTACCAACAAAATGTTGAGATTTTTCCATATCTTTATCTAATGCATCGCTTTCAACCGCTTTATTTACTTCTGTTTTGGTATTACATGAAGTGCTCGGCAATGAGCTGCACACATCACCAATGTTGTCAAGATTAATTCTGAAATGACAGTAAGTATACAAATATTTTTATAACTATCCAAAGTAAATTGTACTACTTACTTGTCTCCTATGAAGCGCCAAAGGAAGATTAGATCGTTTTCAAATTGAATTCTTGGTCTTTCGTGTTGAGTACTTTCACCTGCCAGCCAAAGCCGAAGACTTCGAGCATGGTTTTGATAATGATAACGTAAATTAAGCCACAATTCTCGACACGCAGAACCTTTTAATAAAAATTAAGACGTTATCATTTGTATTAAACAAACTAGATTTTGAATTACCATCCAATTTTAGAATTTGACCTATTCTTTCCCAAGCCCTCGTCTTTTTCTTAATGTTTCCAAAATATGGATGCGCTGGATCATACAATATACGACGTCTTCTTACACATGCAATCAGTTTTCTTTTGAATCTATTATTGATTTCCACAGTCTCTGCCGGATTTGAAAATGTCTTTAGGATTAAGAAATAAAAAACGGTATTAATAAAAGGCTTTGTAAGTTGATATAAGGTGTTAAAACGAAATGAAAACTGCGCGAGATGAATTCTTATATGAGTAAATTTTCCCTCTGTCAGATCCAATTAAGTGAAATTAGCGATTTCCAAACTTAAGTCGTAGAAGATTATTTGGTGCAAATGAGCGGAAGAGGACTTGGCAAGGAGCAGCCTGGTACATTAACTTATCTGCAAAATTTTGTCAGATGAAAGAAGGCCCGATAAATGGAACCTCTGTACCGTATTCCCCACATCCATTATAAAAGAGATGATCTTAACTGTGCCTACTACAGAGGAATAAGTCTCCTTAACATTGCTTATAAAATATTGTTGGCTTAAAATCGCTTAAAACCGTTTTTCAGAAGATCTTCTTTTCATTCTATACTAAGCCAAATTTCGAAAAATAGTCAGCTCTAAGCAACTCGTAATTATTTACTGTTACGGTAAAAGATAACTTGAACTGTGTCCTTTAAAAACAAAAATTGTTAATCATTTATTTCGATTTTCATCCAACCAAAAAATTCAAATTTCTGTGCAAAGATTGTGTGCATACATACGGCATCTACTAGCTATGAATCCAGAGGAACGCTTGTGGAGACCGCAATCACACCTACATTTTCATAGAATGCGATAGAAAGTATGGTTTGATTACATTCACCTCATTGTTGGCTATACCCCCAGCAGAACAGTCATTTTCTATTGGGAGTTTCGAAATTTCATTTGTTTGAGTTTTGTGTGCGAAAAAAGGTTTTGATTTACATAATATGTTGTTTTTCTTTCCTTCATCTCAGAATTGGGTTTCAGATCCCAGATCTATGATAACATCTGACAGTGACAGTAGACAATGGGAAAAATAACTTTAAACTGGCATTAAATTAAGTCCAAAAAACATTTATAAATTAATAAATTTATGTGCTACATGAATATTTCAAAATATGTTTGTTTGACGACAGCACCCTCATCTTTTTATATTCGTTTCTAGGCTCACAACCCTGCTCTTCGGCTGTGTAAAGAAACCGAAAAGCTTTCTATTGTCGGTATGTGTGTTAATGACCATCTCTTATGGAATGATCATATATTCGACGTAGGTTTTCTTAAAAGATGCAAGAAATTTGTTTTCCCCTCTGATCTGGCATCTATAAGGCATATATCTGCCCAGAACTTGATTATAACTCTCATATATGGGTTGGTGCTTGGATTACTCATTTGAACCAGATCTATTACGGAAACTTTTGTTTCTCTTGAACACCACCGAAACGTTTCCTATCTTTCAATTTTGTATCGCTTTTTCTTTAAACAATTCTCAAATGAAATAGCCAGTTGCATTTCCACCGTAATACTCATCTAGCTATGAATGCACATCAGTTTACCCTTGAGCCTAAAGAGGTTCTTTCTTTAGCCGTACTACTAAAATGTGGAATACTTTGCCCATTTCGATGTGCATCGACATCTCCTATTAAATCCTCTCCACTTTTCCTAAACGCTTACACTGTGTTACATCATAACATTATAAGGGTAGTCATAACCCATTGAGTGTGTGTAAATTATATATATATATATAAAAAAATAACAAGCAATTTAGCTATCTTGTTTTCTTACCAAAGATTAAAAATGGAGACAGTAAACAATCCTTAACTGTTCTTTTTTTGTGTGAAGGAGGTCTAACATACATAAATCAAAAATGGAATTCAAATTAGGCATTTTTTTTAATCCGTCCGAATCGGACGATAATGAGAAAGAAAATGAAATTAGTTCACTCTTATCTATAACCGCTTCTCCCGCTTCATAAGTATGTAGCTCTTAATTGTTCAACGAGTAGGGCGAAAATCCCAAGATTCATGTGATATCACAATGGACAAACTCTGGTCGAAGTGCGTCAGCTGCGGCGCTGGCAGCAACTTCAACCTAACCTAGCCTAAACTTGTATATTCAATGGGCCTGCACACACGAGACTATTTCGTCCGGACTAAAACCGGTTTCGACATCAAAAGTCTTGTGAAATAGATTACAACATGAACAGCATTTTTGAAAGCATATAATCAAAATAGTTTCAAATGCGAAATGATTTTGCCGTACATTATATGATACAAATTTACATGAATTACGACAATGTATACGACTTGCGCCATTTGTCGTACTAAAATTAATTTGTTTTTAATAATTCTATAAGATGCTCTTCCATTGTCAAAACCAAAATAAATAGACCAAACAAAAAGATGGGTTTCACATTTTCATTTGAGTGTTGATAAACCTGAAAAATTTCGCCTTAAAGTTGGTAGCATTTTCACAGCGACATCGATTTTATGCGCGAAACAGATTAAACCAGCAACAGCACCAGCATCGTCAACAGCAAACAGCACGCTGACCAGCAAACATTTCTCAAACACATTGCCACCAGCAACGTCATTTCATTTGTTTGACATTTTATATCGAAAAAAAGTTTTTCATTGTGGTGCCACTGAATATTGCAGTGGAAAAGTTGACAACACTGCACCAGCAACAGCAAATTTAGGACTTTGGCCTAACGACGCTGTTGGCGTTGCTGTTGCTGTTCTTATGTGTGTTGAACAATTGAAATACATTGGCTCTAAATTAATGGCGGCCGCTGTTGCTGTTCACGGTGCTGTTGCTGGTTCAATCTGTTCCGCGCTTTAGGGTTTAGGTCTAACGTTGATGTCGATGTCGAAGTTGCTGTGTTAAAGTATTTAAGGCCATTTAAAACCAGTGGCTCTTAAAGAGTGATGCGGTTGTCAAAGTTGCTGTTGAAGTTGCTGTGCCAATCTGTTTCTCGCTGAACACTAAAACTAACACATACACAACAGTTTACAGTTTTGGGTCTGCAAAATACAATAGAAATACTAACATGTATTGTTCATGAATACATTACTTCGCTCAGACTGAAATCACCTCGCGTGGTATACAGTCCGAACCCTAACCCGTTCTACTTGGCTGTGTAATTTTTCCGCTGCGTTATTATTGATTTATTTTTTTAACTATCTATCATATTTTAAATCATAATCCCTTGTTTTTAGTAATTTAACAATATCTTTTGTATATTTCATCTTCACGCGAGTGATTTTTATCAATTGTCATCTTTTATTTTTTCTTACAAAAATAATATAATTTTTCGATTTACAAAATAAATATATATAAGTGAGTGATATTAATCATAAGCTTTCACCCATCCCGCTCGCTCGTTGCTGAATCCGCTATTACAAGCACAATTGCTGCCTCATCTGCCGTGGTGAGTGAAAATTTTTTGTATTTGTTCTGCCTATGAAGCAAATTTGGTGCTACACACAATAAAAGATTTTGTATTCTACATTACATGCTACCCGCAACCCGCATTCCGCGTCAACATCAACATCAGAGCTTTAACTGGGCACCTGTGTGCTGTCACAATTATACACATAGCCTCAACAAAATTGAATGATAACTTTGCATATACCTACAATTGCCCGTTTATTTGGATACCAAAACTTTTTTAGTTTTGTCTCATCTTTTCCCTGTGAGTACATTTTTAGTAGATGTTCTGCCGATAGTTTTTTTGATTCTACATAAACAAACATTTGACTTTTTCTCTTGGCAATAAAACAACAACAACAACGTCTGCAACCGAGAAATAAACATTCGAATTGTCAAAAACTACATTATCCTACATCCTACATCTAGCTGATACACGAACCCTTTCATCACACTAAACTACGTTACCTACCTGAAAGAAATTTTCACACTGCTCTAAAAAATTAAGGGACAAAACTGAATTAAAAATTGAATTAAAATGTCATCTTGCACTTTATGCGAAAAAATTGCGGACTATTTGATTGATTCAATAATATGTCATGGCAACTGTAGAAGATCATTTCATATAGATTGTATTGACGCCCCTTACAGCACTATTAAGCTTTTTAAGGAAAGAAAATCTTTCTATTATTTTTGTGACGAGTGCGATCCGTTTGCGTACACTAACATTACTCGAGACGTAATACAAAATAAATATAACCTCGAAAAGTTACATGCTCAATTACTGCATCTTACCGAAAAAGTTGACAGATTAACCACTTCGCCTACAATACATAATACGGAATCACATAATGACGAAATCGAAATGACTGATAGCCGATTACTAAACGATACATCATCTTTAAAGCGAAAAATTGACGAAACTGATACCGAATCTTGTGAAGTTAATCCCTCAAACAAGAAGCCTGCTACGTCTATTTCTATCACCGCATCTCCGCCGCTTCCTCAACCTCTTCAATCATCTCTACCTCCATCTACATTATCAACATCTTTTGACCCAATCATAGCACCAGTAATCTCACCATCATTAATTGAGCCTATAACAGTTGTGGTAAATCCATCATCATCAACGTTACCTAATATAAAATCTGCATCATTTCATTCAACCAAAAAACCTAGTCTTGTCAATCATCTAAATTCACCCATTTCAAGTGGATTGAAAGTAGTAGAAGGTCATAGAACATTATTTATATCTAAACTTGACCCCTCAACAAACGCCCTCGATATAAAAAACTTTATTTCAAATAAGACAGGTACATCTTCGCTATCAAAAGTTGAGAAAATGATTCATCGAAACTACTCCAAATATGCATCTTTTAAGATAAGAGTTCCAGATTCAATTTTCCATCTTCTCAACTCATCATCACTTTGGCCAAAAGGGATAATAATACATGAATTTGAAAATAAGCAACATAAAATAAGAACCTCATCCCATAACCCTTTTCAAGAGACACGGACAATGCAATATCATCGAAGAAGCAGCTTCAGCAAGTTCTGATTTATTACCAAAACGTCAATGGACTAAGGACAAAGATCAATGCGGTCTACAAAAACATAAATCATCTCCAACATGACATAATTATATTAACAGAAACTTGGCTAAATAATTCTTTCTTAGATACCGAACTCTTCGACTCAACTTACCAAGTTTTCAGACGAGACAGGCACCACTCTAATGAATCAGAGACAGTTGGTGGTGGAATTGTATTTGCAGTCAAAAACTACTTAATATGCAGTTTGGTTGATGCTTTTGATCTTTCTGACGTCGAAATACTGTGTATCAAAATCAAATTGATAACAGGTTATCTTTATATCATCTCAGTGTACATACCTCCGCGATCTTCAAGCTGTATCTATGAAAACTGCATAAACTTAATTGAGAAAATTCATGACCAAATGGAACCAAATGATGAGCTCCTTATCGTAGGTGATTTCAATCTTCCAAACCTGAACTGGAAAAAATCAACAGATTTCAACAATTTTTCCCCTGTCAACCCGACGAGTACTAATGAGTTCTTAATCATTGATGGTCTAGCTTCTTGTGGACTTAGTCAATTTAATGGGGTTGCAAACCGCTTTAATAAATATTTGGATTTAGTATTTTTCTCCGACACAATAAATGCTGACGTAGCTGTAACTTCAGCCAATGTTATACTACTAGTAGAAGACCGTCACCATCCAGCTTTAAATATATCACTTAATATAAATGTATGCAATATCCCTCTAAGTTCAAATGAAAAACTAGAATTCAATTTTAAAAAATGTAACTTTAATGAACTAACCAATTTGTTGTGTAATGTTGATTGGAATCAAATTCTCTTAAATCGTAATATTGATGATATGTGTCTTAAATTTTATAGTATTCTATTTAACTGTTTTTACGAAACTACACCATTACGCAAATCTTGCTATAATCTTAAAACTCCACCATGGTTTGACGCTCACTTAAAAAACTTAAAAAATAAAAGAAATAAAGCATGGCTTAAATTTAGTAAAACCAGAGCTGATGATGATTTCAGAACTTACTCCGAAATTAAATATATTTTCACTGATTATTTCAACACTCTTTACTCAGATTATATTTTAAAAATTGAAGAAGAGTTAAAACAGACCCCAAAAAACTTTTGGAACTTCGTGAAAAGTAAAAGAAAAGTTGATGGCTACCCTAACTCAATGTCATATAATAACACAACAAGTCATGACTCCCAAATAATTTCAAATATGTTTGCTAATTTCTTTAAAGATGCTTTCGATGTGCCTCCGTCTTTTCAATCTTCCGATTTGTTCTTTCCAGCCCAACATTTTCCACACCTTAACTCACTTAACTTTACCATATGTGAAGATTCAATTGTTCGTAGCGTCTCAGAACTTGACGAATGTTTCAGCCCTGGTCCTGATGGTGTACCATCTTGTGTGTTAAAAAAATGTGCGTCCTATTTATCCTATCCTCTTTTTTTATTATTCAATGAATCCCTTAGATGCTCAATCTTTCCATTATTATGGAAAAGTGCTTTTATAATTCCAATTCATAAAAAAGGGTCTAAGAATGAAATCACGAATTACCGACCCATCGCCAAACTTTCTGTTATTCCCAAACTGTTTGAGTCCATTGTATGTAATATGTTATCCTTTAACTGTAAGTCTATCATTTGTGACAATCAACACGGTTTCGTCCAAAATAAATCAACTATTACAAACCTACTTCACTTTACTTCTTTTTGTCTTGACTCCTTTGAAAATCGGAAACAAGTAGATTGTGTGTTCACAGATTTTAGTAAAGCCTTCGATAAACTATGTCATAAGACCTTAGTCCATAAACTTAAAGCCTTAGGATTTAATGACAAATTCTTAATGTGGATCTCGTCATATTTAACGAATAGAAATTATAGTGTTACTTTTAGAAATGAGCTCTCTGATCAATTTTACGTTAACTCTGGTGTTCCACAAGGCAGCCATTTAGGACCCCTATTATTTATCTTATATATAAATGATATAACTTCTGTGATAAAATACTCTTCGGTTCTGATATACGCTGATGACATTAAAATTTTCAAAACTATATGTTCAATTAATGACTGCTCACAGCTTCAAGAAGATCTACATAGTTTTAGGGAATGGTGCAATACAAACCGACTTTTCTTGAATATTGACAAATGTAAAACAATGTGTTTTACACGCAAAAAAACAATTATAGATTATAATTACATATTAGATTCTTCTTCTCTTTGTAAGCTATCAGTTTTCTCTGATTTAGGAGTTATTCTTGACAGTAAATTAATGTTCATTGACCATTATAACTTTATAGTTAAAAAAGCTAATAAAATTCTCGGTTTTATTAAACGATTCTCTCGCGATTTTCGTGATCCCTACGTCCTCAAGCTCCTTTACATATCTTTTGTCCGACCAATACTTGAATACGGCTGCGTAATATGGGCACCTTACTATTCTGTTCATATAAACAGACTTGAAGGTATCCAAAAAAGGTTTTTGCGATTTTGTCTTCGTTTTTTTCCGTGGTCCCAGAGATCCACACTACCTCCATATTCTCACAGACTCTTGCTTATAAACCTCCCATCACTTTCACAACATAGACAGTATCTCCAGCTTTGTTTTATTGTAAAATTAATAAATGGTTCAATAATATCTCCATCAGCTCTGCATCGTCTAAATTTTAGCTATAGTCAAACTAGCATAAGAAGGCAGTTGCCTTTATGTCCGATTTTCAGCAGAACAAACTATGGTGCGAACAGCCCTCTAAATCAATTGATTTCAGTTTTCAATAAATATTATTTTTTAATTACTTCTATAAACGACAATGTCAAAAGTAAAAAATTTAAAGAAAACTTTTTTAACACTCTAATATTGTAGTTATATATACATATTTATTTATTTGTAGATAAATTATTTTTTTAAATTAAAATATATGTAATTAGCTATAAGTTTTTTTAACGTTAGACCATTAACGAATTAAATAAATAAATAAATAAATAAAGCAATGGAAGTCCGAATAAAATGCTTTTTTGACTGCATATACACTTTTACTTTGAATTTTAAAGTTGGTATGCTTTGCATTTATACCCGTGTCAAAATCAGCTGATTTGGAAAAGAAGTAAAATAAATATGTATTTTCTTACAAAAATAATACAAATTGAAATGAATAAAGATCCAAAACAGAAAAGGGCTATACATAATTTCTGAGTTTCTTTTAACAAATCATCTTAATTTAATAGATATTTCTGACTCATTAAGTGAACAAAGTAAAAGGAAACGAAAACTAAAAATGAAATATATACCTAAGAATAAACAATCCACTTTTGAATAAGCTAAAGGATGCGTTGGAAAAGTATACGTTTTGATGTGGTTTATGCTAAATTAACATCACTGAAAAATTTGTTGTCAAACAAGTGGCAAAATTATTAATAAAATCAAATCTCAATGGCATGTATGTACACAAAGTCAAATTAAGGGCTCGGTGGCAGAAAAAAATCATTCTCATGTCCTTTTTAATCGTTTGGCATCGCACCCATCCTTCGATGAATTTCATACTCTCACGTGACAAATAGGGAACATGCACACGCATTAAGAGGCAACATTTTGACCATTGACTATTAACGTTTACCGGCTAATCGTAAATTAATATTTCAAACCACATAGTTTGTGCTCTTGTGAAAATTTACCATAAAATGAACAAATATCACCGAACACATTCGCGAATAATCAAAACCTGCCAACCTCACGAAAAATAAAACTTTTGCAACCAATTTGAATGTCACTGTAATCCAGATGCTCCAAAACTTTATCAGTACTATTATGTGCACTCTTATTACTGCCTAGTTTATACGCACAATTCCTTTGTTGTTGTTTACTGTGTAAAATTTTTATTACCAATAAAAAACGACTAATGAAATATTAGGTGTGTTTTATTCACTGCTGCATAGCTAGCACAGCAAAATTTTCCTTAGCAAACAACAACAATTTGATTGCTGGCGAAAAAGAAGCCAGTCAAAAAAATGGCAGCTTTGCTGGTGATAGAACTTCAAATTATTCAAATGAAGATGGCGCTATGCAGTCAATTTTAGAATTATTTTGTTTCGCGAATGTTAAAAATTGCTCATGTTTGGAGGTTAAATGACATTTCACATTTGAATTTAGTATTAGGAGTGGAAAACCTAATTTCAGCCGGCTTTGTTAGTCTTAATAAATTGGTATTACCAATAAAATAAAACAATCTCAATTCGTACATACATACATGTTTTGACATCAGATTTTGACATTTTCTATAATAATGGCCAACATTGAAATATTGATTTAAATTAGCTTTTTTGGCCTTTAGTCCACAAAAATTGGCGTTTCGTCCGGGTGATCTCACATGGACTCATCAGTTGACTTGTGAGGACCTTGTCAATACGCAATTTTTGTTAAGTTCACAAGTCAACTGATGAGTCCATGTGAGATCACCCGGACGAAACGCCAATTTTTGTGGACTAAAGGCCAAAAAAGCTAATTTGAATCAATAATTCAACAAGTCCAATAATAGTGCTAAGTCTTCTACTTGGCTGATTTATTTCAGTAGTATATAGAGTTTGTATTATAAAAACCTTCATATAAAAAATCAACATTGAAATATAAATTGAAATTGACATATTCAGTGAGTTTGGTCGTTTTATTCGCACTTGAATTCTGCTAAAACACACCTATTAACACAACAAATCGAAATTAGAAACAAAAACTACAGGGATGTTTTGAGAAATGTCATTTTACTTTAGTGCTAAAAATCGAGATTAGAGGAATCGGTCTGAAGTCGGAAAAAAAAATTATTTTTTTTTGGTTGAAACGAAAGCCTAAGCCGGCAATATAAAAAGTCAAGTTTTTTCCCAAGTTTAAAAATTTCTAATATGAAATTATCCCAAGAAGAAGTAATTAAACTCCTTAATTATTAGTCCCAATTTGAAGGCATATGGAATCTGATCCATTAACACTCTTTTCATAATTTTCGTATTCAATGACCGGCAAGTTTGTTTTTGAATATGCAACAAACATTTATGTAAGAGCTACCAGTTCATGGTTGGTCGAAAAGGAGGGGTTCGTGGACTTCTCAAAAGAAACCCTGATTTTTTCTTGCGCAGGCCCGAAAACATAAGCTTAGTAAGAATAAGGGGCTTTAATAAAATTTCCGCCGAGGAATTCTTTACAAATTTAAAACGACTCTACCAAAAGCATCAACTTGAACCTAAAAGTATTTTCAATTTGGATGAAACTGGTATTTCAACGGTTTTAGAACCACCAAAGGTAAGACAGTGTTTGAACAAATCTTAAACTTATGTAATAGCATAGCGGAAAAGGGGAAACGATTTGTAAGTCAGGTGTCATCTGCAGAGAGGGAAACTCTTGTTACTGTTGTAGGGATTGTTAATGCTGCTAGTTGGGCTCTATCTCCAGTGAAAGGATAAATTTATTAAGGACGGTCCATCCAAGCAACTGTATTGGTCTTTTGAGCAAAAATGGTTCGATAATAGGAGAACTGTTTATTTATGTGCTAAATCACATCCAAAATTTTACCAACTGCTGCAAAGAGAAACCTATTATTATCAATTTGGATAACCATTTATCACACTATGGGCTAGAAGGTATAGATTTTTGCCGATAAAATGGAATTGAGCTCTTATCTTTTCCACCTTATTGCTCTCATAAGCTGCAACCATTGGACGTATCCATATTTGATCCATTTAAAAGTTATTGCAAAGAATTTTTTTAGTGAGTTTTAAGTGAATAATCTAGGCATAACAATTTACGATATTGCTCGACTGACAATTCCCCCACCAAAATCAAAAAATAAATAAATAAAGAGAAATACAAAGTCTATACTGATAAACCTGAAAAGAACAGAATCACTGAATTAAAGCGCAAACAAGAGGAAGAAAATCTTATAAGACAGCAAAATTAAAAAAAATCGAAACAAAATACGAGTAAATAAAAAAATTGAGATAGTAGATACAAGCGATTCGGAAGAGTTTAGCGTTGCAGATTCAAATAAGTCTCTTGGACCATATGTGGAAGATGAAGTTTCTGATTTAGAAGAATCAAATATTAGTGACTATAAACTTAATTTTGAAACTAAACATGGGCCACTTTGTTGAAGTCAAGTTTGACGGACGAATTTCAAAATATTTCATTTTTATGTTGAATTTTTGCGGAAAATATCGAATAGTTGGCAGTTTTTTTAAGCGTCTTTTTGAGGATATATCTTTTGTCTTCAGAAGTGATATCGAGTTGAAGCTGCCATTGCCAGAACACCCAGATGGATCATCAAGACATTCTTATGATTCTAATATTCGTATGAAAACTGAAGGTGATTTTAATTTTAATTTAAAAATAAACATAAGGATTTTGTTTTAATAATAAATTAAGGCACTCGCTATAACAGAGCAAAAAATATATCTTTTTTGTTTTACTTTTTGTGTCATCTAAATTCGTGTCGAAGTGCCCCATGAGTATGACAAAAGTGCCCGGCCTATGAGGCACTTTTGACATTTTGAAGAAGTTTTTTAAAACATTTTTTTTGTAATTATTAAGGTTGAATAAAGTGTCCACGTTTTTGAACTTCTTTAATACAGTTATTAAAGCTTCAAGAAAAAAAAAGAGATAAAATATACATTTATATAAAAGTTAAAGGGAATCTACAGAAAATGGGTCGAATCTACTCCACCCTACCCTAAGCTTTTTATCAACCATGAATGTCTATTGTGGAAACCAATTCAGTTTTTAGGGATATACACTACCGAAACAAGTTAGTTAAATATATATGTATGTACATATATCTTAAATTATAATTACTCACATCTTCATCAAAATTAGCATTTCCATTTTCCATAATGTGACTAGATTGGGTTGATGAATTTGACTCATCTAAAGTTTGCTCTTCATCGTATCCAAAAATTTCTTCAAACTAAAAAATAATTAAAATAAAATTAGTTCGATTTAAAATGTCATAAGAAATCAGACTGACCTCTCTATCATCAACAGATACAGATTTATCATTATTGTTATTGTTTTGTGAGTCTATCATATCTTCAAAATCAAGTGGATCATCTATGATGAAAGATTCATTCTGTAAAATGAAGCAACAGCTAGATTAAAAATGAATAAAAATAAGAGAAGAACAAAAGAATACAAATTACCATACGATTGTTGGCGTTCAATGAAGGTTCTATGTTTTTATTTTTCGCGAATCCATTTACTATGCCTTCGTTTATTTGTCGGCCTTCTTCTCCTTCTAAGTAATATTCGTCAGAGCAATCGTCATCGTCGTTAAAAAATGGGTCGGGTAAATTTATATCAGGAATTGCCCAGGCTGTTATTTTATTCTTACAAGTTGATGGTTTCATTTGTGCTGAGAAATGGCGATCACATACAGATGCTGTTTTATGTGCATCCTTTAATCCTAGCTGCTTTAACCAAACGCTTCGTCTGTAAATAAAATAAACAATAATTAGTTTAGGCTTTTTTGTGTTATATAATTTTGCAAGCACTTAATGGATTATGACTACCCTTAAAAATGTTTGAGCACAGTGCGAGCGTTTTGGACTTTGAGAGAAATTAAAAGGAGATACCGATGCACATTGGTTTTCAATACAACATTCCACATTCGTGCAGTACGGCTAAATAAGGAATAACTGAATTTAACAGTACATCCGTAGTTGGGCTCAAGGATTAACTAATTGGCACTGTCTGAAGCATGAGTATTAGGGTTGAATTGTGTAAGGGGAGGAATGCAGCAGGCTATTTCACTATTACTATTTTATAAAAATATAGGTTAAATAATGAAAGACGATAAACATTGTGGCGGTGCTCCAGAGATGCAAATTTTTCTTCCATCACCTATTAAAGCTCCTTGTTGTGAAGAAACCATGTATTGTTTTTATCCAAAGAATCCATTTCACTTTTCATAGCCTTTTTCCAAACATTGTGGTCTCTTTTGACATAAACTAGATCTATTATTCACTTCAAGTGTAAAGTATAGCCTTGAAATTGAGGGCGTTCTGATTTTATTGGTCTAGTCTAGACAATGTACATATGTATATGAATTTACATTTTTATCTGGTTAATACCCTGATTAAAACCTCATCAAACTCCTCTGATGTTGAAATTTCATTAGCAACTGTCTTCATTTCAGAAGGGTAAAAATTGGATCTGATGATTGAAAACAACATTAATGGTGTTAAATTCTAAAGGTTCAGATTTTATCAAACCATGACCGCATCTGCAATGCCATGATTGTTTGACCAACTCTTGTCCTGGCAGAATCACACAAACAGAGTTTTTCTGCTATCCACTTTATCCGAAAATTAAGCTTGTTCAGAACATAAAATGATATTGGTGTTCTTAACGTTCTACACTGCAGGCCAAAAGTTTGAGTCCAACATAGTCAACTGACTTCATTAATGCCTGGGGGGTGATTTTTTGAATTAAAGATTGGGTTTTTTATTTTATTTTATTTTTTACCTGAACAATACGCAACACCTTCAGGTAGTAAAAGTTGAATTTTTAATCTAGATTTTTTTTTAAAAAGGGTGTTTTTTTAATAAATGTAGAAAAACCAATTATATGGATTATTGAGACGTATTTGGGTTTTTCATAAATATAAATTTTTATGACTTTTGGCTTTGATTTAGCACTTTTTTATGACGCCGAACATAAAAAAGGTTTTCAAAACCGAAAAATTTTACACCTAGATTGTAAGTTTTTTATATAAAACCCACGTTTTGAAATCATAAGCATTTATTTGAGATTCTTCATCTTTTGAGTAAAGCCTAGTACGCAGATCGAGACAAGACAAATTTTATCTCTACAATTTCAATCTCTACAAAAAGTTTACAAATCTCACGCAAAACTTGAATTTGGAGACATAACATCTAATTTAATGTGTTTTGTAGTGTATCTCTAGAACGGGTTGTCTTACAAAAGTCGTTTATACCTTTTTGGAATTTCCTCTTGATGTTTTCAAGAGAAGCATCAGAACCTTTTACATAAAACCAGTTTTGACAAAAATCACTTTCGAAATACGCTGGCTGTCAAAATCTGCCCGCAAAATAATGCTTGTATCCTTTGAGTATATATAATTATATAATATATGTATGTAATTATATATACTCAAAGCTTGTATATCATTCTTTTAGATCTACAACTAAACACGAGGATCTGCTAATAGTAATAACAAGCAAACGAAATAGGCGAAAAACAGCACCGGAAATACGTGCTGAAATAAATACAACACGGAATAAGCCGCTGTCCTTGACCACCGTCAAACGGAGGCTAAGAGATGCTAGACTATTTTGACGAGTTGTTTTTCCAAAACCCCTTTTTCGACCACAAAACAAGCTGAAACGGTTGGAGTGGGCCAAAAAGCATAGAGTCTGGACGGAAGAAGATTTTAATAGGGTTTTATGGAGCGGTGAATCCAAGTTCAAGGTATTTTTCACAAAACGGAGGATTTTTGTTCGACGCAGCGCTGAACAAAAGATGCTACCCGACTGTATAGTTCCTACCATCAAGCATGCAGGTGGTTCTGTGATGGTCTGGGGATGTTTCTCTTCAAGTGGAGTGGGAGATTTGACTCGAATTATTGGAAAATTGAATAAGGAGGCGTATAATAAGATACCTTGAGGAAAACGCTTTGATCTCTGGACTAAGATTGATTGATGAAGGATTCGTATTCCAACAGGACAATGACCCTAAACACACGTCGAAACTTTGCCAGGATTTACTAAAGCAGAGAGAAGACGAAGATATTTTAAAAGTTATGAAGTGGCCGCCGCAATCACCGGATATAAACCCTTCATCGGAAAAACGAAAAATCAGTTTAAATCATTTTTTTCTTTTTTTAAATAAATTCCTATTTGTAAACAACATAACGAAAATATTTGTCTCCTTATTTTGTCTTTATTTATGCTCCTCATAAATTCTACATACTCATTTTTTACTAAAAAGTTTTTTTCGGTGCTAGAATTTGGTTTTCCTTCGAAAAATGAGAGTGGACTCAAACTGTTGGCCTGCAATGTACGAGTACTTGCTGACAAGTCTCTCTCCAACGGAGACCGACCATATTGTGTTAGTCTAACTAAAAAGCAATCAACTATTCTAACTTGTTTTTTTGTTTCTTTTATAATGGTCACCGAATTTCTCAGGAAATAAGTGGGGAGAGTACGATAACTTGGCCGCCAAGATTTGATAACGGGTTTTTGTAGAGGGGTCAAAAACAAGCACTTTTTACTATGGGAGGGTAGGGACACTTTTAGAAAAAATGGCTTAAATTGAAAAAAAAAAAATATTAAAAAACAACGGCAACACTTACAATAAAGTGCTATACTGCATTTGAAAGCTAGAAGTATGTTCTATAGTCCTGCATTTAAATTAAATTACTCATGTCAATAGTTTTTGAGAAATTCGCATTTAAAGTCCAAATTTTGATAAAAAACGTGAAAAAAAAAATTTAGACCGATTGTTTCCAAAATTGTGAAATGAAATTGTAACTTAGCTTATATGTGTTACACGTAACTATCAGTTCTTAATTCAACACAAAAAACCGCATGGTTCTATGTCTTCTAGTTTTTGCGAAAATCGAAAATTACCAAAACTTTTTTTGATTTTTGGTGGTGACGGTGATTCCATTTTAAGGATTAATGTTAATAAACATAATGCATCTTTGTTAGTTCAGTACAGCAATTCATTTAGCGTTACCCAGAATGCACCACGAGGAGGCATTCCACGTCTGGGTCAGTCATTTTGTCAGTTAGTCAGGGGTGCCAGCACGTAACTTGATACAATCGAGTCTAGTCGATGTAATCGGGTATAGGGAGTTATTTAATTTGATTCAATCGAATCGAAAACAATCGGCTGATCATAACAAGGAACTGCCTGTTCTCGATTGAGCTAACTCGATCGTATCAAGTTACGTGCTAGTCAGTCATAGTTAGTCAAAAAAGGTCAAAATCTGTTAAAAAGGTGTGTACGTCTCGTCAATAAAGTCTTCGTCCGTACTATTACTGTCGAGTTCGTTGAGTTCCTCATTAATGGTGACTGACAAGCCGAGGATGTTTTGGCGGTAAAACACACGAATGACCTTGGTAAACAATAACTTGTACCACATTTTCATTAACGAACAAAAAACAACGGTACAAATTGGAATGTTAGCTTTTTCTTTTTATCTAAGTTGGTATACTTTGAACATTTCAGTTGCTTTATATAAATAGGTATGTAAGACACAAACATACATACTAAGAAATTATATACAGTGTCGGACAAAACTAAAGCACGAAAAAATATCACATTGGAAACATACGAATAAAAAGTGAATACACTCGTGATACTTTTATATTTTTTTATTTTTTCTTAATCACAACATATTATTCTATATTTTACAGCTTTTAATTTGATTTTAAATTAAAATTGTTCAAAACTCATTAAAAAGTAGCGCGACAAAACTAAAGCACATGTACCATATTTCTGTTTACAGTTATCGAATTTTACCGCTTACTTCTTAAATGCTACTACCTTCACTTGTTATTTTGTCAAGCATGTTCTAGGCAAAACAAAAAAAAAATTAATCGCAGATCTTTGCACCATGCTAACGGTCAAAGCTAATGAAGAATTTAAAATTTAAATGAAAATTGTTAAAATGGCGCGGAATAAATATTCCAATAAATTAAAAGAAAAAATAGTGCCCGAATTAAATTTATTGGCAATAAATATGGTACAAGCCATACGGTTATTTCTCGGATAATAGCTCGATTTCGTGCTCGGGGTAGTGTTCAAACAGTGCACAATGGTGGTAGACCTCGAAATACCACGTCGCATTGCGATAAAAGAATAATGAGGTTAATCAAAAAGGACCCTTATATTACCCTAAAAATATAAAAAAATAACTAGACTTATAAATCTCTTGTAGAACGATCTGGCGAAGAGCGGTTGATAGTGGCTGGAAAGCTCGTCGTGCTGTAAAAAGGGCCATTTATTTCCCTTAATAATAGACGTGCAAGACTAAACGCACCTTAGCTGGACTAGGGAAAAATGGAAGACGGTTCTATTCTCTGATGAATGGAAATTTAATTTAAAAGGATCGGACAGATTTCGTACGGTACGAAGCCCGAAAGGTGAACGCCTCAAACCTCGATTTACCAAGGCGACTGTGAAGCACTGTGGGGGGGAACATTACTGTCTGGGGATGTTTTTCCAGTCAAGGGATCGGGCCACTTCATAAGATAAGTGGTATAATGGATCGTTTCATGTACCAGGAAAGCCTTCAAAACGTCATGCTTCCGTATGCGGAGGAGAATATGCCGTTGCGATGGATCTTCCAACATGACAACGATCCGAAACATACCGCTAAATAGGTGAAAGATCGGCTTAATGAAGGTAATATCATGGTTATAAAGTGGCCAGCGCAATCCCCTGATCTCAACCCAACGGAGAATCTATGGGAAATGGTAGATTAGAGGATTGATCGAACGAAATGTAACAATTTTGACTCGCTACTTGACAACAAGTAGAAACTGTCTGGGAAAACATCCCCATACAAATAATTGACAATCTCATTGCATCCATGCCTCGTCGATGTGATGCAATTATCAAAAATAATGTTTACGACTCCAAATAGTAACATTAAAACTTTTTTTTTATTTAGGTATTTTGTATTGAAATGAAAAATGTGCTTTAGTTTTGTCGCGCTACTTTTTAATGAGTTTTGAACTATTTTAATTTTTTAGAAATATGAAGATTTAAAATCAAATTAAAAGCTGTAAAATATTGAATATGTTGTGATTAAGAAAAAATAAAAAATATAAAAGTATCACGAGTGTATTCACTTTTTATTCGTATGTTTCCAATGTGATATTTTATCGTGCTTTAGTTTTGTCCGACACTGTATATTTGCTGCAGTCGAGCAGTAGTGTACATTTTAATATTTGAAATTGTAAGTTTGGAACTTTGGGCTACATGTTTATATGTATTTAGTGGACATTGGATAAATAGAATAAATTTGAATTTTTTAAATGCAGATTCTGTGAATGCAAAAAAAAAAATTTATGCACCCAACCTCGCACCTACCCCAAATCCTATAGTGTACCAAGCAGGGGGGTTGCATACATACTTTACTGTTTATATATTGTAATGTTGGAAGCTAGCACTGATTTATTTATGTTAGCAATAACAAAAATTTTATAGAAAAGTAGTTTTAGCTATTTTCGATTTTCTCAAAAACTAGAAGACATAGAACCATGCGGTTTTTTTTGTGTTCGATTAAGAACTGATAGTTACGAGTAACACATATAAGCTAATTTACAATTTCATTTCACAATTTTAGAAACAATCGGTCTAAACTTTTTTTTTCACGTTTTTTATCAAAATTTGGACTTTAAATGCGAATTTCTCAAAAACCATTGACATGAGTAATTTAAATTAAATGCAGGATTATAAAACAAGCTTCTGGCTTTAAAATGCAATATAGCACTTTATTGTAAGTGTTGATGTTGTTTTTAATTTTTTTTTTTTTTTCAATTTAAACCATTTTTTCTAAAACTGCCCCTACCTCCTAAACGGGGGGTGATAGACCCCCCCCCTCCCATTGTAAAAAGTGCTTGTTTTTGACCCCTCTACAAAAACCCGTTATCAAATCTTGGCAGCCAAGTTATCGTACTCGTGCCAAATAAGTTCGTTGAACTGTAACGCCGAAGTTCTGGGATCAGTTACTAGGAGCTAATACCAAAAAACAATTATTTTTTTCTTGGATGGCTATCCTGCCTTTTGCGAGGAAGTGGCAAATCCTGCAAAAATATCTTTTTTCGCGAAAATAGCTTCTCATATCAGACGCTCGGAAGCGATAGAAAACTGGAGCAACCCATCATCTTTGTCGACAAAACTCATACAGAAATGGTTGGAAATTGAGTCAATTAAAGGCCATGGTTCTCTACAGATGTCAAAAGTTCTCATACTATCTTAACATAATTCTACTTTTTCTGGGATTTCCATCAGGCGCCATCCTCATCTATAGAAAATGTGTTCGTTTAAAAGATTCTATTAATATGGATGAAACCAATACCTCACACTTTGCTCGTATGCAAGCTGTATACTTTAATTTCTGGAAAAAGTTTCTTTTGCAATGCGCTACTTTTTGACCAAATTCGCGTTGAAAAAAACAATTTTGCTATTAAAATTAGGAACAGTGTTTTTACTCTACCATTTGTCGCTTTTGAGCTAAACAATTTTTGCAAAATCGAATTAATAGTCACAAAACAAAACAAAAAAAAAACTAAAAAAATAAATTGCAAAACTAAAACAAAAAAATAATTTGAAGCAAAATCAAAGGCATATCCCAGAACACCAAACATTTGGTATTGCTTTGCCCATTGTTTACAAGAATACCCAGCGCGGCGTCTCTATCTCTACGCTGGCCTGCCAATACTTCGAATCTTCGAAAGTTTGGTTTTTTAGTCAACTCCAACTCAAGTCAGGCTTGCTTTCGAGTTTCGCTGCGCTCCTCTTGCATATTTCAAAATCATTCACCTAGCAAACAACATTTCCAGTGGGTCTACTCACCCAATCTCATCCTTTGGAAAGGCATATGTGTGTTTGGGATCTGGACACTTCAGCACACATGTTCTAGTTTTTTTTGACATCACCACAGATCGCCTTCTCAAATTTCGAATAACTATCAAAGCGGGAACTTCTGAAAAATTAAAATACATTTGCCATAATGGTAAAAAAAATCGTGAACTTTGTTACATGTATGTACTTAAAGCATCAATACAAACTCACAAAAGATAGAAAGAGTCTATAGAATATAAGATTATGTGGAAATACAAAGTTTTGTTGTTTTTCGATCAAATCGTTGGAACTGGAATCTTTAATTTGACCAAATTATTTATAAATTTATTTCCTTCCAAACACTAGAAAATTATAGATTATAAGCACTTTATTCAACTCTACTTGTGACTTGTGAGCAAACGTCAAAAGTGAAAAGAAAAATGGTGAGATATTAATTTGGCTTTGAATCTTTGTTGTGTGTGTGAGAATGACGCATAGGTTGACTCTGACAGCGTTCAGGTGTTTAAAATTGAATACCTTAAGTCTATCACACAATACCGAACATAAGGCACTCAAGTGTGTATATCAACAATTTTTTTATTTCACCAATAATTTTTAAAGCCACATTTACCGCAGTGTGCGAAACGCTATTACTTGTCGGTAATATGTGAAGCAATGTCAATTCATTGCTTAAATAGGTAATTCATTGCATTGTTGTCAAATGCTAACATTAAAATGGTGCCCACTTTATTTGTTTTTATAATTATACAGGCGAATCTATAAACAAATCTTAAAGGTTACTTAACTTTAAAATACCTCTAAGCAGCTCTTAGATATGAAATCGTTATCTATAATCAATTTTCACATTTAAGTAACGTTACTTAAAGGCCTCTTAACTTAAACGCCATCAACCGCGTTTAAGGGTCACTTAAAGGCATTTTAAAATGTATTTTGACATATCGATTGTCATCTTTGAAATTTTGAAGTTTCAAATTGTGAGTTTGTAGGTATTGTTTGTTGTAATATTATATTAGAACTATAAAGTGCAACGATTTAAGAAACATAAAATTTGTATTGATTAAAGTATGTGTACGCGCAAAGAAATTTCGTCCACGCTTCCCTCTTAGCCTTTGAATTGTTTGTATCGACACTTTCTTCCTTGTTGTTGGAAGAGAATAGGCGTTTTTCTAAATGCAGTGTTGCAGCGCATCGTGGATTTTGATGCCCTTGCAAAGTTTTTCTTCACTCTGAAATTTACTTTTACAATTCATTAAAAAAAACTCTAAAATTTAGAATCCGTATTTAATAACGTTATTTTCTCTGTTTTGCCCAGATTGTTTATAAAATTTTTGTAATACTTTTTCTTATTATTTTATTTTCTTTTGTAATTATTATCACTTTCATTAGTTACTACTTATTATGTATTGTAATATATACAACTTGGTTACGAATTTTTGATGCTATAAAAGATTGACAGGCGAATCTATAAACAAATCTTTAAGGTTACTTAACTTTAAAATACCTCTAAGTAGCTCTTAAGTATGAAATCGGTATCTATAATCAATTTTCACATTTAAGTAACGTTATTTAAAGGCCTCTTAACTTAAACGCCATCAACCGCGTTTAAGGGTCACTTAAAGGCATTTTAAAATGTATTTTGACATATCGATTGTCATCTTTGAAATTTTGAAGTTTCAAATTGTGAGTTTGTAGGTATTATTTGTTGTGATATTATATTAGAACTATAAAGTGCAACGATTTAAGAAACATGAAATTTGTATTGATTAAAGTATGTGTACGCGCAAAGAAATTTCGTCCACGCTTCTCTCTTAGCCTTTGAAGTGTTTGTATCGACACTTTCTTCCTCGTTGTTGGAAGAGAATAGGCGTTTTTCTAAATGCAGTGTTGCAGCGCATCGTGGATTTTGATGCCCTTGCAAAGTTTTTCTTCACTCTGAAATTTACTTTTACAATTCATTAAAAAAAAACTCTAAAATTTAGAATCCGTATTTAATAACGTTATTTTCTCTGTTTTGCCCAGATTGTTTATAAAATTTTTGTAATACTTTTTCTTATTATTTTATTTTCTTTTGTAATTATTATCACTTTCATTAGTTACTACTTATTATGTATTGTAATATATACAACTTGGTTACGAATTTTTGATGCTATAAAGGTTGACAGGCGAATCTATAAACAAATCTTTAAGGTTACTTAACTTTAAAATACCTCTAAGTAGCTCTTAAGTATGAAATCGGTATCTATAATCAATTTTCACATTTAAGTAACGTTATTTAAAGGCCTCTTAACTTAAACGCCATCAACCGCGTTTAAGGGTCACTTAAAGGCATTTTAAAATGTATTTTGACATATCGATTGTCATCTTTGAAATTTTGAAGTTTCAAATTGTGAGTTTGTAGGTATTATTTGTTGTGATATTATATTAGAACTATAAAGTGCAACGATTTAAGAAACATGAAATTTGTATTGATTAAAGTATGTGTACGCGCAAAGAAATTTCGTCCACGCTTCTCTCTTAGCCTTTGAAGTGTTTGTATCGACACTTTCTTCCTCGTTGTTGGAAGAGAATAGGCGTTTTTCTAAATGCAGTGTTGCAGCGCATTTTGGATTTTGATGCCCTTGCAAAGTTTTTCTTCACTCTGAAATTTACTTTTACAATTCATTAAAAAAAAACTCTAAACTTTAGAATCCGTATTTAATAACGTTATTTTATTAAAGCAAGTGAATAAAAAAAGCATCAAAATTCATGATGCGCTGCATAAAATAATTCTGTTTTGTAGTGTATTATTGCAAATTCTAAAATAAAAAAGTTTCCTTGTAGGAGGCATCCCAATTTTCAGATCTTTTTCTTTTATTTGTGGCGGCGGGTGTGGGTGTGTGTTCGATAGCCATTTTTTTTTTTTTGATTTCACAAATAAAAAAATGTTTCTTCCAATTATTTACTGAAAGGTGTCACAAAACAGCTGTGTTGTAAAAAATGAAGCAGCATTTGTTTTTTTCTGTACTTGATTTTCACATTCTTTTACGTTACGTGACACAACCATTATTTAGTTAAGTACCAATGAAAAACCGATTATACATAGATACGAATTGAAGTTTCGTCATTTAAAGCCAAATTAAATATTTAAGTATGCTTAACTAAATAACCTCTAAGATGCAGTTTAAGAAAATCTTATAGATACGGCTGATATAGTTTAATTCCTTTCTTGCGTGTTTTCAGTTTTTTAAAATGGGGACACCCATTCAAAATTAAATTTTGAAATCTCAAAGTATCTCCGCTCGCAATTTCCATATTAGATTAGATTAGATTAGATTAAATTCTTTATTTCGATAATAAAATTACATTAATTTAAAGCTAAGAATATAAGGACATGGCGTTGTTGCCGTCTGCCTGATAGACATTTCATTTAAAAATAGTTTTTTTTTTTATTTTGATTTGTTTTTAGTATAAGAAAATAAAAACTGTATTTTTTAGTGGTTTTTCTTAACAATTTTTAAATATCAGATGAATAATTTATTAACCTGAATATTTATAAAAAAGAAGATAAATAAAACAATTTTGAATAATTTTATAATCTTTAAAGATATGTATACAATTTTGACATGATTTGAAACACAAAAAATATGAGTTTAAATAGCTCTATTTTTTTTTTCTTTTTTTTTTTTTCGTTTTTACATTATCAGTGATTCGAGACTTAAAACATCAATTTTGCCGTGATTTGAAACACAAAATCTTTAAAATAAACTTTCCCGTTTTTAAAAACAATTTTAGTAGATGAAAACAAGTTCAATTTTGCCGTGATTTGAAACACAAAAAATATTAAATTCTCAATCGCCATAACTGGATACATGACCGCTCAAAAGCTACTTCTATAAGCTAAAGCATGTTTGCAAAATTTAAAGGCTCAACTTTCCTTTAAGGTCGCACGAATTTTCACACGCGGATAGTTTTATTTGATAGATTAGCACTTATAAACAACAAATATCGCAATCTTAAAGTGAGGAAACATTTATAACTATTTTTAATTAATTTTTAAAGTTTCACTTTTTCATACAAATTGAACACAATAATGGCTGCGATGCACATGAAAAACTTTTTTTTTGCTTTATTTTGACGTTTTTCCTCTCTTTCTTTGGTTCAGTGATTTTATACGCGCTGTTTTTTTGGGGATATTCTTGAAATTTATTGTACTTGTATTGAAATTATGAAGTACAAAAGAAACTTTGCGGGCACCCAACCTCGCACCTACCCCAAATCCTATAGTGAGCCCAAGCAGGGGGGTTGCAGGGGGGCAGCATGCCCCCCCATACATATCTCACTGTTTATGCGCCATGATGCTGGATGCTAGCACTGATGCATTTATGTAAGTATGTAAGCAAAAAACAAAAAGTAGTCTTAGTAATTTTCAATTTTCTCAAGAACTAAAAGACATAAAATCATTCGGTTTTTTGTGTTCGATTCAGAATAGATAGTAACATTGAATACATAAACCAATAAAGCACTTTAATTTACAATTTCGCCAAAAAATTGAGTAAAAAAAAAAGTGAGGTTAAAACCGAAAAGAAAATATTTTTTTTTAGGATTTAGGGGGGTTTCCTCACTCTAATATTTTAACCCTGTTCTATTGAGACCCATACCTAACTGTAAAAAAAAAATCAACACTATACTCGTGCGACCTTAAAGGAAAGTCGCCCCAATTTAAACAGATTCGTCCAACCACTCAGCCCGTTAAGAATGTCAATAAGTTGGTCCATAGACAAAAAACTCACTTGGAAATATAGCCGTCGTATTTCTTGTAATATTGGACAAACTGCTATGAATAGATTTATATCCTCCACATCTCTTCTATTGCAGAGAGTGCAAATTTGTGAGAGGTCCGATCTATGGGGGACAAAGTTGAGATTAAGTATCTCGACTCTAGCTTTAAAAATGGTGCCGATAGCTTCCGGAGGCAATTCTTTACAAAAATAGTTTGAAGTTGATGACAATTGATGGTTTAAGCGCTTGTATATGTTTCTGCTTGCCGATGAGGATGCACTTTGCAGGTGTTCTAAATAAAGTTTTTCATCAATTTTAGCTATCAAAACCGCGAACATATTTTGCCATTCCTCTACATTATTTTCCCTTAAGGAGAGTACTATATCAACTCCTGCAGCAAGCGCGTTCCATTCTCTGAAGGGAGATGCATTTGTACGGAGCAGTCTTATCAAGATCGTCTTATGAAGCCCATTTTCTCTTTTCATGACCTTAGCTAAATAGTCGGAATGCCGTTTCAGATTCTGAATATATATCGGTGCTATTGCCGATTCGACATGTATGGCGTACGTAGGTGTAGCGTTAGGCAGTTTAAAAAGTCTTTTAAAAAAGTATCTTTGTAGTCACAAATTCCTCTATTTGAGCGTATCCAAAGGCTTGGACACTGTAACATAAGCAAGTATTTATTGTTGCATTGAAGACTCTGTACTTTGATGAGAGGTCGATAAGTTGGTTGCTAAAAAAATTGGGCCACATCAGGTTTAGGGCCAGTTTGGCCTCCCTGGTTTTCTCTTTCGCATGATTGTTCCAGTTTAGATTATAGGTCAGCAATACACCTAGATATTTAAACTCACTCACAATTTCAATACGCTCGTTGTTGACGTTCCATGATTCTTCAGCACGTCGTGCATGCCGCCTAGATTCAAATATCATAACCTTGGTCTTTCTAGTATTGATCCGTAAGCCCCAAGTTTCACAATATTCTTTAAGTCTATTGATTTGCAGTTGTAAAGAGAATGGGTTATCCGCCAAAAGTACCAAATCATCTGCATACAGTAAAACTTTAATCAAAGATTCGCCAAATATTACACCTCCCGGTAGGATTTCACAAACCGCATCAATATAAAGTGCAAACAAAATGGGACTTAGAATACATCCTTGGGGAACTCCCACCGCTGTCTCAAAACATTCGGATAAGTTGTTGCCATCCCATACTGAGGCTTTCGTTGAACTCAGAAAGTTAGAATAAAAAAGTAAAAATTTTTTCGAAAGGCCAAGAGAAGATAGTTTGTAAATCAATGCTTGTCGATTGACCGTATCAAAAGCAGCTTTGAAGTCAATAAAGCAGCTGTAAAGCTTTTTCTTTTTCTCCAAATGTTGTCTTGCTATGCTTGTTAGTGCAAAAATTTGGTCTACCGTTGAGAAACCGGATCGAAACCCAGCTTGGAAGATACTTAATTTCCATATTAAATGAAGTGATGCAATTTATTGACTCAAATATTCCCCATTAAGCCAGACGCATAGATTCAATTTTTATTTTTGCAACTGTTTGGTTGCTAAAATGAAACATATGGGTTTGTATGACACTCCGCATACATACAGCAACTCAATTTGAGCAACTAAATAATTGCTGTTTTGACAGTTTTGAATTAGTTCGCTATTTTGTGTTACACATAATCATATGCACCTACGTGCCAATTACTGGTAAGCAAGTTGTGTACATACGCTGAACGCCACCCAATAGTTTTGAAAATATACATTTTATTTATTTTCCGATTTCGCTTGAACACACAGGTCAAAGAAGAAAACATTTGTGAAAAATGTTAACGTCATACGCCGATAGATTAAATCTCTGTCTATCTTTTCGTCTTCCCAATCACTGTAGCGTGTTCCAGGCAGAGCTTCTAGCAATAAAAGAAGTCCTCTCTTGGCTAAAAGAAAACGTTATATCGACTACTGATATACGTATCTTCTCAGACAGTCAAGCTGCCTTAAAGTCACTGGACTCTGTCTCCACTAACTCACAAACAGCCCAAAACTGTCGATCATCTCTGGTGGAGATGTCAAAACAGTTTAACATTCACCTTACATGGGTGCCAGGGCATAGAGACATTCCAGGAAACTGTAAAGCTGTCGAACTTGCAAAAAACGGAACAATTTTACCTTTGTTGGATAGCAAATCTAACATCGGTATACCCCTAGCTACTTGTAAACTTATGCTAAAGCATGATACCATGAAGAAAGCTAACCTCAGATGGACCAGCACCCCAACTTGCCGGTCTACTAAACTGATTTGGCCATTGTTTGATGCTAAACGCTCCAAACAACTAATTTCTATTGGTAGATTGCATATTAGCTCCGTTAGGCTAGCCGCGCACTAGCAATTTTTAGTTGCGAAACTGTTTGGTTACTTATAGAAAACAGATGAACTGTTTTATTGAATGGCCGTGAATTTGCAGATAATTATATGTTGAATAAAATGGCGAACTTATTTTAGGCAATCGTTTAATTTGTGTCAAAACACAAACTTTTTAGTTGCTCGAACCAAGCAGTTTCGCAACTAAAAGTTGCTAGTGCGCGGCTAGCCTTATAGGTGTCCTTACTGGACACTGCCTAATAGGAAGACATGCTTCTCGTCTTGGAGTTCCTGCAAATGATTTTTGCAGAAGCTGCATGGATGAAGAAGAAGAGGAGTCAGTTCCTCACCTTCTATGTTCTTGTCCTGCCCTACTACTATAACGATCCTAGTGATCTAAATAATTCCGACATTCACTGTCTCAAACGCTTCATTATTAGCTAAAAATGGTTTAGCGAGTAAGGTTGATTTTTGAAATCCTTGTGGTATCACAACGGACCAAATATTGGTCTAAGTGTGTTGACCTTTTTCTGGTCAGCAGCCACTTTAACCTGACATAACCTAACGTCATACGACCAATTAAATAAATCAAGAATTAATTTTACTTATTTTAGTTTCTAGTATAATTGACATGTAAGTTGGTGAGGTTTGTTCCATTAGTAAATAAAAATTGATCTGTTTGTCAAGAAACCTTTGAGTATATATAATATGGAGGGCTCGTTTCTATTCCAAATGCGTGACTATCATAGGGGGCGCTGCTCAAATTTGTGTAAGACAAAGTTTTTTGACAGCGGCAACCAAAAAAAAGTTTTTGGCAAGATTGATTGCCTTGTGGGAAGATACTAAGTTAGAACAAAAGAATAGCATACAAATTAACAAACAAAAAAACATTTTATTATTCAATATTTTTGTATCATTAAACTACCAAATAAACACAAACTTTTTCAAGGTAAATATTTCTACAAATTTATTTTTTTAAATCCAACTAAAACTCATTACACCTTGAGTTCGTCTTTGAATTTCTACTCGTTTTTCGGTTGGAATTGTGCCAGTTCCTTAATCTTTACCTCATTACAAAGGTGACACAAACCACTTGCAGGGAATGGATCGCTGATGTCGGAAAAATCATTCTGCTGTTCATCTCTCTTAATCGAGGCTAAATTACTGCAGTCCAGATGTTGAAGGATCTCCCGATTGTAGTCGCCATCCTTGGTAAATCCATTGTATTGGTCACATTGTGGGGAAGCTATTCGCCTCCAAGTAGGGAACATTAATATTTTGATTACAAAATAGCAATTAACAGTCACTTTAAATTTTAATCTTATTTTTACGTATAATTTGTAAAGAATTAAAACAGTCACAAGAATTATTGATATGCGGTTTTTTGCAAACAAGACTGAAAATTTACCGAGTGCTTCATATCACATGTGACGGAGAACGATGTGCGAGGAGAAGGTAAACACAAATTGACAGCATACAGCTGTATCCTTAACTTACAGAAAGTGAGACAGCGACCCCTATCACAACTGCAAATACTACAATGCATTAGGGATAGGAACGAGCCCTCCATATTATATATACTCAAAGCAAGAAACCTACTTCTTGCATTACTATATAATTATAAATCTGGGAAAGAATATTTTGCAACGATCTACTGTTGTACACTGCTGTTTCATCTTCGCTATTGCTCAAATGAGCGTAGATGATAACGAGAATTTGCATAACGATAACGAGAAATTGCAGAGCTAATATCTCGGTTTTTATGGAAAATGAACAAATCGAATGTGTTAAAAGTTTTAAATACCTCGGAGTTGTGTTAGACAGTAATTTAAAATTTAAAGAACATGCTGATTATATTTGTAAGAAAATAGCAAAAAAAGTTAATTATTTGAAAAGATTGAGAAGTGTTGTAAATATGAGAATAGCCTCACTCTTATATAATTCCTTAGTGTTACCACATTTTACTTACTGTTCTACGCTCTTATATACGTGTTCAAATGAAATAAAAGACAGATTAGAAATTCTTCAAAATAAAGCAATGCGAATGATTCTAAAGTGCAATATATACACTCCAATACAGTTCATGCTACAACCGTTAAATTGGATGACTGTCAAACAGCATCTCACTTTTAACTCGATGTTTTTCATTTTCAAAATTCGAGAAAATATGTTCCCCGAATATTTGAGTAACAACTTAATATCTGTTTCTACCGTCCAACCACATAATCTGAGGAGAGGCAACAGCTTTAGATTGGCAAGATTCAGCAGAAGCAGCACGCAAAATTCATTGATGTACAAAAGGGCTTTTATTTTTCAACAGTTTACCTGAAGAACTTAAAAGTGAACATACATATATTACAAATATTTGTGCATAAACTATATAATTTCATTATAAATAATTTATAATTTGTTAAAGTAAAAGAAAAATATTATTTCAATTTAAATTTAACTAAGCCGTCATAAATGATACATTTTCAAATTGTATTGTAATTTTTTAAACATTTCTTTTGTAAAAGTTTTTTAAAACTAATAAATAAATACTACTACTAGTCATATTTTACTATTTTCTTGGAAACTTCTTTCTTCAGCGAAACGATTTTCACAAAACATAACAAATTGGCATCAAAATAATAAATCAATAATATTTTCTTGCACACGTATAGTTTTTTTTAGAAAAATAACATTCAACCAAACAGTTCATCTGTTTTCTATAAGTAACCAAACAGTTTCGCAACTAAAAATTGCTAGTGCGCGGCTAGCCTGAGTCTTCAATCTTTATTTTTACATCGACGGTGTGGTGAGAGGACCTTGCGCTTTGTGAGTTTTTTCTCGGCAAAATTGTTTTTTGACGAATTTTTTTGAGATTTTGTCCGAGTAATTTGACTGTCATACAATTTGTGTTTACTATTTTTTATTTTCATGTGTGTTGTGCGTTCTTATATCTTTAACAAATACATGCATTACCAATCATCAATCTTGCATTTCAATGCTGTACGCTTTTACTAATACACTTGCACTGGATTATAAGAGCCACATTTTAAAAGTGTGTTATGGGGGAATCGCTTCTGTTTCAATTGCTGCATACCACCTTTTTATATAAAACTTTTTACTAACTACTCTCCCCTGTAAAAGCGTGCGCTAATTGCTCTGCCACCACCAGGCTAGCTTTCGCAGTACAAAATCACACTCCATGATAATACTATAGTTTATATATACAAAGATACCACATATGTGAAGTATATGAAATGAAACATAATTCTTGAAATGTCAAAACTGAAATTTTATAATTTTGTAAGAAAGAGAACACAATATATTATTAAAAAAGTCCAAAGAAAAAAGTTTGAAAAAAAAAAAAATTATCTGTGTTTGAAACGTCCGAACATTTAAACACGATTGGTGAGACAAAATATGCTGCTGTCATGTTATGACATAAAAATATCTGTACTCTCATTTTCAACATGACTACACACAAGTGTGTGCACATGGCGCACAACACGCATCACACGAAGTCATATGTGTGCTTCCAGCTTAGGGGGTCTTATGTAAATAATTTTCCATTAAAGGTTTTCTATCTTGAATAAAACAAACTATCACCCATGTTCTGTATTCCGAGTGAAAGTGAATTGAAAACGAATTTCAATTTCACTTAAAATGAAAAGGCATGTTCTACATTCCGAGTGAATTCAATTCACTCCTAAATTTATTTGTGAAATGTCAAAATCAGTTGAAAGACAATTTGCATCATTTATTAAAACATTGTTTCTTGTGCATAACGAAAATAGATTCACTATTATTATTAAGTGGTAGAAGGGACGAAAATCAATGATAGAGAGTTTGTGGAAAAGTTTTACGTAGTAAAGCCATAATTTTAGATCTTCCAGAAGCAGCGTAAGTAAAAAATTGGGAATGAATTAACATGGTCATATTTGAATTGTTTGTAGTTTCAAAAGAAGCTTCAGACTAAGCGAAGAGACATTTGTTTACATTTTTTGAATAAATCCCTTAATAAAATCGACTTCAATTCTCTTAACACAAAATTTCTTCCTTCTTATTTCATAAATTGCAACACAACTTTTTCTTGTCGGGAGCTTTTGTATTTTCTTGTAAACAACAATTTATCAATCAATCAAATCAAAATCAATCAATCAAAATTTCAAATCTTTATTTACACGTTTATTAATTTCACCAAATAAAACTAAGTGAATTGAATTCACCGTAAAACGCTATGTATTCGAAATATAGAACACGAATTTTCATCTCCGAAAACTCAATTCACAAACTTCATTTCGGGTGGAATTCAGAACATCAACATTTAACATTCAGAATGAACAAATCACAAGTCATTTTATGTGGAATGCAGAACATCAAAGTTCACTTTTGTTGCTCGAATTCACAATAAGTGAAATGCAGAACATGGGTGTATGAGTCAGATATCATAAAATACTTTTATATAAATTACGCAAGCCCATATATATATATGTGTCTCTATGGATTGGATTGACTTAGAAACATGGTTGATACCTTTTTGGAATTTGCTTTTATTGCTTTCAAGAGAAGCCTTCAGAATCAGTTTCCCTATTTTTGTTGATGCGAACACGTTGGCGTCTCCTTCAGAGCCATATGCCCCGACGTCAATATAAATGAATTTGCAGTTGGCATCTGCTATTGCCATTAGCACAATACTGTGAAACCCCTACAAATTATATAAAGTAAATCTTAATTAAAATACATTTGAATTGTTCAATGATTTTGTAATTATAAAAAAGGCTTCCTGCATTGGCCGGGCACTTAATGGCCACATGTTTGCCGTCAATCGCACCCAAACAGTTCGGTAAATTCCAAAAAGCATTGAACTCATTGGAAATTCGTAGGAATTCATTTATTTTAAGGGGAGGAATCTCATTTTCCAACGCCTTCACGATTGCTACACAAACTTCATCCAGGATAGTTCCGAAGTGTTGCTTGCTTATCCTGTATATAGACGCAACATGTCGTTGTATGGACCCACTTGCTAGATATCTAAAGAGACAAAATAAATGGTAAATTATTTGATTTTCCTGTATGTACATAACTACACGTACTCCATAACTACTGCAAACTTCTCTAATGGACAAATTTTATCTATTGGCCGTGTGTCCTTTTTTGGGCGTAGATATGGTTCCACCAATTTAAAAATTTCTTCAAATGAATCCACGGTCATATGGAAATTTTCTTTGAATACTGCCATGTTATTCATCATATCCTTAAACTAAAAAGAAAGCAATTAAGATTATAATGTATGTACATATATAACATAAAATAAATTAAATTTTTTACATCTTTCACAAAACGCCCTTTATCTTTTCTTTCTTTGAGGTAGGGATTGACCCTGAAGGAAGTTTTGTTTTTATTTTTATTGGAAATAATTGTCGTCAACACAGCTGCAGCGCACAAAACAACTATTTCCTCCATGAAATTTATATCCATATTTAGTTTGGTATCTGAAATTATTGTTGAATTCGAAATTGTTTATATTTTTTACGGATAATTATTGTTTGACAGATACTTCTTGATACTTGACAGGTTTTTTTTATATCTCCAACTTCAAACTTTTGCGCGAGATTTGGACAAGTTTTGTAGAGATTAAAATTGTAGAGATAAAATTTGTCTTGTCTCTATCTGCGTAATAGGCTTTAGTACGATATTTGTGTGATCTAGGATGTTCCAGAGTGGTGCGTTATTTTGTCGAAATTCTAGGATCACGTGCGTTTTATTATTCACAAATCTATCAGGATCCCGATCTGGATTAAGTTTTAACATGTATTACAAAAACAATTTGGGATCCTGTTTTCTATCGGGATCTATTTCAAAGGGCCAAAAATTAGTAATTACACTGGCGAGTAGATGGCTTTTTATGGTACGGTAGTGTAAGCTATAGTGTAAAGAAAAAAGACAAAAAATAATTGAAAATTTACAAACCCAAGGATAAAAAGAGACGGACTTATAACACTGCTGTCAATAAGATCCGTATCGTTTAATTTCCAAGGGATGATCCAGATCTGGATCCAGATAGATTTGTGGATAATAAAACGCACCTATTAACTATTGTCCAACATCATGTCCGCATATGCAATTCGTATATGCAACTAGAATTTTTCAGAAACTGACCCCAATTGTTTTTTTTTTTGTGGTGAATGTACAACGGAGTAAGATTTTAAATTGATATTTTCGCCATTACATCCGTATAATTTTTGATCTGTCATCATTTCAAGCATATAGCCTAGTACGCAGATCGAGACAAGACAAATTTTATCTCTACAATTTTAATCTCTACAAAACTTTTCCAAATCTCGCGCAAAAATTTGAAGTTGGAGAGATGAAATCTAATTTAATGTGTTTTTTAGGCCGGTATTCACCGAGCGCTCATAACTTAAGAAGCTCATAAACCTATTCACCAAGCAATATTAGTGAAGATCTACGAGCGCTCTTAAAAGTTAGGAGTGGTCCCGACCACTCCTAACTTACGAGCGCTCTCTTCGAAAGTTTGTTCGCTTGTGCATGTGCCACGCACGCATTTCACTCGAATCCATGTGAGCAATGCCAAGTAGAAGAGTATCCATTTGCTGTCAAGACCAACATTTCACAGTTTGAGTATGCCTGAACAAGAGAGAAGGGGGGTTCACATGGAAGAACATGGTTGAACAACATTGTTCCATGGGAAAATAACTGTACACACTACTTTGCGTTCACATAGGATACTGATGTTGTCGAACATCATTATTTTTATATCTTAGAAGTGAACGGAAGCAGTATGGCGATACAAATTTTGGCAGCCGTAATTATGAACGATATTCTTGAAGAGGAAGAAAACACGAAACTTGCATTTTCTTCCACTTCTTTATATTTTGTTAGGAGTTTTATTCTTATAAAACTTATTCTTTATAAATTTCACTTTTTATTTTCCACAATTCTGGTAAATTTCTTATTATAAAGTTCAAAAAATTTTTTTAAAACTCATTATTTGGTATAGATGCCATTTTTCCGTTGAATGTTTTATGGCCGAGACAATTTACAGAATGAAAAAAAATATCAAAGTTGTCAACATCTGTTCACACAGGTTGGTTGGTTGCACGAACCACCCAGGTTTTCAAAATATTTTGAAAACCATGCAACATTGTTCGGTTTTGCGTTCATATGATAGAACATTGATGGTTATCGAACCATGTTGTACAAGATGTTCTTCCATGTGAACACCCCTAGAGTGGCTCTCATTTTCGAACTTCGAAAAACACTTGCGAGTGGTTGGTGAATACCCCACAGAAATTTCAAGTTAAAAGCCTCGTAAAGTTAAGAGCCGTTTAGGAGCGCTCGGTGAATACGAGCATTAGTGTATCTCTGGAAAGCGTTGTCTTACAAAAGTCGTTCATACCTTTTTGGAATCTCCTCTTGATGATCTCAAGACAAGCATCAGCACCTTTTACATAAAATCAGAATTGACAAAAATCACTTTCGGAAATACGGTGGCTGTCAAAATTTGTCCCGCAAAATAATGCTTGTATCATTCTTTTTCCTGGCAAAATTTAGTGGAGACATTTTGAAGAGCAGTTCACAATAGTATGAATTTTGCGCGCGAACTGCGTACTGCTCGGAAAAATATCCGAGACAAAATTTGTCCCAGGAAAAAAAATGTATGGGAGACAAAATTTTTCCCGATCTGCGTACTAGGCTTTAACCACATTTTCAATCTGACAGCTGTCAATTCCTTTTCTTGACGCAAGAAGGGGTAACTGGCGCAAAATCTGGATTTTAAATCAAGAAATAAATCTATTTTTCGAATGGCATGTTTGCATATATATATATCATTCTATAAAGATACTAGTACACAAAGATCGAATGCAGAAATTGTTTTTTGAACAACATCCAAAGTAAATTGATTTATTTGCCAATGGAAACCTCTATATCTTTCTAGTATGTTGAATACCATTTTATAACAAAAACAAGACGAATTGTCAAATCAAATTTGATGAAAATAGCCGTCGAGATTATTATTATTTTTTTTTTGATAAGAACAACAGATTTTAACAGTGTTTAGTTTAATTTTTGTTAAATTACCGTAATAACAATAATTTGCTGGAAACAAAAAAATATTTCATAGAAAAATATATTCCCGCCTTTGAACCGCTCGCCTTAATACCATCGCAACGCAAGTGTCAGTTTGTTGATACGGCAAGTCGAATAAGAATTTGCGAATTGTCAAAAACTCAAAATAAAATAATAAAAATGTATTATTAGATGCTTATAAGTTATAACATACATTTTATTTACATTAATTGTTAAGTAAAAAGAAGCCTTCTGTAAAAATAAAATAAGGATCAGTAAACCCAAAAAACAACACGATGCTGCCGACCAAACTATTGCAGACCTTTCGTCTGATTCGTATCGAGAACTTCTTGCCGTTCCTATCAGTTGTCAACACCACTTCTATCCAGAGAAACAACTTCTCCTTGTGTTCGAATCTGAGGTCAAAAATATTCCACGACAATGAGAATCATCATGCCCACGAAGTTCTGGTAAATACAATAAAAAGTTTCCCAATATTCCAGCCTATCGCCGTAAATTCCCGTAGCTCGCTAATGGAGTCCCTCCCAGATAGTGTCTTATACCCGTCTAAAAGCATTGGTTGTGAAGCAGAACATATTGTTGAGGATTTCAAAAGCCTCATGTTGTATTGTCACGACAAAAACGTGTCCGTTGCAGATGATGAGTTTGACGAATTCGTTGATTTGTTCTGTTCTGAATGTCACAAGTTCTCAGACGAACAAATTATCGATTGTCTCTCTTATTTGCGTATTCATCCTCCTACACCATCCACTCGAACGAAGAACTATTGTGAGATTTGGAATGAGCTTGATAAAGTTTGTCTGAATCGTGTCGAGCGATGGGCTATGAAAGAACTCCTGCACATTTCCGACGCATGGTATCAGCTTGGCGTAGCTAGAATAAGTAAATTCGTGGTTAATGCATTGCGAAAAATTGGACGAAAAGTACCGAAAATGTCTCGCGATGAGATGATCCATTCAATGTTCTTCTGCAATATCGTTCGCAGACCAATTATTGAGATGTTTGACTATGAAGTTAACTTTTATAGGCTCATTGATGGCATGAGCATCGATGAGATCGGTGTGATGTCGATGGGTTTCTTTAAGACGCAAACTCCCATACGAAATCCAGATCTAATAGGCAAGATTATACGCAGAACTATGGAATCAGTGGACACTGTAAAGGACATTACGCTGGTTGCAATTATGAAAATCCTTCGATACTCTTCCAGACTACCCCAAGTTGACTTGTTGACTGAACTCTTGGACAGTCTTATGCCGCAAGTCGGGCGAATATCACTTCTCAGCTGTTTGCATGTGGCTCTATTGGGTAGTGATATCCAGACATGTCATGAGGAGATAGTTGAACTCATAATCAAACGCTTTTTAAGCGAAATAGATTCCACGAGACTTAAAGACATGGAAAGGATATGTCATGTGATATCCTTGTACAACTTCAAAAGCCCCGAGGGCTACGAGAAGCAACTTTGTTCAAAAATCATGAAAAAAGTCAAAGAGAATGTATCAGAATGTGTTCGGTATCCACGGTGCTTCTCGAATCTAGTTCACTATCTGACACTTTGTGGTTTCCATGATGAAGAGCTGATCAGTTCTGTGTTGGACGTTAAATTCATTAAACATGCCTACGACACAAACATAAGACTTGGCAGAGAGTTATTCTGTTTGGATGGATTTGCGAAGATAAACCTGAAAAACACCTACAGCGGTAATCAACTGCCGGACAAATATCGCAAAACAATGGGACGTCTTATGACACATTACGTACCCGAGAGAAATTCAAAGTTTAAGCTGAGCACAACCGATCGGATTTTACTGGAAATTAAAGAAACAACCGATAGCCTCATGAAAACGAGTACCTTTAAGCATATTCTACCCCACTTCGAACGACCTGACGTGGTCTTGTGCTTTGATAAAGTTAAAAAGAAGGCTATTCCTTTGTCGGCTGATTGCCCAGAGAATTACATAGGTTTGATTCTTTTAAATTTAGACAAATTTCAATGGCAGTAAGAGTGTTTTTGTATTTTAAGGTGCTATTTTGACGAGAGAAGATATGTTAGGAGAATTGACTGGAGATCCAAATATTATAACAGTTGCCATATCTGTTGGCGGATGGAATAATGCAGTTCGAGATAAGAACAGACCCACCGGATCGTTTCAAATGAAATTGAAGCAATTGGATTTGTTGGGACACAAATCATGTGTTGTAAGTACCTTAAATTTATTTATAAGACGGAATATCAAATAATATAGGAAAAAGTCAGTGAAACAAATCAGATAGGCTTCTTTGTAGACTTATGGGAGGCGTTAAATGTACAAATGAAGAAGCCGAAGGGAATACAACTATATAATCAGTAGGAACCATTAGAATTACACATTTGTTCTTTGTTGAAGGATTTGTACCTATTTTTTGTTGATTTACCCTTGGCATAGTGGTTGGTGCGTTGGACTGTCATGCGGAAGGTCTCGAGTTCGATTCTCAGCCGCTGCAAAAAAAAGTTTTTCAGGGTGTACTGCCTCTTGCGAGGAATTGACAAATCCTCAAAGAGTATATCTCTTGTTATGGAAAGTGCTGCTCATTAGCAGTTCGGAATTGGCAGAAAATTGTAGGTCCCCTCCGTTCCTGGTAACACGTGCACAGGAATGGTTGAGAGTCGTAAGTCACTAGGTCCTGGTTCACTTCGAGCTGTTACACCACCAAATTTAATTTAAAATTTTAAAAAGATATTCGAGATTTAAGAATCGACCTACATATGTGACCCAGACCCGGTCTATGAAAAGGTGGCTTATGACTCAAAAACGAAATTTCGATAAATCAGCTGTTAAAGATAAAAAATGCATTTCGTCAGTTTCTCGGTAGTTGTTCTCCTTCCTTCCCATTGCACAGTGTCCCTCTTTTTTTGTGCAAAATGACTTCTTTTTTTTTTGGTAAAATCATTTTTGTAGCGTTCAATCCTTTTTTTTCCATTTTCAATTCCATGTATTATCTTGATTCTGGATTTTCAATAAAATTCTGTTTTTCTTTTATTTGTGCTCTTCTTTCTCTACATTTTTAGTACACTTCTAAGCAAGTTAGAACTCTCTGTTTTCACCATGTGAAAGAGCGTCTCAAGAACTATCCTAACCAAAAAAAAGTGAAAAATAAGCACGGGTTACATATATCTTAAATACCAAACAACAAAATCTTGCACTTTTTAATAAATCCCGAATAATAAAGCTTCGAATTTTTAAAGTTTTTTCTTATATAAATAATTACAAATCAAGTAAATTTGTATCGAAACGTTTGGGATGAGTAGTGTTGAACTAGCTTCAATAGTTAAAAGTCCGTTTGGCTTATGATTCGCAGAATGTTTCATTGTGTAACCGCCCAAGAAAATTGATATTTGACATTGTATTAGTTCCCTATTCGTAGGTATTTTTTTTGTACCTAACCATCAAAATCGACAGTCTAGGAGCATTGGTGTCCGTTCAACGATGTAGACCTAAAATAACGTTGATCATTTATGTATAATTAAGGCGTACACCTATGCACGCAATATAGGAATGATTATTTACACTAGAAAGCTTTTCTCATCTTCGCCATTGGACTCGACAAAAAATTGTGGGTTCTCTCCATTCCTGTCGACAAAATGCGCACGACATTTGTTGAGAATTATAGGTTGCAAGGCGTGTTGCGCCTTAATGGTTTTTATCTCGAAAAGAAAGGTACATTTTTCACTACTCTGTATTAGTAGCTTTAGAAAATTACAAACATATTTTGTCGCAACAGAAGCAATCAAATCGACCATCAAAACAAAAGGAATTACTTGTGTAGAACATACACAAAATATAACTAAAGGATGTTACTGGCTATCTGGGAAGATAGATCCAGACTAGAACCGGAATACGGCTATTATCACAGTCAGCTTTAACAGCCGAACCATTAATTCTAATAAATCATCCTCCAAATTGGCCTGGATTAACTTGCTAGTCTCAATATTAACCACAATATCACTCTTATCTGGTTTCCGGGTCATTGTGGTATTGATGATAATGAATGGGCGGACAAGCTGGCCAGAGAAGGATCAGATCTTCATAACGCACTTGCCGAAAGAGTCAACATTCCGTTCGGAGCTATAAAGGGCAATTTTCTTTCCATATTTCTTAGCGAATCAAACCGTAGGTGGAACAGTTTAACTAACTGCATTATATCTAGAAAGATTTGACCGACCTATAATAAATCTCGAACACTTGATGTGATATGCAGACCCAGGCCAGGATCGTAGCTACCTGCAGCGGACATGACCAATAGATAAACATGCAGCAAAGCTAGGTGAATACCAAGAAATACCACAATACTCACTTTCAAAGATGTGGAGACCAGCTGGAAAAGGAAACAGTCCTCCACATCCTCTGCAAATGCCCTGCTCTTGCCAAATTTAGAGTACAATCATTTCATTACGAAGGCCATTTGACGAACTTTCGGAAATGAAGATCAAAGATTGATTTTTTTCTCAACGCGACGAAATGGTTCCAATACGAACTTCGGCTACTTCTTTGCCGTGTCCTCCGTTTGACTCCTTAGATCCCGAAGAAGCGGACTGTGGGATTTGACGGAGGCTTACGGTGCGGCCGGATTATCACTCAATCAAATTTCCTACTGTTTCAGCGCTGTTGGCTGACCTTGGCACAGTGTAGATGGTGTCGGATGAGTGTGGTGGTCCCATTTTATTGTACAAAAGCGAACACACAATAAGATACATCAAAACCTACTAGATCCTCTCTTATTTTTGAAAGTCATCCAAACTGGATAACTCCGTGAGAATGTTCATAATTTCATAATGTCATTTTCGGTATAAGGCCGCAGCTGAACGATAAAAAGGGTAGAAACTTTTACTACAAGATAGCCCAGCATTCAAGCCAACCCGTCAATTTGTCCGAAATCATTTTTATAAAAGGCAAAAGTTGTCTTCTATAAAGCCATTTACATGGAATCGCATTCATAGAGGTTTGCTAAGCTCAATTTTACTGCATCTTGCGCGCAAATGACAAATTCTCCGAGAGAGCATCTCTTGCCATAAAAAGTCCTTCTCATCCCAGCCGTTCGACTCGGCAGAAAACTGTAGTTCCCCTCCCTTCCTACTAACAAGCATACAGGAATGGTTGATAGTTGTAAGTCACCAGGTTATTATTTATTTATTTTACAGTTTGAGATCTTTTAAAGATCATTGAGCACAGCTTCTATTAGCAAACTTTTAACTCATCCACATTTTTAAAGTGACCATGTATACGGCTTTATGTTGCGTATTATTTTTTATCAAAGTTGTAGGTCTATTCATGGTGAAGTGACGGGCCGTCCAGAACTCCAGTTCGAGAAGTGAACGATTGTGGTCTGAAATCAAATCCAGATGCATTTTCTCTTGTTTTCCAAAAGAAAAAGCCCTATAATACTGGAAATAGGTTGATCCCCCCTCAAATGACTTCAGGCTTTTGGACATAATCCAAAAAAAGACATAAATTCATAAAATAATTCCAAAGTCACGTTCTTAGAAATCCACCTTTGTTCATTCTTGACTTAATTTTTGAGCATGATGTGAATTAGAAATTCTTCTTTTATAGCTTTTTCACACGGACTCTAGAATTCTAGCAAAAAGGCCAGAATCTCATCAAAATCAACTTTTTCAAATTTCATAGTCGATGATGACAAAATCTTCTCAATATTTCCTTGAACCACACTCATGCTCATTTTTCTCTTTTCAGATATATTGGCATGAATGGCGTCTGTTGGAAAACCACATGGACCGTCTAGACTACATGAAACGAAAATTGAGCCCTGTTTGCTGCTAACACCATCATCATCAAACAAACATCATTGTTATAAAATGATATACACAAAAAAACAAACAAATTTATTAAAATCTAGTCACCTAGTGCCTGCCATCAAGTACCTTTTTAATATATTCATAAACTATAAACAGCGTCGCCGTAGCCGGTATTGTCCTTAACACAGATGGCAGAAGACCATTATACAGTGCACCGAAGCCTTCGGTTCTTACTATATGTAACCCCACGGAGGTCATACTACTTTTAGAGTTGTTGACTTGAATGCGACTTTTTATAACATCCGCAGGAAAAACCATCACCCAAAGAGTTACACCACCCACTGCGCCTGCTACCATCGTTTTCAAAGCTCCAATATCTTCTTTGGATTGACCCGGTCTAAGAATATGGGGGAAAAAACCAGATATGAATGATTTGCTCATGAGTGTTATAGTTTGAGTTTTGCCTACTTTGCAAGAAATTCTCGAGTTCCTTCGTATCCACCGAAAAAAAAGAAATAACCTGGCATCTCTCTCATGAATGTTGAAGTAAGACCTCGATAGAACCCCGCAATCCCTGCAGGTAATACAAATTTCGTACAAAATTAAAACAGATATCATAAAAATGGAACAAACCTTCTGTTCTAAATATTTGGCGAGTTAGCTGGAATGGTGTTATGTTGTGCGCCTTTGTGTCTTTCACCGCTGCTCCTCCGGTCTTGAAACAAAAATATAATGTGAGCAAAAAGGAAAACAAAAATTAAAACGTTTTCTATTATTTACCTCCCGCATTGCTTGTAATTTACATTTGACCAATTCTGTAGGGCACAATGTGAATGTTGAGAAAAATGCAGCTAAAAAACCTGCAAATGCGTTACCGAGCACCGATAATTCTTTTGTGCTTTCCAAGCCTTGTGTGTAGGCTATAAACTTTTGACAACCACCATAAGCTGCAAATAGAACTGAATTCTCAGCAACATTGGCAGCCACTGCTGGAATACTACCGGCATAGAGTCCACGAAAAATACCATCTTTACGATATGTTTGAATGGAACAATCTATCATGTTCTTGTACAGTTTAGGAAATGTCTGAAGTTTCACCTTAACAGTATCCATCGGTTGTGATACATACACTTGCGCGACTCCACCTGCATTAAAAAAAAAATCAAAGTCCAATTAGAAATTTTGTAAATTCCTGCATTTTCTATGTTGTGCTTTGGAAATTCGCGCGAGCTTAGCGACTCCAAACAATTTCATGCAAAAAAATATCTAGGACAGGTTAGAGTGGGGATTTGAAGATTCATCGAACTGAAAAGAACAAGTTTTTGTGCATTTTGAACATATGATACATGATTTTTTAATTGGGGATGTATTGAGACCAAACTGAAGTGAACACGATCCCATTAGAAAATATTCGAAATTAATTTTATCTAAAGATAAATGTATTTTCGGATTAAGGAGTTAATATTGATTGCTTTCACCCCATTCTAGAGAATTCCGTTTAACGATAATGCACCAAATTCGCTTTGTTGGCATGAGTAAAATTTGCTTTCATCAAAACCATAGGTTAAATGGATAAATTGGAATGTTGTCCTTCAAAGAAGTCCTGCCAAAAAAGGACACCGAAGTATGCCTTTATATTTGCTTTGTATGCATTAATGTTAAGATGTTTATTGGGTTAGGTCAATGGTCTGAAAGTTGATCTTGTTACCGTCACACTTAGATCAATGTAGATCCGTTGTGATACCCTAGGAATTCTGACTTCCATGTAATCAAAGCTATGATAAATTCTATGTCATTCAAGCCTTTTAAGAGAGCTGATGAGTTCCACCAACTATAGCCCGAAATGTCGGAAGGTACTTCCTAGTCATTGAAGAAATGTTTGTCGTCACATAAACACCTGGTTGAGGAGAGGTTGACGCCTTTTAAGGGCGCGATCCTTTCCTTTACCCCCACTTGGGAAATCATTTCTTTGATAGGTCAGTGATTGGTGTATATGTCCGTTTGTTTGATCAAGACTGCTGAATAATTCGAAGGGGCTGTCCCTTTCCTCAAGAGGATTTTAACAATCTTAGGGAAAGGTGGCCCCATTAACTCACTGGCGCTCGTGTCCACCGTAGGAATGGCAATTGCTGGCGAGGTGCCCATTCTCCGTTTTTTGTGCTCCAACAAAAAACATGTGCGTTTTTTAGTCGATTTTGTTCGTTTTATCATTGTTGTCCAAGCTCATGGGCCGGCTCGGCTGCTTGATAAAGCTTATGAATTTTCAAGCCATTTTTTTTTGTTTTTTTATAATCGGCGCACACTCAAGGGTTTTTTTTGTATACCCTTAATATGCCAGAGACACAGTGTGAGCATTAAGAAAAAAGGGAAGGGTAAGAAAGGAGGTGTCGGTGTACATTGGTTTTGTATTCTTGAACACCGCAATGACTGGGAAAGACAGAACGTGGCAAGCAATTCCACATTTGCGTAGTACGGCTGAAGAACGAATCTCTGTTCTTCACTGTACGGCCGAAATTGGGCTCAAGGGTAGACTGATGGGCATTCCTAGAAGTGTGAGTATTACGGTTAAATTGTTTAAGGCGAGAAATGCAGCTGGCTATTTCACTAGAGCATAGTCCGTTAAAATAACGTCAAAAAATGGTGAGTCAAAAAACATTACGACGATGTTCGAGTGACGTAAATGAGTCAATGATGTTATGGTCACCAATCATTTTAAAAGCTCTTCTTTGAATACTGTCCAAGAGACTTAAGTAAGTTACTGGAGCACCAGCCCATAGATGAGAGTTATACTCAAGTTTCGGACGTATATAGATTTTATAGATTGTAGCCAGATCAGAAGGACAAAAATGTCGTGCACCGTCTCAGAAAACCCAAACATCTTTTTTTGGCAACATCGCGTATGTGATCGTTCCACAAGAGGTGGTTCGTGATGCAAATACCGAGAATATCGAGATGTTCAGTTTCACTGATGCAAGTGTCACTCATAGACAGAGGCAAGGGGGTATACAGTTATGGACAGAGAAATAGCACACTTACCAGAAAAATCTCGCGATTAAAATGTCCGTTATGTCCAATGTTTGTGGTAAGTTTGTTTTCAAGGCATAATGGTCTACATTAATTGATGTAAACAAAAAAGTCTTAATAGTCCCGTTACCTTTGATAGATTCTTGCATTTGCCTTTTGATTATATTTTTTTCTCTTTTACTCCTGGACACAGAAATAGCACATATTATTTTAACCGTTGAATTTTTATTTCGCGATCGAAATTTATGAGAGATAGTGCTTATTTTGTGTTGTTTATAGTTTCATAAAAAAAGTTTTTAACAAAATGGGCCGAGGAGCGCATTGTACTCCCGAAAAGAGGAAAATTATTTTCGATCTTCATACACAAGGTAAAAATCCTACCCAAATAGCCAAAACACTAAATTGTTCCCGTAAAATGGTTTATAATGCCATTGGTTTAGTGAGAGCAAATCGAGATATGACAACAGAAAATAAAATTCGTAAGCCACCACCCCGCAAAACTTCGTTACGTATTGACAGAGCCATTGCTAGAAAGTGCAAATGTGACCCTTTTAAGTCATCTCGAGACATTGGGGCCTATCGGGAATCTCCCTGGAAATTTTATTTCCCTCGGAATTTTTTGTTCCCACGGAATTTTTTTCGTCAATCGTGAATCTCCCTCGAAACTTTTCCCCTCCGATAAAAAAGAAGTACCGTACATCTGTTGTCGAAAAACACATTTGGATTAGGTATGTGTAGTTTTAAGGCTTCTAATAACATTAAAATCCTCAGAAATGGAAGAAAATCACGATAGCCATAAATTACGAGGGAATATTTCGAACTCATTCACGATCGCGATTTTTCGAAAATGGGAATTCTTCCTAGGGGAATTTTATTCACGATAGCCCCCATCATGGCGGAAGTAAATGAAGAATTTGGTGTTGATGTCTCAAGCAGATTGATAAGAAGAAGACTCAACGATGCCGGGTTGTTTGGACGTGTGAGCAGGAAAAAACCGTTACTTTCCAAGAAGAACATCAAAGCTCGTTTGACTTTTGCTAAAACTCATAAAAACAAAAACATGCAGTTTTGGAAGAGTGCTTTGGAGTGACGAAACCAAAGTTAATCGAATTGGTCCAAGCATACAACCACAGGTACACTCTTAAGACTGTGAAACACGGAGGGGGCAACTTGATGATCCGGGGAGCATTTTCATGGCATGGAGTGGGTCTACTGGTGAGGATTGATGGCAGAATGGATAAATTTTCTCATCTCAATATTCTTAAGAATACCATGGAACCATTTTCCTTTGAGTCTATGCCAGTAAATTGGATATTCATGCATGGCAATGATTCCAAACATGCATCAAACATAGTCAAAGATTGGCTTTTGGACGAACAAATTGATATACTGACCTGGCCAGCTCAAAGTCTCGATCTTAACCCCATAGAACATCTACGGAATGATGCTAAGGTTAAGATTAAGCAGAAAAAATTCAAAAATTCGAACGATCTTTGGGCCGGTATCAAGAAAACGTGGTATTCTATCCCACAAAGTAGATACCAAAAATAAGTTGAGAGTTTACCAAGAAGATGCCAGGAAACTTTGAAAAATCGTGGTCACCCAACAAAGTACTAACTTGGTAATATTGTAAGATTTGAAATTCTAAGATTTTTTCGCTAAAAGGTTGATTTTTTTACAATTCTAGGAATGTGTGCTATTTCTTTGTCCACAAGAAATAACGTCACCACAAATTAAAATAATTTTTAAAAATCTCCTTTATAGCTTATAATTTTAAATTAATATTTAGATGAAGCTTTATTTGTTGTAAGAGGTCCTGAAATAAAAATGAAAATGTTTCAGTTCATAAGTATAAAATAAAACTAATATTCATACAAAACATCATAAGTGTGCTATTTCTTTGTCCATAGCTGTATATCTCGCATTAACGATATAAGACAGCATTGGGTTCTCGAAGCATTAAATTCGGCACGGTTTCTTATTATCCATTGTACAATGCTGTAATTTAATGAGCTTATCATATTTTGTCGTTGCATTTCCACATCCGAAGAGGAAGGATTTGGAAGCGTTAAGAAATTTCAATAGGTTTATGCTTCGAATGTCGGTGAGTTTTTCCAAGTCGTTGAAAAAGTGTATTTCTAGAAGCCTGTTTCTCAGATGATATACCGGAAATCTACATTAAGACTTATACCTTATGTTTTTTATATTTTTTAAACATAAACGTAGATTTTAAAAAACACATGTACATTATGTAATTATTAATATATTGAGATACAAAAAACACACTTTTATGTATCTACACGCGCTTCATACAAAGTTGATTTTTAAATCTATTTCAGTTCCAAATTTAATCTGTTCAAAGTTGAGCTATTATTGAGTCTGTTTAATATGCAAATACTAGGTACATAACTACATAAGCAAGTTTCCGAATTAGATGGGTATAATAATAATCGAAGTTTGTTTACTTAAATCTTAAACCAATAAACCTTTAACAATAGTTTAATAATAAACTTGAGGCACAACAGCTCGTGAAGAACAAAAACAGTGACCTACAAATCTCAAAAATTCTTGCGGGCGTGTAGTCCGCAGGTACCTATGAAGGGAACCACACTTTTTTGTCCAGTCGAAACTATTATCATGATAGGTAAAGTGACTCAGTTGGCCAGTTCTGAGATCACAGAAATGTTCCTCTTTCACTTTGGAGGAACAGGTGTACAAATAAACATATAGTAGGTATATCGAGTATTCCATTTTCACCAGAGCATGAGTGATTAAATTGTAGTACTATGGCAGTTTGTATTGTGATATAACGTTAAATCAAAAATCGGAAGTTGCCGCATTACAACTGGAGGAACCGAGGACCAAGCTAATCCAATAATTAAACACGTGAATCTAAAAGTTCGCTGAACGAGCGAGGCAGATTAATTATCTCTATACATGATGTACTACATATGTGCGTAATTCTGTTTTAATTATCACTGAGGTACGAGTATAATCATGACAATACAATTGCTAACGAAAGATAACGATAGGTTTTTTTTGCCAAATATATCGGTCATAAGCAAGTTTAGGTACAGAGGTTGACCTATAGTTAGTTTACCCATAATTTATTTTGAAGAAATTCTAAACTTACCCAAGGAACCTGCCACAAAGTCAATGGCACCTGTTTTGAAATTGTTTTCCGATCCACTTCCTCTCATTTTGTTGACAAAAATTTGCGCTTATTTCAATGATAATCGGTATACCTATATCACGTTAACGATGTAGGAACAAAATATTACTGACAGTGGCAGATAGCGCATATGATATTTGTGCCAAACGCTTTCGTATCACGAAATCGGAGGCAAAACTTAATACACATTGTTGGTAAATATTTGTCTTATCAATAAAACAAATTCCGGACGACAATAAAGAGAAATAAGAGAGGGTATAGAACTGAGAACCGACAGATATGTATTCAAGTTCGCTTTAAGACATAATTATGCATATCCCTATCCCTACGTACAATAGTTGGAAAGTGCATTTTTGTTTTTGGCATTTCGTTTACAAAACTGAGAGCGCAAAGTGATAACAGAACAATCCATCCATTCACGATTAACGTTTTTTTTCTACCAGACTTCATTCTTACGATACGACAGATTTTTTTTAAATTCAACAAAGCACAGATTTTCCAGTCTTATCTATTTGTATGCATTCACTGATCGACTGGAAGGAAGACTGAATTTTGATAGAATAGGTGTATTTCATATTCGATATTCATGTTACTTCGTATTTTGTTCGAAGTCATTTGAATTTGAATATATGAATAGTAGCCTCGTAAGGTAAGTCGCCTAAATTGAAAATTCGACCATACCTCGTTGGTCGCAAGGGCCTGGAATGTAAAGGGTTTGTAAATAAGGGCGGGTACATGTTGAAATGGAATACAACAAATACAATACAATACAAATATTGACAAAAATCTTTATTTATTTGAAAGGCATATGTTTAGGTCAGTTGGATCTTGTTCGAGTCCCGATGCAAAATTCGCCAAGTTGAAGACTGCCATGGCCATGTTGAAGAGAGAAAATGGAAGCAACGAGCGTAACATTAGCACTAACGAACACTAATTTTGATAATAAAGTTTGGACAAACTGTTCAATCGTGTAACTTGCCATGGTGATTTGACATCAGTTACTAAACCAGCAACAGATTTGACAAATGTTAGTAAAACAACATGGTCGCCAAAATCCACTTACCCCAATTGAAAATACCTTTACAAAATTCTATGTTTAAATTAGAGAGAAATAGTTTCTGCCTTATAATATCCTTCACAAATTCTTTGCTAGACTAAACTCCGGAGTTCTGTTCAGAAAAAATTTAAACGAATATATAACAGAACAGAAAAGTGAAAAACTTAAAAAAGTAACATAGTTCTTTTTTGACAGATCATTGTAAAAAAGAAAAACGCCTAATTAGGAACAACAGACATATTAAAATGAAGTTTAATAATTCCTATTTAGCGTTAACGCAGGCCTTCAAGAAAATGTAACAAATGTAAAATTTTAATTGTTAAAAAAACCGCGTGCTGCAACGGTACAAGATAAAAGTGAAATTTATAAAATAAAAAAAAAAAATTGATAAGTTAGATAAAAGTTCTGTTCAACCAGCTGCACTGGACTACTCGGGGCAGAAAAGTGTAGCTTTTTTGTGTTCATTGAGAAAATTTCTGCACTGACTTAAGCTAAGTGTACACGATTGGTAGATCTTACAATATTGTCAGATCTGTCAGTGAAAAACATGCTTACAATGTCTTACAATCGTGTAGTCTTACAATTAATTGTCAGAAAATTTGTCTGACAATTAATTGTTAGATCATTGTCTGACAATTAATTGTAAGAAATCTGACAATCATGTGTACGCTAGCTGACCATCGTGTAATCTTCCAATTAATTGTCAGAAAATGTATCTGACAATTAATTGTAAGACGGTAAATTGTAAGGTATTTGATAATTGTGTACACACACAATTTATTGTCAGTCCTGCCAATTTTTATCGTTGTCTGACGTTTCTGACAATGAAGAAATTGTAAGATGTTCGTTTTTTAGCATCATACAATTTTTTCATTGTCAGAAAATTTGCAGCCAAGGTTTAATTGTCAGTTTCCATAACCAACAAAAACTGACAATTAATTGTGTGTGTACACGGTTGGTAGAAAATCTACCAATCTCTTACAATTAATTGGTAGGTATTAAGCCGGCTATCTGAAAATGAATTGTCAGCCAACTTCTGACAATTAATTGTAAGAGATTGGTAGATTTTGTACCAACCGTGTACACACACAACTTATTTGTCAGCTCATTGGTAGATAATTGTCAGACATTGTAAGATCTTACAATATTGTAAGATCTACCAATCGTGTACACTTAGCTTTACACTGATTAGCGTTCATTGAGTTGAACTAGTGTACACTAGTTCAGAATATTTTGCACTACCTTTTGAGTTAGTGCAAGTTGGTGAAAACTGTCAAAATCAGTTGATTCGATTATATTTTGTTAACGAATAAAGTTGATTTTTTCCGCGCTTTGTATTTTTGATTAAAGTTTTTAAATAATGCATAGATTAGAGCCAAATTTGAGTGAGGGACAATCTCTGATGGTGATTCAGTGTTCTCCAATTAATTCAATAATATCTTAATTTAATCTATGCATGTATATTTGCACGAAGAATTCCGAACGCAAGTGTTTGAAAGTTCGATGAAAAAAGGTGAACACGAGGAAGAGATTTTGTGCCTAAAAAGCCAACAACATCGTCGCAGGCACTGGGAATGAATTTATTCCCTTTGCCATCGACTTCAGCGCAGGCATAAGGCATTTTACTTGCGCCGAATTTAATTTGTTTTCTTTTTTTTTAACATCTGACGTATGACGTTTCTGCTTGAGTTTGCTCTGAGAGTTTTCATGAACCTGCACTGCACTACACTGGACCCATGTTCTGTAACTCTCACATCGAGTGAGTTTTCATAAACGGTGCGAATCAGAACAAAAACACTGCGGAATGACACAAAATTCTGTTTCTCACACGCAACTGTTTCTGTAACTTTTTTTCACTCGATCAAGAACAAAATGGAAAAAATTATTGGAAGTATTGGAAAAATGTGAAAAAACTGTATCTGTACGTCTGAAGTCGATACAATCTTTCGATTTTTCTGTCAAAATCATTCGACCACTCTGATACAAGTGAGAACAAGACAAGAATAATAAAAAATCAAATATGACGGAAAATAAACAAAAGGTAAATAACTTATTTTGTATGTTGTTTGATCAGGAAAATTATTATTTTTATCCGTAGGAAATTCAAAGGATCTCAAAAGATCAAAAAGAAAAATTGGTAGATTACATGGCAACACATTTAGAGTTCACGAGCGGCCAATTCGGCGGACCAAATTCAAATATTACGTCTGTGAATGCTATTTCTATTGTAACTTTGTTCACTAATTACAAGTACACTATACATTTTACTTGTTTCAGAAATTTGAATTACTGCAAAATAAAAAAAAAACTTGAACACTTCAACCTTTTCAATATAAAAGAAAAAATAATTTTTAGTTAAATGTGAAATAAATTGAAGCTGTCAGTTTAAGGTATATGTAAACATTTCTTCCATTGGAAACTGGAAACTATGGTTTTCACACAGGGGCGTTTTCGGATCATGTTATAGACACAGTTCATTTTCCAATATAGAGAAACGATGAAATTTTTTGTTCCACCTCTTATCAACTGCGAAAATACTCGACCGAGTTACAGAACATTTATGGGTCCTGGCCTTTTCCTGGTTGAACACAACTATTGATATAACTACACTTTTAAGTCGACCCAATTTCATTTCAACTCGAGGTATGAAAATGGTGGAAGCTTAGTTCAACCTTTGTATATAAAGGTTCAACCTTACTTTACGGTGGATATAAATGTACTTACGTGACGCTGATGTCAAATATATGAATGGTGAGTTAAATGTGGAACGTCATATATACCGAGTGATATGGTTATATTATTATATTGATTGTGATCTGTTAACAATATCGGGAGTAAAGTGCTTTACACATGAGGCACGAACTGCGAATTGTCGCGAATTTTAACATTTCGTTCACATGAGTATTTTTTTTGGTCGCCGAACAGTGCGGATTGTCAAAAAAACGACTTGCAGTACGTTGCAGGATGAACTTCTACTTCAATTATTAGTTTCTCATCAAAGGCCTTGACCTTGATCAAAAAATTATATTATTTTCAATTATGTATTTTACCCTTTTTCTATAGATTCACTCATTTTTTAATTTTCCGTCTAGCAACGAGCAATACAACAAAATTGCGATGTTTGACATTTGAGGTAAGATTCGAACGAATTTCTTAGTCGCCGGTTTGTGGAATGGGTTCACTAGTTGGGGATTGCGAATTTATATTTGACAGTTCACAGAACATACGTTGTTGGTCACGTAAAAAATATTAAAATACAATATATTTCAATTTATAATTATTTTATGCAGTGTTTTCCTTTTATATAGTTGATTCGATTATTGATTCATTTCGTGGTAAAGTTAAAATAAAATAAAAATTAATATTAGCTGTGAAAATTGCTTAAAAAAATTTATTCGCATTAGCAGGTCGCAGCTCATGTGCAAAGCACTTAAAGGACTATTCACATCAGAGCGACCAACGACCCACGAATGAACGAACATTCTCCCATTTTGACATTTCATTCACATGCATTTTCTTATTCGTCGCAAATGGCGTTTACTTAGACAACTTAGAATGATTTTGAGGTTAGTCGCGCGCGAACAATTCATTCGTTGCAGTGTGGATGGTATGTGGAAAGCGAATAATGTTTGACAGTTCGTAGCAATCATATTACAATTCGCGACGACCAATTTAGACAGACTTAGCTAAGTCCAGATTATTTTCGAGACTTAAGCTTATTATACAGATCGCGCTAAATTTTATCTCCCATAAAAAATTCTCGCCAAAATTTAGCCAAGCCAAAATTATGCCAAGCATTTTAGCCGAGAGGTACGCTGCTCCAGCTTAAACATCAAAATTTCTCTTCGAACTGTACATAACTTATCTGTCAAAATTTAGCGATTAGATTTTCCACAGCAAAAATAACTCGTTATTCATAATTCTCATTCGTTCTCATTCATAATTCTTAAAAAATTATACTTTAAAACAAGTTGTTTTTAATCTTTGAAAAAAGTTCATTGAGAGAACAGCTGTTTTCTGTGAGATATTCATCACAAGGTTCTTATGTCAAAATTGAGCTTGGGTTTTAGCTGATGTTTGGAGAAATATGTGTGAGATAAAATTTAGCGCGATTTGCATACTAGGCTTTAACCTAAGTCCTGATAAAAACGCTGATGCCAAAATAATATTATCTGTAGGCGTGTTTTTTTGCAAGTCCATAAGGAATTGTAGAAAAAACGACATCGGGACTAAGCGCATTACATGTAAATACAAACTACTTAACTACTAAAATAACAAATGAAAAGCACTAAGTGCTTGGTTACACGAGCGCAAAAAAGAATTAATTCACGAAAGAGAACGGATGACTTTTAGAAAGAAGGAAAGAGATGGAAAAAAATGCCATGTTTCGTCATTTTCAGATATGAGTTTTGCGTTAAAAATCATGTTCCTTTCCTAAAATGTTCTCATATTGACAGTTATTTTCATTTGTATTTGGCGGCGAAGGAGAATGTACAACAAAGTTGCTTTGTTTTCCTCGTACCATTTCAATTTTGTTTTACTTGTGCTAAACTGTGTTCTTTGTATACTTCAAATTTTCTTGCATGCCCACTTAACTTTTTTTCTGTGTGTAGCCACAAAAGTGATTCTGTATTGCGCTCGTGTATCCAGGCACTAAGCCTATACGGACTTAGCTAAGTACAGATAATTTTGGAGACTTATGCGCGAAACAGATTAAACCAGCAACAGCGCCAGCATCGTCAACAGCAAACAGCACGCTGACCAGCAAACATTTCTCAAACACATTGCCACCAGCAACGTCATTTCATCTGCTTGACATTTCATATTGAAAAAAAAAATTCATTGTGGTGCCACTGAATATTGCAGTGGGAAAGTTGAAAACACCGCACCAGCAACAGCAAATTTAGGACTTTGGCCTAACGACGCTGTTGGCGTTGCTCTTGCTGTTCTTATGTGTGTTGAACAATTGAAATACATTGGCTCTAAATTAATGGCGGCCGCTGTTGCTGTTGACGGTGCTGTTGCTGGTTCAATCAGTTCCGCGCTTTAACCTGTCGCCATAAAAACGGTGATGACAAGAGTTTAACGCACAAATCTTGGTTATTTTCTTTTGAACATTCATTCCGTGACGCGCGTGTTATTACACGAAGCCTTTTTCTCATTTCAGTACTGCGCGTTTATTTGACAGTTTTTTTTTTCATTTTATCTTCTTTGCCCAGTAGTAGATTCAACAAAAAATTAATTTTGATAGCAAAAATGGAAGCCAATGGAATGGATGGCAAGGATTATAGAGAATGGGGTGCATTTCATAATTCAAAATGAGCTCAGACGTTAATTCCTTGCTCCATTTGAATTCCTCAGCCATTTTAAAAAGAAATAAAGCAAATCCAAAAAACAAAGAAAGAATAGAAAGAGAAAGGTCAAAAACACACAAGGAAATTTCTACCCGTGCGTGTTCAGATAGATTTATTTCTGTTTCATCTTTTCGCTCTTTCTTTCTCTTTTGCACTTCATTCACGCGAGGCTAAACACGCGCCGTGTAATACCGGACTTACGTATCTATTACTACGTTTATATGCAGTATCGAAAGATCGAGTTGGATTAGGATCGGATTTTCGACCCAGGTTTTTCGTCATTTGAGTTGAGACTTGAGAGCTCGATTTGGAGTTGAGTTGAAATGGTGTTGAGCGATTCTGAAACATTTTGTTAAGCCAACTCCTCGACCCAGGTTCTTCGTCTCATATTTCGACTCGACACCGCTGAGCGAGTGAGATCGAGTCGAACGAAGCTCATTTCAACTCAATACCCGTTTACAAAGGGTCGAAGCGAGCTTCAAGCTCGCTTCAATACCTCATATAAACATAGTACAGGTTGATGCTAGTCGTCTCGTCAATACTCAATACATGCAAAGCCAACGAATTCCATAACACGCCGTCTCCACTAGCGATAAATCCATGGCAATCGCAATAGCCAAAGCAGAAAGCAGAGAGCAGAAGAACAGTCAGATTTTTTGTGGCTGGGCATTTCATCGCATACTTTTTTAGTATAGTGAATAATTTTAATGGATATAAATGAGTTCTATGGACAGTTTCAAATCAGATTTTTTTTTTAATTTTGTTAGAAAAACGTAAACCCCAAGCAAAAGCTTTCTTCGCACGCAAAACTCAAACTCAGTTAAATTAAATTTGGTTACGCCAGAACAATATGACAGTTCTCCTTGCGATAAAGCAAGCGATGGATGGTATGCGATGAGAGCATACTTTCTATCGCAAGCGATGAAAATATAGCTGCGATGGCGGTCTCCACTTGCGATAATGAACGCATGCTTTAAAGCATGCTCTGGATTCATCGCTAGTGGAGACCGCATGTAACGTGCACAGTGCTTCCAACTTTTTTGAAAGAAGTTCCTAAATCCCGATGCCTTTTTTTTCTACGATTCTATTGGACTTGCAAAAAAAACACGGCTATTATATTTATTCTGATAACAATAACTTGCTTATTTGATTGATTTTTCTTTTTATTTTGTAGCAACGTTGCTATATCTAGCTGTGTTTTTTTTTTGCAAGTCCGATGGGTTTTTAAAAAAAATTTAAAGAAATTTCTTATATAAAAACTTAATTTAATAATAAAACGATTTTTAAACTTTCTTTGCATAAATTCATACTTTCTTAGAAATCCGATGGCAATTTTATGCATTTGAACACTTTTACCTCATGTTTTATATTTATTTAAACATAATTTTTAAATTCTAAAGTAGGTACTTTTACAAATGTAAAGGTACGTGCGATCCAGTCGTGCATTTTATTTAATTTAATTAAATTTGCTACAGCAAATTTTTGTTACTAGAAAGAACATAGCCTCAAATGTCATCTACCAGTCCAATCACTGCACAGACGATCTTATCGTTGAGATCACAAAAGAAGATCCAGAATTGTATGTAGATTGCGATGAAAGTTTCCAGGAGGACGAGCATCCTAAGCTATCGCCAGTTAGCAAAGCCAAAGATAAATTCCGATTGTTTAATTTTGTCCCAAATGTCCGTTAATGTAACAATCATGAATCATTAGATGATCGGAATGTTTCTGAGTTCCAGTTATTGTCCTCCAAGTGGTTCTGGAAACCATTTTTAAGTCAACCAAGATTTAAAAGAATATCATCTAAAAATAATTTTTACATTTTTCAATGTTTAAGAAAATGATGAAAAGTTTTTTTTAATCAACATTTTTTTGAAATTAGTTTGCAAAATAAGTTAGACGATTATAATTGGGACTCAAGACGGTTTCATCGATATGAAACAAGTAGTTTTCAAATAAAAGGCGATATGTATAGTTATTTTAAGCCATTTCTCTAAATTTTAAAATTTTAATAGATAAGCAAAAATTGAAACGAACTTAATCTAAGCCACTCGCTATTCAAAATACAAACCTATAGCATTCGCAATATTTTAAGTTCGATTCGCTATTCATAATGAGGGTCTCAAATAAAATAAAAAAAGCCAATTTCCATTAGTATTTTGTTATATATTGGTATTAAATAAGAAATATATTTTACATTCAATTCTCTCATGAAAATTACATAGTTTATAAACAAAAGGAGTTATATTTTTACTTTTCACTTGAAAACATAACTTCTAAGTATATAAGTACATAAAACAAATTTTACAAATGGTACTGCTGACCATTTATGCTATCATTTTGCAATGGTACTTTTTTTATCTTACACAAAAATTAATTTTTTCTTAAAATACTCAATAGTTTTAAGCAAAACCAAAATGCAAAGACATCATGAGTAATTTTTTTTACCATCTATTCGAATATAAAGTTCAAGATCTATTTTCTGCGTAAATTTTATGCGCGTTTGTTATAATATTATTATTATTTTTTGTACTTGAATATTTTTTTTTCTGTGGGCGTCAGGTGTAAAAATAGTAAACTACCTTGGGATGTCTGGGATTCATGTTAACAATTAAGTTACTTTTTTTTTGTAAAATTATTATTGTATTGTATACGGTTTTAATATTTTTATTTATAATACGACAATTGGTTACAGTAAGGTTTAAAAAAAAAATTCTTTTTTTTTTTAGAAATCTAGAAAGAAAAAAATAACTTTATTTTTATCAAACAGTTATCGTTACCTAACTTCTAACTAGTTTTTATTGTATACTATAATTATATAATAATATAATGTCTAAGTTTCTGTTATAAAATTATATATATTGTATGTTTTTTAATTTTAAATCTTTCACTTTTAACCGTTGGGTAGCGTTTATTGGCACATTTACTTGTTTTATTTATAATAACTAATTATAAATAATATACTTCCAAACTATCATACATGGATTACTATTATTAATTAGTTTTTTTTTTACGAGTTCCGATAATTTAAATACATGCTGATTACTTACAGTAGGGTTTTCAATAAAAAAAATACTTCATCAAAATATTTCATTTTCCATTATACAATTAAGAATACAAAATATTTATTTTTACGGAGAAGTATTTTCATTGGTTTTTATATGAAAAATACAGTATAATAAATATTACATTAAAAGAATAAATATAACTAGATAAAAACTACAACAATAATTTAGGAAACTTTAAAGGAATACTATACATTCATGTTAGATTAAAAAATATTATTTTCATCATCAAGGAATTTCTTTGGAAATATAATTTAGAAAAAAATAATAATTAAGAAGATTTTGTTTCAACAAATTGCCGCTTTATACTTCATTTTGAATTTCGCCATATTTCGGCGCTATTTTAAAGGTTCACGAAACTATCTGAGGAACAGAAAGACCTCAACATTTACTAATAATGGTTGCATCACAATGAAACTGCCAAGACAATCTGTTTTACAAGATATCCTCTGGGAAATTATCACAAAATCAAGTGAACAAATAAATTAAGACCAATCTCAGTAGTATGCCGGGAATGGATGGTAGTTCGATGGATTGGACGCATGATGGTTGGGCGATGGCAGCACTGGTCTAACTGATGGATGATAGTTACCCGAAGCTACTTGATGGTAGGCTCCAAAGCCTCGCGCCGATACCATGTGTCTGTTCTGTGCTGCTGCAGACTCACCGAGCAATCTCGATTGATCCGAACTAAGAAGTCGATTATTTTGCTCCATCAACAAGTGTGCGGTAGGGTCAACGAGCAAACGATGCTGATCTGCATTGGATGCTGCGAGAAGGCGATGTTGTTCCGCTGTTGACAGAAGTCGATGGTGGTCGATGCTGTCGCGGTTATTGTGTTGGATTTGTGATGGCAGGAAAGATCGATTGTTGCCTACGCCTATATTTCCGTTCGGTGTGAGGTCTAACGATACCATCCGAAGGACATCATGGTGGGGATGATTGTATGGAATTTGCGGCGGAGAAGACACAACGTAATTTGCTGTTCGACTGAGATCAACAGAGGTGGTTTGATCGTGGTCCTGATCGCTAAGCTGCTCAGGTAGTAAATTATGATTGTGCATGGATTGGTGCTGCTGCATGGACAACTGGCTTGAGTGCTCATCTTGCTGTTGTTGGTGATGATGCTGTTGTTGTTGCTGCTGCTGCTGTTGTTGTTCCCGTTCGGAAAGGATATCATATATGTGGTGGTGATATCTTCCAAGTCCCAGATTTGAGCCCCCAGGAGGCAACTGAAAGTTGTGATGGTAGTTTGAGCCTACATTCGATCGAGATGTCATGTCGAGCCCTTGCAGATCAGAGAGATCATTGCTAGAAGTATTTCGATAGTCTGATGGAACTTCCAGGTCTTGGTTGTTGCTATACTTGAGGTTTGCCGCACTAGCCATACTCTCGTATTTTGAATATACCAGATCCATTTGAGATTGCGTGAATTTCATGCGCATATCTTGACCGCTGGAAAAACAATCAAATTCATAAAATGCAAAATAAAAGTTGTTTGAAATGGTTAAAAACTTACCTATTTTGAGGAAGAATGCTGTTCTCGTCGTCACTGGATAGTTGATTATGTCCTGACATATTGTGCGGTCTTTCAATATCCTCATCTCTTTTTCGACAAATATCATTTCCACTGAAATTATATCTTGGAATAGATGGCGAGGATGCTGGAGAGATAAGCTCATGGTCGGTATACGCAGAGCCTCCACTTGCCCCGACACTTGAAGCATTTCGTCGTTGTTGCATTGAGGGGAGAGGTGAAGATGCTGATATACTTGGTCCACCACCATTACCTGCATTATCATTGGAGCCAAATATAGAGTAGTCCCGTCCGGGTGATATGGCTTGAGGAGAAGGAGGTGTTTGATGATGGTTCGAGAAACTCTCGGAGTCTCCTCCACCTGTACCACCCATATGCTGTCCACGAGGAGTCGAACCAGCATCCACATCGATGTCATTGTTGTTTTGATTACTTTGTGGATCAGTGGGTGTGGATGTGTCTGGAGAGATGTTGCACGAGTTCAATGAATTCCCACTGGCCGGATACATCGGCAGTGGTGGAATTTGCATGGGAAAATTATTCAGATTCTTCATTAATTTAATCTCGTTTTCTAAATTGTCCATGTTGGACATATTCCCTCCACCAAAGCGATCCGATTCAACTTCAATTTGGGAGTTCATCTGATTGCCGTTATCGAGGTTTGGGTTGACTTGAGACTGAAATGGAGTTCAAAATATTTACAAATTTACAAAATTAATAAAAGGATAGATTACCTTCATTTCACCGCTATCATTGTCCATTATACTTCCAACAGAGTTGAGGGCCGCTTCTACGAGCATACTTGCTGAAGAAGGAGCTCCTCCACCGCCGCTTGTCAGTCTTGCACTGGAGTTGTTGTAGAATGAGTTCATAAATGACTGTGAGTGTGCAATTGAATTCATATGCTGCATTTGTTGTTGATGATGTGACGCTTCTGATCCAACCCCATTGTGATGGAATTGGTTCATCTGACCAGAATTCACTGCACCCGGATTGTTGGAATCAACAACGTCCAAAAATGATGAATTCTCATCTTCTTCGTGCGTAATGGGATGATTATGATGGTCAGAAGTCGAAGAACCCATCAAGCGGGCTAAGAAATCTCTATTAGGCAACAGTTTACTTGGATCATCGACACCACCTGGAGGAACGCCCATAGCAATGTTGTTCCCTTGATTCCCTGAGACAAAAGCACCTGCTACATTAACACCGCTAGTCGACGGGCAATCCCTCGACATATGCCGATCGTCATTGCTGATCCACTTTTTACTTCCCTTACTGACGACGAGATTTTGACGCTGCATCATAGTATGTGTAGGCGAGTGCTTATAGGTAGGCGTTTGCGGAGCATTTGTCATGTGGTCCTGGTGTCTAAAGCTATTCTCATGATCTCCAGGAACATCAGAATTTCCAGTTGCCATATTATGTAGCTTATCGGCAACATCAGTACCTTCGACAATTGCAGCTACTGCTGCTGCAGATGCCTGTTGTTGTTCTGATATTCTTTGGGCAGTCTTCGAAAGAAAAGTTTCCACTAAACTTAACTGAGCATTTTGTTTTCGACGAACCAACTCCATGTGTTCATCTTCATCGTTCAATCCATTTGTGTCTTCTTTGGGACTTAGTGGTCTTTGTTTTTTCTTTCGTTTTCTCCCAACTTCCTTGGTGAATATATTGTTTATTTTCGAAGAGAGTAATGACAAATTTGTCTCATTTCGACACAGGTCTTTTATGGATTTTCCTGATTTTTTAATATTCTCAAACAGATCGTCTGAGAATTCTGTGTCACTTTTGCTATCCAACATGCTCGAACTAAGCAATGAGTTTTGATCTTCAAGGCTCTTGCGACGTCGACGAGGAGCTTGTTCTGGAAAAATTAATAACATTTAAAAATTTTGACGAGAGGTTGAGGTAAGCGTAACTAAATGAAAGAATGTGAATCAAAAGATATCACAAATGTGTGTGATAGAAGAACCGGCTATAGAATGAGCGAGGAGCTCCAACAGGTTTTCACAGCTTCAAATAATAGGTACGAACTTTCGGAAATGGAGATTAAACACTTGATCTCTTTCTCAAGGCGACGAAATGGCATTAGGACGAATTTTGGTAACGCACTGGACGGGTAATCACTCGATCATATAAGTTGTAGCTCAAGCGTCCAATCAACAAACTGCCGAGTTTGGCACAGCTTGGAATGGAACCTACACATGCATGATTTGGACTATCAGAAGTAGTTAGATGGCTCAGAATAGTCGAAGAGAAGTCAGCAGAATTGAAGTACATTTTCAGAAACCGCAAGTGATTATGCGGGAAGTAGGAAAACTCAACGGACATAACAAGTCAGGAGTTAAATAATCAAATAAGTAACATTTGCTATCTGATATCCATTGGTGTGAAACTACTATTTCAAAATCAAATGAAATTCGCATTGAATGCGATCAAAATAAATCAAGAAAATAGATACCCTTGAGAAGATCGGTAGTTTTGCAATAGAAAGATAGAGGGCATTTATTCTCCACCACTCTGAGAATTTTTCATTTTCTCGCATATGGGTAATTCTTTTACAAACCGTACGAAATCGAACAAAAAATAACCAACCCATTTCCGATTTGGCTGAAAATTTTTGTACGTGTTCTTTATCGAAAAAGAAAAGACACCTGTTCGAGGTATTTATTTTTTTTTTGTTTTTTTCGAAAATAGAGAGGGTTGAAAATTTCAGATTTCGGTGATTTTTGGCTTGAAGACTGATTTTCAAAAATTCATAACTCCGGTTCATTTTAAGCTAGAGACGTGTTTTTAATTTGTTTGCAATAATAATAATCGTTTCTCCATTAATAAAAAAAGCATTTTCGATGGAAAACTGGACGTAGAATACGATGGTCATACTTTAAACACGCTAAGGCTGGTATTCACCGAGCGCTCATAACTTAAGAAGCTCATAAACTTATTCACCAAGCAATATTAGCGAAGATCTACGAGCGCTCTTAAAAGTTAGGAGTGGTCCCGACCACTCCTAACTTACGAGCGCTCTCTTCGAAAGTTTGTTCGCTTGGACGTGTGCCACGCACGCATTTGACCCGAATCCATGTGAGCAATGCCAAGAAGAAAAGTATCCATTTGCTGTCAAGACCAACATTCCACAACATTTCACAGTTTGGGTATGCCTGAACAAGAGAGAGTGGCTCTCATTTTCGAACTTCGAAAAACACTTGTGAGTGGTTGGTGAATACCCCAAAAGGGGGGTTCACATGGACCAGCATGCTCGACAACATGGCTCGACAACCATCGATGCTCGATCATTAAAACGCGAAAACAACTGCTTGACCAACATGCTGGATGGATTTCAAAAATTTTTGAAAACCTGAAGGCTCGCCCAACCAGCCAACTTGTGTGAACAGATGCTCGACAACTTCGTTTTTTTTTCTCATTCTGTAAATTATCTCGGCGAGATAACACGGTATAGGTAAGCGAAAATAATCGCAACAATACCAAATAACAGTGAGTTTTGGAAAGAGTTTTTTGAACTATACAAAAGCTTACCTGAGGTATAAAAAATAAAATGTGAAATTTATAAAAACAAAAATTTGAAGCTAAAACGATACGAAGTGTTGTTGGAAAAATATAAGGAAATAGACCTTAATGCCAGTTTAGAAACGGTACAAAAAAAAAAATAAACCCAATTCGCGCCTGTTATCGCCGGGAATTAAAAAAAGTCAAAAAAAAGTCAAAAATCAGGTTCTGGAGTAGTCGATTTCGTTCATCAAATTTGTATGGTTGTATTTTTTTCTGTCCTTAATCCGCTTTTTTACCCATAGACGTTTTTTCTTTTTTTCCTTTATTTTTTTTTCTTCTTCTTCCTCTTCAAGAATCTCATTCACAATTAACGCTGCCAAAATCATTTTCGCCATCCTGCGTCTGTTTGATTCGAAAATTTTAAAATACTGATACTCGACAACATCAGTATCAATGTAAACGCAAAGTTGTGCATACAGTTATTTTTGCCATCGAGCCATGTTGTCGAGCATGCTGGTCCATGTAAACCCCCCTAAAGAAATTTCAAGTTAAGAGCCTCGTAAAGTTAAGAGCCATTTAGGAGCGCTCGGTGAATACGAGCCTAAGTGGTGGGTTTCGTTGTTAAAAATTGATTCAAACATTTCAATTGTTTATATAACAATATAAAATTGTTCAAACATTTTTTTTAATATATTTTTTTTCTTAAAATTCACTCTTTTACCTTCAAAATTAAATTGTGTCTGTAGCTTAAAACGAACCGGAGTTATGAATTTTTGAAAATCAGTCTTCAAGTCAAAAATCACCGAAATCTGAAATTTTCAACCCTCTCTATTTTGGAAAAAAAAAAACAAAAAAAAAATTAAATTCCTCGGACAGGTGTCTTTCCTTTTTCGATAAAGCCAAATCGGAAATGGGTCGGTCAGAAAGGTGTTCGATTTGTTAAAGAATTACCCATATAAGGAACATCATGCTAGGCTTCCAACGTCCAAAACACTAACTTAACTATTCAGCAAAAAGCAACTACGACACTTAAAAAAAATTATTTTCAACCAAAATTTGACAGTTTTTCAGTGCGAGATCAGCCGTGTTCCGGGGGTATAACAGTTTTACATGGTTTATCTTCTGAAATATAATTTTCGGTGGATTCAAAAATTTGTGTTGACACGAAATTCACAAAATTTGGTGAATTAATGTGGTTTTCATTCGGCAATCCGGAAGCCTGCTGGACTCTTCTGAAAGTGTTCACTTGGGAAAAAATGACAGTTCTGATTCTGAATAGAAGAGAAATTTGCTTCTGGATTTGAAACCAGAAGCACTCGCACATTTATATAATTTAAAGTCAAACTCAACAGCTGTGATTTTTTGTATCCATTGTGCGAAGTGTATCAAAGGGTGTGTCAAAGTGCTCAACTATGGCATTTTCAAATGTAATAGCTTTCAAAAGTTGCATTGCTTATCAAAATTAAATCCTGCGTTTACAATTTTGATTTTAATTGATATCTTTGGCTCGCTCAAAAATAGGATGAAATCCAAAAATTTTTGATTTTTCCAGATTTTTGAAATATCTGTTGTTTTAAATTGCGCCGTGTGGATACAAAAAAATTATATAAAATATTTTTAGGCTTTCAAGTCAAATATAATTGCAAAGAAACACTTTTAAGCTTATATTTGTTTAAATTGAACACTTGATAAAGAAGCTATGAAATAATAAAAAAAGGAAGAAAAATAATTTTTTGTATGTAAAATCGTTTTTTTTTACAAAAAAAAAATTCTGAAAAATCAACGGAACCACCTACAATATCGTGGTATATCTTTTTGTAAAGACAAAAATTCTTTCTGTATTTTGTTATGGTTTTTTTTTTAGTATACCTACGTAAAAAAAAAAAATTACTGTAAATTAAAATTTTTTTTTCAACTTAACCGATTTGAGCGAGCCAAAGACGAACGATATCTTATTTTTTTTTTACATGTTCTTAAACCTAAGACCCTAATACAACTTTTGAGCATTATTTCATATAAAAATAAGAGTACTTTTTTGCGGCCATACAAAAGTGACACACCCTAATATACAATCACAAAAAACTTCAGAATCATCAGAATCAAAAAAAGTTTTCAGTTGGGATTCCGTATCGGACAGAGATTCCGGATTGCCAAATAAAAACGACATAACTCTCCAATAACTGACAAGATATGTTTGACATTTGCTGAGATAGTAATTAATTTGCTAAGATAACTCTGGTTTATCCCAAAGTTAACTCATTACTGGGCCTTAGTTTTATCTTAAGCGCGGAACAGATTGAACCAGCCGCCATTAATTTAGAGCCAATGTATTTCAATTGTTCAACACACATAAGAACAGCAACAGCAACGCCAACAGCGTCGTTAGGCCAAAGTCCTAAATTTGCTGTTGCTGGTGCAGTGTTGCCAACTTTCCCACTGCAATATTCAGTGGCACCACAATGAAAAACTTTTTTTCAATATGAAATGTATAGCAGATGAAACGACGTTGCTGGTGGCAATGTGTTTGAGAAATGTTTGCTGGTCAGCGTGCTGTTTGCTGTTGACGATGCTGGTGCTGTTGCTGGTTCAATCTGTTTCTCGCATTATACTTATCTTGACTCATGAGAAGATTAAAATCTTAGTTTGGTACTGCATATGCTCTTATAGGAGCACATCGATCTGACAAAAAGATTTAAAAAAACGAACTTGCTTCGGGCGCCATTTTGATAATTTTTTGGGCGTGTTGTCTGATAAAAACGGTGTTCATAAGCAGTTGTACAATCATTATCATAGTTTGTGTTTAAAATGGTGTACAAAATTCTTACCTAAAAAGTCAACTTTCATGCCCCCTGAGTATGCATCAAATGTATAAGCCACACTGCGTTCTATCTTTGGCATCTGTTCCTGGCTGTAATTGTGAACTTTTTTGTAATGAAATTGAAGACACTGTTTTGTTGTAAAAGCTGCTGTACACTCCGTCTCCGCACACCTTAAAAACGAAAAAAAAAACTCACTTAATATTAATGTTCGATGAAGGCTAATTTAAATTTTGTGTACTTGAACGGTCTGACACCCGAATGAGTAAGCATGTGAATTTTCAAATTGCTTCGATTTTGGAATAGCTTTTGACATCTTGGACAGCTGACTACAGCTGAATTCCGGCTATGAACCTCCTTAGAATGGCGCTGCAATGCCGCCCGTGATCCTAGAAGTTTTGAACATAATTTACACTGAAAATCTCGTAAAACTTCAGCCATATCTAAAATGAAATTATGAAGAAATAAATTGCTTTTTGGTGATTTTTAATGAAAAATGAAATGGATATGTTGGCAATGTATGTAATGGTAGGTTAAAATAATTTCAATTTTGTTGATGAAAAATTTTGAAAAAAAAATAATAAATAAACTAACAGAAATCATTGTATGGGCTCAAGCTGTTATGTGTTGAAAAATCTTTAAAATCATGTCAAATTATAATAAATTAAAATTATAAAATTAAAAATATGTATAAGGAAATATTTGTATTTGCATTTCAATTAGTTGATTTTCAATAGGTCGATTCATTGAATCCAATTTTCGATGACTCGACCGCAAATTTCGAACAAAACCGTCATTATCTTTCGTTCAATTTTGGCTCTGAGCTCCTCTAACGTAATTTGGTAACAAGTATTAATTATTTGAAAACGTTATTTGTTCGTCAAATTCACCATGATGAGAATGTTCCTTTAACTGAATGTTTTGACATTGACAGTTTGGCAATTGGTTTAAGGGTGGGTTTACAGTTTACAAGTTAAAATTTTAATGTAGCAGACAGTTCAAAAATGGCGAAACATTTTAAATGAGACATCTTACTTGATGATCCTATTTTTAGGCCGGTATTCACCGAGCGCTCTTAAACGGCTCCTAACTTTACGAGGCTCTTAACTTGAAATTTCTTTGGGGTATTCACCAACCACTCGCAAGTGTTTTTCGAAGTTCGAAAATGAGAGCCACTCTCTCTTGTTCAGGCATACCCAAACTTTGAAATCAAACTGTTTTCGAACTTGAATGACAGCTGGCAGTGAGAATCCTTCGGTCAATTTCGTATTTTGCTTGGGGAGCGTTGCTGGTGACGATAACTGGTTTTGGTTTTGCACTCACTTTCATTTATTTAGTTTGTTTAGTTTTCGAATTTTCGAACAAACTTTCGAAGAAAGCGCTCGTAAGTTTAGGAGTGGTCGGGACCACTCCTAACCTTTAAGAGCGCTCGTAGATCTTCACTAATATTGCTTGGTGAATAGGTTTATGAGCTTCTTAAGTTATGAGCGCTAGGTCAATACTGGCCTTAGTGAGTCTATTAGTAACCGTGTAATTGCTAAACGACATGATTGAAGTGATCACTCATTAAAGTCATATTTACATAACATTTACATTTACGACGAACGATAATTTAATAGCTTTTTAGTAAAACGACCACCGTAATGAGTGCGACAGTCGCTGTCAAATAATTATTCAAAGCGATTAACTCGGGACAAAGTGTACGCGTTTATGAAAGAACGACAATATCTCCCATTGCAAGAACCGCAAAGCGCTCAATTTTGGGAACTACACAAATTTTAGGTGTTTTTTTTAACTAAAATCTAAGTACATATTACTTTTGTATATATAACCTATAGTATTATCATGGTGCGTGATTTTGTGTTACCAATGCGGAAATTAGCGCACGATTTTACAGTGGAGAGTAGGATAAGATACAAAACAAGTAGTAAAAAAGAGAACATTTTATTATTGAATTTAGCAGAGACATATTAACAAGTACTATCGCTATGCTTAGATGTCGCCCCAATCGTTCGTCTACATGAGAGATGAGAATACTATTAGTTTTATATACAAAGGTATTACCAAAAATCCTAGTACACCTTGGTATAATGGTTAATGCGTTGAACTGTCATGCGGAAGGTCTCGAGTTCGATTCTCAACCGCTGCAAAAAAGTTTGTTTCAGGGGCGTACTGCCTCTTGCGAGGAATTGATAAATTCTCCAAGAGTATCTCTTGTCATGGAAAGTGCTGCTCATTAGCCGTTCGGAATCGGCAGAAAATTGTAGGTCCCTTCCGTTCCTGGTAACACGCACACAGGAATGGTTGAGAGTTGTAAGTCACTAGGTCCTGGTTCACTCCGAGCTGTTGCGCCACCAAATTTATTTATAATTACCAAAACTCAAATCCGCTACCAAATTCGACTTGCTTCAGATTTAACAATCAGTGGAAAAAATTTGTACCTGAAAGAGGACTATAAAATTTGTGAGATGCCATGATGCTGGCGAAAATCGCGCGATCATGTTTTTTTAATTTGGTTTCAACCATTGTACAAATGTATATAGTATGTATAATTCCGCAGCTGGCTCGTGAGTTATGTGTACGAGCCATTCAATCGTTTGGTACAAAATGATTCATAACAATTATCTAAGTAGGTTTCGTCAGGTTTTCAAAGGTATTCAACTAAATTGATGTAGCAGTGGTTGGTTAAAAATTACAGTTTCAAACGGTTAAAACAACGAGGATATGTCGACCGAATGAATAATGGCACTCAAGCCTCTGAATTATTTGCCAAATGGTTTCTTCGACACCGATGATTAAGAAATTAACGTATACCTACGTTAAATTTGACTAAGCGATTAAGAAAAAGATAACCCCAGTAGATAACAAAATGAAAGCTTGAACTAAAAGACAAACGGAAAAGAAAAACACAAATATAAATAAAAACATTCTATGAAGATGACTTGAAATGTTTAATGTTAAAAACAAAAATAAAAATGGCCTCTTTCACACAAAGACAGACACACGCAAATTTTCTCAAGATCTACTTACCGCTATGCATTCGTTTAATGTGCACTTTAAGTTTCTGCGGTTGACAGAATTTTCTCCCACAGAAATCGCACAGCGGTCTAGCACGTTGCGGATTCGCACTGCAGCCATAGGTGCGATGCATCTCCAAATAATTGAGACGCAAGAAGAATTTATTACAAAATTGGCACTGATAGGCCCCTTTACCTTCATGCATCTCTGCCGCGTGTTTCATTATGTTATCCTTACCCAATACCGCCTCACCGCAAACCTTACAGTGGTATTTTCGAATCGTCAGACTAAACGAAGGATCATGAAAAACCGAACAATGCGTCCGATAAAAAAGAGGGTGTTCAAACTTGAGATTACAACCGCCACAGTCTGAAATGGAAAATAAGCATTGAATATCAAAATAATACTTCAATTAAATAGAAAGAGAAACCTACTTGTCTTTTCGGTGTGTTTCTTTCGCCACATTGTGTTGCAATCGTCACTCCAGTAAAGCAGTTCGAAGCCGGCTTTCAATTCCGAACACGTTACTAGATAAGCCTGACGATCCAAGGAGACCAAATTCGCGGTCCGTTCTTCATAAGACAGGGCTGGCCGAATGAATCGTAGCCAATTTGAAGTATTAGGGTCATCGCAAGAAATCAGGTCTGATTTGCGATCACCTTCACATATTTCAAAGATAGTTTTCATATTGCTATCATCGGGTATGTCGTTGACTTGGACTGGTTTTCCTATAATAGGACCGAGTTTAGTCAAGAGAGGAATATCAGATTTTGCGAAAACTCCAAAAGTGTTCGCATCGATGTTTCGAAGTTCAAATTCATTAGGTATTGAAGCTTCAGCAAAAGTCACAGTCAATCTTCTTAAGTCATCTGACGTCTGTGAACAGTTGTCCTCATCCAATTCGTTGGCGTCGGTACCATCACCAAGTCTTTGGGAGTCAGTTTTCAGTTTTTCTAACGCCTCCATATTCTTTCTCTCAATCCATGTGGACAAGTCAACGCTATCCTTGATGTAGCAAACTGAATTCCGCAAGGGGCAGTGTTCGTAGTCATGCATTATCGTACACTCTCGACACGAGCGCGTTCCGTATCCACCGTTATTCTCATTGTGCTCGTCGTCCTCTTCGATGAAGTTTTGCTCATTTTTAATTTCAGTCGCCAGCATTCCTTCATCACCATCATCAGCATCATCTCCGTCATCATCAAAGTCATCGTCACTTTGAAGTTCCGGATCATTTGGAGGCTGAGGTTGTTGCTCCTGTTTAATTTTTCCGTTAAACAACGATATTTTTGGAGGTTTTTTGATTTTTGAACGATCTCGTATTCGAAAGTTCTTATCAGCAGGATTAAGGGTCCCAGCATCTTCTTCGTCATTGTCCTCTTCGTCATCAAAATCATCGTCGTCCTCTGCATCACTGTGATTGAATATCTGGTAAGTTTCTGCGGTGGATTTTTTCAAACATAGAGCTCCCTTGAAGGTGTCAGGTTGAATGTTTGCAGATTTTTCAGCTAATTCACTCTTAATCTTTTCAGCAATTCTGCAATCCAAGACTTCGGGAACAACGTCATTATCTAAACTACTACTGATTGCCTTATCTTGTGCATCGTGTTTTGGAACTTTCATTGAAAAATTTGGAAAATCTTTCGTCTTTGAAAAACCGTTAAGTGGATCATGAAATTGAACTCGCTTTTTTAGTTTAGGAGCAGGCTTTGTCAACGGTAGAGGATCATTGCAATTTTCTGTTTGACTATTGCTGAAATCCTTGACCGTAAGATTCGATTCCAATTTGAAATTTGGAAAATTTTTCGTGGTGGATGATATTGACGGAAGACTAGAAATATAAATAAATAATGGTTAGTAAAAAATTGTTTAAATGAGATATTTCATGAGGATTTAAAATAAGTTGATGGATTTAGTAAAGTAACAATATAGTTTATGTTGCTATAAGAAAGTAATCTTTGAAAAGCGTCTTATTTTTCAGAAACTCAAAATATTGAAGAAAATAAAATGAAAATTGAAATTTCGTCATTCCTCGTATCATTTTCTTATATTTTCGAAGTCGGTAGTGCCTCCATTCCTTGGCAGCCTTTCAATTCAAATGAATGCTTTTTTTTTTTGCAGACTTTAATATGCAATTGAAGACCTTTAACATTTTTGTGTCTTTAGACTCTTAAAATATGTAATTATTTGTATTTAGTTTTGTATAATGTTTTCTAATTTGAAAAATAAATTCGATTTCACAATTTAACCATTTAAAAATTGAAAAACTATTTCTCGCTTTTAAACAAGCAGATTAAATTTCTGGTAAACGTACAAAAATTAACTTTATCTTAGGTTCCAGCGCGCATCTACAACGACAACTCGATAACTAACTCTTTAGATAAGGCAAATTTACTCACAGCTCATTTTTCTATTAGTTCTACGTTGCCAGACAGCAACATTACCCTTCCTTTACTTGAGAACGTAAATTATTAAATGGTAGAAGTATATTTCCCCAATTTCCTTCGAGATCACTAGGCTCTTTTATCGAAAATGCGTGCGTTTGGTACCAATGAAACCCTTATTATTTGGATAAAAAATTATCTTCTGGATCATTGAAAAGGTATTGATCTTCAGCCAAATGTACCCCCTAAGCCATTGTCCTTGAATGACTTATATCGAAGAAGCCAAAAAGCTCTCATTACCCGGTATATGTGTGAACGACGATCTTCGCTGGAATGATCATATTCTCAAGAGCGCTAAAACCCTGCTTAAAGCTTATAGGATTTCTATATCGGTGTAAGAAATTCTTTGGCAACAACTTATAAGGCGTTTATACGTGCAAAACTCGAGTATTACTCAAATTCTTCAACAGGTGCAGCCCAAAACTTCTCTCCATTTATTTGAAAGAATCCAGAACAGAGCGTAAAAACTGATAGGAAACAGAACTCTATCATTGAATCATTCCCATCTCTTGAACACCACCGGAATGTTTCATGTAATTCCTTGTTTTATCGCTTTTTTCACAAACAATGTTTACTCGAAGTAGCCAGTTACCTTTCCTCACTTCAATAAGTTTACCTGTGATACCCGTTTCGCTACCAATGTGCATCAGTTCACCCTCGAATCTAATTTTGGTCGTATGGAAACAACAACAAAATTAAAAGTGAACACCATTTAGGTTAGAAGTGAACTTTAAGTGAATTTAAATTGTTGAAATGTTGAGAGCTTAGAAGGAGCTTGATTCAATTGTAGAAAAATGTTAAATGTGACTTATGAGGCACTGATTTTTACATCAAATGCAATTGAATGTATCATGATCACCAACTTGGAAGAAAAAAAAACAGTAGGTGAATATAAAACTGAGCATAAGAGTTTTATTCACTTTTAATTGCTGAGCTGGTTATAATTAGTTTCGCCAAAATATGCATATTTTTTAAAAATATCTTTGACTATTTGAAAAAACTGTTATTTCCGCCTAAAGTTGATACGCACTTCTCCTTAATATAATTAATGTTATTTTCAAAATTAAAAAAAAAGAATTATTGCTGCATATAAATATCTTTAAATGAGGGAAACATATTTCCAAGAAAAAACCAAAAACAAATAAAAATAAAAATTCCAGAACTACTTTACCATCATGCTAAAGCTCAACTAACATTTAAGCGATTTATACTTTTTACTTGCGACTTATAGGTACTATAAGGCAAGTTATTCATTCGTAAAAAAAATCGAACTCGAGATTTTGATCAAAGTTGACATTACGATGATAGCGAAGACCAAAAAAGTGGGTCTCACAATTCTGTCTGTCTGTCTGTCGGTTCGACTACAGCCTAAACGGCTCGGCCGATTTTCTTCAAACTTGGTAGATATGGGTTTTAATTTTTCCCCCCCAGACGTTTTTTTCTGTTTTTTTTTAAGACCAAAAATAACGGTACCTGCCATACGATTTTTTTTCGAAATTTTATAAATATTTTTTTTTTTTTTCAAAAACTGTCCCACAGAATTTAAAAAAAAAAATTGAAAAATTTCATTTGGTTAAAACTAGCTAATGGTTGAAAAAAAATTTACAAAAAATTATATTTTAGGTAGCCCCTCTGGGTCCATTTTTTTTTGTTTTTGATTTTCTCGAAAACGGTACAGCCGATTTAAGTAATTTTTTTTTATGCCAAAGCTCCTCCAAAGTTTGAATATTATTACATATTCCAATTTTCAATTTTTAATTTTTTGGATTTAAAAAAAAAAATTCAAATTTTTTTTTTGGAAACTCAATATTTCGAAAACCCCATGCTCGATTTTTTTCAAACTTGGCAAATAAAAGTTTCTTAACATAATATACAAGATTTGAGAAAAAAAATTTGTTTTATCTAAAACTAACGGCACCTTCCATACAAATTTTAAAAAATGGTTTTCGAAAATCGCATTTTTCTCGAAAACGGTTCCGAGAATTTTGCTAAAATTTTTTTTCTTTTGATTAATCTTTACGATTTATAATTTAATAAACAAAAATTTTAAATCTTGATATTACTGACTGTACCTACCATAGAACGATTTTTTCGAATTTTGAATTTCTCATTATCGACATAACGGATTTTAATGAAATTTTTTATAAAAAAGCTCCAAAAAATTTTAAAAAACATTGCATTTAAAAACTTAAGAAAAAATATTTTTTCAATTTTTAGAAAAAAAAGTCATTTTTTTTTTGAAAAATTCGATATCTCAAGAACGGCTTAGTATTTTTTTTTGGAAATTAGACTTTTATTCGTACAATAATAAAAACTTAAGGTTGGCATACCAAAATTTTTTCTTAAAAATGTTTTAAAAATTTTGTACATAAAAGCTTATTTTTTTAAGGAACCACTACAACGACTTAAAATTTTTGACCCTGCATAAATTCATTCTGCATAGCATTCTGTTTTTATCTCTTACTACTAAAAGAATTTAAAAAATTCATTTTATCCTTATGAACAGTTTTCTCTAATAACATTCGTTTTTAAAATTCCTAGTCTATTACATAGGAGCAATTTCGTGCGACCCAGTCGTGCATTTTATTTTTGGTTCCTTTCGGACATTTTCCTTTTTACGTTTTTAATAAACCTTTTGGCAAACAATTTTCAGTTCTTTTATTATAATCTGGGGATGTAGAATATAAATTACCGAAATCGTTAATTATTGAATAAAATATTACAATATAAATGAGATCCACAAGTGAGATACACATATGAACGAGTAGGTGTGATAGACAAAGTGGATTTACTACACTGGTGGTAACTCTTTTTTACTTCCTATAAACTGCTATAACTTGTTGACCTGCTAATACGAAACTATGCAATGAAGATTTAACTTGCCTACATTTTCTTCCATTTAGATTTAATGTTTTTTTTCATATCATGCGTTCGTCAACAAAAATTATAGAAAAATGTGAAAATATCGCAAATTTAGAAAATGCAGACGAAGCTGCTATAATAAAGATGAATATGTTCGTCTTTACTATAATCTTGACTTCTGCATTTCTCGAATTTCCTATAAAGCAGAAATGAAGTTCTTCTGCATTTTGCTCTTTTTCTCTCTATCTAACAAATATGAATTCTGTATTTGGCATCCCTTTTTTTGCAGAGATCAAATGCAAATACTCATGTAAATCCATCAATATTTATATGACGACAAAATATGACGTATGAAAGCTTTTCCAATAATGACGGGTAGATTTTAAAATTGAATAAAATAAGTTTTGTGTGTGTCATCGAACATTTTGGAATATGACATCTTCAAAACAACCAGAACGTTGTCGCTGGGTGACGCGAATCCAAAAGGTCTTATTTTCGATTACTCAGGCTGATATAAATGATTGAATTGAAAATGTCTATAGCGGGGTTAAACGACACGATCTCGGTGGGAAGTTCACATCGCCTCTGCTTGAAATAGCAGAGAGGACATAGCTCAAATCGCTTGTGAATGAGCGACCGGACTCAATTTGCAGATAAATACGACCAAAAAAATATTAATTCGTCTGACAATACATCCTTATTATGGTTATCAAATTTCAACAAGAGGTTTGATTATATTTGATATGTATCAATGAAATTCATGAATCGGTTTTATGACGATCGTTGCTTATTCACTGCGAGAATGCCGAAATAAACAATTACTCTGCAATTTTATATTACGTTTTCACCAAGTGGTAATCATTGATTTAAGTGGATTTACCATAAATCTTCTTCAAATCTCGAAGATTTACCATAGAAATTTATTTCGTGAATCTAGTAGAATAGAAATTAATTTTATCAAATCTTCATTGTATCATTTGTTTTATAATTTAAACTGGCCTATATCCATAAAGTATCTCCATGATTTTTCATCGTTTGGCACAAATGAAACTTTCCTTCTCTCACTTCCACTTTATAAGAAAAAATGAAACACCATTAGCACTTGAAAGGTGCTTTCAAAATTAATCTTCTTTAGTCTTTAATCAATCTTTGATCAACTTTAACCAACTGAGAATTCTATTAGATTTAAGATCTATTGTGAATAGTTCTATTGATAAAGTTGCTATTACGGATGTCAAAAATCTTGCAACTTGTCAAATTTCCTATTTTTTCACAAAGTGTAATAGAGCAAGCCAACAATAGGAGTTGCTCAAACGCAATGAATTTGGAAGAAAATTATGCGCGAAACAGATTAAACCAGCAACAGCACCAGCATCGTCAACACAAACATCACGCTGACCAGCAAACATTTCTCAAACACATTGCCACCAGGAACGTCATTTCATTTGTTTGACATTTTATGTTGAAAAAAGTTTTTCATTGTGATGCCACTGAATATTGCAGTGGAAAAGTTGACAACACTGCACCAGCAACAGCAAATTTAGGACTTTGGCCTAACGACGCTGTTGGCGTTGCTGTTGCTATTCTTATGTGTGTTGAACAATTGAAATACTTTGACTCTAAATTAATGGCGGCCGCTGTTGCTGTTGACGGTGCTGTTGCTGGTTCAATCTGTTCCGCGCTTTATGTATGGAAGTTAAGTTAAGTTCTATAGTGATACCGCCTAAGTTTTTGCATAGATACCCTTCGCTGTTTTTAGATTTTCTTTCATTAACTCTAACGATCATTCAATTTATTTTCTGTTGCTTAAAACTCTACTCCAACAAAATCAAATGCAAATAAGAAACGTCAAACGCTTAAACGACCCATTCACAATAGTTTTTTGATCAGTAACTATAATGGGGTAAAAATTATCAATTGATACTCATAATACCTACCAAAGTATCAAACAATTGATAGATCTCCTATCAAGTGATTGATATTTGACAGCTATAATCTCAAAAATTTCCGTCACTTTAGGTTTGTTTGTGATAATTTTTTCATAATTTGTAGTGTGAATTCGTAAGCCAAAGTAATAATTCGCGTCTTTTTTTAAAAATGGGTCGTAGCAAAACAATTGAAGTTCGCGAACTGGTTATTCACCACTATAAAAGTGGACAATCTATTCGGCAAATTGCAAAAATGTTGTTTTAAGTGCCTAATTTTCAACTCGTCAGATGAACGATATATTAGCCGTGTTTTTTTGGAAAAGTTATCCGTAGTACAGTAGGATTTTATATGAATAACAAATACAACATCCGCAGTAGGATCACTGCCGATACCCGAATAAACGTGAAATCTCTATCCGCAGCTTCTCCTTTTATCGGCAGTGATCCTACTGCGGATGTTGTATTTGTTATCCATATAAAATCCTACTGTACTACGGATAAACTTTCCAAAAAAACACGACTATTGTTCACTTGATGAATGTGATAGAGAATATGTGGGCTTTGTTGGATAACAATATTCAAAAACACAAAATCTCCAACAAAAATGACCTGCAAAATGCAATTCTAGAAGAATTGCAGAAAATCATCCAGAAATCATATTCATTTCATTTGCTTTTCTTCTAAATAGAATTAAAATTTTGTCGTTAATCTTTCTAGTCTACGAGTCATATTGCAACTTAGATTTAAAATCAGACACTGTATTAAATAAGCTGTGAGCCACTGTATATCGTTGAGATGATGCGGTTATTTTTATTTTCAAATGAAAAACGTTTAAATAAAAAAATAAATTTAGTGCGGTTTCTAAAGAACACATTGCACCTGAGAATTATGGAAGAAAAACTGGAAAGGAAGAGTTAGCAAGGCGGATGGTACTGAGAGCTGCTTCAAATTCTAGACTTTGCGGTAGTAAAATGAAGGCAGAAAATGGAATTGAAGCTACTTGATCATCTGTATATCGCGTGATATATAAGGCTAACCATATTAGACACCATAAAATACACAAAAGCACTATTGAACTCACCACGCAAAAGTCACGACTTGATTTTTCCATAAGTCACATCAGATCAGGTGGATTCGACAGTGACATACCCTTGTCTTTTCTGATGAAAAAAAGTTTGATTTGGATGGACATGACGATACAACTTGAAAAGCGACACAACCAAGGCTGTGGATTGATCATTGGGGAGCAGAAAACTTCTACGGTCCTGCAAGCCTAGATTTTTAAGCTCAAAAATGACCGTAATCACATACATTATTGCTGTGGGCCTTGTCACAGTTAATTGATCTGAACAGCAATGGATTTTCCAACACGACAATGCACCCAAAATGTAGACTTACTGGCATGGTCACCATATTCGACCGACCTGGTATGGAAATTGTGTGGAGATGGCTTTCAAAAAAAGTCCACGAAGGAGGAAAGCACTACTCAAAAAGAGAAGAGATAATTCTAGTATTAAAAGCTATTATTAATCTTTAAACAAAACCCAAATTAATTAAAAAAAAAATGTTTTGTCTTATTGATAGAAAAAATAACTGTTCTATTGAAATGGAGTGTACATTAATACAAACATGGATTAATTACATAAAAAAGGAGAAAAATATATAAAATTCGATATTTAAATTTTTAAAACATCTCTTAAAATAGTTTGAATTCAAAAAAATATTTTTGTCTGATTTCTGAAAAAAAAAAACAAAATGGGAATTCGCGCAAACAAAATTTAAAAAAATGTATATGGGAGTTTTGTTATTAAATTAATTTTTTATATTCGAAATAAAAAAAAAATTAATTAAAATTAATTGTTTACATAAAATAGAATTATTTCAAATACAATTGTTCACGCATTTTCAAAATATTGAATTTAATAAAAAAATATTTTTTTTTTGTTCTAAAATCTTAAAAATGTGTATAATTTTAAAAAGCCATTAATAAGAAAGTCAAACATCAAAAGAACACTTCTGTACAGATATTGCTAATTACTTTTACTGTCCATTTTTTTTTATTAAAATGTAAACCATGTCTACATTTATACGTAATAGACGTAGTTTTTTGTTATCAATCGTTAAAGCCATTTTCAAGTCCTGGCAGCCATCGTTAGTTTTGGGACTTAAGAAAATTCAATTTCTCGTCTATGGAATCACTGAAGACCCTTAACTAACGAAGACAACAAATTTCAGCGGTTTATGTCTTAGCTCGAGATACAGGCATACATTTTTATACATGAAATTTTCCTTCAAACTTTTATAAACAAAATTGGTAAGACAGTTTTAATTATTTAATGATTTATATTATTTGAGGACATTTTTCCCAAAAAAAAGAAAAACAATTTTTCACCCATTTTTAAGATATTGAATTTTTCAAAACATTATAAAAAATATTTTTTCCACAGTTTTATATATGAGAGGTAGACCTAAATGTAGACCATGTCTCCAATAGCACATATAATTTATTTTTATCAAAATCGTCAAAGTCGTTTTATATGATTTTTCGTTATAGCTGTATGGCAGGTATCTATAATTTTGAAGCTAAAAAAATCAATTTATCCTAGGGAATCACCGGAGACCCTTAAATACTATGTTTGAAGAAAAGGTTTAGGCTATAGGTAGAGGTACTGACAGACAAAATTTCGTGTTTTCTATAATCGTTATGTCAAGGGTGTCCCCTTGTTCATCAAGGATATGATTCTTAGGAATTTTTTAAGAAGAAATCGTTCTTCAGTAAATGTCTATCTCCACTGTTCACATTAGGGTTTTAAAAAAAGGCTTACTAGTGTTTACCCTGACCCATGTTATGCTTATATTAATGGTAGAAGCTTCGTTTAAGAACTTATTCGTAACTAGAAGAAATAATAAACTTTATAAATGTGTTTAAATAAAGTTAAAACCTGGGTAGAATCGGCAGATATCCATTTTCAAAGTCTGATAATTTTTTCCAGAAAATGTGTTAAAAGCAAAATATTTAACTATTATTTTCTTGCGAATGTAACAGTAATAAAAATAAAAATGTTATTAGAGAAAAACTGTTCATAAGCATTAAATTTAATTTTTTAAATGACTAAAACAACTTTTTTAGTAGTTGGTAGTTGGAGGTAAACATAAGATGCCATGTGCCAAAAATTATAAGTCTTTGTAGTGGTTTCTTAAAAAAAATTAAGCTTTTATATAAAAAATTCTTAAAACATTTTTAAGAAAAAATTTAAAGTGTTTATTAATGTACGAATAAAAATTAAATCTACAAAAAAAATATTGATCCGCTTTTGAGATATCGAATTTTCCAAAAAAAAATTGTTTTTTTTTTTTTTTTTTTTCAAAATTCAAAAAAAATATTTTTCTTAAAGTTTCGAAACGCAATGTTTTTTAAACTTTTTAGAAGATTCTCTCTAAAAAATTTCATTAAAATCGGTTATGCTGATAATGAGAAATTCAAAATTTAAAATAATCGTTCTATGGTAGGTACAGTCAGTAATACCTTGTTTTCAAATTTTTTTTTTATTAAATTATATATCCTAAAAATTAATCAAAAAAAAAAAATTATAAGCCAAATTCTCGGAGCTGTTTTCGAGAAAAATACGATTTTCGAAAACCATTTCTTAACATTTGTATTTCTCATATCTTGTAGATTATATTAAAAAACTTTTATTTATCAAGTTTTAAAAAAATCGAGCATGAAGTTTTCGAAATATTGAGTTTTCAAAAATTATTTTGGAAAATTTTCATTCACAATAATATTTAAACTATTGGGGACCCTTAGCAGAAAAAAAATGATCAAAATCCGTTGTACCGTTTTTGGGAAAATAAAAACCAAAAAAATGGTTCCAAAAATAACAATTTTTTGGAATTTTTTTTCAACCATTAGCTAGCTTTAACTCAATGAAATTTTTTGAATTTTTTTAAACAAAATCTGTGGGACAGTTTTTGAGAAAAAAAAATATTTATAAAATTTCGAAAAAAATTCGTATGGCAGGTACCGTTATTTTTGGTCATAAAAAAAAGAAAAAAACATCCGAGGGGATAAAATTAAAACCTAGACAGACAGACAGAATTGCGAGACCCACTTTTTTGGTCTTCGCTATCATCGTAATGTCAACTTTGATCAAAATCTCGAGTTCGATTTTTTTTCCGAATGCCTAACTTGCCTTATAGTACCTATAAGTCGCAAGTAAAAAGAATCATCCCCCCTTTAAATCGTCAACAAGTAAAGAGTTAGATCTCAAACCGGACGTTCTGGCGAAGAGCGGTTGGTAATGTATTTCGATCTTGTCGAGCAATCAGAAAACCATTTACTTCTCGAAAAAACCGACGTGGGAGGCTAGAGTTCGCCGGCCCCACTTGAACTGGAATGTGGCAAAATGGAAAATGATTCTCTTTCATGGTGGAGGAAATATTATTATTGTGTGGGTATGTTTTTCCAACCAAAGAATCGGGACAAGTTTAGCAATATAATGAATAGTTTCATGTACCGGGAGATTCTTCAGAATATCATGCTTCCTCATTGTGAGGAAAATATGACATTGCGATGGATCTTTTAACATTAAAAAGATCCTAAATATACCGCTCATGTTGTGAAAAATTGTTTAAACAAAAACCGTATTGCTGCTATGAAGTGGCACGCTGTATCCACTTATCTCAACCCCATAGAGAATCTATTGGAAATTGTAGATCAGAGAATTTATCGGATCAATATCTAATAACTTAGAATCCATCCTTGAACAAACGCAAATTGCCTGCAATAACATCCCCATGGAAATAATTGAAAACCTTATTGAAGCCAATGCCTCGTCGGTGTGCTGCAGTTATTAAAAATAATGGCTACGCAACTAAGTATTAGGAGTAGATGATCATTACTTAGTTGTTCTATTTATTTATGAATTCAAAAATGTGCTTTAGTTTTGTCCACTTAATTTTTAATGGGGGTTAAATTATTTTTTTATAATTTATTTTATATAAAGTAAGAGTTATAATATAATTAGTAGCTATAAATTGAAGACTAATATAATTAGATTAAATAAAAAATAAAATTAGGAAATTATTATTGGAGTTGTTAATTGCTGTTACCTACTTTTTTTTAAAGTAACTTCGTGCTTAAAATGTGAAGGAATGTTCAGGTTAACTAAGGCTTATAAATTGTCTATTGAATAAATTTGAAGTGATTGTTTTGTTTAAATTTTAATAGCAAACACCTTCCTAAAATAGTTTACTGCAAAGTTAAAGTTATTACAAACGTTCAGTTTACAATCATTTTAGGTAGGTACCTTATCTATTTAAAAAAAAAATATTCCAAAAAAAGAAGTTCATGAAACTTATCACTCACCCTACGACACCCTGCATCTATTCTTAAATTTACAATGCAATAGGTTTGTATGTATATCTTATCTACTCACCTTGAACTCCTTTCGGTGTCATTTTCTGCCAAATTTAAGAGATATGCAACGAATTCAACGTCATTCTTAAAGGCCAGCCTGGTTCTGGTTAACTCCCATTTTTCAGCATTTTTTGTGCCAATGTAAATATTTTTACTGTAATTTTGATGGCGATACTTTTTGCTGTTACTGCCATTACCACTACCATCGCCAGCACTGCCACCACCACCCCCCAATCCACCTGTGGTCGCCGCACTATTATTACTTAGACTTGCACTGCCACTGCGAACATCGTTAAAATTATTCACCAACACATCACTACAACTGGCCCCACCACCACCACCAATACCGCTACCACCGTTAGTTCCAATTCCGGCTGCAGATGTGCCCGCACCACTACTTGTGCTGCCTATCGCACCCGAAACTGCATCTAATGCGTTACTACCCTCGTTGTTGCCATTTATGTTTGTGTCACCATCACCGTCACCGCCGCAGCCGCCGCCACCACCTATATCGGAGGTTGCCTGCGACGAGGAGCAACCCCCATTGATACTCCCGCCACCCTCTCCGGCGCCACTGTTTGTCACCGAGTCGAGCCCGCCGCGATTCAGGAAAATGCTGCGCGAATTTAAACTGTTCTCGGAGCTATCGTTAAAGTCGAATGCACTAAAGTCCGCGTTTGATTTAGACATAATGCTGCTGCTGCTGCCTGGCTCCTGCCTTCTTCGGCTCTATAATTTCGTCCTTTAGCTTGTTCTTGTCTACACGTATGGAATCCGCACATACATTCACTGCGCGCCGATTCACAATCACATTTTATTTATAGGTGATGACTTTTCATCTCTCATTTTGAGGATGCTGTCCTTCTTCGTATAGCGCCTTCGCCTTCCATATTTTTTTTTTATGCTTCGCACTTTTTTCGGGGTTTTCCGGAGCTCTAAAATACTGAATTTTGGTTAAGCCAAATCGAAACACATCTCAAGGATTGGACACTCATTTTTCAAAAACGCACTAGCGGACGAAAAAAATTCCTTACAGAATTGCACTTTCAAACTATCCAGCCATTCCCAATCGGAAGGGATGGGCCAGGCCAACGAAGGTTTTTTCCTGGAGCATTTTTTTTTTCAAAATATGTTAACTATGAATTATATTGTCCTGTGGAATTTTTTTTCTTCGGGAGAAAAATCCGGATGCACAGTCTGTACGAAATAGAGAATAATGGATTCCAGCGAAGTCCAGCGAAGTGAAAAAAAAAGAAAAAAATCTTCAGTCCGAATACGTTCGCGAAAATATCCTTAAATCAATATTGGACAGCACGGTTATTTCTGCGGTACTTGTTTTCGTTATAAATTGAATCACTTTTTAACTAAATTTAAGGATATATTTATGGGAGGAATTTAATTCAATGGAATTTCTTCCTTTTTTTCTAGTGCCACTTGCAAAGTTGGTAGGTATAAAACTTTTATTTATGTTGGACAAAAGTTGCTGTCAGAACGAAAGTTTTTGCCACCCGTCTTCGTCCTGCTTTGCACATCTCGTTCTTTTTCTTTGTCGTGTTTTTCTGTGTGCGTTTCTTTCAGTTTCCTCATCTATGTTGGCCATTTGCTCCTGGTGCTCAGCCGCTTTCCGTGTTTTATGTTGGTATCCTTTCGGAATGTTTATTATTCTTGTTTGTGTTGGTCATAAATCCTGTGTAGTTTATGGCGTAGCCATCAATTTGGCAATGTGTTTGTGTGTGTGTGAGGATTTAAGATGAAGAGAAAAAATGATGCGATAGGAAATGAGCGAGAGAAAATTCTATCGGTGTGTCCTTGTATGCGAATAGAGTATACGGATTGTTTGGACAAATTGTGGTAAGAGAAATTGAAAAAGCTTACGGAAGGCTTTTATGATTTTTTTGTAGACTAGGTTTTGTTTACTATATTGTAGTAGATTTTGGAAACAATTTGAAATGTACCTACAGCTTTAATTTAATAAATAACCACTTTATAAAAATCGGAAGAGCTAACAATTTTTTTTAATACCTACACATATTGATATGTAGCCTAACCTACTGTTTTTACATGCATTAGGTAGGATGCAAGTTAAGAAACGAGGTTAGGTTACATGAAGAGTAGATTTTAACGGGAATTTTTAATTTAAATAAAAAATAAAAAAATATTTCAAACTAAAAAAAAAATATATTACGAAAGTTAGAAAAAAACGGATAATAACAACGGAGAACAGACACGGAAACTGGGATGTTTGAGAGTTGTAAGTCAATATGGCCTGGTTCTCCACAAGCTGTCTTAACCTCTTCTTTTTAAAAACGTGTTTTTTGTTACCACTGGCGTCGACGCAATGCTTAAAAACAAAATTGCATGACTGGATCGCACGAACTTCCTCTTATGTAAAAGACTAAACATTTTAAAATTTAATGTTACTAGAAAAAAATGTTCATTATTTTAAATCATTTAAAATTCATTTTTTAAATGACTAAAAAACTGCTTTATCTAATAGTTGCAGGTCGAAACAGGGTACCATGACAGTTCTCAAGCAAATATAAGCTTATGCAAGACCAACAATAATAAACATAAGGTTTTATAGGTATACATATACCTTTTTTGTACCTAGGTACAAAATTTTTAAAAAAATTTTAAGTAAAAATTTTGGAAAGCCAATTAGAAATTTTTATTACGAATTAGTAGGTAGGTACGAATCAAAATTAAATTTCAAAAAAAAAAATGTTTAACCCGTTTTTGACACTTGGAATTGGCAAAAAAAATGATTTTTTTTTTCAAAAATTCAAAAAGTGTAACCAAAACATTTTGAAATGCAATGTCTTTCAAACTTTTTAGAAAATTTCATAAAAATCCGTTTGCGGAAAGTGAGAAATTCAAAATTCGGAAAATGGTAGGTACGGTCAATAATATCTTAATTTCAATTTTAATTATTTATCGTAAAAATTAATCAAGAAATATACGATGTTCGGAAGCCATTTTTTAACATTTGTATGGTTGGTACCGGTATTTTTAGATAAAATAAAACTTTTTTTCTCACATCTTGTAGATTGTATTAAAGAACATTTAACTGTCAATTTAAAAAAAAATCGAGCATAGAGTTTTTGAAATAATTGAATTTTGAAAAAAAAAATTGAAATTTTTTTAAAATCAAAAAAAAAAAAATTTTGAATATTTGAATATACAACACTATCCAAGGTTTTGAGGAGCCTTAGCTTAAAAAAAATTATCAAAATTTATTGTATAGTTTCTGAGAAAATCAAAAACAAAAAAATAAATGCTGCTAACCATTAATAACCATTTTTCGGAATTTTCTTGCAAGCATAACCTGCAATTGACTTTATGTTTTGCAGATTGGTTTCATCTTCCTCTCTAGACAAGTCGTTCAAATGCCTAGAATCAACAAACTAACCCACGGAGAAGCGCGCGCCTGCTGTTGCTGAGTTTCTCAAAAGTGTATTTCGGCCAATGAACTTTCGGATAAATACAACTGTAGTCGTAGATCAATTTACTACCAAATAGAAAAACAATAAAATTCGAGAAAATGTTAAGAATGTTGCCGGAAAAGGAAGAAAAAGTGCTACAACGAAAAGGGAAGATAACCTAATTATATTCGTTTTTCTTTTAAATGTAACCCTTGATCGTCAAAACTTCATTAGTGAAATAACTTTACGTTGAAGGTTAAATAAGAATTAAATTCAAGCCTATAGGTATGCGTCATACTAAAAAAAGCCCTATGACTAAGTCACATTATTTAGAAATTCTAAATTGTTATGTCTTATTGTGAGTTTCGCCCGGAAAACAATTCCCCCGAAACATTTTTGTTCCCCCGAAATTTTAAAAGCTATTATGAGTTTCGCCCGAATAAAAATTTCACTTCGAATCAGGAGTGACAGTTCGAAAAATAGGCACGTTCAGAAAAATGTTGCCCGCAATAAATTCTCACTCCACTGTGATGGAAACGGAGAATGAAATGCAACCTCCAAATTCTCTGTTAACTAAAATAGTAATATAATTGAATTTGGGGCATCAGTTATTTGTCGAAATTACTTGCAATAGACATAAAATTGTGGTTACGCTAGCAGTGCCGCTCATTGTGGCTCCCAATTTTTAATTGGATTATCTGAAACGAATAATTTGCACAACTATTTTTATCGCGGTCGGAAAATGAACAGACCTTCTTGTCAGTTTGAACAAACATATGTTTTAAATTGTTATTTTATAATAAAGAAAGGATAATTATCATAAATATAGCATAGCATAGCGCTACATATCTTGTCTGAGGAAGAAAAATGTTTGAGCAGCGAGCACTTCGAAGGAATTTGCGGGATTACTCATCCTGAACCAAAAGAAGCAACCCAAAAAAACAACAAAATACAATATTCTCTCTTTTCAGTTTTATCTAAATAACTAAAATTTGTTTAATATTTTCGTTGTCTACAAATCAAATAAACAATGCATTAATTTAATCAATAATGGATAAAATACAACAAATTAATCCAAACAACACCCCATCAGAATCAACCGGGACTTTGACAGTCGACCAGTTCGATATCGAACTTTTACCTGTTGTCTACATCATTCGTTGTGTGGAAAAGGATCCTCTCGATAACGCAGCCAAGCAAAGAGAATCTCGGGAGTGTAGTCAAAAGATCTTAGAGCTACAAAAACGTTTCGAAAGTGCTCGCAATCAAATCAAACAATTGCCAGGCATAAATTATAACAAACAGGAACAACTTCAGAAGCTAGAGATTCTCAAGAGTCAACTCCAACTGAAACAGCAGTTGATTAGAAAATATAAGAATATACAATTTTAAAAATGGTTCTCCGAATCCTCTTTCGATATCTGGCCAGCAATGAGCAGCTCATTCAGAAAATGTACGAAAGCTATCCAATGAAAGGGCTGCCCAGCTGGTTGTTGCAATGATGTACAAGACGAAGTGCATAGTCGATCGGCGTGGTTTGACTGATATGACCCCGGAGAAACTTAAGGAGTTTGTTAGGGCGTTCAATAATAATAATAATTATTATTATTATTATTATTATTCAGATTATAATCTGAAGCAAGAGATCGAAGACGTAAAGGAAGAGCTTAAAAGGAAAAAGTGATATGTTAGGAAGCCCAAAATAGAAACTTTGTTAATAAACATGACCTAAGCAATATTAATCTTTTGGAGATGCCCGAGTGTGAATAGGAATTAATCCTTGTTTTTTTTCCAAATTTCATCAGTACTACAGGCATTTTCTTCCAAAATTCGGCCACTTTCTCCCGATTTGCTTTAAGTGAAACCAATTTCAGGATTCTCCTGCATTTTATTAAGCAGCATATCACTTTGGTCTTTTTTTTATTGTTTTGCTCCTGCATTATAAAAAAAAACATGAATTTTAATTTTTTTTATCTAAAAATAAACAAACAACTTACATTTTCCGCCTTATTGTGCTCTCGTTCGCCTAATAAAAAAAGTCAAAATTATGACTGTCAATGGCATATCATTCCGCCCGAAATGATTGTTTACAATAAGGGGAATTTTTCGACCATGAATAATTTTGCGGGTGAAACTCACAATAGGCGAAAAGTGAAATGTCAAATTTTCCGGGTGGAATGGGAATGTTGTTCGGGTGAAACTCACAATAAGGCTGCATTTTAATCGGAAGTGACTTTTTCTTCAACAAATTAATTCACCCATACACACGGCCCGGATAATTAAAACTTTTTTTTTTATCAGAAGTAGGCCAAAAACTATTAAAATGGCCACCACAAAGTCCTGATTTGAATGTTATGGAAAATGTTTGGCATCTGGTCAAATCCAAAATTTCTCAAGAAATTGGAAGATCTCTGAGTGAAACATGCAAAGATTTTATTAAAGCATTGGGTACCATTACAACTGATCAAATTCAACATTTGGTAGACTCAAAGATGACAAGACGCCTCGCAAAAGTTATTGCTGAAAAAGGAGGAAACACAACTTATAAGGTAATGCATTTAAACAACAACATTTTGTGTTTCAATTTCAACGCACTTTGTATATTAAGGTTTTTTGATAGGTGATTGCGGCCATATTATTGAGTCTACATCTGTCCAATTGGCTAATTTTATATGTCTTGCCAAATTAATATGAAGAATTAAAGCGCTCAAAAACATGGGCAAATGATTAAATTGTTTTATGAAAGTGGGTCTTCTGTGCAAACAACAATTCGCGCGCTTCGTCTATTTTACTGTCAACATAATCGTCCTTCTAAGAGGGCTATTCGCAACGTGCTGAATAAATTCGAGTCGACCGATTTAGTGGATAATCTGTACGTCACCGAAATACAAGATGTGCTGAAAATATCGCCGTTATCCATGAGAGTGTGCAGGAAAATCCGAGTCAGGCAATTTCGCGCTGTGTATAAGAACTCGACCTCTCGCAGATAAAAACTTGGCGAATTTTACACCTTACAAACTTTAACTAACTGTCCCGGGAGTTCAGAGTTAACGACCATACATAAGGGCTTGTGTTCGCTAACTGAGCTCTCGATCAGGTAAAAGTTGACCCCAATTTCAGTCGAAAAATCATATTCAGCGACGAGGCTCATTTCTATAGATAAATGGTTTCGTAAAAAAAAAAAGTTGTCGAATTTGGGACGATCATAATCCACACAAGATCTACCAATTTGCAATATACTTCCTTGAAAATGACGTCGACCAATATCGTCAACGACGATATTTATCGGTCGATGATAACCAATTTATAGTAAAACGGTATGTTTATTACGCAGAGAAAATTGAACACAAAGTCAAAAATTTAGTATCGGCAGCTAAAACTGAACATGCTAGAAACTGAATATCTCAAGAAGGAGATAGGATATCTTATTTGTTTAAATGCAATTATAAAGGCTGGTATTTCTTCTAAAAACAAAAGCCTTAAATCCCCTATGTGTGATATAAGAATTGGAGATAGGCCCTTACTGTAGAACTTTTTTTTCTTAGAATATACCGAAGAATCACCGCCCTAAAATATTATGCACGAATTAAGAAACACCCTGTATAAAAGATTATTTTTTTGTTCTTGCATAAGCTAATATTTGCTTCAGAAATCACATGGCATCAAATTTTTAGCTCCAAATACTAAAGGAGTTTTTTTTCGTTATTTAAAAAGTCAATTTTATGGCTATGAACATTTTTCTCTAGTAACATTCATATTTAAAATTTTTAGTCTTTTCTATAAGAGCAAGTTCGTGCAATCCAGTCGTGCATTTTATTTCTTTTGGTTGTACTTCTGGTAAAATGATCAGACCAAAAACATAAATGTTAAAAAAACAGCCAAGTTCTTCTATACAAAAACCTTTGTGTAACAAGTCAGCCATGAAAAGTACTGAGATCTAAAAGTACACCAAGTTCTTACTTCATGAAGGCTTAATACCGAATATTTTAAGTAGAATAATATTGAAACAGCTGTAATGTAATAGAGAAATTTTATTATTTAATGATTACTGACTAAAATTTGATGGGTTCACTGGTCAAGTTTTTAAAACCTTTCGAATTGGGCATACAAAAAACTTGCCAAGTAAGCCCATCAAATTTTAGTCAGGAATCATCGAAATTTGGTGAGGCGCCTGTGCCTGTCTAGCTTAGCAAATATTCGGAATTTTAAGTATCTGAATTCATTGGTACTGAAGATAGAGAGGCGTCAAAAATGTCCTACGTTTGTTCCTGCAAAAAGAGTGTAGTGCAGAACTTGGCTGGTCACTATCGTGCCCTTTGATAAATATCATTTTCAAAAATAATTGAATAAAAACAAATATGATAATCAATTCTTAAAGCTTGGAGCACGGTCGCAACTTCAAAATTTAACAAACGAAAATAAACAAACGAAAATAAAAATAAACCTGCGCGAATTTAAAATGTTGGACTAAGCTATGTAGAACGCATAGTGGCTTACATCTTTGTTGAAAAGAATTATAGATCTGTGAATTATAAGCTCTCTTCTTCAGATATTGTCTGCATTTTGAAATATAGCTGCGAAACATATTTGTTTGGATATTTATTTTTGTGAATAATAGATCTTACCAAAACATAAGAAAACACAGTAAGACGATAGCTACATTGGTATCGTGTAATCGCTATATTGCTATATTGACGAGACGATAGTAAAAGCATATCTTCAAGATGATATCGTTTGCACGATAGAGATTTCTAATGCTCGCGTAAAGCACTGCTATCGATGTCTATATTGAGAATGATATCGTCAGATATACGTGCTCCTCTCTAGCTCTCGGATGAGCGCCATTATGTTAATGATGACCTTTTAAATTAAATAACGAAAATCTCTGATATATAACAACTTGTTGTATTCAACTTTTACATCTACTAGTTCTTATTGGAGATCTGTTTAGGACAATTCCTTGTGATACACAGGCTTGAATTTTGTTGAGTTCCGTACACTCGTGCTCAAACAGTATTCTAAGGAGTCGTTCTGTCACATATGGTTTCCGTATTTCGTAGTCTACCACTTTGTACTCAAGGTCCAAATACCAAACTTGCTTGATCAACATCTAAAAGTAGAGCCGGACAAAATTTTTTTCTTCAAGTATTGATTTTATTCTCGAGTTTGATTTATCAAATCGATAATTTTCCACAAGAATGACATTAATCAAAAAATATTGATTTTGATATATGTAAGTACAACAATGTACAAGTTCTTTACACTTGTAAATCCTCATACTTCGATATTATCTTCCCAATTTTTACACAAGAGTGTACTTTTGGCCCACCTAATCGAAATTTTCTAATCGCATTTATCTCGAAATAACAATTTCGGAGATATGAGCGAAATACATACATATATAAATTGTTTCTTTTTTTTTTAACGAAATTTTAAAATTAATCAACAAAATGTTATTTTACGAGTATTAAACAATATTTTAATATCGTCCAATATTCCTTATTAAATTAAAGTCAAAAAGTTAAAAATAAAAATGACCTTCTTGGAGTATTAATGTCATCTTTTGAAATTTCTGAAGTTGTATGCAAAGCTTATGTTTCCAACAGGTGCCGACCCAAATTTTTATAACGAATTTCCGATTACGAAAAAATTAGCATCTTACATCCAAAGTACTTCTTTAGCACACTTAAAGTACACGATAAAAACTAGGTGAAAACTCATCAAAAACTTTTTAGTCATTGTTCGACAAACAATAGACTGTAAATTGTTTCGCCAAGTGTGATTCTGAGGTTCTTTCAAATAACGCAAGTGTCAACATTTTTGACACTAGAATAAAAGAAAATCGGAAAAGAGAATGGCAGGGTTGAGCTTATAGAGAAATTAAGAGAATATAATATCATATTATTTCAGAGCATGCGCTTGAAAAAATGAAGAGCGAAATATTTTTATTTTTGCAGCAAATTTGAGTTTGGCTATTGAAAATTTTGAATAATAATAAATAAATAAATAAGAGAAATTGTTGCACGCAAAATAAATTTAAGCGTTTTGTTGAGCTTTTATGATTTTACCGGAAACAAGTATGTAATATGAATGTGTGTTATGTGTTTTTTAAAGAAACACACGACCCACAACATTGTTAGACTGGAAAATTAAGTTAACATTATAACCACCATTTGGAAAACTTTCCATTATGAAAATATTATTAACCCGCCTAGTTTTCAGATTAAAATTTTAATCAGATTTAATTTGAATCTGAAAATTAAATCCAAGTCCATATTATTCACATGTAAGGCCCTTAAATTTATTATGTTTTGAATCCAATCTCGAATAATGAAGAAAAATCATCTAATGGTAATTTAAGGCATTCAACTAGAAGAACATCAGGAATTGGTGGGAATAGAGGCGAAAATAGTAATTTAAAGAAAATGAGAAAACTAAAATGTTTTCACATCTCCAGTTTCCATCCAGACACTAAATCGATAGATATTGTAAATTATTTTGTTTCAAACTTGACTGAATTTACAAATCAGAGGTGGAATCGCGTAAGGCGATAGTTTATTGTTGATCATCAAAATGAATGATTTTGCTCCACGTAAGGTGATTATCATATTGACTATTACTTTTTTGCTATGGTTTGTTGATGATAGCTCTTGGATGTCATGTTATACATTTTGTTATTTTTTTTTGAAAAAGAAAAGTTGTGTGAGCTCGAGCTCTACTATAAATTGGAAGTTTAGTGAAAAAGATATCAAAGTTAAAATTGAAAGCAATTGAAAATAATGTTCACAATAAAACACAAGTTTCACAAACTTGCCGAGCAATCGTAAATTCTTAGCGATCACTTTACGCAGAACAATGAAAAGCTGATAATCAAAATTGACTATCAAAACAGTGACAGCCAACTATAGCTTTACGCGATTCCAACCCAGGCTTTTTTTGTTTTTTGCCTTCAAAATTTAATAATAGTAAAAGCAATAAAACCATCAATTTTAAAATATGTGTCACTACTGAGTATCTTAACTCAATTTCTGACGCTGATTTTTGGCCAAATGGTGTAACAATAAGACCTTTTGTTTTTCTTCCAAAAAACCAATACACTTTTGTTCTCAGAATATTCATACAAGCTCATACATATATTGAAAGAAGGAAATCTCTAAAAGTATTCTACCATAATACTAGTGGCTTGAGGACTAAACTTGCCAATCTTTTCACCAGTTCAAGCCATATCGAGTATGAGGTTACAGAGTCTTGGTAACATAGTGGAATCTTATCTACTGAATTGTTTGTTAGCAGCTTTTATAATGTCTTCAGTGAAAGGATCGTTGAAGGTGGTGGTGGAATCGAATATAACATCATACTTTCTCTACCCTTTTATTAAAGTTAAAATCATCGAATACCTATTTATATTCTTTAGGTATGTTAACTTAGTTTTTTGCACGAACTGCCATTGTTTTAATTGTGTTTAGAAGCAATTTATTAAAAAAATTGGCTTAGTACGATAATAGTTAGAAAATGTTTAAAATTAAGAATGAGTTAGTAAACTAAAGGGCGGTTAAATTTTAAGGGCCGATGTTGATTTTGAATAAAACACTAATTATTTAGGAAATTATTGTCATTTCTTTTTATTATGATAATATTGGTATGGTTCAATTATGTATGGAACAAAATATCGGCCAAATGGCCGCCGCGACCTCGACGGCACACCTCCATCCAATGGTCGAAGTTTCCGATGACGCTGAGGCATATTTTTTTTTTTTTTTTTATAATCGGCGCACACTCGAGGGGTTTGTATACCCTTAATATGCCAGAGACACAGTGTGAGCATTAAGAAAAAAGGGAAGGGTTAGAAAGGAGGTGTCGGTATACAAGAACGAATCTCTGTACTTCACAGTACGGGCGAAGTTGGGCTCAAGGGTAAACTGATGGGCATTCCTAGAAGTGCGAGTATTACGGTTAAATTGTTTAAGGGGAGAAATGCAGCTGGCTATTTCACTAGAGCATAGTCCGTTAAAATAACGTCAAAAAATGGTGAGTCAAGAAACATTACGATGATGTTCGAGTGACGTAAATGAGTCAATGATGTTATGGTCACCAATCATTTTAAAAGCTCTTCTTTGAATACTGTCCAAGAGACTTAAATAAGTTACTGGAGCACCAGCCCATAGATGGAAGTTATACTCAAGTTTTGGACGTATATAGGTTTTATAGATTGTAGCCAGATCAGAAGGAGAGAAAAATTTCTTACACCGTCTCAGAAAACCCAAACACCTTGCGGCATTTTTGGCAACATCGCGTATGTGAGTGTTCCACAAGAGGTGGTTCGTGATGCACATACCGAGAATATCGAGATGTTCAGTTTCATTGATGCAAGTGCCACTCATAGATACCTAGTGGCAAGGGGGGTATATCTCCCTTTAACGATATAAGACAGCATTGGGTTTTCGAAGCATTAAATTCGACACGGTTTCTTATTCCCCATTGCACAATGCTGTTTAGGTCGTAATTTAATGTGCTTATCATATTTTGTCATTGCAGTTCCACATCCGAAGAGGAGGGATGTGAGTTTGAAAACGAATATGAAAAGCTAAGAGTACTATCGTCAGCGAAACAATTAATTGGATTAGAAGCTACAGACCGGAGATCATTAATAAAAATGAGGAAGAGGGTTGGAGACAAAATTGAGGTTCTATGCCGTTAATGTGCCGAATTATCTCATCCTTTAGCTCTTGAGTTGTTGCTGGCTTATCGACGTATACCTTTTCTTTCAAATAACCCCAAAGAAAGAAGTCCAACGGTGTCAAATCACATGATCTTGGCGGCCAATTGGCATCGCCACCACGTGAGATAACACGGCCATTGAATTTGTCGCGCAAAAGAGCCATTGTTTCGTTAGCTGTGTGGCAAGTGGCACCGTTCTGTTGAAACCACATATCGTCCACATCCATATCTTCCAATTCAGGCCATAAAAAGTTCGTTATCATCTCACGATAGCGAACACCATTCACACTAACTGCCTGACCGGCCTCATTTTGGAAAAAAAAATACGGCCCGATGATGCCGCCAGCCCATAAACCGCACCAAACAGTCAATCTTTGTGGGTGCATTTGTTTTTCGACAATCACTCTTGGATTATCACTCGCCCAAATGCGGCAGTTCTGCTTATTGAAGAATCCACTGAGGTGAAAATGTACCTCATCACTGAAGATGATTTTCTTCGAAAATTGACCATCCACTGTTGCCATTTCTTGCCACCATTCTGACCATTGACGACGCTTGAAATGGTCAAGAGGCTTTGGTTCTTGAGTCAATTTATGCATCAATCAATCAACGACGAGCGTGAGATATGCAATTGTTGGGCACGACGACGAGTTGAGGTGGACGGCTCTACAGCCACACTATCGCCAACAGCAGCAATATTTTTTGCAGTACGAGCTGTACGAGCATGCACTGGTGTTTTCACATCTCCTACAGACCTGGTTTGCTCAAATTTTTACACGATTTTGCCGATTGTATGCACGATTAAATTGACCGAAAAAAATCACGAATTGCACGATATTCATTTTGATTTGAACGCCCATTTTCATAATAAGCCTGAATAACTTAAACGCGTTGCTCGATTGTGTATCTTTCCATGGTTCAAATTGAGTTAGTCTGAAATTTAGAAATGTCAAATGAAATGCAAAAAAAAAACTTGACGTTTAGTTGTGGTTCACATTCAACATCGGCCCTTAAAATTTAACTACCCTTTAGTACTATCAAGAAGACGAAAGATTGTGGGACATTTTAAGTATAGGGAGTGTACTTGGTAGATTTATCTCTGCTAAATTTAATAATAAAATATTCTCTTTTTTACTACTTGTTTTGTATCTTATCCTACTCTCCAGTGTAAAATCTAGCACTAATTTCAGTGATCAGCGCCACCACCAGGCTAGAGTTCGCAATACAAAATCACGCCCCATGATAATACTATAGGTTATACATACAAAAATAGTACTTACGAGTATTAATAATAATTTCGAAAACCTTATGCTCGATTTTTAAACTTGACAATCAAAAGGTTTTTATTACAATCTGCAAGATTTGAAAAAAAACTTATTTTATCTGAAAATAACGGTACCCACAATACAAATGTTAAAAAATGGATGACTAGAACGGTGACTAGAATTTATATAAAATTTGTGTTCTTTCTATTAATTTTAACGATCTATAAATCAATAAAAAAAATTTAAAATTAAGATATTACTGACTGTAGGTACTAGTGTAGGGCATAATCGAATGATTTAAATAATCGAGATATTAGTATTTGAATGATTTAAAGAATCGAATGATCATTCGAATGATTTTCGAAGGAATATCATAGTAAAAAAGTAGGAAACAAACACTCCATTTCAAGGAAAAAAAAGCAAAAAAAAAACAAAACAAGAAAATCATAACATATTGGTTAGCGCTTCTCGTCTTTCCTTTACAATTCCATATTCAGTCATTCAATACATACACACGAGATATACAAATAACCAACTTCTCGAGTTCTAGATTTTGTGCGTTTTCTTTTCTGTCTTTTCGTTCAATATTCGCTTCTCGGTCTCGAATAGGCACTCGAGTTCTCATTGCGCTTAGAGAAAGTAGAAAAGAAAAACTCATTCGAATGAATGATGATAAAAATATTAATTTTTGAAAAAAAAAAATCTTTATTACTATTCGAATAAGAATTAAATTTCAAAAAATATAAGTCGTTTTTTAGACATCTAATTTTCAGACAAAACAATGATTTTTTTTTTCAAAAATTATTATATCATCTTTCGTTTTTTTTTTCAACGATAAGCTAGTTTTTGCTAAAAGAAATGTTTTTTTTTTAAATCCGTGGAACGGTTTTTGAGATATTTATTTTTAATTTATTGCAGGTACCATTATTTTTCGTCTTAACAAAAAAAAAAAAAAAAAAAAAAAACGTGTCGAGGAATATTTAAACAATACTTCTACAAAGTTTAAAGAAAATCGGCTAAGCCGTTAAGGCTCCCATTTTTAGTCTTCCCTAAAATGACAATGTCAAGTTTGATCAAAATTTCGAGCTGATAAAAGTCTGCGAGTTTTTCTATAACAAATTATTTTTGTACCTTTTAAAAAAGGAAGAATGTTTTAGTAAGTTTCAATTTTCTCAAAAAAATAAAATACCTAAATGAAATTATCAGGTTTTCAGTATTCGCTGTTTAAAAAGAAAGTAGTTGGCATTGAAAAACTCCAAGAAAAATTAAAACTTCAATAGAAAATATAAATTTCAATTTTGAGTTTTTTTTTCAAAACCTGTCCATTGAAATAAATTGATTATAAAACAGACCAAAATTGTAGATTTCTGGCTTTTTAAACATCTATTGGACAGTATCTTATGTGCTGGAATTGTTTTTCAAAATTTTGTTTCTATTTTAAGTCCGTCTTAAACGGGGATGGATGCTATTTTTTGCTCTCCACGCATATTAAACGAATTACCCTGTATAAATAAAAATCAAATTGAAAATTCACCACAAGGTGGAATGTGATTTCAATCAAATCTAATATTAATATTAAGCTATCAGTATCTTACTCAAAAAGCTGCAGGCAAGCAGAAAAAAAGAGAACCAATTTTTGAATTAAACTCTGCATGCTCTTCTCTGACAATATTTTTAAAACCCTCATGAGAGAAAGTAATCAATAAGTGCTTAACTTTCTCTTTTGACTAATTCACTCCACCCCCACAAACCATCCCTTCAACGGCAACAACGACTACGAAGTGAGTGTGTTACCCTCGGTGGTTTTAATCCAGAAAAAACGCCAAATCTATCCGGTTCACAAGCAGACAATCTAAGTGCGTTATAATAAATGTAGAACTCCTAAAGTAACAACTTCTCCACCCTCACCACAAGGGTAGCCTTAAAACCAAGTATTTTATATTGTATTTCTTGTAATTTTGTCGGGGGAAAGCGTGTGCAACAATATGGGGTTTGTCTCTCTTTTTTTATTGCTCAGACTATCTTCGCAAACAAGGAAAACATGATGCATCCAAAGAGAAGGACAAATACGAATACGAGCCACGACGAAAATAAGAAAGAGGGAAAAATAATGAATTTCCAAAATTTCAACGAATATCCTTTCGTTTTCGTTGTGTTTCTGGATTAATTCGACTTGCGATTCGGTGTTGTGCGCTTCGTATGTTATTTTCCATTTTATCAAGGATAAACTTTAAATTAAAAAAAATATATACTTGAAAGAGAGACAGATAATATTGAAAGAAAAAAAAATATAGCCCAATTTGTTACATTTTTCAATAATCGTAAAAAAATGTATTCGAATGAAACCCCACTCTGAATTATTTGCAATTACAAATTATTTACTTTATTTCCTTATCGATTTAAAGAAAAAGTAAATTAACGAAAAAAATAGTTTAAAACAAGTGTGACACTTAACGTACGTTCGGATTTTGTGTATATGTGAAGAAAATTAATAATTTTCATTAAAATTTTTGCTAAAATAAAATTAATCGCTAATTAAGCAGAAAAAAAAATCAATATTGTGTATTGTGCCATCCCCCTCGAGTTTCAATAAAGCTTGACAATGTGCTCTATACAACGTGAGAATTCCTTGTTCCTCCTCAGTCAACTTTAAAACCTTTTTTGAAGTTATATACATTATATTGTTTTATGCATTCGTTACTGTAATAATTTATGAATATACCTCTATACCTACTTTCTACAGTTACAAGCTAATTGGAAACCAAGAAAAAATCTAAATTTTCTACAAAAAAAAAAAATACCTACATACCTATAATGCTACTAACGCATTCTCTAAAATCCTGCATGAACTGTTCAAGGACATAACGAATCCAAAATTTTCAACACCAACACAAAGACTAAATTATAAAAAAAAATATATTTGATTTAAATTTAAAGAAAAGAACTTTAAACTTTTTTTTTGTAAACGTCACAGCCCCATCATAAAGTATACCTACACACACGTTCCTATACACACATTGAAACAAAAGGAAAGATTTATTGATGTATGCAGTTTTTTGTATTCTATTGTTTTTTGTTTGCATAATTATGTTGTTAAAATAAATAAAGTAGATTTAATTTTTAATTTAAGAACATTGCTAAGACTTAATTTTGTGTGCAAATATTTGTCGCCTATTTTACTGCCAATGGGGGAGTACAGTGTACACCCACCCTTTAGTTGTTTCTTGGCTCTGGCTGGTTGTAGATTGTGTGTTATGTGTTTTTTTTGTTTCCTGTTATTCGTTTCACTAACCTAACCCCAACCCCTAACCAAATCATATCACACACAAAAGAGGGAACAACAGTGAAATTTACGTATCTAGTATATTTTTATGTGGTGAAGTTTTATCGTAGCTGGGTTCATTGGGGTGGAAAAAATGCAAGCCAAAAAGAATAAAATCTGATATTATGATGGTTGGTTCGAGTCTTTGGTGATATAAAATGTTTTGTTTTAATAACTTGGGGTCAGGGACTGAAGTTTTTTGTTTTTGTTGTTTTTTTGTAAGCAGCATTTGCATGCACTTATGTATAAGAACATCACACACACATAAAACATGACTAGCTTAGCTTGTGTAGGTATTTCATTCTAATGAATCATGACCCAGTCTGCGATGTGGTTATTTTTTTCATCATGGGTTTCATGAATTTCAAACGTATTGTGCCACAAGGCACATTTTTATTTTGTAGAAATGTGCCAATATTTTAAAAGTTTGTGTTTAATTTATTCAGTTGAATAGCTTTTTTTTACATGACGAGGAACTATTGAAAATATTAACTAAGGAGAAGGAAGTTAATATGTAATGAGGACAGGAGTTTTTTAAGACATACGATTTCACAAAAAATTAAACCTTAAATTAGTAACTTGTTATAAGCTTTAGGTACATACCTATTTATGTATGCATTTCTCTCAGATAAACTTCAATCACATTAACAAAGACAGAAATATCTCCTGTCACACTATTTCGGAAATGATTAATTATACTGATTTTTATTCATCTAATTTTAATTTGACAGTTTGTAGCTTGATAGATAGGAAACAAACTATGTTTAGACGTTTAAAGAGTATTTTGTTCCGAACACCGACTGAAAGCCCTCAAATCGTGATTCTCCGGACCAAAAAATATGTCTGAATTTTTCAGAGGTTTTTAATCCATGATCATCGTAGCCATCCTCTTACGGATTTTAATATCTAGTTTATAGCATGACATATAGGACAGAAAATATATTTAAGCTTGTATAGGGTGATGGCACCTAAGGTCGGCCACCTCCAGTAGTCGGCCACTTCGTCGTAAAGTACAGCGTAATAGTTAAGGCCTTCGTTCAACTTCCAGGCAAAAAATATTTTCTAATAGGCTAACGGTTTTTCTTCCTGGGTGCAAAATTTTATTCAATTGCAGCTGCTGGTTTTCTTGTAGAAAATAAAAGTTTGCGTCGAGATTTCGTTCGTTGTGTTTTTATGCTTTTTCGAACAAAAAAAATTAGTGGAAGTAAGTTTTTAAAACAGGTTTAATTGGCAAGATATTGAAGGTAGGTGCACTATGTGTTAATTTTTTATTTGTTTATAGTTTATATTTGAGTATTTTCGCTAAAAAACTTAAAAAATATTTTTTTGTTATTAACTACAAGGGGGGCCGGCCTCAGAAGACACTTTTTTTTCGATTCTTCTTAGGTCGGCCCCCCCCGGCCGACTACTGAAAACTACTCATATTTAGTTTTTTTTCAACTGAGTATGCAAAGTGAAGGGAAATTGTATTCTCTTTTAATTCCCACAAACACTTTGAACAAATATTGCATGGTTTCATTAGTCGGCCGCCTGTTAACGTAAAGGGAGAAGGGGTGGCCGACTATAGACAACCAGTATTCTTAGGTCGGCCTATTACGATTTGTATGTAAGGCTATAGGATTACACATGTAAGATTTACTTAAATAACTTACTAGTGTTATTAAATTCTTGACAAAAAACTTGAATTAATAGTTTAAGTTATTAACAGTATATTTCTTGCCGCTAGTAGTAGATCCCTCGGGAGTCTCAGGACCAGATTTCTGCAAATTGTTGCGAGGTTGAGTGTTTTTCTCGAAAGCCGATTTGCATATCAGGGATGATGGAATTTTCACAGCAGAATTTCTTCAGTCTTCGGAAGACTACTTCTTCCAGTAAATTGCTGATGTTTTCGAGAATTGATATCAGCCTGTACTTGGAAACTAGGTTGGAAGCACCTTACTTCGGAATTTGAACAATCTTTGCTGTTTTCTCTTCTGGGAGAAGTAACAGTAATTCAAGCAGCTGTTTAAACTGTTTGTGAGGAAAGTCATTACGATTACTGCATGAGCAACCTTTTCAGGATGTAGTAGGAGACACCATCTGGCCCATTAGACTTTTTTGGCCTAGAATTACCGATGATTTCGACATCTTCTCTAGATTGGATAAATTTGAAACATCGGTGGAATCATTTGCTGGATTAATGATATTAAAATTGATCGTTCGAATTGTTTGTTGAACTGTTGCCTCAACTTCTTGTAATAAAGTTGAGTCAGTAGCAGTGTTGTCACTTTCATTTCAAAACCCGAGGTAGATTGAGATGAAAAACAGTGGTAGATTTAGATTTTGTGTGGTAGATTTGTAATTTCCCAAATGATAATAAATCAAAAGCACTTAGGCTCGTATTCACCGAGCGCTCCTAAACGGCTCTTAACTTTACGAGGCTCTTAACTTGAAATTTCTGTGGGGTATTCACCAACCACTCGCAAGTGTTTTTCGAAGTTCGAAAATGAGAGCCACTCTCTCTTGTTCAGGCATACCCAAACTGTGAAATGTTGTGGAACGTTGGTCTTGAGTCTTGACAGCACACGGATACTCTTCTACTTGGCATTGCTCACATGGATTCGAGTCAAATACGTGCGTGGCACACGCACAAGCGAACAAACTTTCGAAGAGAGCGCTTGTAAGTGGTCGGGACCACTCCTAACTTTTAAGAGCGTTCATAGATCTTCACTAATATTAGGTGCGTTTTATTATTCCCAAATCTATCTGGATCCGGATCTGGATTAAGTTTTAACATGTATTACAAAAACAATTTGGGATCCTGCTTTCTATCGGGATCTATTTCAACAAAGATCCAAAAATTAGTTATTACACTGGCGAGTAGATGGCTTTTATGATAAGGTAGTGCAAATTATAGTGTAAAGAAAAAAGACAAGAAATAATTGAAAATTTACAAACCAAAGGATAAAAAGAGACGGACTTGTAACACTGCTGTCACTAAGATCCGTATCGTTTTATTTTCAAGGGAAGATCCAGATCCGGATCCAGATAGATTTGTGGATAATAAAACGCACCTATTGCTTGGTGAATAGGTTTATGAGCTTCTTAAGTTATGAGCGCTCGGTGAATACCGGCCTTAAAGTCATTTATAAAGACAAAGTTTTATACATTGATTTAAGTACCTAAATATATTTGTTGTGATATTTTGTTCTATATGCATACGTATTATATATCTTTAAACTTTCGATTAACAAATTAAAAATTTAAATAAAAGCGGATCAATTCTGCTTAAGAAATAAAAATATCAGATTTATTTGTCATTTCTTTAGCAAAAATAAGACTGTTTATAGTTTTGACGTCAAGTTCGTTTTTTATTTTTTATTTCATTCATTTCTGAAAAGGCTCTTTCTGCTGCGGCACTGCTATGTGGTAAAGCAGCTAAATTAAACATATATATTTACTAAAATACGAAAACATGGACTCTTCGCATACATTCGTCTCTTTGCTTAACTCAATCCATCCCCTTTAATGACATTAATTTTTTCACTTTCAAAGAGCAAAAGTGGAGATCGCACTCATTATTGATAACTTCCGGCAGAATATCGTTAAAAGGGAATACTCTTTTTAACGGTAATAGTTTGCTGCCGACCTTTTTGAAATTCTTTTGGACTTAAGAATTAGAAGTAAAGCAGCTGGAGATGCACACTTTAAAAATCGAACTTTTTTATTAGCTGATCACAAAGCTTAATGTAATACGCAAGAAGATTTTCTTTAATTTTATAAATTTCAGTTTCCTGGTTATATTTTTGAATGTGTTTAATTCAATCAGTAACTGCCTGCCTGCTCTAACTCCATCTAGCCAAATATATGTACATTAGACTGGGCCAAAAAAATTGAATATTTTTTTTTTTGAAAGATATATCGAGAATATCATTCAGAATGACAAAAAAAAAATGTTCGTAAAAGTTTGAGCCCTTAATATCAATTTTAAGAGGGCTATCATCGCTAATTTTGATTTTTAGTCATAATTTCATGTTTTGCGTCAGAACTGACAAAACATTGAAGTAAAAAAAATTCATTTTGACTTACTTTTATATAAAATTAAATTCCCTACAAAAAAAGGTCTAATTGAAAATTTTCGTCAGACAAGCCGTTTTTGAGTAATTAAGCTTAATAAATTGTTATTTTTCTTCGATTTTACTTTTTTAATTTGGAATTTTGTAACTAACGAAAAATAACAATTTATTAAGCTTAATTACTCAAAAACGGCTTGTCTGACGAAAATTTTCAATTAGACCTTTTTTGTAGGGAATTTAATTTTATATAAAAGTAAGTCAAAATAAATTTTTTTTACTTCAATGTTTTGTCAGTTCTGACGCAAAACATGAAATTATGACTAAAAATCAAAATTAGCGATGATAGCCCTCTTAAAATTGATATTAAGGGCTCAACCTTTTACGAAAATTTTTTTTTGTAATTCTGAATGATATTCTCGATATATCTTTCAAAAAAAAAAAATAGTCAATTTTTTTGGCCCAGTCTAATGTACATAAATCAACCTATAAATGAAAACTCGTGACGATCGGGAAATTTTTCTTAAATTTCCCTGCTTAAAAGTGAACAAAGTTTTAGAATTTGATCCTATCTGATTGGAGAACTCATCAGAATGAGCCAAATGACACTAAATAAAAATCTGCGACAGACTCATTAATATCTGGGGGGTGCCTTCGAGTTTTATTAAATTTCCCATTGAAAGAACATTAAATAAAAACAATTCCTTAACTCTGGTACATTGAAGAAAACAAGAGATTCTAGCTGGCAACAGTCTGCGGATCAGTGTTCGCTGCAGACGAAGCTAGATTGGGCTTATCGCTTAGCTAGTTTTGAGATTAATTGTGAAGTTACAAGGAAGGCCACTATGTTTGCTTGTGTTTTTTTAATTAAATGATTTCATGTCATACAAATAACGCTGCAATTGTGTTTTCGGAAGCTGCTGTTGTAGATTCTTACAAGAAAAAATTCTATGAAAATGACTTCAACAACTCAGAGTTATAGAAATGGTATAAAATGTTGAGGATGATTAAATACAAGAATGGGAGTTAGAAACCGAAATATTTGACAGGTGTTCGTCTTTGAATCCTAATTTGAATCGTCTATACTGTACATATTTAAAAAAAAAATTGGATTAATTTGTGCGCTGTTTCAAGCATTTTGAGTTTAAGTAAAACTTGTAAAATTTGAAGTAGATGGGGAATTTTACAAGCAGGCTTTTTGAAGTACGTAGATATAGAGCATTTTCTTGATGAATCTCAACTAGTACTTTTTTCGCTCTCATTTTTTTTAGTAGTCGATAGTCACTCGAAAGATTCCTGGGTAAAAAATCATCCAAATTAGTCTGATTGGAAATGGAAAACAATTATCTAGACTTACGTTGATTTTTTTATTCAAAATTTCCTCATTTTTGATATAATTAACGAGCCTTCGTTTAAAATCAATTCACATCAATATTTAGCTATACCACAAAAATTAACCGTTTTTTATCGATAATAAAAACAATAGAAATAAGTTTCTAACGCAAAATTCCTTGGAGTGTGTGTTAGCTATACTTTTTATATGCAAACAAAATTGTAACATAAAATGTCTTATAGAGTAAAATATATGTACATAAAATGAAAATGGAACCACCTTTATGAGTAAAGAAGTCTGTCCAGAAAATGTAGTAGAAGTCTCACTGCTGCATTCAGAAAAATTAAGAGAAACAAATTGTGTTGTAATAGTTATAGCAGATTTTTGTTTGTAATTTTTATTTTTGGAAGGAATGTAAAAAATAGTGGTAGAATTTTGAACTACCGTGGTAGATGTGGTAGATTTTGTAAATCTTAAAAAGTTGTGGTAGATCTACCACAATTGTGGTAAAGTGACAACACTGGTCAGTAGGTGGATACGGAGTGAAGTTTCCTTCAAAGTAGTCGGCTACCGCTTCCACCTTATTTGGGGGAGAGGTAGCTTCAGTATCACTGCTGATGATGGTTTCCTGTATTTATGGCTGTTTTCCTATGGATCCTATTGATGTTTTAAAAGCATCACGTCCTGATTTACAATCTTTTCTGGTATTGGATATTATTGTGGTATTGAATAGAGTTCCGGAATATGATGTTGGCTTGCGGTAGATCATTACAAACTATCTGTAAGTTTCTGTTGGTTGTATTCAGTTCACTTTGATGGATCCGCTAGAGATGTTTTCTTATACCAATGAAGATATGAAAATTATTTCGGTTTAAGTGGAGTGATTGAATTTAAGGTGCGTTTCGCCTTGGAGTTGTGGTCACTTGATTTTTTAATTGATTCGTTTTCTTAGAAGCTGGCAGTGAGCATAGAGACTCTGAAAGTACTCGGGAAGGTGCTGGTACCTATCCTTTGACGTTCTAGACTGTTTTTGCTTGTCCAAGGCATTAGATAAGGCATGTTAAAATTGACAATCGCTGCATCGATTTGGGTAGCCAGAAGATTCCTGTCTGAAGGTATAAGAGTTAAGAAGTCTTCGATGTCCCTGTGAAGTCTATCAATATCCATCCGTCTGAAATTCTCAAGAACTTCTGTTGTAAAGTTTACGGGTTGGTTGAGATTGATCGACAGTTGAACAGCTTCATGATCCGTGTCACTGTGCAATAATGTACACATATAATTCATGAACAGTGTGTACTAGGTTCGAGGAAGCCAGGAAGAATTCCAGCGTTGAGGGTGTTCTGGGAAAGGTGGGTTTGTGTTGTGAAAAAATCACTAAAGAGTGCTGGTCATTGTTGCCGAACATGTTCCTGTTGTGTTTTGATAGTTATTAAATGCTAAAATGCTTCTTAGATACTTTTTACTATTGCAAATAGTATGAAAATATGAATTGTCGAATAGAGGCCGACTACTAGATACCTATGCGGCCGACTACTGAAACTGAAAGGGCCGACTACTCAAGAATCACACTTTCATCTCCATAAAGGTAAATAATTTGTTTCATGTAGTAAATATACTTAATTCGTCTAGAATTTCCCAATCTACACATTTCAATTAATCATTAAAACTGATAACTCTATCAGAAACTTAAATAAGTGATTTTTAAACGCTAATCAAAGATAAAAAAAAAGTTAACTGGCCGACTACTGGTGCCATCACCCTATAGAGTATGTTTTTCCAAATGACAACCAGAAGTCTCATTTTCAGTTCATTTTCAGGTCATTGATAAACCTCACAATATTTTCTGATCTGAAAACCATCTATACTCCACTTTTCCATTGAACTTACAACTTAAGTTAGTTGAGTTACAGTCAATTTACTTACGGACTACCGTCTAATTGAAGAAGCACCTTATACAACTACAGTCACGTCAGTGGCGTAGCGTGCCATCTCGGCGCCCGGGGCGGGATACCCATTTTGCCGCCCCCATTCAATACTAAATTAAAATTAAATTTCGAGACATCATTTCACAGGCAATGAGGTATCTTTTATTGAAGGTAAAATAGGATCAGCTGTTTCATAAACGGATTCTACCGGCCTTACGATTGAGGCTCGTGAGACAAAGTTGCTTCTGCGGATTCATCGCCATGTATGCGTTTTTTCCTGCGAATTCTTCTCGTTTTGAGTTCGATTTCGAGTTTTTCATCTGTGTGTCATCTTTTTCAGGTAGCTCTGCAGCTCAAAAGCCAAGAAAAGTGAGGAAGTTGAATGACTGCATGACTGTCAGAAGAAGACTGGGCTCCCGATCCGTCGATTCTTCCAGTACCTCAAGAACTTCCACAAACTTATTTTTAAGCTTCTTTACAGCTTCATGTCTTTGGCAAGACGAGGTTTACTTCTTCTGCAGGCTTGTGACTAGATGCTTGAGGTACTTCTAGTGAGTCGACTTCGTCTTGATCCTGCTCTGTGGTGGGACCAGAACGACTTCCAACGTCGACGACAGGCACCTCTTCTTCTTCTGCCTGTAAAATAAGTTATGCATTCCCATGAATATTGGCCGGAGGACAATTCTAGGCCACTCACGATTGTATGTGGAGGAATCATACGTACATTAGAATCACTTCCGCTGCTGGTGGATGCCGAACCAGAACTAGAACTGAAATATTTCAGTAATGCACTTGAGACTTCTTCGCATCTGCTTCTTTCTTAGCCTTTTTCTTGTGGTATTCCGCTCCGCTTCCTTTAACTCTTTTCATTTTCCAAAACTAGTTCAAAGGTTGAGTGAAGAACTAAGTGTTTAGTTTTGGAGCATTCAACAGTATTTAAACTAAAAACAACAAAATCGAAATAACTTTCTGTGATGCGGGAGGGAGCAAAAACATTGAACTGGCTGAGACTAGAATAACGTTTCTGTCGAAACTGCATTCTGGTCTCGCACTCATATGTTTCTGAACGCTTACTTTCAGTTTCGCGAGAGTTTTGGAACGTTCCGTTTTAGTTTCGCGAGTCACGTGACAATAACGGAATGCACCCTTACGGCCTTACTCACCGTTTACGAATTCACGGAAATCATCAGAAATCAGATAGGGTGGCAAATTTCAAATTTACATCATTGTTGTTTGTTGACTTGTCAAACGATCTGTCATGAAACATATGATTTATATTCTACCCGCATCACCGGTGACGTTTTGCTCATTTTATTGCATTTTTAAAAAGAAACTTGTTTTAATTTATATGACTAGCTGACCCAAGAGTCGTTGTCCTGTCCAAATTTCAATAAATTTGTTTCTGATTATTTTATTAATTTGTTAAAAATGGCAGAAATAAAAAAAGCATATTTCAAAACGATCATTGTATTAATTAAAGATTGTGGCCATGGATTTTTAATTTGAGGAAGAAAACATTCATAAGAACAGTAATGGAAAAATGTACATGCGGTTGAGCTGTGCCAATCGTTCATTTTGGAAGATCGAATCAATCAATTATTGAATGGTCCAAAGATTCGATCTTTTCAATTAATCGGTCATTCAATCAAAATCTTTTTCTACCCAGCCGTTTCGTACCGAAGGCGACCAAGAGCGATACGAAATGTTTATTTTTTTTACAATCGTTTCGTTCTGACCAAGTCCAAAACAATGTGAAAATGAACGAAAATTTAGCTTTATCTACTTCTTTTCGACTTCGTTCACGTCATCTTACATTAAGGGTATTCATGAAACGAGATAATTTTCCGCTTTGTAGAGAGATATAACTTTCCCCAGCATGTTTTCATAAACACCCCCTAAAAAATACTTGCGTAAATGTGGGAAATATTTTGTGAAATGTCAAATTAAACGTCACAATCGGTATTTTTTTAGTTTATCAGGTTTATTTCTTCACTTTCCGCATAAAACTCGTGAGATAATTTTATCAGATTTGCAGAAAGTTTTTCCCATACAAATTTTGACAGCTCGTTTCTGCAGACATAAAATTATCTGGTTTCCGAAGAATATACATTACGTTTCTTTTCCATTTCTATTTGGTATCGTGAAAACAAGTTGAATAAACGAAACATAGCTTTTTTCCGTTCGTTTCGTTCACTTTATGTTCATCGGTTTCAGTGGCAAGAGATTGACATTAGGATTTAATTAATTTAAACAATCTTTTTGGTCACAAAGATCGAATCAATAGCAATTGACACAGCTCTAGCATTCGGGAGGAATTCTATAAATAGTACATCGCTGAAATGCTCAAAATGTGTGATGGGTATGGAATGTGACCGACTTTTAAAAATGTTTTTTTTTTAATTGATTTTTGTGACAGTTTAATTAAGTCAAAATTTGCATTTGTTAGTAGTACCTTTGTATAAAAAACTTAAAGTACTATCAAGAAGACGAAAGATTGTGGCGACATCTTAAGTATAGGGACAGTACTTGCTTTTTTACTACTTGTTTTGTATCTCATTCTACTCTCCACTGTAAAATCGTGTGCTAATTTCAGCGCCACCACCAGGATAGCGTTGGTACCACAAAATCACGCTCCTTGATAATACTATAGGTTATATATACAAAGGTACAGTACAATCCCTACTATTTCATGACTCTTTCGTTGAGGTTGGTGGAAGTTTGAGATACCACCAATAATACTTGTAGTTGAAGAAATTTATCTTTCGAATGTCAATAAAATATCGAAAGTAACTTCGATCATATCGTTTTGTTTTCGTAATGGCGGATTTTTAGAACCCTCCAGAACTTGTTTTGTGTATATCATTACTCTTCTGCTTTAGTTTTCTGATGACTATTCTATGGGCGTAAACAAAACAACAAAAAATAGGACATAGTCACCCTTTGAATCGTGTGTTATGATCTTGAGTTAATGCAAAAACTCATAACAGAAAAAATTAACTTTTACTTTTTACCGAATTTGAATATTTTCTGGTGGATTTTCCAAAAACCAAAACATGCAAATAGAAATGTTGTCATCTAAATCGGTCGAGTTGTTCTCAAGTGATGATTTTTCATATATGCAGCAGTTGATTTGTATATACGATTCTATGTATAGAAGAAAGATTGTCGGAGATATATAATTAATTAGAGTTATAATTAAATAAAGTTTTTTTGAAAAGCAAAGAAAGAATTCAGTATACGAGTAATCCTAAAAATACAAAAAATTCTTCGGAAAATTATAATGGCAACGAAAACTATGTCAGCTAAATTTTATATTTGACTTGCAAAAAGATAATTTATCATAACTTTATCTGTTTTTTTATGATTTTGCTTTACAAGTACACCGACGAATACAGGTTCTTAATTAAATTATTCTGACTTATTTTTTATTTAAACTACGGACATATTTTTGAAAACTATAATTTAATAAACAACATAACAAAAACATCATTTTGATAAAAAAAATACAATTTTTTCCAGAAAACTATTTCTATGTTTGAGGATTTGCATTTGTAGTATGTGATTACCAAAATCAATTTAATATTTCCACGAAAATATAATGTAAGATTTTTATTATTTTCTTTTTTTAAAAAAATATATTTTGTATTTTTATAAAGCATTGCACCTATCAAATCTCACACATAATATATTTTTTTGACCTTAACAGAAAAACACGATAAACTCTTATGAAATAAATGCATGCATACCGTATTTAAGCTATAACTTACCTACTATAAGAAAACATCGTTATAATTTTAAATTATTTATAACTTTATTCGAAGAAAATAAAACCCAAAATTTAAGGGAGGATGATCGGTTTTAGATATTCAAATATTGCTTTGTAACAAGGCCTAAGGAAATATCGATAAAGCGAAAACTTACTGTTTTGAAAAACTTTAATATCTCCGGTTAATGCTATTTTAGAAAACTCATTTTGGTGTTAGAAAATTCGAAATCATAATAAAAATGGACTTTGAAACTTCCATAAACTTAGCAAAATAATGTAAAAAACCTTCCATTCAAAATTTTATATTTTAAAAAAAGTTTTACTTTCAAAAATGTGTGTAATACATCTTAATTCTTTTTTTCTTTTCACCTTTTCAACCGTTTTAAATTAAAGCTTCTACAACATTCCTCTGATTTGTGCCATTTTCTTGAAATAACCATAATTCATAACTCCAAAACAAGAGGTACTCGTATTAGGAAAAATATTTTGTAATGTAGGTAGGTAGTCTATCTCTGTCGCATTAGCGCTGAAGTGCGCCATTTTGATGTCATAATTCGTGTGAACCTGTGGATGGAATTGTAAAATGGGGAACTGTGGACATTCTCACAAAATAATTCCAATTTGGGTTGAGGTACAAAAAAGAGATGTTTTGATGTCTCTTTGATCTGTTTAGGGGTACCTGCCATAGAACCTTTTTTTTGATTTTTGCATTTCTCACCACGGGTCTAACGATTTTACCCAAAATTTGTATGCAGTACCTGCTTTGCATTTGAAAAAATTTTTTCAAAAAAATAGTTTTTGGATTTTTAAAAAAAATAATACAATTTTTTTTTTAAAATTCAATATCTTGAAAACCGATACACGATTAAATTTTTAAATTACGTTTTAAAATGTATTTTATTAAATACTAATAATTTGCATATCAATTTTTTTTATAAAAAAATTAAGGAAAATTTAGTACCTACACAAAAAACATGTTTCAGTGCTTCTGTATGTCTGTACCTCTCACTACAGCCTAAGCCAATGGACCTATTTCTTTCAATCTCGATAGTTAAGGGTCTTCGGTGATTCCCTAGAGGAGAAATTGAATTTTTTTTAGCTCTAAAACAAACGGTACCCCCATACACCCGTAATGCAAAATCTTATTTATCTTGAAAACAGCTCTAACGATTTTGATAAAAAAATTAGTGTGATATTATGGACATGGACTACATTTTGGTCAAAAAAAAATTTGGGGCCAAATGTTATTAACGGTACCTCTCATAGAACCGTTTTTTTTTATTTTCGACTTTCTCATTAACGGCTCTAAGGATTTTAACCAAAAATTTTTGACAAGAGTCCCCTTAAGTTTAAAATAATATTGTATATAAAAATATTCAAAAAAATATTTGTTGGTTTTTTTTTAAAAAAAATTTTTTTTTGAAAAATCAATATCTTCAAAACCTATGAACGATTATTTTTTAAAATTATTTCCTAAAATCAATATTATTAAATACTTAAAATTCGCATCCCACATTTTTTTTCTTGAAAAATTTTAAAGAAATTTCTTATATAAAAAATGTATTTAATAATAAAATGATTTTTTAAAGTTTGTTTGCATAATATTCATACTTTTCTAGAAATCAGACGGCAATTTTATACATTTGAACATTATATTATCTCATTAAATTCATTGTTTATATTTATAAAATGTATCTTAAATTCCAAAGTACTTTTATATAAGAGCAAGTTCGTGCGATATAGTCGTGCATTTTATTTTATAACGGTATTGATTTGCCCTGCACGAACAGGGGATCTATTGTCACTGCTGCTCTTCTCACAGTCCGGAAAGTGTGTGTTCCAAGGACTCGGCCGAAGAAATTGTCCAGTCCATCTGGCTTTTTCAAAAATGACGGATGGCAATGTTCTTTCGATAGCACTTTGCGAAGCCTTCCAGAATCTTTTATGTTTCCAATTGATTGACAGAATTCATGTGGTTGTAAATTCTGAGACAATCTTTATAAGGTTGAAAAAGCTTTTATTTATGACAGATATTGATAATTCTTGCCGTTTTCCTCAAGATAGACAGATCTTCATTCCACCAAGGTGGGAGTGATTTCCGGCTATATGTGATTTGGCAAATAAATATTCATTAAAACTTCAAAGGATTTCACCTTGTATAAAATTGAATTTTTTAAATTTTATTAGCTACATACGTTACATACATATATTCGTCAAGAAAAAAATTATAAAATTGACGTAAAAACGAATTTTCCCGGTTATCTCCTATAACTTACATACACAATAAATAAATCAAGGGAGCAGAGAGAATTTATGTTTCTTGTGTGATTTTTCGTCTTTTATTATTTTTTGAAAAAAATTCACATGAAATAAGCTTGTTAACTTTTTTTCCGATTTGGGATACAAATCAGTCAAAATTGTATCTAAAATATTTAAATCTTCAACAAAACAGGAAGGAGAAAGAATTGAATCTCTCAGGAGTACTATTTACTGAGAAAAGATAATTTTCTGGGAACGCAAAATTCTTGAAAATACCTTGTTTTATACATTATCTACTTGAACTGAACATTTATTTCTGTTATGTGAGTGTTTACTCAAAAATCTCATATTCAATCTTAATACCATCACCACTTATTAATTTTTTTGTTATAATTCGCACCGCTCAAGGGCTTATTAAGATATCCTTATAATGTTAAACACAGCATGTTAAAAACGTTCAGAATTTAATTATTATAAATTTAAGAAAATTATTTAAAAAACAATCGTTAAAATTTGAGATTAGTTTTTTCAAAAGTCGAACAAATATTTTTTGAAAAATTTTATACACAATATTTTTTTTAAATTTTAAGAACCTTCTGTTTAAAAAATTTGATCGAATTCGGTGAAGCTAATAATTAGAAAATCGAGAATTAAAGACACGGTTCTATGAGACGTATCATTAATTACATTTTTTGTAAATGTTTGTTTTCACCAAAATATACTCGTAGATCATGCCTACAATAATATACATACATTTATATCTAAGTTTTTTTTTCAAAATCTTAAGAACCGTTTTCGAGATAAATACGATTTTTCATACGGCCGTGTGTAGGTACCCTTAGTTTTGGAGCTAATTGATTGAGCTAGTAGATTGACCTATTAACAAGTAGGCGGAAATGCGGGACCCACTTTTTTCCTGTTCTCTCTCATCGTAGTGTGTAGTTTGATCAAATCCTCGAGTTTTTTCTATAGGACCTCTGTACATATATTGCAATAAAAAAAACCTTTGTTTTGGTGTAAAGTCCCATTTTGGTAAATTAAAAATTAGAATTCCAATCCTGTACCAGATTTGAAGCAAGTCCCTTTGGGATATATGTAGGTCGAAGTTAAAAAAAATCCTACAGATACCCACAAAAACACGAGTAGCAAGGAGGTATGGTAATTCTTGTTCAATGCCCAATTTTTTGGTATTACCTAGAGATGACTTTTTTGATATTTTTTCGCGCACTAAAGGGATTTTGACAGTGCGAGCGTTTAGAAAAGTTGCAGAGGAATTAAAATGAGATGCATTGATTTTGAATGTCTGAATATTGCAGTGGGAAGGAAATATAGTACCGGGTAAAGCATTCCGCATTTGTGTAGTTCGGCTAAAAAAGAATATCTGAATTTAACAGTACGCGCGAGGTTGGGCTCGAGTCTAAACTAATGGGCATTCCCTGAAGCCCGAGTATTATGGTTAAATTGCTTAATAGGAGGAATGCATCTGGCTTTTTCACTAGAACCCTGTTTAAAAAAATAACAGTAATATGTATAATGAAAGACGGGAAATATCGCGGCGGTGCTCGTCAGATTCAAATGTATCTGTTATACTACTATCACCTATCATTTTTAAAGCTCTTTTTTCGATTCTATCCAAGAGACTCAAGTTGGTTATTGGAGCACCTGCCCAAATATGGGAATTGTACTCGAGCTTTGGACGAATATAGCCAGCTCAGAAGAGATGACAAATTTCTTGCATCGTCGCAGGAATCCTAAACACTAAGCAGCGTTTTTGGCGATGTGGAATTCCTATGTGGTCATTCCACACAAGGTAATCTGTGATGCAAATACCAAAAACTGATAGCTGTTCTGTTTCCTCAATGCAAGTGCCGCTCATGAATAGCGGTCGATTTCGCTTTAAAGTCCGGAGACAGCATTGAGTTCTTGAAGCATTAAATTCTATGCGGCTTATGGTTCCCCATTTGGCAATGCTATCGAGATCAGAATTAAATGAACTTATCATAAGCCCCCGTTCAAAATCCACATTCGAAGAACAATGAAATATATCTAGAAATGAAAATGAGAATTGAGAGTACTGTATTTAGAAAAAACTATTTAATGGACTAGAAGTTTCAGACAAAAGATCATTGATGAATATGAGAGGGAGACAAAATGGAGCCCTGTGGCACATCAGCATTTATTTTATGAATTTCACACTTTAAACCATCCAATACAACTTTTATTGAGCGGTTCGAAAGGTAGTTTCTAATCCATCGAAGAAGAGATTCATCAATATCAAATGCACGGATTTTTGATAAGAGATTTAAGCTCTATCAAATAATTTTGAAATATCAAGTCCAATAATTTCACTTTCTCCAAAACAATGTAAAGAGATATTCCATCAGATCACCGGTGGACCTATTGCTACAAAAGCAATACTGCCAGTCATTGATAAGCTTTCGTTCTTCAAGATATTTCTTCAGCTGATAATTTACCAGCGTTTCCATGTTATTGGAGAGAAGGGTCGTGAGTGCAATTGGACAATAGTTTTTGGGGGGAAGAATATTTGCCTTCTTTAGGAATAAGCTGAAGAAATGCTGTTTTACATCTACTCGGAAAGAGATCAGTAGAGTAGGACAGATAAAAAACCTTACGCAATGTTTTTTCCTGCGTTCAACAGCACCTCTTCAGAACAACGTGTCCCATAAAATCGTTTACGCTCTCAAGTACAGGAGGATTCATGGCACTTTCTGGCAGCGTCGAACTAACTGCTAACTGTGCTGCTACCAAATTTGCGTTTTCTTGTGAGTTGACATAAAGAGTGACATTGAAGACGAGAGTTGGACCCGAATAAGTAAATTTTTTACGAATGACCAAAAATGTTTACAATCTTTTTGGACGTTGAGGACGTCCCAGTGACTTTATCGTATTGCCAAATGGCACTCTTAGGGATTTTTCCTCTAATTTGGTTCTGTTTATTCGATAAATTTGCTTTGAGGTGATAATACACTTATAGTGTAAGAAGGTCAGATGTAAGAAACAAGTATAGTGGTATGGCGAATTCATCTGTAACTTCAAACGAGCTGAAAATTCTCGGCATACCTTCCTTCGGGTGTCGTCAAACCAGAATAACGCAGCCAGATATTAACAACAAATATTTTAGGCCAAATGATAAATTTAATCTCAATCTCAAAAGGGATGAGCCTGTTTAAATATATGATCTTATGTACATACATATATATTTTCTGTGCCTTTTTCATTTGCATTCAATTATTTTTATCACAAAACCATTTATAAATTCATACCGTACTTTAGTCCTCAGAAATATTTTGCCCCAAGCCTACACGTCATACCCGTATTACCATGTATAATAAGCTCATATAGTTTGAACTTCGGGTGCAAGAAAAATTGAAAACATTTAACGAAGCTACTTTGAATAACACCCCCAATTTCAATAAGCACTTCAGCCCTATAGCCACACATTCCCATATAACCATTTAGTAAAAAAAAAAATCCTCCCAAATGAGGCTTATGACGTGTTCCCATTTAATGATTATTTTATACGCTGATTGAGCGTTGAATCATCCTCATTGAATGTTTTCATGAAATTCTTTAGAAGACAATTTGAGAAATCCTTGTAATTTCTTTTTATGGAATAAAAATTTAAATAAAAACAGAACTAAGTATAGGTGTAGATGCTAAGGCAAATTTTGTTTTGTATCAAAAAGTAATTACTAAATCATGGCAGGTGTGACGGAATAATACAAAATAATAATAATTCAACTTTGAAATTTAATTTGTATGGAAAATCCTCATTTAGGATATTCAAATTGTTAAATAATGACCAACAAAATAAAAAATGGTATATACTGAATTTAAATTTTGCTAAATTTGAAATTATATTCGTAATAGCTGTGCACACCTGTTCCTCGTTTTTACTTTGTTTTCCTTCATTTCCTCTATAAGTACGAGTATTTAAATCGAATAAAATATAAAAGCACATCAGTTTCACTTGTTAATGAATCTCCTTAATGTTCCAGTTTTCCGAAATTATCTTATATCTTTTTCTTAGAGACGGATATTCCTTTCGTTATTTTGAAAATCAAGTTGTTTCTCGTCCTGTCTGTTATATATTTTGTCTGTAAGTTTGTACCTTTGTGTCTGTTTCTGTATGTCTGTTTGTACCTCGATCTAAGGCTTAAAGGATTTTTTCAAACTTGCGACTTAAGGTTTTAGGGTGATTCCCTAACACTACCAGCCAAACAGTAATTAAATTGCTAGGTTATATTGATAGAAACGCCATTGTAGGTATACCTTCAACAAAACAATTTTATCGTAATGATGAAGGGTCTCTGCCTGCGACACGGCAGCTTATATCCTCGCAGGCTGTTTCCAGTTATCTAGGTGCTCGGGCATACGAACTGGCTTGAGAGTGAGGTTTGGCCTTCCTTGTCGCCACGAACCTGGGGGCTGGGATTCGAAGACTCTCTTAGCTGGATATCTCTTGTCCATTCGCTTAATGTTATTGAGCCAATATAGTTAACGTGTTTTGGCTTTCTGGACTACATTCACACCTTGTTGCAGTTGATAGAATTCCCGGTTATATCTGTTTGTCCATTCACCCTTCTCGCACACAGAACCAAATATCCGTCGAAGAATTTTTCTTTCGAAAGAGCACAGTATCAGTCTTTCTTAGGTATGGGGTGCCTTCCTGAACGATGCAGACATGAGACTTGTCGCCCCTGGTCTTCAACAATAATGAAAGACTATTACAGAACTTTGGGAACAGCCTTAATGTCGATATCGTCTCTATGCCGAAACCATATGCATGTTTGATATACGAGTAGTTCAGAAGAGTTTTCCCGGGAACCCGAGTTCCACTATCGACATATAGACTTCCTGACGATAAATGATATCAGACTTGAAATTCGTTGGTTTTTTTCCAGAATTTGCCTCAATGTGAATATTTAGTCCATGGCCGATCTACCGGGCCGAAAGCCACAATGGTACTTGCCAACTAAATTATTACAGAACTTTTTAAGACGTTCAAATAGCACGTTGGATAAGATATTATGTGCGACATTTAGTAGGGATATGCCTCGATAGTTCTTGCAAGACTTAGGATCACTTTTTTTGTGGATGGGACATATGGAGCTGATGGTTCAATTATCGGGCATGCTCGTTCCCAACTATTAGTTTGTAAATGGTTTGATTTGTATATATTTGAATACATACACATGTAGCATAGCCATGTTAATAAAAAACCCTTATTCCACGGTTTTACTAAACCATGGAATAAGACTTAAGTCCAGGCTTAAATATTCACATTAATAAAAAAAAACGAAATGTTCGAGGAATAGTTAAGTGACGTTTATGAAAAATCCTTTAAAAAATCTACTACAACAAGTAAGTCATCTCTTTTTTATATTCTGTGTCTGCCTTAATTGATTGTCATTTGCAAACTATATATACGTACCTTATTTTTAAATTGACTTCACAAACTGCCTATCTACAGAGGATAAAAAGATAAGGAAACAAAATTGAAAACATGTTTGGATTTATATTTACATATATAATTTTTAGTAAGCTGTCCTTACTTGCACATTATTGGAGTAATACTCTCTGCTATTCACATATTATTGACCGTTTTCTTCTGTCCGTTTTTTTTTTCATCCGAATAGGTGCAGTCGAATGCACCTATGACTTGTCAAAATCCACTTATTCCTTCGCTAAACTACCTACTCCGGTGGCTTAGCTTAAGCATAGTTAGTAAACATTAAACATCACTTAGGAGAAAATTTGTTTTATTAATGAAATTTCGGACTTAGTCCAGGACTTAACGATAAACCTCCACTAAACCATCTTTATTAATATGTGGTGGTAATGTATAAAAAATCAATTTTTGAGCTTAAGTAAAGTCTTAAATAAGTATACCTACAATTCGAAAAGTATTAAATTTCAAATCTCCTATCTATGGATTGTAATATTCTACATATATTTGAAAAATATATTAACCAACAAATTTTCATACGAAATTTGTGTATGTTTCTTTTTTAGTGGCGACGTATAGGTACTATAACTATAAGGCATGTTATGCATTTGTTAAAAAAATTTAACTCGAGATTTTGATCAAAGTTGACATTACGATGATACCGAAGACCAAAAAAGTGGGTCTGGCAAACCCCACTGGTTTTTTTTCTTTTTTAAAAACAAAAATAACGGTACTTGCTATATGGTTTTTTTCGAAATTTTATAAATATTTTTTTTTCTCGAAAACTGTTCGACAGTTTTTTTTTTTTAATTTAAAAAATTTCATTTGGGTAAAGTTTGGTAATGGTAGAACAAATTTTTCCGAAAAATGGTTGTTAATGGTGCCCCCCTTGGAAACTTTTTTTGATTTTCTCAAAAACTGTAAAATCGATGATGATATTTTTTTTTATACTAAAGCTCGGCAAAAGATTCAATATTATTGTGTACATATTCAAATTTTACAAAATTCAAGTTTTTTTTTTTTTTAAACTCAATATTTCCAAATCTATTTTTTTTATTAAACTTGATAGATGAAAGTTTCTTAATATAATCTACAAAATGCCAAAAAAAAATTTTTAACAATTAGATTTCAAAAATCAATTTTTTCTCGAAAACGGTGCCTAGAATTTTTATAATTTTTTTCTTTCGATTAATTTTTACGATACACAGTCAAAATCGGTTATAGCGACATCGGTTATAACGAAATATGGGTTATTGCGAACTAATCTCTACGTCCCGACCAAGGCTCATGCTAATTGTACTAACCAAATATCGGTATTGCCGATATCGCCTATAACGAACTATCTCTTAAAACGAACAGTTTTAAATTGAAAAGTAAAAATCTATCATTTATAACAAATATTAAAAAACAAATAAGTATACATTGGAAATTTCGTGCATTTCAAATAATAAATTATGGGGATTTCCCTTTTTCTGTTTTTTACTTGCGACTTATAGGTACTATAAGGCAAGTTATGTATTCGTAAAAAAAATCGAACTCGAGATTTTGATCAAAGTTGACATTACAATGATAGCGAAGACTAAAAAAGTGGGTCTCGGAATTCTGTCTGTCTATCGGTTCGACTACAGCCTAAACGACTGCTTTGAACTTGGTAGATATCATTTTTAATTTTTCCCCCGCACGTTTTTTTTCTTTTTTTTTAAGACCAAAAATAACGGTACCTACCATACGATTTTTTTCGAAATTTTTTTTTTTCTCAAAAATTGTTCGACAGATTTTAAAAATAAAAATACAAAAAAAATTAATTTAGTGAAAGCTAGGTAAAGGCTGAAAAAAATTTTCCGAAAAATGGTTATTGAGGTACCCCGGAAAGAACCGTGTTTTAGTTTTCGATTTTCTCAAAAACGGTACAACCGATTTTGATAATTTTTTTTTGCTAAAGTTTCCCAAAAACTTCAATAGCATTGTGTATTAAAATTTTCAAAAATTATTTTTTGGATTTAAAAAAAAAAATCAATTTTTTTTTCAAAACTCAATATTTCGAAAACCCCATGCTCGATTTTTTTTAAACTTGATAAATGAAAGTTTCTCAATATAATCTACAAGATGTGAGAAAAAAAATTATTTTACCTAAAAATTAAGGTACCCACCATACAAATGTTAGAAAATGGTTTTCAAAAATCATATTTTTCTCGAAAACGGAGCCTAGAATTTTGATAAAAAAGTTTTTCCTTCAATTAATTTTTACGATCTTTAATTTAATAACAAAAATTTTGAAATTAAGATATTACAGCTTGTACCTACCATTGAACCATTTTTTCAAATTTTGAATTTCACATTATCGACATAACGGATTTTTACATAGGAGCAAGTTCGTGCGACCAAGTCGTGCATTTAATTTTTTTATACGCGAATTTCGCATTCTGTTTCTGAATGGAACTGGGATGGGATAGCCATATTTTAAATAAAGAAAGGTTAAGTGTGTTAGTTTTTTTTTCAAAACGAGTTCAAAACGTAGTTTTTAAGATTGAAAACAAATCTGCAATAATTTCAAGGCTGGAAGCTGGTGATTCCAATAAAAGTTTGGTAGCAGAGTTTTCTGTATCGGCTTCAAAAATCTCTACCATTTTCAAAGACCGATATAAAATTAAGAAGAATTTCGAAGAATCCAACTTAAAAATAGAATAGAAGTTCGAGGCAGTCACCATCCCGACATAGATGATGCTATGCTCAAGTGGTTCAAAGCCCAAAGAACCTTTAATAAAGAACAAAAAATGGAAAATCGGTTATAATGAAACACCGGATATAACGAACAAATTCTTTAGTCCTGTTGAGTTCGTTATAACCAATTTTGGCTGTATCTATAATTATTCAATAAAACAAATTTTGAAATAAAGATATTACAGACTGTACCTACCATAGAACCATTTTCATTATCGGCATAACGGATTTTAATAAAATTTTGTATAAAGAAGGTTCTAAGGATTAACAAAAACATTGCATTTCAAAACTTAAAAGACAAATAGTTTTTGAATGTTTGAAAAAAAAAAATCATTTTTTTTTTTGGAAAATTTGACGTCTCAAAAAACGGCTCAATATTTTTTTTTAATTTAATTTTTATTCGTACCATAATAAAAACTTAAAGTTGGCCCATCAACATTTTTTTAAACATTTGTATAAAAAAAGTATATTTTTCTTGGAAACCACTACAACGACTTATAATTTTTGTTCTTGTATAAGCTAGTATTTGGTTGAATCACACTGCATCCTGTTTTAAGCTTCAAATACTAAAGGAGTTTTTTTAGTCATTTAAAAAATTGATTGAATGCTTATGAACAGTTTTTTCTTATAATATTTATTTTTGAAATTCTTAGTCTTTTACATAAGAGCAAGTTCGTACGATCCAGTCATGCATTTTATTTCCTTATGTTTGTTGGTCTTCAGTTATTTCTTGTATTTTTTCTTTGCACCCAGTTTACACTAGCTTACCACAAAAAGTTATCTACTTCCCAGAATAAGAACTAATTGATGGATCTTTGAAATTGTTTGTAATACTTGCTTAAAATTAATCCAGATCCAGATCCATTTAGATCTGTGGATAAAAAACACACATTATGTTTGTTTTTGTAAAAGGGAGAATGCCTTGCGAATGATAGAATTTGTAAAGAAATAATTTACTTAATTCATGAGTTCAAAACGGTTGTAATATACCAGTACTATATGTAGGCGGAATAAGCTTGTTTTAATGTTTTTTTTTTTTTTTAATTATTTGTTGGAATCTTATGAATGTGTGCTAGTATATGTGTAGATAGATACAAATGTCCTTAGTTTGATTTATGTTGGTCTTTTCATTTCCAAGCGGAATATATATTGTATTGTCTGCTTTTCAAATGCTTCCAATTCCCAAAATTTTTGTTCCACATTTGAAATGTTTCCGGTCTTTTTGTTTTATGTTTATCGTGGCGAATACATTATGTGTGTTGGCCATAAAGTTTCACCGACTCGGTGCGGTGATGGGATAAGTCGTATACCTATAGTATACAAAAAACAGCCTTGTAAATTTAAAACCAAGGCTTTGAGAATCTCTTCCTCCATCACATATTTGTTGGTTGAAATGCCGAAATTGATTTTCTCCCTCTACCGGTCTTTTCAATTTTTTTTTTTGTTTGTGTCTGTATGTAGGTATTTCAAAGAACTATTAGGCACCATCAGAGCCAATTTTTGTTCCCATTGACATTTGGATTGCTTGCTGGTTGTATTTGATTGGGACGTGATTTGGTTTACAAAATGTTGAGAACTCTGGTATTATGCAAAGATCGATATAGAGTTCATGAGCATTAAATTTTGTGATTTTGACCCAATTACTTAATTATATGAAACCGAAAGATAAAATACTCAAGTTCTCGAATGTTTTGGTTTAACTTATACTCACATACTAACTCAATATGCTACATGACAAAGAGTCGTAGGAAATAATTCAATGACCAAAGTACTTGTATCTACAAAGTTTATGTTATACGTATGTACAGTACATGCACTGGATAGATAGATAGATAGTTATATAATTTTATTTCAAAAAAGTCTCACAAAAACTATTTAGAGAGTAACTTCAAGTTGTCAAGTAGTCAAGTAAAATAGTAAATTCAAAACTAAGCTTAGTAAGTGGATTTAACTACATCAGTCATGAAAATTAATTTAGAATTAGGTTGTGGTATTCAGTTACAGCTTTCAAAAAATTGTATAGGTTTGAGTAGCAATTGCCAGAAGCGTTGACCATGAGAGTACGTATCTTCAAAAAATTTTCTTCTGTACCGTTTGAAGATTGCACAAGTTTCGACAAAGTGAAAAGCATTGCATCTATGTTACAAAGTGTCCACCCTTCATATACCATCAGTATCTCTCTGGAACGCTCTTCCGTTAAGATTAAGAAGTCCACAATGAGCTTTGAATATTGAAGAAATTATATCGCGGGGATTCGATTCTTCAAAATAGATTGGTACTTCGGAGTACAGCAAATTGCAGTATTAATTATCATTATGGAATTGAGATTGTGTGGCGCTGGTGGTAAATTCAATCCAGAGTTTTACTCCAAGTTTGATAGAAGAATACTATAAATTCCATGCCATTCGAGCAAACTTACGTCAAAAGAAAAAATCCATCGACGTCCCGTGGGAAAGATACAACCATTCCTTAACACAAATGATGATGTAGTAACATTAGTTTCGGATAAGAATCTAGAATCGGAAGAGATATGGTTCTTCTAATATAAGAAAAGCATAGCTTTAGAGATGTTAGAAAGAGCTTTAGGTAGACCAGTTTAGATGTGCAGAGCCTAGTTCGTCGTGTTATCCGGTATCAGTAAACATCTCTTTATAAAGATTCGTTGCGATTTTTCAACTTGATTGTGTTCACGATGTCCCCGTCCCGTACTTGAGCATAGTACAACTACTCGTATGTAGCTCTAGAAATTTTGTAGAATTTTGAAAGGATTTATTCCCTCAGTAGCTTGGAATATGTTGCATTGCTCGTGTTTTTGGATGATCCCAATCTGTTATTTAAATGCTCATTCCAAGACATATTACGCCCAGATATTTTTACTGTATTGACATATTTATTTCGGCATCATTGAAGAATAAGTTTTTTACAAGCGGCTCTGCATCCTCCATTTCGAAAAATTACTATTTAAGATTAACGTCTAAGTTCCACTTATGGCAGTATCTCATAGAACTATCAATAAGATGTATATCGTCAGTATATAAGAGGGCGTTAATTTGAATACTATCTAAAAATAGAACAGACAAGAGAGCTTAGTGCGCAACCCTGTCGGACACTTTTACTAGTGGATAAGAAATCAGAAAAAGGATAAGTTTTTTTTGGTCTAGATCAACTTTTGAAGGGTCCTATTTAAAATGAAGTTGAAGATGCTTAGTTGGTACTATCATCCAGGGAACAAATTCATTTCTTATTATTTAATATTCGGGCTCGTCTCGTTTTTTTCATAACCTAATTTTGCGATTAAAGCTACAGGACTACTTCCAACTCTTACACTCCTATAAAGTTCGCGGTGATATCTTCACTTTCATTCGCCCTCCTGGCACACAGGACCAAATATCCGTTGAATAATTTTTCTTTCGAATGAGCCCAATATCATTTCTCCCTTTCTGCTTATCCAAGTCCAACACTTGGGGCCGGAAATCAAGACTGGTAGTATAAGGGTCTTGTAGAGCGTGCCCTTCGTCTTGAAAGTGAGGATTTCTAAAACCCATTTGTTTTACTAAACCGAAGTAGATAGCAGCGATTTCCTAGGGTAGTTCTTCGACAGTGTTATGATCTTTCTTAGGTGACGGGCATCTGAGAGTTTGAATTTTAGGTGAATCTAGCGCATATAGATAGGGCTGAGTCTGGTCTATGGTACGGGTTATTCTGACTTTGAGGGGCCCAGTCGTTTGGAGCGTATTGGCATAGGCTTGCGAACTAAGGACTAAGACCGCATAAAATCGTAACAGTACATCCAAAAATAAACCTCGTTGCTGAAGATGATTTTATTTTGTTGAAATCGAGTTTCACTTACAAGTGGGTGGGTCAATAAGTCCCTGATAAATGAAGTAAGGAATAAAAATATTTTATTTCTCAACATAGTGTCCTTTTAGCTCGATACACTTCCATCGAACGTCGCTCGAATTTTTTGACTACCTTAAAATAACACGATTTCTCGAGTACCTCAAAATAAGCGTTTGTTTCATCGATTAACTTTTCATTCGACCCAAATCTCTTGCCTTCGAGATATATCTTCGTGTCTGGAAACAAAAAATAGTCCTAAATCTGGAAAATATTCTGGATGGAAATGGACAATGGACATATCGCTCGAACGATTTTCGTACATGATTATCTCCGACGGAAGCAATGAGAATTTTCCACCGAGATTTGACCCCGTTAGTCTTCTTCCTGTGATTTTTTATTTAAAAAAAAATCATGAAAGGGCCAATATGGGTTGATGGCGTGACCTGGACCCTGGATTCCAATAAGGAACCTCTCCCTAGTATTTGTATTTTCTCCGAGATCTTCTTTCTCTATTTCTCTATTTCGTAGGCACAAATAAAACAAATTTTTGAAAACAATTATTTCACCATGAAACAACCTCATTTTCAAGTATGAAATAAGTCTCCAAAAACATCTTTTTTTAAATATTTTCATTCAAAAACGTCGCTTTCTAATAATGCAGTTGGCAACGTGTGGTTTAGCACACGGAAATTTTCTCCAATAAATGGTGCGAATTGAAAGACATATTTCTCCAGAATATTGGTCATGTAATAACTGGAGTTCACCGACCCTTCCACGATGTACAGCTTGGTTTTTGCGTGCATAGACATTTTTGCGCAAACCATGACGAAATTTTCTCACTTAAACGTCTCCCCACTCTGCTATGTCCATCTGTTGAGCGCAAACAAAACCTGGACTCATCTCATCAGTGAAAAGAACTCTACTCCAATCGGCCTCGAGGCAAATTTGGTGAAGGCGAGCATAACATTCGACTTCATTTGCGCTGTACATTAAACGAGCATGTCTTCTTACTCTCAAGCCACTCTCTACTAATCGCCGCCTCACCGTTTGAACATTCACAGCCGTCTCTCTAACGGATCGAAGTCTGTGAGATGGATCAATCGCTGTTTGGTCTCGAAGGCTTTGAAGCACCAAATATCGGCAATCCTTTTGAGATGTTGCTATGAGGCTACGTGTAGGAGTTGATTTCCATGTACCTTTTAATAGTTCTTCTTAGCGACATCCCTGGTTTTCTGATCATAACAGCGTCATACGGCACACTTCGTCCATCTTCAACCACAGCCGGGGCACTGGCGACTTCTTCTGTCGTTATTTGCACATTTTTTCACAAAATATGACTAAAAAATAATAAGCTAAAATAAACTAAATATATTAAAGCTCTCCAAAATCATAGCGGCATATTTCCAAAATAATGATACCAACACATCAAAAAGTGTGACCGAACCACTTGTTTCGTAACGCAGTTTAGAAAAATAATGATAATTTGCAGTAATACAGCAGCACATTGCACTAGGGCATTCTGTCACTTCAGTTTTCCAAGACCTTGTTGATGGTTTCGGGCTGGATGATATTGGCCTTAAGTGCTTGAATCATTTCCGGATTGTTGGTATAACAATCCGGAACTTCATGGTTTTATAAAAAAAAGTCCAAAGGGGTCAAATCGTAGCTCCGAGGCGGTGGTTTTTCGGTCAACTTCGTTGTCTAATTCAAGCTGCTCTAAGGCCTAGACTGCGAAGCGATAACGAAGCGGATGGTCATGTGCCTTCAGTTGCTGAGTCAATTGGACCTTGTAAGCGAATAACCCGTGAACTTTGTGCAAAATTCTCCCATGGCTAGTGCGCGAAATGTTGAGCCAACGAAGACTGGGACCATGAATGTTGCCAACTAGCATACCGGTCTCACGAACTTTTTGCACCAAACTTCCGTATATAGACGCCTACTATGGTGGCTGCTTTTTTTTGGCCAAGCTTCTTTTAAAAAAACGCAGTGGGCTACACAGCACTCACATTGGAAATAAGTTTTCAATATTTCCCAATGTTGTTCAAGCGTATAGCGACTCATTTCGTTCCGCAGAGGTATGATACCGACTTTCAATCAAGATTTCTAGCCGGAAACAGCTGTCAGTCCCAAAATAATCGATAATTTAAAATAGGTGGCCCACCCTTTATACGTGAGAGCACACAACAACTCCGGAAAAAAAAAAAAAACATTAAAACTAATTTCATTCAAAAGTAACGAAAATGGAACGCCGCCGTACTTTCATCCTCACTTGTCTACCACGTAAATGATAAAAATGGTGTTATATCTATTCAAGAATTTAATTTGTATTTTTTCTTACATGGGGGTAAGATGATTTCGAAAAATTAAAATATTAATGACTTTTTTCGAAAGTTCAAAAATACTACCTAAAAATGTTCAAAAAATATGAAATTTCAGGAATCTAAAGAAGATACTTAAGTTAAAACCGTCGAAACCGTAATTTGCATTTTCGCGCAAGTAGGCTCTTTAACCTGTAGAACATCAAAAAAGTTAACCCTTTTTTTTGAACAAAGCCTTTCTTTGATTTGAGATACATTTATCTTAAGCTTATTACACATTTATCCAAACTGCACGTTGATAGCTTCTCAAATAAAGATTGGTTTGTTATTTGATTGAATTTAAACTGGTTTTGAGTGTATATATTATAGTTACAACTTTTGTTCAAATAAACCTATATTTTGCACTAAAATACATATATATATAAGAAAATACAAGAAACTATCAATTTCTAAGCTTGACTCAATGCATGACAAGATTTCATTTAATTGTGAGTTAAATTTTTGAATGATTTTTTTCCTTTCTTTATTGAAATATTTGTTTTTAATTTTCTATTTATGTATTTTACTCATTAGCAATTTTATTGATAAGTTAAATTTCTTACTCCAGCTTACCGATATCAATAATGGTTAGTACAACATTGACAACAACAGTTTCACAGCAAACAACGGCAAGTGGTTCCAACCAAACTGTTCATCAGTTGCGCCCCCAAAGTTCCCTTCACTACTCCACCACTCTCCAATCATCAGCGATACGTGGCAGTTACTATTTGAATAGTGATTCAGGTTATACGCATAACGGTGGCGGAACGGAGTCCAAGGACCCATCAACAAGCTTATACAACGGACATTTTACGAATACTGTACGCACTCAGCATTCTTCGAGTAACGTTATTCCAATACCAACAACCTCAACTATTCGCCCAAGGCCTGATATTCTTTTAAACAGTCCGACATCATCATGTACAGGCTCGAATGTACTAAGAAATGAAGTGAATCTATTGGAATCAACATCACCACCCTTAAGTGATCAAATTTCAATACTGTTCCCCAAGTGTCGGCCAAAAAGCGATGCTAATACGAACCCTGCCACAAGCACTACACAAAATTCAAGCAACACTATTGCACAATCACCCCCGACTGCGTCAGGCTCATCGTATTCTTCAGAATCAGTGTCCTCTGCAAGAATATCAACAAATCCATTCCTCTGCCTTCCAAGTCCCAGTGGAACAGAAACTAAAATAAATAAATTCGAGACCACTTCCCATAAGGAAGAAGAAGTATTAGATATGCCACGAAAGTCCTCTGGATATAACCAACCACCACACCAGCAGCCATACCAACAGCAACATTATCATCAACAACAACCAAGCCAGAGCACTCACCGAACCATGAAGAGCTCGGGAAATCAAAATCCATTCATTAATCACAACTATTGGGACACACGTCACAATACGACTCCAGCGGGTACCGTCCTTAATTCGCCGGAACTTACTTCGGAGAATGCTTCCCGCCGCCATGGTCACAATTACCTACAAAAGCCACAACACATTAGGCTGGGAAGAAGTCCTGTCAGCCATCAGAATCCAACTCATGATTATTACAATGCGGAGGCAAATGAACGAGGAGGCGAACAACATGAGGTGCAAATTCGTGGTGATAATGAAAGTTACAATAGAAATGCGTCAATTGCTGCAAACGGTGGGAGTGGTAGCGGAGTTGTTGTTTTCGATGACATTTCTGACAGTTGGCAAAGTAAGTGTCATAAAGTTTTTCTTTTAAATTGTTAGTCGTTTTTGTTTTTCCTTTGATTTTGGGCAACAATTATGAACGGTTTTGTATTTTTGTCTTAATTCAAGTCAAATATTATGAATCTGGAGGGAAATGTATTAATTTATTTATATGATGAAAGGAGGCCCTCAAAAGGGGAATGGCTTAAAAGTTCTTAAAGATTCTGAGTTTGAATTACCTTTCATTTAGTCAATTCATCTGTCGTCATTTGTCGTTTCTTAGCGAAAAAAAACAGTGATTTGCAAAAGTGATTATTCTTTAGATATCGGCAGTTGTTTTGTTTTCCGCTGGAATAGTGGAACTCACGTAGAAGTTTGCTTGAATCTACTATGCTTAGAGTCCTTTGCCGATGACAAATTAATACGTTCGTCTTGCTTTCATGACCAACCATTCGGCGCCTCCTCTTTAATACTTTTAAGAGCGAAGTACTGACAGTTTGTTTCGTTCTGTTGATAGTGTAAGCGTAAGCCAATATTCGATCGGAATTTGAAGAAATATTGATGTTGATTTGGGAACAATTGTTTCAATAGCCATTAAGCTGGTTGCAAGATAACGTGTTTTAGACATTTCTTGATACCAAGGGTATTAGTGGTGATCTGTCAACTTTGTCGGAGGTAAATAACTATGCAAAGTCCTCATCGATATCACTACCGCTAACAGTTCCAGCTATTCAGACCAAACACTCTGGTATCCGAAATGGCTTGATTTCTAAGGCTAGATTTTTTTCGGTGGTGATTTGAAGATTCTCTTGGCACAAGCATATTATTTTTCATTTTCGACGTTTGAACTTCATCCTCATTATCATATTGGTACAGCTCGGGAGCGTATCGAAATCCCGCTTTTTAAAAATCCCGAAAAAAAAAGTTTTAAAATCCCGTCTGCTAAAATGCTGCTTTTTTAAAATCCCGTCTTCTAAAATCCCGCTTGTTCAAAATCCCGATCTATTATAATACCTCCAAATCCCGCTAATTCCGTTTTTACTTGCGACTTATAGGTACTATAAGGCAAGTTATGCATTCGTAAAAAAAATCGAACTCGAGATTTTGATCAAAGTTGACATTACGATGATAGCGAAGACGAAAAAAGTGGGTCTGGCAATTCTGTCTGTCTGTTCGATTACAGCTAAACGGCTCGGCCGATTTTCTTCAAACTTGGTAGATATGAGTTTTAATTTTTTACCCCCGGATGTTTTTTTTGATTTGACTTTTTAAGACCAAAAATAACTGTACCTGCCATACGATATTTTTTCGAAATTTTATAAATATTTTTTTTTCTCAAAAACTGTCCCAACGATTAAAAAAAAAATAAAAAAATTTAATTTAGTTAAACCTAGGTAATGGCTAAAAAAAATTTTCCAAAAAATGAGCAGTTTTGGTACCCCCCTTGGGACCATTTTTTTTGTTTTTGATTTTCTCAAAAACGGTACCACCAATTTTGATCATTTTTTTTATGCTAAAGCTTCCCAGCAGTTTGAATATTATTGTGTATTCAAATTTTCCAAAAAAAGATTTTTGGATTTTCAAAAAAAACTTTCAAAATTGTTTCGAAAACCCCATGCTCGATTTTTTCAAAACTTGATAAATAAAAGTTTGAAAAAATAATCTACAAGATATGAGAAAAATAAATTCATTTTACCTAAAAATAACGGTACCCTCCATACAAAAGTTGAAAAATGGTTTTCGAAAATCGTATTTTTCTCGAAAACAGTTCCGAGAATTTTGCTTAAATTTTTTTTCTTTCTATAATTTTTTAATTTTTTAATATTTGATTTTAATGAAATTTCGTAGAGAGAAGCTTCTAAAAAGTTTAAAAAGCATTACATTTCAAAGCTTTAAGAAAAATATTTTTTTGAATTTTGAAAAAAAAAAATCAATTTTTTGTTTTTTGAAAATTCGATATCTCGAAAACGGCTCAATACTTTTTTTTGTTAATTTAATTTTTATTCATACAATAATAAAAACTTCAAATTGGCGTACCAACATTTTTTCTTAAAAATGTTTTAAAATTTTCTTATATAAAACCTTATTTTTTAAGAAACCACTACAAAGACTTATAATTTTTGTTCTTGCATAAATCTATATTTGCTCGAATCCCATGGCATCCTATTCTTACCTTTAACTACTAAAGAACTTTTTTTTAGTCATTTAAAAAATGAATTTTATACTTATGAATAGTTTCTCTAATAACATTCATTTTTGAAATTCTTGGTCTTTTACATAGGAGCGAGTTCGTGCGACCCAGTCGTGCATTTTATTAAGAATACGTAGCTAAAACTTATTGATTGTATGTTGGTTATTTTCCAGATTCTTTAAATGCTAAAGAAACTTTGTATACACCCAACCTCGCACCTACCCCAAATCCTATAGTGTGCCCAAGCAGGGGGGTTGCCCTGCGTACACGTAATAAGAAAGGGGATTATAGAAAACGGGATTATAAGAGACGGGATTTTAAAACCCGGAATTTTAAAAAGCGGGATTATAAAAAGCGGGATTTTAAAAAAGCGGGATTATAAGAAACAGGATTATAAAAAACGGGATTTTAAAAAACGGGATAAAGCGTGACATCGTACCCAACCCGTATAGCTCACACAATTATCTTGTGAATGTTCTCCTGCATTCGCCCTTCTCGCACATAGGACTAAACTTCAGTCGAAGAATTATTCCCTCCAAAAAGCAAAGCATCTGAGATTCTTTATTACCTTTCCCTAACACTCAGCGTGCGTCCTAAGGCTGGACTGATAGTAAAAATGAGTTTCTAGAGCATTTGCTTCGTCTTTCGAGAAAAGTATTTTGAACCAAAATAATTTTCGAGGCCATTCATCGAGGATCTCAACGAAGGTGTCATTCGTCTAATTAATGTTAAGCCCCCCATTACGGTTTGCGAATCGAACGTTCGAGGTGAGATTTTTTCATTAGCGAACTACACATTCGACATACTACGGTTGGCGAACTTTACAATTCGAGTTTGAAATCTAATTGTTTATTAAAAATATCAAATATATGACATTTATGTAAGTCGAATCAAAGGTTCTCGATTCGCTAACCGTAATACTAATTTCTCACACTCACATGTTTATTTGTTCGACTCGCCAGCGGTAATAAGACCATTCTGGTATTGTTTTGACCTCAAGATTCATCAAACTTCTCGAACTGGGGGACTTCATAATACTCTTCATGCTTCACAGTTAAGTACAGAGATTCTTTCTTCTGCCGTACGACTCGAATGTGGAATTCCTTAATCGACTCTGTTTTTCCTCCCCATTTCAATGTCCAGAAATTTAAGACGAATGTACATCGGTTTCTCCTACTCAATCCTCCCACTGTTTCCTAAATGCTCGCACTGTGTTCAACCAACATTTAAAAGGTAGTCATAATCCCTTGAGTGCGCGTTAATTATAAAAAAAAGTAGACTTTCTCCATGTTACACTTATTTTGCTCTCCAATATTTCCACATGTGAAGAACTTTCCAATATGAATGAATGAATGAAAAATTGGGGTATAAAAACACTGCGACCTAAAGATCTATTGTGTCCCCCATCTAGAACTGGATGAGGTTGGCTCATTATCATTACTACAGTTCTTCCTCCAAATCTGCTCCTCTGAGGAATCGAAGTATTTGGAGTATTTTAAGGGATGATAATTCACTCTCCTTTATGTGGTGCTTGCCCAGATACCTGTGCCTTTGATGCACGAGTGCATCACATTTCCCCAGTATGTGGTCGGGTGTCTCTTCGTGAGTGTTGCAGAATCTGCAGGTCGCGTTGCTCACTAAGCCAAGGATGTTGAGGTGTCTTCTCAACCTACAGTGGCCTGTGAGAAGCCCCGTGATTTTCCTGAGGTTGTTCCTACTTAAGCTAATGCAGTTTAGAAAACGCTCTCGGTTGTAGTCCCCGAGTAATAGTTTTGCCTGTCTTAGCTTAGGGAGTTCTTTCCAGATCTTTGATCTTTTTGTCTCCTCTTCTGTTTTGATTTTGTTTTTGATCACGTTTTCTCCTATTCCGCAGTAGGGCTCTGGCCCTGTAAGGGGTGTCGATGCACCTATTTTTGCTAAGGAGTCTGCCACTTCGTTGCCCTGGACACCAACGTGGCCTGGTACCCAATGAAGCGTGACAGTGTTATTCTTGCCCAGTTTATTAAGCTTAATCACGCATTCCCAAACAAGTTTGGAGCTGATGGTGTAGGAGCTTAGTGCTTTTAGTGCAGCCTGACTGTCTGACATGATGGCAATGTTTTGGTTTTTATATTTTCTATCGAGGTTTCTTCCAGCACATATGCCTATGGCATTTACTTCTGCCTGGAATATGCTAGTGGACTGTCCCATCGGTAAGGAGAGTTTAGTTCTAGGCCCAAAAACTCCAGCACCAGTCCCTTCAGCCGTCCTCGATCCATCTGTGTACCATTTGATGGTATTTTCTTTAAGACTATAGTTTATTGTTTCGCCTATCCAGTCTTTTTTGCAACTTAACTCCGTTTTGAAATGTTTTTCGAAGTTATATCTTTTGATCATACCATCTCTTGGGATGTCAATGAGGTTTGTTACTGAGGACCGGATTATCGAATCTTTTTCCCTGTTTCCAATAATCTTACCCATCCCAGTACCCTCCTTGGCAAATCTCATTATGGCTCCCTTAGCAGCATTTTCAATGACCACGTGTAGTGGCGTCAGATGAAGGATGGTTTCCATCGCTGCTGTAGGGCATGTTCTCATTGCTCCTGTTATGCATATACATGCAAGCCTTTGCAATTTGTCTAGTGATTTCCTAGTTGTGTTTAGTTCGGTTCTTTTATGCCATGCAATTGCCCCATAGGTAATGATGGGTCTTACCATCATGGTGTACATCCATCTTATGATGTTTGGTTTGCAGCCCCATGATTTACCTGCAAGTCTCTTGCATATCATGAGGGCCTTTGTGGCTTTCCCGACAGTTATTTCGACATGCTTGTTCCAGAGGAGTTTGCTATCTAGTGTAACTCCTAAATATTTGACCTCCCTCTGGGTGTCGATTACATCTCCCGCCAACCGAATGGGTTTCATGCGAGGTAAAAGTCTTTTACTGGTAAATGGTACTATCGTTGTTTTGGTAGGGTTGATGTTAAGTCCTACAGATATACACCATTTCTTGGTTATAGACAGTCCTCTCTGGACTATATCACAGAGAGTTTCTTCGTATTTCCCCAGTGCCGTTATAACGATGTCATCAGCAAAGCCAATACATCGAATCCCTTGGGAGGTTAGACTTTCTAGTAATTCATCAACTACAAGACTCCACAGCAAGGGTGATAATACCCCTCCCTGCGGACAGCCTCTTGTTGTGATGACTTTCTGGACGTTTAGTCCTGCGTATGCTTCCGCCGTTCTTGTACTAAGCATTTTACTTATCCATCTGACTATAGTGCTAGGAACACTCTTCCTTTCTAGAGCCGAATGAACTGCTTCGTGAGAGGTGTTGTCGAAGGCCCCCTCAATATCAAGGAAGGCGCATAATGCCGTTTCTTTAATATCTAAAGCTCTCTGTATTATATTCGTTAGTTCATACAGAGCGGTTTCTGTGGATCTACCCGCTCTGTAAGCATGCTGACGGTGATTTAGGGGCATGTTTACTAATACTTCCGATCTAATGAAGTTATCAATTACCTTTTCCAAAGTTTTCACTAAGAAGGATGTTAGGCTTATTGGCCTGAATGACTTTGGATGTGTGGTATCTTTTTTCCCCACTTTGGGGATGAAAATTACCTTTGCTCTTCTCCATAGACTTGGTATGTACCCAAGTGCAATACTACTTCGAAGCAGTCTAATAAGATAGGGCATCAGTTCCTCTTTACCTTTCTGCAGGAGCGCAGGAAAGATGCCATCTACGCCCGGTGATTTGAAAGGTTGAAAGGTACTTAACGCCCATTCAATCCTATTGCCTGAACAGATAGTCGCAGCTATCTTCCAGTCTTCCCGGTTAGGCCTTAGAGGTATTCTCTCTATCATATTTCCTACTATTGGTGAGCTGCCTGGAAAATGAGTATTTAGCAGTAGGGTTGACCTTTGCTCCTCGTTTTCAGTGAAGCTACCATCGGCGTAACGAAGTGCCAAAGAGGTTAATGTGTTATCTTTGGCTAGAGCTTTGTGTAATCTTGCTGCTGCAGGTGTCGACGAAATGCCCTCACAGAAATTTGCAAAACTATTTCTCTTAGCTCTCCTTATTTCCCCATTATATTTGGTCAATTCTGCAGAGTAGTTATGCCACTCTCCAGTACTCTTTGCTTTATTGAAGAGCTTTCTTACCTTGGATCTTAGTTTTGACAGATTGTTGTTTCACCATGGAGCATCCTTCTGCCTTTTAATGGGTTTAAGGGGACAACTGAGTTCATAGGCCTCATTTATGGCCCCGCTAAACTCATTAACTAAGTGTTCTAACTCAAGGTTACTATTAGTCGTTTCTTGTGGACCTATTCGTTCAAGACTAGTCTTTAGGACGCTTTTGTACAGGTTCCAGTTTGTTTTCTTAGGATTCCTGCCAGAGGTGTTCTCTGTCAACAGGTTTTCTAAAGTAAACACTATAATTCTATGATCAGACATAGAAGGTTCGTTGGAGACTCTCCAGTCTCTAACTAATCGACTTAAGTTCGGGGTTCCAAACGTTAAGTCCAGAACTTCCTTCCTTACTCTAGTTACAAATGTAGGTGTGTTCCCTACGTTAAATATATCTAGATTTTTCTCGATAATAAAGTCTAAAAGGTACTCACCCCTTTGATTAGTATCGGTACTACTCCACGTTGTATGGTGGGCGTTTGCGTCACATCCAACCATAAGTGGTAGTCCTTTGCTGATGCAGTAGTCCACTAGCTTCTTGACTTCGACTGGTGGTATGTTGGCGTCGTCACCGGCGAAGTAGGCTGATGCTACAACCATCGTACGGAGGTTGCCCTCGATGTCGATTTGGGCTTGTATTGGTACCAAGTCCCGCGTCATAAATTCTGAAAGACATATAAAATTTATGTTATTTCTTATCTTTGTGCATGCTCTGGGCGAGTCAATCCTTAATCAATCAATCAATCAATCCCATATTAACTTAGAGTCCTTACATGTTAGGCCCCTAACTTGGCCCCCGTAAATCCAGGGTTCTTGGATCAGAACTAGCCCTAGGTTGTCCGCTATGAATTTTCTGGCTATGACAGCTGATGCTGCCTTAGCGTGGTGGATATTCACCTGAGCTAGCCTGGTTCTGATCCCGCGTCCAGACATTGTTTTATTGGCTAGGGGCAAATGCCCCTTCATCTGCAAGCAGATCATCCTCCTCGTCCATGGGAAGCGACTCGTTCAAATCGAATGGGCTAGGAGAGAGGTCAATGCCCTCCATCTCTTCGCTCATCCGACTTGCTTCGTTTGTTGCCAGTGATTCTACCTGGCTTTGGATGACTGCTACGGTGTCGGTGTGGGTTAGTTCGGTGGTCTGGGAGGGTTTTGGAGTATAGGAGGTTGAATGGGTTTGTGAAGGTTGGGAGGATTGGACGGGTTTGGAGGATTGGACGGGTGGGGAGGATTGGACGGGTTGGGAAGTTTGGGTGGGTTGGGAGGTTTGGGAGGGTAGGTTTGTGGTTGTGGTGGAAGCTAATAAGGGGGGAAGGGGGGTGTTGGTAAGCAAGCTGTATTGGGGTTGGGTTGTGGTTGTGGTGGGAGCTAATGAGGGGGGGAGGGGGGTGTTGGTAGGCAAACTGGATTGGGGTTGGGTTGTGGTTGTTGATGTGGTGGGAGTTATTGAGGGAGGGAGGGGGGTGTTGGCAGGCAAACTGGATACGGCCGTGGTAGGGATGGTGTTGGCTCCTCTACCTGCTAATTCCATACAGCTCGTCTTACTGTTTTTACGTAGGCCAGTAACGGGGATCTTCCCGAATTTGTAATGCAGTTGATGTCCTGCATTACTTATGGCCTTCGCTGACTGACCGTCAATGCTTATTACCAGGAGCTGTCCTTTGCCTTCGACCTTGCTCGACAGGATCTTCCATGCATTGACAATCATTCCCTCATTCTGGGCCTGGATGAGAGCGAGCGATTTTTTGTCGTCTTGCCCGGTGCTTCTTGGCAGAAACAGCGTGATGTTGTGCATTTTGGGAATGTCATCGCCCATACATGCCATCAATTCGCTGCCCTTCCAAGTACTCAGCTTGGAGGCTTTTTCCTTGAGCCAATCTGCCGTCTCTTGCCCAGCGCAGTCGACTAACAACAGTCCCGCCCTGAAGTGCACGCCATTAAATTTAAGTTTATGCGTCCAACCAAGGGAGACTTCCTCAATAATTGCATCCTCCAATACCGACAATTCGTCAGCACTGAGGGAGACCTGAGGGTACTCCCTTGGCAGAACCGCAATCCTCAATGTACTGGCCGCGCTCGCGTACGAGAGCTGTTGTACGTCGGCTCCGATTTTAGCGGTGCTTGTTCCCGCTGTGGTTGCTGGCGACGTTCTGGCTTTTTTGACGTCTTGCCTTAGGGGAGGAGTTATAAGGTGGCTCTTCCTCTTACCCTGTTCTTGGCGTTGTGCAGGTTCCTTATTTGCATCCGCCTTTCTCTCGTCTACTTTCTTCCGGGCATCCTGCGGGGACATGCCCTCGGCGAGGAACCGGAGGTACCATCTTGCACCTGCACCGCTGAGTCCTTTCCTATTTGGGTCGTCCCGGCCACCTGGCTCGCCCATTTTCGGAAGTGGGCCGTTCTTTTTTCTGGTTCGGCTGCTTTCTTTTTCTGGGTGCATCATTTTCGTAGACTCAGAGACAGCTTTTGATGGTGTCATTTTCCCATCACTGATTGCTTTGACAGCATCCTTCACCGGCTTGGGAGGTATTCTCCTCATGCTAGCTTCAGATGTGCCAGGAGTATCATCTGTAACTCGCCTGGGTGGCATTTTCCCCTGACTCGTTGTAGACGATTCTCCTTTAGCTGCCCGATTTTGCACTTGCCCATGAGGCTTTCTCTTGAAGAAGTGACTGATGTTCGGTCTCGAATCGTCACCACGGAGGTTAGACTCCATGCGATCCGCATACTCATTCGCGGTGACATCCCGCGGAATGTTGAATTTAGTGTGGTTTGAGTTGTTTTTTTGTTTTTTGTTTTTTGGCATATTGTTCCCACGAGTAGCTAGAGAAGGGTAGGTCCGCCATATCAGAGCTCCGCATGATATGGTAAGGTCATGGTCACTCTTCGATTCGACCTGGTGTCGAAGAGGTACCGTTAGAATACAGCCGGTATACCCCCTGGCTGCAAACCATCCAATAGGCACGGTTCACGTAACACCCTGGATTAGGGGGGGCAGTTCTTAGTTCGTAACTCCTCAAAATCACTACCGGATTGGGACTTCCCAAACCTGTAGGTCAGATGAATCTTTGAAACTTAAGCCTCCGCACCGCGGAAAGGTGACTACCACGCGAAGGAACTTTCCAATAACTACATAACCAATGAAATTCAGGATTTTCTTCCATAATTTGCAAAGCCCAATCGGAAAATACCTTGTGCTTTGAACGATCAAGAGGCTTCAGTTTATGAACTTGATATTCTAAGTGTGTAGACCAAAATCTTAACGTAACATTCAACACAATGTGGATTGACTAATCATCAATTCCTTTGAACAGAGTGTAATCAACTATGTTATTACTATCACTTGTGACTCGAGTTTAACCACTAAACCACACCCAGTCTATCTGCAAGGGCGATTTTTATCACCGAAAGTCGCAGTAAGGAATGTTAAAGTTTCAAATATTGGTTCGATCGTGAGTTTCACCATCTACAAATGTAAACCTTGACTGATGTTTTGACATTAACAGATCAAGAGAAAAGTTTAAGATGTATTTGTGTAAAGTTCAATACATCTTCTGTCACTTTTTTGAAGTTTAAAAAGCAATGTCGTTGTTCTCTGGTATCTTACAAGGGTTATTGTTCTGTATTTTGAAGATATTGTGATCCTAGGACTACTGATAGAATGACGTTTTTCGAAGCTTCAAATTGTTTTCACCCATTTTTCTGGCGTTTCTTAAACTGTTTGTTCGATTACTTGTCTACCAAATTACTTCTTTAGACCATTTCTCTTAACATCTGTCACTATCTCATCGAAAACATATTAAACCAATTTGATGATAAATTTAATTCCGGTCTTGATGGTCTTCCAGCTTTATTTCTAAAATAATGCACTTCCATAACCCTTTGCGTTCCTCTCTCATCTTTTTATCTGAAACAAAATTTCCCCGAATATAAAAATCCTCCCTTATAATCCCAATAAGCAAAAAAGTTTCAAAATGCGATGTTAACTATTATCGACCCATTGCCATCCGTTCACACGTTAGCCAAACATTTCGAAAGTACCCATATTTTGTCTGAAATTTTAAGTTTTCATTGAATTTCTCTCATTAGCTGAAGACAAGCTCTTAGCTTTTAGGTACGTGAATGTACTCTTATTGTGAAAATATTTGAGTCTGGTGTTCTAAAAACTGTTTTCGGCTTTAGATTACCAATTGTCTATCAAATCTTCTCTCCGTCTTTCCATATCGTGGCATCCAAGGCATATTATGTGACCAAAAGCTTAGCTTCCACTCAAATAATTCTTAAAACTGATGCAGAAATTAGATTCGTGAAATGAATTCTCTGTTTGACCCGATCCTAATACATTACGCCCGTCAATCTTGGTACCTGCCAACCCAAAATCGTTTTCTTTTTCTACGTTGCCTTAAAATATTTACTTCGAATTAGTTGAAAGAACTAATTTGAATGAATGAACTATTGAATTCGACGTTTTTCTGATTCTGTTGACGGCTTTCGTAGCAATAGGTCCACTGATGATTGCATGGTATATCACTCTGCAACAAATCTTTAAATGGTTTTATCGAAAATGGATGCATTTGGTATCGATGAATCTCTTCTTCGTTGTATTAGAAACTACCTTTCGGACCGTTCACTACAAGTAGCATTGGACGGTTTCAAATCTGAGGGCTTCGTTTTATCTCCGACACTCTTCCTTATCTTCCTGACGACAGTGCCCTAAGCTTTTCATAATCGATTTCAGATTCACATCCTTGTCCTTCGAATGTGGACTTCCAACAGCAGCGTATGATAAGCTCATTAAATTCAGATCTTAACAGCATTGTCCAATCGGGAATAAAAAAACCGTGTAGAATTCAATGCTGCGAAAATGCAATGCTGTTTGCTGTCGGTAAAGCGTTACCCTCCATCAATGCCATTATTCATGGGTGGCACTTGCATCGCAGACCATCTTTTGTTGAGTGATCACATACAGTGGCGTAGATAGGGGGGTATCAGGGGGATATATCCCCCCGATTGGGATCGATAATTGTTCTACATAACCAGTCATGAACCAAATAAGTTAAAGAAACGCACTCTGAAATTTTTTTTACGTCTCTCACCAATTGATAATAGGTAAACGTGCAAAAAAAAGAGCTTCCATCCAGCTATATACAGTGGGTTGCCAAATTAATAGGGACAGTCATGGATTTTAAGAAAATTGTATGTTTCCTTATCAAATTATTGAAAATCGTTTGTGTATTTTGATAAATAGATATTTTTTATAAAGATAAGATATTATTACATAAAAAAAAGTAGTTAAATAGTTTTTTTAGTTAATAATCTTTAAAAATAGTTCGAAATCAAAAAGAAGTAAGAAAATTACAAAAACTCAATATTTTGTAACTTTGCCTTTTGCCTCAATAACTGCTTGAATACGTTTCGGTATGCTATCAATGCAATTTTAGCGCATTCTTTAATAGCAGGGCAGTGGTGCCAGACCTCTATTAGTTTTTCTTTAAGTGTTATTTTTGTTGTAATATTTTTTTTTGGAAATTTTCATTTTAGTGATCTCCCACAGGTTTTCTTTGGGGTTCATGTCAGGGGAATTGCCTGGTCAGGATAAAACTGGTATGTTTTGGCCATTTAGATATTTTGTTGCACTCTTAACTTAATGGCACGGGGCTGAGTCATGCATGAAAAGATATGGTTCGTTGTTAGAGAACCATTCTCTTTACTGGGGTATGAGACGAGTTTGCAGAATGTCCTTATATTGGTCCTGTCTCATGGTTCCCTGGACAATTTGGAGACGTCCAACACCTCTTGTGCTGATGACTGACCACTCCATAACTTTAACAGGATGTTTTACCATTTCTACGATGCAATCAGGATGGCAATTCTCACTGGGACGCGCGCCGCCGATCGAAACTGCTCTTATCAGCCAAAATTTCGAGCCCAAGACAAACGTTTTTTTTACCATTGTCTCTGTGAGCCGTGGTTTCTTAACAGGACTACGGCCCAAAAGTCTTATTCCGTTAACAACAGACTTAGAAATACCCGTAATAGTAGCTATTTCTCCTTGGAAATGACTCGAATGAGGTAATAATGTTCTTATTTCGTTTTTTTCTTTCTTGGAGTGATATCCAATCCTCGACCCATTCTGTTTCGGAAAAATGCCCAAAATCATTAAAAAATTATTATTCTTTTTTAAGAAAAGCTTTGTTTTAAACAAAATAAATTACGTTACTAACGTTTCAATTAAAACAAAGTTCAAAAAATATCCACAAACAACTATCAGAAAAAACACCTTTCAGAATAATACTGGTTTTTCCTCGAATAAAACCGGGTATTCCCCGAATAAGACCATATTGAATATCTGCCGTCAACTTAAAATAACCGTTAAACACGTAGCCTGTGAAATAAAAATCACCACGCACACTTAGAACCAAAACAAATGCTCAAAAGAAAGCTAAAACATGAAAATTAATAAAAATTTAAGATGTCCCTATTAATTTGGCAACCCACTGTATATGTATATTAAAGATATTAGCTACACTGCCGGTTTCAAGGTCGATTCCCGAAAGAACTTTCTCCAGTCTGTAAAGAGAATAAAAACAATACAAAGAAGCGTGACCAACGAAGTGAGATTATTGAAAATATATCTATTTTAATAACAGTGTGATAAGCTTTGGATGTTTACTTATTTGCAGGATCGTTTGAATGATTTGGCTGCTCTAATCGATCGAAAATATCAAAATTTTTTGATATTTCTGGCAACGGTTGCAGCAACACAAAATCAATGGGCAACACAGCTATACACGAAGAAACGGTTGCCTCAACATGGCTGTGTTGCTGCAACGGTTGCCTCGTGTGTATCTAGCATTATGTTAGCTACACACGAGGTAACCGTTGCAGCAACACAGCCATGTTGAAGCAACCGTTGCTTCGTGTATAGCTGTGTTGCCCATTGATTTTGTGTTGCTGCAACCGTTGCCAGAAATATCAAAAAGTTTCGATATTTTCGGTCGGTTGCTCCAACAGTAATGGGGTTGCGGCAACAGTTTCCACGTGTGTAGTGAACAAACGAAACACGTTGCTGCAACACGTTCCTGCAACGGTTGCCTCGTGTGTAGCTAGCTAATAAATGAGAGTTTTTTCCTGTAACCATTTTTTGCAACATTCTTACCCGCCCCATGTTTAAGAACACAAAACTATCAGAAGAAGTTTTTTGCAGGTATACAATTTTCAAACCGATAGATCTGAAATGCTCTCAAAGATTTATTTTGCTTTTTTTTTTTAAAAAAATGAGTTATTTTTCGAGCAAAAGCAAGAGCCTCCTTAATTCTTTTAAGATAATTACGCAAAATTATTACGCCTACTTTCCTTCTCCTATCGGGTAAAATGCTTTGTGTTTGCATTAATTATTTCATCCTAAATTTTATCAATTTATCATTACAGGTCTCCGAGTCACTACAGGCTCTCCACAAGCTTCGGCAGCACCCTTAATTGAATCGAACGTTGATGGAGCAAATCTCGAATTGAGCAAAAGTGAAAATGAAGCTTATAAAAACTACAAAAAATATTTAGATAAGAATTTTGCGATAAATATCGAGATGCGAAATGGTATTATTGGTAAGTGACAAAAATATGACATACAAAATACAAAACTACAGTTGAAAATATTTTAAAGAATACGAAGGATCTCCTCGTCGATTTGGCCAAGGAATACCGGAAGATGAAGAAGTTCAATCACAAAATTTCAAGTTTAACGCAATCACATCTTCGCCACACAAAATGCACCCTATTCGACCAGGTTTTCCTCAGGTGGGTCTATAAGGCTTTTGTTCCTTCTAGAGGACATCATAGTTCATGAACTCGGTCTTAACAGCACGAGTATTTATTTGTCTCATCTTTTTTTTAAAATTTTTTTGTAGCGCATTGTATCCACACCTCAGGATTCTCCTCCTCCATTGTTGAACTTGAAAATGTCACCCGTCAACAATACCGAAGACACGAGCAATGATGTCTCCGAAATAGGAACTCTATCCGATATGACTGTGTCTGAGGTGATATCCGAGGCGGTGATGGCAGCCCCCTCAACTGCTGGCCTTTGTTCCTCGGGACCAACGATAAAAGAAGACACACTAGTATCGACGGTTACGGCGGCGGCAAAGTCGTCAACCTTTGACTATCTATACGAATTCTCCGAGACAAGGAAGGTACTCGAGGAGTTCTTCGAGTGCCCTTCGACCGATGACAAACCAATTGAGAATGGAAGCGACGTTGACAGTATTGTAAGGTTCACCTCTTTGTGTTTTAAAAATAAAATACAAAAAAAAAAACTCCCTTTAGGGATGAAAAATGTTTCTTTTTATAATTTAATTCACTTTTCTCTTTCGTCAAAAGGACATTCAGTATGAATTCCATAGCAATGTTAACAGAGAGGACGAGGACGAGATTGCATTGCCACCTCAGCTGGATCATATGTTCTCTGTGCAATCGGGTCATACGAATAAGAGTCCATCAATGGATGAAAACTATCGTCCAGTTGACGACGATGATGGTGAGGGTGATGACGATGATGATGATGAAGTGGATTCTGAGAGCCCACAACCAATGCCAGTTGTTGCAAATAGCTCACCAGTTAAGCCACAACAAAATCCGAATCATGTGGTTAAGCAACAAAACAATTTCTATAACACTAACGGTGGTGGTGGTGTCCTGGACAATCGTCGGACGCTGACAAGGGATAATGTTAATTTGGTGCAATGTCGGCGGCGGGATATAGATTTCTTTTTGGAGTCAGCAAGTCGCAGCAGTGGTGACCAGATGGACAGTCAAGATGGAATTAATCATAATCCTGTGCAACCCAGAAGCTATCGATGTTCACCAGAAACTACAGATTATGACTCGAATTGTGGTGACCTGGACAGTAAGTGCATATTTTTTATCTCAAAACTTTTTATCCTCTTAATAATAAAGTGTGGTGATAGTTCGAACAATTTAAGTGGCGATTGTTCTATGAAAAGAAAAAAAAATGCCACAGCTAAAAAGTAGGGGGTTTGAGAAGTTTTCAGTGGTTTTGTCATTGGAAATTATTTCTTGATATTTCTTATTGAGATCAACCAATTGCTTGTCTCTTCTTAGGACTATGATATTGATGAATCCAAAATAGCTTTTAAGCAACTTTTGAGTGTTCACAAAATTGTTTTCATCTCGATGGCCGTTGATTCGAATCATTAGTTTTTACCACAGATACAACTAAATCTATGATGTAAGCCCGAAAAAATTGTAATTAAATAAAATACACTGTCAACTAATTCAGAACACTGGGACTTAAGACACATCGAAAAACTTCTAAGATAAATCCACGAAAGTGTTGGTATTTTGTTGATTTTGATGAGATGACAAAATGACGAAAGAGTATAGAGCGATTTAGAAATTGAAATTTTATTTGTATCAAAGAGCTTTGCTGTCTAGTTTTTTTTTTTTTGCTTTAAGATTCAGCATTTAAAAATACCCTTAAATGAAAGAATGATTTTGTTAAACATAATTTCTTAGTTCTATATCTAAAAAAATCATTAATAAACATGGCCTTAAGTTAAAAATTTATTTTAATTCAATATGTACGATATATATATTTTTTTCTTCATCAGAATAGCTCGCCAATAATATTCTTCCTCTATCTTAAAGCCCATTCTACGTACTTAGGCCGCTGCTTCCAATTTTCACCACTTAAAGAATTTATCATCTCAACATTGTCCAGATAGAACACTTTTTCCAAAAACTGATATTCGGATTTCTGCTAGAATTGGACATTTTCCCAGAAAGCGGTAGAAATCTTCTCACATCCTCATGTCGGACAAGAATATCTTTTCTGTACGAAATAAAGTTCAATGTGGTAATCTCTGCTCTTATTTTAATGATGCATGATATTTCTTCGGTTGAGTATCCACAACTAAAATAGTTGAATGAATGAAATATGTATTGGGGTTAGTGCACTGCGACCTAGAGATCTATTGTGCCCCACCTGAATCAGGATGAGATTGCTCATCATACAGTTCTTCCTCCAAATATATTGCTCTTAGTAATCTAAGTATTTTTGTTCTTGATTACGTTTTCTCTATTCCGCAATAAGATTCAGGCTCTGTTAAATGGGGTGATACGACTATTTTTGCTAAAGAGTGTCCCTCTGAAGCGTCGAAATTTTTGTTTTGTAGATATGTAGTTGGTTTGTTCGTTGAGCCCTAAAGTCACCATGGGGTCGTCCTAAATCGTTTTTTGAAAAATCTGTCACCCTGGTGAGTAAATTCTGTGTTTTTTGAGACCTGGGGTCACCCAGAACTCGCCCTGAAGTACATCTAGGTATTTTGCTGGGCGAGTTCAGGTAACGATCAAACTGCCAAATGTCTATATGAGATTTCATAAATGTATTTCTTTTGTTGTCGTTTGTCGATTCGCATGTTGCATGTTGCATGTTATTGCTTGTGTTTGCAATTAAATGTTTGTTGTACTCATCAGATGAAACATTCAGCAATAACACAAAATTGTTTTCGTTAATTTTTAAAACTAATTTATAACAAATTTGAAGTTTTATCAAAGCACAGAATTATTTTTTCTTGCTTCAAAACAGTTTGTTGACAACTCTGAGGATTGTCAAGAAAACCTGGGTCAACCCTGGATAAAGTTGAACGAATGAACCTAGTGTTGTCCCTGTTCTAAAGAGATTTGAAATAATTCATTTTAGAAAATCGGGTATAGGTTAGGTACGAGTAAGGTTGACGCGCAAGGGGTTCGACACATTCTGATCCATTGTGATACCACATTGAATATTGGAGACTTTCTCCCTAATAGTTATAATAATTGGAGCTTCTTATAAAGTGAAGTGAGTGAGATTGCCTTCATCTATAGTATATTTGGCAGATCACATAGATCTTTGTAGTAATGAACATGTTGATGAATAAGTACAGAGAAGGTGAGGGATCGATTCCTTCTCTTTTTCGTCTATGCAGCTTCTGCAGATATCATTTGTGAATACTCCGAGCTTTGTTGAATGTTAAGCTATGAGAAAGTGTTCGGCACTTAGAGCGCTTCAGATCCAGCAGTGGCAAGAATTGTTTTGCCACCAGACAAGTCGTCATGTTGTGACATCTAATGTTCGTTTTCCCAATAGCATCTGGCTTTAGCATAAGCTTACACCAAGTAATGGGAATACCTATGTTTGCCTTATCTAGCAATAAAGGTTTCATTGTTTCACTTTTAATGAGTTAGTAAGCTTTTCAATTTCCTGAAATGTCCCTGTGGCCCGGGACCCAGCAGAGGTGAATGTTAAACTACTCGGTAGTTAAGGGCTGTTATTAAGCTCGTAGAGGCAAAATCAAAAGACTTATTGGATACTTGGCTATCCGAGAAGTTGCAGATATCATTATTTGATATCAGGTTTTCCTTAAGCCAAGACAGGACTTCTTTAATCGCCAACAGTTCCACCTAAAACACCCTACAGTGATTGGGAAGACTTAAAGAAAGACTTAAATTTATTCTGTCTGAGTAATTACCTTTACTATATAAATGGATTTAATCATCTTTTATTTTTATAGATGCTAGATTTCTCTAGAAGGGATTTTTACCTGAAAGTTTTTATCAATTTGAATTTTAGAGATGGTGTAATCGACGCTACTTGGAAGTGAACTGAATGAGTTCAGAATGATGGAGGGGCCAATTTCATTATTGATCTACTGCGAGGCGGCTTTTAAATGTGTTTGTAACCGTTTGTTTGTCGAATATATCGAGGGGTGTTAGATTCAACAGAACGCCAATGCCGCGGAGGGAAGCATGCTCCACTCCATGCATATAGAACGTTGGACTTTGCTTAGTATTAAACAATTTGTGTTTTTGTCTAGTACCCCTTGGCATAATGCTTAGTGCGTTGGACTGCCATGCGGAAGGTCTGGAGTTCGATTCTCAGCCGCTGCAAGGAAGTTTTTTTCAGGGGTGTACTGCCTCTTGCGAGGAATTGCTGCTCCTTAGCCATTCGGAATCGGCAGAAAATTGTAGGTCCCCTCCGTTTCTGGTAATACGCACACAGGAATGGTTGAGAGTTGTAAGTCACTAGGTCCTGGTTCACTTCGAGCTGTTGCACCTCCAAATTTATTTATTTATTTTTTTTTGTCTAGAGCTGTCTATTATACACCTCCGCCGTATGTTAGAATCGGTCTTATTTACGAGGTGTATAGCCAGTGAGTAATGCGGGGTTGAAGCTGCCATTTATTGCTAATGGATCTTTTGCATGAGAAAAGTGCTACTGTATTCTTCTTGTCTCTTTCTTGAATGTTAGGTTTCCAACTTCGTCGGAGAATGTTAGTGGAATGCATTTAATTGAATAGGGGTCTATATAATTTTATATTTCCTAGAGAAGAAAACAAAATCTGTTTGGCAAGGGTTAATACACCACACCGATCGGCCCATTTTGTTAAATTGTTTAAAGCATATTGTAAGAGACCTTTTAGAGTAAAAGAATGTTTTCCTGATACAGCAATAGCAGTGTCATCCATAGGCAATTGCTCTGTAACTCTCCACTTCCACGTATCTCAACAGCCAACTGTCTTGCGGGCGTCCCTTTACTGACAGATGTTCTTGCTTAAAACTCGCGCAGCTTTGAATTATTAATCCTGCTAGTAACCATTTGATTGATCAATTCCCCAGACGAACCTTCTACATTTAGGGATACAGTGCAGACACGATTGCAGATGTATCGATATTGTTAAATGCGCCCTTTATAGTAACGACCATAGTTTACTGTATATGATGGAGAGAGTATTCTGTGTTCTGACCATTGTACGAAGAACTCCTGCCACCGACTTCCCTTTTCAGTACGCGCGCTGAGCCGTTGTCCAATGTCTAGTGTCAATGCCACGTCGAGAATACAATGAAAATTTCCAATGCAGGTCACAGATTTTATGAAATAAATTATTTCATGAAATCGATTTCAGCATTTTTTTTAACATCTCTGTGACAGTAAAGGAATTTAATTTAATTTGATGTCAAATGTCAGTTCGACTAACTGAAATTTGTGATGGTTTTCACCTTAACATGCAGGTTGAGGTGTTGATTATTCTGTTTCTGTACAATTTTCAATATTCTGGGTAGTTTTAGTTACACACATGTAAGAGATTGACACTTCACAACTTATAGTGTTATCGTTTGGTAATCCGGAAGCATTTCGAATGCTTTTGAAATCTTTCGTTTGACTTCTAGATGACAGATTTTCTGCTGAAAAGAGGAAAAAATTGATTCTGGGTTTGAAGAAAAAATCAAAATAAAGACAAACACACATACAAATACATTAAAAGTAAAAATCCTGAAACGTTATCAACCAAAACATTTCATCTTCATCATCAAGTCATGATGATGAATTTTTACAAAAGGAACTTACTTAAAGTAGAAGACTCCATGGAGATTAATTCCTGAAGTTATTGAGGAATATTCCTAAAATAGGATTAAAATCTTCCTTATAAGCGTTCGCCATAATGGAAAACGAAAACAACTTCAAGTTTTCAACTGCACTTGACGTTTCACCAAGCAACATAAACAACGAAACATAAACTTCAGATTAAAAGAAAGTGCTGCCCTTGTTCATTTCGCATTCCGGATGAGAGAGTTCTCTTACGGAATTACCAAACAAAAATACTTTTATTCTTTCTGTTTTTTCTTCATTGTTTCTTAAACGAAAATGTTTCCAAAAATGACATTTCAACCAAACATATTTATGAGTAGACAATTGTTCGTTAAGCCTAGTACGCGGATCGCGCCAAATTGTATCTCCCACATTTTTCTCCAAACATCAGCTAAAATCCAAGCTAAATTTTGACATAAGAACATTTGTGGAGGGAGAATATGTCACGGAAAACAGCTGTTCTCTTAATGAAATTTTTTCAAAAGCCTAGTACGCAGACCGCGCTAAATTTTATCTCCCATACAAAATTCTCTCCAAAATTTAGCCAAGCTAAAATTATGTCTAGCATTTTAGCCGAGAGGAATGAGTACGCTGCTCCAGTTAAAAAATCAAAATTTCTCTTCGAACTGTACATAGCTTATCTGTCAAAATTTAGCGCACGAAATAATTGTCTGGCACATTTATTCTCGAGGTTAATGTAAGTTTTCCTGAAACTGGCCATTTTAGAAAGAATCCCAAAATTTTTTGGCGAGATTATAAATTTATTGTGTGTCCCCAATTATTCAATTATGCTGAAACCAGATAAAATTCACAATTTAAAATATGGTCTGAATAGTAAAGCTACATTGATTCGAAAATAGAGTCCAAAAAGTTTTTTCCAATTTCATATTGCAATTCACAAAGCCCAAATTCTTAAGACAAAAAGTAGTTCTTCGGAATGTAAATTATATATGTAAGGGGTGATCAGAAAATTAAACAATTTTCGTTTGTGAACCTTACAACAGAGCTCAAGGCTTTACGATTAATCCAACTACATTCTGTTTAAACCAATCTTCAGATGCATTACTCCATTCGAAAACATATATTTTGTCATTCAGAAATTAAAAAGAGATACCAGCATTTAATGGGATATGGTTACTTTTTTTTTTTGAACTAACAGGTTAAAAGTTAATCTGCTGATGGGGGTTCCACAAGGCTCTATTTTGGGCCCTATATTATTTTGTCATTTTATCAATAATTTACCAAATGCTTGTTGCAATTTATATGTACTTGTATATGATTGATGATGTGCAAATTTATTTGTCTCGTTCAATTAGTTTACATGAGGATCTAATTTGTAGAATGAATGAGGACCTTCAAGAAATCTACGATTGGTCCTTTAACAATGCCCTAACTCTCAACCAACCTAAGTCTCAATTGATCGCGGTATCTAAGAACAAGATTAATAAATTGGAAGGTAGGGGGAAGGGAGAAATTGATAGGGATACATTTTTTAGGTATTATAACAGATTAATTCTACATTGTACACCGTTTTTGAAAATATAGTGAATTGAAGTCAAGATCTCGTAAACGACTTCAATGATTTTTACTAGTTTCGTTTCTGTGTTCTATAGTTTCTGGTTTAAATATTTCTCTTAATTTTTATTAGCTCTTCCCTCAACAATTGATGAGGTGATAATTATTTTCAGCACTTTGTTTTTTAAATTTGATACACTAAGAACCGGATTTTTCTCAAACATTTTGTTCCCTAATAAGGTTGTTGTTAATCATGTTGCTATATTGAAAAATATTTTTTTTTATAAATTTTTATTTAAGGTCTATCAGGAGAATTTAATGGAGTTTCAACATATTGCAACTATCCCAAATGCTATGCGTCAAGCATGCCCGTTTTGGAAGATGGTCTATCAAGTGGTCACACCTCAGACACTGAAAACAATAATAGACCCGTGCAATTGGCAGGTATTTCAATGCTTATGGATGTCAAACGGAACCAGGATAATAGCAATCATGTTAAATCAAACCGTGCCTCACCCAATGTTGATGCTTTCACCACGATTAATGAAAGTCCTGTGAATGGCCAGCTTGACGATTCCGGACGTGATTCTGTGCGATCAAAACGTGATCACGAAATCTTAGGCCAGAGTCCCAGCAGTAGTAATAGCAAAGTTTTTCAGAACATAGATCCAGATTTGGATTCCCTTTACTCTATAAGTACTAAGATATATATTTCTAAGACACAGTCGAAACATGTTTATTTAAGGTGAATTTTTTTCAGGCGTTTTTCATCGAGGTGCCGACATGGTTCATGTTACACCACCTCCTCCAGCACCAGCTCCCCATCGCAAGCCTACCGTAGTAAGTTCAGATACATTTCAGAAGAATCAAATTGACCTTAAGGATCAGAGACCAACAAGTTTGACAGGTGGAGGGAGCTCCATAAATTTGTTGAATCGTACAAAGTCGCTGAAGTCTTTGGAAAAGCCATTTGTTTGCAACCAACCTCCATCTATTCCCGAGCGGCTTAGCAATGTATCACCATCGAGCAGCTCTCCAGTGTGGGTGCCAAGGTATCTGGACACAAGTGCAGGCAAGAGTCTGCTGGATTCTTCGGATAGACAAGGAAAGAACCTAAGTGGAGATGAAGATGATGTTGACACAGATTTGGAGACTGATAGATTACTCGGACATCAGCGTCTTGATGATCAAGGCTTTTATGATGACACTAAGAGCTCTTCGTGGGATCGGAAGCCCATATCACTTTTAGCTACGTCCTTATCCAAGTTCTCACCCAAAGTCCAGCAACAAAACTCGAAGAACTCCAATGGAAGTCTTTCCCTGAGACAAGGTTTCAACTCCTTGCTGACGAGCACACCCGAGATCCCACCGCCAGTTCCGCCAAAGAGTTCCACAGCCAGTTTGCTCCATAACGCCGGAGGAGGCTCAACCTCTTCGTTGGACCACAGTGAAAAGTCACCCGAGAAGACATCCCCCGAAGCTCGTGAAGAGTGCGCAGTCGTGACCATAGGCAGTCCCAGTGCTGACTCGGGTTCCGATGGTTCTGGCAATGGCAGCCAGAAGAAGGACAACCAAAGCTCCGTTACGGGCGAGAAAAAAGTAAAAAAGAGTAAGAATCAGGAAGGTAAATTGTTAGGTTTCCTTCTTTTACGATTGATGTTTTCATATATCTGTCCGTCTGTCGACGACGAGACCACTCCAGTTGCGGTAGATATGTGTAGACGTTTGATTTTGGTTTTTCTATTGCTAACGTTTCTATTTTTGCATGCGTTCAATTTTCAAATCAAATTGCTGCCTTCACATTGATTTAATTTGTAAGATATTTGTTTTTCTAGAGTGTTCGTTAAATTCGGACCAATCGACTAAAATTAATTATTTTTCTGTTTTTCTTTTTTTTTTTGTGTGCACTTGTGCGTTCTTAAGGCGGAGCAGTGCTAATCGAAGGGGTATTATTTCGAGCGAGGTATCTGGGATCGACACAGTTGGTGTGTGAAGGTCAACCGACCAAGTCAACGCGGATGATGCAGGCCGAGGAAGCAGTATCAAGGATTAAGGTGAGCTTTGGACATTTGTCAGTTATGCTTTGAATTGGAATCGCTTATGGCTTGGCTTCGAAATAAATTTAAAACAAATCATTAAATTATTTAAATGCTAGTAAAATTTGGGAAATGCTGTGATGGAATTTCATTAAAACCGATCTTAGCTATGAAAAATATTATATCAGTAGCAGTTTATCATACTTGAACTGTGTGTCTTTAAGCAACTAGAACTTATACGACTGGGTCGATTCAAATCAAATGTGGCAAATGGTGTTTACAAAAAATTGTTCAGATTTAGATTTTTGAAATAATGCGGTACCTCTCAGACATAAATAACCATTTCGTAAAGGCATATTGCTATCGAAAAATGATCCAAAACTTTTGATTAGCACTTTCACTGTCCCCCAACTAATTCTAGTTCAATATACATATGCACATATGATTTCAACAAAACGCGGTATATTTTTAAAAAATCTTCTACAAACACGAGTATGTAGGTACTATTACTCATTTCTAAAGCAAAAATGCTTTTAATTATTTATTGCTTCGGATAAATGCAAATTTAGTGCTTTCGTTTTTGGGTGGATATAATATTTGGAAACCCAGTCAATTCAATATATACCATTTTCCATTTGAAATGCAGGTTTGGAATATGGTTGAGCTTCATAAAACTCCAGTACCCAGAAGCAGAAATGTGACAGCAGAAGAACTGTCTGATTTTCCTGGGTGAGCATTTAAGCGAATACTTTTTACTTGCAATACAGGTACTAAAGGGCAAGTTTTGTATTTGGAAAAAAATTCAAACTGGATGTTTTGTCAAAGTTGACTTTACGATGATAGCGTGGACAAAAAAATGGGTCTCACAATTCTGTCTGCCTGTCTGTCTGTTGACTACAGCCTTCTTTAAATTTTTCTTTAAACTTGGTAGATATCATTTTCAAATTTGTTCACTTACAAGCTTTTTTATTTTTTTTAAGACCAAAAATAACGGTACTTGCCATTCGAGTTTTTGTCAAAAATCTATAAATAGTTATTTTTCTCAAAAACTGTTCCACAGATTTAAAAACAAAAATTCGAAAAAATTCATTTAGTTAAAGCTAGGTAATGCTTGAAAAAAAAATTTCCGAAAAATCATTTTTAATGGTACACCCCTCCCAAAAAAAACATTTTTTGTTTGATTTTTTCAAAAAACGGCTCAACTGATTTTGATATTTTTCTTTATCCCAAGGCCTCCCAAAAGATTGAATAGTATTGAAAAAATTTGGATTTAAAAAAATAATCAAATTTTGTTTTTTAAAATTAATATTTCTTAAACAATTAAAAGCTTCTTAACCCAAGAAAGGTAATCATATTTTTTAGTACGTTAAAGGTAATCATTCGTCGAATAGACGAAGTAAAATTTAAATGCAATTTTTTCGAAAAGTTATTCTTGTAGATGTTAATAATTTATTTTTATCAAACCTTTCTTTTAATAAAAACACACTTTTCATTTTATTTTTTTTTAGATTTGTGACTTTTTTTTCTCCTTAAAGATCTATGAAGAATCTATGAGAAATTTTAAAAAGAAAAAATGATGTTCGTCTAATCGACGAAGATTACCTTTCTAGGTTTAATACAATCAACAAGATGTGAGAAAAAGAAGTACGAGTATTTAACCTTAAAATAAATGTACTTCCTATACTCGAAAATGGCGGCGCCTATAATTTTGAAAACAAGTTTTTTCCCGATTAATTTTAACGATATATGTATACTTATATAAAACAAATTTTGAAATTAAGATACTGCTGAGGCTGACTGTACTGACCATAAAACCATTTTTTCGAATTTTGAATTTCCCATTATCGGTATAGCGGATTTTAATGAAATTTTTTTATAAAGAAGCTTTTAAAGACTAACAAAAAAATTGCACTTCAAAGCTTAAATAAAAATAGTTTTTGAATGTTTGAAGAAAAGTGATTTTTTTTTAAATTCTAATTCTAAAAAAATGGCTCAGTATTTTCTTTTAATTTTAATTTTTATTCGTACTTTAGTAAAAACTTAAAGTTGGCCTATTTAATTTCTTTTTTTAAACATTAATATAAAAAAGATTAATTTTTTGAAAAACCGCAAACATGACTTTTAAATTATTGTTTAAAAATTGTTTTAACTCAAGGCCGCATTGTTTTAAAGTTTCTTGCAACCGATTAAAAAGAAAATACTCTTTTTATTGCAATCAAACGTTAAGCGACTTCATTTCTTTCATTAACAAATCTGATGATAAAAACGCACTGATCCAAAGAACTCACATAAGAGCTTGAATCAATCATTATAGCGTAAATTCCTAATTTTTTTTTATTAAATTTGAGATATGTATTTGCAATAATTTCTTCTGTAATCAAACCGATTGTCTTATTCAAAGAAAAAATATACACAAGTGAAACAAACGAACCACGTCCGTGTTCTTCACAACCAAATGTTTTTTTTTTTAAAGATGTCCTACTTAGCTGAATTTTCAAGATGTTCTTCAGAATCGGGTCGCATTTTCCCAAAAGCAATAGCGTTTCTAAAAAACTTCCATATGATTAACTTAATTACTACTACATTGCTTTGCTGTACTGAGATTACAAATACAAAATAAGAAGTACCTAATTAACATCAAAGGGCATGACACCTAATTTTTCAATTCTGTTTCTTCCTGAAAAACGCCCCCAAAAACAAAACGCCCCGCGAATCCTGATATCCAGTAGTGCCACCACGCGCCTGGGTCCTCAAGCTCAAGTAAATACAAATAGGAACTTAAATTCCATGCATAGATAGAATATATTTAGGTTTTGTCGAATTTGCGGGCATCGAGGTGTAGTTACGTAGAAAAAGAAATTGAAATAATTTAAAATTAAATTTTTTTCCAAAAAAAAAACGATTTGTTTGTTTCGAATTTCGACCCTCTAATGAAAGTTGGGCCCAGGGGACTGCACCCGGACGACGACGCACGGCCATTCAAAAGACCTTAGTGCTTACAGACATGTATTTGGAATTATTATATACTCGTATAATTAAGATATAAATGTTAGGTTAACACTTGGGAAAACGTATTTCCTCAAGAGGTTGATACAAAAGCCAGCAATAAAACTGAATTAAAAAAAAAATTAGATCTGCCTTCTGTTGAACGGTTAACAGTATCCGTGTCAATTCTGTCTGTAGGTTTTTAAGAAATTCTTTTCCAAAGAAAATATTGTGGCATTTTATTTCCGTTTAAATAAAACTTATTTCGGAAAAGTCCTGTAAATGAACAAAATCGATTAACCAAATATCTCCACCGAACGTTGGCTGCTCTATGAAATGTATGCTAGAGTGTAGTGGTTGGAAGCTACTTCAATTTGTTGACAGGTGTTATGTTCGTGTTATGACACTTTTATCGCTATTTATATGTAAAGTAAACATTTTCTAATTTCAACATGACGAAGTGAAGTGAATTAAGTCAAAAGAATATTCTATTAATGAAATGAATTAGTGCTTACTATTACGTCGTCAAAAACAGGTCACACTGAATTAGTTTTGGCTTGAATTCCATATCCACTCAGTTATTTTAATTTTGTATAAGTAACGTTTTTTAAGATTATCATTCCTACGGTTTATGGGTTTTATTTATAAAGAAGTTGAAAGAATCTAATTTAATTAAAAGCTTCGTAAATTTTAAATTAGCTTTGATTATAAAAGCAATCAATTATGAACTCAGCTAAAATTTATTCAATTCATTAATAAAATACAGTACTACAGGGTGAATAATAACAGAACTCTACCCGAAGCCCAACGCCAGCAAATATTTGTTAAAGGGAATAGGTAGTATGAGCTGATAAATTTTAATATGACATTTTGAATATTTTTTCGGAAATTGGAATAAATGGCGGAAATAGTTTTTGAATTTAAATAACAATTCGATTCTTAACGGAAACGTGTGAAAAAAGTACTAAGAAATTTATTTCTTCCCGATTTTTGTTTATAAAGTTTTGTGCCTGTTTGAAAAATATGTGAAGTTACTATCAAAATAAACTGAAATAACCGAAAAATAAGACAGCTCTTAGAACTTGTTAAAATTATATTTCCGCTATAGCAAAAAATTTTAAAAATCTGTGTTATTGTAATTACTTCAGAAGTCACAGTTACAGTTGAATAAAAACCGGTAGTGCCGTTTTTGCGTACATTTCTCAAAATAAGTTTGTTGAAAGCAGACATAAATATTTTGAGTTAAAAATAAAACAAAACTGATCTTCGCATTAGAAGTGCAACTTTTTTAATTTCCAATTTTAAAATTAACTAACTTTATTGTTTTAAAAAGTTTTCAACAAAATTAATGTAAATCTAGACAAATAATTCACTTTATTTTATGCTTTACGATCCCCTGAAGAAGACAGCAACCCCTGTCGAAACGTGTTGGGAGAAGTAAATGGAATCGTACTAGTTTCATTGCATATCAAGTGACCGAAATAGCCGAAGAGGAACCAGATTCTTCAATAATACAAAAACATAAATATTTAAGTTAAATTCAATCTCTTATGTCCTTCTTTTTCCTCTGTGTAAAATTAGACATCCATTTATGTACGTTGATGAGCTTAAGTTTCGTTTTACCAAATGCACTAGATATATGAAAGAATTATTAAAAAAACATGGGTTTCTTTTAGGTATTCAAAATCTCAAAAATTTTGGGGGCTCAACCTGGATTTTCAAAGCCAAGATAGCTCTAGACAAATTCAAAAATAATTGTTCGTTTGGGAGTACCAATGGATTTTTTTTTCTTATAATATACGCGCACTCAAGGGGTTATGAATACCCTTATAATGTTAAACATATAGTGCGAGGAATTAGGAAAGTAGGAAAGTAGAAAGGAATTGAGCCGTGTAAAGCATTCCTTATCCATGTAATGCGGCTAAAAAAGAATCTCTGTACTCTACAGTACATATTTCTGAAATTGGGCTCAAGGGTAAACTGATGAGCATTTCTAAAAGTACGGGTGTTACGGTTGAATTGTTTGAGGGAAAGAATTCAACTGGCTATTTCACTAAAGCACAGTTTATGAAAATAGATTTAAACTTATGATAGAGAGATACAAATGTTTCAGTCGCCTTTCATTTTTAGAGCTCTCTTTTGAATTCTGGGTTTTTGATGCACCTGTCCTGATATGGGAATTGTACTCGAGTTTCAGAAGAATAAGGGCTTTATATATTACAGAAGGGGTGGAAAACTTCTTGCGGAGAAAACCTAAACACTAAGCAGCTTTTTGGCGTTTTGTCGACGTCAAATATGTGATAACTTGACAAAAGATAGTCTGTGATGTACATACCGAAAGCTGTTCAGTCTCCTCGATATAAGTGCCACCCATAGAAAGTGTCATTGAGAAAGGGTTACACTTTAGCGACAGTAAACAGCATTGAGTTTTGGAAGCCTTAAATTCTGCAGGGTCTTTGATTCCCCATTTGACAATGCTGTCAAGATCAGTATTTAATAAGCTTATCATACGCTGCCTTTGAAAGCCCACATCCAAAGGACAATGATTTGAATTTAAAAACGAATATGAAATGATGAGAGTAATGTTGTCATCGCATTTCGTGGATTAGAAGTTTCAGACAAAAGATCATTTAGGAACATAAGAAAGAGTGTCGGAGACAAAACGGAGCCCTGGGGCACCCCAGCGTTTATTTTATGGATATCAGATTTAAGACCGTCCAATACTACTTGTAGAGAACGGTCCGAAAGGTAATTTCTAATCCAACGAAGAAGAGATTAATCGATAGCAAATGCACGTATTTTCAATAAGAGACCTTTATGCCCAACTCTATCAAATGCCTTTGAAATATCTTTCTTTCTCCAAAACGATGTAAATATTTGTTCCACTGGTGATGTCATAGTTTTTCTCGTCGAACAGTGGAACAAATCTTTACATCGTTTTGGAGAAAGTATGATTTTTGCACTTGATTGTTATGAATGCCATACTGCCGGTGTTTAAGAAGCTTTCGTTACTCAAGATATTTCTTGAGCTGAAAATTGATCAGCGCCCTTTAACGCAGAAACTTATTCGTTGGTTAATTGGTCGGTGAGAAATATATATTCACTCACAGCAACACTGATTTATTTGAATAAACGAATTGTTTTTATTGTTTTGACTACACTTTACACTTTTTCCTAAGTTTCAACATGTTTTCTGAACCCATAGATTTAAAAATCATGCGCTGCTATATAAGAATTTTTGAAACCACCGTGATATGTGCAATGTATTCTGAGATTATATACATATATTCTACGTAAATTTTTTGGGCATTTTATGTTTAATTCCTTCTACAACCATATTTCATTCCTTATTTGTTTTTTTTTTTACTTTTGTTCTCCTAGTTTTTCAATATTGCTAAGAGTCATCTAAATTCTATTGATTTTATCGAAAGTGCAAGCTTGACTAAAAAAAATCATTAAACAATTGTTTTACCTTCATTATATTTCCATATGCTCAAACTTGGATTTGGATAAAACATCATAACATTACCATATATGCTCCTGTAGACATTGGTAAGTCATTACAAGTAATTTTTTGCATTCGCCTTTGAACATAATATCGGCTAATCATTTATTTATCAGTTATTCAATCTTTTGAAAATTTGCTTTACTTCACGATCTCTTGACAGAAACTAGACTTTTGTTAAAATAAAAAAAAATAATTTAGGTTAAATGTTTGTTTTAGGCTCCCGATGGTGATGTCCAGCCTAGCACTGAAGTCGACCTCTTCATTTCAACCGAAAAGATCATGGTCCTTAATACTGACCTTAAGGAAATTATGATGGACCATGCTCTGCGAACGATCTCATATATTGCTGACATCGGTGATTTGGTCGTCCTCATGGCCAGGCGACGTTTTGTCTCTCAAGACATTGACGATGGACCCAAATTGAATCGCACCCCAAAAATGATATGTCATGTTTTTGAAAGTGACGAAGCTCAATTTATTGCCCAATCAATTGGTCAGGCATTCCAAGTGGCTTATATGGAATTTTTAAAAGCAAACGGAATTGAAGATCATAGTTTTGTCAAAGAAATGGACTATCAAGAGGTGTTAAATAGTCAAGAAATATTTGGCGATGAATTGGAGATATTTGCAAAGAAGGAATTGCAAAAGGAAGTCGTTGTACCCAAAGCTAAGGGTGAAATTCTTGGGGTGGTCATAGTTGAAAGCGGTTGGGGGTCAATGCTACCCACAGTTGTGATTGCAAACTTGATGTCATCCGGAGCGGCAGCAAGATGTGGACAACTGCATATTGGCGATCAGCTGATAGCTATAAATGGATTGAGTTTAGTTGGTCTGCCGTTGTCGACTTGCCAGACTTATATCAAGAATACGAAAAATCAAACTGTGGTTAAATTTACTGTAGTGCCCTGTGCTCCTGTCGTAGAAGTAAAAATTAAAAGGCCGAACACAAAATACCAGTTGGGTTTTAGCGTTCAAAATGGCGTGGTAAGTATTTATGTATATGTTATATTAAAATTTCAAACATTCTGCGGGTTCTTATTTTATTTTAATTTTGAACTCAATCGTTGAAACACACACGTTTTTTATTCCCACCATACAAATGTTAAAAAAATGGTTTTTGAAAATTTAATCCGCATCCAAAATTTTTTTTTTTTTTTAAATTTGATGTCTCAAACACGATTCTATAATTTTTTTTGAAATTTTGATTTTTAATTCATTACATAATATTATATCATTGTGCGATAAAAACATAAAATGTTTAAGAAAACCTCACAAGAAGGGTTCAAATCGCACGATATAGGTGGCCAATTCATATCAGTCCCGCATGAAATAACCATGTTCCGAAATCACTCTTCCAAAATGTCCATTCTTGCATGAGCTGTGTGGCATGTAGCCCTAATAGTTCTCTGCAAACATCAATAAATTGAAAGTTTTGTAAGATACGAGTATTCGTGATAACGATTTTGATAAAAAAATAAGTGCCGTATTATTACATTTTGGTAAAAAAAAAATTTGGGAAAAAATGACTGTCGACTTTCTCCCTAACGGCTCTAACCATTTTAACCAAATATTTTTAGCAGGAGCCCCATTAACTTTAAAATAATATTGTATACAAAAATATTCGAAAAAAATATTTTGTGGTTTTTTTTAAAACAATTTTTTTTTTTAATCAATCAGCCCGATTCACCCCAAAGTCAGTGATGCCTCACAAGTCACAAGAAGAGGTGAAATTGATTTTGTGACTTTTTCGAATTCTGCCGCTCAGTCACAACTTGTGAGAGTCACAAAAACAATCGAAATTTTGATCTCCTTCAGAGCAGGTCACAACTCATAAATTTTTGAAGTTTCTTGGATTGACATTCTGTATATGTATTTTATAAGAAAATTTTCTAGATTTGTGAATAATTGTGAGTATACAAAAATGGAAGCAGACTTTGTTCTAGTAAATATTATTGCTGATCTTTCCTACGAAAATAAAAAGTTATTCGTATCAAGAAGTTTGCAGCACCGACGCACAATGGGGCCTCTCCATAGAGAGCAATGATAAAAAGGTCATTTTTAAGTATTGAACTAACAGGAAATATGTTTTGTTTTTCTCAAAGCTAACTGTTTTTTGGATTAGGAAATGCATTTTTTTTTTTTTTTTGGACACCTAGGCTAAGTTTACCACGCATTCAAAGTCGAAGAAGTTGGCGATTGTAAGCACGAAAAAAACGTGGGTGAAAATTAAAGTTTTTAAATCTTAATTTATTTTGTGAAAATTAAATTAATACAATCTTAAGTGATCTTATTGCGATGGCTGAAGGTGTGTATTTTATGTTCCTAAAATAAAAAGTTGAAAAAAATAAATAAGTATTAGAATATAAGGTAAATAAAATTACCACTTTTTTTTTATGGTCGCCTTAAATTTTTGCTTATAAATTATGTTGAGGCAAATATTTAGCAGGTCTGTAAATGGGGCATATTAAACAAATATGTCAAGAATATGAACCTTAAAGCAGAAGTGCTAAATATTTGCCTCAAATATTTTTTATGAATTTTTGAACTACAAAAATTGATTTTTTTTAGAAAAAGTCCTTGGTTGTTTTTATTAAAATAAATAACATTATCACTCTTTTTCAAAAATCATGCAATGATAAACTATAAAAATGTTTTTTTTTTTTAATAGATGTCTTTGTTTTATTTTATCTTAAGAAATTTGGTGAAACAGGGTGATTTGTAATAGAAAGTTTGTGTTTTTTTTTGTAAATTTTTTTTTTTGTCAATAAAAAATAGTAACTCAATAAATAAATAAATTTATAAATAAATAAATTTATAAATAAATTAATTTATAAATAAATAAATTTATAAATAAATAAATTCATAAATAAATAAATTAATTAATATAAATAATATATAAAAAGACGATAGCTCTCCTTTGATTTTTGATTAACATTTTTAACCTGGAGCTTTTTCTCTTGTTTTAAATTAGTTAAGTCAAATATGGTTACATTTTAGGAAATCAAGACCGATTTTACCAATGTCCGTGAAAAACACTCATTGGCATTTGTTTCTAAACAAAAAAAAAAAAAAAACTTTGACGAACAGTTTGCCACCCTCGAAACTTTTTTAAAAACCGTATCCGTGGTATTACATCAGCACTACTGTTCATAAAATATTGATTCATGGGCAGCTAATTGCCACAAACTGCTTACTTCAAATTGGACAGCTAAGTGAAGAGGCACTGGAATCAAGAAACAGGGATTTCAAGGTTTTCAGGGAACAATTTAGCCGTAAATCTTCCAGGAAAGACACATTAACACATGTTTTTAATCGAATGATGGTTTCTTCTGATCCTTTAGTGTCTAATTTACAGAATAGGTATGTGAATGTTAACAAAAAACATTTTCATCATGATGCAATTCAAATGTTTGAATTTGTAAATGTTTGTTATGATTCAGATTGAATCAATGTAAAAAAAAAATTATAAAATATGTACATATGCACATAGTAAAAATTTTGTATAATCTTTAATGCTTTGTTTTATTTAATGATTTGCATGCTATATAAATAAGATTTATAAGTTTTATCTAATGCTTAAAAGATTTTTATAAATTTTAACTTTTTTCGATTTCACATTTTTTTAGCATGTCAACAGCAAAGAAATATTTTTGTCATCTCTTTTTCATTTTTTCACTGAAACTTGATAAGAGCATTAGGTTTTGACAAAATAAACCCATCTCACAACGCAGTTTTTTGAAAAAAATATAGCTAAAACAACTTAATCCGAAAAACGTGAAAGCATGCAAAATAAGCTTTCAAAAAAGCTATAGCACACTATTCTAACTCTTTTTATTGATTTGTTGGAATTTGTTTTTATTTAATGTTAGATTTTCAGAAAATTGCCCCTCCCAACGAAACGAGGGGTGATAGATCCGCCTTCCCGTAATATTTTTTTCTTAGATTAAACTCGAGAACTATTTCCCAAAATAAAGTTCACTTTAAAAAAAAAAAAAAATAGTTCAAAAATATACTTCAAATCGATTGATTTGGTGTCCTATCTTCAATTCCTCCAGAAAAATAAATTTTGTTTTGGAAAAAGATTGATAAAATTGATGAATACAGTTTACTTTAACCGTAAAATCAAAAAGAGTGATAAATAGCTTATTATTATTAGTAGAAGTAGTTAATATCACTAATCGACCTATTCTGCCCCACTGTGCGACGCACGGCTTTTAAAAACTTTGAGTGATACAAATGTTCCATTCGCTCTCCAAAACAATACTTGCATTTGAACATTTTTATCTCATTAAATACATGTTTTATATGTATCAAATGTATTTTAAATTAAAAACTACTTTTACATGAGAGCAAGTTTGTGCGATCCAGTCGTGCATTTAATTAATTTTTGAACCAATATCGATGTCAAAATTTGGGTCATTTCGATTGACGAATGGGCCACCATACAGTGATTTGAGAGCAGTTTGTACAGAATCACTTCTAATGAAGACATGGGTGCAGTTTTTCAAATCTTTTTGAGCGAAGACTTTGTTTGAAACATGATGTAGCTACAGGTTTCAGTTGTTCCATGACTTTTCTTAGGTTGAACGAAATCGCTTTCTACCTACTTATCTGTAGGAGCCATTCAAATTCGATAGTTCTTTAAATAGCTTTGATTCGATTAGATTATAGTTTGAGTTGCAGCGACGTGTCTTTTTCGAAGTTCTTTAATACTTTATCGGTTTTCTGATCTTCGGCAAAGATTTTGTTCAAAATTAATTTGTTCACCTTGGAAAATTGTTTCAATCCAAGATTAAAAGTCAGCGAACATGTTGTCCTTACCTGAGATGTGTTGAATATCCGTTATAAATTCACTTTTGAAGTTTAATTGTCTAGATTGTTTTGGAGTTGATTTTTCTGGTCTCTGGTTGAATGGAAATGCCTTGTGAAAATAGTACAATCTCGTTCATCAATAGGTACTGCAAATATTTGACTGACTGATAAATCGCTAATAGTTCTCGGTCGAAAGTGCTTTTAGACATATGCACGTATTGAAAAAAATCCAAGTGGCTTCAATTCTTTATCAATCAGCTCGTGAATCGCTGCTCCAACGCAGACATTACTTGCATCAACATGCAGAATGAGTTTGACATTCGGTTAGAGTTGAGGTAGTAAATCGGCATTGGCGAATTTGTGTTTACACATTTCAAATGCTTCTTCTGCCTCTGAATTCTACTGGCTTACTGTCTTTTTTTTTTTTTACACTATCAGAATTGGTCGAAGAAAGCTTATAGCAAGCTCCGTCTTTCGACCAATGGTTTGCCAACACAGAGAACTGTGTTATACCACCGGCTCATCATTTAGTGCAGTGTTAGTTGTTAGTAGGCAAACTCTATTACAATTAACACTGACACAAGAAAACAAGAAAAATAAACAATAATATTACGTAAAAACAAAACAATAACATAACATGAAACAAAGAACATTTAGGAGCGTGGACCACTGGTTTTGAGAAGGTTTTTTAATTTACATTTATTTATATTAAAATCAAAAATACTTGAATTCCAATTTACAAGTCTACCCATACGTGTCAAGGGCTCATGAATGCCATAGTTGGTCCGATGTGTTGGGACCTTAATCATATCGAGGCCTCGAAGATTATAACCTCCTCCCCGATAATTAAAATAAACCGAACATAAAAGATCTGGTGCATCTGTGACGCCTGTTATTAATTGGTGGAAAAATACCAAATCATTGTTTGTTCTTCTTTGTTCCAAAGTTTGCATCTGAAGAATAGATAATCGTTGGTCATAAGAGAGGACATACGAAGGATCATTCCATTGAAGTCCTTTCAAGGCAAAACGAGTAAAGTTTCTTTGCACAGATTCTAATCTCTCAATATGAATATCATAAAGAGGAGTCCAAACCTGCGATGCATACTCAAGATGGGGACGGACCAAGGAGTTGTATAAAGCCCGGGTGACATTGGGATCAACAAATTCTTTAGACCAGCGCTTAATAAACCCTAACATTGAATTAGCCTTATTCACGATTTTATTAATATGAGCAGAAAAATCTAAATTGGGTGTAAAAAGAACTCCAAGGTCCCTTACAGTCATAACACGAGTTAAAATGTGCCGTGAGATAACATATTCATGAGAGTAAGGAGAACGTTTTTTAGAAAAAGTCATAGTTTGACATTTTGTCGGGTTGAGGTTCAGACTTGGTGGAATGCACTTTTCGATCAGATCAATTTCTTGCAAAACTTTAGACTCAAATCGTGAATAGTGGGAATAGGTAGCGATCTGACTGGGTCTGGTTTCAGAGTGAAGTCTATTTGATTTAGAATTTATAGGAAGACCTGATGTCACAATATGCCTACGTACACTATTGCTTGGATAAGAAGCTTTAGCTTTAAATGGCTTTGTAAGATCTTGATACTTATCAGGTGGGAATTTCAATAAGCACTTACCTCTAAATTCGTTGTTGTATCAATTAGTTTCTTTCTTGTCGGGTTAACTAGTAGTTCATATTCATATAGAAAATCAGCTCCGATTGGTTTTGTAATATCAGAAACCACGAACATCCAGTCCATTTGTCTTCTAAGTCCAAAAAATACGACTAAGATGTTTCGTTTTTTGTCCTTATTAAATTTTCTACTGCTGCTTGGATGTTTTGTTGACGTTCTTTTTGGAACGGGTATTCGATTTGCGCTGCTGAAACATTTGAATAATTTAACATGTGCATTATCTGGTCAGCTTACTGGGCCATGGTCACTGAATCATCACTGCACGGGCTTAATCAGTCAAACGTTCCAGCAAAAACGATCTTAACACATCATCGAGTAGTTCGATATTTGAAAGCTCTTTCATGCTCTTCAACAATTGGATTGGTGTCAAGTCACCCAATTAAATTGCTTTGACCAATTTCCACAGTTTCTTCTGGTATGAATCGGTGTACTCGGCTATTGGAGCATTTTCAACTGTTTCGTGTGTGTCTTTTTCTGGGGGCTTGCATACAATATCAGCTACTCGTACTTGCACCAGAACTTGTACATCTATAAGGAACCGAATACGTGGTGATACATTGTTTCAACCCGTGTCACTTTTGTTATGTCGAATTGCGATTCCATTTGTATGAAATAACGTTCCGGACGTTCTTTACAAAAAGCCGGCAGTTTAATGCTAACTTGATGCATTTCACCCTTTTGTGATGTCAGCATTATTCTGTGAGTTTTCATCGCCTTTAACTCCTTAATTATTAAACAAAGTATAAGTAAGAGATTCTTATGGCAATTGATTTCTCAAATCATTAGCTAACTTTATCTAAGCAATTAAATTAAAAAGAGGAAACAATAGTCAGGTAGGTAGGCAATCTAGGCTTTGTGGCCTAATTACCGCTGAAGTGCGCCATTTCAATTATATAACTAGTATGATGAATCTGTGGATGCAATTGATATGGGAAATTGTGGACATTTTCACAGAGTCCTCCAGTTTGGAATAAGCTTAAAAATATGAAAGGATCTAGTACGTTTTGATGTCTTCTATTTGTGTGCGTTTGCTTTATACAATAATTCAGAAATTGGATCACTCAGCCGGACCACCACACTCATCCGACACCATCTGCACTGTGCATAGCTCAGCAACTTGTTAGCTGGTACTAAAACAGTAGCCAATCCGATTGAGTGATCATCGGCTCACCGCACGGTAAACCTCCGTCAAAACCCTCAGTTCGTTAACTCGGTATCTAAGGAGTCAAATGGAAGGCACAGCATAGTAGTAACCAAAGTGCGTGCTGGAGCAATTTCTTCGCGTTGAGAAATGGGATCAAATCTTTGATCTCCATTTCCGACATTTTTTGAGAACAAGTACAAATTAAAAATATCAAAGTGATTTAATATTAAAAATGTAATAATTTATAACCACACATTCGTCTAACTTTGACAACAACAAAACACTTTTTCATCTCTTTAAAGTATCTATATTTTAACCGATTTGAAAATAGTCATTTTTAACCATAACAAATTGAAACAAAAATATTGTCGCATGTTTTTTTTTTCTAAGATCTTGTGCTTCGTCGAAAGGCTGCAATATTAATATAGTTAAACAATTCGTTAATACAGTTCGGAGATCTTGAGTTCTACAGAACCGTATTATGTTTAACGTGGACACATGTCAATTAAGACTTAATTCCACGCCGGGACTACCCACATAGAAGTCAGATTGAGCGCTGACCATGAGCTCTGATATAGCAAAAGACATCAGTAGCAATGCTGTGACGTGTTGCACACCTCTTGCTATGTCTCCGCATTCGAAATAAATCACGGCCACCATGATACTCCCACTAGGGAGCCTACCTCATATAGATAGCTTAAGTAGAGACGCGTTCTTTTGACGCGTTTCAGCCTCTACTTTTTATTGGGCACTATCTCCCATGGTGCCAGGATATAGCTTCCGGTGGAGCTTTGCAACCGTGAGGTCACTTTCAGATGAGTTACTGCAAAACTCATGGCCTGTCAACCCTAAAAAACACACACCCAGCAGTCGATCGAATTAGTAATCAACAATTAGGAGTGTGCACCCTTTATTAGTCTTAATTCGCCCTACAACGAACTAGGAACGATAGTCCTAAGCAATCTTTCTTAATCTTAACGATTATTTTTGGCATCATTTATCCAAGATTGCTGAAACTGAAACCAAAACATGATAGCAAAAGAGAACACTATCTCAATTACTTTTCTTTGTTTTGGTTGTGACCTCCCCTGATCAATTTTTGGGTTTTCTCAGTTGCCTAAATTCCCAGCTGGATTGCCGGAGAAATAGACTTAAGCCTCCCCACCACGACAAGGTAAAACCCATCGGAGAGGATCTTGAGTTTTACAATAATAAGGTTATGGACAAACAAATACATATTTACATATGTATTCGTAAATATTTATTTTTTAACATTTTTACTTGCGATGTAAGAAGGTACAGCCTAAACCGTTGAAGTGATTTTTTTCGAACTTGGTAATAATAAGACTAAAGACACCAACCATACACCCGTTATTCTAAATCTTATTTATCTCAAAAACGGCTCTAACGACAAAATTTTAATAAAATAAAATGAATTAATACATAAAATTAATTTTATTTGTTTTATTTATTTAAAAATTAATTAACACAACTCTAACGATATCATGGGTATGGACTGCATTTTGGTCAACAAAATTCTGAGAAAAAATGTTATTTACGATTCCTTTCATAGAACCGTTGTTTAATTTTCGATTTTCTCATTAACGGCTCTAACGATTTTGATTAAAAAATTATATACAGTAGCTTATTTGAATTTTTGAATTCGAAAAACAATTTTTGGATTTTCGAAAAAAACTAAATTTTTGTTTTAAAAAAATCATTATGTTGAAAACACTGAACGATTCTTTTTTGAATATTATTAAATATTTAAAATTAACATCCAAATTTTTTTTCGAGAAATTTTAATCTCTAATTAAAACCATGTTTTTATATTTATGAGCAATTTCTAAATTCCAAAGCACTTTTACATAAGAGCAAGTTCCTGTGATCTAGTCTTGCATTTTGTTTTTTTTTTTTAAATATACATTTTTCAGTACAAAAATAGTTTTTTTATACTTAATTTTTGTATAACAGTTTATTTAAATAAACAAAAAATAAATATTTTATGCAATCCTATAGCAGGATTTAAAGGTTAAAGAATTTGGCTGGTTGGCAAAAAGAACAGTATTTCCGCAATGCCAATGCAGTGGAGAAATTTTTCGAACACGGAAACTAATTTTGAAAAATGATTATTAGTTTTGTATTCAGCATGCGAAAATTAATAAGAAAAGTTACTTTCAATCAAAAATGATTAATCAAAGTCAAAACTTGTTGCCCATGACCAGTGATATCAAAAAGATAGATAAAGACTGCGTTAAATAGAGCCCGATTTATTACTTTAAATAGCATTGTGAAATGTTGCGACATTATAAATTTATAAAGTTAATGTTTCATTCCATTGTAATCCATTCATTTGAGTACTCTTGCCATTTTATTTACATATTTTCTTAATTTATTTCATAATATGAATAAAACGTTACATCTTCAAAACAAAGCCGAGTTTTTTCAATTTAGCCTTAATCGAGAGCAAGTTCGTGTGATCCGGTGGTGCATTTTATTTGTTTCCACGAAACCAATATTCCAATAGTCCATTTTTGTTTTAGTTCATATAAAAAGGTAGCAAAATAATAATACTTTTTTCTTCCCCAGATTTGCAGCCTTCTCCGTGGTGGAATCGCAGAAAGAGGTGGTGTCCGAGTAGGACATCGCATAATTGAAATTAACAATCAAAGTGTAGTCGCAGTACCACATGAGAAAATAGTAAATTTGCTGGCTACATCTGTTGGAGAGGTTTCAATATTAAAATTTTCAACAAATTCGTTCTCTTTTAAATAGACATTTATTTGTTTCCAGATTCTTATGAAAACAATGCCAACATCTATGTTTCGGCTTCTTACCGGTCAAGAAAATCCTATCTTTATATAAGTGTTTATTTTCGTATTTGCTATACAATCCTAAGTTAGAATTAATTTTAATTTATTTATTTTAAAAATGTATAAATCTCGTAAAAAATAATATCTAGTACTGTTACAAAAAAAAAATTGCTTTGATTAGCAGAATAAAAATTTAAGAATAATTTATTTTGATATGCATACCTAACCTAATTTTGAAATAGTTATTATTGATCAGCATTTAATACAATTAATTGATTTTTATTTATGACATCTAGATTATATTTATAATAAAATATATATTAATATATAAACTTAGCAAACAAGCAGTGCCCCAACATAGTTCATGTGCAAAATCAACTCATAACTTTTCCGTCCGCTTAAATCAGAAAAATTAAAAAAAAATATTATCCTATACTTATTTATACACACACACACACATTTACAAAAAAATAAACCACCTTCTCTTGTCCAGAACGCAAGAATGTCTCGAGTTATATTTCTTTGGGAACCATAAATGTTAAATTAATAATTAATCATTTGTACACATAACAAAATTCTAACAGAACTTTTTTAGCAATCTTAATATGGAGAGATAAATTAAGCTTGTTGTAGGTCTCCAGAGTGTCAATGATTAATATCTTTATTTTAGATTATTAATGAAGATTAAAGGTATTGATAATGCTTCATGAGAAGTGTAGAATGAAGAAATAAAATGTTCAATATTTATCGATTTTATTTCAAACTCAATATTAAGAAGATCATGTAGTACCTGTTATTATTTTTACCAGCGGTGAATAGTCAATTTGGAATATCAACTTTTCTTTTTTCTGCATAAAGTGATAGTTAAAAATTAACGATTGCTTGGCAGCACTTACCTACCCGAGTTTGGGTAACTTGGTACAAATTTCAAGTTATCAAACAGGCATAAATATTGTAACAATCAGCTGTTGTGCTTTGTTGTGTAAACTTATTCAATTGTTTTGACATTAGCATTAATAAAAACCTTTAAAAAAACAAATATTTGTATGGAAATTATTTGTATTTATTTATTTAACTAAGCTTAGCAGAATTATTATTTAACTAATTGTAGTACCCCTTGGCATAATGGTTAGTGCGTTGGACTGTCATGCGGAAGGTCTCGAGTTCGATTCTCAGCCGCTGCAAGAAAGTTTTTTTCAGGGGTGTACTGCCTCTTGCGAGGATTTGACAAATCCTCAAAGAGTATATCTCTTGTCATGGAAAGTGCTGCTCATTAGCCGTTCGGAATCGGCAGAAAATTGTAGGTCCCCTCCGTTCATGGTAACACGCACACAGGAATGGTTGAGAGTTGCAAGTCACTAGGTCCTGGTTCACTTTGAGCTGTGTTGCACCACAAAATTAATTAATCGTTCGCAAAAAAATTATCCCTCATATTATCTGTAGGTACTAAAAGAGTTATCTCCAGCTGGAGATACTTGAAGGCCATGGGTTTGAGAAATATTAGTTTAATTAGTGCAGCGCAGACGTTTATTACTTCCACTACTCTTAACTGCATCGCTTATTTTCAGCTACAGTACTTTGACCTATCGGTGCAGCCGAATCAGCTCCAACTTGTCGTTAACAACCACTTCCTCGAAGAAGATTTTAAGTTCCAGCTATTTGAAGGATAGTTGGAATTGTACGTGTTGATCTAATTCCTAGTGAAATAAATAGAGCAACCTTTCTTCTTTGTTCAGTCGAAAATTGCTTAAGAATCTGAAATATATAATTTATATGTTGAAAATAACTTGTTAATGAATATTCATATTCTTTAAGTTTATTTTCAGAAATTGAACTTTCTTGTAGTCATTTCTCGTTCTGTTTATCTTATAGAAAATTGGCATTGAAGTATACATACATTACTGTTCACTGAATTTCATTTTAGCTTTGATATCTTTTACATTTTTTTTTTTCACAAAACTTTCATTCATAGTGGAGCTGAAGCTTACACAACTTATGTATCTTTCTCAAAAAAAAAAAAATTAAACAAAATGAATGAAAGGGACACCTTAATAGCTGTTACTAACAAACCATGTCCAAAAAGTAATAGTCAGTTTGATAATCACCTTCCGTGGAGCAAAATCATTCATTTTGATCATTAACACAAATATATCGCCTTAAGCGATTCCACCTGAGGCTTGCCAAATTGGGCTATCTCATTCCGAAATTCCCGACAGCAATTTAAATATGACAACTCAATCATAATTGGGCTTTAAAATTGGGCGCCCAAATCTAATTTGGGCGATAGTTTTTGTTTCGTATATGTATATAAAACACTTTACTCTCCTTAAACATACCCTTAACGCATTCCACAATTTGGCACTACTTTTTATTTACTGAATATACGAGTACTCATTGGTTTTGACATTTTAAATGAACCGCAACAATGTTCCTTTTAATATCACTCAGCTTCTTTGTTTCTCCCAGGATTTCGAATTTTATAAGAAATTTTCTTATTGGTAATGTGCTACTATTTGGGCTACTTTGTCGGCTACGACTTTGAGCTACACACATTTTTAAATTAGGTTATCGAACTAGTTCAAGCCATGACAACCTTGATAATAACCTACCTTATTTCCTTCATCGAAGTTAGCTAACAAATGTTTGTTGTTTTGGTTTGGACTCATTACTTCAGTAAGAAATTATCCTATTTTCGGGGTTAAACTCAATTTAATTCTTGAAACATATTTTTAGTCAATTTACTCGTAATTTCTGAACTAACTCAATTAAGCTCTGAATTATGTTACTCGAGGGATATTTTTGACATAGCTATGCTAAAACTGCAAATTCAAAAGAAGCTAATTTAATTTTTTTTAAATATTTGAAATAAAAGCAGTTTAGTATTATTGGAAAATCACAAGTTTAAAATACATTTCCTCTTTGGAATTTTTTCTACAGATTTTTGAAGATTTTTTATAATTTTTGAGTTGGATGTTTCGGACTTACTATTGAGTACCAAAATGAGTTACAAAAGCTTTAGACTGTTAGGAAAATTAGGCTGGCCTTTTACAGAAAATGATATTTTAAATTCGACCGTTTGCTTTTATTTTACTGCCATAAAATGAGCATGAGCATGTTCCTTCAGCTTTCTCAGTTGAATACCAAATAATCATGACATTCCAATTTTTATTTCCAGTATTCTCATTAAAATGTCAGCTATTTCCAGAAATTTGACAGTTGTTTCCCGTCAAATATTTTTTTTTCATAAATTTTGTTGACAAGTGTATTTTAATTTATTTTCAGCAACTTTTTTCCTCTCTTATTAAGCTAGTTCAAGTTTGAAACATCTCAGAGAGTTTCTTCCCTTAGATTGACGAAACACGAGAAGAAACCTAAACAAGGTTTTTCCACAAAAAGTCAAAAGCACTCTTCATCTATTTTTTGTTTCATAAATTTATGAGTTGCTACAAAAAATAATTAAAAACCGAATCCAAAAAAATGTCTATCAGCTTTTTGTCAGCAAAAGAGATTGTTGAAATCTCTTACGAAAAACCTAAAAAAAACAGTTTTAAATTTAAAACCTAAAATGAATTATATTAAACTTTTATTTTATGGCATTAAAATTAATTTATAATAATGGAATTAAAAAACAAAAACACAAAAGCAAAATGGCTAAGGACTAAAAAGTGATCGGGAAAATTTTCCCTTAAAACATCAATCGATAGACTGAAGTGTGAGATATTTTTCCGTCCTGTTGGAACCAAAGTACCACTGATTTGCACCATCAAGTTTCAATGAAAATTCCTCTAACATGTTCACTTACCAGCCTGAATTCAATCTGAATGAGTGTATACTTTTAACTTTTAAGGCTTAAGTACACCAGGTAGATGAGAATTCTCATTATACAGATCTTCCTCCTCCAGTTCCTTTCTCCTTGTTTCCTTGAGAAACTTAAGAGCGGCTAATTGAAGTTCTTTCAGAGATGGTTCACTCTCTTCTAATTAGTAACGTAACAAATATTTACATATGCCTTTGATGTACAAGTGCATAATATCTTTCTAATATAATATACAGAATCTGCATTGAGCACTGCTGTTAACAGTGACCTGTGGAACCCGTTATTAATCTAAGGTTGTTCCTGCTTGTTACTTTCCTATGGCATTCACTTCCGTCTGAAAAATGCTAGTTGACTGCTCCATCAAAAGAGAATGTTTGGTTCTGGGCCCAAAAATCCCTCCACCTGTATTTGAATTGATATAAAAGTTCATGTTTTTGCCCCACTCTTTCTAAAACTTAACTCAGTTCTGCAGATTTTCTCGATGTTATATTTTTTAATAAAGTCATCGCTTGGGATGTCAAAATGAATCTGGTTCTGAAGACCTAAAAATTGAGTCTTTTTTTCCTATACTTTAAAACCTCTCAGAACCCCCTTGGCTAATCTTAAAATAGCCTCCTTAGCTGTACTTTCAACCTAATTCACTGTCTTTCTGACCTTAATTTCTTCAAAAAAACCAGGAACCAACATCCAGCTGGGAAAATTGCACACAATCCTATAGACAAAGGTGATTGGAAAGACTTTTTATGGAATTGTTGAAGATTGTTACCAGTGCAGTATCGCATCTTCTGTTCGTTGATGCATCCTCTTAAGGCGGCTTAATCACTAAAATACATGAACATTATAAGAATTCCCTTACATGGGTTCCTCCTTAAATGATGTCCGATGTCCAAAGTAGGGTTCCAAGCTTAGTCATGAAATTTCGGAGCAAATTTAAAAAAAAAGTGGAGCAAATGCAAGATTTCCGGAGTAGATTTGAAACAAAAAGAAAATCCTTCCTTTTCAGGAAAATTAAAACATACACATGAACATAAAAAAATAGTATTAGCAAAAAAGAAAAATAGTACTATTTTCAAAAATTGTTTTATTGTTTTATGAAAATAAACAAATTACAAATTCAGAAAGAATTTTTAACAAAGGTTTAATGGTTTATTTTAACAATGTCATATTTGTGTATAAATTAGACAATTTGTCTGTGTGGAAAAAGTGGAGTAAATCTCGAAAAATCGGAGCGTTGGAGTAGATTTTTTTTTCTTCAAAAGTGGAGCAAATTTGCTCCGAACGGAGCAAGGTTTGAACCCTGGTCCAAAGGCAGACGGATGTTTGGGCGTAGAACACCAAGCTCGGTGGCAATACAAATTTAAGACACTCATCGACTCAATGTCCTCAGGACATCTGATCGGCCTATGAACTTCAGTGCTTTGTCTTGTCTCACTAGCGGTTGATCTGAACGTATAGTGACTCGCTAGCCCATTGATTTATAGTGTGGGACAGAACCCAACGGGGCTATATTGAAGCTATTTCGCAGTGTGATCGAAGAGTACTCCTCGAAGGACAATCCACCCACTTCACTGTTTCAACGCATGACGTTTAAAAAAAATAGAAATTTTGTCCCCACAGTCTGTATAACAAGAAAAACTTTTAGTTTCTAAACGATGTAAGCAAAGCATTGAAAAATAGAAACAAAATTCTCCAATAATTGATAAACCCCGGAAATGTCGTTAGGCTATTAAACGTATTTCGGCTTGTCTTTCAATAGACTCCAGCCACGTGTAAATACGTATTTAAATTATTTACCAAACAAAAAAAATTTAAAACTTGTATTATGGTAACGAAAATGTCGAAGCTAGTGTATACAACAAAATAAAAATATTTATAAAAATATAAATTTATGAAATTTAGCTTCCAAACATAACTTCGCAACAGAATATGGTTCCCAGTCAAATAACAAAAACTTGCTCTCAATTTAAATGCTTATACATACTACTAAAGAAAATTAATACATAAATGAATGCTTACGTAAAATATCCTCAACATGTCATTAAAAAAACATAAAAATCGCGTTTATTTTAAATTTAATTTCATCTATAAAAATGTATTTAAAAAAAATTATAAATGTGTTGGCATATGTAGCCACTATAAAAAAAAAAAAAACAGAAAAGCTGTATATAAAATAAAGCAATGACATCCACAGATTTGAGTAATAATTATAAAAATAAAAAAAAAAAAACTTAATAAATCATAAGCTCACCATACACGTAAATAATGTATTTATTAAATATATTATAAAAAAAATTAACAAAATTTTTATTTACAAAAATAACAACCCCCTTTACTCATAATGTATTTATTCATCCCCTTTAAAAATAGATATGAAATAAATAAATTAATTTTAAACATCAAACAAATTTCAAAAATCGTCCAAAAATATTATACCTATTAGTGTGTGTTATATCAATGCGTTTATATACATATGGGAAATAAAAACAAGAGAATATATAAATAAATAAAAAAAAATAAATACATGATGTATAAATATATATGTACACATTATAGTATATATAAAGATTCCTTATGATATACATTATATAGTTTTGATATGGAAAGCTTGCTAAAAATAAACATAGAAATTTACAAAAAAATGAATAATAATTAAAAGTTATTAAATATACATACATATATATAAAATTGTATTTAATAGCCACATCATATTTTAAGAAAACACATACCTATATATATTTAAAGAAAAATAATGAAAAACAGAACATTAGTGGGCAGAGAATGATTTCTTAACTAGAACAATATAAACAAAACAAAAATTAATATAAATCACCATTTTAGGTTCCAATATTGCAGCACCGCTCCTGGCATTTAAAAGGTATATTCACACTTGATGGAGAAACAATTTTGTAAAGATGTCAAAACCTTGCTTATAAACGCTTGTAAAAAATCTACACTTCGCAAATTAGTTTTGCAAATTTTGCAACATTTCAAAAATTTGGTTCACATAGTTTGCAACTTTGCAAGATATTTTACCCGTCAAGTGTGATTATTCTTTAAAAAAAAATTGTAAAATATTAAATTGCGATAGCAAATCAATTCCACTATGCAAAGTAGATTAAATTCATTCACTTGCAAAACATTAAACAAAAATACAAAAAAAAAATTAGATAAAATACAAAAAGCCGATTAACAATAAATAAGCAAATATATTATACATATAGAAAAAAGTTAGCAAAACTAAGTGAATTGTCCATTAAGGTTATTTATTAATGTTGTTATGAGGTTTTTGTTTCTTCGTTAAGCAGTTTTGCTGCTTAAAACATATAGATAAACTTAACGCAGAAAAGAACTAATAATACTGGTATTTGCCTTCTTCTAGTGTGTCTTATGATTAATAAGTCCAAGTTTTAATTTTGTAATTTATAATGAATGCATTTATTGTTTGTCTATTTGTATTATGTGAATTTTGATGCATTTATGTAGGTGTGTTTTTTTTTGCGGCAAGATTCTGTAAATGAAATAAATGTGATTATATTTTGTTTTTTGAATGAAACCTTACTCAAGAACTTTATGATTTCATTCTCGGCTGAAGTTGTAAGAGAATATGGAACTTTCTTAACATTTAAGTTTACTTTTGTACACACATTTTCAAGTCAAACTAAGCTTAATGTCAAAGCCTAGGGTTCCAGTTATGCTACTTGATGGTTTAGTCCTACTTCGATTATCAATTATAATTGATATTTGATAAATATTGAAATTTTGTATTTTTAAACGTAAAAAAGCTTCATTGATAAATTATCGATTTTCCTGTTCTCTGTTCATTCTTTATGATCAAAAAATTTATCAATTTCATTATTTAGCAATTATCAATTCATAGTTGACAATCGTTAAAGGGATGGCGTTTATATTTTAAACCCATTTCTCTAATATACTTTAAGTACTTAATTAATTTTGTGTTGCTTTTATTCTTAATGAAGAAGGTATAACTTGGTTCCCAAGCTAGGGCCTAATTTTTAATGACCTTACAGACTAAAGCAACTTTTTTAACCATTTTTTTAGTAAATACCCACTAAAGGTATTTTTTTGTTTATTTTGTATTCATTTGTATGCTTTAGTTATAATTTTCTAGGAAACATATTTAATTGAAGATTGTTGTACCTTTAAGATGCCGACAAAAAAAAAAAAATAAAATAAAACATTAAATCCTTTCTACATCAACATTGTTAGCTTCATTCAACTATTCAATAACTAAATTTAAAGAAAGAAACAAAAAAAAATTGAAATCTGTACCAAATGAAAATAAGATGATGAAATAAAAACAAAATCTAATTATATCTGATCGACAATGCTTAAACAAAAAAATAAAGGAATTACTTACGCAATTAATATTTTTGTTTGTATGGTTCAAATTTTTAAAGTGCTGTTGACTCAATTCATATAGCTGCTGGTTTGATATAAAATTGTGCAGAATATTGGTAATTTATAACTTTGTATCTGTAGCAAGAGATTTTAACTTTTCTAATAATATTTACTTGTCAACACAATTTTAGATACCTACTCGTTAGTCAAATTATACTTTTCTTAATACTTTATTTTTTGTAAAACGCATGTGTACTAAAGGGGGTTTGACTATCCTTAAAGTGTTAAACACATTGCGAGTGTTTGAAAAATTGGGAAGAATTTTTACAGTTCTGGATGTTGAAATGGGGGGAAAAACACAGCTGGGCAAAACATTCGACATTCTGCACTTTACAGTAAGCAAATAGGCATTCCCTGACTCGTGAGTATTACGGGTGAATTGTTTCAGGGGATAGTGACAGAGTTTCACCAGTATTTAAGGACGTCCATTTTTTTTAGGACCACTATATTTTGAAACTTGAAATACTAAGAGATCTCGATATTAGGAAATCTGCTAGCCCGATGATAAATCACCAATCGTCTTTAAAATATGTTCTTCTAATTTGGCTAAACCACCGCTTAAGCATTTTTCCTTTCCTATTCTTTAGGCTCTCTTTCCCTCATAGATAGACAAAACATTTGTGCAACCAATTCGTAAAAATGTGATTCATATTTATCCTTCAATTATCGACAAATTCCTCTGACATCCATTCATTCCATGGTCATGAAAACGCTGATCAGCCGTCAGCTCATGAAATATCTCGCACAACGAAAGCTTTCGTTTCAACAGATCCACTGGTGATGATGGTTTTTCTTTCCGTACATTGTTTTGGAGAAAGAAAAGTTGTTGCCCTTGATATTTCTAAAGCATTTGGCATCAAGCTCTCTTAGCGAAAATACAGGCTATTGGTTTCAACGGGTTACTTCGTCGCTCGGTTATCAATTACCTTGTTGTCCGTTCAATACAAGTCGTTTTGGACAATTTCAAGCCTGAAATTCACAAAACAAATGATCGTGTGCCCCAAGGCTCCGTATTGTCTACAACACTATTTCTTATTTTTATAAATGATCTCCTGCCTGAAACTGCAAATCCACTAAACTGATTCGCTGATGATAACAACTTTAGTTTTTCATACTCCTTTCCTGACTCAACAGTATAGCCTCAAGCTTGACTTTGGACGTTCCTTCAAGTATAAAGATTCTTGTTTTTTTTTGCTTCCCATTTCAATATCCAGACATTTAAGACAAAGGTACATCGATATCTCCTACTTAATTCTCGCTGTTTTTCCTAAACGATCGCACTGTATTTAAACTATATTGGTAGTCCCTTGAGTGCACGTTAATTATAAAAAAGAGTAAGAATGTAACTGGCTATTTCACTAGAACACTCTTTATATAAATAGCGATAAAATAATGAAAGACATGAAACATTTTGGCGGTGTTCAAGAAAATTAAATGTTTCTGTTTTAGTGTTATCCTGTCATTTCTATAACTCTTTTTTGGATTCAATACAAAAGACTAAAGTGGGATATTTGAGCACCTAACGAAATACGAGAATTGTACTTAAGCTTTGAAAGCATATAGATCCCAAGGGAAAGGCGAGATCTATAGATAGTAGCGCGGGGGTGGGCTAATCATGCCTTGCCGTACTAGTTTCACATCCGAAGAACACTGATATCAATCATCAGCAAAACAATTAAACGGATATGAAATTTCAGACAAAAAATATTGATGAATATGAGAAAGAGAGTCGGAAACAAAACGTAGCTCTGTTGTTTACCAGCCTTATCAGGTTTGCAGCCATTCAAAACAGCTTGTGGAGAGCGGTTTGAAAGGCTATTTGTATTCAAAAGACGAGGTTCATTAATAGCAAATGCGATAAGAGCGCTTGATGTCAAAATCTCTCAAATTTTTTTGAAATATATTGTAATATATTTGCTAGGTTCTTTAAATAAAACTTATTACTCTTTTAAGTATTTCTGCTTTATTTACTCTGTCCAAATCAAAACAATAAATCTCAATGTATAATCAAGTAAAATACTTTATTCAAATTTAAATCACACTTGTTTAATAAACCTTTCCACAATCCAATAAGCAAATCTTTTGCACACTTTCATAGTCAAAAATCAACTGTCCCGCTCACCGTGAACACTCCCTTATATGTTCTAGATAGTTGGAATAAGGGAAAATACATTTGACATTGGAAAAGAGCTTTTTGTTTCTTCCATAAAGTAGATACGCAATTTTCCGACAGATGGCGCTGTAGGAGTATAAAGCTCTGTTCACATCAATTTTATTTCTTCAAAACGATGTAAAGATTTGTGCTTCTGTTCGGTGAGATACACCATCAGATCATCGGCGGAGCCTTTGCTAGGAAAGCCATACTGCCGGTCATTGATAAGCTTTCGTTCTTCAAGGTAGTTCTTGAGTTGACATTGAAGGGACATAAGCACGATTGGACGATAGTTAGAAGGGGAAGAAGATGCGCCTTTTTAAGGGACAGGCAAGATAAATGCTAATTTTCATCTACTCGGAGACCATTAGAATAGACCATTTAAAGAACACCTCTTCAGAATAATGGGAAAGATACTATACGGGCGGATTTTATATATCGAGCTCTTTGAGAACTCTTGCAACTGCACAAGTGCAAGAGATGATTTGTCCCATGTTCATTAGAGTTCTCAAGTACGGAAGAAGCCATTTTACTTTCTGACAGCTCCAAATTAACAGCAAACTGTGCTGCCAGCAAATTAGTTTTCTCTAAGAAGCTGATTTGAAGTGTGTCATTGAAGACAATGGTTGGAATCGATGAAGAAGTAAAATTCCGTATTTTTCTTACAAAAGATTAGCTTTAAACTTATTTCGGTTTTCCTCAGTAGAGTTGGCTTTATAACATCGAAAACTTACTTTTTGACCCTTTTAAGGTCTTGGATCTTAAATCAAACCAAGAGTTTTCTTAGGGTTTGAAAGATTTTTTTTCCTTTTCGGTATAAAATTTCTCATTCCGTAAGGAATTAAATTTAATATCATATAACCGCTGGAGTCTACTTGATTATCAAAGAGGCAAAGCGACCAATTGAAATTCCGGAAGAAATTATTCAGACCGTCCCAGTTGGCTTTCTCATACTGCTAGGTTTTTTTTCTCTAAGATATGACACAATGGTCTGATTTGCCTAGAGGCGGTAATACATTACTAGTATAGATATTTAGTAGGGTCAGAGGTAAGGCACTTGTCTTAAGTATTGGAGGATTGACATGCTTATTTACCCATAATTTGAACTACATAAAATTGAAGTTTGTGTATTTTCTTTGAAGTAGGTACATTATGTCTAATATTATCGCCGACACTATGGTGAGGGAAAAGTCTAAAGTCTAACTTTGAACTCCAAGATCGATTATAGTAGACTAAAATCATGGGCCCAAAATTTTAGTTGAATTAGTACGATTTTAAAGCTGTTTTAGTACGAAACTAGGTTAAAATAACGATTTTGCAAATTTCAATCGAATATAGCATCATATTTTCTCTACCCTTCTATTAAAATTAAAATCATCGTATACCTATTTTATTTTTTATGGGCAGCTTTCTTAGTCTCCTTTGGAACAGGCTGTGGATGGCTAACTCTGATTTCAAAAGACTGTGAAACCTTCGGGCAATACATTTGGGACGCATCCTCCTAAAATGTTGCAACGGGCGGCGCATGTCGAAGTGGATTAAGACGTCGAAAACGTTAACCCACGTACCATTAGCTACGATATCCACAAGGTGGAACACCCCATAGAAAGAGAAGTAATGCACTGTGAACTATTGGAGCCACTCCAAAATCAAACGGAGACACAAGAGAGACTTTTTTCTGCATCGGTGGCCATTCAAAAATTTAAAAAGAACAATGAGTTGAAGGAAATATAATTAATGATTTTGTTCTTACAAATTTCTTGGAGCTTGAAGTGGGTTGAAGCTATCTCGTAATTTTCTTCTCAGTCTACACATCTCTTGTTTTCATCCTCATCTTCAAAACACAAATCAACACTGCTAGTAATATTTTATTTTTTTAACAGAGGAAGATTTTTCATCGACAAATATTTTTGATTCAATTTGATGTTTCACTTATTAATGGCATTCAATGACATTACATATTCACTTTTTGACGTTGGCAGAATTGTTTTCAAATGCGAACGTCGCCGTCGTAGTTCGGTATTCATACTCGTAACACCACAACAAATGTTATTCGCCAAATCGTTCGATTTAATTCGAACGTTCTACTCGCGAGTCTTAATAGGGCCCTAAGTTGAAGTTTGCAAATTACTTCACTATAATGATAAGGTAATTCAAAGGTAGACGAATCTTCGACTTATTAACTGTTTCTTCTTTGATGATCGTCGTAATGAAGATTCATTCTTCTCTTCTTCTGTTATGCCGTTGCCAGGTCTTGAGAGTTTACTTCTCAGCTTAGTTTGGTTTTAGAATGGTTGAGAGTTGTAAGTTACTAGGTTCTGGTTCTCTTCTAGCTGTTACACCAGCTTTTGTGGAATTGTTTCCCACCTAATGCTTGAATGAAATTATTCATTACAGTTATTTATCAAGAAAATTTCTGACAAAGGCGACTATCTGACGATTGAACGAACAAAAGCTAACCGGAGCGAATAATCGAGCGGAAATCATGTCCTGATTGGAGGTGAAAGTCCTTTAAAAATGTTTCTGTTTCTTAAGAAAACCGATCGCGGTTTAAATTCATATCGTCTGATGAATAAAAGTCGCTTGGTCTAAGCTAAGGAAAACTACTTAAGGTGATTAATATTATAAATGTACATATGTACATGATAATAATGAATTGAATCCATGTTCGAAAACTGAACAGATTCTCCATTCAGTAAAAATCAATTCATATTCAAAACAGATCCAGGGGGAATTATTTAGAATACCATTGTTTACCTCTTAAAAGGTTTTCAATAGGGACTGCCGACAGAATTTAAAATTTCTATATTTTGTTAATTTTCCTTTTTTTTGTTTTTTCAAACACTATAAAGACAAAGGCAAACACAGGTGCAAATGATAAAACTGGAGTAGTTGGAAACCAACACCAATCTCAGCGAAAAAAAAGATCTTTATAGAAAATACCCATTTTCGGATGAACAGGTATTTCAGCCAGCAATTCGGATGTTGACAAGTGACAAAAGGTATCCATAGAAAGTTACTGTTTGGTGTGGATTGTTGGCCAGCTGGATCTTTGGTCCTACTTTTTTGATGGCATTTCCGGCATCACCAGCATGTTCAGTTGCATTCCTTAAATAATAATTCCCCAGACCCACTTATACCTCTAGACATGTACGTCAGTTTACCCTTGAGTCCAGCCTGGGACGTACTGTCAATTATAGAGGTTCTTTATTTATTCCCTCTACCTATGTAGTTCTTTTCTTCCCCCCCCATTTCTGTATATAGAATTTCAAAAACAATGTGAATTGGTACTTCATTTTCAATCCTTTTCTATTTTTCAAGCCCTTGCACTCTATAATCATTTGAATCGAAGTCAAAACCTCTTTATTGAGAGTTTGTTATAAAAATGACTTAGAAGTTGTAACATGTCTTTAGAAATATACATTCTAATTTTCGATATTATGGTGTTTCCTTGAGATTAGGGTTGCGAATTTTTGAAATAAAAAAACCATGAGTGATACATAAGTCTGTAGATGATTTGTGAATTAAAAAAATTTAATTCATAAGTTAGTTAGTGACTCATGATTTAAAAAAAATTTAATTCATAAGCTACTAAGTGACTTATGAATTAAGAAAAAATTAATTCACAAGCTACTAAGTGATTTATGAATTAAAAAAAAAATGTTATTCATAAGCTAGTTGGTAGATTGGAAATGTTAGAGCTTGTTTTGACTACATAATTATTTAATTATTAACGAAAGAAGATTTTAAGCTTCGGTGTGTCATAAGATTATCATGCTAGATTATAAATTTTCCAATTAATAACTTTTTAATCAGAATTTATCCATTAGCTTATGAATTAAATTTTTTTTAATTCATAAGTCACTTGGTAGGTTTTTAAATAAATTTTTTTAATTCATAAATCACTAAGAAGCTTATGATTTAAATTTTTTTAATTCACAAGTCACCAACTGACTTATGAATTAAATTTTTTTAATTCATAATTCAGTAACTAGCTGCTGAATTACATTTTTCTTAATTCATAAGTCACCCACTACCTTGTGAATTAAACCCAAGCTTAAGCTAAATAGTGACTTAAGCTTTTGCAACCCTGCTTGAGATAGATCCTAATTGTACTCCCAGAATGATTTGTTTCTTAAAAGATACGAGTATTTCAGCAAATATATTCTATTTATTTTATTAAAAAACGTCTCATATGGTTGTCGATTATTTTTGTATTCTTGTCATGATTTGAGACCGGTACTAAGCAAAGCGTGATGTTAAATATACCCTAACATTTAGGGCTGATAAGCTTTCAAACAAAAATAAAGCATAATTGCTATACAAATTAACACCATTTCGCTATATATAAGTTTTAATGGCCGCATGTCAGGGCCCGATTAAGATGTAGGTTCTCATTTTCTCTCCATTATTGGTTATGGCGTGAAAAGGCTTAATTTATAATGTCATCGCTTTGCCAAAATAGTTGTTAAAATGATTAGCATAAATAATTTATTAGGCATTCAAAAAAAAAAAAAAATGCCAACAAGGTATGTAGCTCATTCGACCATAAATAAATTAAATTAGAAACTATATGCGTTAAAAAAATAACTTCGAAAAAATTAAAAAAAAAACATTAAAAATAATGACATCACGGTGATAGTCAGAGCGACAAAAAAAAACACACGACTCACTTGTATCTTAATGGCCGATCAGAATTGCAGCTGACGACAGGAACTTTCACTTAAAATGCTCATATGTGTGGTATGCGATGAGGAATTTCTGTCAAGTAACGATACCTTTTAATATTCACAGGCCCGCATCAGTCGATATAAGTGCCTGTTTCAGAAACCTTTTGTAGAGCCTATTATTATTTTGTATGTACTTGAATACTGAACATTCGAAAGAGATTTAATTGGCCTTTTATTGACAAATCTCGCAGTATCGTGTGAGCGATTTAAAATAAGGTATTTTAAGTTTTAGTGTTCTTTGTCAATCTGTCATTAGTCTCATAATTGTATAACACTTTAAATAATCTGACATTTTATAGTTAGTGCCAATGTGAACAATTTTCCATTTAGCGTTTTTTATTTTTAAATTTGAATATGACAAACTGTGAGATATCTTTGAAATTTTGTATGTATATAGAAGGTTTTTGATTGTCATTTTGTATGGAATATATAATTATTAAAATGTTCACCACTGGGTGGCGCCCTTGCGAAACGTCCAATTTCCAAGGCAGTGGTGTTTATTTTATTTTATTGGCATTGACCTGTTACTTAAGAAAATCCCAGAAGAAGATTTTTAAGGGGCACGACCAATCGCACGAACTCGGCGGCCAATTCAACTCGCCTCCGCGTGAGATAACCATGTTCGATCGAATCGATCGTTCAAAGTGTCCTTTGTGGCACAAGCTGTTTTGCAATCAGCACCTTCCTTTTGAAACAATATTATCCGAGTAAATATTCAATTCGGCCAAAATAAGGCTAGGACCGCACTTGCGATTTCAATCGCACGATTTTTTAGTCGCAAAAATAGAACACATGAATTTAAATGAGAATGAACGCACTTGCTACCAACAAATCATGACGATTTAAAAGTCGCAATTTGTTTCATTTTTCTTGCGATGCGATTGTCGTAAACTTAAATGAAACACATGTACTCAAATGGATATGCCCACACTTGCGATTTAAATTACTACGACTTAAAAATCGTAGTCGAAAAGAGAAATTGGCGTGCACGCACTTGCGATTTTTAATCCACGATTTTTTAGTCGCAAAAAGTAAGACACGTGGCCTTAAATGTGAATGCACGCACATGCGACTTAAAAATCGTAGCGATTATAAAAATGAAACAAGTTCCATTTTTTTGAAGCGATTTTTCTGTCGCTATTTATTTGTAGCAAATGCGTGCACTCACATAAGAAGTAGTGTGTTTCATTTTTTGCGATTAAATAATCGCGCGCAAAACAATCGCAAGTGCGTGCATGACAATAATTTGTAGCGACTACGACTTTTTAATCGCTTCGACAAAAAATCGCAAGTGCGGTCCTAGCCTAAATTGGTTATCATTAACCGATAATGCTGGGCATTGACGGTTATATATACCGATAATGCTGGGCATTGACGGTTATTGAGTCGTTAAACGAAGTAAGTAGGGACCGATGATGTCGAAAGCCCAAAATTCAAACCAAAATTTTGGATGTATTACAATCTTTTGAATCTCTTATGGATTTTGATCATCACAAACTCGACAATTTTGTTTGTTTACGAATCCATTTATTCAGAAATGGCTCTTGTCGCTGATTGATTGCCAATTGTTCGAGAGCCCGATTAGCGAACACACGTCGTTGTCTTTGGTCCTTAACTCTGAACTTCTGGTCAAGCCATGACCCAAAATTGGCAAGTCAATCTGGTGTGCGATTGACTGCTTCGGATTTTCCTGGACACTCCCATAGAGAATGGTGATATTTTCGTCTGATCTTGCGTTGCGTTGAAGTACGAGTGTTGGAGGATTGGGTCCTAAGCTAGTTGACTCGAATTTGTCCTCCACGCTGTCGATATTTCTCTCGGAAAGACTATTATTGCGCCCTTAAAATGATTGAAACGAGTGAAATGTTGCTCGAACAGAACAGCCATTTTTATAAAACAATTAAATTGTTTGCTAATGTTGTTGAACGCTATAACTCTCTATGTTCATTTGGCAAGACATAATAAGTACGCCAATTTGACAGATGTAGATTCAATAATTTGGCCGCAATCACCTGTCAAAGTTTGAAAAAATTTAAGTTTTTTCTGTCTCTTTTTTATCCAAAAGTGTGTTTTAGTTTTGTAAAGTTTTTTAAAGAGATAAATTTCTTAAACAAGTTAGTCACTTTTTGATGATACTGTCATCATACCCAGTGTAGAGGCCCTAGCGCCATCATGTTTAAAACATTCACACATATAATTGAGTCGACCCTGTACACGCATTAATGTGAAGATGATTCACTTGTTATTGTCCAAATACGCCTGAAAGATGTCAAGTTTTTTATTTAACTTTTTGTTGAAGAAAGTTTACTAGGTAATGTTATTAAAATAATAATGTTTGGCACATGGCACAATGCTTGACTCAGTATCGTATTTGTGTCTATGGTTTATCGGATAACATTTTAATTGAATCATAATTGTCTGATTGGTTCGTTAAGATTGATAGAGAATGGCATGGCGTATAATTGAAGGTTTTGTTTTGTGTTGAAAGTTCTAAGCTGACAGGTACACATATTAGCGTATATTTCTTGCAAGTGAAAGCTTCAAAAAAAAGTTATACTCGTACCTATGTATGTTTGTAACTTCTAACCCAACTTACACATATTTTTATTTGGATTTCCTATCTCGTTCTTACTTTAAAATTTAGTCTTGAAAAAATAAACCTGAACCCAGTTATTTATAAGTCCCAAACATGCTTGCATGTTGTCGTTGAACTATCGTGCAGAGAGTCTAAGGTTCGATTCTCAGCCGATCTAAGTTATTTTTCCTGCGGACTTTTATTCCTTACAGAATTAATAATATAAAACCTAAGGAAAAGCCTTCGCTCAATACAAGCTCTTAATAAGTTACCAGGTTGAAAGAAGTAAGTTTACGCTCTAACAAAGCCAACCAAACTGAAGAAAATCGGAAAAAGCATAAAGAAGTGAGAAACCATATTGTAGCGCTGTTATAAAAAAAAAACAAATGCTTTCATGACTAGAAATTAACGTAAAACTCGTGCAATGTCCCAAAGGCAGTAGAAATGTCTGGTCAAGAAAATACAAAATTCAGCTTCACCTTCGGTTGCAACGCTCATCTACAACGACAACCCCATAACTATTTTACATATAAGACAAATTTACTCGAAGCTTATTTTTCTGCTAGATCTACGTTGACTGAAAGCAACATTGTCCTTTCTTTACTTGAGAACGTAAATCATTCAGTAGGACATGTATATTTCCACACTCGTACAGTTGCAAGAGCCATTCGATATAAACAAATCCGTTGGTACTGATGGTCTACCCTCAATTCTTCTGAACAGGTGTTCTTCATCGCTGGCAAAATTATGGCGTAATCTTTATCATCACATCTACTGTTCTGGAATCTTCCCTAGAAGACGAAAAAAAGCATTTTTCCAGCCTGTTCCCAAAAAGAGCGACCCATCCCTCATCAGCTTAGGGAATATCTCGAAGATCGAAAGCTTCTGAATGACCGACAATACGGCTTTCGCAGCAATCGTTTCACTGGTGATCTGATGGTATATCTCACCGAACAGATCTTTGCACTATTTTGCAGAAAGTAAGATTATTGCGCATGATATTTCTAAGGCATTTCATAGAGTTTATAGTACCACGATCTCCTATCGAAAATGGTTGCGTTTGGTATCAATGAAATCCTTATTCTTTGGATTAGAAATTACCTTTTGTATCGTTCAATACATGTTGTATTGGACGGTTTCAAGTCCGATCTTCACAAAATAAATGCTGATGTTCGTCGAGGCTCTGTTTGGTCTCCAACTCTCTTCCACATTTTTATAAATGATCTTTTGTTTGTAATTTCTAATGCACTTCATTGTTTTGCTGACGACTCTATCCTCAGATTTTCATACTGATCTCTTTCGGATGTGGGATTGCAACGGTACCGTGTGATAAGCTCATTGAATTCGTATTTTAACATCATTGTTAAATGAGGTATACAAAATAGTGTGGATGGCGCTTGCAGCAAAGAAGCAGAAAAGCTGTCAGTATTCAGTAAGTGTATCAACGACGATCTTCGTTGGAATGAACATACTCTCGGGACCACAGAAAACACTGCTAAATGTTTAGGATTTCTATATCGGTATAATACAGAGATTCATGATTATGGAATAATTTACTTGGGCGGTTTCCCTTCCAAAAACCAATTTGCAAACATTCAAGATCAATGTTCATCGGCACCTCCTTTCTCTCCCCCCTAATTTCCCCATCAATCGTGCTGTGTCTAACAATATAAGGGTCTGAATCAGGGTTGCAAAAGCTTAAGTCACTTGTTAGCTTAAGCTTGGCTTTAATTCACAAGCTAGTGAGTGACTTATGAATTAAAAAAAATTTATGTTAATGGAATACGATAGGCGCTTTTCTTTTTTAGTTCAGATCACAGACTGAGTTGTAAAAAAAAATTGTATTCCTTTATTAGTTCAGAGCTTCGAATATGTGTTTCTTTTTTCGTTCTGAGCATGTTGTGAGCGTGTTCAGAATGCAATCTATGAGCTAGGAATAAGAAAACTGAGCAGACAGAGTCAAATGCTTACTATAAGCATTTTACAGGTGGAAATTAAAAAAAAATGATGACACCTAAGGGTTCAAGTGTGTTTCAAAAACAACTTAGAGCGCTCAGAGGATGCTCAGAACATGCTCGGACTCTGTTCAGAGCTTTACTCTGAAGTAAAAAAAAGAAACGCCTAATATCTGCTGAATGACAACCTCGGCTCTGTCTTCAAAAGCTGATTTTGGTATAGTATTTCGAGTTTAACAGCTTTTATGTTTTCCTCAAATGCATAAATGTTTACAATAGAAAAAAAGTGGTCAGAAAATTTAAAATGAAACTTCTTTTTGGAAGACCCTTTATTTTCGTGTCAAAATATAAACCAATATTTTGTAGAGCTGTGTCATTTCCATTCAGTAGAAAATTTGAAGTCTGAACAACTTATTAAACAAAAGCCTCTGATTGTGATTTGATAAAATCATCTTTGCGTTTTTACAGACTCAACCTCGATATTTAAATAATTTCATTGAATTTCGTATGTCAGTTAACGAAGACAACTTAAGTTCTAAGTAAATAATATATCATAGAATTCAGCAAGACAAATAAAGATACTCAATCAATTATGAAAATTTGTCTAACGAGACCAAAATGCTAATGATAAATAATCATTCTTGCGTTTATTAAACTCATTTAATTCCATTTAAAAAAGGAATTCAAATTCTTTATGACAATGTCTTCGCTTTTCATAAATGTTGTTCACTTAATTATTCACATCACAATGGTTGAAGTTAATTTGGACACGAACAAAATTCCATAAACATAGTTTTTGGACGAAACCAAACATTTGGCTCAATAACATCGTACTTATGGTGACCATAACTTCTTTTTTATGTACAAAATATATTTAAAATTCAACGGTTTACTTTTATACTTTAGTATACTGTTAATGTTTGTAACTTCATTATTCACAGCACAATATTGAAATGAGATTGGGCACGTAAAATTTTTTTAGCAAAATGTCGTATGTCGATTTGTGGGATACGAAATATCTTATGTGTCTCTAAGATTAAAGCAAAATCTGCAGTCAAATAAATTTCACAATTTTTGCTCAAACGTCGTGAGCAGATTTATTACAAAAAAGCTTTGAACACTACATACCTACATGAAGTTAAAATAAAATCGATACAACTGTTTCCCTGAAGAAAATGTAGAAGGGTTTCAAAAAGTAAGAAGTAACTAACTGATAAAATTGATCAAATTCGTCTGTATAAAAAATTGTTTCTCAGTCTTAGAATGTGCTAGTACCTTAAGCTACTTGAACTGCATTTAATTTAACCTAAATTGCCAGTAAACAATAAATTTGGGGCTAAACAAAAAATATCAACAAACAGCAATTTGTACTTGTATGAAAAGAACTTCCAATACTTATCATCTAGAAAGCATGACACCTTAAAGTAAGACTTTGCGATGAGGTCTGGAAATATTACAAGACAGTGTAGGAATCAAATTTTTTGGTGGCGAAGATTTTATCCTGCCATCATCACAGTCAATATTTTTAAAGAGCATAAACTTAATTTGTAATATTAATGAGTAAATTTATCAGAATAATTGGTGTTAAAACAGCTTATTTTTGTCAAATTTCATTTCGAAAGAAAAATGAACGAAATCTAGTTATAATAATAAGAACAATTTAAGTCATCGAACTCAAAAGGTTAGAGTTGCCAATAATGATTTTGATTCAATCAGCTTGCTTGCTGGCGTCCCACAGAGTGCCATCTTAGGTCATATTTTATTCATGTCATTTAACATCTCTACGCTGATAATGCTCAAATCTATCTTTTAGGATCTTTTAACTTTTGGAAGATCCGTTTTGGAGAATAAATGAAGATCTGGATGAAATTCACAATTTGTCGCTGTGTAATGGCCTTACGCTAAATCCAGCGCAATTCTAAATTATTGCGATCTCTAGACGAAAATTTACCACCTGTTTTTCTAGCACAGCTTCAAATTGAGTTTTCGACGACGGTTTAAATCTAAGCTTTAAAATCGTTCTCTTTTAGACTTATTAGCCCTTCTGTTTGAGAAAGCCCCCTTAAGTTTGAAATAATATTACATAACAAATATTCGAAAAGATATTTTTTGTTTTTCTTTTTTTGAAAAAAAGTCTTTTTTTTTTAAATCAATACCTTCAAAACGTGTAAACGATTATTTTTTTTTTAAATTATTTCCTAAAACACATACTACTAAACACTTAAAATTTGAATCCCAAATTTTTTTCTTGAAAATTTTAATAATAATAATAAAACGATTTTGAACTTTGTTTGCATAGATTCATACTTTTCTGGAAATCAGGCGGCAATTTCATGCATTTGAACATTTTTATCTCATTAAATCCATGTTTTATATTTATAAAATGTAGTTTTTAATTCCAAAGTACTTTTACATAAGAGCAAGTTCGTCCGATCGAGTGGTACATTTTATTTGTATATGCCGTTAAACTCTGGAACTCCTTACCATTGGTAATAAAAGAGATGATAGGAATATCACAATTTAAAAAAGCAATTCTTAGTAATTTCAATGAAACATTCATAAAACAGTAACTAGAAAGTATTTATGTATCAAATCTTATTTTTTGAACTTATATTATTTTATTTAATCTTAGTATTGTAAAAAAAGAAAGCTCTAAATTAACTTAAGAGTCCAATTGTAGGGTACTATTAAAGGCTATAGTGTAAAATTTTAGTCGAGTTAGTACGATGTTTAAACTGTTTTACTATGAAACTTGGTTAAAACGCCAAACTTTGCAAATTTTAATTGAATTTAGCATCATACTTTCTCTAGCATTTTATTAAATTTCAAATCTTTCTGATTTCACAATGAATCTTTGACATTTATAAACATCAAAAAAGTTCTGTTTGCTTAGTTTTTTGCACGAGCTGTCAATGGTTTAGGTTGGTGTGTTCAGAAGCAATTTATTTAGAAAATTGTTTTAGTACGATACTAGTTAGAAAATGTTTAAAATAAGAAATGAGTTAGTAAACTACTTTAATGTTAGCAAATCGTTAAGTATAGTATTATACTAATACCTTTACAATAGGCTGTTTTTTATAATGTTGCTCTTATGTCTTATTTGTACGCATGCTATGAAATAAAAAAAAAATTAATTTGCACAGAAATGATTTTGCTCTCCTTTACTGTTTTTTACATTTAGAGAAAAAGCTCTTTAAAAATATTGATCATTTGTTAAGTTTAAAAAATTTTTTGTTGTTTCATTGTTTTTGTGTCTAATGATTTTTCCCATTTTCTCTCGAATTTTCGGGGCTCACCGAAACTCGGTCTTAGAAAACTTCCATAATTTCCCTCTCTATAAAGGCAGTGTTGCCTGACTTAAATGTATGTACATATGCACAGCCAAGTTAATAAACGTAGAATAGCAATAGGTTAGGCCTTATTCCGTGGACTAAGTGCAAAATATCATTGATACAACAAAATTTCTACTAAGTGACGTTTACTAAAATAATCCACCGCAGAAGGTGGTTTAGTGAAGGAATAAGAACTATATGTGTAAAATTTATTCTGAAATAAAAAAATATAAGTGAAGACTGCGAATTTAATCTTGTCTACTAGATTTATCGAGTTCTTAAACCATTTACAATTGTTGGACAGTCAGCCATCAACGATGGCTAGATAAGATCCAACGCAAGTGCTTAGTAAGGAGCATTTCAGAAAGAAATATAGCAATTGTTGAAGATGTCCTAAATGGGGACAGAAGAGGGGTAAATTTATATTTCATATATTTGAAAATTATGGCTTCCATCAGATACTGGGGTTGCACTAAGGAACGATTATTGACTGTATATAATAATTTAGCTGGTAGCGTTGATATGTATTACTTGCGACACATCGGTAACTGTATGGCAAGTTATGCATTCGTAAAAAAGTCGAACTCGAAATTTTGATTAGACTTGACATTATGAAGTCCAAAAAGTGGGTCTCATAATTCCGTCTATATGTGTGTCTGTTCGACTTCAGGCTGAACGGTTCGGTCGATTGTCCTTAAAATTGGCAGATAGCATTTTTAAAATTTCCCCCACATCCCCCACACTGTGTTGTTCTTTCTTTTAAAGGCCGAAAATAACGGTACTATAAGATTTTTTTCGAAATTTTATAAAAAACTGTTTTTTTTTTTTTTTTTTTAATTTCATTTAGTTTAATACTTAAAAAAAATAGTTATTAATGGTACCTTCTTGGCTCCTCTATTTATTTTTTTCAAAACTCAATATTTTGATAACCCCATGTATGTTAGAAAAAAATTATTTTATCCAAAAATAATGGTATTTACCATACAAATGTTTAAAAAATGGTTTCTCGAAAATTTAATTTTTCTCCAAGACGACGACGACGCCTAGAATTTTGATATTTTTTTTGTCGATACATTTTTACGATCTATAATTCAATATTATTCATTTCATTATATTTTGTATGGAATTTAATTTTTATTCGTACATAATTACAGTAATAAAATTGGCGTTCCAAAATGTTTTGTTTCTTAGCTTCAAAACTAACGGTACCCCCCATACAGCCGCAATGCAAAATCTTATTATTCTCATAAACAGGTCTGACGATTTTTTGATAAAAATAATAGCGATGCTATGAGCATTGGCTACATTTTAGTAAACAAAAAAAATTAGGAAAAAATGATGCTAATGGTTTTTGATTTTCATCTTACTCATTAACGGCTGTAACGATTTTGACTAACATTCTTTAACAGGAGCTCCTTTAAATTTGAAATAATATTTTATAAAAAAAAATTAAAATTTTTTTTTGGAAAATCAATATCTTCAGATTTCCTAAAATCTATATTACGAAGTACTTAAAATTGGCATCCCAAATGTTTTTCTTGAAAAGTTTTAAACAAATTTTGTATACTAAAAATGTATTTAATAATAAAACGACGCACGTTTAAACTTTGTTTGCATAAATTCATACTTTTCTAGAAACGAGAGGGCATTTGTATGCATTTGAACATTTTTATCTCATTAAATCCATGTCTTATATTTATTTATAAACAATTTTTAACTTGCAAAGTACTTTGACATAAGAGCAAGTACGTGCGATCCAGTCGTGCATTTTATTTCCTACGTTCCTAAATCTTAGATTTACAGCGTTAAAAGGTTATGTTCTACATTCGTGCATTACATTTCTTGTATTCCGTACCAAAACACAAAATATGGTCACCATATTTTAGCTTAAGAGTTTTTTACACACGTCGACTTCTAACGGACATAAGTCAGCGTCTTGTCGTATGTTTTCTTCAGTAAATATATATATGTTAACGTGCCTTCTTTTTCAATACGAATTCACCAGAAGTGTCAAAAAACTACTGCCTTGCAAGTGGGCTTTAACACAAGCTGAACATTTTTACTTTCTTTTCCTTCAATACAAATGGAGCTACATTATGTATTTTTGGTCAAAACCAAACACGGGGAATGCGTACACTTAACCGAATAGTTTCTATTGTTTGGACAGAATCGGTTATTTGGCACACCCACATAAGTGAAATTAATGGTGACGAACGGTGTCTGTGCCAAAGTCTTGTAACAATGTCAGACTAAGTGGGATGTCATGAATACTCAGTGCAGCGGAAACAGTGTGTTAAGAACTTTCATCGAACGTAGGTTAGGTACAGGTAGATATCTATAGTTTTTGCGAGACAGATTTTTTTGTTTTTTGTTCTGGTGAAATGTAGGGCACAAGTAATTTGTATTCCTATGACCTTGCACATAATGTCCTCATTTAAATACACCACGTACCGTTGTTTTTTTGTATGTTGGACCAAATTGAAATTCAAACATGATCAAGTCGTAAAGAATTGAAATCAAAAGTCTTGTAGGATGGTCTGGTTAGACTTTCTGGGCTTAAATAGCTTAGATTTTACAAATTTGATAGTGTTTCTGATAGTTTTATGTCAGGTAGGAAAATATGGTTCAACATTGTATCTAAATATGTTATGTTTCTATAATTAAACTCAGTATATAATTTTGATAGCATACTGAACAAAACGCACGACTGGGTCGCACGAACTTGCTCCTATGTAATAGACTAGGAATTTTAAAAATGAATGTTATTAGAGAAAACTGTTCATAAGGATAATATTAATTTTTTAAATTCTTTTAGTAGTAAGAGACGAAAACAGAATGCTATGCAAATATAAATGTATGCAAGAACAAAAATTATAAGTCGTTGTAGTGGTTTCTTGAAAAAAAGCTTTTATATACAAAATTCTTAAAAGATTTTTAAGAAAAAAAAATTGGTATGCCAACTTTAAGTTTTTATTACTGTACGAAGGAAAATTAAATTTCCAAAAAAAAATATTCATCCGTTTTTGAAATATCGAATTTTCCAAGAAAAAAATGATTTTTTTTTTTTTTAAATTCAAAAAATGTTTTTTTTTTTAAGTCTTGAAATGCAATGTTTCTTATAGTTTTTAAAAGCATCTCTATAAAAAATTTCATTAAAATCCGTTATGTCGAAAATGAGAAATTTAAAATTTTAAAAAATCGTTCTATGGTAGGTACAGTCAGTAATGTCTTGTTTTCAAATTTTTTTGTATTAAATTATAGATCTTAAAAATTAATCGAAATACTAAAAATTTAAGCGAAATTCTCGAAACCGTTTTCGAGAAAAATACGATTTTTGAAAACCATTTTTTAACATTTGTATGGAGGGTACCCTTATTTTTAGGTAAATTATTTTTTTTTCGCATATCTTGTAGATTATTTTAAGAAACTTTTATTTATCAAGTTTAAAAAAAAATCGAGCATGGGGTTTTCGAAATATTGAGTTTTCAAAAAAAAAATATTTATAAAATTTCGAAAAAAATCGTATGGCAGGTACCGTGATTTTTGGTCTTAAGAAATCAAATCAAAAAACATCCGAGGGTAAAAAATTAAAACCCATATCTACCAATTTGAAGAAAATCGGCCGAGCCGTTTAGGCTGTAGTCGAACCGACAGAGAGATAGACAGACAGACAGAATTGCGAGACACACTTTTTTCGTTTTCGCTATCATCGTAATGTCAACTTTGATCAAAATCTCGAGTTCCATTTTTTTTACGAATGCATAACTTGCCTAGTACCTATAAGTCGCAAGTAAAAAATGTTAGAATTTTAGTTCGTTGATATTTGTCAGAACTATTAAACGAATTTGTTTTCATTATTATAATTTATTGAGTTTAATTAACACCTTGGGGTTTTTAATGCAAGATTTGTTTTTAACTTAATATAAATGATATCTATCTAATAAATAAGTTGATTCTTTTTGACATTAGAGGAAAAGGGCAGTTCTTTTTCGAATTGAATATTCTAACCATATCATCCACTTTAAGAGTTTTACATTTCTCATCTTATAGGAATTCCCAAATTTGATGGGTAGAAGGGGACGCCTCAGACAGGTAAGTTAAAACTTCAAGATCAGTTGAGGTTCCGTCATTACATACTTTAATTAAATCTGAAATATACAGTGAACATACCTTCAATGTCACTTCCTCGCAAGTAAAAAAAACATTATTGTTTTTAAGTCGCTGCAGCTAGGAATCGAACTTAGACATCTAGTTCAACTTTCTAACCAATACGCCAAGAAAGATAATTATTAGCAACATATAAAATTCTAAAGACAGTAATGACGAATTCTTTTTTATAATATGAATATCGATGAGCTTCCAGTTGTAGTAAGGCCGAACTACTTGGTGATCAATACCAATAATAATAATAATTCAAAGACGCTCTTGTTTGAAAATTTTGATCAAAATCGGTAGAGCCGTTAATGAGAAAATAGAAAATAAAAAACTGGTTCTATGGCAGTAGTAACATTTTTGGAAAACATTTTTTAGTCGACATAATTTTTTTTATCAGAATCGTTTTATTTTCTTTTTCATAATAGCTGTATGGAAAGTACTCGTACCATTAGTTTTGGAGCTAAGAAAAACTTTCAATTTCTGTCCTTGAAGGAGAAACCGGAGATTCTTAAACCTTAACTACCGAATGTGAATGAAATAGTTTCAGAGGCTTGGGCTGTAGGTCGAGGTGCAGACATAAAGACAGACGGATGTTATTGTGAGGCCCACTTTTTTCGTGTTCTCTATCATCTGTGGCTTTGATTGGCAAATGTACAGGCAGCGCAGTACAATTTGACACAATTAAAAATAAAGGAACACTGCAAATAAATTACCCAGCAAAAATAGTGCACTTTTGAAGTTTTGACACGTCTGGAATCGTATGACACTTAAATGGGCTGCAGAAAAATATTTTTACGAGTTTTTGTCAAGTTTTTATTAGTTGAGGATGTGTTCGGTGATATTTTTTTATTCTAAGCCTTGATTTGAATATATCTGGTAAAAATTAGGTGGTTTGAAATATAAATCTGCGATTGGACGGCCAACGTAAATAGGTAATGCGTTTACTTCTTAAAGTCAATAAGTCAATTGTCAAAACTCACAATGTTGTCTCAAAATGTATTGGCGTGTAATATGTATTTGTAAAAGCATTAACATTTCTGATTTCGAATCTGAAATCGAATAAAATTACATTTTATAATATTTTACTTTCTGTTGACAGTTCGTACTTGTAACTGTGTGAAAATAACACAAGTCTCTATGGTGGTTGTCAACAAAATGCCCACTCAAATCAGGTAAAAAGCGAATGAGGTGTCAAATCCCAATCAATAACTTATCAACTTTTAATAATTTACGTTAACTCGACAGATTAATGTTCTCACGACTTAGTTTATGCAATTTTGCCTTGTTGGTTAGCTTTTCCGGAGCCCCACACCACATACTCTTTCCCTTTTTTGAGAAGAATTCTTAATTTTATTCAATTTATTTTACAGTATATTATAGATTTAGTATTATTTTTGTGTTTTATATTTGGTTTATAATATACAGTCGACTCCCTCTAAGTCGAACTTTCACGGGATATCAAAACTAGTTCGAGTTAGAGGGAGTTTTAGAAAAATTCGAGTTAGAGAGAGTGATATTTTATATTGCTCTTTTTTGGTTTCCCAAACCCTTAAGATCTTGGTGAGAAGACGGCGATTATAGTGTACTTTCAAATTTCGTATTATACCCATGTCCATTGGCTTAACTATTGAGGTCATATTGGGGGGAAATACTCAAGCTTTATAAACTTTAATTTATGCTTAACTTGTTTTGGGTGAGCTGGGCAGTTATCGATAATGAATAATACTTTGCGCTTTGATCTTCCAAATTTAGAATCAAGTTTCAGAAGCCAACTTGTGAAAAGGTCTGATGTCATCCAAGAACGATGGTTTGCTACATAGTCCACCGGCAAAGTTTTAATTTTATTGAAACAACGAGGATTTTTGCTTTTCCCTATAACCAGAAGCTTTAGCTTTTCCGACCGCCTCTGAAGTCTGTTGTTTTACTGCTTTCAAATAAAGCACAAAATGTTTGGAAGTTGGAATAGAAGGGATCCAACCAACAAATGCTTTTTTTATTGCCTTGCAATTTTATGGATGAATATCTTTTTAGGAAGAGATTTTTGTGTTTGAGATTTTTGTGACGGCGCAGGCGATGCAACACAATCAGAATCAAAGAGTTCGAGTGGTGGTTTTAATAAGAATTACAAACAATAACGAGTTGCGATTTGAGACTTTTTTTAATTTTTTTTTTCGGCAAAATAAAAAATTCGACTTAGAGGAAAAGAAAATAGATAAACAATCAAGAGAATGTGTTCGAGTTAGAGGGAACTTCGACTTAGAAGGAGTTTGACTTAGAGGATAGTTTTTGTATGGAAAATTGAGGGGAATGCAAAAATACGGCTAAAAAGTTCGAGTTAGAGGGAACTTTGACTTAGAGGGAGTTCGACTTAGAGAGAGTCGACTGTATATATGTATATTTTTAAGTTTATTAATTATACTTGACAATTTAAATTTTTAAATCTTAATTTAACAATAATAATATGTACTACTTTTCATATATTTTGCTTTTGTCTATATTAATTCAATAAGTGCTAATTTACTTATTACTATACCCTGTGTTACATACAACATTTCTTTTATTTATTTACACATTTTAACCTTATAATTTATTATTTTGTAATATTTAATATTAAATTTATTTGTTTGTATTTTATTTTATTAATTAATAGTTATTAATAGTAGTGTCTTAACAGTTTTTTTTTATTAATCAATTTTTCATTTGCTAATACATAAATATATGTATGTTCAGTTGCAAATTTAAGTTTTTTTAAAAAAAAATAATTATTATTTGAAACAATTTTCTTTATTTTCTATATATATATTTAATTATTTTTGCTAAATATTTTGTATGGAATAATATAAATGTTTTACATTACAATTTTTTTTTATTTTTTTTTTCTTATTATTATTTTTCCTTTTTATCAATATTATCTTATATTTTATTTCATAAATTGAAGTGTATACATGTAATTCACTATATTTGTTTCGTTTTTTTTTAACATTAACATTAATATTTTTTTTTTACGTTCACGTGTTATAAATGTAGTATTAATTTTTTTTTATTGGCAGATAAACAGTGTTGTTTGTCAAACTGAAAAGTTGAAAACTCAATTGAAGATATTTTTATGTGATAAGTCTTGTTGGAGAATCACTTAAGACTTTTTACCTTAAAGTTTGAAGAACATTGCTATCCAATGGCCTAGGTCTTAACTTAAGGTATATACTGACGGACTTAAAAACAACTAAATATAGAAGGATAGAGTGACTGAAGCTATCTTTCTCGCATTTAACAAGCATCGGATGCAACCTGAAACATAGCATGTGGATCCCGAAGCTTGGGTTTACTTCTGGGCGAAGAAGGTGTGCGTGTTTTTGTTTTACTCGATAAAACATTAAAAACAATCAAATAATGCTTGCAAGCAACAAGAAGTTTAAAGTAAAAAAAAAATTATGTCATGAAATACACCTAATATTAGTTAGTTAGTTTTATTGGTAAGTGAATACGCTACATTACAAAATTTAATATAGAAAAAAATAACAAACGATTAGTGAAGAAAATAAGTTAGTAATAGAAAAGAATATTTTAGCGAAGATGGAGTTTCGCATGTTGAACGTAAAACGTAGAAGGTGATTAAATGGTGTCCGAAAAAATATATGTTGGCATGTTTGAGGGTGTGTCCGTTGGTATTTATTTTCTTATACTTTACCTTCACTTGTACAAAGTGAGATCGCTCCGCAATTTACAGAACAAATATTTTTTTTAATGCAAAATTTTAATCCATACCATTATTTCGTTTTTACAATACTGAAACTGCAATTAACTTTGTCACAAAATATTGAATCAATCTTCACGAAGGCGAATAGTTTTGAGCAGGGTTGCAAAAGCTTAAGTCACTTGTTAGCTTAAGCTTGGCTTTAATTCACAAGCTAGTGAGTGACTTATGAATTAAAAAAAAATATAATTCAGCAGCTAGGAACTGACTTATGAATTAAAAAAAATTTAATTCACAAGTCAGTTGGTGACTTGTGAATTAAAAAAAATTAAATCATAAGCTTCTTAGTGACTTATGAATTAAAAAAAATTAATTCAGAACCTACTAAGTGACTTATGAATTAAAAAAATTCAAGTCATGAGCAAGTAACTGACTTATGAATTAAAAAAATTCAAATCATCAGCAAGTAAGTGACTTATGAATTAAAAAAATTTAATTCAAAACCAACTTAGTGACTTATGAATTAAAAAAATTTAATTCATAAGTTAATGGATAAATTCTGATTAGAAAAATTATGAAATGGATAATTTATAAGCCAGCGTGATAATCTTATGATTTAAAAACTAGATTTGAAAGCTTTCGTTAATAATTAAATAATTATGTAGTCAAAACAAGCTTAAAAATTTTCAATCTACTTACTTACTTATGAATTAAATTTTTTTTAATTCACAAGTCACCAACTGACTTGTGAATTAAATTTTTTTTAATTCATAAGTCACTTACTCCCTGATGACTTGATTTTTTTTAATTCACAAGTCACTTAGTAGGTGGTGAATTAAATTTTTTTTAATTCATAAGTCACTTGGTAGGTGGTGAATAAAATTTTTTTTTTAATTCATAAGTCACTTAGTAGCTTAGGATATAAATTTTTTTTAATTCATAAGTCACTTTGGGGGTTATGAATTAATTTTTTTTAATTCATAAGTCACCAAATATCTTATGAATTAAATTTTTTTAATTCACAAGTCATCTACAGACTTATGACTTAAGGATTTTTTAATTCAAAAATTCGCAACCCTGGTTTTGAGTAGTATGTTTTAACAGTATACTAGCATTCGATCAGAAATGTCATCTAACTACGGCATTATGCTGAATTTATATGATATCTGACAAAATGTCTTTATATTGAATATTGTGTTTTTTCTTTCTCCAACACTCAGAAGAATTCAGTGTAAAGCAAATAAAAATGTTTTATTTTACAAGTGTAAAAATTTAGGAAATACAATAGTAAAATTAGGTATACGAGAAAAAGATTTATTTTCGTACTCTTGTAAGCATAATGTAGTCAAATTCAAAGTGTTAATGCAAATTTAATAGTCAGAAAAACTCCAAATCAACTCGTTCTGCATTTTCATGAATATTTAAACTCCAGCTTAAAAACGACATACAAATCTTTTGAACACATCCGTGTAAGTTAATTCAACAAGTAGTAAGGTTCTGACACGTAGTACACTGATACCAACTTTGCGAGTTTATAAATGGTGAGTTAAAGAGTGAATGAAGCGTTTTTTTGGTGATTGTATTGCTGCACTAGCTAAAGATTACCAATAAAACACGGCTTTTGTATCTCCCCCATATTTCAAATAATAATGTTACGAGGATTGCTATCGCTTATTTCTTCTGATACCACACAATCGTTTGACTTTGTGTATATGCATGCCATTGATGTTTTCATTAATGGTCTTTTCGAAAAGAGTGAATAAACGATTTTCAAGTTTTATTTTTTGTTTATTAATATTTAACAATATTTATTATGTAAAACAAATTTATAACTGAGGTGAAGTTTTTAAGAATTTTATTTTTCACCTCCATAAAATCATTAGTTTTAACTCTATTTCAACTTGAAATAAAATAACGTATACTTTTCCAACACATCCTTAAGCTTTTTCAAAAGTGGTTTATTAATTTGTAAGTGTAGCATTTTTTGTAGGCCTGACAAATTTAAACATTTTTTTCGGAGTCAGCTTATTTGGCCAATTGTATACATTTAACGTACACCAACTTTAAAATTTAAAATGAAAATGGGAATAAACTAAATAAAGCAGGTAAAGCCAGTGTTTTGCCAAAGAATCTTGGATATAGAGGATATATTAAAAAGTTAACCTGTTTTTGTATATTTTTGGCTTTCGAAAAAAAGTTGTACGGAGGAACTTCAATGTTAAAGATGGAAAAGAGAACATCTTCGATGGATTTGTTAATGAGCACAACCTCCGATTACAGATAACCAGCGTTGGACATCATTAACTACGCGTACTTATTTGACTAAACTACATGCCTAATTTACTACAATTTGTTACGTCTGCTACATACGAACTTAATTCAGAATTGAATAAGGGAACAAATCTTGCACTTTTATGATCTTATGAAGGTTTGTACATGTCAAAATCTGTCATTTACCATAAGGATGAAGAAATATAGGAATTATACATGATATAGATATTTTTAGAGAAAAACAGTTTACTTTGGCATATGGATTATAAAACCAAGATTTAATTATATTTTTTAATGCTGAATTTACTGTACAAGGTACATACATACATACATATAAATATTACTGATTACTTTCTACCAGCCATTTTCAATTCACTAAATAAAAATTAATAAGCGAACGTTAGATTTCTAAATTTAAACCTCAAATGCGTAGCTGACAGATGACTGACAGATCATTTGACATTTGAAACTACGTCTGCTACAATTTGTTACATTAGCGAACGTAACAAATGTAGTTATTTCTAAAAAGTGACAGTTCGGCCAACCCTGCCGATAACGGCTTTCGGAGCGAGAGAGTTTAATCATGTATAAACGACCTTCGAAAGCTTGCCTTTTGTAAAAAAAGTTCTTTAGATCTAGGAATATACGATGGTTATTTTGTTTACGTATTTGAATTTCTAACTGTGAAACTCTTTGCACCCGAACTTTTCCTATACTTAAGTTTTATCCTCTATCAAGGACTATAGAAAAGTAAATCTTTATAAATATACCAAATTGAAGAAATCTACTACTTTTCTTGTAATTGTGGAATTGATACAATCAAAATCAAACTATAGTGTAATTAAACAGAAGTCGAATTTCAAGGGCCGAAGCTTGCTACTCTCTGAAAACCGATTGAAATCTCTTTAGCTGAACCGATATCGTAGCAGGTAATTTGCATGCTACTAGATAGAAAGCGTAGAAAGCGGCCAAAGGTTGATTAAGAAAACAGAGTTCTAGAATTTCGTACAATTTACAGTATTGTGATCCAAAAACTGTTCAATAAATTTAAGTTCAATTTCAGAGGAAAAAAAGTATATAAAATTATGTATAAGTAAATTACCTATACCTATCAAACTATCTTACGAGTAATATCCATTTCAAGTCACATAAAACAATTTCATGGTTATAACTAGGCTTCGGATTCTCATGCACTTAAAATCTGAATATATGCGCTTAAAATATGCGCTTAAAAATGCAAAATATGCATTTAAAATATGCACTTAAAACCAATTCAACTTAATTTCTATTCAATATAAAAACACATTTTCTTCATCTTTTAAAATAAGTTAAAAAAAAGACTCAAAAACTAAGCATGAGTGCATCAGTCAACATTTTTCAGTTTATATGTAGTGGTTTATGTGTAAACCGAAAACAGTTGGCTGTTGTACATGAAACGTGTTAAGCTTTATGAGCGAAACAGATTAAACCAGCAACAGCGCCGTCAACAGCAAACAGCACGTTGGCCAGCAAATACTTTTCAAGCACATTAAACCAGCATCGTGTTGTAATTTTTTGACATTTATACTTACGTCTTATTGTTCTTGCATTTTGTGTTATTGTAACAAGCAACAGCAAATTTTAGATTTTGACCAAAAGACTCTGTTGACGTTGCTGGTGCTGGTCTATTCTGTGTTGAACGATTGAAATACATTGGCGCAAAATTTTAAACAGCCTATTATTAAGGTATTAGTATGATACTACTTAACAATTTGCTAACTTTAAAGTAGTTTACTAACTCATTCTTAATTTTAAACATTTTCTAACTAGTATCGTACTAAAAGAATTTTCTTAATAAATTGCTTCTGAACACACCTAAAACAACATTTCGTGTAAAAAAGTAAGCACATGAACCTTTTTTTGATGTTTGCAAATGTCAAAGTGTCATATGAAGCTAACACGATACTAATAAAATAAAGTATGTATTCGATGATTTTAACTTTAATAAAAGGGTAGAAAAAGTATGATGCTATATTCGATTAAAATTTGCAAATTCGTTGTTTTAACCTAGTCTCATACTAAAACAGTTTTAGCATCGTACTAATTCAATAAAAATTTTGCGCCATTGGTTCTAAAACAATGGATTCCGCTGTTGCTGGTGCTGGTTCAATCTGTTTCGCGCTTTAAGCTTTACCACATTACACCCACACACTTTCATTTTTGATAGATGATCGATTAAATTTCGATTTCATTTATACAGTTTCAAACACACAGACTTAATTTTTTTTTCATTTCAATGTTTTGCCGGCGCAATCTAGTCAAGTTCATATATTATGCACCTTTGTTTATAATAATGCTTTATATTGTGGTTTTTGAAATAGATAATAGTCTTAAGGTTCGTTTGCACTGACATACAATTTATATTTTTTTACTGTCTAGTTTAGTTTTTGAAAAATATAGGTAGGTACACTAAAAATATAAATTTATTATGAAAAATATGCATTTATAGTAAAATATGCACAAAAAAATGCAAAATATGCATTTATAGTAAAATATGCAAAAATATGCACTAACGGTTAGATGCCATTTTAAAGGAAATTTCTTGATTCGTATACATAATTAGTTGCCTTGCTTCCAAGGTGTTCCTAAAAAAATATGCATTTGCATGGAAATCCGAACCCTAGTTATAACGATTAGGAACAAATATTTTCCGCTATTACCTTGATTACATTATTATAGGTATGACATGAATAAGCTCTATTTTAAGCCAACAAAATGAGTACGACCCTACCGACAACGCGACACGGCTGTATACGAGTATAGCAGTTGCATTTCATTTGATATGCACATGAAAATTACTGTACGTAATCATTTCTTGCAGTCTCAGAAAATGGGTGAGTGATCGTCTTAAGTATGCTTTAATAGCATTGAAGCTGTCTTAGCTGATTGGTATTGAAGTTGCAGATGTGCGTCTTTTTATTTAATATTGTAAAGAAATAAAGGTAAGTAGTTAATGCTTAAAATGACAACAGGTAGTAGGAAGTATGTGCTGCAATTTTGCATGACTTCCTTTTGTTATGTATTCCCAACCATTGCAAGTTCCGCAGTGTTTTAGATATATTTGCTTAGATATCAAATTATAGTTTATTTTTTTTTTAGGTTGGGAAATTTTATTTTGCTATGTTGAAGATTACAAAATTATTTTAACTCAAGAGGATATAAAGTTGGACTGATGAAACAAATATGAGTAAAATATGTATGAAGGTATCAAACACCTTAGTGCAACTTTTGCACTAACGAACATCCATTTTGATGTTAAAGTTTTATCATTTGGACGTGCTGTTCAATCGTGTTACTTGTCTTAGTGATTTGGCATCAGTAATTGAATAAATAACATTGAACTTGACAGATGTCACCAAAACAACATGGCCGCCAAAATCTACCCACACCATTTGTTCAGCCCGGAATACTAAAATTTACTAATTTTTATCAATACTATAATTTGAGTACTGCAAGTTGTATTTTTATAAAAATATCAAAATATTTTTTATACTTCGGCATATTTTAAATGGCAGAACAATAATTTAAGTGGATGGATGTATATGTCAACAAAAATGTCACTGCGATTTAGTATTGACTTATGGCTTCCAACAGCAACAGCTTACTTCTCGGAGGTTTTACGGCACATAGAGTGTGTTTCCTCTCCAAATGGATCTTGTCAAGAGCGTTCTTTGACTGCTTGATCTTCAATTTCTTCTTAGAATTATTGCATCTGAGTCCGAAACCAAGCCTTGTAAGAGGCTCCGGTTTCCAAAATCACCGGTTAAATTTTCCACAGCTATCCCCAGATGAAACCCAGAAGCTTCTGCGAAGTCTGGTTTTCGGAATATTTCTAACCCAGATTGAATTTATTGAAATTTTGAGAAAATCATAAACTAACTTGTCTCAAAAAAATTACCAAATTTTCAAAGTTAACCGAACGAACGCATCGAGATATGTACATCAAATTAAAGGCCTATTCAATTCCCATATACACACTCAAACAAAAAGTTTCCGAGAGGTCTGGTTATCGAAATATGCCCGTCAATAGTGATTTTAGGGATTTTCGGGCCCCAACTACCTAATAATGTCCTTGGGTGTCGATATTTCCGAAACCAGAACATATAAGAGGTTACCGTTTTCAAGGCACCTATTGAAGTTTTAAAGACCTATCCATAATTAAAAACCAGAAGCTTCTGCAAAGTCTGGTTCTCGAAATATTAGTATCCGAAGCGATTTTACAGATTTTTGAAAAAATCATATAGACCTCTTGTCTATAAAATTCATCATTTTTTCAATCTGGGCCACACCGATCGAGACATACTTCAATGAAAAGGTCTAATCAATTCCAATAAATGCATCTAAGCCAAAATTATCTGCGAGGATTGGTTCTCGAAATATTTGCTTTCAAAGTCATAAGTAAATAATTTTACTGATTTTCGACCCAAAACTACCTAACAGTGTCTTTGAGTTTCGATATTTCTGAAACCAGACCTTGTAAGAGGTTACCACGTTGAAGGCACCTATTGAAGTTTAAAAGACCTATCCATAATTAAAAACCAGAAGCTTCTGCAAAGTCTGGTTCTCGAAATATTAGTATCCGAAGCGATTTTACAGATTTTTGAAAAAATCATGGACTGACCTCTTGTCTATAAAATTCATAATTTTTTCAATCTTGGCTAAACCGATCGAGACATACTTCAATGGAAAAGTCTATTCAATTCCTATAAATGTATTAAAGTCAAAATCATCTGCGAGGTCTGATTCTCGAAATATTTGCTTCCAAAGTGATAAGTAAGTGATTTTACGACCCAAAACAATCTAACAATGTCTTTGGGTGTCGATATTTCCGAAACCTTTCAGAGGCTCCGGTTTTCAAATCCCCGCTTAAATTTTCCACAGTTATCCACAAGTGAAAACCAAAAACTTCTGCGAGGTCTGGTTCTCGAAATATTAGTATTCAAAGCGATTTTACAGATTTTTGAAAAAATCATGGACTAACCACTTGTCTAAAAAGATCACCAAACTTTAAAGTTCCCCAATATAATATATAGGTAGTTATTAACAAAAAAATTGTTGCATTCAAATGTTTAAGACAAAATTTATCATTTTAATTAAAATTGAAGGAAAATTTAATTTTATCCATTATACAAACATTTTGTTGATACAAATGAAAAATTTCAATTGAGTACCTTTGCCTACTTTAGCATATTGACAAAAATAAGATAAATCGTCAACATGTTTTGTTAGACGGACAGTTAAGTGTTGCGGGAAAAGAACAAAAAACATTGTAGTTAGAATCAAGAGAAACCATTTTTATTAAGCTGATAAATAAATTTTGTGAATTCAAACAAAGAAATTTGTTAAATAGACAAAATAATTTCGTTAATCCGATAATTAAAACAAAAAAAAAAACAAATTTGTAACATTAACAAAATCATATTTTGATACAGCAAAAGAATTTTTTAATCTGGCGAATTAATTTTGCAGATTCTACGAAAAAATAGTCATATTGAAAAATTATTTTTGTTATTTCAACAAATCAATCTGTTGGCTTGACAAATTAGTTTTGTGGGTACAACAAAATATTGTTTGTTACCTCAACGAATTTCTGTAATTTTAATCAATTTGATAAAACGTTTTGTAGGACTTAAATAGAAAGATGATCTATATGTATATTTCAACAGAAAATGTTTTAATTTTGAATATACAGCTATTTTATTACCTGAAAACAACGAAATTTAATAATTTAATTTGTCCCTTTCAATGTTTTTGTATTTCAGAACTTTGTAACTTTTTGATGCAATGTTTGATCCACCTGAAAATTGAAATAATTATTGTAGTTACTTCACTAAGTATAATCTATGTTGATATTTGGGTGTGCCACTAATAATATTGAAATGGTGAACTAAAAAAACACGTCCCTCGCTCTTTTTGAAAATTAGATCGTTGCACTTTTCTTTTCATAACTTTTTGGTGCATTTATATATCGTAATAAAATTTTTTGTGCATATTCTATATACAAAACGAAGAAATTCAGCCCAGAAAAGTTAATGTGCCTCAAAAATTTACAAACTTATCGAGGAATTAAAAAAATGTTCGACAGCGTAATTTTTATTTTAGATGTAGAAAATTAAAGAGCACACTCAAAAAAAGCTTAGAAATGCTTAGAAACCTGAAGTTATCCAGAGAGTGAGTGCTGAAAAAGTAACTGTATTACGTAAGTATCATTTTTTATTCCACTAAATAGATTATTTAAAATGAATTTTTATTTTAATCGAAAAATTTTTAACTTATTTCGTGTACGTTTCTCGGACTTTTATTTTATTATTTTATAATTTTAAACACTAAATTGGTGTATAAGTTATGAAATAAGGGCATATAACAAAAAGTAAGTGATACTTTACTCTCTGACATACATGCATGTGGAAAAAAAATAAAATGCACGACTGGATCGCACGAACTTGCTCTTATGTAAAAATACTTTGGAATTTAAGATACATTTTATAAATGTAAAACATGAATTTAAAATGAATTTGCCGTCTGATTTCTAGAAAAGTATGAATTTATGCAAACAAACTTTAAAAAATCGTTTTATTATTAAATAAATAAATTTTGTATATAAGAAATTTCTTTAAAATTTTTCAAGAAAAAAATGTGGGATGCGAATTTTAAGTATTTAATAATATTGATTTTAGGAAATAATTTAAAAAAATAATCGTTTATAGGTTTTGAAGACATTGATTTTTCAAAAAAAAACAAAAAATATTTTTTTGAATATATTTATATACAATATTATTTTAAACTTAAGGGGACTCTTGTCGAAAATTTTTGGTTAAAATCCGTTAATAACATTTTGCCCCAAATTTTTTTTTTTTACCAAAACGTAGTCCATGTCCATAATATCACACATTTTTTTTATCAAAACCGTTAGAGCCGTTTTCGAGATAAATAAGATTTTGCGTTACGGGTGTATGGGCTAAAAAAAAAATTTCAATTTCCCCTCTAGGGATTCACCGAAGACCCATAACTACCGAGTTTGAAGAAAATAGGTCCAGTGGCTTAGGCTCTAGATCGAGGTACAGACATACAGACATACAGACAGACAGACATACAGACAGACAGACGGAATTGCCGGACCCACTTTATTCGTCTTCGCTATCATCGTAAAACTTTGATCAAAATCTCGAGTTCGATTTTTTTTTCAAATGCAGAACTTGCCCTATAGTACCTATATCGCAAGTAAAAATGGTCGATGAACTTATAGTAAGTTTTATACGATTTGAAAGAAACTGGAGGGTGGTGGACCAATTCTAACTTGAAATTCAAATTCAGCGCGTCAAAATACGTAAGTATATGTAGTAGAGATGCCACGAATAGTGACTCGGCCGAATACCGAATACCGAATATTCGGCCACACTCGTCGGCCGAATACCGAATATTCGGCCAACGAAACAATGTGTTGTGTATCTATCTCCTACGTGACTTTTGACGAGGCACAACAGTTTCTGGGAATGTTTTGAGGAAGTTGCTATAGACGAATGATAAAGATGTTGAAAAAACTACCATTGAGAACAAAATAGTTTTTTTTTAAGAACTTTTCGCCAAGATCGGATGGCAGACCCTTACAAATGGTTATGGTGGTCAGCAAATACAAAACTGTTTCCCAATTTGACAACATTTGCTGAAATCTACCTCTCGTCTCCTGGTACTAGTTATTAGTGGGAGGTTATTTGCAGAAGCTGTAAATGATTTCGAATATAGACGTTACATAAAACGTATGCTATGAACGAATGTTGAAAAATCTGTTTTTATTCATCACAACTTACCATTAGTAGATTTTAAATACTAAAATAAAAATTTTTAATAAAAATACAACATTTTTTGTAAGATAATAAATCTTTTTTTATTCTCTATTTAATATTCGGTATTCGGCCTAATGTTGTGAACTATTCGGCCGAATACCGAATATCAAAAAAAAATAGGCCGAATAGGCCGAATGCCGAATAGTGGCCGAATATTCGCGGCATCTCTAATATGTATGTTCGGTTTTTGAAATTAACTACTTTTTTATTTTTTGTGCACCTATGTAGAAACTCGACATATTTTTATCAATTAATTTTTGATGCATTGATGAATTTTAGTAACGCGACTTGATTTACATTTCTGACGTTACTTTGATTATAAAAACATCAACTGTTTTGGTGTGCTAATGATTTGAATTTTTTTTAACGAAATTCTTAAGGTATAAACGCTGGATTTTCTCATATACTTAGTTTTTATTTTTAGTTTACCTGTCAAGGTTTGCTGCAAACGTCAAAGTGGATATGGATAGTTTTGAACCCAAACATGACATATTCAAAGGCGCATTTGAGCAGCTATGCTACAAAATTTGTGTTCAAATATGTTAAATGCTACGAACCCTTTAAATTTACATTTAAATCTCAATTTTTTTATTAAAGCGGATATAACGAGTTTTGCTTCTCACCTACTCAATATATTTTTCCTCTAATCACATCATACAGAGTGACAAATCTTAAAAGAGATACAATAAAAGTTATTTACATTTTATAACAATCAGGCAATAAGTTTATATTTCATTAATAAGTAACGCGTAATCATCCCGGAACGGTGTCTATGTGAAATGTCGATAACAAACTTAAAAGGATACTTAGTTATGAAAAACATATTTTGTCAGATAAAAACAAAACTCTTTTAGTTCTTTTTTCATAATGCGGTTAAGGTGATAGTGACAGGTAACAGTAGCAGTATATAAAGAGCGCAAAATGTCAAATGACTTTTTGATGACAGGAAGGAAAGTCTTTTAAAGTTTTGCATATTTGTATAATGTAGGTACAATAGATAATGATAAATAATGATTGTAAGTTAATTACATTACGCAAAGGTGTCATTTCGGTTTATGTTACGACTTAACTGTTTCTTTTCGTTTAAAGTTATTCATAGAGCAATAAAATGATTTTAAAAAAAACATAGTTTAAAAGAAGGGTAATTAAAAATTCTAATAGCTTTGGATCTCAAAAGAACAGCATATGTATGTATGTATAAAATATAAAATTGCAAACATTTTCGGTTGAGGCAAAAGCTGAGAGGTTTGTGTTGTCAATATCAACTTTATGGATCTTGCTTGGAATCCGGAAATTATGGAATTTGGTGTTACGTGTTGGACTATCATGCAACTACTAAGAAGGAGCGGGCACCCCTTTGGAAACTTTGTATTTCTTTCAATCGATCAATTAGTTTGAAAAAAAATCCATATTTTTAGTATTTAGTAGTTTTTTTCTTTTTATTGATATGAAGTATGCATTTCTAAATTAGTAAGAGTACACTTTTAAGATTGTGAGAAATTAACAAATAATTAAGTATGTATTAAATAATTTTTTAATGCAAAGAAAAAATAAGATACACAAATAATTGATAAAAAAAGAATAAGAAACAAAGTTAAGATATGACATTTTAAATTCTTGTACATAAAATTATGAATACAGTTCCAAATTAATTGAGTTTGCTTTATAAAAATGGTGTGGGAAGGGGAGAGGGGTAACGTCAAAATTAGTTGCACTGATTTGCATACCTAAACTGACGTGTATCAGTTAGTTCTTTAAGTTTGCTGAAGTGAGTTCCAAAGGCGTATTGCAGAGAGAATAAAATGCACGACTGGATCTCACGAACTTGCTCTTATGTAAAAGTACTTTTTAATTTAAAATACATTTTATAAATATAAAACATGGATTTAATGAGATAAAAAATGTTCAAATGCATTGAATTGCCTGATTTCCAGAAAACTATGAATTTACGCAAAGTTTTAAAATCGTTTTATTAAAGTAATTTTTTATGTAACACATTTCTTTCAAATTTTTCTAGAACAAAATTTGGGATGCCAATTTTAACTGCTTAATAATATAAACTTTAGGAAATAATTTCAGAAAAAAATCGTTCACACGTTTTCAAGATATTGATTTTTCAAAAAATAAATTGGATTTTTTTTTTCAAAAAACAAAAAAAAACATTTTTTTTTCGAATATTTTTATATAGGTACAATATTTTTTTAAACTTAAGGAGGCTCCTGCGTAAAAATTTTGGTAAAAATCGTTAGAGCCGTTGATGAGAAATTCGAAAATCAATAAAACCGTTCTATGACAGGTACCGTTAATATCATTTCCCCCCAAATTTTTTTTTACCAAAATGTAGTCCATGTCCATAATATTACACCCAATTTTCTCATCAAAATCGTTAGAGCTACTTGAAGCTTCCTTATACTCTCCGAACCACAATTATAATGAATTTCAGAACCATGTAAAAGCACTGAGATAACCAAAGTCTTAGCAAGAACTAGCTTTGTTTTTAGTTATGTACATTTTTGAGTAGTCAATAAGTTTCGAAGAACACTCTTTGCTCTGCCCACAATTATATTTATGTGGTTATGCTATGTGAGGGTCCTATTGAATACCATTCCTAAATTTTGCGAAATCAATTGCTGAATTATTGAGTATAGTTGAGAGAGAATAACATAACTCTAGTTTCTTTTTTGCAATAACTCAGTATTTACATTTGTTAGGATTTATGGACAGGTTATTGTGTGAAGACTTATTATGTATGTAGATATCCTTTGAAGAAATTTATTCAATAAACTGGACAGAGAGGAAAACTTCGATAAATATGGATATTATCAGCATTAATATGCGTCAAAGAGTTTAAAACTATATTTTATGTATGGTTGATTTCGAGGGGGAATAAAAGAGGGCCCAAAATCGATCCTTGCGGGACACCTTTCATTACTGGAGGTAGTGCAGATAAAGCACTATCTAGAGATACAGCCTGTTTTCTTTCATTCGGATATGATGCAAGTAACTTAACAGTAAAAGAGGAACATATTAAAGCAGTTGCGTAGTTTATCAAAAAGAATAGAGTGGTTCAGCACATCAAATGCTTTGGAGGAGTCAAGAAGGATAAGGAAGGTAAGGTGGTCCTTATCCTACTTCTCTCTTATAACTCCAACAACGCTCATCAGAGCAGTAGTACAACTGTGTTTGGTACGAAATCCAGATTGAACTGAAACCAGAAGACAATCACAAATTTTGGATGAATGAGGTAGAATTGATATAGGCCTGAATTCATCACCTGTCGAATTTTTAGGGATTGGTATTAGTTTTGAAAGTTTCTACTGGCTACCGGTTGTAAGAATGGTATTGATAACGTGCGTAATATACGTAAGGAGCAAATGTAATATCGCTTTCATGGCAAGCTGATGCGCTCCATCTAAACCAACAGCATTTGATTTTACAGGCAGAAAGCTTTCGACTACATCTGTGGTCTCAATCCTTGCAAAGAAGAATGATTGCTCTGTTAAGACTACAGGATTACTGTACGTATTATTCGTAGCTTAAATTGTTGGTGGAACCAATAATTCATTACATAGATCATTACAATCAATATCACTAGTGCAGCTTAACTTTCGTTTGCCTATCCCTAAATTACGAAGTTTACTCCATAGCTTACAGCCATCTACATTGAGGTTAAGTTGATTGAAAAAAGACTGTGTCTTAGCGACTCTTATCTTACGAGTGACTTTATTTCTTAAATATTTGTAGAATTGATGGAGTCCCTCAAACCGAAAATGTTTCCATCGGTGATATGCCTGGCAATGTTGCATTATTAACAAACGAATATCGTTCGTAAGCCAAACCCTTGAATTTTACCTTACCCTATTGATATACGAACGTGAGATTCAAAGAGATGATTTATATTACCTTGCAGGAAATCCACTTGGTCATTCGGCGAGGACAATTTCAAAAACTATGCACTGTTTATTACATAAGCTATTTGCGTAAATGAAATATGCACACGATTAAGGATCCACCAAGGGATTTTCGCATAACCTTAGTTTTTTTGTGACCTTTGCCGTAATACTTCCAAATACTTTATTACTCAATTTATACATAGGTCTTCAATATTAAAGTAAATTTTCAAATATTCAATAAAGGTACAGGGTCACTTTAAAAGACCTTCTATATTCCATTAACTATGTCGACATGCTGTCATTGCATGCAATGCATTATGAAATTACTCAAACTATTAGTATTCAGCCTACCGTTTTTTTTTTGTATAAACAATAAGCCTTTTACCACCCCACATAGTTGTCAGAGCTTTGGAATTCCTCCGTTCACACAAACTCCAAAACTATATTAACATAAAAATATGATTGTTTTGATTTTTGCATGCACCTTTTCCTTTTCCAAAAACATTTCACAATCGAATATCAATTTTAACACAATTACTCTTTTATTCATAAATTACCACACTAATATATGATTCCACCAGTGACATTTTTGTTTCAACATCATTTTGTTTATATTCTTTCACTTCCATCACTTGGTGGGAAGTTTCTCTAAGAGAATTCAACAAAGAAACTTATTATGTTTTGTTGACTTTGGCGTAGGTAAGGCACCTTACGCAACATTCTTGTGAACTCTTTTCACTTTTTTCTGTTCACTAATAACAATAAAAAAAAAAACAGATTATAAAAAGAAGAAAACTGTCAAGTTGTAAAGACGAAGCGACGACGACGGGTTTCCGCTTTGAAGTATGTAGTTATACCTTAACCCATCATCGGCTTTAAATTTACATAACCCGAAATCAAAACAACGAGACAAGTAGTTGACTTCATGGAAGCCAAGTATAAGCATTTAAGCTGCGTGAAGCCCCCAGATGACCCGCACTTCTTCTGCAAGCCATAAAGGTACAATTTATCTCCCAGCGCAGAATAGAGTATGAAATATTGTCAATCCTCTACGTTACGAGTACTATGGAATACATTCATTAAAACATTGTGTGCCTATAATTCCTTTTGTGACCTTACGTTTCCACTTTTAAATATTTGTAGAGGAGAAAGGGGTAGGCTTAAGACTGTTGTTCCCGTTTTTTATTTTATTTGATTTTGATAAGTATTTTTTTGACTCTACCAAATTTTAAGTGCATTTTAAAATTCTACAAAAAGTTTGATAGACAAAGAGATGATTTGAATTCACTTGAAGAATATATTTATGTTGTACCTGTAGTAAATTTGGTTGAGAGATATTTTTAAGAAGACATACAAAAACACTATTTAATAGTCCAAGGCTAATATTTTTAGAAAAATGTGATGAATTTAAGACTCTTTCAACTTTTCGTGATACGATTTCCTTTTTGTTATAACCGGCCCTTTATAGAAAGTATTTCAATTGTTTGTTATATTTCATGGGCCAGAGTATATAGTATTTCAACACCAAATCAATCAAATAGAATACTTTATTACTTAACGGGCTTAAGGCCCTTAGCAGAATTCTATTTATCGAGAGAAGTGCTCAAAATTCTTTGTCTTGCTTAAAATGATGAAAAAAACTGTTGTACGAGTATAATATACGTACGTACTGCTATTTAAAATAAATACCACTAGCTTACTAATTTTGAATTCTTGGCAAAAACCTTTTAAGAAATGTTTTTCTGGTTTTTTCTAGATTTATTTGAAATTGTTGAACACAAAAATGGCAACCATTTGTCCAAAGAAGCACTTTCGAAATATATGCTGAAAACATGAAAAATATGTTTATTATGTGAACTATTCAGTGAATAATTCGCAAATACCCCTACGTCAACGAAGTTCTAGATCTGCCGAAATATTGCCTCTGTCCATGAGAGTGTGCAGGAGAGTCAGGTACAGTCAATTTTGCTCCACGCACAAAAACCGCACGTAGACCGCAACTTGGCAAATTTTGCGTCATGACTTGGCTTACACCAATTCAAACTTTAACTGACCTATGAGTTCAGATTAAGCGACCATAAAGAACGACTTGTGTTTGCTTAGTGGGCTCTCAAGCAGTCTGAAGTTGACGGCTCTCAAGCAGTCCGAAGTTGACCTCAATCGAAAAGTCATATTCAGAGGCGAGGCTCATTTCTGGATAAATGAGTTCATTAACAACCAAATTTGTTTAATTTAGGGAGATCATAATCCACACGAGAACCACCAAATTGAAATGCTTCCAGAGAAAGTCAATGGTTGGTGTGGATTTTGGGCATTTTTGAAAACGAAGGCGATCAATATTAAGATAGATAGATTCTTTATTTTTTTATTAAATTTACAATTTTTAATCTTAAGTATATGACATGGCAATACTGCCATCTGCATGATAAAATGATAACCCATTTCTTTTGGATCGAATTGGATAATATAGACACCGACGACATGTGGTTTCAACTGGACGGGGCTACGTGCCACACATCAGGCCGTGCCACAATGGAGAGATTTCCGAGCATGGTTTTTCTACGCGAAGGCGATGAAAATTGGGGGTACTGTTTGACTCCAAAAGTCACAGTCACAGGATGATGCCGAAAAAACCAAAAACCACAACTGTCCTGAAAGCCAACATAATCAATGCCATTGGTCAAATTTTATTTTTATTCGTAAAAATCAAAAACGGTATTTTGAGCACTTTTTGTATGAAAGGGTGTCCCAGGGTACGGAGGTTCTACCTTCCTTGAAGACTCGAACCTCCGAGCTAGGAATTAAGGATTGGAGCACTGATGTCTATCGTTCGATGTGTTGTGGGCCAAATACAAGTTTCTTTTTAAAAATGCAATAAAATGAACAAAATAAAATTTTTTCCATGAATTATAGCTTTATTAACTTCCCATAGGGAGTTATTGTAATCGGTCCGATTTGTCAAATTGGAATTTTTGACATTTCTCGACGTTTCAAGGTCCCTAGAGGCTATATCAATCATTTTTAGAGAGATGTCTGTGTGTGTGTGTGTACGTATGTACGTTCGTACGTTCGTACGTTCGTACGTTCGTACGTCCGTACGTTCTCGTACCATTTTTCGTCGTCGATATCTCAAGAACGAGTAAAGATATCGACTTCAAATAAATTTTGTTTAATAGATAATAACTTCGAAAGAGGCTGAAAGGGCGTTTATTAAAATGCAGTGAGTAGTTTTTTCACTATAACGGTTTAAAAAAAAAGTAAAAATTTTGGTTAGTTTCAAATATCTCACGAAAAAATAATCCTATTGATTTTAAATAAAATTTAATGTACTCATTATAAGGTCATACAGATTTGGTATGAATTTGGAAAAAAATGAACATACCGTTATTTTTTTAAATAAAAAAAAACTGAAAAAAAAATTTCATAACCCAGATATTCTAAGAACGGAAAACAATTTGAAACTCAAAATAATTTTATTTTACGAAAAATAATGTGTTTGACAACTGGTGAAAATTTCAAAAAAAATTAGTTAACAGTTTTTTTACAAAAAATAAAAAACTATATAAAATTCTATTGAAAATTGGTAAAAATTGTTTTTCGACTCAAATTTCTCGAGAACTAGTAGTGATATTGACTTCTAATTTGGTTTATTTTATACATAGTATAATTTTGTACAATTGGTAAAATGTTGACAAATATTGAATTAATAGTTTTTTTTTTAAATAAAAAAAACTATTAAAAATTCTAGTGAAAACTAGTTGAAATTGTATTTCAAGTCGAATTTCTTGGGAATAAACTCCGACAGTGCCTTCTAAAGTATGTTGTTTAATACATCGATACCTTCCCGTAAGAATGTATACTAAGCGACATTTCTAAAATTTTTCAGGAAACGAAAAAAACGAAGAAAGTTCGTTGGCGAAACCCAGGCCAAAACGTGGCCCTTAACATATATTATATTTCCTCATCAAAAAGTCATTTTCGGAAAAAGTGTCGCTTAGTACATTCTTACGGGAAGGTATCGACATAATACAATTTATTATTAACATATGGTTAAATTTTGACAAGTATCGAATTGACAGTTTTAACAAAAATATAAAAAAAATCTACTAAAAAGGGGTAATATTTGTTTTTCGACTAGAATATCTTGAGAACGAGCAATGATATTGACTTTGCAATTATTTAATTTTATACATAATACAATTTCTAACAAATGGTTTATATTTGACATAAATCTAGTTTTAGAGCGGATATATTTTGTAAGTGCACTTCCATCAATAACCAAACCATATCTTTTATATTTGAATATTTCGTTTTTCATTTTTTTTCAATTAAAATGTTTGGAACCGAAATAATAAAGTAATTTCTATAATATAATATTAAAAAACACGGAAATCTATAATTCAGTATATAATATGTATTATATACCTACCAACCTTCGTAATTATTACAAGTTTTCAAGACTACAAATGGGAAGTTATCAGTGTGGGTCGCACCCAGCCTCTTTTTAGTAAGAACAAATATTCTCATTAATTATGGAATATAACGTTGTTCAAGTGGCTGGTCGTACGTCTTCAATTTCTGAGTCAATTGCACCTTGTAAGCGAAAAATCCGAGATCTTTGTGCAGAATTCTCCTCAGGCTAGTGCGTGAAATGTTGAGGTCTTGAGATCGATGGCGAGTTGATGTTGATGAATTGACTCTCACACTCTCGTCTTCATCAGCCACATTCTCATCTGTGCGCACCGAACGACGATGGAGGTCAAGATTGTTGTCCACTAGCATACCAGTCTCACAAACTTTTTGCACAAATTTGCGTACAGTAGGCGCCGTGAGTGCTTCATTTCGGCCAAAACTTCTTTTCAAAAAACCGCACTGTTTGAGCTACGCAGCACTCACTTTGGAAATAAGTTTTCAATATTTCCTAACGTTGTTCAAGTGTAAAGCGACTCATTTCGTTCCACGGAGGTAAGATACTGACTTTCTTTCAAAATTTGGAGATTTGTGATTCAAAAGGAAACCACTAGATGGCCCATCCTTTAGATATTTCGGTAAAACTAATAGAATTCGCTTTTGTAACATTTCCTTCATTCTCGCACAAAGAAAAAACATTTCCTCCAAAATAACACAGTAACAGCTTGTCCCTGCTGCTTATCGATTCCAAACAGCTAACTGCTTATCCTCCATCACACCGTTCAGTAAATCAAAACAGAGTTAAGTACTTTGTAGAGGGCACACTGCGTCAGTTGAGTTAATATTTACACCGAGGTAGATAGACTCCCTAGTGATGTTCTGAGCTAATCTGTGAAAGATGTTAGTTTTCTTTGTTAATAGCTTGTATTTGATCTTGTTCTGGTTTACTTCAAGACAATCATTTACGGCCAATGATGTCGATATCATCTACATTATCCAATAGTTGGACAGATTAGTTAAGAAAATGTGCCTTCGGTGTTAACGTCTGCACTTCTCTCATGATAGGGCTTATCATTGCCGAAAATCTGTGTATGTTTGAAATTTGAGAAGTTCCTAGGAGCTACTTCTTAGTTGCTCTGACGAGCAGGAAGCTTAACGGGTCCTAGCCGATTACAGTGTTGCTGAAGATGCTAATAAAAAACGTTTCATATATACAGGGTGTCCAACAGTCACTTTTAATAATAAGCGAAAAAAAATTTGATAAAGTGAAAAAACAACTTAAAAACGAAAAAAATTGGGTTTGATGCAAACTTGCGGAGAAACGGTTGTCCGCAGAAAAAAAGTTTTGTGATAAACTAAAAGTATAATAAATTCTTGATTGGTTATAAAAAAAATCTTACGAATCGGACGTAGTTCGGCAAAGATAAAGCCAGTTAAGGGAAAAGAGAGCAAAAATTATAAAAACCCTTATAACTCGAAAACGGGACGAAAACGAGAAAATTACCTCTTAAGTTTTTCGACTTAAAATGACCACAGGAATCCATGGTTTTCATTTGGGGCGGTAACTGTGGGACACCCGATATTTTTACAGAATATCTGCAGGAGACCTTTTTTCTAGATAGAAAAATTCTGCCTGAATGTATAACTACTCTCTGTGATTTGATTTAAATGTAGGGTACCTTACCTGTTTATAAAATTTCTATGTTCAGTTTCGGTTGCGAGAATTCTTATTTTCGTTAAACTGGTACACTGGGCACGCCCTCTTTCTTCCATGGAATATCTTCTGTGATGTCTGCCCCCTCCTATCACGATCCACTTTCGATGATTCTAGTGCTTTTTGAAGCACCCCTCAATCCACTCAGTTAAAACAGGTAACAAATATTTCTTGCAGTGAATTCTGCAGAAAAATTTAGGATTATGGAACTCAACAACAAAATATTTGTTTCGCATCATTTTCTTGGACAACTTTTACTTTGTTTTATAAAGTTCTAATGAAAATACGGTCATTGTTAGGGTTTTCGGTCAAAAATTAATTACTACAAATATTTGACTACTATATTATCTTCGTAACTATCTTCCCTTGCAAATATGGTTTATCTTCTGGTAAAATTTTTTCAAAAAGATCTCTCGACTTTTCACAAGTGGCTTTTGAAGTTCAAGAAAGTGCAAAACACAATACTTATAATTGTCAAAAACATATTTGTTTTTGGATTTTGAACAAACATTTGAAATGGATCTCTTTTGGTAATTGAGTTTTTTTTTTTAATTTTCAGGATATTCGAAGTACCCATATTTATACAGTCAAACTTCTCTTTAACGAACCTTCAAGGGAACAAAAAATTGCTTCGTTATAAAGAAGTTTTATTTAAAATTTCTTATATAGAAAATGTAATTTGTATAACATTGCAACAGCTCTTTTATATTTAAAAAGAAAACTCATTTCTAAGAATTTTATATTTTTTTAATTAAAAACATATCAAAAAGACATATTTTGTTTTTCTCAGGTTTTTGTTTGCCTTCGTTTTTTTAAAATAGTCAACAATGTACTAAAGGACTTCCTTATTTTTTTCTCCGCTTTTAACTTTTTCGATTATCGACAATTTCTCCGACAGTGAAATAGCCTTACACTTTGACATTTTTGAATAAGCGATTCAAAATGCAAACTCAAACGATTGACCTAATGCGTACCGAACCAAGTCATTTTAAAAAAATCCAAAACCAACCCCAAAATTTCCGCAAAATTGTCCTCTATTTAGAGCTGTAATGAAGTATGTATAGTTCATGGCAGCTCTAAATAGAACTATGTAGCTCTAAATGAACTATGTAGTTCATTACAGCTCTATAGAGCAGTGATGCCAGACTTTTAAAGCGTAAAATCCCAGAATGAATAGAAAAAAACCCTTTTATCCCACGGTGTTACAAGAAAAAACCCACAAATATCCCACGAAGTGTAAAATCAAAAATTTATAGTTTTTTTATTATCCATTTTTTATAATCCATTTTAAAATTAAAAAAAAAACAAGTTTTTTATAACAAAACATACTTACGAGTATTTATTATTCAGTCTTCAACAAACTTAAAAATAAAATAAAATTAACAATAAAAAACAAAAAATCACACATTCAGTCTGATAAAAAAAAAAAAAACAAAAAAAAACTCATTTCACACCTAGGCTAGGACCGCACTTGTGATTTTTCGTCGAGGCGATTAAAAAGTCGTAGTCGCTACAAATTATTGTCATGCACGCACTTGCGATTTTTTTCCGCGCGATTATTTAATCGCGAAAAATAAAACACACTACTTTTTATGTGAGTGCACGCATTTGCTACAAATAAGTAGCGACAGAAAAATCGCTTGAAAAAATAGAACTGTGTCTTACTTTTTGCGACTAAAAAATCGCATGTGCGTGCATGCCAATTTCTCTTTGCGACTACAATTTTTAAGTCGTAGTAATTTAAATCGCAAGTGTGGGCATATCCATTTGAGTACATGTGTTTCATTTAAGTTTACGATAATTGCATCGCAAGAAAAATGAAACAAATTGCGACTTTTAAATCGTCATGATTTGTTGGTAGCAAGTGCGTTCATTCTCATTTAAATTCATGTGTTCTATTTTTGCGACTAAAAAATCGTGCGCTTGAAATCGCAAGTGCGGTCTTAGCCTAAACCTTAAAAAAAAAAAAACAAAAAACTTATTTCACACTTAACTTATAAGAAAATCATGTATGCAGTTATAAAAACTATAGGTATCAGTTCTTATAACTGCATACATGATTTTCTGAACATTATTACATTTACATATTTTATGTGTATATTTTTTAATTATGCTCCTCCTTAATTTCAAAATTGTAGCAGTAAATATTTTTGGCCTGGAAGCATGATCTTAATAAGCAAAATGCCAATTTGATTCAAAAGATCGGATATTGAAAAATTTTTACTGCTAAACAGTAGAAAACAATAAATGCTATATTTGAGCCAAGAAATTGAAGTTGACCAACAACAGCATCCTTAAAAGGCATTCGGTTGATTAGTTCTGAAACGGAGGATTTATAAAAATTCTAACAATTTGTTTTTAAATCTGCTCTTTCGGCGCTGTCCAACTAGATCAAGTAATCCTCGTATTCTTGACCCAAAAATATATTTTCTGTAATATACAACGTATTATTATTTATTAGTAAGATTTAGTTAGATTAGTAGGAATTTTTTTTAACAAACGAAAAACGAAAATTCTCATTATGAAAAAACCCTTTTTTTGTTCTACGAGCTTCAAAAAACCCTTTATCCCTTTTTGCTTTTTTAAGACCAAAAAAACCCACAAAAAGGGATAAAACCCACGATATGGCATCACTGCTATAGAGCTCAATTTTGCGGAAATTTTGGGGTTGGTTTTGGATTTTTTTAAAATGACTTGGTTCGGTACAGCTGTGAGCCCTCCAAATGTGGAATGCTTTACCCGTCCCTTTGGAAAATCGTAGTAGGCTTTGATTTCAAATTTGAAAATTGACATTTCGTTATAAATAAACAACTTTGATTTCGGGTCAAAAAATAAGTTCCTAATAAAGAGAATTTCTAAAAAATTTCACACGGTATATTTTTAAAGGGAAGGGGAACAAAGTGAAATTCGCTATAGAGAGAATTACGTTATAAGGAAGTTCGTGATAAAAAAGTTGGACTGTATTCTTTTTTATTCCCCCTTTAAAATAATCAAGGTACTTAAAAACATTTTATGTATGTATATTATTTTACCTTTTGTTTTTCTTCATTTAATTCAATTAAAACGCATTCTTTTCTTTTTATTTTTTATCTGTATATATATATATTTCGAGGACTTATTTGCCTCATCATCAGTAGCTAAAAATAAATACATGCATTTTTCATTAACATAAATATATACGAAATTTAATTATATATAAAAATTACCAAAATTATTTTATAGAAAATTATTTGATAACAATCTGTTTTTAATATTAGACATTTGTTTTTGAAATTAAAAAAATTAAAAATCATTGAACAAATTTTCTTATAAAGTTACTCGTACTAAGTATTTAAAGTGTATAAATTTGTTTAATTTTGATTGTTCTGTAAATTTGCATTAACTATTAGATTGTAGTATATATTAGTGTAGTCTCTTTTATCTGTTTTGTAGTGACACGCAATGCCCTCATTCTTTATAATTTGGTTAACTTCATGAATTTGTAACTTAAATTTGTTTCTTTCTAATTTTAAAATTTTAGCACAATTGAAATCAAAAGAATGTCCATTTTTCTTAACGTGATCAGCTAAAGCAGCTATATTTTTGTTTACTGATCCTTCGTTAACTTTTTGACATTCGGTATTGTGTTGATTCATTCTTGATCCCAGTTTTTGAATAGTTTCTTCAATGTATATTTTTTCGCAATCATTGCATTTTACAGAGTAAACTAATCAACTGTTTTCTGTTTTATTAATTTTTTGCTTTGTATTTAGAAAGAATTTTGAATTTTGTTCTGTTGGCTTCATTGCTGCTTTAACATCTGGTATAAAATATTGGCACACTTTTGCTAAGGACTCACTTAATTTTGGTACATACATATGTCATCGCTGAATAAATTTTCTTATCTGTATCTGATGAATCTTTTGTCCGAACATCATTGTTAGATAGAAAGCTGTAGTTACGTACTTTGGTCAAATCTTTGAGGTGAAATAATTGTGGCTTGTAGATTTTCGTTTTTAACTGATGAAATAAGTTTTTTGATTATATTAATTGGATAGTTGTTTTTTCTTAATATATTTTGTATCCTTATTACATATATTATTATTAAAATAGGTTTTATGGCTAAATGAGAATACTTTACGAATAAAGTTTTTAACCATATTATATTTCATTTGAGTAGGATGAGCTGAATAATAATTTAATAATCGATTTGATGCAATTGGTTTATGAAACCAATTTGTGATAATATTACCATCATTGTTTCTCTTGATTGTAACATCCAAATATGTAATTTATTTCATTTTTAAGTGTGTCTTCCAATTCATATGTAAAAATAATATTTTTGTCAAAAGATTCCAGAGCAGATTCGAATATACTGATTTTTAAAACAAAAATAATTACAATCAGAAAGACAAAATTTTAACATGATCATAAATGTTTGTTTTGGAATTTTAGTTTTAGGTATGATACGTAAATCAAAGTTACGTTCAACAGTTTGTAGTGCCAATTCAGTTGAAATATTGTTAAAACAATTTGATACATCGAAAGATACAAGTATATTTCCAGGTAGAATTTTGGTTTTTGTAATTGTTTTTACAAATTGTTTTGAATTTTTGATTGTAAATTTTGATTTATAAGATTCTTTAAGAATGTTAGCTAAATATTTTGACAATTTGTAACTCGGAGAATTTATTGTTGAAATAATAGGTCGGACTGGTAAATTTTCTTTATGATACTTGTATTGTCCAAATGCACGAGGTGAAATAGCAATATATGCACGAAGGTGTTTAGACTCTTGTTGGCTTATTAGTTTTCTATTTTTGTTAAAAATAGTACTTATTAGGCGATTATTTTTAGCTTGTAGCGATGACGTGGGATCTGAAGCCAAAACTTCAAATTTATTAGTATCATTAAATAAGTTTACTAATTTATCATCAAAATCTGTACATTTAGCAATAATGGTCGCATTACCTTTGTCACTTGAAGACACAAAAATTTCATCATTATCTTTCAGAAACTTTGCTGTAATTTTAGCCGCTTTAATCAAAAACTTTGTAATCCTGTTTTGCTTTTTATTTGATTTTATATGTCTTGTAATAAGGTAAGTTAATTGAGATCTCATAGCCTTTCTTATTGGTTCTGCTGCGAATCGTGAAATAATATATTCTAAATCAGCAATTAAGTCTAGAGTCGGGATGGTGTGAACTGGGAGAGCAAATTTGAATTACGTGAAGTATTTCTTTTAATGTATAGTGACCATACGTCCCGTTTTTAGCGGGACAGTCCCGTTTTTGAGGTCTCTATCCCGCGGCCATAACTGTCCCGCTAAATGTCCCGCTAAATGTCCCGCTTTTCTTAAGATTGTAAAAATGTGTGTAGGTCTCTACAATTCTCAAAATTAAGCAATTATATAAATACTATTTCACATCCCTGTGCATACAACTTGGCGCATATAAAACAAAAGTATGAGCTGTTAAAGGAATAAAATGAGTCCATGTTTATTCCATGTTAAATTAACTGTCACTTTTGCCTGTATATCATTTTAAAATCGAAATGATGTGGTTTATTGGACGCATAGTAGCAGATAGGTAAATAAAGAACAACTGAAATGTTAGCACAATAATCAAAACGCTTCTACAAAGAATTCAAGAGGGATTGTAAATTCTCTGAAAAAATATCTATTCCTTTAAGCGAGCAAAATGATGTAATTCGCCAAAGCAAACCAAACCAAAAGACAAAATCATAAGTTCAAAGTAATGGACTCTATTGCAGCAATGAAGCTGGATTCATTTTTTCGGAGTAGCGATTACACAGATCGTGTAGTTAGCACTTGCACAGTAGGGTGTGTCACTTTTGTATGGCCGCAAAAAAGTACTCTTATTTTTAAATGTAATAGTGCTCAAAAGTTGTATTAGGGTCTGAGGTTTAAGAACATGTACAAAAAAATAAGATATCGTTCGTCTTTGGCTCGCTCAAATCGGTTGAAGTTGAAAAAAAAAAAATAATTTACAGTAAATTTTTTTTTGTTACGTATACTAAAAAAAAAACTAAACAAAATACAGAAAGAATTTTTGTCTTTACAAAAAGATATACCACGATATTGTAGGTGGTTCCGTTGATTTTTAAGAAGTTTTTTTTTGTAAAAAAAAAAACGACTTTACATAAAAAAATGATTTTTCTTCCTTCTTTTATTATTTCATAGCTTCTTTATCAAGTGTTCAATTTAAACAAATATAAGCTTAAAAGTGTTTCCTTGCAATTATCTTTGACTTGAAAGCCTAAAAATATTTTATATAATTTTTTTGTATCCACACGGTGCAATTTAAAACAACACATTTTCCAAAAATCTCGAAAAATCAAAATTTTTTGGATTTCATCCTATTTTTGAGCGAGCCAAAGATATTAATTAAAATGAAAATTGTAAACGCAGGATTTAATTTTGATAAGCAATGCAACTTTTAAAAGCTATTACATTTGAAAATACCATAGTTGAGCACTTTGACACACCCTATTGCACAGGCAGTGATGTGTATCTATACCATTTGCCATTACCACAGCTGTAGATCAATGGATTTCAACTGCAAATTGTTAAGCAAGCTGCTCGATAAAAAGTTCTCCTGTGCTAGAACCAAAACCGAATTGGTTGTGAAAAATGTACTCTCTGCACATCAAGAGTTACTACAAGAACTAAGTAATATAAGTTTTGAATCAATTTTCTCCGATGCATCCAACAAAAAGGATCTGAAGCTGTTTTTCATTGTTGTGAGGTGTTCCGCTTTTGCTTCAAATAAATCTGGTCACTTTATTTTAATGAAATTTGGTGAAATATTCCAACGTCTACATTTTAGTAGAAATACTAGCCTTGATTTTTCTTGGGCATATTTAGCTTGTTTATTTGCGTATAAGGAAGGATTATTATGCGTATATATATTATGATTTTTTGTTTTGCTGAATTATATTACTTTTATATTTTATTTCACCTTTTGTTTTTCTTCATTTAATTCAATTAAAACGCATTCTTTTCTTTTTATTTTATATCTGTATATATGTATATTTCGAGGACTTATTTTTTGAAGTAAAACTTCTTTTCCGGCGTTGGGGGTAAAAAATTTTCTATGCAGCTGTCAGTGACATGTCAAACCGTCACGCCATCCGTCAAAGACAGCGACATGTTTTTAGCATGTGCAAAGTAAAAGATGAAGTTGAATACGATTTAGAATTTACATATTTCAAATGGCTGCATTCAAAGATAAACATAAAACTATAGGTTCAGACGCGCAATGGCTATGCAACCGAATATTTATTGACAAGCATATTGTAATCCAAATAAATTTTACCAACACCTAACCCTCGCATACAAAGTACTGGCCAAAAAGTTGGGTATATCCACTACCATTTGTATTCTTGCTGTCATAGACGGCATGCCATATGACCATCAGGTTGCCTGAAAGTTTTGAAATTATACTTTTTAATAATATTTATTCGCTTAATCGCACACGCCACCGACATTTGTTTTGGTATTTATAAATTTGAACGTCACCCGACTAATCAATCAAATACTTTAATAATTAATTTTACAAGAGTGCCGCTGTCAGTGTACTTGCTTTCCAAGTTGCCTGGATACTGAATTAATGCCAGGTGACTACTAAGTTGCTCGGGTTTGTACGGGTTAATAAGAAATGCTTGTGTACATTACAAGATTACAACATGCTTGCCAAATGCCAATACTTGCACGTGCAGCCCTATGGTAATACAAACAAAGCGAGGCAACTTGCTTGTCAAGTGGCATGGGAGTTTTGTACTTTTCTTCTCGATTTCATTTAAGGCTAGGCGCGCACATTAAATTTTTTGAAGTAAAACTTCTTTTCCGGCGTTGGTGGTAAAAAATTCTCTATGCAGCTGTCAGTGACATGTCAAACCGTCACGTTATCAGTGAAAGACAGCGACATGTTTTAAAAATACAAAATGTTTGTGAATTATGTGGTCGACCAATTTAACACAGAAACCACTATCCTTTTTAAAAAAAAAAAAAACAAACAAACATATCTTTTTGATGTTTTTTTGAAGTAAAACTTCTTTTCCGGCGTTGGGGGTGAAAAAATGTCTATGCAGCTGTCAGTGAAATGTCAAAACGTCACGTTATCCGTCAAAGACAGCGACATGTTTTTAGAATACAAAATGTTTGTTCGTAGGTTATAGTCTTACAGAAGCTTTGCTTGGGGAAAAAGAAGTTTTACTTCAACCGCGCGTACGTCAGTACACATAATCTTTTTTTTTTCATCATCAGTAGCTAAAAATAAATACATGCGTTTTTCATTAACATAAATATATACGAAATTTAATTATATATAAAAATTACCAAAATTATTTTATAGAAAATTATTTGATAACAATCTGTTTTTAATATTAGACATTTGTTTTTGAAATTAAAAAAAATTAAAAATCATTGAATAAATTTTCTTATAAAGTTACTAAGTATTTAAAGTGTATAAATTTATTTAATATATTGTATGTATAATTTAATCGAAATCGGTTAACGATCACAAGAAATTTCCCGTATCAAACACACGTACTTTTTAGAGTCTTTTACCCAAAATTTCAATAAAAGTGAAAAAGTTGAAGGAAATCTTTTAACTTGGCGCACATACTGAGTTCCATGAGGAGTTTAAAAATGTGTTTCCATTGCTTACACAAAATATTAACAACGTCAAAAATAACAATAAATTTAATTAATTTTGGCTACAGCTCAACCTGGCCCGGTCTCCCCTACAAAACAAACACAAACTTCAGATGAGCAACATAACTTTCACTTACAAAGTGCTCGACAAATAATAAAATAAACAAAAAAAAATAAAAACCGAAGAAGAAAAAGAGAAATGGGGAATTTTCAGATCAGGAAAAATAAATTGCATGATATTGTTTTTTTTTCTTAGACAAAATTGTGTGATGCCACATTTGATAATAACTGAAATAAATTGATGTCTAGGTTTCTAATTGACACACAAAAAATAAAATAAAAGAAAGGCAGGTTAAGCATAAGATGTTTTTGTGCAAAGTACGTACTGACATACTCACGCATTGCACTACACCTGTGAGGCTGAATATATGTATATATATTTTTTAATTTATCTTCTCTTTTTTTGGTTTTGACAATCACAGTACCTACCTATAAGATTAATTAGCAGGAAGATTCCGATTACCAGGTATAGTTTGGAATTTATGAGAGCTTCAAGGTGCGCAGGCAGGTGGCATAGTGTTTTCACTCTCATAGTGGAATTTCTTGAATGAATTTCACCAGAGGAGGTGGTAATGATTGATGTGCAAATTCCTGGCATTAGGTTTCTTTTGATGGGAAATATAGTGATACACAGACATACTGTTTTACTAATGCGTTGACCTGATGCAAATTATGTTAAATTAATGCTTATTTTAATGGCGGTTATAACATTGGTGTGGCCAATAGGTAGGCTTTGCCATGAGAAAATTTTGGATATTAAACGTTTGATAGTAAATTCACACATTTCGTAAGCTAACGATTGCTTTGTTTAACCAAGAAACAAATTACCCTGGAAAAGATATTTTAGAGGTCTTTCAATTTAGTTAGCAAGTTAGTTTTTGTTTATTCTTCCCAAATCATTCTGTAAACATACATTTGCTTGCGATACAAAGATAAGCTATGATTCGCAGGAAAATAAGACAAAAAAGTAACCAAACTTCGAAATAATTCCGACCAAGCTAAAATTTGGTGAAGAGATGTGTTTTTATGTCTAGAGAATAAATCACTTAGATTAATTTTTACTTGCGACTTATAAAGAGTGGTAAAATTAAACACAAATTATTTAGAAAATTATTGTCATTTCTTTTTATTATGATAATATTGGTATGGTTCAATTATGTATGGAACAAAATATCGGCCAAAAATGGTCGCCGCGACCTTGGCGGCACACCTCCATCCGATTGTCCAAATTTTCGATGACGCTGAGGCATAATTGAGATTCTATGCCGTTAATGTGCCCAATTATCTCATCCTTTAGCTCTTAAGTTGTTGCTCACTTATCCACGTACACCTTTTCCAAGAAGTCCAACGGTGTCAAATCACATGATCTTGGCGGCCAATTGACATCGCCACCATGTGAGATAACACGGCCATTGAATTTGTCGCGCAAAAGAGCCATTGTTTCGTTAGCTGTGTGGCAAGTGGCACCGTCCTGTTGAAACCACATATCGTCCACATCCATATCTTCCAATTCGGGCCATAAAAAGTTCGTTATCATCTCACATTCATATTTGCATAGCATTCTGTTCTTATATTTAACTACTAAAAAGAGTTTAAAAAATGATTCAATTTTTGTGAACATATTTCTCTAGTGAAATAAGTTTTTAAAATTCCTAGTCTATTACATAGGATCAAGTTCGTGGGACCCAGTCGTGCATTTTATTTAAATAGTGCTACCAGCGGTTTTTCATTTTTTGTTTGCTTGAAAATCGGATTTCTTCCCAAATCTTCAAAATTAAATAACTTTCCCAGTTTTAAAGATAGAGACATGAAAATTTCGAAAAATTTTCGTCCAATCATCTAGTTAATGAGTATTTAGTCAGAAAATGTATTTTTGGAATGCATTTTATACAATTTCTTATCACATCAGCATCAAAGAAGTGAGGGCTTAGAAAAAGTAGGCGCCAAAAATTTTGCGTTAAGATTATCACTAATTACTCCAAAAACATTATGTCTTTAGTCAAATTCTTAAATGCGGGCCAATTTGTTCCAGAAACAAAAAAAAAAAAACATAAACAACTTTTTCATAGTGTAGAAATAACCTTTATTTTCGTAACTGTAAAACGTACGAGGGCGGTCCGATAAGTAGTTTGCCTACAAAAGAAAAATAAATAAAAATAAAAGTGGCGATTTATTTCTCAACATAATCTCCTTTAAGGTCGATACACTTCATCCAGCGACGGACGCTCCAACTTCTTTAATTAATTACCGACTAATATTGCTCTTATCCATTTTTTTCTAAAATTCGCGGACAAGCTGGCTTCCATACGTGGTCAAAACAAAACTACGATTCCGATTCGGCTGAAATTTTGACAGTAGCCATCTAAGAGAATGTACTAGATGATAGTAAGTCTTTCTTGCGAAACTGGCATCATCGGGCGGTGATGCTAAGTACTAATCGGGTCACCCTCGTATCAGTGGCGTAGTGTGCCATCTCGGCGCCCGGGGCGGGAGACCTATTTTGCCGCCCCATTCAATACTTAATTAAAATTAAATTTCGAGACATCATTTCACAAGCAATGAGGTATCTTTTATTGAAGGTAAAATAAGATCAGCGGTTTCACAAATGGATTTTACGAGCCTTACGAGCAGCGAAGTCAGATATAACTTTGTCAAAATCAATTTTTGCAATATAGCCAATATAGCCAAGTTTGATAGTCTAGTGGAGCTCATAGTGGATCTGAGATAACTTTTGATTAGTTTCAACTTCGAAAAACTTCTCTCACAACTAGTGACATTAATTACCAAAGTCAAATATGTATATACGAATCAAGATGCCTATATTTGGAACCGAAATCCCTAAATTCAGTTTTTGAATGAATTGGAGGAGCTCCAGTGGTCATTTGCCCCTTATATCTTCCTCTGATTCAGAACTGGCGACAAACTGCTGGAGACGTTTCCGCTCCATCTGAAACTCGTCCTTGTCGATGTCTTCTAATACATGGAAAAGATAACACTCGCACTTGCTGATGTCCAAAAGTTTCGCTGGCGTCAAAAATCCGAACTTGTCCGCTATTTCTTGAACTTGCTGGAATTGAGTCGTCATTTCTTGAATGATCTTCTCAAATGATACGAATACCTCTCGATGGAGTTCATGCTCGAGAGACAAAGCTACATCTGCGGATTCTTCACCATGCATGCAATCTTCTCGTTTTAAGTTCGATTCCGAGTTTTTCGCTGAGAGTCTTAGCAAAGTCGATTGCGGATTGGACGAAACGTTCTCTGCTATCCACTAGTAGAGCTTTTAAAGCGCAGAGTTTCTGAACAAACCTATCCACCCTCAGTTCTCGTTGCTACAGGTAAATCTGTGTGACATCTACTTCAGATAGCACTGCAGCCAAAAAGTCAAGAAAAGTGAGTAAGTTGAATGGCTGTAGGCTGTCAATTCTTCCAGTACCTCAAGAACTTCCTCAAAATTATTTTTAAGCGTCTTGACAGTTTCATTTCTAGCGCTCCAGCGCGTTTAAGTGACTCGTTTCACTGCTTGACATGTGACGGCAACCAAAGCGTTCCACCGAGCAGTTGATGCAGAAAAGAAGGCAAATAGCTTCTACAGAGTTCCAAAACACGTCACGGAGTTCACTGATTCAGAAGCAGCGTGTACCCCAGCCCCCAGTACTTTAATCTGGGATTGAACTCCATTGTGGATCCCCAACATTGTGGCAGCATTGTCATAAGCCTGTCCTCTCAAGTTCTGTATGTCCAGTCCGTCTGATGTTATCTTCGCGATTATATCGGTGCTGAGATCTCCTGCATTTTTTCCTTTTGGTTCGAAGAAGTCGATGAAAGATTCTACCATCGTGACCTTTTCTAATTCGATATGTACGTATTGCAGAACCTGGCTCATTTGGTCTTTGTGGGAGATGTCTGGTGTACTGCCAAAGATTACGCAATAATATTTAGCTTCTTGAATGTGACGGATGATGGTGGATCGAACTTGCTGTCTCAGTAAGTTTGTCAGATCTTCCATTAGAAGAGGATCATATTTATCTAGGAGATGCACTATCTCCAGAAAATTCCCGCGGTTGCAACTATCATCTCCTCGATGTCCTCTGAAGGCCAGATTCTGTTAGGCTAAGAACTGGATAATATTCAACAACAGGAACAATACATCCCTCCACTTCTTCTCCTCACTTTCGAAAATTTCTTGTTGTTTCTGATCGATGGTTGTTTTACGGTTAGGGTGAACTTTCAACTCCTTCCATTTCAAGAAGCTCTGCTCACGGTCCAGGCTGTTCTCATGGTATCCGGTTCTTGGATTTAGCTTCCACCATTTGTTGATACCTTCTTCAGATACGAAGTTCGAGCCGGAATAGCCAAACACCATCCATGTTCGGAAAACCTTTTCACTGTTAGATAACGGTTTGTAGAACCACTCTCTGGTTAGTTTTCGGGTACCGCCTTTCGTTGAAGTCCCTGAGCGAACAACATGCATTCCCATGAATATTGGACGGAGGACAATTTTAGGTCATGCACGATTCTAGATGGATTAATCATATACTTACATTGGAATCAATTCCGCTGCTGCTGGATGCCGCCAAACACGTTAACGTGGCTTTCGAACAAGAACTAGAACTGAAATATTTTAGTAATGCACCTTGAGACTTCTTCGCATCTGCTTCTTTCTTTTTCTTGCGGTACTCCGCACCGCTTTCTTTGACTCTTTTCATTTTCAAAAACAATTTCAAAGGTTGAGTGAAGTACTAAGTGTTTAGTTTTAGAAGATTCAAAAGTATTTAAACGATAAATAACACAATCGAAATGAATTTCTGTGATGCGGGAGCGAGAAAAAATATTGAGCTAGCTGAGACTAGAATAACGTTTCCGTTGAATCTTCGGGTGCATTCCTTTATTGTCGCGCGACTCGCGAAACTAAAACGGAACGTTCAGAAACTCTCACAAAACTGAAAGGGAGCGTTCCGAAATATATGATATGCGAGACCGCTGCGCTGGCAGTTACCTACTTTACCTACTGTACATACTTTATACCTATATATGTACGTGGTCAAAAGTCTGCCCGTTTGCAGCGCCCCCGCCAGCGGTCTCGCACACATATGTTTCGGAACGCTCCCTTTCAGTTTCGCGAGAGTTTTGGAACGTTCCGTTTTAGTTTTGTAAGTCGCGCGACAGTAACGGAAAGCACTCTTACGGCCTTACTCACCGTTTACGAATTCACGGAAATCAGCCGACAGAGTCAACGATGAATCACAGGCAGGGTGGCAAATTTCAAATGTGCGTCATTGTTGTTTGTTGACTTGTTAAACGTTCTGTCATGAAACATAAATGATCTCTACTCTAAACGCTTCACCGGCGACATTTTTCGGCCCCCGGTTTTCTGCTGCCAGTGGCGGGGCGCACCCCCGCCCCCCCAACGCCACGCCACTGCCTCGTATACATACATATTCTTTTTAACATTTTATTGACTTAATAAATTTTGACTTTTAAATTTTTCACGATATTATTGCAAGTCAGATAGTGCTCATTGTGAAGCCATTTGGAAGGTACAGTTACAAAAAGCCAACCCCTTTTAAAATCAAGAAATTGAAAAAACTCAGTTTTTTCGGTCACAAAGCTTTGGAGTTATAATAATAATGAGTAAAAACAACAATTTATTTCGATATTTATTTTTTTATTATTTAAAAAGAATCGTTATAGTTTCTGAGCTTTATTCAAGTGTCTTTTTATACTTTTTATTTTTCTACTTATAACCAGTAGCTATATAGATTTATTCTAAATTTTATATAAAGTTATAAGTAATATTTTATAAAGTTATTTCTTCATTACTACAGAGTTCTATTTTTTTTTCAGTATTATCACCTAATTCAACATCTGCCCCCATTTTTCTTTCTTCCTTTTTATTGTCACATCTATTTACCTTCCAAATTGTTACCATTTTAGTTGTGTGTTTATTTTAAGATTTGTACCGAATTGGCCAGTGCAATCATTTCCTCTGATAAATACCATGAGTGCTTAGAAAATTTTGTCTTATTTATTCTATCTTATTATAAGATTAAAGTTTTTTTAAGAATTCCAAACGTTTTCAGAGCACATACTGAAAAGGGGAAAAAAATTATTTATTTTACTTTATGATCTTTTCATACGAACTGAAATCGTTAAGTGTACAATTGGAACCGTCTTACTACATTTCCCTCACTTTTATTCCAAAAAATATTAAATTAATTAAATTAATGATTTTCAATGGGAAGAAGTATAGTTAAGATTACAATTAAGTAAGGAACGAACGAAAGAGAAACAACACACAAAGTGGAGATGTGGATTGTGTTTTTGATGTTAAGTTACTTACCTTAAGCTACTCGTAACATTTTATTTATGCACACAATTTTGTTGAAAAATGGTTGGGAAATAAAAGTTTAGAATAACGCTGGCAGATTGTTAAATGCTCTGATAATATTTAGTTAGATTCCAGTTGAATATTCTCATGGATAAGTTACCACTAAAACTGTTAAGGGGTCTCTTCTTCTACATGGAAGATGGGCAAAAACATTAAAAAATTAGAAAAACTTTTTATTAGAAAGTATAATATTTTAACGGAAAAGTACTGAAATTCTAATTATTATAGTTGAATTATTTAAGAATTATATTAGAAAGTCGAATATTCTCTGTTGAAGGATCTCAACTTAATATTTTGGTTAAAATTGTGTATAAATTACAACGTAATATTTGGACAAAAATGGCCCGCATTTAAAAATTTGACTAACGAAATATGTTTTTGGAGTAATTAGTAATAATCTTAACGCAAAATTATGTTCAAGATATTTTGCGCCTACTTTTTCTAAGCCGTAATTTCCTTGATGTTGATATGATAAGAAATTGTACAAAATATATTCTAAAAATACATTTTCTGACTCAATATTCATTAACAAGATGATTAGGCAAATATTTTCCGAAATTTTCACGTCTCAATCTTCAAAACTGGAAAAGTTATTCAATTTTGAAGATTTGGGAAAAAATCCGATTTTCAGGCAAAAAACAATGAAAAACCCTTGGGAGTACTATCTAATCTAAAACATGTCCGATTTAGATAGAATCCTGAGGAAATTTTTTCTTCAAGTTAGGCTTTGATATTTTGGGATGCACTTTGACATTTGTGAAGTAGAAAGCTGCTGTATACAAACAGACGAGCAATGGAGGGCAGTACTTCGCATGAGCGTGTGGAATAATGGTGTCAATTTTTTTGACTACTTAGCAGTCGGTGGTAGCTTTGCCAGACGTCCCGGTAAACCCGGGACTTCCCGGGGCAGCTTTTTCCCGGGTTGGGTCTCAAACTCACAAAATAATTTCTAATGTAGATACCTAAATATCTTTCATTGTTTAGGAACAATCGCTGCATTGTGATTTAACCTTAAGAAATTGCTTTTAAAATTTCAATCAAACAAACCTAACTTAACGAACATTGTATTTTTGCAAACTGCCATCTGTCATTAAAATTGACAAAAGAAAAATATTTGCAAATGACAAATAAAAAAAAAAGTCATTTAATTAGTAATTAATAAAAGAATTTATTTATTTTGATCTACACGCATATTATAATTTTTTATTTTGTCCCGGGCAATATACATACGAGTATGTTGAAATCCCGGGATTTTTCATTATTTTAGGCATTTGTCCCGCCGATGTGTAAAAAAAATCTGGCAACCATAGTCGGTGATCTTAGCGCATCGTGAATTTCGACGTCGATTTCCTAATTGTTTCGTGCCCACTAGTCAAACATTCTGACACTTAGCTACTCGATTCGAACAGACTGGAACCACATGACATGGAGACCATGTAGGGCGTGGTCGCCACCAGACTGGTCGTTCGGTCGAGAATATCGCGGCTGTGGCTGTCGATATCGCTGAGAACCAAGAAACATTAACCAGACGACGGGCCTCGCATCATCAGACGGATTCTAGAGCGAATTTTAGTGAAAGACTTAAGTTAAGTGTACACGATTGGTAGATCTTACAATATTGTCAGACCTGACAAAGTCTGACAATTATCTACCAATGAACTGACAATTAAGTGGTGTGTGTACACGGTTGATAGAAAATCTAGCATTCTCTTACAATTTACTGGCTGACAATTTATTTTCAGATAAGATAAAGATAAGATAAGGAATTGGTAGATTTTCTACCAACCGTGTACACAACTATTTGTCAGTTTTTGTTGGTTATGGAAACTGCTTCATTTGAACCTTGTCTGACAATGAAAAAATTGTTTATCGTTAAAAAACGTACATCTTACAATTTCTTCATTGTCAGAAACTTCAGACAATGTTAAAAATTGGCAGTCCTGACAATAAATTGTGTTTGTACACGATTATCAAATACATTCCTTAAAATGTACCGTCCTATAATTAATTGTCAGATACATTTTCTGACAATTAATTACGAGATTACACGATTGTTAGCTAGCGTACACATAATTGTCAGATTGTGATCTAACAATTAATTGTCAGACAAATTTTCTGACAGTTAATTGTAAGACTACACGGTTGTAAGACATTGTAAGCGGGAAGTGTACGAAATGTCGACAAAAAAAATGTCGACTGGACAAATATAAATTTCATCGACTGTTAAAATGTCGACTGAAGTTTGATCGACAAAAAAAAAGTCGACAGTTTAAAATCTCGACTATTGAAAATGTCGTTTATCCAAAATTGAGTTAAATAAAACAAGAATGCTCTCTTTTAATATGTTAACTAAATTTTATTATTAATTCAATTATATAAACTCTGCATACACCCAACCTCGCACTCACCCGAAATCCTATAGTGTGCCCAAGCAGGGGGGTTGCAGGGGGCAGCATGCCCCCCTTACATAGCTCACTGTTTACGCGTCGACATTTTTTGAGTCGACATTTTTAAAATCGAATTTTTGATAGTCGACATTTTGATCAGTCGACATTTTCATCAATCGACTTTTTGAAAATCGACATTTTGAAGATCGATTTTTTTAAATCGACATTTTAAAAATCGGTTAATCGTCCCCAACCCATTGTAAGCATGTTTTTCACTGACAGATCAGACAATATTGTAAGATCTTTCTAATGCTTGCTGACCGTCTGTCGCGTGTGAATAACTTTATTGTCAAGCCCTCCTGAATCTCAATAACGAAGAGGACTATTTTGTGTCGAAAATCATCATGAGCGAAGAGGCGCATTTTCACCTAAGCGGGCAGTGAAATTCCGCGTTTGATACACGAAGAGCCATTAAATACGCTCAAAGCCACTGTCTTGTGTGGCGCGGCGGCGTTCACGCGGGAGGAGTAATTGTACCGTATTTTTTTTAAGGACGTCATCGGCAATACAGTTACTGTTACTGATGATAAGCAAATTCTCATTACTGGAGTTGAAGAGCGTGACTTGGTGAACTTGTGGTTTCAACAAGACGATGGGACCGCACATACAACTCGCTCGTGAAGGAAGCTTTTTCTGGTCGCAAGATCAACCATTACAACCGATTTTACCATCCCAACCCAGGGGCAACTACTCACGGGCTTATGCCAACAAGCCTCAGACAATCGCAGCCCTTAAGGAGAATATTCGGCAGAAAAGCGAACAGTTATCACCGGAAGCCTTGTGGAAAGTGATAGAAAAAGCTAAAAATGATAAAACAAGTATAAATAGGTATCAACACTGGCAGCAGCCACTTGACGGATATCATCTTCACCATTTAACAGAAAAAGTTGTAAAGCTCCAAATAAAGATTTCCATCACTCAATTTTTTTTTTGTTTAGTTTAAAAGTTATTCAAAAACAAAATGGGATGATTAATTTTGGCCAACCGTTATATACAATTTTTTTTATTACAAGAAGGTATTATTTATTTTAAGAAAAGAAAAAAAAAATAGAAATTCTATATGTTTACAGATAGAAAAAAAAACTTTCATTTTATAACTTTTCCTTGCCCTTCAGAAAATATTTTGAATGTACTTTGATGGGTATACTACCGTAATTATGCTCTTAAAATTCGAAATGGCATTCTTTTTGTAGTTGAAAAACTAAGCACTCAATCATGAACACATTAAAATTTAATTTATTCCCCGCCATAACTTAGCTGTGCTAATTAAATCGCTAATTGCACTCAACAAGATAGCCAAAAACCTACCAAATTCCTCATCAACCACACAGTGTGTTGCTTCTTCGCTGCGATCAAATTTCTTCAATTGAGCCGAAAAATTGCCTCTGGATCGTATGGTGTTATGAAGAGAAGAAGCAACCAATGAACTCGGCACTGTGCCAACTCTACGGAAATTCATTGACAAGCCAAGAAGAAATCAACACACAATAATAAAACACAGAAACAACAACAACAACAAGACCAAAAATTACAACAGGTACGAAAGACTGTATAAGACTCAAAAGACTGAAAGACTTTTCCCTCCACTTGGCTTTGACTAAAGTGAATAACAGTGTGTTGCTTTACGTCTTGCCGCTCATTCGTTATTATTGTTGTTACCTTTTTCTGCCAGAGCCGAGCTCTGAGTCTGCGGCTGCGGTGGACGTTCATTTTCCAACTTTCGAGTTTCGAGACTTAGTCACAGTATAGTCATGGCTGGTTGCATGAAAGCCTAAGACTTCCTGAGCCATCAAAAGTTTAGCCGTAAGATACCATCGAGTTAGTTGCTCGTAGAAATCAATCCGGTGCGGATGTTAATGTGTATCTTTGCTCACAACAGCTGTTTGTTGTAAATACTTTTTAATCTTTAAAGAAACCGTGTCTATTTCAGTTGATCGCGCGCGTTTATTTTATGTCCGCTCTTTTATTCGAGTCCTTTGGAAAATAGATACTTGGCAAGGACATCACAGGGAACTAAATTAATATCATCCAACAAAAACCCTCCGATCGCAAGAGAAACAAAAAATCGAAAGCAAAATAATTGCTTAGAAAGTTTAACACACGAAGCAAACAAAATTTTTTAATTTAAATATTTTATTTGTGGGACCTCTTTAGGAGAGGCTTAAGCACATTTTTTCCTGTGGTGGTGGTGCTACTAGGCCTGGCACACATTTTTCAAAGAAAGTTTATTGTTTAACGACGGCGGCGGTTTTGTCGAAAAATGCTCGTAATTTCACGTGACAGATGAAAAGTGTTTGAATTGTGTGTTCAAGTGTGTTTGTTTTTTTTTTGCAGTTGATGACCTAAAATTCATTCATTCAGTTAGCTTCGCGGTGTGAAAAGTGGGATTCTATAATTTTATTATTGTTGGATACTCGTACTCGTATATGCTGGCATCACAAGCTGTTCAAGACAGTAGTACATTTCAGCTGCATCATGGCTAGTAAAGTGTACTCTAATACACTGGTAGCAACTCTTATATTGGGATACTATACAATTGTTGGCGTAAACAGTAGTGGTAAGTGCGAAGTAACCTTTAAGCAATTAACCCAGAATCGGCGAGGATTTATGTAAACAAGAAGTTGTGATGGGATCGTAAGCCGTCTTGTTGTTTTTATATTCTATGTCTTGTGTTGCGTAAGGGCATGTTGGAAGGGTCAACGAACAAAAACCAGGAAAAATTATTTTATTGCATATATAGAGAGGTCATAGAGTGATGATGATGTCTGTCTAGACTTCAGGTCTCTGTTTTTAAACATCATTTCAATTCGGTTTTCCACAATTTTGATTAACACTGTTGTTCAAACAAAAGCACCCGCTTTGGAATTTTTTTAAAATATTTGGTAGGTTTTTAAGTGTTGCAATACAACTTGAACATACCCATCTCTTCATCAAGTTTTATTTAAATATTTGTATAGTGGAACATCTTAATTAAATAAATGATAAAGAATAACAAAAAAAACAGAGACAGATATTTTCAAAGCTTTTTAATGTATGGAATGTATTTATGTATTTTAAATAAATAAAAAAAAAAACCGTAGCATATGCATAATATAAACTGATTATAAAGTGCGTTTTAAAAAAATTACGTCCAATAAAACTAAACACAAAGCCACAATTAAGTAGATTTTTCAGAAATTAAATTTTTGACTTACTAAGTGTTTTTTTAACACTGAATATCCTACGAGTATACAAATAAGGAAATGATAAACGTGGTGCAAATTTAATTCGAAACATTGCGTAATGGCAAAGTTCTTACTGTGCAACAGATGATTCAAAGAAGACATGTCAATTCGTGTAGACCTAAGGCCGGAGTTTTTAAGTAAACAATCCATAAGTTTTTAAAAAATAGTGCTATGTCTTTTACTACTTGTCTTGTTTATTTTGCTAGTATTACTATGTTATAGAATTATGATAACTTTCGTATAAAAAAAATCATAAAATAGTAATAAGGGGCTATGTCGTCTCTTAAGATAAAGTCCGAGTTTTGGACAAATTAAATTGGAATTAAGTACCCCTTGGCATAATGGTTAGTGCGTTTGACTGTCATGCAGAAGGTCCTGGGTTCGATTCTCAGGGGTATACTGCCTCTTACGAGGAATTGACTAATCGTCTAAGAGTATCTCTTGTCATGAAAAGTGCTGCTCATTAGCCGTTCGGGATTGGCGGAAAATTGTAGATCCCCTCCATTCCTGGTAAAACACGCACACAAGAATGCTTGAGAGTTGTAAGTCACTATTATAGATCCAGATTCTCTTCGAGCTGTTGCACCACAGTATTTTTACTTGCGATATAGGTACTATAGGGCAAGTTCTGCATTTGGAAAAAAAAATCGAACTCGAGATTTTGATCAAAGTTGACATTACGATGGTAGCGAAGACGAAAAAAGTGGGTCCGACAATTCCGTCTGTCTGTCTGTATGTCTGTATGTCTGTACCTCGAACTACAGCCTAAACTACTGGAGGTATTTTCTTCAAACTCGGTAGTTAAGGGTCTTCGGTGATTCCCTAGAGGAGAAATTGAAATTTTTTTTTTAGCTCCTAAACTAAGGGTACCCCCCATCCACCTGTAATGCAAAATCTTATTTATCTCGAAAACGGCTCTAACGATTTTGATAAAAAAAATTAGGTGTGATATTATGGACATGGACTATATTTTGGTGAAAAAAACTTTGGGGGGAAATGTTATTAGGGGTACCTGTCATAGAACGGTTTTTTTGATTTTCGAATTTCTCACCAACGGCTCTAACGATTTTAACCAAAATTTTTATGCAGGAGCTGCTTTGCATTTGAAAAAATATAAACTAAAAATTTTTTCGAAAAAATAGTTTTTGGATTTTTAAAAAAATAATACATATTTTTTTTTGAAAATTCAATATCTTGAAAACCGATACACGGTTAAATTTTTAAATTACGTTTTAAAATGTATTTTATTAAATACTAACAATTTTCATATCAATTTTTTTTATAAAAATTTTAAGGAAAATTTAGTACACAAAAAACATGTTTCAGTGTGTCTGTATGTCTGTACCTCTCACTACAGCCTAAACCACTGGACCTATTTCTTTCAATCTCGGTAGTTAAGGGTCTTCGGTGATTTCCTAGAGGAGAAATTGAAATTTGTTTTTTAGCTCCAAAACTAAGGGTACCCCCCATACACCCGTAATGCAAAATCTTATTTATCTCGAAAACGGCTCTAACGATTTTGATAAAAAAAAATTAAGTGTGATATTATGGACATGGACTACATTTTGGTCAAAACAAATTTTGGGGCAAACTGTCATTAGGGGTACCTGCCATAGACCCGTTTTTTTGATTTTCGACTTTCTCATTAACGGCTCTAAGGATTTTAACCCAAAATTTTTAGCAGGAGTCCCCTTAACTTTAAAATAATATTGTATATAAAAATATTCGAAAAAATATTTATTGGGTTTAAAAAAAAAAATTTAAATCAATATCTTCAAAACCTATGAACGATTACTTTTTGAAATTATTTCCTAAAACCAATAAAATTATTAAATACTTAAAATTCGCATCCCGCATTTTTTTCTTGAAAAATTTTAGAGAAATTTCTTATATAAAAATTTTATTTAATAATAAAACGATTTTTTAAAGTTTATTTGCATAAATTCATACTTTTCTGGAAACCAGACGGCAATTTTATGCATTTGAACATTACTCGTATTATCTCATTAAATCCATGTTTTATACATTTTTAAAATGTATCTTAAATTCCAAAGTACTTTTACATAAGAGCAAGTTCGTGCGATCCAGTCGTGCATTTTATTTTTTTTTGGATTGGACAGTATAAATTTCTTGTAATTTTGAAGTTAAATGAGTTTTTACGACAAATATTTTACTATCCATGAACAAATATTAAAAGTACATTTTATTATTTATAAAAAGGAATAAATTTGGTGTAATTTGGAGTTTTCGGACTTGGCGTCGTCATGAAGTACTTACCCAGTAGACTTTTGCATTATATCAAAGAGCGCGGGTATGATGTCAGACTTTTCTTATTTATCAATTTATGCTTTTAAGTTCTTTGGTCAGCGCGCACTTCATGAAAAAACAAAGGTCTTCAAATAAGTTCATGTCAGATATATTACCTCTCGAAGAAAAAACATCACTCAAAAACGCAACAACACAATACGCTTTGTGTAACGGTGCTGAATTCTGCATACAAACTATGTGTCTGTCAAAAAGATACGATTAACTAATCTGTTCAGAATTCCACTATCTGATACTCGATTGCGGTTAATTCATCTTTTGATGTTTTAAAGGCATCCTTTACCTTTGACCGACCTATCACCTTTACGCAAACAGAACATTAAACTCTCTAGGCAAACAATTCTGACCTTCAAAGAACAAATGCACATTTTTCTGTCTAGCTTTCAAAATTTGACTTAAACAAGTAACACATTATAATGTTGCCAAATTTCAAAAGATGAGTATTGATAGTTGATAGTTCACCCAACTGTAACCCTCAGCAGGCGTATTCTGGTATTCTTTGTATCATTGAAGTCGTAGTCAGGAATATTTTTAAGGCTGGAAAGACTAATAAAACTCAACTTAACGAATCATCTGCAAAGGTTTCCTTGGTATACAAAATTCTCTCGTCGTTTGGCAAAACAATTAAAATAGTGACGTTCTTTTTCCAGTTTATATGCCAAATACTACTGATACTAAGGATTTTATGAGAGGTTCTAATGCTTTCTGGTTCTACTTTTTGCAAGGTCCACTATACATTCTGAAGACTGGTTTTATTTTTTTCCTTTAACCAATTACATAAAAACAAGTCTCGCCCTTGGAGAATGATCAGAAGGAACTTGATGTCTTGATCTTAAGTAACTTTTTTGGATGTTTTCGAAGAGATCTCCATATTAAAAACATCTGACATATCTTAAGGCCAAGTAGTATCAAAATTTATAGTATCAATTCAAACTTAACGAAACTAATAAATCATCAAACAACACACAAACACACGTGTTGATGGATTTAAATAACGCAAGTTTGCAATAAAAAAAATGGGGAAAAAAATCTTCTAAATTATTGTGATTAACAACACAGTTGGTTGATTTTACACCAAACGAGAAAGTCATATTATAAAACTGTAAAGTTCATTTTAACCTGAGGAGCACCACTTTTATCAGAACCAGGACCTTTTGAATTACAACTCCTGTTGTCGTTAGAAATAAATGGGACAACAATTTTTATCCAGTCTGTGAGAAGCATGACAGTGAATACTCTTGAAGTATTTGTCACTTCCTCATAAGAGGGCGTACCTTAGAAGAAGCTAGGAATTGGTCCCAGATTTTAAGCGTAACTAATCAAAACCCCAATCGGTTACACAAACGGAGTCATTCTTCATAATAATAATAGCTATGGTGAAAATTTGTTCTAAATTTATCAATTTTACAATGGGGGCGGTTAGTTACAATGTTTTTTTATAGAATTCCGCATTCACGTAGGGCTTTTCTGTTTAGAGGTAGAACAATAAGTCTCTCAAAAATTGGAATGAGGAACAAGAACATTTTATTTCTCCACATAACCTCGTTGTAGCTCGATACACTTCATCCAAACTTTCTCCAATTTCCTCTAAATAATACGATTTTTCTATCCGCTCAAAATAAGCATTTGTTTCAATTATGACCTATTCTTACGATCCAAAACGCTTACCTACGAGCCATTTCTTCATGTTTGTGGCGAATATGAAATAGTCACAGGGGGGTAAATCTGGGAAAAATATAGGATCATCGAGGATTCGTTACCTAAGTCTTGCAATTTTGTGATTGTGACGGACTTGTGCGACGATTAGTTGTTCTGGTAGAAAATAAAAAAAATGTGGCCAATTTTGCTTCGGAATATGCTTAGAAACAATCCAGCATCTCTGCGTAATACGCTCGGGTGATTGTTCTTAATTCGCTCATCCCAAAAATCTGTCGCCATTACCTTGTTTGCTGACAAACGCACCTTGGCCTTTTTCGGCTTCGATTCACCAGCAAAATTCCATTGTTACAACTGGTCCCTAGCCTCCATTTTTGATCAAAAAACTCGTTCAAATTTGCCTTGAATGTCGCCAAACATTCCTATAACATTGTCAAATGATTGCGCACGCGGCACCTATCTTTCGGAAAGATCTTTATGTCCAAATATTGAAATCGCTAATTTATGCGTGATAAGCCTGGTGGCCTCTTCAAGATCACGCACCTTCATTCGTCGATAGTCCATTAACGAAGCGTGGATTTTAACGAACATTTTTATTGTGGTTACCTCAATTGGGCAACAAGAACGTTCAGCATCATTTGTGCTGAAACGACCGTACCGAAATTGAGTAAGTCAGTGGTGAATTTTCCAAACTATGGTGGAAAGTCCGCATAGTATTTAAAAAACTTTTGCTTGATTTGCGTGATGGTTTGTTTGTTCACGTGTTTAATGAGCACTTGAAACTCACTTTATTCTACTTAAACGAAAGTGCTCGTAAGCGTCTATATAAAATGGCTCCCACAACAAAACTACTTGACAGATCTGAATGTGAGTAAGTTCTTTTGAAAGATGCTTCTTGACAATCTTAGTTATAAATTAAACGACTGAAGTGCTTTACTTTGAATTTTACACTTGAGATTTTTGGAAATTCCCAAAATAATTTTTCAAGTGTTGCTAACATTTTAATAAACGAAATTCTGTTTGCTAATCTAATAAAAATATATTAAATGGAGGACATCAATTCAGACTCAACATAATACAATTATTTATGTATGTATGTAAACGATTTATGTAACGAATTTATACATATATATTATGTACATAATGTATACTTAAAAATTCTGAATAACTTGGCCTATAAAACCAAGAAGAACGTATTGTAAAATATCATATTACGAAATTTCACATTTTAAGACTCTCGCTCTCAAATCTACAAGTTTCGCAAAAGCAAAATAATTTCTCAATTAATAATGTCTGTTGAATTTGTTGCTTCGCGAAGTAATAAATATTTTATTCACGGTTTGAATATTACAACAATAACCTGAATGAACTAAAACCAAGTGTATAGTATTGGCTGCAGTTTTAGCTATTTCACGTGAGCCAAGCCAATCATCAGACTCCTTTTGAGTGGTGCTTAGCCTTTATACTTTCAAGTTAAATCGAAAAACTTTTTGGTTTTGGCTGAGATCTGAAATATTGCTGTAATATTCAAAGTTTCAATATTCAGATAATGATGCGAAAGCTTTGCAGCCTTACTGCACGTACATATATTATCATATACAAATCCCCATCAATAAATATTTTATTTCAATGCGAGACTAAAATTTTTGAAGTTTGAAAGGTTTCAGTATATAGTTCGATATTTCAAATTACCTGATTTTCTCATTCAGAGATTTGGATAGTTAAATTCTTAAATTTGGTGGTGAAACAGGTCAAAGAGAAGAAGGACCTAGTGACTTACAACAATTCTTGTGTGCGAGTTAACCAGGAATAGAGGTGACCTACAATTTTCTACTGATTCCTAACAACATTTTTTATGACAAGAGATACTCCAAAAAAACTTCAGCATTACAGTCTAACGCCTTAACTATTATTTTAAGGGCTAATAATAATAGATTTAAATAATGTGCGATTTATATATTGGAGATTTTTGAAACTAGTTGTGGCCAATCGTACCCTACTCAAAAGTAAGTAGGTACGTGGTAGAAGGAAATAAAATCTTTATTTAGGTACTTCACCATAATTTTAAAACGGGTCAGACTGCATTTTATTATTCATCAAAGTCTAAAGCAAATATTATTGAATTATAAGACAAAAACCTCACTCGTACTCCGGTTATCCTACAAGCTCAAAAATCATATTCGAAAAAAAAATATCATTCAAAATTCTTTGAATTGAAATATAACAATTTGCAAAAATAGTTTTTATTTAAATTTTGATAATTAATACATATGTTTCAAAATTTTTAAAAAATTCTTCAAACAAAAATGTAATTTTAATCCATTTAGCCGATAAAGAGGAAGAGAAATCAATAAAACAAATAGTTCTATGGAAGGTTCTAAAGTTTGACCGTGCTTATTCAAGCATTTAGAAATCATTTAATCAAAAAATAATATTAATCCATAACAGTTTCTTAAAAGTGTCTATTGTGCCAAGATTAAAGAAAAATTACTCATCTACTTATTTTATAACCAAACAGAAAGACAGAATTAAAGATAGCCAGTTTTTGCCTTCCCCTTCATTGTAATGTTTGATTAAAATCCCAAATTCAATTTTTTTACGAATCCATAAGATTTCATTTAGTATGTATTTAAAATTAAAAGAATAATGAATTGAATGATCGTTCGAACTTTAGAAACTCAATTGTCTATTTTTCATCAAAAATAACTAATCCACTCATCTCAATTTACATTTGCTTAAGCCTCAATATCTTATGACCCAGATGATGACTTCATCAAATGCAAAACAATATTTTTTTTAAGGATTCCTCAAAACCATTTTTGTGCAAATAAGTTCCATCCAGTAAAACGTGCAAGTCTCTGGAATGCGATAAACAGTTAAAAGTGAATACAAGTACGAGTATGTACGAGTACTTTTGTTGTTTTGCATATTGTTCATCCAAATCGTTTATTCCTTGAATTGCGCAAATGCTCTCATGTCACGCTTTAACAGCAAAAAAAAAACAGAAACACATATGCCTATCTATCTTAGGAAATACGGGCAGGTATACTCCTCAGTCAATTTCAATTCAATTCGAGCTTGCACTGTTAAATATACCTACGTGTTTGAAATTGAATATCACATTAAAAATTGCTTGCACGCATTACAGCACATGCAATTTATTCGCCCCACTAGCTAAACTAAAATGCCTGCGCAATGCAAGTCTCAAAAAAATGTTGCACAAATTTTGTTACAAGTTTAAATCAAGTTCATTAAACTATGCCTTAATATGGAGCAGATTCGTGATGAAAATAAGAAACGAGCTCTGAAGGTCAGATATAAAAAGATTGTGTATTCAAAGTGTCAAAAAAAAAAACTCCGAAAGTAACCTCTGCTGCAAGGGTAGGCCATGTCTTCCCAAGAAAACTTAATTTGATTTTACGTATCTGCAGTGAACAGTAGTTCAGTTGATTTCTGACTGCACTAAAGTGTGTTTTGCAATACAAAATAACTAAGGATCAAAATAACTGCTACTACTGATCCATCATAAGGCTGGGGTTTCAACACCCACGAAGCCTAAGTCGATTTCTGTCACAATTTTTTGTTCTTGCAAAATTTAATAAGTACATTCATAACTTAATAATTTTGGCCCAAATTTGACCAATTTCATAAATCAAATTGATTAAACGAGTATTCCAAAAAGAATTTAGCATAGACGCCAACGTTAAACTTCTTGTTGGAGTAGAATTGAGGACAACTTGGCCTAGATAAAATTTCCTTTTTTTTTTTCTTTTCATTTTACATCTGTCGCTGTTAAATAATATAAAAACTTCTAAGCTTCATCATGAGTAACTGAATTTTCTTTCGATTGCCGTCGACAATATTATATAGTCTTGTGCACATTTATGAACGCTAGTGTTTGTGCAATAATCTGCAATGTACATCATCACACATTAGGCATTACCATCGAAAGGTGCTCCCCGATACATATTCTCCCATAGACTATACGAGTGCACATAAATACATCATCTGTATCTTTATAACAGTATCATATTTCAATCAGAGCAGCAAAAAATACAAAACGTAATTTGAGGTGCAGCAACATATAAGTTTTGTATAAATATATTTTATTTATCTCTCCCTCTCTCTTTCTCACTAATTCGTTTCTTTTCTCCTTTTTTCTTTCTCTTTTCTCATCTGCAATACTCACATTGAACTCTAAATGTGCGCACTAATTGGTAACACTATACTTCTTGCATGAATGCCTTGCCTACCGTTCTTACATCAGATTGTGTTTGTGCTTCACTTATGTTTCCTTATATTAGAATACAAAAAGAAAAATAAAGAAAAGTAAAGAAACAGAAAAGAGGAAGAAAATAAAGATGAATAAAGATAAGCAATGGAATGAGCTTTACTGTACGTTGAAACACTTGCGAGTTAAATCATTTGCATAAATTGCTCGTATGTCACCTAAATGGTTCTCTGGAAGACAAATAGCATCGAGTAAAAGTATTTATCTAACCCAATAACGGTAATAATTTCTTTCTATTATTACTAAACAGCCGATTGTATGAATCTCTTACCAAACAAAAGAGCTGATCTTCGAACTTGATTTGCATATTTCAATCGGTTTTCATTCCAATGGAGTTGAAAAGTGAAGTTCTGTCCATCCGAGTCGATGAACTTATTTTTTTATTTAAATTTTGATATATTTTTCATTAGGTCGAAATTAGTTTTTAATGTCAAAGATATTCTTTCCCAGAAGAATTATGGCCAAGAGATGTTGCTTAACGCTGCTTAACTTTTCATTATAAATTCAAAGCTTCATGATTAACGGAATGTGTAACTTCTTGTTCTTGTAGGGTGATGAAGAATTATTATTCAAATGAGTTTGAATAGTTTGATTGTCGCTTGAGGTTTTACTGTTTTAACTCAATACTAATTTCATGATAACATTATATCAGACACATGTATGCAGTTACTTTAGCAATATTTTAAGCCAGTTTATTTTACTTGTGATATAGGAACTACAGGGCAAGTTTTGCTTAAGAAAAACAAACTCGAGGTTTCGATGAAACTAGGCATAACGATGATAGAGAAAAAGAAAAAAGTGGGTGCCGAAATTCCGTCTGTATGTATGTATCTAAGCTACTGAATTCGTACTTGTGGGTCTTCGAGGATTCCCAAGGTGATTAGCTCTAAGCTACCAGTAAAAACTATTTATGTTAAGAACGAATTTAACGATTTGGTCGAAAATATTTCTGCATTTGTGTATTGAAGATAAATGTAGTCAACATTTCGGTAAAAAAAAAAAAAATACGAAAAATGTTATTGACAGAACCTGTAATAGAACCGTTTTTTTTTTCATTTCAACTTTCTTACTAACGCTTCTACCGGTAAAGATGATTCAGGAACTTCTTTAAATTAGAAGAAAATTGTATAAGCTAATTTGAAAACGGGTGCACAATTGTTTTTTTAAATTATTTTCTTAAATTTACATAATTAAATAATACTTAAAAGTGGCATTCCATAATTTAAAAAAATAATTAAAGAAATATCATATATAAAAAATTTATTGACTAATAAGACTCTTAAATGTTACCTATTCTCGTGACCTTTTTGTTTTTGTTGATTTTATGTCCTTAAGTTGGCTGATCAATATTCAATATTGTTTTTCAATAATCAATAGAGCTGAAACGTTGCCGGTGAGCTTACACCCTTCTTCAGGCCTATTTTTGTTTTTTAATTCTTAATCTTTACTACCTATTATATATAAAAGTATTCTTTTGTTTGTTGGTCACAGGGTTGCGAATCTTTGAATTAAAAAAACCATAAGTCATTAGTCTGTAGATGATTTGTGATTTAGAAAAATTTACTTCATAAGTTATTTAGTGACTTATGATTTAAAAAAAATTAATTCATAAGCTACTAAGTTACTCATGAATTGACAAAAAAAAATAATTCATAACTACTAAGTGACTTATGAATAAATTAAAAAAATTCAAGTCATGAGCAAGTTAGTGCCTACAGAATTAAAATAAAATGCACGACTGGGTCGCACGAACTTGCTCCTATGTAATAGACTAGGAATTTTAAAAACGAATGTTATAAGGATAAAATTATTTTTTTAAATTCTTTTAGTAGTAAGAGGCAAAAATAGAATGCTATGCAAATATAATTTTATGCAAGAACAGAAATTATAAGTCGTTTTAGTGGTTTCTTAACAAAAAAGCTTTTATATACTAAATTTTTAAAAGATTTTTAGGAAAAAAATTTTGGTACGCCAAATTAAAGTTTTTATTATTGTTCGAATAAAAATTAAATTTACAAAAATAAATATTGAGCCGTTTTTGAGATATCGAAAATGATAAAGAAAAAATAGATTTTTTTTTTTCAAAAATTCAAAAGATCGTAAGAATTAATTGAAAGAAAAAAAAAATTATCAAAATTCTAGGTGCCGTTTTCGGGAAAAATACGATTTGAAAACCATTTTTTTTTAATTTTTTAACATTTGTATGGTGGGTACTTTTATTTTTAGGTAAAATAAATTTTTTTTCTCACATCTTGTAAAGGGTGATTTTTTAAGAGCTTGAGAACTTTTTTTTAAAAAAAAAACGCATAAAATTTGCAAAATCTCATCGATTCTTTATTTGAAACGTTAGATTGGTCCATGACATTTACTTTTTGAAGATAATTTCATTTAAATGTTGACCGCGGCTGCGTCTTAGGTGGTCCATTCGGAAAGTCCAATTTTGGGTAACTTTTTCGAGCATTTCGGCCGGAATAGCCCGAATTTCTTCGGAAATGTTGTCTTCCAAAGCTGGAATAGTTGCTGGCTTATTTGTGTAGACTTTAGACTTGACGTAGCCCCACAAAAAATAGTCTAAAGGCGTCAAATCGCATGATCTTGGTGGCCAACTTACCGGTCCATTCCTTGAGATGAATTGTTCTCCGAAGTTTTCCCTCAAAATGGCCATAGAATCGCGAGCTGTGTGGCATGTAGCGCCATCTTGTTGAAACCACATGTCAACCAAGTTCAGTTCTTCCATTTTTGGCAACAAAAAGTTTGTTAGCATTGAACGATAGCGATCGCCATTCACCGTAACGTTGCGTCCAACAGCATCTTTGAAAAAATACGGTCCAATGATTCCACCAGCGTACAAACCACACCAAACAGTGCATTTTTCGGGATGCATGGGCAGTTCTTGAACGGCTTCTGGTTGCTCTTCACTCCAAATGCGGCAATTTTGCTTATTTACGTAGCCATTCAACCAGAAATGAGCCTCATCGCTGAACAAAATTTGTCGATAAAAAAGCGGATTTTCTGCCAACTTTTCTAGGGCCCATTCACTGAAAATTCGACGTTGTGGCAGATCGTTCGGCTTCAGTTCTTGCACGAGCTGTATTTTATACGGTTTTACACCAAGATCTTTGCGTAAAATCTTCCATGTGGTCGAATAACACAAACCCAATTGCTGCGAACGGCGACGAATCGACATTTCACGGTCTTCAGCAACACTCTCAGAAACAGACGCAATATTCTCTTCTGTACGCACTGTACGCATTCGTGTGGTTGGTTTAATGTCCAATAAAGTAAACTGAGTGCGAAACTTGGTCACAATCGCATTAATTGTTTGCTCACTTGGTCGATTATGTAGACCATAAATCGGACGTAAAGCGCGAAACACATTTCGAACCGAACACTGATTTTGGTAATAAAATTCAATGATTTGCAAGCGTTGCTCGTTAGTAAGTCTATTCATGATGAAATGTCAAAGCATACTGAGCATCTTTCTCTTTGACACCATGTCTGAAATCCCGCGTGATCTGTCAAATACTAATGCATGAAAATCCTAACCTCAAAAAAATCACCCGTTAGCATATAGGCAACCTCGTTCACTTCATAAGAAGCTTCAATTGGTTTAACGATTAGGTAAAAAGTCTCCAAGATTCAATGATGTATCACAATACACCAACTCATGGTCAAAGAGTGTCAGCTCTCTTGCTGACAGCCATGTCAACTTAATCTCACCTAACCTATGATATTCTTTGAGTATTTAATCAGAGAATCGTTTTCTATCTTAACTTTTATTTCAATATACCGCCATTATTTGAATGAGAGCATGGAAATGTTGTCCTTATGGATCAAAGACATCTCCAATAGGAACCATCATAAAATATTTGTATATTATTTTGAACAGAACTGAACATAAAGCAAGTAAACAACAAGATCGAAACATTTTAATTGCACTTGTTGAATTACTGATTCAGAATAGATTTTGATGGTCTTGTCTACCTCTCAGATCGATTGCTACGCTATTAATACCAAAAGCAGTTCTTCATTTAAAACTTTTTAACTTCAAAAATGAGAACAATATACTGATTAAAAACAGTCCTATACTTGGTACGAAATACTTTTTGTGTTAATCATTTGTATTAATAGTCTTCTGCCTCACGATTTTTGAATCATATTTTACCAGAAATTATTAAATTTTCATGTAGATACAGATGACTGATAGGTAAAATATCTCCTTCCATTGAAGTCTTTCTTGGAGGCATACCTTGTAGCTTGTTCGAAAGAAATCAAAATTGCACACGTTCGCGAAACAACAATCGGATATTCGAATTTGAGTTGAGGTCACTTGTTGAATATTTTCTTTATTTTTGTTCAGGGTTACAAAATCATTGAACAAAAGAATGAAATCAATTGATGACTTAGTAGCTGCCGGCCATTTTTTGTTTGTTTGTGTTTTGTCAAGAGATTTATCAACAAAGTTGCGAAGGAAATCGTTTAGTTTGTGTCAAAACACAAACTTTTTAGTTGCTCGAATCGAGTTGCTCTAAGTGCGCGGTGTCCCATATAAGCCCATATGTTTCATTTTAGCAACTATACTCTGTCCAACAAAAATTGTCAGTACAGGTCTTATGGGAGAGCTTTTTCTAAAGCAGTGGCGCCAGATGCACCCTCACTACAATGCGTTAGGAAGAATGCCACTAAAAAAAGAGCAAGCCACTGACTTTTCTTAAGGAATTGTTGTTGTAATTCTTTGCAAAAAGTTGTACACCCCAACACGACCGTCGTTTCCCACTGCTGATGAGATACCCCCAATGCCAAAAGTGTCAAGTGTCACTCAATACGATCGTGCGCTCTTTATCAACATCAAAACAGAGTTACCATTATCATTCTCAATTGCAAGCAAGGAGCTTTTCCAGTGGTTTTTATTGAGGAGCTTTTGGGATTTGAAGCTTTTGAGAACACATTTTAAGAAGAAGAGTGTTGTCGTATTGCTTTTCAACTTAAAAAAAACGAGCCTATTATCTTACCGCTTGGCGTTGTGGGAAAAGGTAAATTGAATTTTGTTTTCAGTCGTTTTGAATCGGCAGACGGTAGCCCTACGCATTTTTTACTCTCATTTGCGGCGATTTATAATTTAAACTACGGAATCCCTGTGAGAGCTTTAAAAGGCGACACACTTATGCATGGCAATGCAACCAGAATGAGAGACAAACGTCCTATCTTCCCTGTCCCTGTACTGACAATTTTTGTTGGACAGAGTATAAACAGTTGCGAAACTAAAAATTGAATGTGAGCGCCTGGCCTTACATAAGAGGAAGTTCGTGCGATCCAGTCGTGCATTTTATTTTATTAAATAGAAATAACAAAAAACATAACCTTGTTAAATGTTCTGCTCCTAACTTAACAAAAATAATATCTTTGGATCTTTAATAATATTTGTATCATAAAAGAGAAATACATTTGAAATCAAAAGAATATTTTTTTTAGTTCTAAAAAGATACAAGTAAAAACCCTCTCATATATAAAATCAAACTAAGTTGTCTAAGGGTGTCTCTCTTATGTATATGTATAGAAACCTTTGTTGAAATGGTTTTATTTAGGACAAGCTAAATTGAATTTTCCTTGCTTTCTAATATGTACATTCATATATGTGTGGATATGTGTGGTTGTTGTCATGCACTATACTCGTACATTTTTGTTATTTAATAAATAAAATGATTTACTTAAATATTATAGGAATTCCCGTCAATATTCATATATGTACATACATAAGTAAATACATTTGTTTCACAACGTAATGTTATCAATTTTATGACAAAGAATTTGTTTGTTTTCGTTTTTCTTTTATAATGTAAAATGTCTAAAGTTTTTCTTTACTTAGTTTTGAAAATAGTTTCAGATTGAAGATGGCCCCTATTGCACATAGACTGAATTCTGGCATTTGTCATGACTTTTACCAGCATAGAAGCGCTTCGTATGTTGGTCTTCAGGTCTTATAGGATCCTAAGATATTTGAAATAAGTAAAAATAGAAACCCACAAACAAATCTGAAGAAGTTCAACAGGTGGCGAAGGTTTGTGGATTGGTCAATCTAAGACGTCTCTTTTTGAGATAAGACGCTCTAAAAAAGGTTCCCGCAACATGTGTTTCTCTGAGAATTGAAGTCGGAGAGTACCAACGCATTTTACGGATGAAAATGGAGGTAGATAGGTTCAAATGGTGGCTACAAGTAGTCTTGCTCAGTAATCCAATCAGGGTTGCGAATTTTTGAATTAAAAAATCCTTAAGTCATAAGTCTATAGATGACTTGTGAATTGAAAAAATTTAATTCATAAGATATTTGGTGACTTATGAATTAAAAAAAATTAATTCATAACCCCCAAAGTGACTTATGAATTAAAAAAAATTTAAATCCTAAGCTACTAAGTGACTTATGAATTAAAAAAAAAAATGTATTCACCACCTACCAAGTGACTTATGAATTAAAAAAAATTAAGTCATCAGGGAGTAAGTGACTTATGAATTAAAAAAAAGATTGTGTGTACTGACGTACGTGCGGTTGAAGTAAAACTTCTTTTTCCTCAAGCAAAGCTTCTGTATGATTATAACCTACGAACAAACATTTTGTATTCTAAAAACATGTCGCTGTCTTTGACGGATAACGTGACGTTTTGACATGTCACTGACAGCTGCATAGAAATTTTTTTACCCCCAACGCCGGAAAAGAAGTTTTACTTCAAAAAAACATCAAAAAGATATGTTTGTTTTTTTTTTTTAAAGGATAGTGGTTTCTGCTTGTTAAATTGGTCGACCACATAATTCACAAACATTTTGTATTTTTAAAACATGTCGCTGTCTTTGACTGACATAGAGAATTTTTTACCACCAACGCCGGAAAAGAAGTTTTACTTCAAAAAATTGAATGTGCGCGTCTAGCCTTAAATGAAATCGAGAAGAAAAGTACAAAACTCCCATGCCACTTGACAAGCAAGTTGCCTCGCTTTGTTTGTATTACCCTAGGGCTGCACGTGCAAGTATTGGCAAGCATGTTGTAATCTTGTAATGTACACAAGAATTTCTTATTAACCCGTACAAACCCGAGCAACTTAGTAGTCACCTGGCATTAATTCAGTATCCAGGCAACTTGGAAAGCAAGTACACTGACAGCGGCACTCTTGTAAAATTAATTATAAAAGTATTTGATTGATTATTCGGGTGACGTTCAAATTTATAAATACCAAAACAAATGTCGGTGGCGTGTGCGATTAAGCGATTAATATTATTAAAAAGTATAATTTCAAAACTTCAGGCAACCTGATGGTCATATGGCATGCCGTCTATGACAGCAAGAATACAAATGGTAGTGGATATACCCAACTTTTTGGACAGTACTTTGTATGCGAGGGTTAGGTTTTGGTAAAATTTATTTGGATTGCAATATGCTTGTCAATAATTATTCGGTTGCATAGCCATTGCGCGTCTGAACCTATAGTTTTATGTTTATCTTTGAATGCAGCCATTTGAAATATGTAAATTCTAAATCGTATCCAACTTCATGTTTTACTTTGCACATGCTGAAAACATGTCGCTGTCTTTGACGGATGGCGTGACGGTTTGACATGTCACTGACAGCTGCATAGAAATTTTTTCACCCCCAACGCCGGAAAAGAAGTTTTACTTCAAAAATTTAAGTCATGAGCAACAAAGTGACTTATGAATTAAAAAAAATTTAATTCACCACCTACTAAGTGACTTGTGAATTAAAAAAAATCAAGTCATCAGGGAGTAAGTGACTTATGAATTAAAAAAAATTTAATTCACAAGTCAGTTGGTGACTTGTGAATTAAAAAAAATTTAATTCATAAGTTAGTTGGTAGATTGGAAATTTTTAAGCTTGTTTTGACTACATAATTATTTAATTATTAACGAAAGCTTTCAAATCTAGTTTTTAAATCATAAGATTATCACGCTAGCTTATAAATTATCCATTTCATAATTTTTCTAATCAGCATTTATCCATTAACTTATGAATTAAATTTTTTTTAATTCATAAGTCACTAAGTTGGTTTTGAATTAAATTTTTTTAATTCATAAGTCACTTACTTGCCCATGACTTCAAGTTTGTTAATTCATAAGTCACTTAGTAGGTTCTGAATTAATTTGTTTTAATTCATAAGTCACTAAGAAGCTTATGATTTAATTTTTTTTAATTCACAAGTCACCAACTGACTTGTGAATTAATTTTTTTTTAATTCATAAGTCAGTTCCTAGCTGCTGAATTATATTTTTTTTAATTCATAAGTCACTCACTAGCTTGTGAATTAAAGCCAAGCTTAAGCTAACAAGTGACTTAAACTTTTGCAACCCTGAATCCAATTACCGCCAAAGTGGGCTGTTTTGATAACATAACTTCATGACCTGTGGATTTAATTGAATAGGATGGGGAACTCTCTTGAGCTCCCTGTTACCATAAGTTAACTATTTCAGCTTTTAATTTTTAGGAAAACGTGTTCCACAACTCTTCGATATTCGTCTCAGAGCTCTTTTGTCGTGTTGAGGGAAGTGATCAGGTCTTTGATCTTCAGTTCGTTAAGGTCGTCAAAGAAAAAATTTCCGAATAGTTGGACTATGATAAGCTCGTTAAGCTGTTTCACTTACGATTGGATATTGTGACAAAATGTTCGCCCTTCGATTGCAGGCCCTACTTTTTACCGAATGTCTTAATACAAGCTTAGAAAGATATGCAGGCCTTCTTAACCCGTTCTTCAATTTTTATTTTCCAGTATAATTTAGAGTTTGCGATAAATCCTAAATATTTTGCACAGGAATACAGGGACAAAGTAAGCCCACTGAGTCATGGTAGAATGAAGGGGGATATGTAACTTTTAATAATAAAAATCATCAGTTCAGTTTAAGCTTGGTTTACCACAAGACCTGGTCCAGGTCATGGCCAAGTTGCTAACGTTCTTCAAAGCCGTGATTTTAATAATCACAGAAGTAAACATTCTCGACATCAATAGTACCAAATCATCCACGCACGTAACCACCTTCACACCTCATCTCACGAACTTTTTCATTATAGAAGAGGAGATAGAACACCACCATAAGGTGTTCCTCTACTCACGTGTTTGATTGATTTTGTATTACCTTACGATGTTTGAATCTTTCTATTGTTGAGCATGGAAATTAATTTGATAAAGTCCTCTACACAGAAGATAGCGAGTGATTCTTTATGGACTCGATAAGGACTTTGTCGAAAGCTCCTTCGGCGTCTGAGAAGGTAGCAAGGGAGTATTCTCTTAAGTGCAGGTAATCGTGAAGAATTTGCCTCACTGAACGATCGGTATACACAAGGTCAAAGGCGATTATTTGGATTGCAAGATTGCCTCAACTCAAACACACACTCCTCACTTTTCCAATACATGATGGCGACTGACACGGAAGGTAGCATAACTAAAAGTGGGCCGTTCCACTTTAGGAAAGATGAAAGATTTATCAAACGATTCGTCAAAAACTTTAAAAAGTTTCCAATTTAGTTAATATTCCAATTAATTATTTCAAAAAAAGTTAATTCATGGTAAGTGGTATAGCTTCACTTTCATCATTTTAATATATTTTATAGTTACATCCCTGCGCAATAAATTAAGCTTATGTAAATAATACTTAATTGGAAATACAAGAATACTCAAATTTATAAACCTGGTGGCGTTCAATACATCTAAATTTAAATTGGCTAATGGAGGTGAGTTTATGTTCTTAAGCATGGGAATAATCTCAATTTCATAATATCCTCCATTTTGTTCAATTTAAATTTGATATTTTTTCACTCACAAGCCAAATATAACGGGTGATTTTTTTGAGGTTAGGATTTTCATGCATTAGTATTTGACAGATCACGCGGGATTTCAGACATGGTGTCAAAGAGAAAGATGCTCAGTATGCTTTGACATTTCATCATGAATAGACTTACTAACGAGCAACGCTTGCAAATCATTGAATTTTATTACCAAAATCAGTGTTCGGTTCGAAATGTGTTTCGCGCTTTACGTCCGATTTATGGTCTACATAATCGACCAAGTGAGCAAACAATTAATGCGATTGTGACCAAGTTTCGCACTCAGTTTACTTTATTGGACATTAAACCAACCACACGAATGCGTACAGTGCGTACAGAAGAGAATATTGCGTCTGTTTCTGAGAGTGTTGCTGAAGACCGTGAAATGTCGATTCGTCGCCGTTCGCAGCAATTGGGTTTGTGTTATTCGACCACATGGAAGATTTTACGCAAAGATCTTGGTGTAAAACCGTATAAAATACAGCTCGTGCAAGAACTGAAGCCGAACGATCTGCCACAACGTCGAATTTTCAGTGAATGGACCCTAGAAAAGTTGGCAGAAAATCCGCTTTTTTATCGACAAATTTTGTTCAGCGATGAGGCTCATTTCTGGTTGAATGGCTACGTAAATAAGCAAAATTGCCGCATTTGGAGTGAAGAGCAACCAGTGGCCTATTTCACCAACGTACAAATTGTAGATTACAAGCACTTTTTTAACAAATTTGTGCAAAAATCGTTTTTTTATGTTTCACAAAATGGTTGTATTACAAAAATGTGTTTGTTGTTTACAAAGGGTAATTTGTAGAAATTTCATTATTTCAGTTTCACCAAAACTAAATTTTTTTGTTGCTTACAAGTACAAATTTGTTAAAAATTATATTTTTTTGTAAGTTTCTGTTTCACGGAATCACGAAATTTTACAAATTTGTTCAGTTACTGAAAATTTTTTGCAGAAGAAAGATCGTCTGCCGATTTGATAACAATTTGTAATTTTCGGAAAAAATCGCATTTTAAACCCAAAAAACCTTACGTCGAAGGCATAGTAGCACCGATAGTGATATAAGTGTAGATTTTGTGTTTAATAGACGAAGAAAAATATATTGACCGTTAAAACGTTCTAAAGCAGAGGAAATAATAAGTCAAATAGGACCTCGTATTGCAAAGAATAACACGAAAGCATTCGTGAACGGTTCTTTGATATTGCCGGTAAATATAATCTACCTAACAAATAATTTTTACTTACCACAGTATTTTGTCTTAAATTTTGCCACACGACATCTCTTAGGTATTTCCAATCTTTATCTATTAAAATACCATTAGATTTTATATTGTTGAAAATTTTTTGCCACTCGCTAACTTTAAGATTATGTGTTATGATATCGGAAAATTTTTCGAATAAAATATCTTTCTTATCACGAATTAAATCGGCGATAAAAATTTTATCTTGTTTATTCATTTTTGTTATGATGTGTCGAATGCTAACAAACTTGTACAGAAACAGTTGTTATTTACAACTTTGCAAATTAAACGGTGAAACGGCTTTTTCTTCTATTTGTAAATAACAAATACAATTTCCCTTAATCTTTTCTCTTTCCAACAAATTTGTTGGAATTATGTTTGTAGTTTGTGAAACAGAAAATCAGTTTACAAATTTGTAATTGTAGGTAACAATTACAAATTTGTGATTGTAATTGTAATTTGGTGAAATAGACCACAGAAGCCGTTCAAGAACTGCCCATGCATCCCGAAAAATGCACTGTTTGGTGTGGTTTGTACGCTGGTGGAATCATTGGACCGTATTTTTTCAAAGATGCTGTTGGACGCAACGTTACGGTGAATGGCGGTCGCTATCGTTCAATGCTAACAAACTTTTTGTTGCCAAAAATGGAAGAACTGAACTTGGTTGACATGTGGTTTCAACAAGATGGCGCTACATGCCACACAGCTCGCGATTCTATGGCCATTTTGAGGGAAAACTTCGGAGAACAATTCATCTCAAGGAATGGACCGATAAGTTGGCCACCAAGATCATGCGATTTGACGCCTTTAGACTATTTTTTGTGGGGCTACGTCAAGTCTAAAGTCTACACAAATAAGCCAGCAACTATTCCAGCTTTGGAAGACAACATTTCCGAAGAAATTCGGGCTATTCCGGCCGAAATGCTCGAAAAAGTTACCCAAAATTGGACTTTCCGAATGGACCACCTAAGACGCAGCCGCGGTCAACATTTAAATGAAATTATCTTCAAAAAGTAAATGTCATGGACCAATCTATTCAAATAAAGAATCGATGAGATTTTGCAAATTTTATGCGTTTTTTTTTTAAAAAAAGTTCTCAAGCTCTTAAAAAATCACCCGTTACCTGCTAATATTTTTGTCATAAAAAAGGGTAACATTTTCAGTCCTGGACTTAACTCTGGTATAACCCAGAGTTAGTAGATATTCTAAAAAAATTTAATTCAAGTAAACTCAAAAGCGGTTTACAGTTAAGAATTTTTCACTATCAAAATTTTAAAGTTATATAACACTATTACTATTAACACTTCCGTCAAAATAAATATTTTTGTGCAATTGCAAAAAAAACCCAAAACGGAAACAACCAAAAAATTGCAAAGTATAAAGTTTTGAGGCCAACTTGAATCACCCTTCGCTTTGATGGATAGACACAGTTTCTACTTTTGTTTCGTTTTTTGTTATTTTGTTGTTATAAACAGATTTTTTCTTCATTTATTTACTTCTAAACCGATGGTTCAACTCATGGTTCGAAAATCTAGTCCAAATCGATAATAGCGCTGTACACGAATAAAAGAAACTTCAAAACGATTCCACTCTTTAATTATATGTGGATTATATGTGAATGAACATTTTCTACTTAACTTTTGAAAATAGGTGTGTTCATGAATTAACTTTGCATTTGACTGGAAGGGTACGTGTTAAGTTCCAGTTGATGCGTTTTTTTTATTAGAAATTTATAATTCGTAATTAATTTTGTAATTTATACCCAAGTAAATATTCACAACATGTTTTTTCGTTGTTTTCTTACGAAGCATTTAATGCAAATATATTTGTTAAAAAAAAAAAGAATTCCCTAATTGGCTTTTTATTCCCTTCAGCTCAATCTATCATTATTAATAAGATTCTCTCTTACCTACTTACACAAAAAAGTAAATGATGATTTTGTTTGCTTAAAAGTACGATATTAAGGAAACGAGGAGGAAACACATGACGAGGAGAAAGAAGATTAGTTTTAAGTATACCTTTTGAAAAATTAATGAAAAAAATATAACTTAAAAATAAAATATGAATGCTATGTGTACTAATAAATAAAATAAAAAAATTAAAAATAAAAAGTAGTTTAAACAAAAAAGTGTCATGCGTTCATTACTCCAATTTAAAAAAAAAATTCGAATCATGATTTTAAATCATTTTCTGCTTGATTTAAGTATTCGGTTTAAGGGTTGCAGATTGCGATTATAAAGTTTAACTAAAAAAGACACGGGTAATAACAGGTATTACCGACAAGTAAAAATCCTATATCAATTTCATAAATTTTGTTTGCATAAATTCAAATTTGTTTCAGAAATCAGACAACATTAAATCTTTTTAACTTTAACTATTTTAGGAAAAGTTTTTGCAATTTAAAAAACGAATTTTATGTATTTTGTTTCTATAACATCTATGTTTCTATACATATGGACAATTTTTAAATTCCAAAATTATTGCACATAAAGCCAAAACGTGCGATCAATTCGTGTATTTTATTATATACACATCAATAAACTATTGCTTTTTAAGGAAACTAATTAATAATAAAATAAACTTTGTATTTATCTTATGTCTTAGATTCTTAATATTATTCTAACTAACGAAACTTTTCGCTAAAAATGGTCCGATTATCTGGCTGTTGATCGATTTAATTAAAACCGAATTGATTTCGTTTATAAGGATTTATTTTAAAAAAATTTTATAAAAGTGTATTACACCAAATATGGCTTAACTGATATATTTTGTTCGGTTGTTAAAAATATACATTGCTTTTACATTGAATGTGGGTACCTTGTGTTGCATTCAATTGGATTTTCTGACTGTTTCACTACTTTAAGATAAAATATGAAAACATTGTTTCTTTAATATACAGCTGTTAGTGACATTTAATGTTTTTAAACATTTATCCATGTTGATAGGTGTCATTATGTGTCATATGTGTTTCATATCTATACATTTTTAAAATCGAAAAAAACTCTCCAAAACATTATTCGAAACTGTCTTTAAAAGTGAAAATGGAATGCAAATCAAAATGCTCTCCATATGTAAGCAAAAAAGGCATCAGATTTTATTCTGCAATGAAATACAAGAAATCTATTTAATATATTGCTCATCTTAGAATGTCGATGTCAGAATTTACAAAAACAAAATACAAGTATTTCGTAATTACAAAAAAAAATGTTCATGAATATCAGAAACCAACTGCCAGAATTACCAGTAACAACATACTCGTATGTTCATACAAATAATTACAGTCCACCGATATTGTATTTTTTGAAACATGCGCAAATTTAAACGAAAACTCAGAATATAAGTATAAAAATCGCAAGAGAGTTTCCAGAATTCTTCATCATACCCAACTGAAAATCATAGAAAATGATAGTTTAAAACAGAATTTGTAACAATCTGTCAAGCCATAATATGTTGAAGTGCTTTGAAGGATATTTAACTCGAAAACATCAATATCGAAAAGACCTCCCATGAGGAGGTCAATAAGTCTTAAAAAAAAATATAGTGTAGCCACCTCAAATCCATGATGTTGTTCTTCAAGAAGCATCTATCAAAAGAACGCAGCCAAATTTGTAGGCAGATCTGTCAAATAGTTTTGTTGTGGTAGCCATTTTATAAAGACGCTTACGATCGTTTTCGTAAAAATGAATAAAAGTGAATTTCGAGAGCTCATAGAACACTATCAAGCAAACATAACAAAAGCTTTACAATTATCATGAAGACTCTCCACCATCGAGTGGAACCATTCACCACTGGTATAATCAATTTCGGTGCGGTCGTTCTAGAACAAGGGACGCCGAACGTTATGCTCACCCAAATGGTCATTAACCAAAAATAATCTATAAAATCCACCGTTTGATACAGGACGGCGAGTAAGGGTGCGAGAACTAGCGTGAGACACTATAGATAGATCAGTGTTTCCGATTTAACATAAATATTTAGACTTTAAAAGGCTTTTCACCCAATCGATAACAAACGCAATCATTTGACAACGTTAACGGAATGTTTAGCGACGTTCAAGAAAAATCCAAACGATTTCTTGCGCCGTTTCATAATGAAACAAAAATTCACTAGAGACAAAGGAGCAGTAAAAACAATGGATTTCTCCTGATGAATCAGAAGCCGAAAATATCCAAGGTGGGTTTGTCGGCAAACAATTTCATGGTCACATTGTTTTGGGGTTCCCTTTAGGTGTTATTCACAAAGAGTGCCTAGAAAAACGATCACCAGCGCATATTAGGCAGAGCTGCTGGATCGATTCCAAACTTATTTGAGAAAAAACGGGGGCATTTGGCGAAGACTAAAATTCTTTTCCAACAGGAAGGTGTACCGGGCACAAGTCCACAGTGAAATTGCATGAGAAAGATTACGAACTCTTTTCTAATTCAACATATTCTCCGGTTTATTCGTAGATTGCTGCGACACTTTGTTGTTTCCAAACACGAAGAAATGACTCGGAGGTAAGAGATTTGGGTCGAATGAAGAGGTCACCGTACAAATAAACGCTTATTTTGAAGGGCTCGAAAAATCGTATTATTTTGAGGACATCAAAAAATTGGAGAAACGTAGAATCAAGTGTATGAAGCTAAATGGAGACTTTTATGAGAAATAAAATGTTTCTATTTCTTAAGAGTGGTCCTAATTTAATTTTTCAGGGAGACTTGTTCACCCACCATCGTATATTGAGTTTCATGTATTAATCAGTTAATATAGGATTCAATTTAAAGTAGATGACAACACATAACTCACTCTCATTCTCTGAATATCAACTGTTCCAAAAAGAACCCGATAAAAAAAAAAAAAACATTCTTGATCTACACGACCCTGTACCCCTTGGCATAATGGTTAGTGCGTTGGACTGTGATTCGGAAGGTCTCGATTTCGATTCTCAGCCGCTGCAAGAAAGTTTTTTTCAGGGGTGTACTGCCTCTTGCGAGGAATTGACAAATTCTCCAAGAGTATCTCTTGTCATGGAAAGTGCTGCTCATTAGCCGTTCGGAATTGGCAGAAAATTGTGGGTCCTCCACCATTCCTGGTAACATGCACCCGGGAATGGTTGAGAGTTATAAGTCACTAGGTCCTGGTTCACTCCGAGCTGTTGCACCACCAAATTTTTTGATCTACACGACGAACACTGACGACGTATCAACCTCTCTTCTTTTTCTTCATCTTCTTTTGTTATCACTAAAAATTTCAATGGAAAATACAGTTCGAACTTCATATTAAGCCTTGTGTTACAATGGATCATCGATTGATTAATATACCTTGAATTGTTCTTGGATGAACTGTCAACAAGAGCTGTATTCTTACAAGTGATAATTCTGTATATAAATTTTAACATAGCCAACTTTTTGGTTAAGATTACATCAAATGTTCAAAACACTTCTGTTCAATTTTATATTCACTCTTTTAAATTTGGTGATTAAGTTAAATTCAATGACATCTGATCTCAAATTCAGATTGATAAGCAAAATTTCTTCTTCTATGAACCGTCATTAACATAGGTGTTGAATCTTAAATGAAAATTTATTAGTATACCTTTCAGTGTTTCAAGCGGTCGTTTGGTTCAATTTTTAATAACTCGGCTTGTTATCCTGGCAGAAGCGTCTTGACGAGAAAATAATCTGCTTTCAAGTTGGAGCGTGTCGTCGCTTGTATGACATTAAGCTTCTTGTTGTTGAAACCACAGCTCAGATATGTCGATATTGTCAAGTTCTGGCCGCATTAACTCGATTAACGTCGTTCTATAACTCCTTCTTCATTACGAATCAAATAAGGTTCGATGATGCCGCCATGCTGAAATATTGAATATTTGAATATATTGAAGCTTGGTCGAACACTTGTGAATTATGTTCACTACAATAACGATAGCTTATTGACATGGCCACCACCCCAAAAGCGAGCCTCGTTCCGGCCAAAATCCGGATCTCTGCCCAAAATTTCCTGCACCCAATTAGTAAGGGCGTTGTTTTTGGTCGTCTGTATGAAATACCAAATTTAACCTAATATTTTGACAGCTGGATGTCATTGGTAACTTTGGCAGCTGCTGAAACACAGCAATTGAAAAAACTATCAATAGTTCTATTGTACGTACCATATTTCTTAGAGCTATTAAGTATTGTTTCAGATAGTGTTACAAACTGACTACATGTCAAAAACTTGATTACAAAAAGTTAAATGCATTGTGCAAGGAGACTTTAATTTTTTTTTCTACCGACTCCCAACGGCTAAAATTATAAGCTCTTTGTCTAAACGAGATATATATACTCTTGAAGGGTTTTTCATTTCCTCGAAAGACGAAAGAGGTACATTAGAAATGAAATGTTTGCGTTTTGGTGGCAGCGACTGGGAATCCTACGCCTACGCATTACGCCACGGCTTACCACCTGCATTTGAAGACAGAAAAGCTCTGACCTCATAGCTTATCATCAAACATGTATTTACGAAACCGCAGGTTGGACTCATTTTTTTAGGTTGCCATGGTCAGAAAATGGCCACTTTCATTTGCATTTCTGACCAATACCTTTCCACAAGGGACCTCCATAACGGGGGTATCAAATTGGAGCTAAGTCATTTGTTTCTTTACCTTGCGTCTTATGTGTTGAAAACTACCTTAAACGATATGAAATAGTTAAAGAAGCCGTCTTTATCAACTTGATACCGTTGTATCTAGTTATCAGCATGTCAAATATATTAAATGCGCGTAGATTATTTTAAAATTCAAATCTATGGAATCGTTTTTAAGAATTGTAAGATATACCTTAACTGGTCCTTAAATGTTTAAAAATACTCGTAAGTGTTGGGGGGTGCCCAAAAAGTGAAAACCTTAAAAAAAAATCGATGAAGCCTATCATATCTATGTCAAGTTTGATGTAAATCTACCTCGGGATCGATTTTTTATGATTGAATATGCCATAAATAACTTTAAAACAAGTCCCACGTCATTCCAACATGCCTTTCAATTAAAAAATACTTGTGTAATACTAGCAAGTTCGTATAACCCACAGTACTCTATCATTTAAGTGAAATCATATTCAAGTTTAACTTGCTGTGTAAATCTTGTAAGAGTTACAGAAATCACCTTTTAAAAATTTTAATTTAGGAAGGTGCTACCTGGTTAATCGTTGATCAGCCATGGTGCAATTTCTAAAACATCAATAGTATCTAGTCAATGGAAATTGGGTATCTTGCTCATAACAGTTAAACAATCACTTATTGGCAGCTACTGAAAAAATACTCTCAAGTAAAATATTTTTACGACTAGGTAACAACTTTTAAAAGAAAGGTATACCACTCCTCCAAGCTAGAGGGCTAGGTAAAAATTAAAATGAAAAAGTTTTTAATAACTAACATACATAAGATAGGATAGGCAATATAAAGTCTTAAGCCCATAGGGAAAAAAGACTCAATAGATATAGCCACACGTTCCGTTACGATACGCATCCGTGGGTGAGAATTATAGTAATTTAGTCGAATTACCACCGCAAATGCTTATACATCGGAACTTTGACTAAATTACTGGGATATGTTAATGATACTCCCTATTGTTTTTTTAGATTTGAAAATAAAAAAAATTCAATGAACTACTCGTAACTTAACATTATTTTCTTTCAATTCAAAGAAAAAGTATAAGAAAGACAATCGTAGATAGATTTAATATAATTTTGAAAGAAACTTCAAACGCAACTCAAATAACTTTTAGGTATCGGAATATGGCCTATACAAACAAAGATATTTTATATCTTAACCTATACCAAGATTAAATGCACGCTGCACTCGCTAGCTAGCGCGCTCAAACCTATCAGGGTATGACGAACAATATTCAGCTAACGTATCTTTTTTTTACTTGTTTTCTTTAGATTTATTTCAATTTGACTGGCAATAGCTGAACACAAGTGTATCTTTACTTGCTTGCACCTGCAACATAAGGTACCTGCAATGCACAGCGTCGTCGTCGTGGCGTTGCGTCGCAGTCATATAGTATTTTCACAGTGGGACAAGTATATTTACGAAAAGGCGAGATTTTGAATCTTAAAAGAAATGGATGGACAATGTTTCCGCGTTAACGACAGGAGATAGCAATTAGCTTATGAAGCATTTAATTCTATGCAGGTTTTCGTTCCCTATTTGACAATGCTATAGAGATGAGAATTTAATGAGCTTACCATATTCTACCATTCTAAATCCACATCCGGAGAACAAGAACATGCATCTGGAGACGAATACGAGAAGTTTCAGACAAAAGATCACTTATGAATATGAGAAAGAGAGTCGGAGACAAAACGGAGCCCTGTGGCACACCAGCATTTATTTGATGAATTACAGACAAAAAACCGTCCAAGTAGTAAAGAGCGAGCTCTTTAAAAGGTAATTTCTGTAATCCAATGAAGAAGAGATTGATTAATACCAAACGCTTGCATTTTCGATCAAGTGCAATAATCATACTCTCTTCAAAATGATGTAAAAATTTGAGCCACTGTTCGGTGAGATAAATTATTCAATTACCGGTGGACCTATTGCTACGAAAGGCTTACTGCAGGGTCATTGAGAAGTTTTCATTGTTCAAGATATTTCTTGAGCTAATAATTTATCAGAGGTTTCATGATCTTGGAAAAAAGGGTCGCAAGTGCAATTGGGTGATATTTAGAATAGGATGAACATACGCCTTTTTTTAGAGACAGGCAGGATAAGTGTTGTTTTCCATGCATTTGGAAAAATACCCGTAAATTAGGACAGATGGAAAACCTTAAGCAATGGTTTTGCCTGCGTTGAAGAACATGGCAAGTTATACAATAAAAATTGAATACTCAAAAATTTTAAAACAACATTCTCGATATTTTTTGAAACCTGGCAATAAATAATAATTTTTGTAATATTATCTTCAATATGATCTAAATATAATGGCACCCTTCATACAAATATTAAAAATAGTTTTCGAAAAACGTATAGCCATTTCTCGAAAACAATTTTCTTTCTGTTTCGCTTAATTTTTACGATCAATATTTTAATAGAAAAAATTGAATTTCAGACATAACTGATAGTACCTCAAAGTTGATTCTGGAACGAACTGTCATTGTTTTAGGTGTGTTCAGAGGCAATTTATTAAGAAAATTGCTTTAGTATGATACCAGTTAGAAAATGTTTAAAATTAAGAACTAAAGATAGGTTTTATGGTGAGTACCTGTCAATTAAGACTCAATCTCAGTACTTGCCCTACCAAGTATTGCGGGTTCAATTGCCAGCTATTGAACAAAGATCCCAGGACATAGTCCCAGTTGCATTTAATCTTCGGAAAGGTTGCCAATCCCTTCCGACAGGTGCGAGATCTTGATTCCTTGACAAACCAACTCGACATTGCCACCAATCAATGTCTCGTACAGTCTTGCTTTAGAGCACAAGCCAGCCTCCATACTGTTCCAAGTTTGCACTGTGTAGGCAGTACCACCCTTGGTCCGTGTTTTTCCATCTCACTATTATTGGTGACATTAGCCAACCGCGTGACTTGGTTGGTATAACCACAGCCACCTCGTGCTCTCTTTACAGAGGGCCTACCCAATTAATAATGAGTCCAAGGTTTTTACACCCTGGGGCTCTAATTAGCGGGGATAAATTCATTAAATCTCATTATTCCCGAGGTACCTAATTTGGGTTATTTTTGTTCTTTATAAATTAATATTATGAAGTTATTTTAAAAATATCTCCAATTTACTTTTACCGATATCGATTTAATTTTTTCGAAGTGAAATTGAAGCGAATTTCGGTGTTCCAGATTTTGATTTTCTCAATTTTCAGTAGATTTCAATTCGATCGAATTGATTTGCGTCTCATGGATGCATCCTATGACTCTAGCAATATTAAATTTTTCCAAAAAAATAAGTTTAGATTTTCTTCATTGATCAATTCAAGTTGAATTCAACTTTGACAAATTTTACTCTCGAAATCAAAATCAAAATTGAAACAGTACTTGGACCAAGACCGATATCAAAATCTTTTCTAAGCTGATCTTTGCACATTTCTTTCGGCAAGAAAACGTAAGACCGCAGCTAGTTGCAACGATAGAGAAATGGATGTTTAACTCATTTGGAGAGACTGATGGAAAGCCAAGGCTAGTACATTGAAAGGCCACTACAAGCAATAAATCACTTACTACAATATTTTATAGAATTACTTTTATCAAAATTTACACAAAAAAATTTAGTAAAAGAAAAAAATCTTCATAAACAAAATATTTTTGCAATTGCTACCTGAGGAGTGATAGATAACAGCTATTTTCAATTTCACTTAAAGTGATTTTGAAAGGATTTAAAAATTATGAAAGCGAATGAAATGTAGAACACCGAAAACAAATTAAATCGGTTTGGAAATTCATTTTCATCTCGATTTCACTCGATTTTTGGAACCTGGCTATTGGTCTTCCTTTTGATGAAGATTTGTTCTACTAAAAACGTTACCTGGCTAACCCCGAAATCTCGTTAATGTCTGACCCGGTTCAATCAAAACATTTATGTATGAGATCTTTCAATTATGATTTACATATGTATTTCGTTTTCGAAAATTTTTACAAAAACCAAAATTAATTTTACTATGTCATGATTTTTTGAAATTATTCAAACTTCGCCATACAATTTGTCCCATTGTGCTTCGCACGAACAAACAAGTCAAGCAAAAGGGAAACTGTTCATTCAGAAGATTTTGCAGTGCTGCATTTGGAAATTTCACTTACACGACTCGACCACGAAGGCAATGCCACATAAAAAAAATATGCCCTGTGGATTGCCATCTTTCGTCAAGGTTGCCGATTTCTTTTTTTCCATTCAAAACAAAATGAATAAAGCTTATGAGTCTGTCAGCCAATAGATTCCAAGCCGTAAACTTGCTCAAGCACTTTAGAAAATAGAAAATATGAGCACATAAAGGAACCCTACAATTATTTCTTCTATTAATTCTCAACCAGCAACAGCAAAAGTGCGAGTACCCTGCATATTATGCCTATACCCATCTTAATCTTATACACAATTCAAAGAATCTTTCTAATTTGCATAAAGGTATAAATAACTTCACCTGGCTGTGCGTTGAAATCTGACCTACTTTTGGTCAGGTTTGTGATTTTTCTTTTTATTAAATAATCTCCCAGAAAAGAAGTATTCAATAATTTTACTGTCGTCGCCATATTCTCGGCCGATGCCATAAAACTTATCTTCGGGTTTTCATTCGTTTTGGCCACAAGCTAATAGTGAAACGGGGTAAATCCAACTAGTTTTAGCTTTAGTTAAGATTGAAACGTGTTAGTTGGTTGGTTGGTCTTGGTATATCTGTCTATATTTTAGAGAGCTTGGTGCCCGTTCTTCTACCCCACCTGAGGCTATAGTTATTTACCTTTTTGTTTGTTAGTATCTTGTGGTTGTATTTCTATGGACTAACGTTCTTGTATCCGCACATGTTGTTGTTATTGTCGTCGTCGTTTGGCTTATAATAATCAACCGGTCTTAGATGTTTGATCATAATATACAGTCGAGTCGCATTCCGATTTTAATCGACTAACCGACAGACCGACGAACGTCGACAAAACTTGATGTTTAGTGGTTACAAGTAAATTGCCATAAATTCCTAAGATCTTTATTTAAACTTAATAGCCCAACGAGTAGCGTTTTCAGGTAACGAGGTAAACGGCAGCAATTTGTATTGACGATAATTATTGTCATTCTAGAGATGACGGCACTCATCTAGGATTAAACTTACGAACTTACTTCATCTTTTATTGGTTGTAAAATAACATTAAAAACATATTCCCCGTTTTCGTTTTCCTTTTTGTATAAATTATTATTATAAGCACGTTTTACCTTCGGTACTTGAGGGTGAAATTATGTTTAAAGTAGTTTTAATATAACCTTTTAATGCCAATAAGATCTTAACATTGACATCTCAAGAATTTTAACAAAAAGAAACGCTCTAAGGATTTTCGAAACGATTTTCTAAAATTGGATGGTACACTTTGTTTAAAGATCGATTTTTTAAAAAACTGTGCTCTACAGAAATAAACAATTTTGAATAATAAAGAAAAATATCAAGCCATTCCAGCCGCCAGTCCCCTATTTAAATGGATATCATAAGATTTATAAGAAAGTAGAATGTTTTTGAAAAAAAAGAACTTTGTTTCTATATCATTATTATTAAAAGACTTTTGCTCCGAAATTATTAGAGCCGTTTTTGAGAGACTAAAATATTTTAGAAAACGTTTTTTTTACTATTTTTGTAACTAAAAGAATTTTGTTTTTTCGAAACCTTTGTGATAATATTAAAAAATTATTACTAGCAAAGTTCATCGAGCATGTGGTTTTCGAAATATTCAACAGATTTTTACTTGCAACTTATAGGTACTATAAAGCAAGTTATGCATTCGTAAAAAATATCTAACTCGAGATTTTGATCAAAGTTGACATCACGATGATAGCGAAGACTAAAAAAGTGGGTCTCGCAATTCTGTTTGATTTTTTTTTCGAAATTTTATAAATATTTTTTTTTCTCAAAAAGTGTTCCACAGCATTTAAAAAAAAATAAAATTTCTTTTAGTTAAAGCTAGTTAATGTTTGAAAATTTTTTTCTAAAAAATGGTTATGTTTGGTAGCTCCCCTGAAACCAATTTTTGTTTTGTTTTTGATTTTCTCGAAAACGGTACAACCGACTTAAATAATTTTATTTGTATACTGAAGCCCCTCCAAAGTTTGAATATTATCATCAAAATTTTCAATTTTTTATTTTTGAGATTTTTAAAAAGAAATTTCAATTTTTTTGTTTGGAAGCTCAATATTTCGAAAACCTCATGCTCGATTTTTTTTCAAATTTGATTAATAAAAGTTTCTTAATATAATCTACAAGGTTTGATAAAAAAATTTTGTTTTACCTAAAAATAACGGTACCCACATACATATTTCGAAACCTAAAAAAAATTTTTGAAAAGGAAAATCATTTTTTTTTGAATATTCAATATCTCAAGAACGGTTGAATATTTTCTCGGAAATTTATTTTTTATACGTTTAATAATAAAAACTGAGTTGGTGTAACAAAGTTTTTTCTTAAAAATGTTTTAAGAAATTTGTATATAAAAACTTATTTTTTAAGAAACCACTACAAAGACTTATAATTTTTGTTCTTGCATAAACTAATATTTGCTTGCATCACATGGCATCCTATTTTTACCTCCAACTACTAAAGAAAATGTTTTAGTCATTAAAAAAATGAATTTTATGTTTATGAACAGTTTTTTTTTAGTAACATACATTTTTGAAATTCTTAGTCTTTCACATAAGAGCAAGTTTGTGAGACCCGGTCGTGCATTTATTTTTTTTTAATTAATTTTTTTTTTTTTTTTCAAAAATATGAATATAACAAAACTTTTTAAACTTTCTTAGCATACAAAAATTTTTTTAATGGATCTACGATTCAGAACACCATTTTTGGATTTTTTAAATATTTGTGGAGCAGTTTAAAAAAAAAAAAAATATATTTTTTTTAAATTCGAAAAAAAAAATGTTTTTAAAAAAGAAAGAAACGTGTCGGGGGGATAATTAAAAACAGCTTCATAAGAATTTTAATTTTTAAGGTAATTCGACTGAGTCATTTAGGATGTAGTCGAACACATACATAAATTGCACGGACGGTGTAATGCTCGGTGATCTATGTGCCAAGAAAATGTTAATATTTACCTTTTTTATAGTAAATTAAATTAAAATTAAATTAACAAACTCTTCAATCATTCGACAATATCCATTATCAGTGAATGTCTCTCACTGTTTGAAAAAATTACACACCACATTGTCGTTTGTGGACAGCATTGCCCGACCAAGAATACGGAGATTGCTACGTAAGTTTTGAAATATGCATGGCAACACCAGTGTGAACATGTCAAATTTGACGTGTCATCGCATAGTTCGACATTTTTTTATTGTTATCGTACGGAGAAAGTTTTGTCACGCGCGTGCTTACAGTCATTGGAAACATTCATGTAAGTTGAATTGGATTGTGAATGTTTTCATGCTATGTCGACTTTGATTAATCCAACAACAGTGTGGCGCGCAGCTCGCTTAGATTTTAAAGAGAAGCAAGTTTTCCGTATTCAATTGTGTTCGTACTTCGCTACAGAATGAATTTCTTGAAGGTCGTCCAAGACAGTTCGATCTGATGTTCCAGAGAAAATCGATGATGGGCGTGAGCAGATTTTGCAAGATCTACATGTGACATATGGAAAGATATGACATTAGTTCCACTCAGTTCATAAATATTTGACCGTCAAAAAGATTCGCATTGTATACCGTATAATTTGACAATCTACGAGTATAAAAAAGGCTGGTGTCGATTGGCGGGGAATCATTGAGCTATGCATATATAAACCAAACACCAAACAAAACAACAAAAATGTTGTTGGCGCGCAAAACACTTCGAAGGAAATGGTTGCTTGTTTTTGGGGAATATTTGTGTCATACCGCCATCGTGCCATTAGAACAATATATGAATGCCAGTTTCTTAATGGCACACCACCATTTGCTTTGGAGAAGTGTATACAAAATAATGGGAGCCTTTGGCGAAAAAAAGAATTATTGTCCATCTTAATAATACAATCTCTTACAGATCGGCTCAAGTAAGTGTATTCAAAAATCGAGTTGATGGGTCATTCGATGTGCAGTAGGCTGGCTCGATTGATAAAAAAATTGTATGAAACAAAATTTTTTTGTTTGATCGTGTTCGGGCGGTATACAAAAGTTGTAATAAGAGTCCACAATATTTTTAAAAAATTCCAATTTTAAATACTGCCCCAAGGACCTTAGAGATTTTCGAAATATGATACATACATTAAAAAAAAAAGATTTATATAAAATCGTTTAAAAAATGGCTTATGTTTCATAAGTTAAATATAAAACCTTGTTCAAAAATTAGCAGGCTTATCCAAAGGCGCCCATATAAAAGGGGCAAGGGGGTCAATTGCCTCCTCCTCTGGCTCAGGAAAATACCACATTTCCAACATTTTTTGCTTTTTACAATGTCTTTTTGAAAATTCCGACTGGTTTTTATTTTTTTTTTCTGTTAGAATTTATTGTTTGCCCCTCCCCGCCCCTCTCCTTGGAACGAATCTCCTGGAAAAATCTATGGGATTACATATTGCTCTAAATGGATTTTAAAATCCATTATTCCATTATACCTACTGAATAGAAAATTTAAAAATACAAATGGAAGGAACCCAAATTTATGCAAAAAATAAACCTTTTATTAAGAAGACTTACCAATTCCAGTTTGCGGCGGGCTTTTATCGTTTAAGCTAGTAGGCTAAGCAATTTCAGTAAGAAGTGGGTGGGATTTGGAATTTCGGACAGGGCAGGAGCTGCAATTGTTTCAGCTACTCTTCAAGATGTTGGAATGATTTCAAAGGACAATTTTACCAATGTTGTAGATAGGCACAAAATCAGACGTGCCCGTGAGAAAGAGAGGGCATTGTTATCATCTTTGTCACTATCAATGTCATTTCAAGAGTTCCAGCTTGGGATATATTTTGACGGAAGAAAAGAAAAAACACTCAGTATGATAGATAACAGACGAAAATCAATTGTTGAAGAGCATATAAGTTTAGTGAAAGAGCCTGGATCCGAATACTTAGGGCATCTCTCCCTTCCAAATGGAAAAGCTGAAACCGTGAGTAAGAAATTGAAGGAGTTCTTTGATGAAAAGGGGATTGATAAATCAATAGTTGTGGTTATTGGAAGTGATGGCACAGTTATAAACACAGGATCGAAGGGAGGTGCTATCCGTCGTTTGGAACTAGACCTAAGAACACCATTTCAATGGTTCATATGCCAGTTACATGCAAATTAACTTATTCTTCGACACATGTTTGAGCATCTTGATGGAACTACAACCGGATCAGGAAGCTTCACAGGACCTTTGGGAAACAAATTAAAAGATAGTGAAAATTTGTTCTTAGTGCCATTTCAAGCTATTCAATGTAACCTTCCAGAAATATCAAACACTAATGATCTCAGCACTGATCAACGATACTTGTTTGAAATTTGTCAAGCTATCAGTTCAGGAATTTGTAGTGACGGTTTACAAAAAGAAATGCGGGAAAAATCGTTCATTCAAGGTGGCTTACAATTGGAAATCGAATATTAAGGTTATATGTTTCTACTGTGACTCCATCCGATAATATGCTTTTGTTGCTCAATTTTATAATGCAAGCCTATGCGCCAATGTGGTTCCAAATAAAAACTAGACCTTACTGTATTGATGGCGCTCGACACCTTCACAAAACTATAATGTTGACCAGATACCTGCCTCAAAATTTATAATCAATAGTTGATCATGTTATTCAGAGAAATGGCTTCTTCGGCCATCCGGAAAATATTATGATAGCAATGATTGCAGATGAGAGAGAAACAATTCGAGTTTTAGCTTTAAGAAAGCACGAGAGCAGCTTGGAACATCCTCAAATTCGGTGCGGTCTTTCGTTTTGCCGAAGTTCAACATAATCGACTGGAATGTTGTTAGTATTTTATGTGATCCACCAATATTAAGAAACATTAGTTTGGATGTCATAAGTGATTGCACTCAAAATCCTAAATTTATTGAAACTATTATTTTACCGTGCATAAAGGATTACCCTTGTCATACTCATGCGACGGAGCGTTGCGTTAAAATTGTAACTGAAGCTTCAGCTGCTGTCTGTAGTCCGATGAGACGTGATGGATTTATAAGAACAAGAATCGAATCGCGAAAAAATGCCGTTCTTTAATTCTAAAAAAGATTTCAAAATTTTGTTACAATTTTTTTAAACTTTCACTTTTTTAAATATTTGTTTTAATTTTTTTTATATTTCATTTTTTGTTTTTGCTTTAAATATTCTTCATTATCAACAATAAATATATTTTAACACCACTGAACTTCAAAAAATTTGTTTTTTTTGGTACGGAAAATTTTTCTTTTTTCTAGGTTGTTTTTGGTTTCATGAGAAGATTCTTTGACCTTGGGACAGTAGAAGATAGCAATATTTTTCCAAAACTTTAATTTATCTGACATCATGACATATAAATGCAACTTTTGGGTAGTGCCCGAAAACTGAATTAAAAAAAAAAATCGAGCCACCCTAATGTGCAGTCCTAATTTGGCACCCGATGATTTCTTCTAATTCTCGCAGATCAAACATAAGGTCAAGGTCAAAGTTTTTCGACGTCTGAATAAGCTATTGATGCATTTAAAATGCTTGTTTTGGAACTACTTCCATCAGAGTGGAAGAAGCGCTTCGGAGATTAGTTCAAACACATAAAGAACTCTTTTGATCTCCTCATAGATATCCAGGAAGTGAATTTGAATTCCCTATACTCTATATTCTCTATAGCCAACACCAGTCCTTAAACCAATAAAGAGACATAAAGACGGATTAATCTTCTTAAATCAAGCAAAGCTAGTGAACTTGAATACATTTTTGCTGATATTACTGAACCAGCTCTATAAGTATTTCATTGTTGTAGTACGACCTATTTGTGTAGTGGCTGGCTATTGCGTTGGACTATCACGGCTGAGGTCTTTGTTCAAATCCACTTTAATGTTTTTTTTGAGGAGCATTTCCACTTGCTAGGCAAGGTTAGGCTCGATTTAGAATTGGCAGAAAATTGAAGGGCCTCCTATTCCCACAAACAATACGCATAAACTCCAGTAGGCCCTGGTTCTTCATCTGCTATTGCACTTACAATTTATTTATTTTTTCGGAGGTTGGTTGGCAGAAGAAAACCTATTTCAGACCTCAGGGATTCCTGCAATGATAGCTTAGCTGTCAAGTTATTAAAAAAAAGTATTAGCTTTAAGTACTATAAAAGACTAGGTCTTATTTTGCACCCTTACAAATAAAATTGAAATTGAATTGAAGTTACCTTAATATCTTGCGTAATATAACCGTTTTGCCCATATTACCAAAGTTAATGGCAAGTACCATTTTTGATAAACTTAGTATTTTTTATTCATGATGTAATGTACATTGCGGGCCATACTTCCATCATTGTTGGAGCTCGAATCACCAACCTATCTCTGTTATATACATAGCTGGATCCAGGACGTTATGTTTTCGAGAATTATTTTGGAAAAGCTTTTAACGGCCTGAATGACGAATGTATCTGATCCCTGAGAGAATAGTTGATGAATCTAAAAAGAACAATAATACCGCATTGTGTTTTCAATTGAACAACATACTTTCCTTCAAGGTGAGCTAAGATGTGATACAAGGAGGTGTTCTAATTTTTGCTTGTATCATATCGATCAATCACTGAAAGTTAAAAGAGAGATGGTTGTCTCAGGAGTTAACGCTAATAAGACATAATAAACAACAGCAGATTTTTAATGCAGAATACTATAGAGCAAGTTATTCTGAGGTTTGCATAGTATTTCATGGCACAACAAATCAGAGGGTTAAATAAAGAAGAAACAGAGTCAGAATTCTCTAAATTAAGAATCTTTGATTCTAAATTAAAATTCGTACTTTTACAAGCCTGTTAAGTATTGAAATGCTCTCCCAACATCTGAGACATTTTGATTGGTATTTGAGATACATTATAAACATGAACTGGTCACAAATCATATTTAACGTCCGGTCAGAAAACATTTTGATGGAACAAAAATGACTGGCAGTATACACTGACAAAACCTTACCTTCTTTGAATGGAATGCTCTGTTTGAAAGTCATGTTGAAAGAACTTAAACTCTAAAGGTGGTTAAAGCTGGATTTTAGATTATTCGAATGAGATGGACTTCTTGTAGTTAATGGGGACAGATAGAAAGATTTGGTTACTATACAATGTTCCAAAATTTAGTAAAAAAGTACTGCTTTCGTGTCCGGAAAATATATTTTGAGTCATAACTTGTGCGGTCTACCACTCATAATACCTTCATTGGTCATGTACCTGTCACTTTCAGTAGTTTACTATTGTCTACTGACAGTTCTATGATATGATCTCGCTATCTTTTGTAAACATATCTCCTCACTTTTATAATGGTTTAACTTTTCTAACAAACAAAAAAGTTATAAAATATTTTCTAAACACCTATTTTAAATTGGAAAATCGTTAAATTGTTTTAATGAATTATTTTCTGATGTCTACGAATGCAACGTTGCGTCCGGGACTATTAAAAAAAATCTATATATTATCTCCTTAAGAAGTAAATGCAACAAGTGCTTTGAGATAAAATGTATTTTGTGAGACTTTTGGTTGCGTGTTGGTTGGTTTTCCACAGCCTGACAGCCTAACCAAACGCTGAGGCCTTGGCACCACATTTTATGCTGTTCTTAGGATTAAAACGCAAGCGTAAATACATTTTATTCCTAGCAGGTTAGATAATAGGAAACAGGAATTTAAGTGGAACACACAGAATAACTGTTGTTTTGGATAAGTATTTATGTTTGCGCTCGGATGGAAAGAAGAATTTTGAAGTTGAACTCCTGCTGTCTATATGGTTGGAATTTTGGTTGATGGAGAATCCAGTTATTTTACTTGAATCAATGATTTTTTTTTTTGACTGTGGAGGTTTGTGTATTTGCTATAAATCAAAATTTCTAAATGAGCTGCATGGGCGAAGAATAAAACAGGTGTGACCTAAATAATATCCTACATAATAATCCAGATTAAGGCATTCGTTCCTTGTTAGCAACGATTAATTTTAAAATGAACATGGCGATAAAATTGAAATGATGACGTTACCTTATGGAAGATTGCATTTAAGACCCTGTTTACATTGGGATTTGGGAATATTGCGTACTTACTACATCGTGTTCACATTGAAAACTTTGGGACGCCTCGACAATAGAACAAATAGAACCCCTGTCATGTCAATGGATTGAAATCTCAATTTCAGTACTTTCCATTGATAATAATGACTTCATTGCCCAGACATGTATTCACCTCTTACCCAATATGTCAAAAATTTATTGATTGAAAAGACGAAACAACTGGTGTCAAATTTCATTGCAGATTCATTCAATGTTTAAAACAAATCCCCTTCACGTTAGTGATGGACGATTTCATTTTATTTTATGCTCCGGAAAATGCATTTTCAGGGCAATCGGTTTACATTTGTAACGTTATATTCTCGTTACGTCTAAATTTAATTTGTCCCTTATCTGTCAAGCCACTTGATTCCAAATTTTGAATTGAATATTCTATATAATGTATATCGTACATCAAAATATAGATCATTCTCCATCTGTCAAGCTACTTTGAAAATTTCCATTACAAAATGGTAATGACAAATGTCATTCGGTTTATAAATCTCTGTTAGAGAAGTGAGTACAGAAACGTCAAAAAAATCAGAGGATTAAGCTTAGTGTGAACACCGTGAATAACAGAAAAATGACATCAAGATCCAGATTAAACTATTCTTTTTTTTTGTCAGTTATTTCTTCTTTCGCCTTTTTGACATATTTATTTGATATGAGGTGAACAATCGTAGTGGAATGAAGTTACACCTTACCCAAATTGTCAAAGAGACGAAACGAACGAAAACAATAATCGTATAATCAGACTCCAAGAGTCAAACTGAAGTATCATATTTTCGTTCACTATTAGCGGCGTTCACATTCTCAAATATGTTTGGCAAGCACGGCATGATTGTGATAATGTGAACGCGGCTTGTCAAGCATTCTGAATTGATGTCAATTTGTTTTGATATGTTGGCTGCATGAGAAGCATGTTTTAGAATGTGAACGCATGCTTGTCCAGCCTGAAGCAAATTTCAGTTTCTATAAAGTTCTCGAGCTCTACTTATCGTAAGAAAATATATCGAAATGAGTTTTAAAGCCAATAGCGGTAATTCAAGTGGATTTTATCAGATCAATATAAGTTTTTTGCAGACTTGGAATATAAAAATCAAGTAAATTTCCTCATCTATACTCTGAGTTAGTTCGCGATAGTCAAAATTCTATTGAGAAGTGATGTTTGACAGCATGTGTGACGAATGTCAACGCTAATGTTTTTCATCGAGCAAATATTCATCATGCCATGCTTTTGTCAAACAAATTTGAGAACGCTCGTTTAAATGCTCCGAGCAAAAAGTTGTAGTATTTCGTATCCAATAACATCTCTGTTTAAATATAATAGGTGGGAAAATTTAATGTTGTATCAGATAACATCACTGCTTAAACATAAGTCTAACAAACTTTACGCCACGTAGCGGAGTCCGGTAAATAGATTTGTTCCTTTACTTTGAAATTCTCTAATTTTCTATACATTTCTTTGAAGTTTTCTTATACAAATTGCAAAAAAAAGAATGACCGACATAAAACGGACAGTGGGCGGGATTCCAGCGATGTTAAAGTTTAGTTTATATTTCTATCAACTTTTATTTTTATAGCTCTATTTTGAAGTCTTTCCACGAAACTCAAATTAATTATAGGAGCACCTGACTAAATCTGAGTGCTACACTCAAGTTTTGGAAGAAAAAAAGGCCTAAAAGATCACAGCTATCGCATTATGACTGCATTTTAGGCAAGGATCATTAAGTGGAACTTGTATTTCGTAATAATCATACGATTTTGTGTCTTGCATTTCAATGTTTTGGTGTTGATTTATTTGGAAGTTTTTGTTCGAACTGTTTTTATTTTGCTAAGATCATATTTTTGATCTGTCAGTTTGACGGAGCAGAATGAGAAACTTGAACAAGAATTTTCTGCAAGAATTCAAAAGTTATCTCAATCCCTCAAAATAATTTACCATGCGAAGTCTAATTCACTAAAGAATTTCGTTCAGTTATCTGAGATTGTTGATATCTAAATATGAGAAATTTGAACTGGTTACGAATGCAAAATACAAATAAGTGCGGGAAAATGAGAAGGCATGAGGAGGCATAGGATCGATCGAACTCCGAAGATTTAAACATTAAACTGTATAAGTGGTGATCTAAGTAAGATATTACCAATTGAAAAACGAAATTGGAAACCTAAGGGCTATTTCTTTAAGGTAAGTAATTTAGTGAGATATCTAATAGAAGTCGGAAGTGATGATGTCGACATCTGAGCCTTTTCCGAAAACTCATATCTACTAATCCTTTAAGAAACTGTGCGGTAGTGGCGAAATTATTGATATGCAGTGAAAGTAAAGAGAGTTGTATAAAAGATGATTTAAAAAAGTTTCGGAGAATAAAGAGAGTTTAGCTTTTGGATTATAATTTTGGATTTCATGACTGTTTGCAAAATCAAGAGTTGAAAAAAAAAATATGAGATTTATAACTGCCAGAAGTGAAATCATCGTTAAGTAAATTTATCTTTCCACAAGCCAAACAAAAGAATATTTCAAGATTTACGAGTGATGTGTGAGGGTTGTTTGAAAGAAAGCCGAAATTTTCAAGATCAGGGGTGGAATCGGCTAAGGTGATAGTTGATTGTGATTGTCATTTTGACAATCGCTCTCTCTATATTTCTTTATTGATATGATGGAGACAGCTATAGTCAAAATTACAATCACAATCAACTATCACCTTAGCCGATTCCATCCCAGGTTCATTTACACCATCATCTCTGTAGGATTAATTGAAGAAATTAGCAAATATATAAATTTTTTTTTATAATCTACACGCGCTCAAGGGATTTTGATTACCCTTTAAATGTATCAACATAGCGCCGGCGTGAAGTTAAGGGAGAGCAAGAAGGATAGGAAAGATATGTGGCACGATGTTCTGAGACTGAAGGTGGTTGTCTCAGATTTTTTTATCTCTAGGGATGGCGGCTGAACTACTGCGGAGAAAATGCTGTCTTATTTTTATGTCCCTTATAATTCGCATTTCGTTTTTCATATTTGATGGGCATACTAGTTTTACTCAATCACATGTTGTTAGTGTTATGCCTGAACAACATGCAATGAGCAAACCAACAACGCATTGATGACAACTTTATAAGGTTTTTAATGGAATTAAGAATACATAAATGTTAGCAGGGATCGAAGCTGTGATCATGAGGTTGACAGGCGAGCACACAACCATCGCGCCACGGCCACCCCCTATTGTTGGAATATGAAAATGATGTGTAGAGAAAATAGAAGGTTTAAGGAAGATCATCGGATTTTCTCTTAATAACTTCAATCTTCAATGCAGAGATAAGGCTAGTCTATATTTTGTCAGGAAAATCATGGCACAGAGTGATTTTCGAAGGAAAACATACATTTGAGGATTTCTGGATTTTGAGTAAGCTGTCTGTAACGTATTCCTTAGATTAGAAAGGGTCATCAACTCTTGAGTGGAGAATATGACAAACTATTTATTTGATACATAAACGGAACACATTGGATAAGCTATATAGAAGAAAGTAAGACCAATGTCATTGGGGGTATTAAAATTCATACAAAGGTCTTAATGATGTTTGAATTAGAAAGAGAACTCAGAATCAACAGATGGAATATCATATTAAAGTTAAGGGTGACGAGAGGTCACAATGAATTACAAAGGTTCGATGAGAAGATGAGGCCTAGTTGCCGCCTTGTGTTGTCCTACTTATTTAAACTTAAACATTTTGAAGTTACATGAGAAGCGTTAATACCAAGATAAGTACCACATAGTGAGTGTGATCGAGTTCTGCTATCAAGTCGTGCATTATATTTGTAAGCTGATCCTTGGCATTATTAATTAGTAAATTTGAAAAATAAAAAAAAATGTACTCTTAATTATTTGACTCATTATTTTAAGGGATTGAAGAACACTTGTACATTTTATGATTATCACATAGACCTCCAGAATGAAATATAAAAAGTACCGATTTAAAATTTTACTTTGAAACAGTTGGTCATACAAATAAAAGACTTATGAAATACACTTCTTTTTTAAATGCTCTATATGTATGTCTTTATGCCACTTCGAATGCTTATACGAATCCGTGGATTTCTTTTTATTATTTGTATCTCCAACTTTACAGTTTATTACAAAAAATAAGAAAATTTCATATCCAAATTAAAACGAAGGAGTAGAAGTTTTATGTAATATAAAAAGTAGTACTTTAGTTACCTACAAACATTGGTTTGTTCTGGTTAGCTATGGAAAGTAGATTTAATTAATTTTTATTAGAAAAAAAAAATCATCTCCTAAGGCTACGTTTGAGCAGAAGCTCCCATCCCCACCCGGTCGGGCAACTTTTAAAGCTGTCATACCAGGAAACAGTGTGGTCTCCTTTAATGGGATATCAAACCTGAAGAAGCAACAACAACGCCACAGCAACCAACAACAAAGTGGCTATATAATTTCTATTTTCATTTGACCGTTATGAAATTGTCGGTTGTATAACAATAACTATCTTTTTGTTGTATCGACACAAACGAACGACCACTTGGCATGCGGTTCAAGCAAGTTTATTCAAACGGTCTATCGCCTTGTCTGCCAGAGAGGATCACTATATAACACCAACATCAGCAAGCCTCGAAAGCTAGCCATCCGATGGATATACGTCCAGTTCAGTCCATACCCACGTTACCTATACACACAGTGTGATCTGTTTTTATGTCCAACAATTCACTCCAACTAGCGTTCTACTGTGTGTGCTCAACGGATCGGTGCAGGCACCGCAAGTGCTTCTAGCGATTTCAAATCTTGCATTGTAAATCAGCGTCCATTATAATACATGCATGTAAGAATGCACTTCCATCTTTTATAGCTCATGCAAGTGATTCTATCGAACCTGAAGTGCAGGCTTTTTGACAAAATGAAGTGCGGGGACCGGCAGGCTTTGATTGCATAAAGAATTGAATGCCCGTTGGATGCCTTGTTATTTGACTAATCATCGACTTAATAATGTTCTAGTAGGCAATCCTCTTAAAAATACCTTCCTGTCAATGTGATGAGACCTCGTCATATGGTTGTACGCTTTTGAAGGACTTATCGTAATTAGATCTGGAAGAATAATAACTTGAGGCTAGGATGGATTTATAACCTTTTATCCAATCCGGTAAATAGATGGGTTTGTCCCCAGTTATTTATGAAGATTGTCGTGGAAAACAAATATTTGTTTTTGCTTGTAAAGTAGCTAGTGTAAAGTGTTTTAAAGTGTGATACGACGAAAACTAAAAAAAAAGTTGATTTTTTTTTAAATAAAGGTAAATTGCGAGCGAGATAAGAAGAAGCCATCGATGATGGTGGCACAGAATGACTAGTTCGTCAAAGTCGTTGTTCGTCAAGGTGAGTTTCAATCAAAACCTATACACATATGGTCTTTTTTTCATCAAGTTCTCATTTCGCCTCTAAAATATTCCAATATGTGTTTAGCAGAGGGCATAGGGATTAGTTTAAAATTTGGGATAAAAACCGTTTACCATTGAAAATAAGCCTAACTCAAGCTTTTGACATGCAAAAATATGTTTGACAACAATATGCAAATAGAAAAAACCAAAAGCGGGTCTCGAAATTCTGTCTCTCTGTTCGATTACAGCCTAAGCGGCTCAGTCGATTTTCTTTAAACTTGGTAGATAGCATTTTTGAGTTTTTCCCAAAAAAAACATTTTCTTTTTTCAAGACTAAAAATAACGGTACCTGCCATACAATCATTTTCAAAATATTAGAAAATACTTATTTTCCAAATATCGTTTCATAGATTTTTTTAAGAAAATAATTCGAAACATTTCATTTAATACTATACAAAAAAAAAGTTTTGAAAAATTGTTATTAATAGTACAATGGATTTTTTTTTAGTTTTCGATTTTCTCAAAAACCGGTACAACTGATTTTCATCAATTTTCGTATGGTAATGCTCCTTAGAAGTTTCAATAGCTTTGTGTCTTCTAATTTGCAAACAAAGGCTCGTCTTGATTAAAAAAAAAATATATATTATTTTTTCTTAACTCAATATTTTAAAAACCAAATGCTGGATTTATTTGGTTTTTTGCAGATAATAAATCTTTAATTCTACCTACTAAATGTAGGACAAACATTTGAATTTTATCAAACAAAAATAATGGTACCAATATATAAATTTAAAAAAATGGTTTTTGAAAATCATATTTTTCTCGAAAATGGCACATAGAATTTTGATGATCCAGTAAAAACATTTCTGAAATTAAGGCATTATTGACAATAACTACCATAAGACAATTAGTGGAATCGCCGTTCTATCCTGAACCAGCCCCCGACTGTCTAAGTATTGGATGCGCATTGGGCGGTATGGTGCTGCTTAGACGCACACATTAATAATTCCCAAAAATTAGGCTGTTGGTCGAGGATATCGATCTTGCAATGTGACCCCGAATCAGCTTTAACAAAAAATTATCAATTCTATTCTACTCGTATCTCCGTTGTAAAGAACCTGGTTGGAATAATAATGTTTAAACTCCGACTATGATGTTCTGTGTAATCCAAAATAACTTTCAAACATACAAATCGTTTCCATTTAAGATGGGGCAACGTTGAACCACACCGGACACAGGCAATCATCGATCGCATCGATTGGATAAGGGTCATGTAGAAAATCACCTTCACCCTGCTATCAAACCAGATGCCGTAAAACAACTGAATCATCAGCGCAAAGGCTCACTTAACCCTGATCAGAGCAGCATCTGTATGTCTGCACTACATTTTTACTCGCCAGTGGCTGTATATGTGGCCCTATGATCGCTAGCATGCGCCAGTTCTTCCTGTATCCCTAGAGGCTCTACACTCAGAGAAATAATATTTTTTTTCGAGGTTGCAGCTAACGAATTCCATCTGCCGTAATCGGAAAGCATTTGCTGTAAAGTTAATTCATTCTCTATAAACGTGTTACGTTTGCAACAACCATTTTACATTAGGCACACAAGGAAATTCCATTGCACCAGACGTATAGGCGCAGAAGCGATTCGTTTGAAGCTCAATTTTCACGATTCTATAGCGGCAAACGAAACTGTTTTTGAAATCCAAACTACTTGTTCTTTGTCGGAAAGTATTTTTGTTTACAGCAAACGGATGAATCTATTGGAAAGTAAATTTTAAAAATTTCGTTTGCTGCAAAAACCGTGATGCTCAGTGTTAACGTATCATCCGTTTGCGATAAATGAATCAAAACAATCAGAATCCAAGTTTTCATGGAACAAACGAAATATAGTTTGTAGCAAACGAACTAATTTTTGCAGAGAATTTATTTCATAATTTTTACTTTAAAAATAGATTTTCAGTTGTGGTAAATATACCATACTTTTGTGACAAACATTTTGTTCATTTGAATGGCTTAAATCGAAATTCGTTTGCAGTAAACAGTTTTATGCCACCAAGAATATGATACAAAACTTCTGATTCCCTTGGAACTTTTGTTCAAACAATTACCTATACCAAATTTAAGTAGGCAAATTTTGTCCCTCAAAGAGTCAGCGGCTCCAACTAAAAGAGGACGGTCACGATTTATTTATTATTAGACTCAAATAAATGTTTGTATACTTCATTTTATTTATTATTTCTTACAAGGCTATTTAACACAACAAAAATAATTATCCCCTACAAATAGAAATTTTACGTTCTCTATATTACGTAATATATTAGCGATAACCATATTACGTTAGGAACACAAGGAAATTACATTGCAACAAACGTATCATACCGCAAGTGATTCGTTTGAAGCTCAGTTTTAACTATTCTTTTGTGGCAAGCGAAAATGTTTCTGAAATCCAAACTAAATGCTGTTTGTCGGAAAGTATTTTTTTTTACAGCAAACGGATGAATCTTTTGCAAAGTAAGTTTCCAAATTATTTTTTGCTGCAAAATCTGTGATGTTCACTGGTAACATACATTCGTTTGCGACACGTGAATAAAAAAAAAATCAGGATTCAAGTTATCATAGAACAAACGAAATATAGTTCGTAGCAAACGAAATAATTTTTGCAACTAATCGTTAGCAAAAAAAAGTTTCATTGCACGAAGAATATGATAATCAAACTCCGATTAATTTATAACTTTTTTCAAACAATTACCTAATAGTAGTCAAACTAGAAGGAAAATAGGTGGTACATCACCTAACTTTGAAACAAACTGGACTTATCGTTCCTCAAAATATTATATAGGTATTCCCCTTCACTTTAAGTTTATTTATTACAATACGTATTGGTCGGAAGGACAAAGTGTCCAAGAAAAATATATTGGGTTTTCAATTTTCAAGAGTTCCGACTTTCCATACTTATTGCCAAAAAAGATAGAGGGCAGCAAACTATTTCTAAAACTAGTTTCTCTATGTTTATAACTCAGTTTTTTTTCAAATTTTTTGCGGCCTCTATCTTTTTTAGCATCGAATGTATAGAGCCGGAACTATGAGAAGAAATGTTCAATATTAATAGCTGAATATGTCTTGTTTAAAAATATTGAAGGCAAATTGGTGGTGAAGCGCTGGGAGAGCTAATGGTCTATAGGTCCGACTGTCTATATTCAGTGCCTTAAAAGATAGAACGCTACAAAATATAAGAAAAACTCTCTCTTAACATAGGGAAACTCTTGTAAGAAAAGTTTTCTTCCCTTTATCTCTCTAGGCACTAAGTAAACAGCGTCAGACAAAATGCCAAAAAATGTTCGAAATTGAAAGCAGAAACTTTTTGCTTTAACACCTTTTCACTCTGACCAATAGGTATTGAAATAAATTCACTTCAAAAATAAAGGGTCAAAAATGAGTAGTTGCTGGGAGCGGGAATGCGCCAGTTTTATTTTGTATACTTTATATTTTGCGGAACAATAAATATGAAATGGAATATCCGTCTTGTTATAATTTATAAATTAGCGCGATGTTCCAAATAATCACCGATTTTTATAATTCAATATTAAAATATCCACTAATGGGTGGCAACCAAACTATTATTGCACATTAAAATTTTAAGTTTTGAGATGTTTTAAAAGCAAAATCAATATTTTGATGCAAATATGAAGCTTATGACTCGAATTTACATAGGTATATTTTAGTAAAAAAAGTATTTTCATCCCGACACAATATTCTACCTACCTACATAAGAAAGTTTTTTTTTTTGTTTTAAATGATAAACATCAATGATCATTGAAATATTAGAATTCATTTTACGTGGAATATAGTGTATGAAAGGAAACTTTTTTTTTACTAAAATAATAATTCAAATAATAACATGTATTTTGCCACCAAAATATGCACAGAGTTTGCTTTTAATACAAAAGATTAAAAAAGAAAACTTCCAATTACTATTTTATAATTTTGACTTCAAAAATAGATTTTCAGTTGTGGTAAATGTACCATACCTTTGTGGCCTTTGTAATTGAGTTAGTAGAGGTATAATGTCAATTGTCAAAACAAAACTCAGAACAAGCTCATCGCGTCGGCGTCGTTGCGTTGAATTAAATGGTAGTGTTACCTATGCACACCGAAACATTGAGTTGATTAAGTAAGGGAAGCTGCTTTGATGAAGTACAATCCTGATCGTTACTAAATTTCAATCATAAAGTTATGCAAATACCTTGCGTAAATATAAACATATGTATAAATATATTAAATTACCAGAGTTGTGAACATTTCGTATGATTTATATTAAATCACACACTATAAATGCCGACATAGTATTAGCCCATACTTTGCTATAGGTAACACTTCCATTATATCCGACGCATGCAACAATAGAAAACTGCGAATGCGATATATAAGGAATACTTTCATCTCCTTCGGACTCGTTAGGCTTAGGCAAAAATGTATAGCAGCTGTGACAACGTATCCATTTCTTGTGCACTGCGATGAAATTTAATGTACATTTCGGCGGCAAATTAAATGTGCGTTGCCCAGACGCGTTGAATTTTTTCTGAAGTCATAAGGCTACGAGCAAACTATATCGTTTTAGTTACAATTTGTTTTATGTGTTTCCGCAAACAGAAATTATGTATGATTTTTACTTGCGACTTATAGGTACTATAAGGCAAGTTATGCATTCGTAGAAAAATCGAACTCGAGATTTTGATCAAGGTTAACATTACGATGATAGCGAAGACTAAAAAAGTGGGGATCGCAATTCTGTCTGTCTGTCCGTCTGTCGGTTCGACTACAGCCTAAACTTCAAATTGGTAGATATCATTTTTAATTTCATTTTTTTTCATAAATTATTTATATATTAGCCGTGTTTTATGGAAAATCGATAGCCACTCAGTAAAGAAAATTGAAAAAAAAAAATGATTATAGTCACTTTTATATTCACTCTCTTTTAATCTCAAAGTTTGACACGAATTTTCGAGTATGTAATTTCAAATTTATTTTGACGTAATTAGAATATTTCTTTCCATATTCTTGCCAGACCCTGAATTACAATTTTAATGAGCAAAAAAATCGATTTTCCGTAAAAAAAAAATTCAGATTTTATAGATGTTTTTTAATCCATCGAGATCTCAGCCATCCTCCAATAGAATTTGACAGTTTATAGCTTGGCTGATGGGTCATATACTATATTTTGACCTACTTAGAGTATTTCTTTCTAAATGCTTTCCAAAAGCACTAAAATCGCAATTTTCATGAACAAAAAAAAAATCCAAAAAAATTCGATTTTTCGGTGAAAAAATTAAGATTTTTTAGATGTTTTTTAATCCATCGAGATCTCAGCCATCCTCCGATGCAATTTGACAGTTTATGGTTTGGTAGATGGGTCATATACTATATTTTGACCTACTTAGAGTATTTTTTTCTAAATGCTTTCCAAAAGTCCTAAAATCGCAATTTTCCTGAACAAAAAAAAAATCCAAAAAATTTCGATTTTTTGGTTCCATTTCATTCAATATATCAACAATTTTTATTCATTCTATATTCACTTTGATTGCTGACCAAATTATATTCACTCTTGATGTTTTTATTGTTTTGCATGTAAAACTTTGCTTAGGCTAGGCGCGCACATTCAATTTTTAGTTTCGCAACTGCTTGGTTCGAGCAACTAAAAAGTTTGTGTTTTGACACAAACTAAACGATTGCCTAAAATGAGTTCGCTATTTTGTGTAAAATATAATTATATGCACCTACGCGGACATTCAACCAAATAGTTCATCTGTTTTCTATAAGCAACCAAACAGTTGTGCAACTAAAAGTTGAATGTGCGCGCCTAGCCTAACTTGGCTATTCACTCTTTCAAAAAACACGGCTATTATACATTTGCCAACTACATGAATAATTTTATCTAGAATACCCATACTTACCGAACATATTCATGGAAATCTTGCGGAGATACCAACTTATCATATTAAAAAAAGAAATTCATTGGAAAGTAAATGTATACATTAAAATTACTGAGGAGTGAATGTGCTGTTAACTTGTTGTTGTTGTATTTACATGTGCAAAATAAGCTTAATGTGTAACATTTCTTCATGTGTACATTAAGAAGCTCAACAAAACACGCCTAATAGCTTTCGATGTAACCTTAAATTGCTCCTAATTTTATAAGTTCAAGTCCTAATATATGGACAGTTCAATACTGCCAAGTGCAAGGACAACAAAACAAACACATACAATCAGTTTTTACGGATGTCAAATTATTCAAGCTTGAGATGTTCTCAAAATCTAAAAAACACTTGAACAAGACAAATGTAAAATGAATATTTTATATAATTTTTAGAAATTAATAAGCCCACATAACTCCACCATGATTAAAGAAGTAAAAAAATAATAGCTTTGAATAGTAAGCACTGATTTTTTTTTTGTGAAAACACACAAAAACAAAACCTAAGCTAAAAATTAAGGTGTGGTATCAGCCTTATGTACCTACTAGTGCTGAAGCATCGCGCTGCATGTTTTATTTTAGCATGCGTTGAATTAATTGGCAATGTTACCTATGTAAAATTGAACTCAGTAATTTAGTACTATACCGGATCGAAAATGGAACAGAAAGTCAATTTTATGTGTAAATTGGGCATGCGGGTTTGTCGCATAATCCCATATATAATCCTAAATTTGCACACACACTATAGCTATCATCGCCATTTTACAAATTGATTCTTCAAGAGCTTATGAGTTTGACAAGATATCCGACTTAATACTTTGCGTATTGTTTGCTTTTGATTGGCTACATATAGTACTCTCTGGGCACTCCCTCTTCACTCCCAAGAATTCGAAAGCCTTGCATCGGGTGTTTATAGCGAGTTTTTGGATGTTTTTTTTTTTTCACTATTTCATTTAGAAGTGTACTCAGAACGCACATATTTTACGAATGTTTTTCAATAAGAAAATGTTATCTTTCCATGCCCATTTTACAAAAATTGATTCCTTAATTCCAAATTAATGTATGTATGTATTATCATTTTCCATTGCTAACACAAATCACTCCTTTTACACTCCTTTTTACTCCCAACAGTACAAAAGTTTTTATTCGTTTTGTTCATTTCAATATTTTCTGATTATGCATCTTTCTAAATTTACACAAAGACTTCGCAACACCAATTTTTCAAAAAGTGATACTTACATTAAACACTTTATTTATTTGATAAGTACCTAGATACTCTCAAAAATTTTTCATATTTCATTGGAATCGAAAAGAGTAAACTGAAATAAATGAAAACGAAAAATATATGTATAATATAATACAATGAAAGGATTTAAGATTGTTGGGAGTGTAAATGTAAATGAAGTGCTTACAGTAACTAAAAGGAAATCAAGAACCAAATAGGTACAAGATTGTTCGAGTTTATGTGAATGGCACATATGAAATTTAAATAAACTTAAACAAACAATTCACCTCATGCTAGATTCACATGTATCTGCATTGAAAATTTTAAGAAAAGTAGAAGAAATTGCCATCTTCATAAAAAAAATACTAAGAGTACTAAAGGAAGGTAAACATAATCGTCTTCTTTATAATCTTTATGTATCTTGAAAAACATGTGTTTTCTATGGTTTGTATTTATACAGATGTTCTCCATTAAGGTCTTTCTATCAAACAAATATGAATTTTATATTTTCCATCTAATTTCGAAGAAAATACACCATTTATTATATTTTCCCAACATTGATATTGTACTCCTTCATTCCTGAATGGCCCCAACCAATTTCTCACATGGCAACACTAGTATTGAACTGACGCGTCCGTCGCATCACTTTGTCGGCGTGCGTCAAATCAAAAACGGTAGATTGGTAAAACAGTTAAATTTGTTCGGCCGCTCAGTATCCAATATCCATATCCAGTCAGTATCAGTAAAAGTTTTGTTCTTGTTAGTCGGTCGGAGTTTAGTCTAAAAACTAAAACAAGTAAAGTAAATTTAAAATTGTCGTGTGTTAATCTAAAAGTGTTTTAAAAAATTAAATGAAAGTGTAAAGTGAGTGACATACAATTATTTTATTATATTGCATCTATTATTAAACTTAAAGTTCTACATTTTTCTCCACGGTTCATAGTTTGGTACATACATATACATATGTAGGTTCTATAACGTGGGTTATGCATTCGCACAAAAAAAAACCAACTCGAGAATTTGTTTAAAATTAATATTACAATTATGTAGAAGACGGGTCTCGCAATTCTGTCCGTCAGTCTGTCTTTTCGACTATACAGCCTACACGTCTTGGCCGATTTTCTTTTAACTTGGTAGATATCACATGTTTTTTTCTAACATTTTTAAGACCAAAAACAAAGGCACCCTCCATACGAATTTTCTTCGAAATATTATTAAATATTTTGTTCTCAAAAACTATTCCACAGATTTAAAAAAGAATCACGAAATTTCATTAGGTTAAAGCTAGGCATTTTGAAAAAAGAAATCCCCGAAAAATTGTTACTAATGGTACCAGTGTATAATTTTTTTTTTTGAATTTCACGAACACAATACTACCAATTTTGATCATTTACTTAGGTAATGCTAAAGCTGCCCAAGAAGTTAAATAGTATTTTAATATACAAATTTTTGCTCGTATTGTTTTTTTGAAAACTCCATAGATCGAAGTTTTTGTAATACAATATAAGAGGCGAGAAAAGAAATTATATTTTATCTTAAAATAACAGTACCCACATACAAATGTTATAAAATTGTATTCAGAAAACCTATTGCTCAAAAACCGCGCCAAGAACATTTGTATTCTCTCAATCAATTTTTTAGATCTAACAATGAATTGAAAAACAATTGAAATTAAGATATTACTACCTACCATACAACTATTTTTTTGAATTTTTAATTTTTCATTTTGGGCATAATGCTCTTTAATAGAGAAGCTTCTAAAATTTTAAAAAAATATTGGATTTCAAAACTTGAAAATAAGAAATAGTTTTGCATTAAAAGTAAATTAAATTTAATTTTGGAAAAATCGATATCTTGAAAAAGGGTACATATATTTTTGTTGAAATTTAATTTTTATTCTTACGCAAATAATAACTTGAAGTTGACGTACCAAAATTTTGTTCTTTAAATTGATTTAAAAATGTCCAACAAAGCCTTTTTAATTTTTCAGTTTTGTGTTATATGTTGAATGAATAATGAAGATAATTTTTCTTTTATATAAATGTTCTTAATTTGATTTTTATATGGCCTCCATGAAATTTACTTCTATACTTCATGAAAATTTATTCTAACATTTGAATATAAAATAAAACATACATTATTTGTGGAAACAGATGTAGTGTAGGTAAATTTAAATCTTTCTAAAACATAGTTCTTCTCATTTTTAGCTATGAATATGAATTTGAATATGAAACATAACTCCAAATACTGCAAGTATTAAAATGTTCAGCAAATTTGTTCAACGGAGTTCTTAGTAAACCGAATTTCGGACAACTGAAGTTAGTTTCACCTTTAATAATTTTCTAAACTAAATATGATTTCAATTTGATATTTTGAAAAATTATGGTTTTTTAAGTGCGTAGCAATAAAAAATTCACAAAACATTTTTATCTATGATACTCATACTATTATATATGCATTTATTTTCATAAATGTACAAAAATGAGTTTACGAAAGAGCTTTACTTAAAAACAAAAAACTTCTTCTTTTCTTTTTTCATATATTGCTGCTTTATCGTTACTGACTTGCCTAGAACATAAAACACCAAAAGTGACATTGTCAAGATATCTTGTTGCAATGCTTCTTTTTATAACCGCTGTGTACAAAAGATTAAGTTCGGTGGTCAAAGTTAAGGTACCATCGACTTTAATGACAAATGCTGATTTAGTTGAAGCCGGTAGAGACTCTTTAATTTTTACAACATTCTCTTGTCATTAATTGTCTTTTGTGTTATTAGTCAAAAATCATTTCAATATAATTGGAAATGTGAAGTTTTTCGATTCGAAAACTTCCTCCTTTATACCTGACGAAGATGTCATTGACTATATTCTACAGTTTAAATCATCACCCGGATGGACCTTGGGAGTGCTAGACGACGACGTTGATGAAATACCAGGTAAAAACGTATAACAATTTAGAGACTTTCCCAAACTGGTTCGAATGTTCCCAATTATAGTGAAGCCAACATTTTAAGGTTTCTGTAGACTGCTATGTGTCTGTTTGCATATAACTTTTCTTCACAAAAATTGAAATATAAGATTGGAAAAGTCTGTATAACATTAAGATAATTTTTAATATTGCATTCAAACTATTTGACGCTCTGAAATCTAAAAGAATCTGAAGGAAGTTCCTTAACAATAACGGAAACTGAAGAAATATCACCATCACCGTCAGCAACTTCTATAGAGTCCATAGAGTATGTAGAATTTGTAGAGTCTGTTCAGGAGTCCAACATCAAAATTATTAACACAATTCCTCACGAAGAGCCATCATTCAATAAAAATACTTCAGAGCCCACAGGTGTACAAGGTCATGTTTTAAAAATAATCAATGCTGAGGTAAATATTTTTAATGATACAATATTTGAATTGATCATTTCAGAAAGCTTTAGATAAAGATGCCAGAATAGAGTCTATATAACTTAACATAAAGTAACTTAGGTACATTTAAGCTTCTACAAAATACAATAAATTTATCAACAAATTTGTAGATATGTATGTATTTTCTGAAATAATTGATTCAATGTTATAATTACAGCTAGAAAACATACATGTGAGTATCGGGTTCCTTAAAAATGACCGTTTTAGATGTTGGTGGTCTGTGAACATAACATTGTTGGCGTCAATTTTCTTTGATCAATTTAATTTGCCGCTATGCCTAGAGGTGTGAAAGAATGCAGTCTTTTTAGTATTGCAGTCAATTGAATGGAAAGACATTTTTTTAAGTCTTTTGATTGAACCTCAGTACTGTGACTTTCAAACTAAAGTCCCAGTCAATTTTGCAGTCTTTTGTTTAAAAATCATCTGAAGCAGTCAAATGAATTCAAATCAAAAGAATGCATTCCTTTTTGGACTGCTTGCTGTCTTTGAAGTCTTTCAAAAGTCTTTTACATTTTTTGCATTCTTAAAGTCTTTTCAATGCATTCAATGTATTGAAGTCTTTTTACGGCTTTGAAGTCTTTTTATTGATTGAATCCTTTTTACTGCTGAAAGCTTTTTAACTGCTTTCAAGTCCGTTGGCTTTAATGAAGATTAAATTAAAAATATTATAAATACATGTATTACAACACAACTCAACATTCAACTTTCTTTCTGTATTGAACTTGTGTTGTTACAGTACCAACTTAATTTCAGATCAGGAGTAGTTTTAGTATTAGTAATCGGTATCGGTTTTTTGCAGAGTATCTTTTTCATATCATATGACCAACAATTATTTCATGCTTACACTTTTTAACAGGTTAACTCGGCATGATTTTTCTTACATTGCTTCAGTAATAAGCGATTTATTTGCTTCCGAAGCAAAAGAAGAATATTACACGCCTGCTATAAATGGCCAAAAGCCGTCTGGAAAACTATATGATACTTTCTCAAACTATAGAAATTTGCTTTCAAGCGCTGGACTCATCTCTAGGAGATCAAGGAACTCAACGAAGGATTTAAGCACAACAATTGGTAAGAACTATTTTGTTCTTAGATTTCAATTGCATTACAAAATGCTAGAGAAAGTGAAAAAAGTAGGGAATTGTGTTTATCAAACAGAATAACATATTTAATAGAAAAGTGTACGCACATTTCAATATGGTAAACAAATCGTAACAGTTTTCATAAGTTTTATGAACAGGTATCTTAAATTCTTTTGTATTCGATTTCCTCAAAAACAGTTCAATAGGTTTTTATAAATGAAAATTAAATTTCCAAACTAAAATATTGAGCTGTTTTTGAATTATTGAATTTTGTAAAAAAAAAGTTTTTTTTTCCGAAAATTCAAAAAATATTTTTTTAAGGTTTTGAAATGCAATGATTTTTAAAATAAGCAGAAGCATCTCTATAAAAAATGTCATTAAAATTCGTTATGTCGATAATAAGTAATTCAAAATTTGAAAAAATGTTTCTATGGTAGGTACAAGCTGTAATATCTTGATTTCAATTTTTTTTATTAAATTAAAGGTCATAAAAATGTATTGAAAGAAAACAAATTTTGTAAATATTTTTTTTTCTCAAAAACTGTCCCACAGATTTGCTTAAGAAAAATTAAAAAAATTTCATTTAGTTAAAGCTAGGTAATAGTTGAAAAAAAATTCCAAAAAATTGTTATTTTTGGTACCCCCCTTTGACCCATTTTTTTTCGTTTTTGATTTTCTCAAGAACGTTGCGACCGATTTTGATAATATTTTTTATGTTAAAGCTCCCCAGCAGTTTAAATATTATTGTGCATTCAAATTTTCAAAAAAAAATTGTTTGGATTTAAAAAAAAATCAAATTTTTTTTGAAAACTCAATATTTTGAAAACTCCATGCTCGATTTTTTTAAAACTTGATAAATGGAATTTTCTTAAAATAATTTACAAGATATGAGAAAAAAAATATTTTACCTAAAAATAACGGTACCCTCCATACAAATATTAAAAAATAGTTTTCAAAAATCGCATTTTTCTCGAAAACGGTTCCGAGATTTGGCTTTTCTTTCAATTGACTTTAAAGATCTATAATTTAATAAACAAAAATTGAAATTTATACATTATACATACATTCCTACCATAGAACGATTTTTTTAAATTTTGAATTCCTCATTATTGGCATAACGGATTTTAATGAATTTTTTTAGAGAGAATTTTCTAAAAGTCTACAAAATATTGCATTTCAAAACATTAAGAAAAATATTGTTAGAGAAAAATGTTAATAAGAATAAAATTAATGTTTTAAATGACTAAAACAACTTCTTTGGTAGTTGAAAGTAAAACAAGGATGCCATGTGATTCAAGCAAATAAAGTTTAGGCAAGAACAAAAATTATTATAAGTTTTTGTAGTGGTTTCTTAAAAAAAAAAAAATAATTATATAAAAAATGTTTAAAAAAAAAAATTTGGTAGTCCAATTTAAAGTTTTTATTATTGTTCCAATAAGAATTAAATTTCAAAAAAAAAAATACGTTTTCGAGACATTGAATTTTCCAAAAAAAAAAAGAGATTTTTTTTCAAAATTCAAAAACAATATTTTTCTTAAAGTTTTGAAATTCAATATTTTGAAGACTTTTTAGAAGAATCTCTCTAAAAAATTTAATTAAAATCCTTTATGCCAATAATGAGAAATTCAAAATTTAAAAAAATCGTTCTATGGTAGGAACAGCCGGTAATGTATAAATTTCAAATTTTTTTTATTAATTATAGATCTTTAAGATTAATTGAAAGAAAAAAATTTAAGCCAAATTCTCGGAACCGTTTTCGAGAAAAATGCGATTTTCGAAAACCTTTTTTTAATATTTGTATAGAGGGTACCGTTTTTTTTAGGTAAATTATTTTTTTTTCTCATATCTTGTAGATTATTTTAAGAAACCATTAATTATCAAATTTTAAAAAAATCGAGCATGGGGTTTTCGAAATATTGTGTTTTCAAAAAAAAATTTTGAAAGTTTTTTTAAAAATCATACATTTTTTTTTGAAAAATTTTAAAACACAATAATATTCTAACTGCTGGGGAGCTTTAACATACAAAAAATGATCGAAATCGGTCATAATGTTTTTGAGAAAATCAAAAACAAAAAAAGGGTCCTAAGGGGGGTACCAAAAATACTCATTTTTTGTAAATTTTTGTTCAACCATTACCAAGGTTTAATTAAACTAAATTATTTGAATTTTTTTTGAAAAATCTTAGGGACGGTTTTTGAGAAACAAAAAAAAATATTTATAAAATTAAAAAAAAAAAAAATCGTATGGCAGGTACCGTTATTTTTGGTCTTAAAAAATCAAACCAAAAATCATCCAGGGGTACAAAATTGAAACCCTTATCTACCAAGTTTGAAGAAAATCGGCCTAGCCGTTTAACTTTAATCGAACATACAGACAGACAGACAGACAGAATTGCCAGACCCACTTTTTTCGTCTTCGCTATCATCGCAATGTCAACTTTGATCAAAATCTCGAGTTTGATTTTTTTTACGAATGCATAACTTGCCATATAGTACCTATAAGTCGCAAGTAAAAAATGTAAATTAATATATTACTAAATAAATGTTTTTTTTTTTTAATATATTACGGACTTATAAGAAGTTAAAAAAACATTGAAATTAATATTAATAAAGAAATACAATTTTTCCGGAAAATTCGGAATCTCAAAAAAGGGCCATCTTTTTTTTTAACTTTAATTTTTTTTCATACAATAAATAAAACTTAAAATTGTCGTACTTACATTTTTTCTTAAAAATGGCTTAAGAATTTTGTATACAAGAGTTATTTTAAGAGTTTCAAAAATGAATTTTATCAACAGTTTTCTAAAATTATTTTTTTTTTAATTCTTAGTCTACTACATAAGAGCAAGTTCGTGCGACACATTCGTGAATTGTATTTTTTCTTATCAACGCGTGAAAACATTCCTTTTTTCTTTTACTCTTGCTGTTTTACCTATTTTTTCATTTACTTATAGTCAACGTTTGTGAAGAAAATTGTGAAGATTTTAAGTTTATTCAAGACCATAATGAACCATTCACTGAAATTATTAAAAATGGAAAAACTGCTTTGCTTTAAGATGGGAAATTTTACAGGACAATAACATTGAAACCTCAGAGTATCTTGCTAAATTTCCAATTTTCACCCTGAATAACAACCACATATTTAAGTTGGTAAGTTGATTTTTATTCCTTTACATACTTTAACTCTTTGAGGCACACTATTTAAAACCCTTGTTGTTTGGTACCAAAAATAAAAAGTATTCGAGATATGTTAAATATATTAATGTAAATAAAATTAATTAAAGTAAATAGTTGCATAGAGTTGCATTTATAAAAAGTTGAGCAAAGAGTGTGCCAGTTTTTAACCTTTCTAAGAGTCAACACTTTGATAATTTTGTATGTATTTTGGACAACCAAAAACGATTTATATCTTTTCCTCTCATCCAACAGTTTTTCGAAGACTCAAAAATACTGCACCCGGACATTACATTAAATTTGAATTGGCAAATATATAAGAAGATTTTAGAAAGGGGAGATCGATTAAGGGACCCTACCGTTAAAAAGTGGGTTGCGGCCAGCTTAGGTTGTAGCGAAGGTATTAAAATATTTTAAATAAACGCTTTGAATATCTATTTCTACAATTCGAGAAATGTCAGTTGATTTAGATTTTGAATATAAGGAATATTGTAATCGAAATATATTTGTGAAAACTAAAAAATATCATTTTTAATTTAACTTTAAGAAGTTTTTCCTGTTATCAATATGAAAACACAAACATTTTGTGTTCAACTGGAGAATAAGCTGGCTAATCGGCTGTTACACATAGCGGTATTAAAAAATATTGAACTTCACTTCTGAATCTATTAATTTTCTTTTCACAAAGTAATTTTTTTATTGAATTATCACACTTAAAGTTTTGAGGAACGATAAATCAACTTGGTCCATTTCACTAATGTAATGTAGAAGTAATATTTCGCTCCTTGATAAGCAAAAGTTTAATTTTATAACATATTTTTATTTAAAGGAAATAAAATTGCCATCAGCCTTTTAGTGCTGCCGTATTTGTTTCCATCTACGAAAATTAAAGCCAGGCAAGGAAAACAAAGTTATAAGGCATCAAAACTCGAAATTCAAGAAAAATTCATTCTATATTTTGAGGTGTGTTCCTATAACAAATATTTTTATGTCAACAACTAAAATACAATGGGGCATATTTAAGACTGAGTACTAAGCCCAAATTCTTGGGAATTGTTTCTCTTTTTTCCGACTCTTAGACAAATCTAAATTGGACTTAGAATTTTTTTTTTAACTAAGAGATGTTCGAATTAAACAAATTCATAGCACTTAGAAAAATACTTAATTCTTTTTTTGGACCCGAACAAATATTTTAATTTTTTCTACTTAAGTTTTTTTTTCATTAGGAATTAGAATTTTTTTAAATTTTTCGGACTTAAAAATATTATACATTTTTTTGCACTTAGAATTTTTTTATTTTTCCGGATTAAGAATACATTTTTTCATTTGTTCGACTTATCATTTGAACCTAGTATACATTTTAGACTAAGTATTTAATTTTACTATCTGAATGTTTTTCTAAGCCCAATAGAACTTAATTTTTTCTATGTAAATAACAGAAGCCAGTTTTAGCAAAAACTGAGTTTGTCATTAAAATAACTCACGATTAGTTCTAGTTTTGTCATCATACATCATGTCTACGAATATGCTTCACACTATTTTTTATATAGTTTACAAAACAGATTATAACATTTGGTATGCATGCAAAATATTTAAAAACTACAAATTCTAATTACTCTTAAAAGAACCCAATTATTTAATCGTAGTTTTCTATAAATCTCAAAAAAAAATATCACAAATAATGAATATAAAATAAAAACTAGCTTCCATCATTCCTTCAATATTTTGCGGATATCAGTAGCAGACTTCGATATGTGATGGGTTCATTTATTAGAATAAAATATTCTTCACAACAAAAGATAACGAACTTTTTAACTTGTTTTCGTAGACATTGGGAAAAGCAGATGACTACGAGCGACAATTATTAGATGGTAATTGTGGACTCCAGCCACGAATTGTGTTCGTAGGCGGTTTCGATGATTTACGGGCCTACGTTACGTTAACCGATAAGAGGTATTCTTTTGAAGACCCATTGGAAGCTGTTGAGCAATGTTTTTACATGTACCAGGCACTCAACATAAAATATCCACCAGAGAGCACATCTGTATGGACCTTTATTCAAATCTACATTTTTAATGTTAAAACAAAGTTCGATCAAACATCATCAAGCATCAAAGCAATTTGGAGCAGTCTTAATACAAAGTAAATATAATATCAAAATTAATATATTTGACTATTCAAGGCGTAAATATGAAATGCGCGAATTGTAAACAAACATTTCTTTCAATTAAAACATATTCAAGTCATTTTAAGAAAAGACATCCGGGTATGCAACGTTTTGCATGTTCTAACAAAAGTTGTGGCAGGGTTTATTCCATTCTTTATAAGCATATTTCTCATATAAAAAACAAACATCTTCAAAAACATCATCCTTATAACGTATCTTCTCCTGAAAAAATAGAAACAAATTATTATCCGGATAATTATTACACTGAGTATGACCAAATGGAATTTGATACAAGTTTTGTTTCAAGATCAGCTTATAAACAAATTGACTTAAAAAATGATTTTTCTACAGATATACTTAAAGTTATTTTGAAAACATTGAACGACGATAGAATTCCAAGGAGCAGTGCGTTAGATATTTTTAAAAATGTATTCTCGCTATATGATACAAACCTTTCTCTTGCTATTACGGAGAGTGGAAACAATGAAAAGATTGTTTCTGTTTTAACTCCTTTTATAAGCCCAAGATATTTAAAATCTGAGTTTTTGATTTTAAAAAAACTGTCACAAATGAACGTATTGGTCGATTTTTATGATGTTCAACTTGGTTCTGAATATCAACAAGTTTATTCTGTTGACAACGAAATAAAAATCACTCATTGTGAATATTTTGTTCAGTTAGTCAATCTCAATCAACTATTCACTGTTTTTTTCACTCAATCGCCTATATTGAAACTAATTGAAGAATATATCCATCATATCAAAAAGTTCACTTATACAATAGTAAATATAGTTCAGACTGCTCTTTGGCAAGAAAAGGAACGACAATTTAATCCAGAAAATGACACTTCAACTTTTCTTATCCCCCTTCTAATTTATTTTGATGATTTTGAATACCTCAATCCTTTGGGCTCCCATAGTGGAATTCAAAAAATTGGAGCAGTTTATATTAAGATTATGTGTCTTCCAGAAAACATTTCTTCGAAATTATCTCATACACTTTTGGCTATGCTTTTTTTCACTGAAGATAGAAAAAAATTTGGTAACACGGTCATTTTGAAACCCTTAATTGATTCTCTAAACAGTTTGCAAAACGAAGGACTACAAATTAGTTATAAGAATTTTAAAACAATTAAATTAATCCCATGCTTGATAACTGGAGATAACTTAGGCCTGAATTCTATATTAGGCTTTACAGAGTCATTTAATTCTTCACATTATTGTAGGTTTTGTAGGTGCTCGAATGAAAATATGAAGAGCTTATTAACGGAAGATAGCACGAATTTAAGAAATAGGGAAAATTATGGAGAGGATACTAATATGGATAACCAAAAAATTAGCGGCATTAAGGAATATTCAATTTGGAATTCTTTGAACAATTTTCATGTAGTTGATAACTTGAGTGCTGATTGTATGCATGACTTGCTGGAAGGCGTTTGTCATTATGACCTTAATATTATTTTAAAGTCCCTCATATTAAAATCCAAGTCTTTTTCTTTGCAACAACTAAACAGGCGGATAGAAATATTTAACTTCGGTTCGGTCACACAAAAACCGCCCCTCTTTAACTCAGACTGCCTCTCGAAAAATAAATTTAAGCTTTCGGCGTCGGAGATGTATATTTTAATAACACACTTATCACTATTAGTTGGAGATTTGGTTGAAAAATCTTGACCAGTATGGAAGTTTTATTTAATTCTTAGACAAATAATTTTACTAGTTTTTAGGAAGAGGCATCACATACATTCAACAGAATATTTAAAGAAGTTAATAACCGACCATAATTCGTTATACATTTCATTATCAGAAAGTCATTTAAAACCGAAGTTCCACTTTTTGCTACATTATCCAAGAATAATAGAACAAATTGGTCCAATCATCGCAATAAATTCGATGCGATTTGAAGCAAAACACCAAACATTCAAAAAATGCAGTTATATTTCAAATAATAGAATAAATATACTGAAAACGATGAACATTAAGCACCAATTTAAAATTTCGAACTTATTATTAAATTACAATGAACTTTGTATGAATTCTTATGATCATGGCCCAACTTTTAACTTAAAAGCAACTGAATTTGTAAAATTTAATTTCAAAACATGTGAAAGGGACAAAATTTCTAAGGTTTCATGGATTAATCTTAAAGGTTTATTATTAAAAGAGAAGCTAGTGGTCTGTATTGGTCTATATGAATGTAATGATCCCGTGTTTGGTTTAATAGAGCACATAGTAAACACTGGTAAGGAATTTTACCTTTGTTTATCACTTGTAGAAACTATATGTTTCGACAATCATTATTTTGCATACAAAATTAAGATATTAGGTACATTTTTAGTTTTTGATTTGGAAGCCCTTCAATACTTTCACACTTCTAGTATATCAATCTCTAATAATGGTGAAATGTTTGTTATTTGGGATTTCTAAACATCGAACTTCAGTGCTTGATGTATCTTTTTCAATTTATCTTATCGATCACTCCCTAGTTTCCTTAATATAATGTTTTATCTTAAAATCCACTATTTGATCACTGTTGTCTTATGATGAAATTTTAAAGATGTAGCTTTACTCAACACATTTTATCTGGTTTTATGTTTAAGTATCATAGGTTCATGCTCTCTAATTTTTGCCAGTTGGATAAAATATCATGTGTTTATTTGACTATTTCATTTTCATTTGCCGCAATCAAAATTTATGGGATTGCTTTTTACTTTATCGTTTGGGAATAACTTTTAAACCAACTTCTTAGTTGTTTTACAATAGATTTAACTTATATTTCCAGAACGCAGACAAAAATTTAACAGCTGCTACCGGATCCAAGCACTCAAGCAGGAATGTGTTTTCCTGCATACATACGTTTGCAGGATACGTTTGTAATCTCTTAAGAAGTTTCTTTACAATCTCCTTTCTTGAAATTTAATTTAATACTTTTTCTATCCTGGCCTGATACTGTCAAAGTAAAGTTCTTTGAAGCTACTTTTGGCTATTTTATACTTTCTTATTTCTTGGTGATTTTCTGCCTATCTTTTTTATTCACTCTCCGCTTTGAAAGCCCTAGAAAATGTTTATTTTCTATTTTTTGGTCTTACGTGTCGCATTTATTATGTATATGTAGTATTCTGCCAATATTTCGGCTCTGATGGAGCAATCTATATGTATTTAGTTTGTATTTATTTAAAAAGTCTGTTTCCGCTAGGTTGACAAAAATATAAAACTTTTTCATTAGCATTTAAATATCTTAAATTAGCTCTATACTATTTAAACGATTTTAAAAAAGATAATACAAATTGATACACATTTTTCTCATTGTATGAGTTTGTTTATAGTTGCTTATCACCTGCATTTATATCTTACATGCTATATACAAATACTATCATCTTTATTTGTTTGTGTATATCATGTTTAATTTTTAAACAAAAAACACATTGGAAGCTGTTGAGCAATGTTTTTGTATGTACCAGGCACTCAAAATAAAATATCCATCAGTATGGACCTTTATCCAAATCTATATTTTTAATGTTCAAACGAAGTTTGATCAAACATCATCAACCATCAAAGCAATTTGGAGCAGTCTTAATACAAAGTAAATATAATATCAAAATTAATGTTTTAGACTATTCAAAGCATAAATATGAAATGCGCGAATTGTAAACAAACATTTATTTCAATTAAATCTCATTCAAGTCATTTAGAGAAAAATTGTTATATGAATGTAATGATCCCGTTTTTGGTTTGATAGTTACCACTGGTAAGGGATTTTACCTTCGTTTATCACTTGTGGAAACTGTTTGTTTCGACATTCATTATTTCGCATACAAAAATAAGATGTTAGGTACATTTGTAGTTTTTGATTGGGAAGCTCTTCAATATTTTCATACTTCTAGTGTATCAATCTCTAATAATGGTGAAACGTTTATTATTCGGGATTTTTAAACATCGAGCTTTAGTGCTTGATGTGCCCTTTTGATCAATGGATCACTCAGGAGTTTTTTTGTGAATCTTTCCATTTGTACCTCTGTAATTAAGGGTAATTATTTCAGAATTTGTTCTTCATTTTTTAAATAAGTTTCAAACGATACAACGTTCTAGATCTTATATTTCGATTCTGAAACTGAAAATTTAAATACTTTGTCTTATTTTATAATCCACCATTTGATCACTGTATCTTATGATAAAGTTTTTAAGATAAACCTATACTCAACAAAATTATAACTAATTTATATGGTTTTATGTTTAAGAGTCATAGATTTATGCTCTCTACTTTTTTCCAGTTTCATAAAATATCATATATTTATTTGATTTTGATATTCTGCTTCTACCACACAATGATACATTTCCATAAACAGTTTTAAGTTCCTATAGTTCTCCCTCCCTCGTTTTTTAAAGAGATGATGAACATTCATACACATTTTTCTTATTATATATGCATGTGTTTATACTTGCTTAACACCTGCATTTTTATCTTACATGCTATACTCAAATACAAGTTTATATCGTGTTTAACTTTTAAACAAAAAACAGTAAGAAGTTGAGATTCAAAACTTGTCTTATATCCTTTTTTTATTTAAGCTATGAAACTAAAATCATTTTCCTATACATACCTGTGTACTACGAATATGATTTGATTAAATATATGTACATATGCATATAAAGATTGAATTATTTACCACACCTTTTGCTAAAACTAGTAAAACGTTGCTGATAACCTCGAATAAAATTTCTTTCGTATTATAAGTTGTAAAAAATATAAATTTTGTCGTCTTCATATGATGGTCATCTTAATACAAAACGAAACAAGAAATTATACATTATATATTGTAATATGTTCTCATTAATATTATATATACGTATATGTATGCATGCATATATGGATTTAAATTTTAAGTCCGAAATCTGTTTGATGATTTAAGAGAATTTGTTCATCCTAGCTATTATAAGAATATGTATTTAAGATTGCAATGAAATCATAGCACAAATAATTTAATTTTTAGCTTTAAGAACTAATATTAAGCTTATAACGTATTATTCTTACTATTTATAATAAAAAATAGAGTAAAATAACTGATTTCTTTTAAATTTACATATAGTGGAGTTGGAATGTAAGTATGTATGCTTTGGAAAAGACCTCTATTTTGTTGTTTCTACAGGATATCGGCCTCGAACACCGAATTCGCTAGCCACATACACACCATTTGTTTGCTACAAATGCCATATTCTTCCACCTCGAACACAAGAATCGTTTGTGGGAAACGCAAGATTTAGTTTGCCCCAAACAGATGATACCTTTTCCGCAAGCCCGTCTCTAGCTCCCCACAAACGAAGGATTCGATTGCTGCAAGCGTACAAGTCGCTGTTTGCAACCGAACAATTCGTGTACAACAAACACTTGATTCATCTGCCCTAATGGCTTTACTTGCTTACTACAAACGAAACATTCGTTTGCTGCAAACGTACAAATGATGCCCGTAATCGAACGATACGTTTAAAACAAATGCTTGATTTGTTTGTGGCAACCGCGTCACTTGCTACCCACAAACGTAAGATTCGACTGCTGCAAACGTATATGTTAGTCTTTGCAAACGAACTATTCGTTTACAACAAACGCTTGATTCATTTGTCCTAAACGCTTCACTTACTACCCACGTTTGCGGTAAACGTATATATCAGTGTCCGCAAATAAACGGCTCGCTTGCAACAACCGGTTTTTCATTTGTCATAACCGATAAATTTGTTCACTTCAAACGCAAGATTCCTTTGCCCTAAACGTACGATCGTTTACCATAATCACTTATTTGTTTGTTTGAAACGAAAAAAAGAGTTAGCTGCAAACGAAGTCGAGAAATAAAATATTTAATTCGCTTGCTGCAAACGATAAATTGCTTGTCACAAAATCATAACGGAGTTTGCTGCAGTCGCAATCGAATTATTGCTCGACAAACGAATTATTCGTTTGGGCAATTTTTTCGTTTGAAGCCAACGAATCCGGAAAATCAAACATTGGATTTGCTTGCTACAGGCGATAAATTTTGTACACCAAACGAATAAAAAGAGTTTGCTGTAATCGAAATCGAAATATCGGTCTGCAAACGAACAATTCGTTTGGGCAATTTTTTCGTTTGCAGCAAAGAATTAATTTTCTGAGTGTATTCAACTGAATCCTAAACAAATTAGTTTAAGATTTTTGAAAGTTGATTTTTAACTTCCAGTTATCCCAATATCGCTGAATCTTGTCGAAGTCACTCTGGAAAAAAAAAATTCTGATACCCGCGACTGTTGGAGCTGTTCTGTACGCTTTTAGAACGTCGCGTCGGGGCGATTGCGTTAGACTACCCATTAGATCACCGCTGTTGCAAATGCTGAATAGAATCGGTGAGCTTACCGCTCCCTGCTGAAGACCATTCTTAATATCGAAGATTTCTGTAGAAGTTACATCGCCATTTTTGACAACAAACTTTCTACCATTGAGTATGTCATAAAGCAATATATGTGTTGAAGGTCTCTCAAAATCAACCATACAAGCACCAGTGCAAGGTCCCTTTGAGTTTTGTTCGATTGGATATCAGAGAATAGTATAGAAGTGAAACATCATCATCATCATCGGCTCGAAAACCGGGTTCTGGTCCTGGCCTCTTTCAACAAGTCTCTCCACCTATCACGGTCTCGAGCTGACGCCATCCAGTTGCGCACCCCAAGGCTTCGGGCGTCCTGGTCAACGCCATCTCTGCAGCGCAAGCATGGTTTGCTACGCTGTCGTCTACCATATAATGTACCACAAAGAACTTTCCGAGCAGGTTCTTCTTCGCTCATGCGAGCTAGGTGCCCCGCCCACCGGAGTCTACCGAGCTTAATTTTTGTCACGATATCTGCTGCAAGGTAGATTGCGTACAATTCATGATTGTACCGTCTCCGGAATCGTCCTTCCTCACATATGGGGCCAACAATTGTGCTTAAGACTTTTCTATCGAACGCAGCTAAGAGGTCGGAGTATCTTTTGCTAAGCACCCAGGTCTCGGATCCATATGTGAGTACTGGCAGGACCATCATGGTCCTGTACAGCAGCAGTTTTAAAGTTAAAGTTATAGCTTTGACAGACTATAGTAGGCTCTGTTGGATTTGAGAAGCCGCCCACGTATTTCTTCTTCTATATTGTTATCGGCTGCTACTATTGACCCAAGGTATTTAAAGGATTGCACCACTTTAAATTCGTGCTCCGCTACCTTGATTGTTTGACCAGCTGTTCCTCTCGCATTCGACGCCACCATGTACTTTGTTTTACCTTCACTTATGTGCAGCCCCAGATTTTGAGCCGCCTGCTCGATCTGTTTGAAGGAATCGTGTACAGCTTGTTCGGTTCTTCCAGTAACTGGCTGGACCTGTTGACGATGGTCCCTCTTTTTGCTTTTTTCCAGAGTCACGGATTGCTTTCTCCAACGCCAGGTTGAAGAGGAGGCAGGCCAAACCGTCCCCTTGTCGGAGTCCATTAAAGATTTTGATTGGTCTGGATAGCAATCCGGCTATTTTTACTTGGCTTGTTACGTTGGTCATGGTCAACCTACATAGTCGTGTCAATTTATTTGGGATGCCGAATTTTCTCATGGCTTTGTAGAGATCTACCCTGGCTGTGCTATCATAGGCGGCCTTAAAAACTATAAACAGATGGTATGTGGGGGTGTTAAATTCTAGACATTTTTCCATCGCCTGCCTAAGGGTAAAGATCTGATCAGTTGTTGATTTGCCTGGAATGAAACCACACTGATATTGTCCGATGATGGTTTTAGCGTATGTGGTTATCCGGTCTTGTAGGATAGAGGAGAGTATCTTATAGGCGGTACTCAACAACGTGATACCTCTATAATTGCTGCACGTTGTGACATCTCCCTTCTTATGTATGGGGCATATTAAACCTTTTCGCCAGTCTTCTGGCATTTCTTCCTGCTCCCATACGTGTACTATAATATCATGAATTGCTTGACGTAAGGCTGGCCCGCCGTGATGGAATAATTCGGCTGGTATGCCATCGGCTCCCGGGGCTTTGTTCTGTTTAAGCCGGCCTATAGCCTTCTCAACCTCTTCTATGCTTGGTGGCGGCAACATAGGGTATTCTTCTTGAAGTAGTGGAGCCTCCACTTCTGCAGTGAGCTGACCATTTAGCAATTCATTAAAGTACACTTCCCATTGCTCCAGTATGCTTTCAGGATCAATTATCAGATTTCCCTCTCTGTCCTCGCAGTATGTGCAGCGTGGTGTGTACTGTGTCATGTTTCGGTCTTTCGGATGGATTGGTAGACCTTCCGCGCCTGGTGTGGATCTCGCTCCCGGCTATTTTCTATTTCACAGATTAGGTTCTTCTCCCAGGCTGATTTTTTTTTTCTGTGAAGCCGTTTTTCTATTCTTCTGAGCTCTTTATATTCCTCTAAGCGTGCCCGCGTTCTATGAAATTGTTGCATTGCTCGGTACGCAACATTCTTACGTTCAGTCGCTAGCTTGCATTCATCATCAAAGCAGTCGTTCCGATTCTTACGACTGCTGCCTAAAATGGAGTTGGCAGAACGAATGACAGTATTCTTAAGGAATGTCCACTTCTCATTTACGCCCAGCATACTGGCTCCAGGACTTACTCTCCCTAAATCAAGTGATTCTAGGGCGAGTCCTAACGCATTACCAAATGTGTGACTGGTGTTTTCATTGCGCAGGGCATCCGTGTTGATTAGAACCTGATCGGCGGGTGCAATACGTCTTCGCAAGGCAATCCGCCCTCGGAAAACCATACCAACAAGATAGTGATCCGAGTCGATATTGGCACCTCGGTATGTTCGTACCGTCATCAAGTTCGAGTAGTGGCGACGGTCTATCAACACGTGGTCTATTTGGTTACGAGTGACTCCATCAGGTGATACTCAGGTGACTTTGTAGATATATTTACGCGGGAACCTGGTACTCGCAACGACCATGTTCTTCGATGCTACCAATTCTAAGACTCGAAGTCCATTGTCATTAGTGTTCTAATGCAAACTATGGGTGCCTGCGTAATGCCTCAATACCGGCTCCCGACCTATTTTTGCGTTCAAATCCCCAAGGATGATTTTAACGTCATACCTTGGCATTGAGGGCCCTCTCGACTTATTCGTAGTAAGTCTCTTTTTCTTCGTCTGAGGACTCCTCCGTAGATCCGTGAACGTTAATGAGGCTGATGTTCGTAAATTTGCCTCGCACGCGAAGGGTGCTTTGCATAGCCTTTCGCTTAAAGCGTTAAAGCCGATGATGGTAGACTTTATTTTTTTGCTGACTAGGAAGCCTACCCCGAGCACATGGTGTTTTGTATGACAGCTTTAGTATACGTCATATTCTCTATTCTTTAAAACACCATTCCCTGTCCATATATCCAGAAGTGAATCATGCCCGGCCTTAAAACCAAACTGAGTATCCGGTATGATATTGTTGTCCTCCGCCCATTTGGACAGAGCTCTTTTAATAACTTTTTCCTTTCTAATACTCGGAAGAAGACTTATCGACCGGAGATTTGTCGGATTGAAGTTGTCCTTTCCCTTTTTCGGGAGAGGATGTACTACAGCAGTTTTACATCGCTCTAGATAATAAATACGTAATTCAGTGCATTGTCAAACAGTATGGTATAAATGTCCTCTGCTTCCGAAAGTAGCTGTCGTAGTACAACGTTGGATATACTATCGACTCCTGGATAACTTCTTTTTCTTTAATGAGTCTAAGATGAGCTGGAGCTCCACCTTCGAATAGGGCTTGGGCTGTTTCATTCGGCGACGATAGCGTTTGCCAATTGATCATCATTGAACCCGTTGAAACAGTGTTGTTCTCTGATCGCCATTGCGTCGTCATATCTCCAAGGTAGAAATGGTGAAGCAGGATTTTGTTTTCTAGGTCATGATTCAGGCAAATGCAGGCATTCACCTTGTATACTTGCGAAAAGCAGACCCCAACGTCTCCATTCTCTCTTAGGAATCTTCGACAACAAAGAGGTCGTCTTCCAAGACATGTCTCAGAAATACGTCTCTGTTTTCTGACGTCTTTTGAAGCTTAAGACACGGAAGATCGATTTATTCATTCCTCCTAAAGATCTTTTAACTATTTTTTAAGGAAACTGCTTATGAACACCTAAAACAAAGACAGTTCTTTAAAAAACGAAGTAAACACACCTTTTTTGGCATAAGAAAGTGTCAATGATTCGTATAAAGTAAGTACGATACTAAACAGAAAGGTATTCCACGATTTTAACAACTGTAAGAGATATAAAGATGGTAATTTCGATTGAAATTTTCAAAATCGTCTGTTTAACTTAGTATCATAGGAAAATGTAACTTACCAAAATTGAAGCAACTCCCTCTTCCCTATTAGATAAAGATCTAGTTTTGTATACAGAAAACCATTATTAACTTATAAGTAGCTAATGAATAGTATTTTCTTAAGCTTAACTTAAACGTACCACCGTATAACTTTTTTGCTTTTTTAAAATTACATTTTAGGTATATCTGGCTTTTTAAATAATGAGACCATTTTTTTGTCTATTCTAGATATCTCGGCAATTTGCAGTTTTCCAGGCTCACCAGCTCACAGTACGGTTGTGTTTTCAAATACTAATTTGACCCACGGCACTGTTGCATCGTACTCTTGTGAAAGAGGTTTCGAACTTCTTGGACCAGCACGTAGAGTATGTGATAAGGGAACATGGATGCCAGAAGGAATACCATTCTGTGGTAAGTGTTTTTTGTTTATTTTTTCAAAGAATATAGAATAATACTATGTTGTTCATTCGTCACGTCATATAGTCATATATATATAAATTTAATATGATAAATCTTTATGTATAATAACATTTTTCCAAGCTACTTATTTGAGCATTTATCACAAATTATGCTGTTTAAAGAGCACAAAATACCTTACAGGCAATTTATATTAATTTTGAAAGTGTTATATCTTCACGCATCCGCTTCACTTAGGTAGGTACTATCCCAAAGAGTCGATTAAAATCGTCATGGAGCCTCAACTGTGCTAGTCAAGTATGAAATCATAACATTACTTCGCTAAGCAAATTACTTATGTAGGTAAATAAATAATATCTGCAATTAACATCTAAGCAAAATTACTCTGCGTCGTCGTCGTTCTTATTTTGTTTTTAGCTCACAACAGTTAACTAGAACGCGCACTAAAGTAACCAACTTGAATGAAATCAAAATTAAATACCCCCCTAGGTCGGACGTACTTGCTCTGTGAAAAAAAAACAATACCTCCTATACGATTTTGTTGGATAGATTGACAAAATTAAGAATTTATGCAAACAAAGTTTAAAAAATCGATTTTTTATTAAATTAATTTTTATTATAAATTTTTTAATTTAAACAATTTGGGAAGTCAATTTAAATTATATAAATATTTACATTTTAGGAAATAATTTTGTAATAAACTATTCGTTCACTCATTTTCAAGATATTGATTTTTCAAAAAAAATTATTTTTTTTTTCGAAAATTTGTATATACAATATTATTTTAAATTTTGAAGGACCTTGTGTGAAAAAAAAATTTGGTCAACAACTTTAGAGCCGTTAATAAGAAAGCCAACAAAAAAAAACAAAACCGTTCTATGACAAGTACCGTTAGTAAAATTTTTTCTTAAAATTTGTTATGAACATTATTTCTTTTAATTTTTTTTTGCTAAAATGTAGTAGACGCCTATGATAGCAGAGCAAATTTTATTATCAACATGGTCAGAGCTGTTTTCGAAATATATAAGTTTTAGAGCTAAAGAAAAAATTCAATCTCTTCTCTATGGAATCATCGAAGGACCTAAGATACCAAGATTGAAGAAAATCGTTTTAGCTGTTTAAGGTGTAGGTCAAGGTACATACCCACGTTTTTCGTCTTCTCTATCATTGGTATATGTAGATATAAATTTTGATCAAAATCATGAGTTAAGTGCCTATGTTTATGGCAAGAAGAGGACTGGGTCACACATACTATAGCTCTATTTCCGAAGCATAAAATTCGTTTTATTAATTGTCAAACGTAACATTAAGTTTCATCAAAAAATCGGGTTATTTTTTTTACAAATCCATACATTTTCATATAGTATCAATATGGCGCATAAGATCCAACATAACATTGGAGGATCTAGGTTGAGTTGAGGCAAGGAAAAAAGGTGAAGGTTTATTAAGTCCCATTTAAAGCAAGGAAAATTTCCAGAAAAACATACTTAAAAACATGGTTAACGCTTTCATTATCATAATATATGTACATTTCTTGAACAGGAAATTCATGCTTTAGTTTTCTTGTAAAATCATGTTCTTTTAGTGAATAGTTTTTTTTTTTTTTTTAAATTAGATACTACTGAAAATCTGAAAATTTCGAAAAAATAACAACAACAAAATATTAAAACTAATTCTTTTCCAAATTTTATGACTTTTAGAATAATTTTTGTTCATAATATTGAATGCTTTTATCAATTTTCAGTAAAAAGTCAAAAACCAGTTTTATGTACATATGTACAGTGAAGGAAATTCCCATCAGAACACATAGTTTTTACGCATTTTTTGTTTGCTGCATGCAACTTAGCCATACATATTTATGAAATAAGAAAATGTACTCAAAGTTGTTAGGAAAAATAAAAATTTATTCACTTTTAACAAAATTAAATAAAAATTATTAACAAAAAATAAAAATTAACAAGAAAAAAGGAGGAAATTCCCATAAAAACACCTACGTTTTTATTAAAAATAACTGTGAATTAGTGATCAGAAATTTGTAATTAATTAAATCAATATTTTGTAGAGCCACTAGTTGCTCTTACGACCGATATCATTCGCCTCGGCATTGATTCCACAAGCTTTTCCAGTTCCGCGGTTGTAATCGCGCCTTATTGTTCAATTAATGCGTCTCGAAGCTCTTGAACGTTGTTAAATTGGCGCCCGTTGGCATAAACACGCCTGGCTAGTATTCCCCAGAGATTTTCTATGGGATTTAAATCGGGACTTCGAGGCGGCCAATGGAGCAATGTTATTTGTATCTCCTTAAACCAGTCTCTCATCCTTCGAGAGACGTGTATAGGAGCGTTATCCTGCTGGAATATGAAGTCAGTTCCGCATTACTCTTCAGCTCTCTCAACCATAACTTCTTTTAAAAACTCAGCATAACTTTCTGAGTTCATCCTTCCAGGCACAAATGCAATTTCCGTCTTTCCATTTGCAGAAAAACCTGCCCAAACTATTGCGCTGCCGCCACCGAAGTTTCGACTCATTCTCACTTCTGTTTGCAGACGTTTGTCATGCCAATATGACTGAAATCCATCTGGATTATATAAATTGAATTTTGTTCATCACTAAACACAACTTTTCTCCACTCTTCGGTCCACCTTATGTGACTTTCAGCAAAATGCACCCTTGCTGACTTATGAGCTGCATCTAAAGTTGGCTTCTTGGATCTTTTTTTTGTAAACAAGGTTGGAGTTGGATTTTTAAATTTGTCTAACGCGTAGGGTTGAAATAGGCAGGTCAAGTTTCGCCTTAATTTGTGAAGCAAACAGCTTTTTTCTAATGGCTTCACGCGATATCATTCGAACTTGACGTGTTGTAAGCTTTTTATTTTGCGCGTGGTTGGCAATTTTTCCATAACTTTCACCTAACCTTAAAAAGTTATGAATAACTGTATTGGATCTCCATATTTTTCTAACAATTTCACGATCAGAAAGGCCACAAACTTTGTATGCAGTGATTTTTGACCTTTCCTCCGCACTTAAAATTCTTCAACTCGGCATGATGAGATTCTGTAAAAACAATTCTGCTTAAACAATTTTAAAGGTACACAAAATGATTTCCTACCACTTTCAATCAAAAATTCAAACAACTTTATGAAATAACCACTTTTAATTAGACTGTTTTTATACGAATTTCCGCCTTTAAATTTTACTTTTTAGATTTTATTTCACAAACAAAGACGAATAATGTTCCAAGGTGATAAGAAAAGATTGAAAAAATAACGGTTGCCTTCATATTGGTTTGACAGATCATTTTGGATCCAAAAATAAAAAGTGCTGCGAAGTTTGCAGTCGGTGCAATGAGTTAGGTATGGAAAGTTACAGTGGTTTTATGGGAATTTCCTCTACTGTATGTACAATGTACATATTTCAATTTTGAGATAATTTAAAATTACAAAAACAATTTTTTTTTATTAAAACCCTTAAAAGTCTGAAAAGACAGTTGTAGTTACCTCCTCCAGTACTTCTCCTATTTTTGACTTCTGAGTTTAAAAAAGTAAACGTAGTTTCCATAGCATTATGGTTGAGTTAAATCGATTCCCTTAAGACCGGGAGAATAACGTTTAGACGAAAAAGTTCCACTTTTAATTCTAAATATATTTTTGTCTTAAGTCAAACACTCTGTAGTTTGTGTCTTAAATGATAGATGAAGTCAAAATTCTTATTTTCAGTGGATTTTTTAAGTTTAATTGTAAACAAAAATGACTATTGGAAATTTGGCTGAACTCTATCTTTTTGGGCCTATTTGACCAGAAACAATCAAAAATTTGCCCTATTAGCTTCGGGTTCTACTGTACTGTACGTTATTTTCCAGCCAGGTAGCAACGATCGTAACCACTAAAATCTAAGATTGTTCAAATATTGGTACACAGTCTCTAACCAACTTATTGATCAATTGTGTGATTGAAGCATAAGTTACTCTGAAGTTATTCTGGGCTAAAATTGCTATAGTGTATGATGGCCCTTTATGATTCCCTGAAGATGAACTTTAAATTTTTGCTTTAAGCTCATGTAAACGGTCGGTCCAATATAGTAGACCCTCGATATAGAAAAGTAATAAAAACCAAGTCTGTCCACTATTTCGAGAGAGAAAATTTTAAAAAGATTTCTTACTGTTTCTTAGTAATTGAACTTCTACTTCCTCATTTTCATTTTTGGCTTCTTCAAAATCCGACAAGATTCTATCATCATTCTAAATACCAAGATCATTGGAGTTCTAGTAATGTATACTGGCAAAGATACATTTCAAAAGGAAATAGAATTTTCGGCTTTTACAATTATAAGGGGTTTTACTTTGTGTGAAACCTGTAGCATATAGTGCAAGAAAGGAAATCATCCATTTTTCGTTATAGGTATTTCTTCCTGGAGCAGATTTATCAGTCAATGAAACGTATGTTTTTGCAGACAGAAGCTTTCAGTATAAACCTGACTCATCAGTATTATGTATTTGATCCGGTTTGAAGTCCGACGACATTATTTTCTCTTGGAGAATGCCATCAAGAAAAACTATCGACAGACCAGTTCTGGTTGGGAAGATGGTTTTTCTCTGGATATTTTCAAATAACGAACTCCACATCTTTTTTGAATTTTTGTAGTCAACCATCGAGTATGGAAAAAGCTTTCTGCTTCAAAATCAGTCCACTGAAAGGAAGATTATATCTAGTCTCAGTCGCAGTAGCTGCTATAGTATGCCTTATCTTGTATATGGAACTGATCGTTGATCTGGCTATTTCATACTGCTTGGCCAAAAAAACTTGCCGAAGTACCTTTAAACATTTAATCCTAACTGTTGAACTGCTGATTGCTTCTTTAGTACCTCAATTTTTTTCAAAAACGTTAAATGCTCCCACTAAACACGCACTTTATTCTTTGCAAAACGCTTTAATTCAATAAACACACGTTATTCATTGTGAAAATTCATTTTCATAACAACAGTGTATCACAAAAGTAAAAACTACCCATAAACGTGTGTTTTACTGGGCATATACTTCCTTTTGGCTTTTAGTTTTTGAAAGCTTTGATCTAGTGCAAAGAAGAGGATCTGATGACAAAAGAAATCGGTTTAAGATATCTCTATTTGTATCTTTTCTGCTCGTCTTTCGACTAAAGTTTTCCCGATTTCGTTTGTATTCTTTATTATTTGCCTCTTGAGCTTCTTCAGCGAGCTGACCCAATAGCAAAATACAAGACTTTATGATTTGTTCTCCGTGAACAAGAATTTTGTGAATACGTGCAGGCAAATAATACCCATTTCCTGTCGAAATTGTTCTTGAATGTACGACTTTCTTCCCGCCACTGAAGTTTTTTCCTGTGGTGACTTGGCTTGCCATTTTTTATCTCCAATTTGTAGGAAATCTCTCATCCATGAGTTTAACGGTGATATTCCGAACGTAAACATATCTTCATCTATATTGGATGAACGGAAGTGTTTTGTTCCTTATTCATTTCTTTAGGGCTGCACCCACATATATATATGTATATTGTGACAAGGCACTACAGATTTTACCATCTACCATAGTCATAATAAAAGTGTGGCTTACTTTTAAGTTCAAACCGTTGATTTCAATACTACTTAAAGAAAGGTTTTTAATTTTTGTTTGCATTTTAGTGGTTTCTGCCCTTATGACATCTTTTGTTTCTTTTTTCATAGTAAAACCAACAGGTCTACAAAATCTTGTAGAATTAGGTCTGGGATTCTGCCAAATGATGTTATTCGATGTTTCACATACCATCCTTATAGCGACCAAGTTTACAGAGAACATACATATATTCATCACTGAAGCCTTCAGTTAAAACTTGTTTATAACGGCTTTGTGCAGAACTTCCGTCACATCCCCATTTATAAATAGGCCTTAGCTTTTCGAACTTACCAGACTCAAGAACATTGGATTGAGCTTCGCATAATCTTTTTGATGTTATACTTCCGCAGAAGTTTCTGTGACAGTAATATTTACTTCCGGTGGGTAGCATTGTTCTTTTGCTTTCATTACCAGATAATAAGGGGGGTATAAATCACTTCTAGCCTCTTTAGCATTGTGTCTTAATATTTGGTATTGTTGATAGCTTAATTTGGCATCTATAATAAGGCCTAAAGCTCCTTCAGGTGAGATTTTTGGTTCATTTTTTTCAATTCTAGCTTTCTTCGATTTTGTTCCACGAGCTGGTGAAGAAGAGGAAAGCTCTCGAACTATATTGGCTACGTCATGCTTTCCACAAGACCTCAGGCTCATTTCATGAGCAAGCGCAATTTCCTCAGGCGATTTGGTGACCACTACTTATATCACGGAATTTTTTGTACTTTTATGTTGCATTCTTCAAATGGTTTCTGGGGCCTTCCAAATTTTGTTTCTTTTGATTCTGCACTTGTACTTGGTTGAGCTTGGTACAGGCAAGTAGTTGGTAAAATAATAGGCTGTTCTAACCACTTTTGATTTTTTTTTTACGAATTTGGAGTGGATTCTATAGCTTTGCTCCCATTTTTGTTTTATAATACCAACAAGCCTACCCACAAACATCTCCAACGGCAGGAAGGTTCAATTCTATTTTCTGCAGCAATGTACTCAACAACTTTTCGAAACTTTTCGGTTTTTGGAGTATGGTACCAAAGTTCAAAAATGGTCATCCTATTCATTTTTCTGTAAGTGGTAAATATTTGTATGGGAGCAGCAAATGGTTGCAAGAACTTACCTTTGATTGTGGTTAAGAAAAGCTTACAGAATAAATCTATGCAAAATTTAGCTCGGGTACACGAAGGGAAATGTAAAAAATTTGCTTCCAAAGTTAAAAAAGACGATTTTTTTTACTGTTTTACGAAAATATATTTAAAAAATAGAAATAACAAAATTGAATTCATAAAACTTACACAAATCTGTAGTATAAACTTCAAAATTAAAAAATAATAAATCTCTTTTTAATTCACAACACGCAATTCGAATCAGCAAAGCTTAGTTAATCGGCTATGTGATGACTTCAATTTTTTGTTTCACAGAGTGTATCACTTTGACAACTTACCATACAAAACCAAACCGTTATATTGACCTCTCACCAACTAAAATCATTTCACTGTTATGTTTAGAACTGATTAAAATTGGTATTATACTTAATAGCTAAACTTTATTTTTTACATTAAGTTCCACTAGAATCGGAAAATTTCACACTGTGCGACGGTTAACTATGAATATCTCCTAACATACATTTTTGTGAAATTCACTTTTTGATGCAGTTTCGTTAATAATTTCCATCTGCTTCGCTGAATTTTTAAAATTTAAACTATTTCACATCATAGATAATCAAAACTGATAGTTGTGTAAAATTTTATTATTATGCGTTTTAATTTTGAGACTATAATCAGTTTTTTGTGTCCCCTTTAGAGTTTACAAAATGCGACATAGGAGGTATTCATAGTTAACCGTCGAAACGTGATTCACTTTATCAAGCGACTACTGCATTTCTGATGTACTTTACACTTTATCTTTAATTATTGTCGTAGTTTGGTGAAACTTATAACCAGTGCAGTTATTTAATGTGAATAAAACGCTTATGGTCACTTTCATATTCACTTTTTTTTTATTTAAAAATTACTCACAATTGAATTAAGCGCCATCTTAACTCTCAACATATTATCAAAAAATTTGAGTTCACTCTGATTGCTGACCTAAATTGTATTCACTTTTAGTTTTGTTGTTTCGGCCTGTTTCGTCTATCAAACAAACACGGCTTAAATATTTTTGTATGTCTATTAGATATATAGACATACAAAAATATTTAAGAAACTTTCTCAAGTATTAATTTGGAGCCATAGGTTCAAATTTGTTCAATCCAGTCGTACATTATATTTTTCAAGTCTTCTTTTTTTCCCTCGGTTTTGGTTAAAAATTCCTTTTTCAGCTAATGAAACCAATAACTAACCTTTAGTTCTTGTAAAACCAACGAGGACCAAACCGACAAAGACTCTGTCTGACATTTTAATGCAAATTGATGAACCAACGGATTAACCTCGTTAGGAGGAATTAGTTGTGAACGCATCTCTTCGTTTCACTGGATTTCCTGTGTCTCTTTTCAAATACATACATACATGTGTATATGGACGATAGCCTTGACCCAATTGTTCCACTTCCCTACAAAAAAGAAATAATGGTTTTAATACCCATTCACATGGGCAGTCTTTTTGTTAAGTCTTCCTTGCAAAAATCAACATACTCTTACAACATCGTTGCTTGTGGGAATTTCTGTGACTGGACCTTTTTTCGCAATTCGCATACAGAAAGCAAGATGTAAGGTTTCCGTTTGGTGTGACTGTTGTATAAGAATTTTATTTAAACATTTATGACAAAATAATTTTGAATTTGGTTTTATAAACTTTGAACGTGGATGGTTTGAAAAAACTTGACCTTTTCTTCAATAATTCTTTAGTTCAAAATTAGTTGATTCCTAAAAGAAAGAAAATTTTATTTGAACTTCAATTTTTACGTTTCATATTTCGAGGTCTCTTTTTTTCTCATAACCCTGGACATAAGTTTAAAGACTTAAGCCTAGTACTCACCTAGCGTGAAATGAAAAATAAATACGTTCCAAATTACACGCGAAGAATAAAAATGAAAATAGAATAAACTTTTCCATGTGAAATTTTGATACTCACTTTGAATGAAAAAAAAATGACAATCATTTTTAAACTGATTCGTTCTTTCTGTTTATAAATTTTCAATTTTTTGTTTTGAAACAAAATATTCAAATCAACTGACAAAAGTCACAGTTTTCCACGTTGCCTTAAACTTTTTCCTGATGGTTGTACATTGAGAAATGAAAATCATAGCGTGGAAATAGTTGTGGAACATATTTGTTTTTCCAATCCACATTTTAGTACTCACCTCTCGTTGCGGATTTCATGCCAGTGAACCAGCAGTCACTTTAATATGAAATTTTCATTTTCACTTGAACTGAGTTCTAGGCTTTATGGGTAAAATTCCATTTGAATATATGAAACGAACAGATAGATTTCAACTGTAGATAACTTTAAAAGAATGATGTTATTTTTGACAGTAATTTGACGTTTATAAAGGGTGGGCTTTTAAAAAATGAAAATTAAATTTTGTTTATGTATTATGGCTTTGTTTGACGATGGAGTCCAAGAGTGTTGTCCACTAGCATACAAGTCTCACGAACTTTTTGCACAAACTTGCGTACAGCAGGCGCGGTGAGTGCTCCATTTCGGCCAAAACTTCTTTTCAAAAAACTCACTGTTTGAGTTACACAGCACTCACTTTGGAAATAAGTTTTCAATATTTCCTAACGTTGTTCAAGGGTAAAGCGACTTATTACATTCCGCGGAGATAGGAGTTATGATACTGGCTTTCTGTCAGTGTCAAAATAACCTATGATTTAAAAAGAATCCACTAGGTGGCCCAACCTGTACTCATTTCGTTATCAATAGTGTTAATAGTTCATCAAGACCCTTCATTATCATTCAAACTAAGCCTGCCACGGTCCCGGTTTCTCACTATCTGGCCTTAAAAACCTATGCTTAAAACAAACTTTTTTTTGCATAGCTGTCAACTCTTGTAAATAAATATAAATGCCTAACGGTCACACTATTAAAAAAACATGGATTGCAAAATAAGGAACGTTCGTTCCAACAAGAAAACATGAAAGGGACACTTCTTCCTTTCCCACTTTATTTATGAGCCATAAATATGCAAGAATGCAAGGTTTCTACGAAATGAAATGTTTCTTCCTTAATGGAGTATGGGGCTACAAATGTACGGTACGGGCTTTCAAATAAGCTAAGTAATCAAAGTATGTAATTTTTGATAATATTTATTTCTGAAGGATATGAAAGTAGGTATTTGGCATAAGTTAGTGTTATGGAATATATTTTTAGAAATTCTTTTTATTTCTGGGCAATCATGTATTAAGTGCTTAGTTGTTAACTGTACGTTGTTATGGCCTAAATGGCAATTTGGCGGTCTTTCTTCGGTAGTAATAAGGGTATGTCCAAGCCTGAATCGAACCAAGTATTTCACCAATCGGTTTTATATAGTTTTCGGTATATGATTCTTTCACCTTCAGGATTTATAATGGAATAATGGGAATATCCTTGCCATTCTACTTCCTGTTTATTCAGGCAAACTTTTTTCATTCTTCTTTTAGTGTCTTCCTTGTTGTTGACTAAAAAGGTAAATAAAGGTTCCTTTGAGGAAATTCTGGCTTTATTAGTTCCCGAGAATTCCTGCATGACCCAAACTTGCTTAGGGGTTCTTTTATTTAATATTTTTGTATCTCATATTATATAGTTGTTATAATTAGGTTTTCATTGCTTTTGTTTTGAATTGCATCGATTGTGGAAAGACTGTCCTTGCCAATGAGGCTTGAGATTAATTTGAAGCTTGTAAGATTCCTAGAGCTTCAGCTTTGCATACAAATGTAAGCACTTGTAACAAGCCTTTGGCTTGAACTTCTCTCTTATCGTTAACTTCGGTAAATGATGTTTCTGACAAACTTTTTGATCCATCTGTTAAGAAAACGTTCCATTGACACTGGTATTCTTGGATTTTCTTAAATAATTGTCTATTGGGTTTCCTGTGCTTTTCGGAAGTGCTGCAAGTTCAGTGTTTATAAGTAGATTCCTAATGAGTTTTCCATTGTTTTACAGGTGTTAATAGCGTTTAATAATACAGAAGGTAGTTTGGTTATTATTTTTGTTGGGAAAATAATTTATTTAAGTTTAATTTAATAGGAGGGTTTTGTGATGTTGCGACCTTGGCGATTCGAAGTGAAATTAGATATTCAAACCAATGCGATGTTAGATTGATGCCACTCTGTGTGAGGATGTCCTTGATTGGTGTTGTTCTAAGGGCTTTAAGAAGCGTGATAAAGTGACGAGCTAGCTTGCATATATGATTTGGAACATTTTCCATATACAACAAATCCGTAGTCAGATAGTATAATAGGTCTTGTTACATGAATAATTGAGTTTATATGACAAAATCTATTTTTAGATGACAACATTCAACCTGGTGGCTCTAGGCTTTTTTAAGTTCGAGACAATGTGTTTTTAAGCAAAAATATGAATTAAAATATAAAATTAGATCTTGAGATAATTATTATTTCTTATGAATGTATTGTTAAAGCTAAGTGAGATATCTTTTGTGCAACTAATTTTTGTTTGCAAATTGGTAAGATTGTACTTTTTTCTAAAGATATCTGAAGTAGTACATCAAGAGTTTATTTTTTTCAAAACAATTTAAAAATTGTGCTTTACCTATTTATAGGTCCTTACATTTAGTGAAAAGGAAAAGATAATAATCAGAGTAATATGTTTTTTAAACTTTTACGATTTAAATTAATTTAATTTAAATCCGTTATTCCGATAGTGAGAAAATCATAATTAAAAATTATTATTTGGTGGGTACTGTAAATAATGTCTTAGTTTAAAATTTTTTCCTTCCGGCACTTTGGTACTAATGGCAAGTTATGGTTTCGTAAAAAAACTCGAAATCGAGATTTTGATCACATTTGACTTTACGATGATAGGGAAGACGAAAAAAGGAGGTATTGCAATTCTACTTGTCTATCTCTGTAGTCGACTACAACCTAAACGGAGGGGCTAATTTTCTTGAAACTTGGTAGATAGAAATTCTAATTCGCCCACGTATATGATAAGTACCTGCCATAAATTTTTCTTCAAAATTTTAAAAATAGTTTTTTTTTTGTTGGAAACTTATTTAAGAAAAAAAATCAAAAGATTTCATTTGTTAAAATCTATACAATGGTTAAACCTTTTTTTCTTTTCGATTTTCTCAAAAAAGTTATAAATGATTTTAATCAATTTTATTATTCTAATAAAGCTCATTACAGGTTTGAATAATGTTGCGTATTCAAAATTACATTTTTTTTTTGATTTTATTTGAAAATTCTACATAATTATTATGTATGTATATTTCATAAGCCCCATGCTTTTCTTGAATCCTGACAATTAAAAGTTTTTTTAATACTATCTACAAAATGTATATGAACAACATTTTTATTTTATCTAAAAATATCGGTATGTACCCACCATTTCGATACCTTACCGTAAGAGTGTATTAAGCGACATTTTTAAAATTGTTCAGGAAACGAAAAAAACGTCTCATTTAGTTATTTTTTTGTGTATTTTATTGGAAGAAACAGATTTGGAGAGGGATTTTTACAATACAAAACTTGACATCATTGCAAAATCGAAATTTTAAGCAGATAAGAAGTTTTTGTCGCTTATATTAGTACATTTTCGTGGTCAACGCATTGGCGCTTGATACAATGTTAAATGGCGCTTACGATGACAACAACAAAAAACACAAAATAAATGGGAAAAAAGTAGCGGCCTACTTGATAGACAAATATTTAAAAGCAAAGACAACCATATCTGGAGTATTATAAGCGACAAAAATGGATCAAGTTCTATTTGGATGAGTGTGCTAAGCGAAAATTTCGGTTAAACTAAGCGACATCTAACAAATTTTTTTAGTGGACGTTTGGTTGCTTAAGACAATAATATTTTTAAAAATGTCGCTTAGCATAATTTTACTGGCGGATAATACAAATTTCAGGGAGCAACATTATTCCAGTGAGAAAACTTGGCGGTTACTACAATTTTATTTTCTCTCTAGTTTCTTTTGTATACATAATAGGGCAGTGAAACCCAGGCCAAAATGTGGCGCTTAACTTCTAGTATAGTTCCACATCAAAAAGTCATTTTCGAAAAAATTGTCGCTTAATACATTCTTACGGGAAGGTATCGATATATGAAAATATTAAAAAATGGTTTTCGAAAATCGTATTTTTCCCGAAAACGGCACGAGAATTTTGATAAAATTTAATAATTAAGTTTTGAAATTGCATTTCAAAACTTAAAAAAAATGTTTTTTGAATTTTTGAAAATTTGATATTTCAAAAACAACTCAATATTTTTTTGCAAATTTAATTTTTATGCGTACTAAAATTTTTTCTTAAAAATTTTATGTATAAAAACTTTTTTTTAAGAAACCACTTTCACGACTTATGATTTTTGTTCGTGCATAGACTTATATTTGCTTGAATCACATGGCATCCTGGTTTTAGGAACAACTCCTAAGGAAGTTTCTTATAGTCATTTAAATAAATGAACTTTATGCTTATGAACATTTTTCTTCAACAAAATAAGTTTTTAAAATTCTTTTACATAAAAGCAAGTTCGTGCGAACCAATTGCGTGCATTATATTTTTATTAATCTATAGATTGGTAAAAAAGCGAACTAGAAAAAATGTTATTAAGATTCTAGGTGTCGTTTTCGAGAAAAATATAATTTTCGAAAATTATTTTTTAACATTTTTATGATGCGAAAATAAAAATGTAAAAATCATGCATCTTGTAAATAGTTTCCAAAAACTGTTAGTGTTAATTAAGCATGTGGTTTTCAGAGATTGAGATTGAAAAAAAATAAATTTTTAATTTTTATTAAAATTCGAAAAGAAACAAAGAATTTTTTGAAAATTTTAAAACTTTTAAGGGTTTTTTTTTCTGAAAAAAAAAAATCGAAAACAAAATAGGATTTACAATCAAAATCCATTTTTTGTAATTTTTTTTTCAACCAATAACCAATGAAAATTTTGTATTTTTTTAGTTTTGAATATGTGGAGCAGTTTTTGAGAAAAAAATATTGTTTTTAATTTCAAAAGGAAATGTTTGGCAGTTATTATATGTTTTAACCTAAAAAACAAAGAGAAAAAAGGGCAGAAGGAAGAATTTCAAAAGTTTAAAGAAAACCGCGTCGTTTAGCCTGTAGTCGAAAAGACAGACAGAATTCTGAGACTCAATTTTTTAGTCTTCCATATCAACGTATAATGTAAAGTTTAATCAAAATCTCGAGTTTGATATTTTTACGAATGCATTGTATAGTACATATCAGTGGCGTGGCGTGGATAATTTTAAATGGGAACCCGTTATAAAATTGTGTCACCTGTAAGAATGAAAAAAATATCTTAGAACCTTAAAAACAACATTTCTAGTAAAGATATGGTATCTACAAATGCATTCCACATTGACTTAGCAAAAAAAGAGTAGCTATATTTTTTATACTTCAAGACATTAATATTTCAATCAACAATGAGCTTGAAACATAATAACTAAAAAAGGAGCTCCTTTCAGACACAACCCCCTTCGTCGGACATAACTGCGGCACCTTCCTAGGAATGTTCTATTAACTTTTCCTTGCAATCATATGTGTCAAGAATATAAGATATATGATGGAACAATTCATCTGCATTAAGACTCGCCCTAATGTCAAAAAATACAAGATTATCTTTCTTGTATTCCATTCTCTGACAAGAACCGAAATATGGCACTCAGTTGTCCCCTATGACTCAAATCTGATGTTTCGTCGATCATAATCGACACGAACCGGGCTTCTATGATTTCTGTTTTAATTTCAGATTTAATAACAGCCGCGATACTATGTATCAAGTCATTTTAAATATCGTTGCCCTATAACACTACTCTAAATAAGATTCCATTAAAGTGTCATAGGTACTTATATGTTGATTTCCTTTACACATAAGAAATCAATTTCTGTGTGAAGATTTTGATCCCTCGCCAGATTTTGCGTTCCTAAACACCCAACAAAAATTTATTTTTCTTTGACAGGGATCAAAATATTTAAATCCATATTTAAAGAGGGATTTACATTAATACATGAAACACGCACACCAAACAAAAAATTTCGATCTGGGATCGAAATCCCTGGTTTGTAAACGAAAAAAGGATAAAATATAAACTATCAACTATCCTTACTAAAATTATTTGGTTTCTCCTATAGGTAATCTGGTAAACAGCAATCTACATTTATCAAAGACATTTCCAAGAGAAAATCTAGAACTGCACTAAAATTAAGAAGCTAGTTTTTTTTATCACTATAGTAGGTAATAAAAGGAATTGAATCTTCACTTTAACATCTATTTTTCACTATTTTTAATTAAGTTCAAATTGGCTTTTCAAAACACTAGATTTATTTGAAGTTATTGAACCTGTGCAACACAGTCTTTTATTGAATGCCAATTGAATCTAAATTTAAATTCCTATTGAAAAAAAGCAAATGCATTTTATTTTTCCAGAGTAGCGATATGCTAAATTTACACTGCTGACAAATTGCCATATACGAGTATTCTACCATGATTTATTTCTTAATTGAAAATTACCACAGTAAATTTGCAAAAATATCAATCGTGAATTTTACATTAGAATGCAAATCAACATCTAATTCAAAATCAAGAATCAACAATACCCACATGCCATATTTATATTTATATGACATATTAAAGAAAAAAAAAAGACAAATAAGTCGAAGAACACCGTCTTATTTCTTACACAAGGTTGAAAAAAGGTGAGCACCTGAACTCCTGCAATGTATTATCTTCCTACTGAAATGCAATGCTAATTGCTAAAGGGAGAATAAAATACAAATAATTCCAACTCCTACAGGTATAGATCCAAAATTTTATAAGACGGAATGTAGCGTCTTATTTTTTGAATATGTTGGACAAAGAGGATCCGAAAAACAATGCTTGGGGAAGAAAGGGATATAACACAAATAAATAAGACGGTGATTGAAAAGTTTACGTCAGAGTATTTTTGTGACTCTCTTGATTAATGTTGGTTGTTAATTGTAGAATGTGTTTGGATAAAGTATAAGATACAAACGAGAGGCAGAATGGATAACTTAAACTTATTCGATGTTTGTTTGGTAAATTGTGTTATTTGTGGATTTTCTAAAAGGGAAGACGATAGGAATCGTGTTATATGGACGCCACGCCACTGGTACATATGTATATTCAATTAAAAGCTCAAGTGACCTCAACTCCAAGGTGCGTTTCACAGAAATTACTTTCTATCTTCATTGTACATTATGTATATATCGCAAGTAAAACTAAGTGTGCTCGCTAAATTTGCATTCGACCTTAGGATTTTAAATTCAAGACAGTTTCGGTCAAAAAGTAGGTCACCTTAGCGAAAGCTTACACTTTCTTAGTTTTATACATTTCACTAACTTTCGTTCAATGAACTGAATTTTACGACCAAAAATTTGTTATGAAAATCACGTAAAGAAGTTGAGTGCGTTCCAAACAAAAAAATTACAACACAAATGATGGTAGAATCCATTCGAAAGTGTGGATAAAAATAACATTTCAAAAGCCACTTTGAAATAACAAGAATTATAGTGCAATACCTTACACTTAAGGCTTACGGAATCTAAGAATAACATTTGACCAACTATTTTTAATAAAGATAAGCAATCTCAATAGAGTTCAGCTCACATACAAAAAGTCAATAAATCATTGTCGAAAAGATGTTGGCTTGCCTTTAACTATAC